>OY757017.1:109897244-111170301 GCA_963580285.1 Lucinisca nassula | reverse complement strand
GATCCTGTCACCGACGTACCTGTATTGGCTTATAATTAAAAGGTATACATTACATAGAAAAATGACAATTTATGGTCATTTTTCTACATAATGTATACAATTCGCACGCAAGTTTTGAAAAGATATCTGGTTGATTCATTGTTCGATAGTTAGTCGATTTTCCATAATCCATTTAACTTTTTGGCTCTATATACATATCTATATACGTACATACTCGGATCCATCAATAGTATTGATGGGTCCGAGATATATACCAAGCTCATAAAATACTGTTATTAGATCCCTGTATTGGCTTATATATAGAAAAATGACCATTTATGGTCATTTTCTGTATAATCTATACATTTAACAGGCATTTTTTGAACATATATCTAGTTGACTCATTGATCGATATTTAATCTTTTTTTTTTTTTTTTTTAACCGTGATCGAGTAAACTTTTTGTCTCTATATACCTAACACGCTCAAAATATGTGAGTATTTGATTCCATCACCACTGAGCCTGTGTTGGCTTAATGTATGCATAATATATAAAAATGACCATCGCAAATTTTGGAAATATATCTAGATGATTCATTGATCGACATTTAATCGATTTTCCATGATCGATTAAAGTGTTTTTTTTTTTATCTCTATATACATAACAGATTCGTAAAATGCTGACATTCGATCCCATCATCAGCTTATATAGAATATATATATCATATAGAACAATGACCATTTTGGGTTATTTTTCGATATAATCAATATATTTCACACGCAATATTTGAAAATATATCTAGTTGATTCATTGGTCGATATTTAATCGATTTCCATGATCGATTAAATTTTATTGTCTCTATTTACATGTACATAACAAGCTCGAAAATACTATTATTAGATCCACTCACCACCGAATCTGTATTGGCTTATATAAAATGTACACATTATATAGAAAAATGACCATTTATGGTCATTTATCTATCTAATCTATACATTTCTCACTCAGTTTTAGAAAACATTTCCAGTTGATTCATTGATCGGTATTTAATCGACCACCGGTGACTATAAATTTTTCTCTCCTTGATTGTCTATGAAATGCCACTTTATGTGTCATCTGTGGACTCAGGGTGAATTGGTAATAGACCCCGCCCATCGGGTCTTGGAGAAATGGATCGGACTGCATGGTGCTTCCGCGCAGGGCTGAAATCGGCAGAACTTGAGTACTGGTAAACAGTAAGAAGGTCTAAGCCTGCCCAGGAAAAGTGTTTCAAGTATACGGCCGTTCCTTAAATCATAGCGGTTTCTTTGGACGGTATGGCTTGAAATGCCATTTCATCTTACCGTCGGGAAGAAGTTCCACAAACTAAAAAACAACGCCTTTAATATTACCTAAATAGTGTTGACGGTGACGGAAAACATCCAAACAAACAAACGAGACAAAGTTCTTGTATCTTGTAGATGTAAATGATCGACCACAAAATCTGGACCGTGTCTAACCAGGTCTACACTGATAGTTCGGGGTAACTACGGTAGTCGGCTTTGCTTTCGGGCATTCGTGAAACGTTTATCTTGAAACAACCGCATAATATCTCTATTAAAATGTTAAGTTTTCAGGCAATTTAAATGATACTTTGAAAAGTATGAACTGAAAAAAATACCATAGTTGTACCGATACGAATATGATGATAATGATGATGATGATGATGATGACGACGACGAAAACAACCATAATGATGACGGTGCTGGCGGCGATGATGGTGGTGGCTATAATGAAGATGAGTAGAATGAGGAGGACGTTTTTAATAATAATAATAATAATAATAATAATAATAATAATAATAATAATAATGAATTAAAGGGTTCCTAATCGATTTATTTTTCATTTATTGTCATGCGCAAATTAGAAATGCCTTATTGTTTATAACCTGTGTGGATTTTAACGGAGACTGTTGACTTCTACGTGGCGGTCGTATAAAGTCTCCCGTGTGGGTTATATTTTCTAGTCCTTTGGGATCATTGATTCTACTGCGGAAGTTTGAAAATATCTGAGGGTCACTGATGAGGCATAACTGACTGAAATTACCCAGTTGCAGCCAATTAGTCCTCATCAGTGACCCTCAAATATTTCCAAACTTCCACAGTGGAATAAATGCTCCCACAAGACTAGAAAATATTAAACACACTATGATGAAGGGCAGGGAGAAGTTTTACGGTCGCCACACAATCCATTAACACCAGCTGTGGTGAAGTTAAATGTTCGGTAAAAATGTAATCTCTTAGAAGCAAGGATAACAACACCGAACTGGAAACCGTAGAGTGTTCATGTTTTGTTTCTGTGCCAGACTAGCTAGTTTTGTCAAAGAAAACAAACTTAAAAAGTCTATTGTTTTCAGCTTCTTGCTTCCAAAGAATTATCTTTGGGCCAGCGCACGACAAAACCTACAATAAGACATGTGCGCCCAGCGAAGACTCAGATCAGTATGTGCATCCATACTCGTACAGTCTAACCAGAGACTTCTCTTGCTGCATGAAGGAGCAATGGGGCCTGAGGTATCCTTGGAGCGCATAGTGAAGACTCTGATCAGACTGCGCGAATGCGCAGACTGATCTGAGTCTTCGCTGGGTGTACATGTCTTATTGTAGGCTTTGTCGTGCGCTGTCTGCTTTTATAGAACATCCTACGTCTGCGCCACTAAGCCAAAATCCGCCAAAGGCTATGTCGCGTCTATGGGAGCGCAAAGCCAGTGAACCACGAAATGTAGGTCAAGGTCAAATATGGATGCTTGCATTTAAGTTTCCATCAACCAAGCTCTTGCAGTTCTTGACAAATGGACTTGGCCGATATAGGTAAAAGCTGGGGTTGTCGCAGTAGTCAATGAACCATATATTGTCGATCAAGGTTAACTATGCATGTCTTTAATAATGCTGCCACCCGTAGATGCAAATCTGTAACAAGTATCATTAATGAAACTCAAAGCTCTCATAGGTATTGAGAAATTGACGATTTTGTTTTCATTTGAGGTTTAACGACGTCCCCGTCAACACTGTATAGGTCATTTTGGAGACGCTGCTTCCAATTTTTGGGACTTTTACCCGACATTAAGATGAAATGGCATCTCAAGCCCTGTCGCCCAAGATACCAGTAGGGTTTATAAGCGGTTTACCAGTACTTTTCGCGGTCAGTTTCAGCTATGCGTGGAAGCATCATGCAACTCATCTATTTCTTCAAGCCCCAATGGGTGGAGGCCGAAGGGAAATTGACGAACATAAAGGTAAAGTAAAAACCACAGCCGTCGCGGTTGTTCTTGAAGGCAGTGAATCATGAAATGTAAGTCAAGGTCAAATATGGATGCTTGCATGACAGTTGCCATCCATAAATGTAAGTTGGTATCAAGTTTTTACAGAAAAATAAAAACCGACATTGACCTCAAGGTCATAGGCTTTCGGGGCAAATACAGTGAAATTCGTATACAGTCAAAGCTGTCATAGTGGCCGCCTCTTTTAACCAAGCAACCTGCCTTAAGCAAGCTTGCATTTAGTTCCCGAAAAAAGACATCATCTGCATTAAGTCAGCACCTTTCTTAAGCAAGCACATTTTGATTAACTTTTAGGTGCTTGCTTAACACGTGTTGGACTGTTTTAAGACCACCTTTCGGACTATTTAAAACTGGTCTTTGAGACTACTTTTGAACAGTCCCGAAGGGAATTTCGTATTAATAATGGAAATTTACTGTACATGTATGAAAGGAATCTGACTTGCGGTTGCCCGAAAAAGTTGGAAGCAAAACTTTATTTAAAGCGAGTGTGACGCCGACTCGGATGCTAACGCCGACAAATTTTGCAACTGATTTCGTGCAGACGAGTTAAAATTGTTCCCAACGATGGAGTAAATCAAATTTTTGCCTTCAAAGAAGGTCTCTGAGAGCAACTAATTTGCCAAGGTGCACTACATTAGAAGTATGCATACTTCCCATTTCATATGAGCCACGTGATGCGAAACTGTGTCTGCCAACGAAAACACGCTTATATAATTTCGACAATCTGTCCCACTGATTCAAGAAGGGCAGTTGTCAGGTATCAGGTGAAAGACTGCGCACTATACTGGTTAACAGCTTGTGTTGAAGCCTGCCCAGGAGAGTTTGTTTGTTTGCTTGAGGTTTAACGTCCCCGTCAACACTGTATAGGTCATTTTGGAAACATCGCTTCCAATTTTGTGGGACTTTTAGCCGACACTGAGATGAAAAGACATGTCAAGCCCTGCCGTCCAATGAAACCAATAGGGTTTATAAGCATGGACGGTCCGACTCGCACTACCTTTCCTGGGCAGGCTTAGAAACGCTAAGCGGTTTACCAGTACTCCATGTGCGGTCGGTTTCAGCTCTGCGTGGAAGCATCATGCAGCCCATCTACTTCTTCAAGCCCCGATGGGCGGGGGTCGTATCCTGCCCAGAAGAGTGATGTTAGGTACATCGATCGGCTCAATATCACCTAAATAGTGTTGACTGGGTCGTTAAACTCAAAACAATGAACCAACCTACTCCGAAGGAATAGATCCTTTCCTGCTTTTTATCAACGGACGACTAAATAGCGCAGTGAATAATTTGGTCCGCCTGTGCAGATGTGCAGTCTGGTCTGGGTTCTTTCACTTTGTTTGCAACAATCATTACGAAAACACGCCCATACAAATACATTGCCACCTTTATCGTCGTAAAAAATGAAGATTTTAAGACGAAAAATTACGATATTTTTCTTATTTCTGCTCAAAATATAGATTGTTGGTACTCGTTAGAACCGCCTCATCGAGGCGGTTCTAACGAGTACCCACAATCTATATTTTAGAGCAGAAATAAGAAAAATAAGGTTTACCCCGGCATTATTTAACCAATCAAATCACTTGATACAATGTATTCGTTAAAATTCATAACTGATTGACAAACAGTGTAGATCCTGGTAAGATGGTTTCTTTGCAAGGACATCATGAAAACACGCCTATTTGATTTTGAGCCCCTTAAACCCCACTTTTATAAAGTAAAACTGGAGTTTACAGGGGTATACATTATTTCTGTTATTTCTAAACAAAAACATAGATTGTGGGCCTCGTCGAGGCGGTTCTAAATGGTACCCACAATCTTTGTTTTGATTAGAAATATGAAAAATATCAGAATTTTTATCTGAAAACTTTCAGTTTTTGGCGGCAAACTTTCAAATATATTTGAATAGGCGTGTTTTCGGACGGGGATAGTGTGGTACAGCAATACTGGTTTAGAGTGGACCCCTGCTGACAAAGAAGAGAAAAAATATTTTTGATTGAGTTGCCTTCCCTGAGGGCGATTGTATTTCCTTTATCACTTATTTTTGAAATCCTGAATTAAAGACATTTTGACGCATGTATTATATATCTGTCAATTATCTAGTACTTACTTTGATGTAATAACATCTTTTGACAGACAGTCATAATGTTTAGTTAATATTGGTGATAACAAGCAATGTCAAAACTGAAATGTGCTCTCATCTGACAGATCTCTTTGTTTCAAAGATTTTGTTTCCCTTTTAAAAAAAATGGATTCAGTGCACGCCCTCCTCCGCCCGCGTGAAAACTTTAAGCCTGGGCATTCTTGTTATCGATTTTGCTACGCAAAAAATGCGTTTTGGATCTAACTTTGGAAACTTATAGTCGATCAACCATTATCTGTAAGCTGTCTAATGCAACCAAATTTGGTACATGGCTTCCTTACATGATGCGGGCAAGCGAGAGCAGTTAAATTTGGCTCCGCCTGAAGAGTGGGGAATTGCGAAAGCGTGCGATCGGTTGCGCGCTCTAGTTTTACTTGTGGACATTAATATAGCTGTTTGGCTTTAACTTTATTTCTTTGTATAATACATACATCTTTTACACAGATAATGTTGACAAAGAATACAAGTATCATACAAAGGGATTCAGATAGCTGTGTGGCAGCAAAAGCAGGAAAATAATGACATTTTGATGTGTACCTTTTATGGATAAAATAATTAACCCTTTTTGTACCAAAATGGACTCTTCCTCCTTATATATAGCAAGAGTTCATTTCAAAATTTAGGGGTGTCAGGTTGTTTTTTTTTCACCAAAATTTATTTGGAAAATGACTGAACTTTTAGCAAACAGTGGAGGTCTTGATCAGACGCCGCGTTCTGTGGCGTCTGATTTGGGCCTCCGCTGTTTGCCAGGGTACCCGTTTTGGGGTCTCTGGTACTAAATGGGTTAAGAAACAATAGGGTCATTAATTGCTCCACTGAGTCACCTGTAGCCTCTTAGAGTGCACAAATAGATTCAAAGAAATTAGACAGACAAATATTCTATTAAGTTCCTAGAAGACTGAAGCAAAACTTGGCCTCTAGAGAGAGAGAGAGAGAGAACCAGATTTTATAGAACCTTGACCTAGTGACCTAATTTTCATACGGCATGACCCGTAGCCAAACTTGACTTATATGTTATCAAGACAAACATTCTGGTAAAGTTTCATGAAGATTAATGCAAAACTGCAGCCTCTAGAGAGTTTGAAAATTTTAAAGAAATTTGGCCTATGATCCTTCAGGAACGATATTTTAATTTTTATCAGTATCCCATTTTGTACTGAATGGAATCTTCCGCCTTATATATAGCACATGTCCGTTTCAAAATTTAGTGGTGTCAGGTTGTGTTTTCTTCATTTTATTTGGAAATTGGCTTAACATTTTGCAAACAGCATAGGTCCTAGGTTTTGACAGAATATGACAGGTTCTCCAACTTAAACAATACTCTAGCCCAAGTTCCGTCTTATAAAGAAAACATTCTGGTAAGTTTCAAGAATACTGAAGCAAAACTATGGCCTCCCGAAAGAAATCAAGGTTTTAAAGAAATATGACTTAATGACCTAGTTTTTATATGACATGACCCACAGTCAAACTTGGCTGGCATATTATCATAGAAACATTCTAGTAAAGTTTCATGAAGATCGATGCAAATCTGTAGCCTCTCTTCAACATGAAAACGGCTTTCAAGAAATCTGACCTATTGACCTTGTTTCCATCTGACAAACTCCATATTTGAATCTGACCAAGATATCTTTAAGACAAACTAGCTGGTACAGATTTGTGAAGATTGGAGCAAAACTGGGGACTCTAGAGCAAGTACAAGGGTTTAAACAAATTTGGCCTAATGCCCTAGTTTTGATCTAATATGATCCATGTTAAACTAGACCAAGGCATTGCCAAGACAAACATTCTGGTAAGAAATCAAACTGATGCCTGTAGAGGGTAATCTGACCTTGTTTCCAAGAATTTAATCTGAGGTAATCCATATCCAAATGTGACCAGAACATCGCCACGACAAACATTTTGGTGAATTTCCATGAAGATTCAATAAAAAAAATGTGGCCCCAAGAGGGTAAACAAGGTTATGAAAAATTCTGATCTAGTGACCTAGTTTTGACTAGACATGACTCACATTTCAACTGGACTAAAATAGCATGGAGATAAACATTAAGATAAAGTTTCATAAGGACTGAAGTAAAAGTATGGCCTCTAGAGGGTGAACAAGGTGTACAAGAGATTTGACCTAGTGTCCTATTTTTTGACCCGACATGACCCATATTTAAACTTGACCAACATAGCATCAAGACAAACATTCTAGTAGAGCTTCATGAAGATTGAAGTCAAGCTGAGGCCTCTAGAGGGTGAACAAGGTTTTAAAGAAATTTGACCTGGTGACCTAATTATTGATCTGATATGACCCATATTCATTTTTGATCAAAATATCATCAAGCCAAAAATCCTGACTGAAGCAAAACTGTAACCTCTACAGGGTGAGCACGGTTTTAAAGAAATTTAACCTAGTGACCAAGTTTTTGACCTGACATGAACCATATTCAAACTTAACCCTTTATCTTGCTGTTCAAGACAACCCCTATCTTTGCAAACAGTGTAGATCCAGATCAGATGGCTTCTGAAGAAGCCATCTGATCAGGATCTACACTGTTTGGCATTCAGTTTATGAATTTGCAGCAATAAATTACATCAAGTAATTTGATTGGTTGATAGACAGAAATGGGTGTGGCTTAAATGAATATTCAGCAGAATAAGGGTTAACCTAGATATCACAAGTACACACATTGTGGTAAAGTTTCTAGACAATATAAGTAAAACTGTATCCTCTAGAGGCTGAACAAGTTAAATGTTGACGATACACGGCAAACGTAGGATGGACTCAGGGTGATTATAATACATTATGCAAACACGCCTATACAAATACATTATCACCTTTATCGCCGAAAAAATGAAAATTTTTAGATGAAAAAATTGTGATATTTTTTCTTATTTCTGCTCTAAAATATAGATTGTGGGTACTCGTTAGAACCGCCTCGATTCTAACGAGTACCCACAATCTATATTTTAGAGCAGAAATAAGAAAAATAAGGTATACCCCCGGAAATCCCAGTTTTACTATATAAAAGTGGGGTTCAAGGGGGTCAAAATTATATAGGCGTGTTTTCGTGATGAGCTCACCTTGAACACTTCGTGCTCAGGTGATCTAAAACTTAACCTAATGGCCTAGTTTTTGATCCAGTATGACCAGACTAGACCGAGGTATAATCGAGGCAAACAATTTGTTAATTTTCATGACGACTGTCCCTAGAAGGTGAACCAGATTTAAAAGAAATAACGCCTAGTGATCTAGTTTTTTATCCGAGGTAACCCATATTCAACTTTGACTGAGATATCATTAAGACAAATATTCAGGAATGGTTTCACGAAGACTGAAGCAAAACTGTGGTTTAAAAGGAATTTGACCTAGTGACCTACTTCATGACTCAGTATGACCAAAATTCAAAGTTAACCAAAATACCATCAAGACGAAACATTATGCCGATATTTCATGAAGCTAACAGCAAAACTGTGGCCTCTAGAGGTTGAATAATGTTTTAAAGAAATCTGACCTAGCTTTTGCTCTTTTTAATTTCGTTTTGGATAGCCCAATTTACCATTTTGTGGCAAAGAAATTGTCCTTTTGGCTTTCTGTTCTTTAAGTGATGTTTCCAATAAGGGTCCAGTTATTTTATGCCCATGTTCCTTTGGTGTCTCGTATAGGATGAGTGTGTTAATTGTATCGATTTCACTTCTATTTTGACATAGCATGACCCATTTTCGAATTTGACCAGCATCAAAACAAATATTCACGTAAAGTTTCATGAATATTGAATCAAAACTGTGACCTCAGAAAGATGAACATGATTTTAAAGAAATTTAACCTAGTGTCCTAGTTGTTTACCCAATATGATCCATATTCAAACTTACCAAAGTATAATCAAGTCAAACATTCAGGTAAAGTTTCACGCTTTTTAAAGCAAAATTGTGGCCTCTAGAGATGAACAAGGTTATAAAGAAATTTAATGACCTAGTTTTTTAAAATGAGGTCATCCATATTCAAATGTGACAGAGATACCATAAAGAGAAACATTTTGTTACAGTTTCATGAAGATTGAAGCAAATCTGTGGCCTCTAGAGGGTGCATAAGGTTTAAGAAAAAATTGACCTTGTGACCTAGATTTTGACCCAGCATGGACCGTATTCGAACTTGACCACATTAGCATCAAGACAAACAATCTGGTAAAAGGAGCAGTCCCTATAAGGCCCATTTTATGGCCCCGTTTGATTTTCTTTAAACTTTGCAGACTCAAAATATGATGTATTTGCTGTACTGTGGTGAAATATCAGATCCGCAGATGTAATGGTATTGACTCTATGAGCAACCAAAGTGGGTGGGGTAATTCTACCCCATTGAGAGACCCGTTGTTCTTACGCTATTATCTCTAGCACAAAGTATCCTGGCAAGTGGGTCTTTTTAGTATTGTTTAGACCTTTATAGATGTTAAACATAATGTATATGTTTTTGTGGAAAAATTCTTCGTTTTACCACTATACTCACTTATAAGTCGTACCTAAATTTCAGCTAAATTTACTGACCGTCTTTACGCAAAACCACAACATAAGTTTATTTCCAAAGCTACTGCAAAAGTACTTGACAGGGATAATTAAGATATAATGGGCATTGCCAAATTATGAGCATTTCTCTCTTCTGTAATTACTTATAGAGTTATCTGCCCCTGAATCCATTTTTGACATATGTTCTGTCATATTTAAAATCTATTGATATATGGCAAAAGGATTCTTCAAAACAGTAAAAAATTCAGAACACAATGATTTTCTGTCGACCTTATGAAGCTATTAGGTGATTTGTAAATATCTTCTTTGATAATGACTTAAACAATATGGGTGGGTTAAATACACCCCTTTGCTATTTCTACTGCAAAACTTCCTTGGCTTTATGTCAACTCATCTTCATAAATCTATCTTACTGACAATTAAGATGAAGTTAGAAAAAACGAAACTTTCTCATAATCTTTAGAATAAGTCTCCTTTTAGGTCATACGTACCTATAACATTAAAATATTACTGAACTTAATAAATCTTGCATTACATAAAAACATTTATTTTGAAGCTTTTCTGTTGGTTTTACATGTATTTGGAACTGCAGCTAAAATGGTTAGTAGAAAACGGTGGTTCATCTTGTCCAGATTCCATATATGCTTTCAGGTAAACCAAGAAATGATGCTTGCAGAGCCCTTCAAGCACTGGCTTACCCAGTCCCTTCACTTGTATGTCATTTTGGAGCCTTCAATAGTCTCTGGCCTTTGATTCTGGTACTATTTGAGCCTTTCATTTAACTCTTGACACCACATACATGGTCAACCAACTGGTAGGTGTTGTTTTTTTATGAATTTACCTATCAAGTGATTTCCACAGCCAGTCTTAAATAGATTATCAGCTTTGGCTGACCAACAATTGCTTAGGGATTTGACAGGAAGCAGATCCTGATTTAGACACCGATAGTTATGGTAGAAATCCAGCAAACGAACAAGCATTCAATATTTTACACCCGAACCCATGGTGATGGTTGGCTGGACATATAGGGTCCTTGATCCCACTGGTAGTCTGTGCTACTGACCATTCTAAGGCAGTGGTCCTGATGTGGTTCATGTAATACTTTGGCTTGTTGATGTCCCCTTTGTGTGTTACATTTGCTGTGTGTCTTTTGTTTAACATTTTTATCACCCCTTGTGAGGAAGAAATTGTTGATTTTTGCATATGTGTTTTGTCTGTCCTTGATATGGCCACATCTCGTGATTGTGGCTTTCCTTGAACCTTTTCGTTTTACTTTTGTTCAAGGGTTAACAAGTCTGATGTTTGACTTTGGTGTGTTTGTCTTCATTCCTGTTCTCTATCAGACCGAGAAGGATGTTACTGTTACAAATGAATTTAGTGCTATGTATATACCCGGTAACCATCCATCCTTTCTATTCATCCTCATCAGACACACTTGATGCACTCCAAGTGTCTATGGCTGCATCTACAGCATGGTCTATGTGAGCTCTGTTAAGTTTGGCGTCATTATTTTCTGTATTGTATCTAAAGAAACTTAAGTACCAGAGTACATATGCTATATGTGCACAGCAACCAACTGTGCGTGCCCCACTTCGGCACCGACCGTACCACCTACTAATGGATTTAGTCACTGACTGCACTCGATCCATAAACTATTACGTTTTGCTGGTCAGCCCCCGCCCATAGGGGCTTGAAGAAATATATGGGCTGCATGATGCTTCCACGAAGAGCTGAATCCGGCCCGCACACTAGTACTGGTAAACCGCTTAGAGGATCTAAGCCTGTCCAGGAACCGCTGTCCGTGCTAATAAACCCTATTGGGTTCATTGGGCGACAGGGCTTGAGATGTCATTTCACCTCAATGTCGGGAAAAAGTCCCACAAAATTGGAAGCACCGTCTCCAAAATGACCTTTACAGTGTTGACGGGGACGTTAAACCTCATATCAAAACGTTTTGCTGGAAGAATGCCTGGAAAGAATCTGGGCTTTAAATATACTTTCCTCCTCTTTTGGCATCAAGATTTCATACCGCCCATTCTCATTGAAATGCTCATCTGAGTAACACTGAGCTTGTTTTAGCTGATATATGCCCA
Organism: Lucinisca nassula; assembly: GCA_963580285.1. Taxonomy (NCBI): domain Eukaryota; kingdom Metazoa; phylum Mollusca; class Bivalvia; order Lucinida; family Lucinidae; genus Lucinisca; species Lucinisca nassula. Next base: position 111,158,271 of record OY757017.1, on the reverse strand, counting down.
TGCTCAAATCCCTAAGCTCGCTTTCAGCTAGTTGAGGAAACTTCTAAACCTGCATCCTGCACCTTTTTCCCATTTAACACGTCCCCCCCCCCCCCCCCAATCATTTTTAGTACTTTTCCCTGCAGCTTGTTAGGACTTTTCCCCCAATGCCATCATTCTTTTGGTGGCCGGATTTGAACCAAGCACCTTTCGATTGTAAGTCTAACGCACTAGCCACTGAGCTATCAAGGCTATTTACTTTTAATAGAATGTGATGTAGAGCAAAAGAATAAATATAAAAATTCATGTAAAAACAAGATGTGTTTGTGAAACACTGATGCCCCTGGACAGCGCATGCTAAACATGAAAGCAGTACCACTAAGCAATCGAAAGAAATGGTCAATTTTCAAGTCTTAGAACATATTTAACTCCACTACAGCTGGTGTGTGGGAATGTGTGGCGGCGGTAAAACGTCTCCCTGCCCTACATTATAGTGTAGATTATATTTTCTTGTCCTTTGGGATCATTGATTCCATTGTGGAATTTTGAAAATATTTGAGGGTCACTGATGAGGCCTAATTGGCCGAAACTAGCTAGTCTGGCCCAGAAAACATGCACACTCCATATTTTTCAGTTCTGTGGTGTATTCTTTGCTTCCAAAGGATAACCCTTTTATAGAACATATTTAACTTCACTACAGCTGGTGTGTGGGGATGTGTGGCGGCGGTAAAACGTCTCCCTGCCCTACATCATAGTGTAGATTATATTTTCTTGTCCTTTGGGATCATTGATTCCATTGTGGAATTTTGAAAATATTTGAGGGTCACTGATGAGGCCTAATTGGCCGAAACTAGCTAGTCTGGCCCAGAAAACATGCACAATCAATATTTTTCAGTTCTGTGGTGTATTCTTTGCTTCCAAAGGATAACCCTTTTATAGAACATATTTAAAAACGTATGTCAAGGTCACAAGGTAAACAATTATGAGATCATTGGAAAGGTCTTGTGACATAGAATGCACATGTGAAATATGAAAGCCCTATCTCTTACCAATCGAAAGTTATGGCCAATGTTAAAGTTTTTAAAAAGTAGGTAAAACTTCAAGGTAAAAGTCATGAGGTCAAAATTGTGGTACCACTGGAAAGGTCTTGTGAAAAAGAATGCACATGTGAAATATGAAAGCCCTATCACTTACCAATCAAAAGTTATGACCTATGTTAAAGTTTTTTTTAAAATTAGGTCAAATGTCAAGGTTAAGGTCACGAGGTCAAAAGCTATCGTACCACTAGAAAGGTCTTGTGACAAGGAATGCATATTTGAAATATGAAAGCCCTACCACTTATCAATCGAAAGTTATGGCCAATTTTAAAGTTTTTAAAAAGTAGGTCGAATGTCAAGGTCACAAGGTCAAAAATTATGCTACCACTAGAAAGGTCTTGCGACAAGGACTGCACTTGTGAAATATAAAAGCCCTATCACTTACCTATCGAAAGCTATGGCCAATATTAAAGTTTTTAAAAATTTTGGAAAAAGTAGGTCAAAGGTCAAGGTCAAGGTTACCAGATAAAAAATTTTGGTACCACTGGAAAGGTCTTGTTATAAGGTATACACATATGAAATATGAAAGCTCTATCTATTACCATTCAATAGTTATGCCCAATGTTAATGGTTTTGTAGGTAGACAGATAAAAAACTATTTGCCCCCCCCCCCCCCCCCCCCCCCCTGAATCTCGATTCCGGGGGCATAATAAATGTTGTCATCCAATAAAAGATCAATTTCTTTATTTCTAGACATTTCTGTTGAAACGAATGTGAACAGTTATTGTTTCTACCATCAATTATAGTATGCGCTAGTTCTTACTGTTCACAAGTATGATTTGTGAAGATGAATTGACATAAAGCCAAGGACATTTTGCAGTAGAAATAACAAATGGGTGTATTTGACCCACCCATATTGTTTCAAGTCATTATCAAAGAAGATATGTATAAATCACCTAATAGCTTCATTGGATCGACAGAAAACCATTGTTTGCTGATTTTTGACTGGTTTTGAAGAATCCTTTTTGCATATATTTATAGATTTAAAATATGACAGAAAATATGACAAAAATGGATTCAGGGGCAGATAACTCTATATGTAATTATAGAAGAAAGAAATGCTCATAATTTGGCAATGCCTATTATATCTCAATTATCCCTGTCAAGTACCTTTGCAATAGCTTTGGAAATAAACTTACGTTGTGGTTTTGCGTAAAGACGGTCAGTAAATTTAGCTGAAATTTAGGTACGACTTATAAGTGAGTATAATGGTAAAGTGAAGAATTTTTCCACAAAAACATATACATTATGTTTAACATCTATAACGGTCTAAACAATACTAAAAAGACCGACTTGCCAGGATGCTTTGTGCTAGAGATAATAGCGTAAGAACCACAGGTCCCTCAATGGGGTAGAATTACCCCACCCACTTTGGTTGCTCATAGAGCCAATACCATTACATCTGCGGATCTGAAATTTCGCCACATTAAAGCAAATACATCCTTTGTTGAGTCTGCAAAGTTTAAAGAAAATCAAAAGGGGCCATAAAATGGGCCTTATAGGGACTGCTCCTTTCATGAAGACTGAAGCAAAATTGTGGTCTCTGTAGTAGATGGAAAAGGTTTAAAAGAAAGTTGATCTAGAGCCTAGTTTTTGATCTGCTTTAACCCATAATTGAAATTAATCATAGCATCACCAAGTCAAACAAGAAGTTTCAACTTCCCGAAGACTGAAGCAAAACTGTAGCATCTAGAGAGTGAATAAGATTTTATAGTGAAGTTTATATTTTCTTGTTCTTTGGGATCATTGATTCCATTGTGGAATTTTGAAAATATTTTGAGGGTCACTGATGAGGCTTAATGGCTGAAACTAGCTAGTCTGGCCCAGAAAACATGTACACTACATATTTTCCAGTTTTGTGGGGTATTCCTTGCTTCCAAAGGATAACCCTTTTATAGAATATATTTAAAGAAATTTTACCCGGTGACTTAGTTTTTGACCTGGCACATTAAGTTTGAAGCGAACTCTGGTCTCTAGAGATAACACAAGGGACTAAAGATTTTTTACCCAGTTTTTGATCTAATATGACCCATATTCAAACTTTTGCAAAGAATCATCAAATCAAACATTTTGGTAAGGTGTCATGAAGATTAAAGCAAAACTGTAGCCTCAAGAGAGTGAATAATGTTTTTGACCCGGCATGACTCATATTCAAACTTTACCAATATAGCATCAAGACAAAGATTCTGGTAACGCTTCATGAATATTGAAGCAAAGTCTGGCCTCTAGAGATAAAACAAGAGTTTAATAAAATTCGACCGTGTGACCTAATTATGACCTGGCAAAACCGCATATTCGAACTTTGTCAGCGTATCAAGTCAAACATTCTGGTGAAGTTTCATGAAGATAAAGGCAAAGCTGTGGCCTCTATAGGGTGAATGTTTTAAAGAAATTTGATCAAGTAACCTAAATTTTGACTTGGCATAATAGCATCAAGAAAAATATCCTGGTCTTTTTATCTGATATGACCCATATTCATACTTAATCACATTATTATCAAGTCAAACATTCTGGTAATGTTTCATGCTTTTTAAAGCAAAACTGTGACCTCTAGAGGATGAACAAAGTTATGAAGAAAAAGCTAGTGACCTATTTTTATCTGAGGAAACCCATTTTCAAATGTGACTGAGATATCATTAAGATAAACATTCTGGAAGCGTTTCATGAAGACTGAAGCAATACTGTAGCACTAGAGCGTGATTAAGGTTTTAATGAATTTTTACCTGATTACCTACTTTTGGACCAAGCATGATCCATATTCAAACTTGACCAAACTCTGAATTGCAAAAAAGATTTATCAAAACAGCTGCATAGTTGGATGCGTAATCACAGTTGGGCCACACTGTCCAAGGATAGTTTTGTACCTATGGTCCGTTTCTATATTTATGTCGCGCCTGTGGGGGGCGCAAAGTCACCGAACCATGAAATCTAGGCCAAGGTCAAATATTAATGCTTCCATAAAAGTTGCCATTCCTAGATGCAAGCTTGTACCAAATATCATTAATGAAGCTCTAATAGTTCTTGAGAAATAACTTAAACATTAGGTTGAGTTAGTGAGTGTTTGTGTTTTACGTCCTACCAACAGCTAAGGTCATACGGAGACGGGACCTCGGTTTAAAGACTCATCAGAAAGTCTGGAGAAGCCCGGGATCAATCCTGCGATCCAAGGTCAAATATTAATGCTTCCATAAAAGCCCCCCACAGGCGCGACCAAAAAAAAAATTAGGAGATGACCTCCATATAAGCGCATCGCTTACTGTCAAATCCTATATATCCTTGTATGTTTATGTGTATTTGTGCTTTGAAACTCAATAAATATTGTTTAAACCAATCCTGCGATCCCTGGTTTACAAGGCGAGTAGCGTAACCACTACACCACGGAGGATTCTAAACATTAGGTTGATGCAATAGTTCACTAAGTCAGTGAACCATGAAATTTATGTCAAGGTCAAATATGGATGCTTGCATTAGAATTGCCATCTTAGATACATGTTTGTACAAAATATTATTAATGAAGCTCTTATAGTCCTTGAGAAATTAACTTCACCATTAAGGTGAACGCTAGGGTGGTTGGAATATTTTACCAAGTCAGTGAACCATGAAATGTAGCTCAAGGTCAAATATGGATGCTTGCATTTAAGTAACCATCCCCAGATACAAGTTTGTACAAAGTATTATTAATGAAGCTCTTATAGTTCCTGAGAAATTAACTTGGCCATTAGGGTGAATGCTAGGGTGGTCACAATATTTTACAAAGTCAGTGAACCATGAAATATAGGTCAAGGTCAAATATGGATGCTTGCATTTATGTTACCATCTCTAGATTCAAGTTTGTACCAAGTATCATTAATAAAGCTCTTATAGTTCCTGAGAAATAAACTTGACCATTAGGGTGAACGCTAGGGTGGTCGCAAATGTTGACTATAAGTATGGCCTTGACATTGGAGGTATCATGTGCAACACATCATCTAATGAAGATGAACATTTCTGCAAAGTAACTTTAAAAAAGTTCATAGAGAAATAAGAAAGTTATTGACTGTACACAAAAAAGCCCTTTTTTACCTTTGACCTCTAAGTATGGCCTTGACCTTTGAGGTACAACACATCGTCTCATGATGGTAAACATTTCTGCCAAGTAATTTCATAATCCATCAAAGAATAAGAAAGTTATTGACTGTACACAAAAAAGCCCCTTTTCTGACCTTTGACCTCTAGGTATGACCTTGACATTGCAGGTATTGACCTTGGTCTTGCACAAGACTCATCTTCTAATGAAGGTGAACATTTCTGCAAGGTTACTTAAAAAATGTCCATCTAGAAATAAAAAAGTTATTGACCGGACACACAAAAAAGACTTTTTTTGATCTTTGACCTCTTAGTATGACCTTGACCTTGGAGGTACCGACCTGGGTCTAGGGCGCAACACATCGTTTCACGATGGTTAACATTTCTGCCAAGTGATTTCACAATCTATCCAGGAATAAGAAAGTTATTGACTGAACACTAAAAGGCCCCTTTTTGACCTTTAAACTCTATGTATGACCTTGACCTTTGAGGTACCAAACTGGGTCATGCGCGCAACACAACGTCTCATTGTGGTTACCATTTCTGCCAAGCAATTTCAAAACCCATCTAAAAATAAGAGTTATTGACAAAACACGTAAAAAGGCCCCTTTTTTACCTTTGACCTCTACGTATGACCTTGACCTTTGAGGTACCAACCTGAATCATGCGTGCAACACATTGTCTCATGATGGTTAACATTTCTGCCAAGTCATTTCAAATTCTATCTAAAAATATGAAAGTTATTGACAAAACACAAAAAAAGGCCCCTTTTTTACCTTTGACCTCTAAGTAAGACCTTGACCTCTGAGGTACCAACCTGGGTCATGCAAGCAACACATTGCCTCATGGTGGTTAACATTTCTGCCGAGTAATTTCAAAATCCATCGAAAAATAAGAAAGTTATTGACCAAACACGAAAAAAAAGGCCCCTTTTCTGACCTTTGACCTCTAAGTATGACCTTGACCTTTGAGGTACCCACCTGCGTCATGCGTGCCACACATCGTCTCATGGTAGTTAATATTTCTGCGAAGTAATTTCAAAATCCATCTGAAAATTAGAAAGTTATTGACCGGACACGATTTGCCCATACATATACATACCGACAAACTTCTAAGGGAGATAACTCAAAAAGTATAAATGCGAGAGTTGTAGAACTTGTGCTCTGCACGTCGTCTAATATTTATTATGTGTGTGTGTGAATTCGGGTTTAACGTCGCTTTCAACAATTTTTCAGTCATATCACGACGGTGTCTGGTTGCGACAGGGAGCTCAATGCTCACGTTTATAGTGCTGCCTCACTGAAGTATCATGTCCCAGACACATTACATGATACCACACCCAGTCACATATCCTGACACTGGATCGACCAGTCCTAGCTCTACCCCGTAAATCTGAGTGCCAAACGAGGAGCAGCTAGTACCATTTTTAGCGACTTTGGTATGTCGCGGCCCGGGATCGAACCCGAGACCTCCCGTTCCCCGGAGCGGACACTCTACCAACTGAGCTATCGGGGCCGGTCTAATATTTATTAATATCTATATGAAGTTTCGTGAAGTTAGCTTGAATGGTTTTCAAGTTATAGAGCAGACACGAATTTGTGACAGATGGACAGACAGACAGACGGACATTCTAACATTTCGGGTTAAAGGGCTAGTTCTTTTATTTTCTTTTGTTTGGTTTGGGGAATAACCTCCTAAACCTTTTGTTTACAGAATAAATCTATTATTTTTCAATCAATTTCTATTGTAATCTAATCCTAACACTAGCCCCTAAACCCTGAATGTTCGCCCGGGCAGATGCCCGGGAGGAAAAACAATGTCTCTCTGAAAAAATTTTTTTCGGGGGAGAAATAACTAAACATGACTTCTGTAAATGTCATGATTCACAGTTCATGTGTTAAATTATCGTAAAAATCCTAAGACACTTTGAAGACTTGCTGTAATTCTCTTCAAATTTAAAAAATTTGTTTCATTATCTAGCAAGGGGTCCAAAAGGTGCAGATGGAATGGCAAATAGTGTAGACCCTGATTGGACTCTCCTTCAAGAGCAGTCCGATCTGGGTCTGCACTGGTTGCTTAGCTATAGGCCTACCTGGCCCAATACTTAGGATCATAATGGTAATTTTCAGATTTTTATGGAAGTCAGCTGCAGTAGTATTTTTATGAACAAAACAAAACACATAGGACAAAGGCAACAGCCAGACCTAATCCATCGGATCTGGTGTATACTGTTTTCTTAGGCATTTATCTTCTCACATTCTGACTAAACCAGGATTTCAGAAACAAAGAAAAAACTGTATTTCATTCAATTTTAATTTTGCTATTTAATGACATCTTAAACGGTTTTCATGATTTATATAATAACTTAACAAAAACAACGTAACTAGAAATATTGTAAGCTATAACACTGATTCCCTTTCCTCATGCCTTGCTGGCCTTGGCAGCTCAGACGGATGTGCATTTGACTGGTGATTAAAAGGTTCCAGATCGATCCTGCAATGTCAGAAAAATTCTTTTGCGATGATGACTAATCAAATCTTTCCTACAGCCATTCTCTCCTTTCTGCTGGGTTCAAGAAGGCAACTGTCAGATTCTGGACAGAATTGTGTACTGTACTGGTTAACTGCCCATGTATATGCTTGCCTTAGAATGTGTGGTTAGGTAATTTGACTGTGTCAATATGACCAAAAAAGTGTTGAATGGGCCATTACTCAAAACAAACAAAACATATCCTCATGCCTTGCCTACTTGATATTTGGCTTGAAGGAAACGGTTACAAAGGGAGACAATTTCAAGAACATCCAGTTCACTTTCCAATAAAAATGACATCTGCCCTAGGCCTTCATGGGAAGAATTTAGTCCTTAAGGAGCATATTCTTGGGAGTTTATTATTAAAGGAAAGAATGGTGTCTACTCTTAACCATTTAGTACCGGAAACCCCAAAACGGGTACCTGGGCAAACAGTGCAGGCCCAGATCAGAGGCTGCAAAACGCGGCATCTGATCAGGGCCTACACTGTTTGCGAAAAGTTAAGCCATTTTCCAAATAAATTTTGAAGAAAAAACAACCGGGCTCTCCTAAAGTTTGAAATGGACTCCTGGTATATATAAGGAGGAAGTTTCCATTTGGTACAAAAAGGGTTAAAAGACAGAATTTACTCCATGAGGGTCAAATAAGGAAAATAGAGATGAAAATACTTTAACACAGTTGCCTCCCTTGAAGGAATACACTATTCCACTTAATATTCTTATAAACCCAACAAGGATTTCAATTCATTTGATTTGTGTAGGATTTTCTTGTCCTTAACCTCTAAACCAGCTCAGAAAAAGTGTGGTTATGTTAACTGACCAGCTTAACAAGAACATAATATTGTTGACTTGACCTTCAAACTCCAAAACCAAACAATGCCACCTCTCCATACTATGCTACAACCATACTCTCTGGCTTGCAGTTTGTATACAGTTTATCCATCATAAACGTATGCACCATCAACATATGGGCACCTGGTCTACGGAATCAGTAACTCTGTTTTAACAATTCAATGCAAAACCTTTATGAAACAAAGCTCTCATTCTTGAACTCTTGTTCCCACCTGTATGCATAACCCAGGTAACCCTATTTTATGATAAAATTCTGAATACAAGTTATACACAAACATGTTCCTGGCCAAGATCATTTTTTTCTTTAAAGTAAGTCGCAGGTCAAGGTCAAGGTCACAGGTCCAGATTTTTTGCCCTTGCCACAAGGAACCTACAGCTCTATTTGAAACGGTTCTAAAGTTATGACCAATGTTAAAGTTGTCCAACCAACAAATATACAGACAGACAACAAATATACCGACAGACAGGACAAAAGGGCTTCAAGAAATATATGGGCTGCATGATGCTTCCACGCAGAGCTGAATCCGACCCGCACACGAGTACTGGTAAACCACTTAGAGGATCTAAGACTGCCCAGGCAAAGCGGTGCGCACAAGTCGGACTGTCCATGCTTATAAACCCTATTGGTTTCATAGGGCGACAGGGCTTCATCTCAGTTGTGGGTAAAAGTCCCACAAAATTAGAAGTAACATCTCCAAAATGACCTTTACAATGTTGATGGGAACGTTAAACCTCAAATCAAACAAACAAGGACAGGACAAAAACAATATGTCCCTGCTATTGCTACCGGGGACATAAATGGCATCTGGCTTATGATTGCTGAGGTATGAGTGTTTGCAAACCTATGATACAAACCTGTCATGCAGATGCTTGTGTTACAACCATTATATCTCTGCACTTTCGTACAACCTAGCTTAAAAATGACTTATGTGATTCAACCGACAGTCAAACTTCAATCATTTATACATGTACAATACAACCTCATTATAACACGGTTTTCAGGATGGATCCCAAAAATGTTTAGATTACATAGAAAAATGACCATAAATGGTCATTTTTCTATATAATCTATACATTTTGTTTGGAAATAACACGGTTGTTTAACTAACACGGTGTCTGGTTTGGACACCTTTAATAGTGTTATAAAGAGGTTGTGGTATACATCTTTCTGACTATGAAATTTTGTTCAAGACAGAGGTAGTTTGAGCCACTGAGGATTAATCATAGTACCAGATCAGGAGGCAAATTGGGACAGTTTTCTTACATATTTCTGATCTTCTATAAAATAAATGGATGATGTTGTACCCATTAGAATTGCCTAATGAGTTCTTATGTATTCACACATATTATTTCATGATAAAAATATTTCTACATACAAGAAAACTTCCACTGCTCTAACAATTATGTCTCCTTCACCATGGCTGTTTCTAACTATAATTGAATTCCTTGGAAAAACTTTTTCATAACTGAAGATATTGATATATTTGGGATTACTTTCTTATTTTGTCTCTAAAGTGTATGTTGTGTGTTTGTTTGATTTGAGGTTTAACGTCCCGGTCAACACTATTTAGGTCATTTTGGAGACGTTGCTTCCAATTTTGTGGGACTTTTACCCGACATTGAGATGAACCCCTGCCGCCCAATGAAACCAATAGGGTTTATATGCATGGACGGGCTGACTCACACAACTTTGACCAAGCAGGCTTAGACTTTCTAAGCGGTTTACCAGTACTTGTGTGCAGTCGGTTTAAGCTCTGCGTGGAAGCATCATGCAGCCCAATCTAATTCTCCTAGCCCCGAGGTATGTCGTGGGTCGCGGGTTGTTTCGGTCCTGAGTCGTTTCGGTCCCTGGGTCGTTTCGGCCCTGTGTCGTTTCGGCTGGGTCGTTTCGGCCTGGGTCGTTTCGGCCTAATTTCGGGGGTGGGTCGTTTCGGCCATATTGGTGGGTCGTTTCGGCCTGATTTTTTTAATCACTTTATTTATATGTATATATATTTTGTTTCTCGAAGGTCAGCCTGTGCTTTTGCTATCTTCTCTCGTTAACACTTCAATAGGTCAGAAAACAGAGGGCTTTTTCAAACAGTGTAGACTCTGATCACAATGAACACATTTATAGGTTATAAGGTCTTTGAAAGTATCACATGCAGGCTGATCATATAAAATAATTACAGCGTTCAGATATTAATCGCTCAAAAAAGAGGATTTTTTTTCAAACTGCGCAGGCTCTGGTTGGTTGGTTGGTTGATTTGAGGTTTAACGTTCCCGTCAACACTGAAAAGGTCATTTTGGAGACGTTGCTTCCAATTTTGTGGGAGTTTTACCCGACATTGAGATGGAATGGCATCTCAAGCCCTGTCGCCCAATGAAACCAATAGGGTTTATTAGCATGGACGCTTCGCCTCGCACCGCGGTTCCTGGACAGGCTTAGATCCTCTAAGCGGTTTACCAGTACAAGTGTGCGGGCCGGATTCAGCTCTGCGTGGAAGCATCATGCAGCCCATATATTTCTTCAAGCCCCTATGGGCGGGGGCCGACGCAGGCTCTGATCACAATGAACAGATTTATAGGTTATTTAGTATTTAAAGGTATCACAGCAACAGATGGAGGCTGATCATATAAAATAATTAGGTTACATTTCGCAAATATTTCGCATGCTGTTCTCAAAATGTGCGTGTCATTGATACTAGTAAATCCTGCAAGTCAGTGCCGTGTGATCAGTATCTGCTAACTGCAGAAGCCTTTTGCCGCCCAGGGCAATTAAGAAAAAAAAAACACCTTAGAATGGATGCGCACCATGCATATCTGTATGTGGCACGTGAAATAGACCATTGTGCGCTTGCGTGCAGGCTAATCATACCATTGAGACGAACTTCACAAACCTTCAAAATCTTTGGGAACATTCGGCAGACACAGCGACATACAACATGACGAAAATACGCCTATATAATTTTGTCATTATCCATCAAAGGGAAAGACTCCAACAATCCTGCGCAAGAGTAGTATGCAGTCTAATCATAGTCTTCAAAACTATGAACCTTCTGCAGCCACCATGACACCCCAATTGTTATTTATTTATTTATTTATTTATTTTCAGACTTTAAAGTTCTTGGCTTTTTAAGAAGTAATTATATCATCACATGATAATGGCCCGTTAATCAATCACCCGTTAATCACTTTGGATGGAGTAAGCTAATCCCCTTACTTTTGTATAAAATTGATCAACTATGTGGCGGTGTAATTACGTTAATGTGACAGTTTGAAAACACACGTTAAATGCGAGCGTCTTTAATTAGCTGAGTTCGGCGGGAAATGGCGGTTCTGTTACTTTACAAAAAAAAAAAAAAATGTTATGATTGATATGCTTTAAAATTTGTTTCACTGAAGTCTTTTTAATGTCGGCAACCAATGTATATTAGGTGCTCCAAGACACCACCCCATCACTTATCTTTGAAACCGCTTATAAAGATTGTCGAAGTAAATTTCAAAATGACTGAATTGTGCATCTCATGTGATAAGGAAGTAAATGGCCGACGCTATGCCGTTACGTGTGACGTGTGTGACCGTGGCAGCATCGCCTTTATGGAACAGGTATTTTAATTATTATTTAATATAATCTTTATTTATTTTTTTATTATTCTTTATTTATGTGTACTCATGTGCGGTCGGTTTCAACCCTGCGTGGAAGCATCATGCAGCCCAATCTATTCTCCAAGCCCTAATTGGCGAAGGCGATTTGTTTGTTTGGTTTGGGGTTAAACGTCCCCGTCAACACTTTATAGGTCATTTTTGAGATGCTGCTTCTAATTTTGCGGGACTTTTACCCGACATTGAGATGAAATGACATCTCAAGTCCTGTCACCCAATGAAAGCAATAGGGTTTATAAACATGGGCTGGCCAACTCGCACCGCTCTGCCTGGGCAGGCTTAGATCCTCTAAGCGGTTTACCAGTATTTGTGTGCGGTCTGTTTCAGCTCTGCATGGAAGCATCATGCAGCCCATTTATTTCTTCAAGCCCCGATGGGCGGGGGCCGCGGGCGGGGGCGATAAATGTATGTATGTATGTTTGTATGTATGTACATGTATGCATGTATGTATAGATGGATGTGATGTGATGTGATGTGATGTAATGTATGTATGTATGTATGTATGTATGTATGTATGTATGTATGTATGTATGTATGTATGTATGCATGTATGTGTGTGTGTGTGTGTGTGTGTGTGTGTGTGTGTGTGTGTGTGTGTGTGTGTGTGTGTGTGTGTGTGTGTGTGTGTGTGTGTGTGTGTGTGATTTTGCCTGCTGATTGTGTTACCAAATTCAATCATTGTAGAAAGAAAAGAGAAAAGTATATAACCGTTATCCTGCTTAAAACACTTTACTTGGGCTATCTTGACCATGATATAACGTGACAGGGCGTTTAAATAATATTCCAAATTTATTAAATAATATTTTATACAGGAAAAAAAAAATGCTATCTAATAAAATCGGGCCGAAACGACCCAGGCCGAAACGACTCTGGGCCGAAACGACCCACCGATATAGGCCGAAACGACCCAGGTCCAAAATTAGGCCGAAACGACCCAGGCCGAAACGACCCGACCGAAACGACTCAGGGCCGAAACGTCCCGGATTCATGTCGTGTGTACTCATTGGTACACACGACATACCTTTATTTTGACGAAAAATGAAAGATATTCCTATCATGCTCTATGTTGTGTTTACTTATTAGAATCATCTGAATGAGGCAACTCTAACTTCTAATAACTACACACAACATACCTTCTTTTTAAAGAAAATATGAAAGCTATTCCTATTATATCTACTGGCCTGGCACTATGATCTCAAACTACCCCTACCTCAACAATCTTCATGATTCTATCAGTGTTCAAGCCATTGAAGTTGAAATGCATTTGCGGTCTTGAGCTATCTGGGGTCAGTTGTTCAAAACTAATGGCGTTGTTAGTTAACAAATCTGTAGAACTTGGATCATTCAATATGGCAAATATACTAATATTTTTGCTTAAAAAATGTGAGTAGCTTTTGCATATGCAAAAGCTACTAACATTTTTTTCAGCAAAAATAACTAAATTTTCGATATTGTACTTGCAAGAATAGTTAAAAATTTGACCACTAACGAGCTCATTAAGCTAATGATGCTTTGAACAACTGGGCCCAGAAAAATTTCTGAGGAAATCAAGAACAAGCTCAAATCAGCCATGGTTAGTTTATACTTATTTATTTTAGTTTGATTGTGATGGAAGCTGGAAGCTTATTTAATCGCTCTCGAACACTCATTCCGGATGTTTTCACGCGCGCGAGAGAGAGGCAGTGACTATTACACCACTGCTTCCCATTTACAACTGGATTGAGTGAGGCAGTGTCATTATGTGTCTTGCCCAAGGACACACCTCGATACTGAGTGCCGTATTCGAATACACAACCTCTCGATCACAAGTCAAACGCGTTAACCACTGCGCTATCGAGGCTGACAAATCAGCCATGGTTATCAAGCCATCAGTTTTCGAGACATTAATGTTTTACTGGAGGGAGTATATGTATATATTATATTTGATTACATAAAATGATTATTTTCTACATGGGCCACGTCAAGTTAAAATTTATCCTTTGGACATGTGTGCCTGACGAAGACTCAGATCAGCATGCACATTCATGCAGTCTGATCAGATACTTCATTGTGTGCCATATGCCTGCCCACTTACCCTCAGTTCCCAGATACTCATATTAGCTATAGCTTTACACTTTTCTTTGGATACTATGAACCATATTCATTGTAATAAGCATGATTAGACATTTCATTTTAACCCTCAGCATGCTGAATATTTCAATATTGCGGTACTACACTCCTCCCCAATTTTCATAAGTATCACATGATTTCAATTTTTACCATGGATTCAGAAGCAGAATGGAAACCAGTATAGATCCTGATCAGCCGGCTTCTGAGAAGTCAGCTGATCTGGATCTATAGTTTTCAAAAAAACAATACATCTGGTTCAGCATGGTGAGGGTTAATCATGAAAACAAGCCCAAGAAAGTAGTTCCATTAAGCACTCAGTCAGGTGTAAGTTGCACCTGTATGCTCTTATGATGACTTTGGTGATGTCTTGTGATCTTTAAACACTGTTTCTCTTTCAACAGACTGCGAAATATTGCACTTTTGAATCAAGTTTTATAATATGTCTGTGTAATGAACACCCCTCTAAAACCACTTTAGAGAAAACTGAGGTTTACAGGGGTATACATCATTTTTCTTATTATTGCTCCAAAACATAAGAAGTGGGTACTTGTTAGTAATGAGGTTTCAACGAGCACCCATAACATAAATGTATGTTTGGAGTAGAAATTAGTAAAATATCACATACTTATCATCAGTAAATGACCGTTTTTGAGATACGAAAGAATGCACTATGCCATATGAATGTGTAATCGTAATGTGGAGTCAAAAATACTTCTTGACAAACAAGAGCTGTCACTATAGCTGACCAATGCCCCCCCCCCCCCCCCCGTGGGAGCCAATTTCTGAGTTTTTGCAAAATTTCAAGCAGAGATAATTCAGCCAAAAATGACAACACAGTTATGGCCCTTGGTCAGAATGTAGCCCTTGTGATGGCGAATAAGTGTGTGAAGTTTCATGGGGCTAGGTCAAATACTTTTGAAGTTATAATCAAGGTTAAAGTTTTTGTGACGGACAGACAAACAAACAGACATGATGGGCAGACAGACAAACAGACAAACAAGGCAAATACTATATGCCCCCCACCCCCGAATCAAAGATTCTCGGGGGGCATAAAAATTGGTGTGTGCTTAGCAGAGCAAGTGGGTTAATAAATGCAAATGCAAAAGTTGTACATAAAGCATAATTTCAGTAAATAATGTAAGGAGTCATGGTACATGTATACATGTATGAAAACTCCATTCTAATGCACTAACCATTTGGACAACACACATGTATAGAAGATACCTCCATTAATCTTCTGGAACGCCAGATCTGCATAATTCTATCCTGGTCATTGATCACGAAATTTGTTCTACGGTCATTCTCTTCTGCTAATCAAGAGGGGCAGTTGTCAGTTTCTGGCAAAAGAATACGCTCTTTACCGATGAAATGCTTATATATGAGTCTGCCCAGCAATGTCCAGCTTGGCTTACCGGTGCTGACCCAGCCCGACGGACCTTTAAATTCTAAACCAAACAAAACCATTTCATTTAGAGTACCATAATGATCCAAAAGTATTGGGACATGTAGGCCTAAGCAAACAGTGCAATCCCAGATCAGACTGCTCAGGAGCAGTCTGATCAAGCCCTGCACTGCCATCCCATTTTGCACCTTTTGGATTTACAGCAAGTCCTCAAGATGTCTGAATTTTTATGACCTTTATAGTATTACAAGAGCAGCAAAAATATTATAACAAGAAATCCACCAAAGACTTTGTTGTGCCTGTGATGGACTTGAATATTTTGGTCGTAGCTGGGCCTGACAGGGATGTTGATGGATTGTCAAAGGGTTAAATGTACCGAAAACTGGGCCCCTACATTGTGCCATGCTTACAGTTGTGACAAAAAGAATTGCTTCCCTTAAAAGCATTTTAATTCTCTTTGCCTTCAAGGCCCAGTTGTTCAAAGCATTGTTAGCTTAACGAGCTTGTTAGTGGTCAAATTCTAGTTCTAGTAAATACAGTATGTAATGTGAACAGCTTTTGCATTTGCAGCGGCTGCTTACATTTTTTTCTGCAAAAATATTAGTATGTTTGTCATATTAAATGTTCAAAGTTTTAAAAATTTGTTACCTAAAGATGTGATTAGTTTTGAACAACTGGTCCCAGTTTAACATACAGTCAAAAAACAACATAGCAGACGGGCGAGAACGACCTTTAAAAAAAGTTCATGATTAATCTCATTGGACCATGGGCGAGTGCAGGCGGTCCAGTCCTCAACCTCCTGATCAACTGTCACATTTAGTTTATGCCCATGATGACAAGTTTAGTCTAAATGGAATGTATGGTGCTAATTTCTTCCTGGCTGTCCATGTATTTGCAAACAAATAAGGACTATAAAGTTGTCTCCCTTTACAATTAGGGAGAAAATCTCCCAGCTGTAGCTAATCGTCTACAACCTATACAAGCCTCGCCTCCCCTTAAACAGACACTGAAAAACAGTGAAGACAAAAATGAGCCACCATAGAATGCGGTATCTGATCAGGGCTACACTGTTTGCTTAAAGTGTATGAATTTTTGAACAATTGAAAACAACCAGACACCACTTAATCTGGTACTGGACATGTCATTAGCTGCTCAATGGACAATTTTCTGTGGCATAATATTATGCAGCGCAAGTCCTCCCTTCAATAATCTACCTTTGTAGATTATGCACAGCTTAAAGGTTGATCACCACTCTCTGACAACTGCCTCAGGGAGTCAACTCTTTGGCTCAGTGGTTAGAGCATTGGACTTTCACCCAAGCGGCTCAGGTTCGAATCCCAACATAGGCGGAATTAGTGGTTAAGGAAATCTTATTTATCACAAACTGAATCACAATAGCTCCAGATAGTAAAGGAGGAGTAATGAGAACTATCAAGGGATAATTTTCCTCATTTCTTGTTTGAACCATATGTTGTGGGTACTTGTTAGAATCACCTTGTTGAGGTGATTACCATATGTTGAGGGTACTTTTTATAATTGTCTAAAGGAGGCTTTTACCATGTTGTGGGTACTTGTTAGAATCACCTAAATGAGGTGATTACCATGTTGTGGGTACTTGTTAGAATTGCCTAAATGAGGCAATTACCATGTTGTGGGTACTTGTTAGAATTGCCTCAATGAGGTGATTACCATGTTGTGGATACTTGTTAGAATTGCCTAAATGAGATGATTACCATGTTGTGGGTACTTGTTAGAATCGCCTAATTGAGATGATTACCATGTTGTGGATACTTGTTAGAATTGCCTAAATGAGATGATTACCATGTTGTGGGTACTTGTTAGAATCGCCTCGTTGAGGCGATTCTAACAAGTACCCACAACATAAGCTTTTATGGAGAAATAAGGAAAATTATCCCAAAATTATCCTCAAAACTCCTCCTTACCGGAAGCTATGATCACAATTTAAGATCCTAAGCTATTCACTACATCATTCCCATCCTGAACCTTTTGATCTACTTTCGCGTTTCTCAAACTGTTCTTCCGTTTCCAAGAAATCGTCTCTGTCATATCCCTCCGAAATGTCCGACTCTGCCGCCCGAGCCACCAACGATTGTGGCTGTTGCGGCAGATTTCGTATCGCCGCATCCATAGGCAGAACATGAAGTCTGTAATCATAAGCACTCATGATACCGAAACTAGTTAACAGTTTGACTGCTTCCGAGACATCCACTTCAATTTTAGTACCAGTCTTTTCAAGGATCCATTCTTGTATGTTTTCTTCTAATAACCCCTTTGGTATACCACCTGAAAAAAAAAAAAAAACAGACCACAATTCAAAGCCTGTATCCAACTGTTTAAAGAATTGTTAGCTTAAAAGCTTGCTAGTAGTTGAAATTTTTAGCAAATTATCAAGTACAATGTGTAACGCTGTGGGATCTTTGATGTCAGAAAAAATTTGAGCAGCTTTGACAATATTTTTTTTTTCAGAAAAATACTGTACATGTACATACTGTTCCAGCATATTAGCCATATTAAATGATCCAAGATTAACAACATGGTTTTTGGTGTGTGTGTGTGTGGGGGGGGGGGGGGTGGGGGGGAATCTGAACGTGGCATCTAATCAGGTCCTACACCGTTTGCAAAACGTTACACCATTTTCCAAACAAATTTTGAAGAAACACAACCTGACACCCCTAAATTTTGAAATGGACTCCTATTATATATAAGGAGGAAGATTCCATTTGGTACAAAAAGGGTTAAGATGCCATGAAAAACTGCTTCGGAAAATGTTGTCTGTTTATGTTGTCTGCTGCTTCTTCTTGCAAACTTTACAAACATATTTTTGCACACAGGTAAACAGTGTGGTCCTGATCAGACTGCTCCTAGAGGAGCAGAATGATCTTTGGCCAAACTGTTTACAACAAGAGCTGTCGCATGACAGCATAGCTCGCCTGTTTCACACCTTCAAGATATAAGGTAACAAGAGCTCTGATAGTGGCAAGTACAATGTAATTCACTGTAAGGATGACCTTGACCTTGGAGTACCGACCTGTCTTGCTCACAACACATCACCTCATAATGGCTATTTTTAGCTCTGGTGTCCATCTTGTTCATCAGAACAAGATTTTGGTAGGGAGCCACCCAGGCAACCTTCCTGTGAAGTTTGAATCAAATTGGCCCAAGGGTTTAGGAGTTGACATTTGAAGCTTTTTCAATTTTTAGCTCTGTTGGCCATCATGTTCATCAGAGCCAAATTATAGCTATTTTGGTAGGGAGCCACCCAGGAAACATTCCTGTGAAGTTTGATCTTGTTTATCAGAGCTGAAAAATGTTAGCCATTTTGGCAGGGAGCTGCTTTTAGAAGCATGATAGCTCAGTGGTTAGTGCACTTGCCTCTGATGCTAAAGGTCCCGGTGTAAAGGTCAGTTTCTTCCCCCAGCCCGGTTCTTCCCCGGGGAAGAACTGGGCCGGCCCGTTTCTTCACCGAGGAAGAACTGGGCCAGCCCGTTTCTTCCCCGGGGGAAGAAACTGACTAGTCAGTTTCTTCCCCACCCGGTCAGTTTCCTCCCCACCTGAATTTTTTTCAGAACCATAGTCAACGAATAATTTTCAGCTCACAATTTGTTATAAATGAGAAAAGAGACCATTCTGAATAAGTTCTGAGTCCTTTTAGCTTGAATGACAAAATTTGCTCTATGCTACACCATTCATGGAGATGCAATAAAATATGCATCCCAATTCAAGCATCTTTGATGAATTTTCTTTGCTTTCTAAGACATTAATTAGTATTTACTAAACAGATATAATAAGCCACAAATGTTTGACGCTCAAATCTAATTAGAATTTGGAGACTGAGGGTGGAGAAGAACTGGGCCGGCCCTGTTCTTCCCCACCCCAGAATTTTCTGTCTACTAATAATTCTTGTGATAAATTTCCTTTGCTTTTTAAGACAAAAAATTGGTATAAACTAAAAAGATATAATAAGCAACAAATGTTTGGAGCTCAAATCTAAATACAGTTTGGAGACTGGGGGTGGGGATGAACTGGGCCGGCCCATTTCTTCCCCACCCCAGATTTTTCTGTTTACAAAAAATTCTTGCGATAAATTTTCTTCGCTCTTTAAAACAAAAATTGGTATAAACTATAAAGCTATAAAAAGCAACAAATGTTTGGAGCTCAAATCCAATAAGAATTTGGAGACTGGGGGTGGGGAAGAACCCGGCCGGCCCGTTTCTTCCCCACCCCAGATTTTTCTGTTTACAAAAAATTCTGGTGATAAATTTTCTTTGCTTTTTAAGACATAAATTGGTATAAACTAAAAAGATTTAATAAGCAACAAATGTTTTGTGCTCAAATCTAAATAGAATTTGGAGACTGGGGATGGGGAAGAACTGGGCCGGCCCGTTTCTTCCCCACCCCAGATATTTCTGTTTGCAAAAAAATTCTTGTGATAAATTTTCTTCACTTTTTAAGACATACATTGGTATAAACTAAAAAGAAATAATAAGTAACAAATGTTTGGAGCTCAAATCTAAATAGAATTTGGAGACTGGGGTTGGGGAAGAACTGGGACCGCCCATTTCTTCCCCAACCCAGATTTTTCTGTTTACAAAAAATTCTTGTGATAAATTTTCTTCACTTTTTAAGACAAAAGTTTGTATAAACTAAAAAGATATAATAAGCAACAAATGTTTGGAGCTCAAATCTAATTAGAATTTGGAGATTGGAGGTGGGGAAGAACTGGGCCGGCCCATTTCTTCCCCACCCCAGATTTTTCTGTTAACAAAAAATTCTTGTGATAAATTTTCTTCGCTTTTTAAGACATACATTGGTATAAACTAAAAAGATATAATATGCAACAAATGTTTGGAGCTCAAATCTAATTAGAATTTGGAGACTGGGGGTGGGGAAGAACTGGGCCGACCCATTTCTTCCCCACCCCAGATTTTACAAAAAATTCTTGTGATAAATTTTCTTCGTTTTTTTAAGACAAAAATTGAAATAAACTAAAAAGATATAATAAGCAAAAAATGTTTGGAGCTCAAATCTAAATAGAATTTTGAGATTGGGGGTGGGGCAGGACTGGGCCGGCCTAGTTCTTCCCCACCACAGACAACTTAAACATCATAACTGATTTAATTGTACATTAGTCCAGGGTTTATTTTGGGGCCGCGCCATGCGCCATTTGCGCGTTAAAATCCGATATGGCGCAATAAAAATAATGTTCTGCGCCGATTTGGCGCGTCGAAATTACGTTTGGCCCATCAGTTTTGTAGTATCGGCGCAGGAACTCGCAGTCCGCGTTTTAGCCTACAAGATAAGGGGAGGCTAATCTTACGATCAAAAATACGAATCAATAAGATGCTTATTAATCAGCGCAGAAGTTTAACAAGCGTCTCCGTGAACGGTATTGTGACCGCCATGTCTAAACAAGCGAAACTGACAGCTTTTTTCGGCGATTTTAGCGCTAAATCTGCAACCGAAAGTCAGGTGGAGGGACCCTCTGAGAAGGGTCTTTCCGGTGAAAGGGAACAGCGCAATTTCCAAAGAAAATGATCAGGAAATAAAAGAGTTTGACTTTGTTGCAGCCATTGTAGAGTACAGAAATATGGTAGACAGAGTCATATTTAAGTGACTCAATCACTGTGCAGCACAGTGCTTTTGACTGTCTACCATGTTTCTTTACTCTAAAAGGGCTGAAGTAAAGTTTAACTGTACACTAGCCTTTGTTGGCTAGAAACTCTGTAGAACTTTTTTCTGTACTCTAAAAGGGCTGTAACAAACTTTGGAAGTTTAGCTTGTATACACTGGCCTTTGTTGGCTAGAATATGGAAGTAGCATGTGGAATAAATTCAGAAAAAAGACTATGATAGTGAATAAAATTTATTAAACACTGATTAATCTGCAGTTGTAATACTATCATTTTTCTGTCTACATGTTTCTCCTTCTCATGTCTTGTTCTTTCATTCCTCAGTTCTGTCTTTTTTCTTTTCTGTCTACATGTTTCTCCTTCTCATGTCTTGTTCTTTCATTCCTCAGTTCTGTCTTTTTTCTCTTCTGTGACCTCATCTTTTAAGCCATATTAACTGGGTTCTGGTAAGCTGTAGCTGAGAAACTTAAGCACTCGCAATCAGTATTTTCAATTTGTTTATTTAGGTTGACCCCCATCCTATACATATAGGGTGGTGGTCAACCTAAAAAGGCTAAATTATACAAAACACTGATTGAGAGTCCGAAAATCAAAACAGCATTCAATAAAAATGTCATTTTGAAGAGAAAATACAGAATTAAAGCTCCTTAAAATTCACAAATTTCCTATCAGGAAATAGCTCCTAGACACCCTCAGAAATGTTGAAATTCGTTTTCGGCCATGGTGGCCCCCCTACCGGGGCATTGCCCCTGGACCCCAATGGGGGCCTAGGCGGCCCCCATACCCCCGGCCTATTGGCCCCTGAAAATTCTGGTTGATGGGCCAAAGGCCCATCAACCAGAATTTCCAGAATAAACCCTGATTACTAGACAAGGGTGTGGAAGAAATGGGTCTCCCCAGTTCTTCCCTGCCTCAGACATCCTCTGATATAACTGACATAACTGTACAACACTAGCCAATGGTGGGGAAGAAATGGGCAGGCCCAGTTCTTCCCCACCCCAGACACCTTCAACATCATAATTGACTTAGCAGTACAACACTTACCAAGAGTGGGGAAGAAACGGGTGGCCGAGTCCTTCCCCACCCAAGACATCTTCAGCAATATAACTGAAATAACTGTACAACACTACCCAAGGGTGCGGGGAGAAATGGGCCATCCCAGTTCTTCCCCACCCCAGACATCTTCAATGAGATAACTGACATAACTGTACAACACTACCCAGGGGTGGGGAAGAAATGGGTCGGCCCAGTTCTTCCCCCACCCCGACACCTACAATGTCATAATTGACTTAACAGTACAATACTTACCAAGGGAGGGAAAGAAATGGACTGGCCCAGTTCTTCCCCACCCAAGACATCTTCAGCAATATAACTGACATAACTGTACAACACTACCCAAGGGTGGGGAAGAAACAGGCTTGCCCATTTCTTCCCCACCCCTGAGTCTCCGAATTCTATTGAAATTTAAGTGCCAAACATTTGTTGCTTATTATATCTGTTTAGTTAATACCAATTTATGTCTTTAAAAGTGAAGAAAATTCATCATAAGAATTTTTAGTAAACAGAAACATCTGGGGTGATGAAAAAACGGGCCGGCCCAGTTCTTCCCCACCCCCAGTCTCCAAATTCTATTAAGATTTGAGCTCCAAACATTTGTTGCTCATTATATCTGTTTAGTTTATACTAATTTATGTCTTAAAAAGCAAAGGAAATTTATCACCAGAATTATTAGTAAGCAGAAACATCTGGGGTGGGGAAGAACTGGGCCGGCCCAGTTCTTCCCCACCCCGGCCTCCAAATTCTCTTGATAATAAAGCTCCAAACATTTGTTGCTTATTGTATCTTTTTAGTTTATACCAATTTTAGTCCTAAAAAGCAAAGGGAAGTTATTACAAGAATTATTAGTAAACAGAAACATCTGGGGTGGGGAAGAACTGGGCTGGCCCAGTTCTTCCCCACCCCCTAGTCTCCAAATTCTATTGAAATTTAAGGGCCAAACATTTGTTGCCTATTATAGCTCTGTAGTTAATACCAATTTATGTCTTTAAAAGTGAAGAACATTTATCACAAGAATTTTTAGTAAACAGAAAAATCTGGGGTGGGGAAGAAATGGGCTGGCCCAGTTCTTCCCCGGGGAAGAAATGGGCCGGCCCAGTTCTTCCCCACCCCCACTTTCCAAATTATAGCATTGGAGCACTAAAGGGTTGTTGCTTATCATATCTGTTTAGTTAATACCAATTAATGTCATAAAAAGCTAAGAAAATTAATCATAGATACTGGAATTGGGATGAAAATTTCCTTGGATCTCCATATATTGTATGGCATAGAGAAAAATTTGCCATTCAAGCTGTAAAGACTCAAAACTAATTCAGAATGGTTTCTCGGGGAAGAAATGGGTCGGCCCAGTTCTTCCCCACCCCCACTTTCCAAATTATAGCATTGGAGCACTAAAGGGTTGTTGCTTATCATATCTGTTTAGTTAATACCAATTAATGTCATAAAAAGCTAAGAAAATTAATCATAGATACTGGAATTGGGATGAAAATTTCCTTGGATCTCCATATATTGTATGGCATAGAGAAAAATTTGCCATTCAAGCTGTAAAGACTCAAAACTAATTCAGAATGGTTTCTTTTTTAATTTTAACAATTTGTGAGGCATAAATTACTTGTTCTCTATGGTTCTAAAAAAATTTCAGGTGGGGAAGAAACTGACTGGGTGGGGAAGAAACTGACTAGTCAGTTTCTTCCCCGGGAAAGAAACGGCCGGCCCAGTTTTTCCCCGGGGAAGAAACTGACTGGGGGGAAGAACCGGCCTGTTACACCGGGTTAGATCCCCGGCAGCGGTGTGAAAATTTCGGTGTCCAAACACCCTCTGTTGGCATCATTTGCAGGGATGAATGTCATGAAGTACACCGTCCTTCAGATCGGGACGTTAACTGGAGGCCCCCTGTGCAGGGAGAACCATCCCCTGTGCAGGTTATAGAACCTTACTGTAATTACATGATTACTGTGTGGGCTTTCATCCTGCAAATTTGGAGTGTATGTAATATACACCATCTGTGTCCCTTCCCGGGGTTAATGTGAAACCAGAAGGAAGGAAGAGAAAGGCAACATTCCTGTGAAGTTTGAATCAAACTAGCTCAAGGGTTTAGGAGAAGTTCACATTTGAAGCAAAATGACATTTTTCTATTTTTAGCTCTGGTGGACATTTTGCTCACCTGAGCAGAACCATTTTAGCTATTTTGGTAGAGGGTCACCTATTACTATTAAGCAACATTCATGTGAACTTTGAATGAAATGGCCCAAGGGTACAGGAGGAGTTATCGTTAAAAGATATTTTCTATTTTTAGCTTCGGCTGCCATTTTGTTAATCAGAGCAGATTTTAGTTATATTGGGAGGGAGTCATCTAGGCAACATTCCTGTAAAGTTTCAATCAAATTTAGGAGTTCACATTTAAAGCAAATTTACGTTTTTCTATCTGGCGGCCATCAAGTTCATCAGAGCATAAGGACTTTAGCTATTTTAGTTGGGAGTCATCTAGGCAACATTCTTGTGAAGTTTGAATCAAATTTGCCCAAGGGTTTAGGAGGAGTTTGAGTTTGACGATTTTCCTATTTTTAGCTCTAGCAGCCATCTTGTTCATCAGATCAGAACGACATTAACTTTTTTGGTAGGAAGCCACCTAAGCAGCATTCTTGTGAAGTTTGAATCAAATTGGCTCCAGGGTTTAAGAGGTGTTCGCATTTGAAGCAAATTTACTGTTTTTTCTATTTTTAGCTCTGGTGGCCATTTTGCTAATCAGAGTGGAACCATTCTAGCTATTTTGGTAGTGGGTCACCTAAGCAACATCCCTATGAAGTTTGAATGAAATTGGCCCAAGAGTACAGGAGGAGTTGACTTTTAAAGAACTGTTTAATGTTAGTTCTGGCGGCCATCTTGTTCATCGGAGTAGAACGATTTTAGCTATTTCGGTAGGGATCCACCCAAGCAACATTCCTGTGAAGTTTGAATCAAATTGGCCCAAGGGTTAAGGAGGAGTTTGCATTTAAAGCAAACTGTTTACGACGGATGACGCACAACAGAAATTCACTGATCACAATAACTCACCATCAGCACTTCGTGCTCAGGTGAGCTAAAATAACATCTGACATCCTTAGATTTCTAAATGGACTCCCACTATATGTAAGGTGGAAGATTCTTTTCAGGGTTTGTAAAGGTTGTCAGTCTTACCTAAATCTGATGGTGGTTGCTCGTTGCTACTTTTGTCTCTTGTTGACGGAGGTCTGTTAGCTAGGAGGAAACTATAAGCTAACAACGCTTCCTTGAAAGACTCATCCTCTGCCCTATCCACAAGTAAAGCTAGTAAACCACGATTGTTTGCTATATTCTTGAAATATAGAGTACTAGACAAATCCGCTAGATACTTATTTCTTCTGTTTTTATACTTAGTCCACGCCTGAACAGCAATTATAATCATAATAAGACTCACAGCCGGTGTAATATCCTGGGAAAGATGAGCCAACAACATTACAACTTTAGCGATAATACCAACAGATGCTACGCTGACTGTTGCAGCTATAATCCATTTGTCCAAAGTACGAATCTGAATTTTTCCATTTGGAAGCATCATTTCCAATGAACCTACAGGAATCTCTTTGAATGATTTCAATATGAGTTTCTGGTCTTTTTTCAATCTAATTGCCACTACAACTCTCTTGTAATACTGTGTTGGGGTGGGTGGGGTTGTAAACTTCCACATTATCTGTTGATACCAGGGCACCTTCGGTTTCGGTGTTTCTTTGCCCAGAGCCCATAACTTCAGCACATCATACTTTGTTGAGTCTACAGATACCTGAAAAATTCCAAGTACATATAGATGTAAACAACACTTGACTCTTTCCATGCAGTGTAATTTTGTGTGTTTTTTTTCTTTTTGTTTTTTGTCTGTGGCTATTTTTAACAATCAGTTTTTTAAAAAAGATATGTTTCAGGAATACCATGTGAGCGTAAAACAGTTTGGATCCAGATCAGGCCCGACATGTCGGGCCTGATCTGGATCCAATCTATTTGCAATGGTTTTCAGCAGGCAACAGAAGTCACTACTGGTGGGGAAAGAGTTAAAGATGCAACACCCTCTGAGCTCTTCAAGCACTGCAGAAAATTCTAAGGCAGATGGCAAGCTAATTGTTTTTATTATTATTCTGATAAAAAAGGCTTTACATTTCATGTAAATCATCTGATGACTCACATGCAATGACAAGCCTTGTTTTTTGCTGAAAAATAAGAGAAAGAAAACTTTGAAAATGCGGTCTACTAAATGTGCTTTGGATGTGAAAAGTTAAAAGAGTCAAGCACACTTTAACAGCAGATGACATTCTAAACTTATTTCTTAATTTTCAGACATATTTAGACTGGTATCAGTCCATTAAATAATGAAACAAAATACAGTCGAACTTTAATGGCTCGAACACCTTTGGGACCATGAAAATCTGTTCGAGAGAGGGGTAGTTCGAGCCACTGAGGGCTAATGCCAGGAGGCATAACGACATACTTTAGGACATATTGTTTTGTGTTACATAAAGAAAAATGTATGCTATGTGTACTCATTAGAACCGCCTCGAGGCGATTCTAACTAGAGAAAGTGACCAGTGGGTCACATATACCCCCGGCCAGCGTCACCCTCTGATATATCTTTCGAGCTTGTATGTAATATGAATGAAGTCAAGAAGCTATAAGAATCTATAAATGTGCTTGTAAAAGCTAAACCAAACATGAAATTTCTAAATGGAACAAGGGAGTGAGGGCATCAAATAGAACATACAGGCATCTATAAACTTTGACATAAAGCTTTAACCAAATGTAAAATTTCTAAGTCCGTGACCTTGAGGTCAAGGTCACCATGGGTGGGGGAAGGGACATGCATCATGAAACCATTTATCAAACATGAAGAGAATCTAACATGTGGTTACAGAGATATCAGCCATGAAAAAGGTTTAACACAAAACTTTGACGTAAAAGTAGATGAACAGACAGACAGACAGCCCACCCAGGGGCTTGACCCAGAGGCTTAGATATTCCATATGAAAGGTAATGCTATAGAGATATCCTCTACCAAACATGAAGAGAATCTAACATGTGGTTACAGAGATATCAGGAATGAAAAAGGTTTAACTCAAAACTTTGACGTAAAATTAGATGAACAGACAGACAGACAGCCCACCCAGGGGCTTGACCCAGGGGCTTAGATATTCCATATGAAAGGTAATGGTATAGAGATATCCTTTACCAAATATGAAGAGAATCTAACATGTGGTTACAGAGATATCAGCAATGAAAAAGGTTTAACACAAAACTTTGACGTAAAAGTAGATGAACCAGAATATGATTCACATGCAATCTCAAGCTTTATTTTCTTTGAAAAATAAGAAAAACCAAATAGAAACTTGTTAGAGTGGTCAAAAGGCCAACTGTTCTAGCAAGTAATATAACATAGTGGTATTTTGCTAGTACCAGTATTTAATGTTATAATTAATTACCAAAGAATTTGTTTTTGGTGTGTTAATTGACTACTGTGTTTTGTGAATGCCTTTGTTTCACTGAATCTTTCTACTCTTTTGTTAGCTTGAGATTGTATTTTTTCCCTGGGTAAACTTCCAACATTATTTGCTAGTTTAGAAACACTGGCAGTCAGGGTCCAGTTGTTCAAAACTAACAATATCATTACTTAAAGTACTGTTCAAACTATGGCAATATACTAATGTTTCTGCAGAAAAAAATGTGAGCAGCTTTTGCATTTGCAAAAGCTGCTCTCATTTTTTCAGCAAAAATATGTTGCATCAACATTTAACATTTTTACCACTAATGGCTCTTTAAGCTAAAAATGCTTTGAACATCTGGGCCCTAGAACCTGACAGCTGAAGTTGTCAAATTCATGGAAAAAGATTATAGGTGTTTCTATTTTTATGAAACAAGCACTCATTTTGCACTTCCCACCATTTTGCAGCAGCAAACTTTGTTTCTGACTGGTCAAGTGCCTGCCACAGTTGTTCAAAACTAAAGTTTAACGATTACCGGTGTCCCAGTTTATCTTGACCCCTGGGTAGCTTTACCCCCGGGGGTAAAGCTATTCAGGGGTAGCTTTACCTCTGGGGGTAAAGATTTCTCGGGATATCTTTACCCCCAGACTCGTGGTTCTTGCACATGACACACCTGCTTAACCTCATGTACAACTGTACCAAGTACCATCACTATATCTCAAAGAGTGTTGGAGATGTGGCCATCATAAGGTAGTGATTCTATTTTATTGGAAGGGAGATAACTCAAAAACCATGGCACCATGAGTTGTGGTTCTTGTGCATGACACACTGTCTCGGCCTTGTGAACAACTGTGCCAAGTACCATCAATATGTCTTAAAGGGTATTGGAGTTATGGCCATCATAAGGTAGTCACTCTATTTTATTGGAAGGGGAGATAACTCAAATGCCATAGCACCCACAGTTGTTGTTCTTAGGCATCAAGAGCCGTCTCAACCTTGTATACAATTGTGCCAAGTACCATCAATATATCTCAAAGGGTATTGGAATTATGGCCATCACAAGGTTATATTGTCAGGGGAGATAATTCAAAAACCAGGGCACCCAGACTCGTGGTTCTTGCACATGACACACCTGCTTAACCTCATGTACAACTGTACCAAGTACCATCAATATATCTCAAAGAGTGTTGGAGATGTGGCCATCATAAGGTAGTGATTCTATTTTATTGGAAGGGGAGATAACACAAAAACCATGGCACCCAGAGTTGTGGTTCTTGTGCATGACACACTGTCTTGGCCTTGTGAACAACTGTGCCAAGTACCATCAATATGTCTTAAAGGGTATTGGAGTTATGGCCATCACAAGGTAGTCACTCTATTTTATTAGAAGGGCAGATAACTCAAAAACCATGGCAACCAGAGTTGTGGTTTTTGTGCATGACATGCTGTCTCAGCCTTGTGAATAACTGTGCCAAGTACCATTAATATATCTCAAAGGGTACTGGAGTTATGACCATCACAAAGTAGTCATTCTATTTTATTAGAAGGGGAGATAACTAAAAAGTATGGCATCCAGAGTTCTGGTTCTTGTGTATGACACGCCGTCTAAGCCTTGTGAACAATTGTGCTAAGAACCA
Source organism: Lucinisca nassula (assembly GCA_963580285.1). Taxonomy (NCBI): domain Eukaryota; kingdom Metazoa; phylum Mollusca; class Bivalvia; order Lucinida; family Lucinidae; genus Lucinisca; species Lucinisca nassula. The sequence goes on along the minus strand of OY757017.1, from coordinate 111,128,768 downwards.
TTAATGCATCTCAAATGGTATAGGAGTTCTGGCCATCACAAGGTTGCGTCTAGGGAAGGCCGGACAGACGGACGTTCCAACATGTCGGTTTAAGGGCTATTTCTTTTGTTATTTTCTTTTGTTTGGTTTAGGGGCTAACCTCCTAAACCTTTTGTTTACGGAATAAATCTATTATTTACCAATCATTTTCTATTGTTTTCCAATCCGGACACTAGCCCCTAACCTGACATGTTCGCCCGGACTGACAGACGGACGCCAGGCTGATCGCTATATCCCCCGAACATATTCGGTCGGGGGATAAAAACTGATTCATGCAAGCTATATCGTATAAGTGTGCTTCTTTGGGTTTTTCGAAAAGCTGGAAGGGTGGGGGTCAAGCTATCCCAGCCATGATATTTTGTCCCCCCCCCCCCCCATCGTTGGGGTGAAGGCAACCCAGCTGGGATATCTTCACCCCCACACAAGAGCAATGCTAGAAGATGTGAAATACCGGTTCATGCAAGCATTTAGCTGGTGGTAATGTAATGTCAACAACAGACCATTGGACATCAGCTGTACCTTCCATTGTTGAGAAGCTCTTGCTGAGGTACTCTCTCGAACAATTTGGTAGTGGTCCAGGCAGCCCCGCAGACTTTAGCGATTTGATCAGACATTTAAGATTGTACATTTTTTTTTCTCTGAAAAAGTGTGATAGCTTGATTTTTGGTCTAGTGTGCTTGTTTATATTTTCCAAGTCTAGATGGGTGGGTGGGTGGGGGGGGCGCAAGCTATCCCAGCCGGGGATATTTTGCCCCCCGGGGATGAAGGTAACCCAGCCAGGATATCTTTACCCCCAATTTGCCACACACCACCAACACCAACACTCACAACAGACAGGGATAATGCAAGATTGTCATATAAGCAAGATGTTGAATAAGAAAATATACCAAAGAAAATATACCAAATGAAGTTATTAAATAGTCACTTGCCTCTATAATATGGTCATATTTCTTACTAAGGGTAGTACTATTAGTCAGAGTCATGATTGAAACGAAAAATGTTAAAGTGAAACATCGAGTCCACTATCTTACTTCACTTACATATAAGAACATATTGGGCATTAAGAAGATAGTTTATACCAAAAGTGGGGATGGGGGTAAAGATATCCTGGCCAGTTTAGCTTTACCCCCGGAGGGCAAGATATCCCAGCTGGGATATTTTGCCCCCTGGGGTCAAGACATCCAGGGTGGGGGTAAAGGTATCCCGGGAAATCTTTACCCATGGGGGTAAAGCTACCCAGGGGGTAAAGATAAACGGTTACACCGGTAATATTACAAATTTATATGCTAATAAGAGTAGATTTTGCTGAGGTGGTACTAATGAATACCCTAAAATATGTTTATATGGAGAAACTATAAAATTTTAACTTCAATTATCACCAAATACCAACTTTCTCTGTTACTTGATTGTATAACTGCTGAGACTATGAGAGTACCGGTAGACAAAATCTGACAAAGTCACTGGAGTGCAAAATATAGGTCAAGGTCACTAAGTCAAAGTGTGTGCTTAGTCAACATGCTGACTTCAAGCCCTGTAGATATGGTCTGATGCTTTCAATATAAAGTAAAGTTGATGAGGTAGTGAGAATTGACTTGAATTGTCTGTCAGACAGTGTGAGCTGACCTGAATTGTGTGTAAAACAGACTGAAGGAAAAACTGACTCCTACTCTATGTTCAAGATATGTGTGACATAAAAATGTGGTATTTTTTTCCATCATGAGCGAGTCTATATAGGATATGGAAATCTACCCCCTTGGGTAAGACTTCCTTGTCTCATAACACTATATAGACAATCATCAAGGATTCTTACAACCTTCTGTCACTCACCTTTAGCTCCTGTAAAACACCATGATATTTATTAACGATAGCAGAGTCGAGAGCAAGAGCAAAATCTTCGAACCTCTTCTTCTCATCATCATTGAAGAAGTTGTCTTGTTCTACCAAATATCTTATGATTGACCGTCTTGTTATTGGGATATATCTTTCCCTGAAAGTCAGAGATCCAGTTATGAGTTGACCCTTATTCTGCTGAACACAGCAACCCCTACCTTTGCAAACAGTGTAGATCCTGATCATTTTCCCACTGAGCACCATGATCAACGTAGTGCATGCAGAAAGGCGTTTTTGATGATGTCACATGTAACCATGTACTTCTCACGACGCCCACTACAAAAGACGTCTTTGGACAACATTTCAACAATGTACAAAGTGTCATCAAAATGCTTTCCAGTATTCACCATATTTGCATTATTTGCTGGCTCCCAGCTTGCAGATTGTCCATATTGGAAAAACAGGTAACCAGACCCCCCTGACCTTTCAAGGTCAGGGGGGGTCTGGTTACCTGTTTTTCCAACTCTGATAACCTTCAGACTAGGAACCAGCAGATAATGCAAATAAGGTGAATAAAAAATTCATTTTGATTCTTTATGGGCAACATGGGATCACATTCCCCACCTGAAAATGATATTTACCCTCACTTAACGGCTTAGGCAAATCTCGCTCTCAGGCAGGGAATGTGATCCCATGTTCCCCTTCAAGAATCAAAATAAGTTAAATATAGTATCAAGTAATTTGATTGGCTGATCAATGGTTGTGGCTTAATTATTAAGCTTAGACCTTATAAGCAGTTTACAGTACTCAGTTTATCTCTGCATGGAAGCTCGAAGCAGACCAATCTATTTCTTAAAGCCCAGATGGGCGGGGGCCCTAAACCATGTATTTAGAACAGTGCAATTAATATATATGGCTCCAGTTGATCAAAGAAGTGTTAGCTTAACAAGCCTGTTAGTGGTCGAATTGTTAACTGATCTAGTATTAAGTAAAATATATAATACTCTGGGGCCAGTTTTTCAAAGCCTCGTTAGCTTAACAAGCATGTTAGTGGTCATATTGTTAACATTCTGGCAAGTTCAATATCTAAAATTTTGTGGGTTTTTTGCAGAAAAAGTGAGAGCAGCTTTTGCATTAGCAAAAGCTGCACACATTTTTTCAGCAAAACCATTTGTATATTAACCATAATAAATTATCAAAGTTTTAACGATTTGTTAACTAACAACGCCTTTAGTTTTGAACAACTGGCCCCTGGTATTTTTGCTCTCGCAAATGCAAAGGCTGTTCACATTTTTCAGCAAAAATAATAGTATATTTGCCATTTAAATGATCAAAGTTTAAAGGATACATGAACTAATGACGTCGTGAGTTTTGAAAAACTGGTCCCAGATAGTTTCATTCACCAATGTGAAATTGATAATCAGTCAGATGAGTTAACTCATGATCAATTATAAAATCTGAGCCTAGTCCAACAAGTGATTACATGATTTTGGCATGCATTTCAGCAACATCTTTGTTTATCCGATGTATACAGACAGCTTAACTTCTTACCATTGTTTTAAAATTTGAACAAGTACAATTTACTACCCGATCTTGTGTCTTAAAATAGCTGGTTGAACGGTAAACAGTGTAGGCCCTGATGAGATACTGCAATTTTCGGTGTCTCATCTTGGTCTATACTGTATGCTTAGGCCTGCCTGTTGGAATAAATACATACAGTACAAGTAAATACAGTAAAATTCCTGTATTAAGACCACCTTTGGGGCTGTTCAAAAGTGGTCTTAAAGGGACTGTTCAAAAGTGGTCTCTAAGACCACTTTTGAAAAGTCCCAAATATGGTCCCTGACCAGAGGACATTGTGTGCGGGAAATTCAAAGAAAGAATAAGTGCACCCTTCCAATTAAGCTTTTTCAAAGCAGAATTAGTCTTAATTTCAGGTGGTCTTAATAGCGGGATTTTACTGTACCATAAAAGAGGCTGTGGTGTACCTGTAGCCATCTTCTTCCTCCGCCACAACAGACAAACTTTTACTTTGTTCTGTTTCTTTGCTAGGCTCCTTGGTTGTTGTTGTAGAGGCATGTTGAACATACAACTTAATGCTCTTGCTAGAAAGAACAACCTTAGCCTGGGATAAAATGGCCTGTAATAAATCACAAGGGAAATTAGCTTTATCATTAGCCAGCCTCGGTAGCTCAGTCTGATGCGCTTCTAACTGGTGATCAGGAGGGAGCAGGTTTGATACCTGCCATGTCTACAACATTCTTTCGTGGAGATTGATCATGAAATCTTTTCTAGGGTCATTCTCTCTCTTCTGCTGATTTGAGAAGGGCAGTTGCCAGTTTCTGGCGAAAGAATGTGCACTATACTGTATAAGTCTGCCCAGGAAAAGTGTGGATAGGTAAATTGACTGGCTCAAAAATGACCTAAAACAGGCCATTTAACTTCAATACAAACAATACGAACAAAGCTTTATCGTTAACAATATCTATAAATCCTTATTACTTCAACAACAAACCAAATTTTGTAACATTGGCAGCTTTCATACTACAGAGCTGAATTGGTCTACCTTGAAACAGTAATGATGCTTCTCATAAATTTTCAGGAGTCAAAATTTTCTTTCAGACATCCTTGCACTGCAGGGTAAGTGCCCCCAAAATTCCACTCATCCCTACAAAAAACAAGAGCTGTCGCATGACAGCATAGCTCGCCTGCTTTGCACCTTAGAGATATAAGGTAAAATTACTGAACCATGAAATATAGGTCTCACACACCTAGATACATTTTGAGGTCAATGATCAGGTCACCTGGAACATATATGCCAGATATTACATTTCATAATCACATTGTGTATGAATTATAAGGCAAAATCAATGAACCATGAAAATAGGTCATACTGACCTAGATATATTTCTATGTCAATCATCTGGTCACATGGAACTTAGAATTCAGGATTGAAGTTTCTAAAAAATAAAAGTACCCTATTCAAAATATGTGGCAGTCACTGAATCATGAAATTTAGGTCACACTGACCAAGATATAATTTCGAGGTCAATCATGGGGTCACATGGAATAAATAATCCAGGTATGACGTTTCTTCATGAAAAAGTATTCAAGATAATAGGCAAAATAATAGGGAAAATCACTGAACAATGAAATATAGGTCACAAAGGCCTGGATTTAGTCTGTGGTCAATAATTGGGTCACATGGAATAATAAATAATAAATAATCCAGGTGTAACATTTCTTCGTCATATAGTATTAAAGATAATAGACAAAATCACTGAACCACGAAATATAGGTCACAGCGACCTAGACACATTTTGAGATCAGGTATGGGGTCACATGGGATTAATAACCCAGGTATGACATTTCTCCATCAAATAGTATTCAAGATAATAGGCAAAATCACTCAACCATGAAACATAGGTCACACTGACCTAGCTATATTTTGAGGTCAATCATGGGGGTCACATGGAACTAATTACCCAGGTATGACATTTTTCCATCAAATAGTATTCGAGATAATAGGCAAAATCACTGGACCATGAAATATAGGTCACAGTGACCTAGATATAATTTGCGGTCAATTATCGGGTCACATGGAACTTATAATCCAGGTATGACATTTCTCCATCAAATAGTATTCGAGATAATAGACAAAATCACTGAACCATGAAATATAAGTCACAGTGACCTAGATATATTTTGCTGTCAATTATCGGGTCCCATGGAACTAATAATCCAGGTATGACATTTCTCCATCAAATAGTATTTGAGATAAGAGGCAAAATCACTGAACCATGAAATATAGGTCACACTGACCTAGATATATTTTGCAGTAAATTATCGGGTCACATGGAACTCATAATCCAGGTATGACATTTCTCCGTCAAATAGTATTCGAGATAATAGGCAAAATCACTGAACCATGAAATATAGGTCACAGTGACCTAGATATATTTTGAAGTCAATCATGGTGTCACATGGAACTAATATCCCAGTTAAGACATTTCTCCAACAAATAGTCTTCAAGATATAAGGCAAAATCACTGGACCGTGAAATGTAGGTCACCATGACCTTCACCCTTTTAAACTTGAACCAATGTCACTTGGTTGGCTGATGTATAACCAATTCTGTCCATAACTTGTTAGCATAAGGGAAAGGTATACAACAAATTACAAAGTTGTCCTAGATTTTGACCCCAAGCCCCTCCCCATCTCAACCCCCAAGCATGAACCCAGGGGTGTGTTGTCTTGGAATCACAGAATACACTCCCAGGTATCCAAGTTGTAAATATGAATGCTTTGTGATGAGTGACTGCTGAGATATAAGTATTTCAAAAACTTGAACACAGTATTACATAGGTGTTCTAGATTTTGACCCCTAGCCCAACCCCGGGGCATGAACCCAGGGGTCTGTTCTCTTTGAACATCAGAAGACCCTCCCAGGTACTAAATTTCCAAATATGAGTGCTCTGTGATGAGTGACTGTTGAGATATAAGCATTTGAAAAACTTTAACGCAGTGTGACAGGAACACAAAAGCACACGCGCACGCCATCCGAGGTGACAACAACAGCTCTCCATGTACTTCGTACAGGCGAGCTAAAAATGAAAATGAAAAAAAAAAATCATTGTTTTATTGATACAGAAAGTTAGCAAAACATGTAACATGTGATCAAAGCACTGAGAGTACTGGTAGGTCGATTGTTTTGTTTGTTTGTTTGATTTGAGTTTAGCGTCCCCGTCAACACTGTAAAGGTCATTTTGGAGACGTTGCTTCCAATTTTGTGGGACTTTTACCCGACATTGAGATGAAATGACTTCTCAAGCCCTGTTGCCCAATGAAACCAATAGGGTTTATTAGCATGGACGGTCCGCCTCGCACCGCGGTTCCTGGACAGGCTTAGATCCTCTAAGCGGTTTACCAGTACTAGTGTGCAGGCCGGATTCAGCTCTGCGTGGAAGCATCGTGTCTCTGAGTGTAGGTCAGAGAAATAGTCCTGGACTGAGATTTAAACTGTTTCATTTAACCCTAGAATTCTGGTTTTTAAGCAAATAGTGTAGATCTGATCAGACTCCTCATCGAGGCAGTTCTAACGAGCACAAACAATCTATATTTTGAACAGAAATAAGAATAATATCCCAATTTTTCATCTTAAAATTTTTTTTTTTTTTTCGGCTGTAAAGTTTGCAATGTATTTGTATAGGCATGTTTTTCATAATGACTATTTTTCAACAGTGTTGTTGTGTTGTGGTTTTACTGCCCAGTCAACAGCTAAGTGGCTGTTCAGTTATGGACAGGCTTAGACCCTATCAAGCCATATACCAGTACAGTCCTTATTGAGGTTGCCCCGACAGTAACTGACAACAGCCAATGTGTCAAAAGCTGAGTCCTGAAGCAACTGCCCATCTCAAACCATCTCCCAATCTATCCATCTATCTACATGTACTTATACTGCAATTGGTCACATTTGACCCTTACTTGCAGGCGTACATGTGCATTACCTACCGTATACACATGGTTTGCAGGATGAAAGTGTACACAGTAACCATGTAATTACATGTATGGTAGGGGTCTTTAGCATGCACAGGGGATGACTCTCCCTGCACAAGAGACCTCCAGTTAACGTCCAGATCTGAAGGAAGGTGCACTTTTTGACATTCACACCTGCAAATAATGCCAATGCAGGGACACAGGTTGGCCAAAACTTTTCAGGAGCCAGCTTGGGCTCCTGAAACGTTTTTTTTTTTAAGTGACCCAGGCCAAAACTAGGGCGCCCAGGATTTGTGAAGAATTCAAAACTTATTCAAACCAAAATAACTTCAAAACAATTTTTAGAAACACGTAATTGTAAAAATTGTGTTTAATCTTTGTTGTGTATAAACATGCTATGGATAATACACCTCAGCCCCGTTAGGGCAAGATTGGTGATAATACCAATTCGGATATAACACGAATGTTGTTTGGACCCCAAATTTTCTTCAACCTTCCATTTTTTTGCTTCGGTAAAAAAATCCTAGCGAGTTTACAAGGTACTTTGAAGAAAATCCAGGAGTGTCAACACGGCATTTAGCAGTAAATGCTAATGTCGACTTAATTACGAGGGTCATCCAATAAATAGCGGGATTTTTGGTAAAACTTAACAACCAAATATCTGTTTTTAATGAAACTGTGCACATACCTGGCACAGCCAATTAGCTTTACGATGCTAACGGCAGGTGCGTGTATCATGATGTATGTCATGTCACACACAGTCGTTCGAAGCGCCATGGCCAGCTTTAATGCTGAGGAACAACGAGCTTATATTAAAATTGAGTTTATTAACTTTTCTCACTGTCCATTGCTTCCACTGATCGACCGGGACTGTGCCTACTTCCATCACTGTCCCTACCATCTTTAAAGAAATCTATCCACCTGTAAACCGCACTACATGATAAAGCCTGTACAACACATACTTTCTTTAGCGTTCTAGAAGCCTCCATGGTGCAGTGGTTACGCTACTCGCCTTGTAAACCAGGGATCGAAGGATCGATCCCGGGCTTCTCCAGACTTTCGTATGAGTCTTTAAACCCGAGGTCCCATCTCCGTATGACCTTAGCTGTTGGTGGGACATAAAACTCAAACAATCACTCCCTCTGTAGCATTCTTAATTTCTATGGCACCAAGGGTGACGTCACTGCTTGCGTCATATAAGTGGAACATGTTACCTCACCCAGCCTACTCACCGGATATGAGCCCCCCAGACTTTGACCTTTTTCCGAAGTTAAAAGGACCTCTTTGTGGTATGTGTTTCTATGACTTAGATGACCTTGAACTTGAAGTAGCCAGGCAAGTAAGACTCATGAACTCTGGTTGCCTAGCAACGGGCATGGATAGATGGGAATCGGTCATCTGGAAGAAAGGATCCTATATAGAAGGAACGTAACCAGGTATGTTTGATGTTTTATTGAGTCATTGATAAAGTCCCGCTATTTATTGGATGACCCTCGTACTTGTCAATTATCCAGACAATCAATGCAGCTTAACACCCTTATTGTATAACAGTAAGCATGAATAAACAAGAGCTGCAATCAACTTAAAAGTGTCAGCTTAGGGAGATAAGAGGAATGTAGGACGATTTGGCCAGCGGACGATTTGGCCAGCGGACGATTTGGCCCGGACGATTTGGCTTAGGACGATTCGGCCTAGGACAATTTGGCCAGCCAAAAATATTGGGTAGGACAATTTGGCCAGATTAATATAATGACTATTTTAAACTGAAAATTTAATGTTTTAGGTTTGTTTTAATATACAGTAATGTTTGAATATGTGGAAGGAACATTTAAAGAAGACTTTAAACAATTAGATTTTTGTTGTTGTTGTTGTTTTTGAACTCTTATTTATGGCCTGAGATATTCTTTATGAGCAAATTAATAAAAATGGCTAACTGTAATCCCCAAAACACCAAAAATACAATAAAATAATAATAAAAAAAATAATAATAAAATAATAATAATAATAAATAAATAAATTTAATGGTTTTGTTTAAATTGGCTGGAAAACAAGATTAATTATATGTTCATGTATTCATGGTTAATTGGCTAACTGATTTGCTGTCTGGTCTTGGTTCCTTGTTTTCTTAATTAGCTATTCCACACTTATTTATTTGGTTTTGCTCAAACTGTGCAATTTCCTCTTATGCCAACATTTGATTTTCACTCATCAAAGCCATGAAATGACAGATGAAATCACTGAAAAAAAAATGAAATATTTGATGAAAATATGTAGCCAAATGAAAAAAAACATACTAATGAAATGATTGATTGAATAAGAAAATCCATGATATTTTTTCTTATTTATACTTCAAACATAGGTTCTAACGAGTACCCACAACCTACGTCTATAAGAATTGGTAAAACCGCTAGGAGAAATCAATTTGGCCAAATTGTCCTACCTGGTATTTTTGGCTGGCCAAATTGTCCTAGGCCGAATTGTCCTAGGCCAAATCGTCCGGGCCAAATCGTCCGCTGGCCAAATCGTCCGCCCTAGTAAGCACTAGTAAAGAACAATTTAATAATCCAGCTATACAATGAGCCCAAACTTTCCTACCTGTCTTTATAAACAAGATTAAGGCAAACACCAAAGTTTTCTGTTACCCAAAAGTCCACTGTCTAGAAATTACTGCTACCATTTTTCTGAATGTGATCGGTAAATGATGTCATCGGATATCAGTAAATTCGTTCAAGGACGTTGCATACACAATGTCATTGTTTATTTTAATGGAGCATTTTTCTCTCATAAAGATTTGTTGAATTATTTTCTCAATAGCTGAACAGTTGTGTTTTGAGAAATGTGCATTGTGTTACGCACAATTTATTTTCATGCAGTGTACAGTGTGTTTACACAAATGACAGTGTTAGCGCATTCACTTTCGTTTTGGCACAAAAATATTTGGGCAAAGCATGCTCTTTTCCCGCGAAAAAATTGGCAGTCACGAAGGAGTAGAATAGTCTGTTTTTATTATGCTTACATCTACCGTTAGGTGTTGCTAATCACCTTAGGAGGATTTTTAACACTGATTGTTTATTACATTTACAATTTTTTGGTGTCCAGCTGATTTTTCAGTCAATATGGGTGACTGTTAGTCTTTATCCCTGCCAATAGCGTGTGTTCGGACACCGAAATAATCCCCGCCCCCAGGGATTGAACCTGCGGCCTCTAGCATCAGAGGCAAGTGTACTTACCACTAAGCTATCATGCTCCCAAGAGATATGACATTAGAAAAAGAAAAGATACGACAGAGTGAAAGGAAAGGCTAGATAGCTCTTTACCAGGCACTGGCTTCTATTGAGACTGCCAGGCGCAACTTGTTGTTAGGGCGTATCTTTTGTTGTTGATGCCTCATTAATTATTCATGACGTTTGAGAATAGACGGCCGCCATTATGTTTTGGAAGGACGAATCTACACACTTTCTAACTAATGTTTTTCAAAGAATGCAAGCACTTTCAAAGCACAGATATTGATAATGTGCTTTTCTGTTTCGTATTTTAGTACCAGCAAGTTAATGTAGCAATAAAAAATATGAAAATTCCCAGACTCAGTTGTGACTAATTTTAGCTTACACTGTCATCTTCCGTAGGTAACAACGATTAGCCTTTCTATCTTACTATGGACACCATGAATATACTTATACTACCATTTAGTCGCCAAAATTAACTCGTCAGGCCTTAGTCTAAGAGATCGCCCTGAGGATGAAGATTTGGATCAATCTGTCTGTTTAAGATTTACGTCCCCTCAACATCTAATGTCATATAGAGACGGGACTTTGGTTTTCTAACAACCGAAAGCAAAAAAAGGCCTGGCTCGAACATGTGACCTGTGGTTACTAAGCATGTAGCTCAGTCACTAGAGAACAGGCTTCTGGTCGGGCCCATCAAAGTCTATCTGTTGGTTTTCTTTTGCTTCAGCATTGGCTTAAAGCTATTTATTAGTTGGTAGGAGCCGGAACTTTTGTGTCTATTGCTTGGTCCAACCGGGTTCAACTATTGGTTTTCTTTTGCTCCAGTGTTCCTGTGGCTTTGCACCGGATGGCTCAGCGCGTTTTACTGCCGGGTCCTGGACAACAGCACCAAATTATATGCAAATGAGATGAAATGAGACCGATTTGAAACTTTAAGGAAACTGCAGACTAAATAAGATTCTACAGATCCCGATTTGCTGTCTTCATAAGTTTAAGCCTTTCATCTTTCTGGTGACTCTAAGGTAATTACCATAGTCAAAAGTAAAAATAAATCATCAGCAACGTTATTTAAGATTCACTGTCTCTGTGTATTATAAACAAAGCCATATTTTTCTTTTCTTTTTTTTTTTCTTAGAACTCGGATTTGTTTACAAACTGCATCATTGAAAGTTGACATCAGAGCTTATAAATATTCATTAAATTATAAATGAGCTCTGATTTGACCAATGAAATTACGCACATGCAGTTCTTCCGTGGAAGCAAAACAAAAAGTAACAGTAGAATCCCTGGCGGAAAGCAGCAAAGAATTTGGAAAGGTTCAGAGGTCAGCAAGGCTAAAGGCAACAGGCTGTTTGTTCAGTACCAGCACAGAAGCCTTGGAAGTCTTGACAAATACGATGGATATAGGAATTGATGGGGCTCATTAAAGAGAAAGGTAGTATAGAGAAAGAAGAATTCCAGTTTTCTAAAGAAGAACAGGAAAAAAAAAAAATAATAGAGCTACTAAGTCATTGTGGTACAAATGATGTACTTTTGTTCACAGATGGATCAGCGCTAGGAAATCCAGGCCCAACGGGAGCTGGTGCTGCAGTCTATTTAGAGGGTATTTCCTGTACACCAGTGAACAAGAGAGTTAGTCCTATAGGTAACAATTATACTGGAGAACTGGTGGGTATACAGATAGGGCTGGAATTCTTGGCTGACCTAGATTTCAAAGGCAGAGTGGTTCATATTCTGACTGACTGTCAACCAGCAATTAAAACTGCATTCAGTGTTGAAATGCCAACAAACAAGATCGAAACAGTCCTTAGTATCAAGGAGAGCTTAGCAAAGGTAAGGAATAGCGAGAACACTATCAAAGTTCATTGGGTGCCCGGGCACCAAGATATTGAGGGTAATGAGTTGGCAGCTCAACAAGCAAAGGCAGCATCACCCAAATGATAAAAAACAATGAGGTAAAACCAATCCTGGACAAGAAAGAAGCAGTATGGGAGTGTAAAATACAGGGTAACGAAAAATGCGAACAAAAGTACAAGTGCTCAGACAAAGATAATGTATTGCAGGAAAAAGATAGGGACAGAAGGGCATTTTCTGCAGTAAATCAGCTGCACAGTGGGCACTCAATATTAAATGATCATCAGGCCAAAATCAACAAAGATCTGTCAAGTTTATGTAAGGTGTGCAATATGAAAGAGACTGTAGATCATTACTTTTTCTGCTGTCAGGGATTTACTGCAGAAAAGGCTATTTTAGAGCACACAGTTGAAGAGATTCTGAATAGGGAAGATATAGGATTGATAACAGAAATTAACTTGAAAGTGTTAACAGGCATGGTGAAAGACATAAGTAAGTAAACAAGGACAGAAGGATATTAGGACTGCACTGATGGAGTTCATCAGGAGCACAAAAAGATTTTGAATTGTAACATATTTACTTATGTGCACATATAGCAGCATGAGTTTAGTACCATGTGTAATGCACAAGAGGTTATTTTAGCACAATGAGTTTATTAGCAGCGATAAAATGCTTTATAGATAAACAACAACAAAGTTCTGCTTAGAACAAGCTTGAAATTGCAGAACTTAATTAAAACCTAGTTAAAAACCTTGGTTTTAACCTGAAATATGCCTTATCTACACCATTTTGGGGATAATTTTGCATTTTATTTCCAGTTTTGGGCTGTGCTTACGCACATCTTCATGATAGGACCTTAGATACCTACTCACGTTGATTTTCCTACAGAAAATCAGTAGGAAAATCAGCACCCAGAAAAGTGCAATTGTCCCAAAGGATTAAAAAAAAAAGCATCCCATCCCCTACCCCATTCCATTCCACACCTGCTGCAAGCACAACAGGCTCTTGCGGTATAGTTAAGTTTTGCCTACCAAAGCCCAGGTACTAGAACACCCTATCTATCTTCATATACTGAGTCGATCATACTTGGCCATTACCTCAGTTGGCACTGAAAGCTACATAGCACCTTCACACCGACCCAACCACAGGGACCAGTTCCAAGCTTTTAGAGAGGAAAGATATAATGTCCTAATAAAATATTATTATAGGATAGTATATCTTTCCTCTCTAAAAGTAGAAGCCTCCGTGGTGTAGTGGTTACGCTACTCGCCTTGTAAACAGGGATCGCAGGTACTATCCCAGGCTTCTCCAGACTTTTGGATGTGTCTTTAAACCGAGGTCCTGTCTCCGTATGACCTTAGCTGTTGGTGGCCGCACAGTTTTTGTTTGTTTGATTTGAGGTTAAACGTCCCCGTCAACACTGTAAAGGTCATTTTGGAGACATTGCTTATAATTTTGTGGGACTTTTACCCGATATTGAGATGAAATGACATCTCAAGCCCTGTCGCCCAATGAAACCAATAGGGTTTATTAGCATGGACGGTCCGCCTCGCACCGCGGTTCCTGGACAGGCTTACCGTATTCGGGCGTGTATTACCCACAGTTTTTTTTCCTCAAATTACAGGCCCAAGCAGTGATTTTTTTACAAATTTTCAACTATGCGTCCTGGGACTCACTCAACCAAAAAACTGTGCGTCCCAAATCAGAAAGTATGAGTCCCAATATTTGGAGGGAAAAAAAGGAAGTACAAAAAAGATCGGTTCAGTATAAAATGCCATCATTCATAGTTAAAATAATGCGGTCTAGTATCTATTATTTGCAATGAACAGAATCAATCATCAACTTCTACTAGCCCAAAGAAATCCTGCTAAAGTGTACGTTTTTTAGTCTATTTTCCGTCATGTTTTCTACTTTCGTTCTCGATAAATGCGCACCGCAACATGTGCGTGAAATTTACTTCATGCACAATGGAGAAAATATTCCAAACCATTATCGACAAACGTTTCCTCCCCTGGTTGGGACACCAGCTATCTTGGTTCAGGGGCTGACAAATCCATCGCCCGGCCGCCCGGTACAAGTCCGAAATCGCACCTGGCAGGTGCACTTTGACCTTAGGACGCCCGGTCGGGCAAGTGCAAAAAAAATCGTCTACAGCTGTCCGTCTTTTGAGTACTTAAATACAGTAAAACTACAGTAAGTAAATCACAATAATTGTGCTGCACTGTCCTGCTTTGTCGACAATTCAGAGACAAACCGTTTGTGTATTTATAACAGTTCAATTATGACACTATTGTTAATCCCTGTCACATAATTGCCAAGTAAACATGATTGCCCTGTGGTGCGTGTCTTTCATTTCTGGCGATAAGCCAACTTGAACGAGGTGTGAAAATATGGTCTCAAGTTATGTCTCTAATTTGCGTTTATACCCCAATCAAAAAATTTAATCCACAATCAATGTGAAAATGATTTACTCGCACCTCAGACAATTAGCTACATCTAACGGTAGATGTATGCATTATAAAAACGGATCGTGAATGGTTATGTTTTTGCGCGAAATAGCAGACGCTCGGCTTGGCGGGAAAAGTCGAACGCTGTTGTTGGAGCTGCTGGGGATAATTCGGGGGGTGTGCAAAGTGCTGTTTTCTATCCAACTTCATTCACAACCGTTTAGCTATCGAGAAAATATTTTTTACCGGTTCCAAACATTTTTTTAAGAACGGGATACAGCCCATTAAATAAAAACAATGGCATTAAACACGTGCGGGGTTGCTGGCATCGGATGACGTCATTTGACACATTTACCGATCACATGCAGAAAAATGGTAGAGTCGGTTTGTGGGCGGCGATTTGGATGGCGGAAAACTTTGATGTTCGCATTGAACTTGCTTGTGTGAAAGTTTGGGCTCATTTTGGATGGAGGGAATTTTCGTCTTGTGGTTGGATCATCAAATTGTACCTGTATCGATTTTTTTGGTGACTCGTTTGGCAGTTGAAGGTTCGGTAAAAGTGGGGTATTTTATCACTTCCGCCGATATTTACAGCAGTGAAAATGAAAGTTGGATTTTTTTTCGCCCATGAAATATTTGCGTCCGACGGACGCACATATTTTATGATCGTGCGTCCTCAGTCCGATTTGTGCGTCCTGGACGCAGGACGCAGGGGTAAAAAAATCACTGCCCAAGTTCAGGGTGCGGGTAATCCGCCCAATTATTTTTGGACCATTTTATTTTTACTTTTGTCAGCTGAAAATACGATGCATCTCATGTTATGCTCTATCCTTTTACAATTCCCGACATAAAGAACATTTAATTGTCCACTCAATTTTACTTACACATGAGTAACATAACAATCTCCATTACTAGCAAGCCCGATTTTGTGAGTATTATACTTAAAACTCTGATTTTAAACAAAATAAACAAGCAAGTTCAATGCGAACATCAAAGTTTTTCGGCATCCAACCGCCGCCCACCCACCACCGCTACAGTTTTTTTCTGCACACGATCGGTAAATGACGTCATCGGACCCCAGCAACCCCACACGTGTCTATTGTTTTATCTTAATGGGCCGTATCTCTTTCATAAAAAAGTTTTTGGAAACGGTAAAAAAATTCTCTATAGCAAAACGGTTGTGGAAAACAGCCCTTTCCGTAAGCTCCTCGTCAATAACCAACAACAGCATACAGATGTTTTAACACAAATTAAAGCGTCCAACTTTTCATGCTAAGCTTCTGCAATTTGGCGCCTGGAAAGAAGATAATATGAAGGCTAAACCGATTTCATAACATAAGCTTCTTTTATAACGTTACTTCGGATAATTGGTTTATTATGCGACGTCACGTGTTGTGACGTCGGATAGCAACGTAAGAAACGTCGGTTGCCAGGAAATTAGATTAGTTTAAGAGATCGTCACGGAAAATCGTAATGGCTACAAACAGTGTAGCATTCGTTAATAAATCGTTTTCAGCAATTGATTTCATTACTTTGGTGTTATTTCCATAATCGGGAAAATCGTAACACCAAAACTGGTAGCAGAGCGAGGTTAACAGAACGAAAAAATAAGGAAAACGGAAACATATTGCTGAAATACAGACCAAATGGCGTCGGAGAACAGGTCCAGCACAGACAGTCAGAGCGAAAACGTCAATTCGGCCGGGATTTCAAAGGAGAGTTTGGATACAGAAACAAAACTCAAGATAGAAAAGGTTCGAACCAAATCCTATTTTACGCGATCAAGAAATAAGTTGCTATTTTTGATAGAAAGAAATAAATCGCCCTGCAATGAGGAGATCGAATGTGCATGCGACAGACTTGATAGTGCAATGGAGAGCGTGCTGGACGTTATGTCATCCTTATCGGAACTGTATGCGAAAAATAAGGAAATGGAAAATGGTAAAAGGGTTGTCGTAGAAATGGAGAAGATCGAGGAGGAATTCACAGCGGCGTGTGAAGCAGCAAGACGGTGCATGGATAAACAGAAAGAACAAGCAAGTGAGATATCAGAAATACTTACGATAGATTTAAACAGAAGGAACATTTCAGAACATTCGAACGCATATGTGCAGCAGCAAAACGAATCACAGAAAAACAGTATAGACTCTCAGCCTGGAAAATCTACTCATGGAACACTGGAAAAGGTAGGACTTCCTGATTACCCAACGGTACTTAGAGCAAACGAAATAGCAAACCCTACCACCAAAATACAGCCAAAGGCCTTGTTTGATGAAACAGAACAAAAGCCTGCATATGGCAGAATGACGAACAAGATCGATAGAGAGAATTCATTGTCATATACAAACAGACCTGTAGAACACCACGGCTTAAATACTGTAGTAAATGAACGCAAACTGAGGGTTGAGGCTGTGCCTTTCGAACCGACAGCTAGCTACAATACTCCATCAATCGGGCAAGATTTATGGAGGCAATTAAAACGTGTTCAAATACCTGTTTTTAATGGAGAAAAGCGTCAATATCAGAATTGGAAAGCTGCCTTCATCGCCTGTATTGATAGCGCACCAGCAACGGCAGAGTATAAGCTTTTGCAGCTACGTCAATATTTGTCCGGGGACGCTTTGAAAGTGATCGAGAGTTTAGGACATTCTGCTACAGCTTATGAAGCTGCCAAAGATCGACTGGAGCGGAAGTTCGGCGGAAAACGTAGACAGATCGCTATTTACTTAGAGGAGCTGGAGCAGTTCCGTCAGATAAGACCAGGCAGTGCAAAGGATATCGAGGAGTTTGCTGATCTTCTCGATATCGCAATGATAAATCTGCAAGAGGCAGGACATCAATATGAATTGGGGAACGGATCGCTGTACATCAAGCTGCAATGCAAAATACCGGAAGCGATGCTTGCACGTTATCATCGCTGGGTTTTTGAAAACAACAAGGAAGAATCGGTTATAGCACTGCGAACATGGATACTGCAAGAGGCTGAGTTCCAGACAATAGCCTCAGAGACGGTGCGTGGTCTAACGGGCAAGCTCGATGATGAATCATCTCGATCAACAGCTAGGTATGGCAATCAGCAGACATTCTTCGGTGAAGCAAACGAAAGTCGGAAGTCCATAAAATCTCTTTGTCCGGAATATGGCAAGCAGCACGGAATCTGGAACTGTCGAGAGTTTATTCGAAGAAGCGTGCCAGATCGATGGAGAATAGCCAAACTACTACAGCTGTATTACCGATGTTTAGCGCAAGGACACCAAGGAAAGTCGTGTCCCCGAAGCCGACGATGCGGGCAAGACGGGTGCATCTTCTTGCACCATAAACTGCTGCATAAACCAAGACCCATAGAACAAAAACTGCTTTCGGTAGATAATACTGAGTTAAAACGTCCTTACTGTCAGGACCTGACAACCCCAACAAAAGATCGAGCCACTTGCCTCACGGAGGGGAAGGAACAAGCGGAACAGACAACGATGTTGAGTCAAAGCTACGTGCGGCCAGTTTTCATTGGACTGCGAACTGTTCCTGTAATTCTTCAAAATGGAGGCCGTTCACTGACAGTTAATGCTTTGCTAGATGATGCTAGTACGAAGACCTACGTAAATGCTGACGTCGCAGCCGAGCTAGGCCTGATAGGAAGAACAGAAAAGGTGACTGTCAATGTGTTGAATGGTCAATCTAACACTTTTGAAAGCAAACCAGTCAGTGTCGAACTAAAGAGCGTAACAGGCAGTGTTACCATGGAAGTCAACGCCTACACGGTAAACAGGGTCACCGGGAATATGCATGTCGACGACTGGAACAAGTGCAAGGAACGGTGGCCTCATCTGAGGGATATCGACTTTCCATCTTCGCTAAGAAGGCCTATCGTCGACATTTTAATAGGATTGGATTGTGCGGACCTTCTCTATGCCATACAAGAGGTGAGGGGAAGATCAGGGGAACCTATTGCCAGGTTAACACCCCTGGGCTGGACATGTATTGGTAATACCGGCTCAGATCAGCAAGAGGTAATACAAACAAATTTTGCCTGCACTTACTGCGTAAATAATCAGTCTGAAATTCAGGCAATAAATAAGACGTTGGAACAATTTTGGGAAACTGAAGATGTTTCTACTCCTCTTAAAACACCAATTATGAGCATTGATGACAAACTTGCTGTTAAAAATGTTGAACGTTTGCCGAAATACAAGAACCTTCAGTCAACAGTTGGGGACCTTCATAGTGAAGTCAAACCTGAAGAAGCTCTGACGCCGTGTACTGCACATCAGAACCTAACGCTAAGTAATGTTAAACTAGAGTCTGTCGTGCAGTGTAATATTCTGGAGAGAAAGGACAGGGAACATCCTAAACATAAAGACACTGTAGAAACTATGATGCAGAAACTTAATCCAACAGAGTCCAAACTGAACGCTGTGGAACATGGGTCACGTGTTTCCAACACAATCATTTTAGAAAGAAGCAGTCAGAAGGTATATGTGCAACGAGACTTGCAATACTATAAAACAGCCCAGGAAAGTTATGATGATAGTTATAAAAAGGAAAAAGAGCAGAATGCCAAGTTGGTGGAGATAATAGTTCCATTACAGGATAGACTTACAGCAGCACAAAATGACAGCATCGCACTAAAACATAAGCCTGAGACGGCAAATGCTGCCGCCACTCATTGCTCTGGTATAGAGCTTAACGACGAACTTAGCCATTTTAAAACTTCTGTTGAAGCCGAACTTGAAAAAGCCAAGCCGACTTCAGAAGAAAAGAGCTTACTTATACAAGACAACATCAGTCGAAATGGTCTTAAACAAGATATCGGGAAACTCAACCTAATGAGATGGTTCGCAAAGTGTCCGTCGCTGAAGCTAAATTCGAAGTAGCTCTCAGCGCAAGCGACTGCCTTGAGCATGAACGCAGTCGGATGCAAATGAAACTAGAGAATATACATCAGAGGCACAACCCAGCCAAGGAGAAAACAGTCGTTCTTCAGATGATGGACGAAAAGGGAGAAATATATCACAATGAAGAATCAGCTAAGGAGAATGACCAAGTAGTACTGAATGGGAACGAAAAGGAAAGGACCAAGATACTACAAAGACTCATTCGACATTCAGTTAAGACAGACTCTCCAAACAGAGAAGACGTCGCCGGAATAATTTGCAAGCTTACGCTTAAGACAAAGGAGGCTGTACCGGCAAAAAAGGTAAACCAGTTCCTGTCAGGGGAGAGAACAAAGCTACAGTCGAATAAGACAAACATGGAGAAAGTCCCGGAGAAAGAGAGACAGTATAACCAAGTGAGAGGTCGCAGCGAGAAGCAGCTGGAGTACATAAAGGAATATACTACCGAGAAACTACGACTGGGACCGGACAACACTACAGATGAAAAGAAGAGGAGTAATGTAAAACAAGAGATGGGATGTCCGTGTTGCGAAGCTCTAGATTTAATACGGTACATTGGTGAAACCAATCACAAAACTGTGTCACTAGAATAAGAACTTTAATCGCAAAACAACTAACTATGTTTAACTTAATTTAGTTGAGATTTTAATCAACATTATAGAGAAGCTCATTATTAAGTTTGATATTTTAATAAGTATGTCTATACAGTTTATGAACTTTCGAAGCAGGTGCACGTATCATTTCAGTAATAGCGACTTTTGCATCATTTATTTGAGTTTATCAAATGATAGACATTTGAGGAGGGGAAAATGGAAAGAAGATAATATGAAGGCTAAACCGATTTCATAACATACGCTTCTTTTATAACGTTACTTCAGATAATTGGTTTATTACGCGACGTCACGTGTTGTGACGTCGGATAGCAACGTAAGAAACGTCGGTTGCCAGGAAATTAGATTAGTTTAAGAGATCGTCACGGAAAATCGTAATGGCTACAAACAGTGTAGCATTCGTTAATAAATCGTTTTCAGCAAATGATTTCATTACTTTGGTGTTATTTCCATAATCGGGAAAATCGTAACACCAGCGCCAAAACATAACCATTCACGAGATAGTAGAATAGCCATAGCAACTCATCTTAGGAGCAATTAAATAGTTTTCACATTGATTGCGGATTAAATTTTATGATTGGGGAATAAACGCAAATTAGAGACATAACTTGACCATATTTTCACACCTTATCGACACGCACCGCAGGTTGGCAATTATATGACAGTGATTAACAATAGTGTCATAACTGAACCTTTATAAATCATCAAACAGTGTAAATCCAAATCAGACGTCTGCTGTGTCTTTCTGGGGTGTCTGATCTGGTACTTCACTGTTTGCCGATATCCCAAAAAAGGGCCGCGGGCATATGTGGGTTAATAAATAAATAACAAGAGTGAACAGGTAAAGTTTTTTCAACATTTTAATGTAAAATACATGCTTTCTGGTGATACTCGCACACACCTGCATTTTCCCGCCTTTTGAAGACAATCGCACTTTCTGTTGTGTGTTACAAAAACTGGCCAAATTCTCACTTACGCATCCACCAAAATTTCAGCAAATGTTCCATGCGGGTAATACAACAGAATAACAGTTTTCCCCCAGATTTTGGAAAAAAGGGGGTGCGGGTAGTACGCAAATGCGGGTAATACACACCCGAATACGGTAGATCCTCTAAGCGGTTTACCAGTACTAGTGTGCGGGCCAGATTCAGCTCTGCGTGGAAGCATCATGCAGCCCATATATTTCTTCAAGCCCCTATGGGCGGGTGGCCGCACAGTGTAGGATTGAGACTCAGAGGTATGCGTTTTAGGATACCTCTGTTATGCAGATTGTAAATAGTTTTAAGGACGCATCCAGTGTCTCTTTGTTTAGCTAAATTCTAAATTTAGCCACCCAACCGAGGTAATGGCCAAATATGACCGACTCAGTATAAGATAGATAGATAGATGCTCGAAAATTTGCTGGTGAAGTGTATAGTCAAACTTAATTTGCTTGTCCGGAGGGTGTCGTGACACATTGAGTGACATTTGGCCACATTGAACTTCATCTGCCAATCGGCCTCCCATTGTGCAAGTTGACATTCATTCACCAGGGTTAAAAAAAAATAAAATAAAAAAACAATAGCCAAGCTCAGGCCTGCCTGCTGGGTCCTCAAAAAAAAAAAAAAACGGCCAGAATGCATCCCATTCCCTGCATGTCACACATGCTGATCCTGTTTTAAATTCATGCTACTGCAATTGAAACACATTTATGCATTCAATCCCGCATTATTTAAGGGATTAATGGGGTAACACCTAGTGGTCGGCCGATTAATCGAGTTCTTCGAGCATTGCTCGTTTTCTGACTTCCGAGTTGATGATCGGTACTTTTTTCCGTACTCGATTACTCGGTTCCGGCTTTTAACGGGATTTGAACGTTGCGGTTTGTTTCGGTCGTTTCGGTTTTATTACTGCAACTGCTTCCGGAAAATGGCTCTCCGGGTGGAAAAAGTAGATCTATAGCGTGGAAACACTTCGGCTTCCACAAAAAGAGCGACGGTCCAGTGTCCAAAGCAACACTGGACATAAGCAGAGCCATTTGCCGTCACTACTCAAAATCATATGCCTTCAATGGTAGGTAAATCGTCAAAAATATCATGAAAATCATCAGCGACTTGCTTTTGAAAATACAATCACACACCTCTATTAGGCAGACCAAGGTTCATCTGGAAATCAGTATCCTTGATAGGCCAGTGGTTAGTGCACTTGCCTCTGATGCATGATAGGTCAGCAGTTAGTGCTAGAGGTCCTGGGTTCGATCCCCGACAGCAGTAATAAAATTTTGGTGTCTTAACAATTTAACATGCTCAACTGGCATCATTTGCAGGGATGAATATCACACGTCTTTCGGATCGGTATATTATCACATTCATTCCGCCTGATAATTTTATATTTGATCGATTAATGATCGATCATTGGTCAATTACATCTTCCGATGATCGATCATGAAAATTCTTCCGATTCCGACCACTAGTAACACCTTTGTTTTATAGATATTCCGCCCAACTTGACAGGTCCGGCTTAAAATTGCGGCCATTTTAACCTTGAGGAATAAATTCCACCGCAAGATATGACTATTAATACGGTGCGTTCTTTTTTTTTTTTTTTCATTTTAGATACTCCATTTATTTATTTATTTAAATGATTTTTTTATGTCTTCTTAGTGTTAAGTTGATATGCGTGCCGTTATTTCGACCATTTACAACTCGTTCACACCTAATTAAAAGGGCCCATTAAAAGACCGACACATCGTCTTATCAACATCAAAGATAATTAGATTAATCCACACCTAATGTAAGTACAGCACACTTTCAGGTTTATTGTTTGTATTACAAAGATTATCACTGTGATATACTTTAATGGCGTTGAACTGGCGAAATTTAAATCGATTAACAAATTATTGTGTGCCTTGTTATTTTTATTATTATTCTTATTTATCTCGGAATTTATTTATTTATTCATTTTTCATCACGAAAACACACCTATATAATTTTGACCCCCTTGAACCCCACTTTTATATAGTAAAACTGGGGTTTGCAGGGGTGTACATTATTTTTCTAATTTCTGCTCAAAAACATACATTGTGGGTACTCGTTAGAACCGCCTCGATGAGACGGTTCTAACGTGTACCCACAATCCATATTTTGAGCAGAAATAAGAAAAATGTCACAATTTTTCATCTTAATTTTTTTCATTTTTACGGCGGTAAAATTTACAGTGCATTTATTCATGTTGTTGTTTGTTACTTACTGTGTGTATCACTTGTGTCTTTTATTTTGGATGGCCATATGGCCATTTTGTGGGAAAGTAACTGTCCTTATGGCCTTCCTTTGTTTAGGTTTCCATTATGGTCTGGTCGCTTAATGTTTGTATTTCTTTCCATTTGGTGTCTTTTATGGGTGGAGTAAGTTAATTGTATCAATTCCTGATCTTTGTTTTACTTCTACTTTGTATGGGCGTGTTTTCTTAATGTCATAAACATGTTCTTGAGATCCTAAGGTTAACAACTACCCATTAGATTATCATCAAATTATCATAATCCAAGGAACTGTACATTTTGGTTTGAAATAACAGTAGTTTGAGATAGAAGGATTTGAAATATGATGAACAAATAGCAAAACTGAAACAAAAGTGGCCAAAATTTAGTTTCACTTAAACAGTAGTTTGAATTATAAATGTATGAGATAAGGAGAGTCAACTGTAACATGACTCAGAAAAGCGAAAGAATGTTTAATAAATGGATTCGCAAATTGGTGAGATATTTACTAAAAGACACGCATCTCTGTCCGAATATATCTGTATGCATTACAGTGTCAACTTTCTGGATCTAGAAATAACTATTTGAATGAATATCTGTAATGTTTTTTTTTTTTTTTTGTTTTGTTTTTTTTTTTACTTATTTCTGCTCGAATCCCCCCAATTTTGTGGGACTTATTCGCGACTTGTAGATGAAATGACATTTCAAACCCTGTCGCCCATTGAAACCAATATAGGGTTATAGGGTTTATCTGCATAGCAATCAACAGGGTTTAGATATAGATAAGTTCATTAATCATGCACTCTATATACATATTTATTGTTGCCTTAATTGTACATTACTGACTCGCACCACTTGCCTGGGCAGACTAAGACCTTCCGAGCGGTTAAACAGTACTCATGCTGGGTCGGTTTCAGATCTGAGTGGTATTTCATCTTACTCTTAGGACGCACTCATTTCATTTCAAAGCCTTCTACTGGCCGAGATAACTCACAAGTAAAGTCTTCGTACTAACTCATATTATAGTGGATTTATATATATTTTATTATTATTTTTGTTCCCTCCCTCTTTCACCCAACATGATGAATATCAGACATAAATAGCAATGAACAGGGTTTAGATATAGATAAGTTCATTAATCATGCACTCTATATACATATTTATTGTTGCCTTAATTGTACATTACTCCATCCTACAAAGAGACATTTTTTATACGTTTAAGGGTTACTCATGATACCCATCTATCTATCTATCTATCTATCTATCTATCTATCTATCTATCTATCTATCTCTCTCTCTCTCTCTCTCTCTCTCTCTCTCTCTATCTATCTATCTATCTATCTATCTTCTGATACTGTGTCGGTCACATTTGACCATTACCGCAGGTGCATATTACATACACTCCAGGTTTTGCAGGATGAAAGCATACACAGTAATCATGTAATTACGGTAGGGATCTTTAACCTGCACAGGGGATGGTTCTCCCTGCACAGGGGGCTTCCAGTTAACGGCCCGATCCGAAGGACGGTGCACTTTATGACATTCATCCCTGCAAATGATGCCAATGGAGTGTGTTCGGACACCGAAATTTTATCGCCGCTGCCGGGGATCGAACTCGGGACCTCTAGCATCAGAGGCAAGTGCACTAACCACTGAGCTATCACGCTCCACATCAAGTCCGTGAAATGAACACCCTAAAAACCCACTTTATATAGAGAAAAAAGAGTGTGCGGGGGTAGAAAAAACTTCCTTTCGCGAAAGGACGGTTCCTTTCGCTTTTTGGACCAACCGGGCGGGGGCGAAACGACGAATCTTATAAACGATAGAAAACTAATAGTTGGCACACGGTCAGTCTGAAAGCCCCAAGACACCACAAGACACCCCAAGACACCACAAGACACCCCAAGACAGCTCAAGACACCAAATTTTTTTGTTTATTTATTTCCTAAAGAGTTTTAGAAGGCTTTTCAATACCTAAAACTATTTAAAATTAATAATAAACAAAATTGAGACGCTGTTTGCGACCTAAAACAGTCACATAAAGCACTGTATATACTCTGGTAACTGTCATCGAATGCAATTTGGCAATGTAATAAACATCCCAAGACACTTACTTATCTATTGTCTTTATTGTTAATTGTCATACCATCTACGACATTTATAACATGAAAAGATGAAAAGTTATATCACCATATTTGCATTATTTGCTGGCTTCCAGCTTGCACATTGTCAATATTGGAAAAAACAGGTAACCAGACCCCCCTGACCTTTCAAGGTCAGGGGGGTCTGGTTACCTGTTTTCCCAACACTGATAACCTTCAGACTAGGAACCAGCAGATAATGCAAATAAGGTGAATAGATAAAATGGTATTATCTGTTCTATAGTTTTGAGTTTGTGATTTATCAAATAGTTGTTTTGCTTCAAAGTTAAAAACCAAAACCTTGTATCTTAGGGTACATTTTATCATTTTGTTTTTTTTTTGGTTCGTAATTAGTAAAAAAATAATGTCAAGTAACCTATCCATCCATTTTTTCCGATCTTAGGATGAAAGGTACCGAATACAAGTATATAGTTTAATTATCTCATTAATGCCCGTCAGTTACTAATACCCGCTGATACCTATGCATGCAAACGGCCACTTGTTTACTGATTACGTTATTGTTCGCTTAATCCTTTTCGTCTGATAATACTTTTCACACCTTATGAATAGTCTCAAGTGTGTCTCTGCAAAGATGATACGGCAAAATGTCGGCGACTGATAGAATAATTAATCTTTGATGTCATTTCTAATGTTTTATTTATTTTTACTCTATTATTACAGAATTATTGAAAACTTTACCTAAAAAATAAATTCGTAAACAAAAATAGAATATCAATTTTCAGAAGAAAAAATACGATATTTTTGTATATCTCTGCTCCAAACATCGATTGTGGGCACTCATTAGGACACCAAGATGGTTCTAACGAGTAACCACAACTTATGTGTTAGAGGGGGTCTTCATGTGGACTGAACAAATCATTGCCTTCACTTCTATGAAAATAATGTATAACCCTGTAAAATAGAAGTAAAGGCTATGGTCAGGAATCGGTACAACTACCCAACATTGTAAACCCCAGTTTCATTATATGAAATTGTGGGATTAAGAGGTCCAAATTATATAGTTATGGTTTCGCGATGTTTGAAATGCACTATTATCAATACCTGAAGATGTATTTTGATGTTGATTTGAAATTATCCCTTACTGAGTTACCTATACATATTCGACAAAAAAAAAATCAATTAATCCGTTATAGCGTTAAAAAGGTAGATTTGGCGACAGGGCTTGAGATGTCATTTCATGTAAAAGTCAGGTAAAAGTCCCACAAAATGAGAAGAAACGTCTCCAAATTGACCGTTACGGTGTTGACGGGAATGTGAAACCCCCAAATTAATCAAACAGAAAAAATCGAAATAATTTCCATCATGTCTTTACATCTGTAAAAAACTGCTAACAGAGTAGCGAGGACAAAGATCAGGCCGTTCTAATTGTTATAGGTTAAAGTCTATGACAAAATAATAAATTAAGGTATCATCTGTGTTTTAATAATCACTAATACTATAACGTCACTAATTAATGAACTCTGGTGAAGTTACAGCAAAGGTAATAATTATACTACTGGGCTTGATGAATTAATTAATTTGGCATATAATTTAAAGAAATGACACAAAAACAACAAGTTCATTCACTCATGTTGACAGCTGATTATTTCTCAACTTATTAGCGCAATTTCGGTTGATATTTAAAGACTACCATAAAATTATGCTCATCATTGTCACTTACAAGATGCCTATGACTATTCAAATATATTGATTTTTTTCCACGAACAAATTGGAATGTTCCACACACACAAAAAAAAAAAACGCTGATAGTTTTTCAAATTTAAGGTCAAGACATAGATTGTGTGTACTCGTTAGAACCACCTCAGTGTGGCGGTTCTAATGAGTAAGCACAATCTATGTCATAAGCAGAAGTTAGAAATTTAATAAATACCCCTGAAACCCCATTTTTACCATATGAACATCGGGTTTAAGGGGATCAAAATTCTATAGGTGTGTTTTTGTGATGAAAAAAAAAAAACAGAGAAAAAAATAAGAAAAAAGACAGAAAAAAAGAGAAAAAAAAGAGAAAAAAGAGAAATAAAGAAATAAAAGAAGAAAAAGAGAAAAAAAGAAATAAAAGAAGAAAAAGAGAAAAAAGGAAAAGAAAAAAAGGCTGGTAAATGGCTGCCAATTAAATGTTTGACCATTTCATTGGAAGCAAGTCCTAATCACACCTCCACGAGTCGCAAATTGTTTGACAACCATGAACATTTGCGCGGAGCCAGCTGGAAACTAAGGATAAAATTTTATCCTTAGGCTAACGTGACGGGGCGATAATGAGCAATTTAAATCAATCTTGAAAACCGGGAATACTATTTCCAATGTTGAAAAATTGGGGGTAGTATTTAAGTGTTATTCAAAACCTTATATCTGTATATACAGATATGTGGTATTCTAAACATGGCCGAATGCAAATTTTTTGACGAAAATTGCTTCTATTATAGCATAATATATGTATAAAAATAATAAATGAGTAATAATAAAAGTGTTTTAGGGTATAATAATAATAAATGTGTAATAAAAAAGGTGTCTTGGGGTGTCTTGGGGTGTCTTGGGGCTTTCAGACCGACCCGTTGGCACATGCGTTGGATATTACACCAACTGTTTACGGACCCCGCGAAATTTGATGACTTAGTCCAAAAACCGTCAAAAATGGATCCGTCAGAAGTTGAATTCCTTGCCGAAAAAGAAACAGTCACAATTGTTCCAAATTTTGCTCAAGACAGAATTTATTTGATTGGAGTATGTCATCCTGCTATGTCCATTCGGTAACTGGATAACCCAAACAAATGCCATGAATGGGCCACTAACAAACACGGCTCCTAACCATCTCGGCCCCCAACAAACTTGGTCCCTGACAAAATCGGCCCCTTTTGTATAACATTAAAATAGGCACTGCCTATGGGCAAGCATACCTCCTGATGTTAAATGGAACCCCCCTGCCCATTGGGGCTTGGAAGAAATAAATGGGCTGCATGATGCTTCCTAGCCCCCCCCCCCCCCCCATTGGGGCTTGAAGAAATGAATGAGCAATAACTCGATAATATAACTTAATATATAGATATACATTACAGATGGGATCGGGTATGGTAGACCTCAACCAGATGTTGAGGGTGAGAGGAGTCTAGAGTATGCCCTGGCATTTGACCTGCTTCTTGGAAACACATGTTTCAAGAAACGTGACAGTCATCTTATCACGTACATGTCAGGCAGCGCAGCGACGCAGATAGATTTCATCCTTTACCGCAGGACAATGCGCAAACTTGTCACAGATGTGAAAGTGATCCCTGGCGAGGAAGTAGCCCTGCAACATCAGCTACTCATATGCGACATGAGGATTGATGTGCCACCAAAACCCAAGCGCAAGTTCACCCCCAGACTAAAAGTTTGGAAGCTGAAAGAATCTCAGAGAAGAAATCATTTCCAGGAGGTTTTCAGCCAGCATGTGAGTGCTTCAGCAGGTGTAGCAGATGCTAACACTGAGGATATATGGAACAGCATCAAGACCAGTCTGCTCAAGACAACTGAAGAGGTGTGTGGCACAACTCGGCCCCACCGCTGGCATCGCGAACACTGGTAGAGTAGCCAACACTTAACGGCTGGCTTCGGTAGCTCAGTCGGATGCGCGTCTGATTGGCGATCAGGACGACGCGGGTTCGATACCTGCCGTGTCATGGGGATTGATCATAGAATCTTTTCTATGGGCATTCATTCCGCTGATTCAAGAACAGCAGTTGTCAGTTTTGGGCAAAAAAACCACTGCACTGGTTAACCGCTTACGTATAATCATGAGTGAGATTATTCCTTTTTGCGGGTAGATTCCACTTTAGCGGTCCCCAGTTCTTTGCGCATCTTCTACTGCGCATTGTTCACTGCGCATGCTTGACGTTGCTACGCGCTGATAAACAAATTATGGCGGCCGCCATTTTGTTTTTAACCGGCGAAGTGGGCTGTTTAAGCAACCATATATTAACGGTTTCTAACTTAAATCAAAGAGCCCAATGGCGATTGAGTTGTGTAGCGGGGGTGTGGGGGCGGCAGCCCCCATCAAGCAATGTACAGAATATAAAGAAAAGAACACATTAACTATATCAGATCGAACGTTCTTACCTGTTTTACATCTGAAAATCGTCGAGGCTGGATGATGACACATTTAAGTTGACAATGTTGCAGAGGGGAACTCTTGCTACTTTGGTTGTCTTTTCTGGGGGAAGTTTCGCTGCTTTCCTCTTCCGATATGCCTCTTTGTCCTCTTCTGTTGTTTCAAAGTTGGGCTGGTAAACAGTCTTGACGAGCTTGAGAAATTCAAGGAAGGGATCTTCTTGCTCAGTTGAGAACTGTTTCCTCACACAGTACTGAGCAAAATATGTGTCGTATAAATTCTTTGTAGTCCCATGTTTAGGTAAAGATTTCTTCAAAGCCCTCCAGGTACTCTCTATAGTATCAGCATGTGCACCTGTTTCGGGATCGACGAAGTTTACAGAGTGGTTGACTGTTAGGTGGGAAAATCCTTCATTATTCAGTGAGCTATACGCTTTCCAGCAGTCTGAAATTACAGTAGTGTCTGGCAAAATAAACTCTTTGATTATACCTATCAATGTATCAGCAGTTCTGTCTCCTACACACTTGAAAAAACACTCTTTACTATCTCTTTCTATGCCCCCGAAAACCCAGACTCCATCCACTCTTCTTCCTTTATGATATTTTCTTTTTCCAAACTTGGACTCGTCGATTTCTACTATTTTACCAGGCCCGCCTATCTTTTTGCTAGAATTTTCCAATATACAAATGCAGACTTCTCGTGAAAAATTAAACCAGTCGACGATTGTTGTATACGAAATTTCTAACTCATGCTCCACAAACGTTTGTTCAACTCTGTATACCCAGAAATATGTCAGAAGGACGATAGTTGCAAGGGGCAGATTACTATTGGAAAACCAGGATCCGTGCCTTATTGATACCTTTTTACCACAATCTTTATTTGAGCGACGCCAACAACATTGGTCTGTGCTAAATGACAAGTCTTTCCGCAGCCCAAAGCGTCCTTTTCCACAGATTTCACAAGAAACACCACCTAATTCAAGAACCAGACCCAACTGAAATAGCCATTGTATAAGTCTATCTATATTTTCTGTAACTTCTAAGGTAATTACCATAGTCAAAAGTAAAAATAAATCATCAGCAACGTTATTTAAGATTCACTGTCTCTGTGTATTATAAACAAAGCCATATTTTTCTTTTCTTTTTTTTTTTCTTAGAACTCGGATTTGTTTACAAACTGCATCATTGAAAGTTGACATCAGAGCTTATAAATATTCATTAAATTATAAATGAGCTCTGATTTGACCAATGAAATTACGCACATGCAGTTCTTCCGTGGAAGCAAAACAAAAAGTAACAGTAGAATCCCTGGCGGAAAGCAGCAAAGAATTTGGAAAGGTTCAGAGGTCAGCAAGGCTAAAGGCAACAGGCTGTTTGTTCAGTACCAGCACAGAAGCCTTGGAAGTCTTGACAAATACGATGGATATAGGAATTGATGGGGCTCATTAAAGAGAAAGGTAGTATAGAGAAAGAAGAATTCCAGTTTTCTAAAGAAGAACAGGAAAAAAAAAAAATAATAGAGCTACTAAGTCATTGTGGTACAAATGATGTACTTTTGTTCACAGATGGATCAGCGCTAGGAAATCCAGGCCCAACGGGAGCTGGTGCTGCAGTCTATTTAGAGGGTATTTCCTGTACACCAGTGAACAAGAGAGTTAGTCCTATAGGTAACAATTATACTGGAGAACTGGTGGGTATACAGATAGGGCTGGAATTCTTGGCTGACCTAGATTTCAAAGGCAGAGTGGTTCATATTCTGACTGACTGTCAACCAGCAATTAAAACTGCATTCAGTGTTGAAATGCCAACAAACAAGATCGAAACAGTCCTTAGTATCAAGGAGAGCTTAGCAAAGGTAAGGAATAGCGAGAACACTATCAAAGTTCATTGGGTGCCCGGGCACCAAGATATTGAGGGTAATGAGTTGGCAGCTCAACAAGCAAAGGCAGCATCACCCAAATGATAAAAAACAATGAGGTAAAACCAATCCTGGACAAGAAAGAAGCAGTATGGGAGTGTAAAATACAGGGTAACGAAAAATGCGAACAAAAGTACAAGTGCTCAGACAAAGATAATGTATTGCAGGAAAAAGATAGGGACAGAAGGGCATTTTCTGCAGTAAATCAGCTGCACAGTGGGCACTCAATATTAAATGATCATCAGGCCAAAATCAACAAAGATCTGTCAAGTTTATGTAAGGTGTGCAATATGAAAGAGACTGTAGATCATTACTTTTTCTGCTGTCAGGGATTTACTGCAGAAAAGGCTATTTTAGAGCACACAGTTGAAGAGATTCTGAATAGGGAAGATATAGGATTGATAACAGAAATTAACTTGAAAGTGTTAACAGGCATGGTGAAAGACATAAGTAAGTAAACAAGGACAGAAGGATATTAGGACTGCACTGATGGAGTTCATCAGGAGCACAAAAAGATTTTGAATTGTAACATATTTACTTATGTGCACATATAGCAGCATGAGTTTAGTACCATGTGTAATGCACAAGAGGTTATTTTAGCACAATGAGTTTATTAGCAGCGATAAAATGCTTTATAGATAAACAACAACAAAGTTCTGCTTAGAACAAGCTTGAAATTGCAGAACTTAATTAAAACCTAGTTAAAAACCTTGGTTTTAACCTGAAATATGCCTTATCTACACCATTTTGGGGATAATTTTGCATTTTATTTCCAGTTTTGGGCTGTGCTTACGCACATCTTCATGATAGGACCTTAGATACCTACTCACGTTGATTTTCCTACAGAAAATCAGTAGGAAAATCAGCACCCAGAAAAGTGCAATTGTCCCAAAGGATTAAAAAAAAAAGCATCCCATCCCCTACCCCATTCCATTCCACACCTGCTGCAAGCACAACAGGCTCTTGCGGTATAGTTAAGTTTTGCCTACCAAAGCCCAGGTACTAGAACACCCTATCTATCTTCATATACTGAGTCGATCATACTTGGCCATTACCTCAGTTGGCACTGAAAGCTACATAGCACCTTCACACCGACCCAACCACAGGGACCAGTTCCAAGCTTTTAGAGAGGAAAGATATAATGTCCTAATAAAATATTATTATAGGATAGTATATCTTTCCTCTCTAAAAGTAGAAGCCTCCGTGGTGTAGTGGTTACGCTACTCGCCTTGTAAACAGGGATCGCAGGTACTATCCCAGGCTTCTCCAGACTTTTGGATGTGTCTTTAAACCGAGGTCCTGTCTCCGTATGACCTTAGCTGTTGGTGGCCGCACAGTTTTTGTTTGTTTGATTTGAGGTTAAACGTCCCCGTCAACACTGTAAAGGTCATTTTGGAGACATTGCTTATAATTTTGTGGGACTTTTACCCGATATTGAGATGAAATGACATCTCAAGCCCTGTCGCCCAATGAAACCAATAGGGTTTATTAGCATGGACGGTCCGCCTCGCACCGCGGTTCCTGGACAGGCTTACCGTATTCGGGCGTGTATTACCCACAGTTTTTTTTCCTCAAATTACAGGCCCAAGCAGTGATTTTTTTACAAATTTTCAACTATGCGTCCTGGGACTCACTCAACCAAAAAACTGTGCGTCCCAAATCAGAAAGTATGAGTCCCAATATTTGGAGGGAAAAAAAGGAAGTACAAAAAAGATCGGTTCAGTATAAAATGCCATCATTCATAGTTAAAATAATGCGGTCTAGTATCTATTATTTGCAATGAACAGAATCAATCATCAACTTGTACTAGCCCAAAGAAATCCTGCTAAAGTGTACGTTTTTTAGTCTATTTTCCGTCATGTTTTCTACTTTCGTTCTCGATAAATGCGCACCGCAACATGTGCGTGAAATTTACTTCATGCACAATGGAGAAAATATTCCAAACCATTATCGACAAACGTTTCCTCCCCTGGTTGGGACACCAGCTATCTTGGTTCAGGGGCTGACAAATCCATCGCCCGGCCGCCCGGTACAAGTCCGAAATCGCACCTGGCAGGTGCACTTTGACCTTAGGACGCCCGGTCGGGCAAGTGCAAAAAAAATCGTCTACAGCTGTCCGTCTTTTGAGTACTTAAATACAGTAAAACTACAGTAAGTAAATCACAATAATTGTGCTGCACTGTCCTGCTTTGTCGACAATTCAGAGACAAACCGTTTGTGTATTTATAACAGTTCAATTATGACACTATTGTTAATCCCTGTCACATAATTGCCAAGTAAACATGATTGCCCTGTGGTGCGTGTCTTTCATTTCTGGCGATAAGCCAACTTGAACGAGGTGTGAAAATATGGTCTCAAGTTATGTCTCTAATTTGCGTTTATACCCCAATCAAAAAATTTAATCCACAATCAATGTGAAAATGATTTACTCGCACCTCAGACAATTAGCTACATCTAACGGTAGATGTATGCATTATAAAAACGGATCGTGAATGGTTATGTTTTTGCGCGAAATAGCAGACGCTCGGCTTGGCGGGAAAAGTCGAACGCTGTTGTTGGAGCTGCTGGGGATAATTCGGGGGGTGTGCAAAGTGCTGTTTTCTATCCAACTTCATTCACAACCGTTTAGCTATCGAGAAAATATTTTTTACCGGTTCCAAACATTTTTTTAAGAACGGGATACAGCCCATTAAATAAAAACAATGGCATTAAACACGTGCGGGGTTGCTGGCATCGGATGACGTCATTTGACACATTTACCGATCACATGCAGAAAAATGGTAGAGTCGGTTTGTGGGCGGCGATTTGGATGGCGGAAAACTTTGATGTTCGCATTGAACTTGCTTGTGTGAAAGTTTGGGCTCATTTTGGATGGAGGGAATTTTCGTCTTGTGGTTGGATCATCAAATTGTACCTGTATCGATTTTTTTGGTGACTCGTTTGGCAGTTGAAGGTTCGGTAAAAGTGGGGTATTTTATCACTTCCGCCGATATTTACAGCAGTGAAAATGAAAGTTGGATTTTTTTTCGCCCATGAAATATTTGCGTCCGACGGACGCACATATTTTATGATCGTGCGTCCTCAGTCCGATTTGTGCGTCCTGGACGCAGGACGCAGGGGTAAAAAAATCACTGCCCAAGTTCAGGGTGCGGGTAATCCGCCCAATTATTTTTGGACCATTTTATTTTTACTTTTGTCAGCTGAAAATACGATGCATCTCATGTTATGCTCTATCCTTTTACAATTCCCGACATAAAGAACATTTAATTGTCCACTCAATTTTACTTACACATGAGTAACATAACAATCTCCATTACTAGCAAGCCCGATTTTGTGAGTATTATACTTAAAACTCTGATTTTAAACAAAATAAACAAGCAAGTTCAATGCGAACATCAAAGTTTTTCGGCATCCAACCGCCGCCCACCCACCACCGCTACAGTTTTTTTCTGCACACGATCGGTAAATGACGTCATCGGACCCCAGCAACCCCACACGTGTCTATTGTTTTATCTTAATGGGCCGTATCTCTTTCATAAAAAAGTTTTTGGAAACGGTAAAAAAATTCTCTATAGCAAAACGGTTGTGGAAAACAGCCCTTTCCGTAAGCTCCTCGTCAATAACCAACAACAGCATACAGATGTTTTAACACAAATTAAAGCGTCCAACTTTTCATGCTAAGCTTCTGCAATTTGGCGCCTGGAAAGAAGATAATATGAAGGCTAAACCGATTTCATAACATAAGCTTCTTTTATAACGTTACTTCGGATAATTGGTTTATTATGCGACGTCACGTGTTGTGACGTCGGATAGCAACGTAAGAAACGTCGGTTGCCAGGAAATTAGATTAGTTTAAGAGATCGTCACGGAAAATCGTAATGGCTACAAACAGTGTAGCATTCGTTAATAAATCGTTTTCAGCAATTGATTTCATTACTTTGGTGTTATTTCCATAATCGGGAAAATCGTAACACCAAAACTGGTAGCAGAGCGAGGTTAACAGAACGAAAAAATAAGGAAAACGGAAACATATTGCTGAAATACAGACCAAATGGCGTCGGAGAACAGGTCCAGCACAGACAGTCAGAGCGAAAACGTCAATTCGGCCGGGATTTCAAAGGAGAGTTTGGATACAGAAACAAAACTCAAGATAGAAAAGGTTCGAACCAAATCCTATTTTACGCGATCAAGAAATAAGTTGCTATTTTTGATAGAAAGAAATAAATCGCCCTGCAATGAGGAGATCGAATGTGCATGCGACAGACTTGATAGTGCAATGGAGAGCGTGCTGGACGTTATGTCATCCTTATCGGAACTGTATGCGAAAAATAAGGAAATGGAAAATGGTAAAAGGGTTGTCGTAGAAATGGAGAAGATCGAGGAGGAATTCACAGCGGCGTGTGAAGCAGCAAGACGGTGCATGGATAAACAGAAAGAACAAGCAAGTGAGATATCAGAAATACTTACGATAGATTTAAACAGAAGGAACATTTCAGAACATTCGAACGCATATGTGCAGCAGCAAAACGAATCACAGAAAAACAGTATAGACTCTCAGCCTGGAAAATCTACTCATGGAACACTGGAAAAGGTAGGACTTCCTGATTACCCAACGGTACTTAGAGCAAACGAAATAGTAAACCCTACCACCAAAATACAGCCAAAGGCCTTGTTTGATGAAACAGAACAAAAGCCTGCATATGGCAGAATGACGAACAAGATCGATAGAGAGAATTCATTGTCATATACAAACAGACCTGTAGAACACCACGGCTTAAATACTGTAGTAAATGAACGCAAACTGAGGGTTGAGGCTGTGCCTTTCGAACCGACAGCTAGCTACAATACTCCATCAATCGGGCAAGATTTATGGAGGCAATTAAAACGTGTTCAAATACCTGTTTTTAATGGAGAAAAGCGTCAATATCAGAATTGGAAAGCTGCCTTCATCGCCTGTATTGATAGCGCACCAGCAACGGCAGAGTATAAGCTTTTGCAGCTACGTCAATATTTGTCCGGGGACGCTTTGAAAGTGATCGAGAGTTTAGGACATTCTGCTACAGCTTATGAAGCTGCCAAAGATCGACTGGAGCGGAAGTTCGGCGGAAAACGTAGACAGATCGCTATTTACTTAGAGGAGCTGGAGCAGTTCCGTCAGATAAGACCAGGCAGTGCAAAGGATATCGAGGAGTTTGCTGATCTTCTCGATATCGCAATGATAAATCTGCAAGAGGCAGGACATCAATATGAATTGGGGAACGGATCGCTGTACATCAAGCTGCAATGCAAAATACCGGAAGCGATGCTTGCACGTTATCATCGCTGGGTTTTTGAAAACAACAAGGAAGAATCGGTTATAGCACTGCGAACATGGATACTGCAAGAGGCTGAGTTCCAGACAATAGCCTCAGAGACGGTGCGTGGTCTAACGGGCAAGCTCGATGATGAATCATCTTGATCAACAGCTAGGTATGGCAATCAGCAGACATTCTTCGGTGAAGCAAACGAAAGTCGGAAGTCCATAAAATCTCTTTGTCCGGAATATGGCAAGCAGCACGGAATCTGGAACTGTCGAGAGTTTATTCGAAGAAGCGTGCCAGATCGATGGAGAATAGCCAAACTACTACAGCTGTATTACCGATGTTTAGCGCAAGGACACCAAGGAAAGTCGTGTCCCCGAAGCCGACGATGCGGGCAAGACGGGTGCATCTTCTTGCACCATAAACTGCTGCATAAACCAAGACCCATAGAACAAAAACTGCTTTCGGTAGATAATACTGAGTTAAAACGTCCTTACTGTCAGGACCTGACAACCCCAACAAAAGATCGAGCCACTTGCCTCACGGAGGGGAAGGAACAAGCGGAACAGACAACGATGTTGAGTCAAAGCTACGTGCGGCCAGTTTTCATTGGACTGCGAACTGTTCCTGTAATTCTTCAAAATGGAGGCCGTTCACTGACAGTTAATGCTTTGCTAGATGATGCTAGTACGAAGACCTACGTAAATGCTGACGTCGCAGCCGAGCTAGGCCTGATAGGAAGAACAGAAAAGGTGACTGTCAATGTGTTGAATGGTCAATCTAACACTTTTGAAAGCAAACCAGTCAGTGTCGAACTAAAGAGCGTAACAGGCAGTGTTACCATGGAAGTCAACGCCTACACGGTAAACAGGGTCACCGGGAATATGCATGTCGACGACTGGAACAAGTGCAAGGAACGGTGGCCTCATCTGAGGGATATCGACTTTCCATCTTCGCTAAGAAGGCCTATCGTCGACATTTTAATAGGATTGGATTGTGCGGACCTTCTCTATGCCATACAAGAGGTGAGGGGAAGATCAGGGGAACCTATTGCCAGGTTAACACCCCTGGGCTGGACATGTATTGGTAATACCGGCTCAGATCAGCAAGAGGTAATACAAACAAATTTTGCCTGCACTTACTGCGTAAATAATCAGTCTGAAATTCAGGCAATAAATAAGACGTTGGAACAATTTTGGGAAACTGAAGATGTTTCTACTCCTCTTAAAACACCAATTATGAGCATTGATGACAAACTTGCTGTTAAAAATGTTGAACGTTTGCCGAAATACAAGAACCTTCAGTCAACAGTTGGGGACCTTCATAGTGAAGTCAAACCTGAAGAAGCTCTGACGCCGTGTACTGCACATCAGAACCTAACGCTAAGTAATGTTAAACTAGAGTCTGTCGTGCAGTGTAATATTCTGGAGAGAAAGGACAGGGAACATCCTAAACATAAAGACACTGTAGAAACTATGATGCAGAAACTTAATCCAACAGAGTCCAAACTGAACGCTGTGGAACATGGGTCACGTGTTTCCAACACAATCATTTTAGAAAGAAGCAGTCAGAAGGTATATGTGCAACGAGACTTGCAATACTATAAAACAGCCCAGGAAAGTTATGATGATAGTTATAAAAAGGAAAAAGAGCAGAATGCCAAGTTGGTGGAGATAATAGTTCCATTACAGGATAGACTTACAGCAGCACAAAATGACAGCATCGCACTAAAACATAAGCCTGAGACGGCAAATGCTGCCGCCACTCATTGCTCTGGTATAGAGCTTAACGACGAACTTAGCCATTTTAAAACTTCTGTTGAAGCCGAACTTGAAAAAGCCAAGCCGACTTCAGAAGAAAAGAGCTTACTTATACAAGACAACATCAGTCGAAATGGTCTTAAACAAGATATCGGGAAACTCAACCTAATGAGATGGTTCGCAAAGTGTCCGTCGCTGAAGCTAAATTCGAAGTAGCTCTCAGCGCAAGCGACTGCCTTGAGCATGAACGCAGTCGGATGCAAATGAAACTAGAGAATATACATCAGAGGCACAACCCAGCCAAGGAGAAAACAGTCGTTCTTCAGATGATGGACGAAAAGGGAGAAATATATCACAATGAAGAATCAGCTAAGGAGAATGACCAAGTAGTACTGAATGGGAACGAAAAGGAAAGGACCAAGATACTACAAAGACTCATTCGACATTCAGTTAAGACAGACTCTCCAAACAGAGAAGACGTCGCCGGAATAATTTGCAAGCTTACGCTTAAGACAAAGGAGGCTGTACCGGCAAAAAAGGTAAACCAGTTCCTGTCAGGGGAGAGAACAAAGCTACAGTCGAATAAGACAAACATGGAGAAAGTCCCGGAGAAAGAGAGACAGTATAACCAAGTGAGAGGTCGCAGCGAGAAGCAGCTGGAGTACATAAAGGAATATACTACCGAGAAACTACGACTGGGACCGGACAACACTACAGATGAAAAGAAGAGGAGTAATGTAAAACAAGAGATGGGATGTCCGTGTTGCGAAGCTCTAGATTTAATACGGTACATTGGTGAAACCAATCACAAAACTGTGTCACTAGAATAAGAACTTTAATCGCAAAACAACTAACTATGTTTAACTTAATTTAGTTGAGATTTTAATCAACATTATAGAGAAGCTCATTATTAAGTTTGATATTTTAATAAGTATGTCTATACAGTTTATGAACTTTCGAAGCAGGTGCACGTATCATTTCAGTAATAGCGACTTTTGCATCATTTATTTGAGTTTATCAAATGATAGACATTTGAGGAGGGGAAAATGGAAAGAAGATAATATGAAGGCTAAACCGATTTCATAACATACGCTTCTTTTATAACGTTACTTCAGATAATTGGTTTATTACGCGACGTCACGTGTTGTGACGTCGGATAGCAACGTAAGAAACGTCGGTTGCCAGGAAATTAGATTAGTTTAAGAGATCGTCACGGAAAATCGTAATGGCTACAAACAGTGTAGCATTCGTTAATAAATCGTTTTCAGCAAATGATTTCATTACTTTGGTGTTATTTCCATAATCGGGAAAATCGTAACACCAGCGCCAAAACATAACCATTCACGAGATAGTAGAATAGCCATAGCAACTCATCTTAGGAGCAATTAAATAGTTTTCACATTGATTGCGGATTAAATTTTATGATTGGGGAATAAACGCAAATTAGAGACATAACTTGACCATATTTTCACACCTTATCGACACGCACCGCAGGTTGGCAATTATATGACAGTGATTAACAATAGTGTCATAACTGAACCTTTATAAATCATCAAACAGTGTAAATCCAAATCAGACGTCTGCTGTGTCTTTCTGGGGTGTCTGATCTGGTACTTCACTGTTTGCCGATATCCCAAAAAAGGGCCGCGGGCATATGT
The DNA here is from genome assembly GCA_963580285.1 of Lucinisca nassula. Taxonomy (NCBI): domain Eukaryota; kingdom Metazoa; phylum Mollusca; class Bivalvia; order Lucinida; family Lucinidae; genus Lucinisca; species Lucinisca nassula. The sequence continues at coordinate 111,088,259 of OY757017.1, read as the reverse complement.
GGGTTAATAAATAAATAACAAGAGTGAACAGGTAAAGTTTTTTCAACATTTTAATGTAAAATACATGCTTTCTGGTGATACTCGCACACACCTGCATTTTCCCGCCTTTTGAAGACAATCGCACTTTCTGTTGTGTGTTACAAAAACTGGCCAAATTCTCACTTACGCATCCACCAAAATTTCAGCAAATGTTCCATGCGGGTAATACAACAGAATAACAGTTTTCCCCCAGATTTTGGAAAAAAGGGGGTGCGGGTAGTACGCAAATGCGGGTAATACACACCCGAATACGGTAGATCCTCTAAGCGGTTTACCAGTACTAGTGTGCGGGCCAGATTCAGCTCTGCGTGGAAGCATCATGCAGCCCATATATTTCTTCAAGCCCCTATGGGCGGGTGGCCGCACAGTGTAGGATTGAGACTCAGAGGTATGCGTTTTAGGATACCTCTGTTATGCAGATTGTAAATAGTTTTAAGGACGCATCCAGTGTCTCTTTGTTTAGCTAAATTCTAAATTTAGCCACCCAACCGAGGTAATGGCCAAATATGACCGACTCAGTATAAGATAGATAGATAGATGCTCGAAAATTTGCTGGTGAAGTGTATAGTCAAACTTAATTTGCTTGTCCGGAGGGTGTCGTGACACATTGAGTGACATTTGGCCACATTGAACTTCATCTGCCAATCGGCCTCCCATTGTGCAAGTTGACATTCATTCACCAGGGTTAAAAAAAAATAAAATAAAAAAACAATAGCCAAGCTCAGGCCTGCCTGCTGGGTCCTCAAAAAAAAAAAAAAACGGCCAGAATGCATCCCATTCCCTGCATGTCACACATGCTGATCCTGTTTTAAATTCATGCTACTGCAATTGAAACACATTTATGCATTCAATCCCGCATTATTTAAGGGATTAATGGGGTAACACCTAGTGGTCGGCCGATTAATCGAGTTCGTCGAGCATTGCTCGTTTTCTGACTTCCGAGTTGATGATCGGTACTTTTTTCCGTACTCGATTACTCGGTTCCGGCTTTTAACGGGATTTGAACGTTGCGGTTTGTTTCGGTCGTTTCGGTTTTATTACTGCAACTGCTTCCGGAAAATGGCTCTCCGGGTGGAAAAAGTAGATCTATAGCGTGGAAACACTTCGGCTTCCACAAAAAGAGCGACGGTCCAGTGTCCAAAGCAACACTGGACATAAGCAGAGCCATTTGCCGTCACTACTCAAAATCATATGCCTTCAATGGTAGGTAAATCGTCAAAAATATCATGAAAATCATCAGCGACTTGCTTTTGAAAATACAATCACACACCTCTATTAGGCAGACCAAGGTTCATCTGGAAATCAGTATCCTTGATAGGCCAGTGGTTAGTGCACTTGCCTCTGATGCATGATAGGTCAGCAGTTAGTGCTAGAGGTCCTGGGTTCGATCCCCGACAGCAGTAATAAAATTTTGGTGTCTTAACAATTTAACATGCTCAACTGGCATCATTTGCAGGGATGAATATCACACGTCTTTCGGATCGGTATATTATCACATTCATTCCGCCTGATAATTTTATATTTGATCGATTAATGATCGATCATTGGTCAATTACATCTTCCGATGATCGATCATGAAAATTCTTCCGATTCCGACCACTAGTAACACCTTTGTTTTATAGATATTCCGCCCAACTTGACAGGTCCGGCTTAAAATTGCGGCCATTTTAACCTTGAGGAATAAATTCCACCGCAAGATATGACTATTAATACGGTGCGTTTTTTTTTTTTTTTCATTTTAGATACTCCATTTATTTATTTATTTAAATGATTTTTTTATGTCTTCTTAGTGTTAAGTTGATATGCGTGCCGTTATTTCGACCATTTACAACTCGTTCACACCTAATTAAAAGGGCCCATTAAAAGACCGACACATCGTCTTATCAACATCAAAGATAATTAGATTAATCCACACCTAATGTAAGTACAGCACACTTTCAGGTTTATTGTTTGTATTACAAAGATTATCACTGTGATATACTTTAATGGCGTTGAACTGGCGAAATTTAAATCGATTAACAAATTATTGTGTGCCTTGTTATTTTTATTATTATTCTTATTTATCTCGGAATTTATTTATTTATTCATTTTTCATCACGAAAACACACCTATATAATTTTGACCCCCTTGAACCCCACTTTTATATAGTAAAACTGGGGTTTGCAGGGGTGTACATTATTTTTCTAATTTCTGCTCAAAAACATACATTGTGGGTACTCGTTAGAACCGCCTCGATGAGACGGTTCTAACGTGTACCCACAATCCATATTTTGAGCAGAAATAAGAAAAATGTCACAATTTTTCATCTTAATTTTTTTCATTTTTACGGCGGTAAAATTTACAGTGCATTTATTCATGTTGTTGTTTGTTACTTACTGTGTGTATCACTTGTGTCTTTTATTTTGGATGGCCATATGGCCATTTTGTGGGAAAGTAACTGTCCTTATGGCCTTCCTTTGTTTAGGTTTCCATTATGGTCTGGTCGCTTAATGTTTGTATTTCTTTCCATTTGGTGTCTTTTATGGGTGGAGTAAGTTAATTGTATCAATTCCTGATCTTTGTTTTACTTCTACTTTGTATGGGCGTGTTTTCTTAATGTCATAAACATGTTCTTGAGATCCTAAGGTTAACAACTACCCATTAGATTATCATCAAATTATCATAATCCAAGGAACTGTACATTTTGGTTTGAAATAACAGTAGTTTGAGATAGAAGGATTTGAAATATGATGAACAAATAGCAAAACTGAAACAAAAGTGGCCAAAATTTAGTTTCACTTAAACAGTAGTTTGAATTATAAATGTATGAGATAAGGAGAGTCAACTGTAACATGACTCAGAAAAGCGAAAGAATGTTTAATAAATGGATTCGCAAATTGGTGAGATATTTACTAAAAGACACGCATCTCTGTCCGAATATATCTGTATGCATTACAGTGTCAACTTTCTGGATCTAGAAATAACTATTTGAATGAATATCTGTAATGTTTTTTTTTTTTTTTTGTTTTGTTTTTTTTTTTACTTATTTCTGCTCGAATCCCCCCAATTTTGTGGGACTTATTCGCGACTTGTAGATGAAATGACATTTCAAACCCTGTCGCCCATTGAAACCAATATAGGGTTATAGGGTTTATCTGCATAGCAATCAACAGGGTTTAGATATAGATAAGTTCATTAATCATGCACTCTATATACATATTTATTGTTGCCTTAATTGTACATTACTGACTCGCACCACTTGCCTGGGCAGACTAAGACCTTCCGAGCGGTTAAACAGTACTCATGCTGGGTCGGTTTCAGATCTGAGTGGTATTTCATCTTACTCTTAGGACGCACTCATTTCATTTCAAAGCCTTCTACTGGCCGAGATAACTCACAAGTAAAGTCTTCGTACTAACTCATATTATAGTGGATTTATATATATTTTATTATTATTTTTGTTCCCTCCCTCTTTCACCCAACATGATGAATATCAGACATAAATAGCAATGAACAGGGTTTAGATATAGATAAGTTCATTAATCATGCACTCTATATACATATTTATTGTTGCCTTAATTGTACATTACTCCATCCTACAAAGAGACATTTTTTATACGTTTAAGGGTTACTCATGATACCCATCTATCTATCTATCTATCTATCTATCTATCTATCTATCTCTCTCTCTCTCTCTCTCTCTCTCTCTCTCTCTCTCTCTCTCTCTATCTATCTATCTATCTATCTATCTTCTGATACTGTGTCGGTCACATTTGACCATTACCGCAGGTGCATATTACATACACTCCAGGTTTTGCAGGATGAAAGCATACACAGTAATCATGTAATTACGGTAGGGATCTTTAACCTGCACAGGGGATGGTTCTCCCTGCACAGGGGGCTTCCAGTTAACGGCCCGATCCGAAGGACGGTGCACTTTATGACATTCATCCCTGCAAATGATGCCAATGGAGTGTGTTCGGACACCGAAATTTTATCGCCGCTGCCGGGGATCGAACTCGGGACCTCTAGCATCAGAGGCAAGTGCACTAACCACTGAGCTATCACGCTCCACATCAAGTCCGTGAAATGAACACCCTAAAAACCCACTTTATATAGAGAAAAAAGAGTGTGCGGGGGTAGAAAAAACTTCCTTTCGCGAAAGGACGGTTCCTTTCGCTTTTTGGACCAACCGGGCGGGGGCGAAACGACGAATCTTATAAACGATAGAAAACTAATAGTTGGCACACGGTCAGTCTGAAAGCCCCAAGACACCACAAGACACCCCAAGACACCACAAGACACCCCAAGACAGCTCAAGACACCAAATTTTTTTGTTTATTTATTTCCTAAAGAGTTTTAGAAGGCTTTTCAATACCTAAAACTATTTAAAATTAATAATAAACAAAATTGAGACGCTGTTTGCGACCTAAAACAGTCACATAAAGCACTGTATATACTCTGGTAACTGTCATCGAATGCAATTTGGCAATGTAATAAACATCCCAAGACACTTACTTATCTATTGTCTTTATTGTTAATTGTCATACCATCTACGACATTTATAACATGAAAAGATGAAAAGTTATATCACCATATTTGCATTATTTGCTGGCTTCCAGCTTGCACATTGTCAATATTGGAAAAAACAGGTAACCAGACCCCCCTGACCTTTCAAGGTCAGGGGGGTCTGGTTACCTGTTTTCCCAACACTGATAACCTTCAGACTAGGAACCAGCAGATAATGCAAATAAGGTGAATAGATAAAATGGTATTATCTGTTCTATAGTTTTGAGTTTGTGATTTATCAAATAGTTGTTTTGCTTCAAAGTTAAAAACCAAAACCTTGTATCTTAGGGTACATTTTATCATTTTGTTTTTTTTTTGGTTCGTAATTAGTAAAAAAATAATGTCAAGTAACCTATCCATCCATTTTTTCCGATCTTAGGATGAAAGGTACCGAATACAAGTATATAGTTTAATTATCTCATTAATGCCCGTCAGTTACTAATACCCGCTGATACCTATGCATGCAAACGGCCACTTGTTTACTGATTACGTTATTGTTCGCTTAATCCTTTTCGTCTGATAATACTTTTCACACCTTATGAATAGTCTCAAGTGTGTCTCTGCAAAGATGATACGGCAAAATGTCGGCGACTGATAGAATAATTAATCTTTGATGTCATTTCTAATGTTTTATTTATTTTTACTCTATTATTACAGAATTATTGAAAACTTTACCTAAAAAATAAATTCGTAAACAAAAATAGAATATCAATTTTCAGAAGAAAAAATACGATATTTTTGTATATCTCTGCTCCAAACATCGATTGTGGGCACTCATTAGGACACCAAGATGGTTCTAACGAGTAACCACAACTTATGTGTTAGAGGGGGTCTTCATGTGGACTGAACAAATCATTGCCTTCACTTCTATGAAAATAATGTATAACCCTGTAAAATAGAAGTAAAGGCTATGGTCAGGAATCGGTACAACTACCCAACATTGTAAACCCCAGTTTCATTATATGAAATTGTGGGATTAAGAGGTCCAAATTATATAGTTATGGTTTCGCGATGTTTGAAATGCACTATTATCAATACCTGAAGATGTATTTTGATGTTGATTTGAAATTATCCCTTACTGAGTTACCTATACATATTCGACAAAAAAAAAATCAATTAATCCGTTATAGCGTTAAAAAGGTAGATTTGGCGACAGGGCTTGAGATGTCATTTCATGTAAAAGTCAGGTAAAAGTCCCACAAAATGAGAAGAAACGTCTCCAAATTGACCGTTACGGTGTTGACGGGAATGTGAAACCCCCAAATTAATCAAACAGAAAAAATCGAAATAATTTCCATCATGTCTTTACATCTGTAAAAAACTGCTAACAGAGTAGCGAGGACAAAGATCAGGCCGTTCTAATTGTTATAGGTTAAAGTCTATGACAAAATAATAAATTAAGGTATCATCTGTGTTTTAATAACGAGCATAGCGGCGGCTGCCGAAGGCAGCCGTCGACGTCCGCCGAAGGCGGGCGTCGAGCGAGCTCGTATCTAGGTAACGCGTATCATCACAAGACACAATCTATGCAAGAAAGTTTGCTTGCGCCCAAGAACTGGCTTAAACCGGTTTTCAGGTTTCCATGTATTCCATTCAAACCATGTAATAAGTCGGGAACCAGAGCCTCAAAAATCTTATGTAACCCGTATCTCTCACCGGTTGAATAGTGTATCGCAAGGCTGATTGGTGATTCGGTTAGTTGCAATAGCTAAAAAATCAACATTGGCGTATCAGTCAATTAATACATTTTTCTTATTTATGTGTTGGCATAAATTTGTACATTTTGTATTTATTTTTGTTGTTTTTATTTATGAATAAATTATAGTGACGTCACGAGGTCGAGTCATGACTTTGGTAATGTTCTAAGCCGCCATATTTATTTCTGTCGTTTTGTGCTGGAAGCACTCGAAAAACAATGAATCTGATGATTAAATCGGGCAATCTACACGTAAGTGATCTTCAGGCTCAGAGGTGTGATTTTTTTTCTATATATTGACCCAGCGAACGCGGCCCATGCAACAACTTGGGAAGTTCAAGCTCATTGTAGGGACATCTCGACCCCTTGTCCTTGACAAACAACAACAATAATTCTTGGTCTTTTCGCCCCGCCCATCAAGGAGCGTGGTGCTCCCATCAAGCGGAACTCGGAATCAGGAGCGTGATAGCTCAGTGGTTAGTGCACTTGCCTCTGATGCTAGAGGTCGCGGTTTCGATCCCCGGCACCGGCGATAAAATTTCGGTAACTGAACACGCTCCATTGGCATCATTTGCAGTGTATTCAACCTGGAGTGTATGTAATATACACCTGCGGTAATGGTCAAAGGTGACCGACGCAGTATCAGAAGATAGATAGCAGGGATAAATGTCATAAAGTGCACCGTCCTTCGGATGGGGACGTTAACTGGAGGCCCCCTGTGCAGGGAGAACCATCCCCTGTGCAGGTTAAAGATCCCTATCGTAATTACATGATTACTGTGTAGGCTTTCATCCTGCAAAACCTGGAGTGTATGTAATGGTCAAATGTGACCGACGCAGTATCAGAAGATAGATAGACAGAATTGTTACTGGTGACACGTCAAATAACATTCATACACCAGAACTGAAACCGAGGAAACTTGAATTCTGCCATAGGGAACTGGAGACCACTCCCAGGAAAAATGATTGGTAGGGTTTGAGATGTTATTTCAGCTTATGTTAATGTCTATCTATCTATTTATACTGCAGCAACCCCATTAAGAGGACTATCGTGCAGGTAAATTTTGTTTGTTTGTTTGGTTTGAGGTTTAACATACCCGTCAACACTGTAAAGATCATTTTGGAGACGTTGCTTCCAATTTTGTGGGACTTTTACCCGACAATGGGATGAAATGACATCTCAAGCCCTGTTGCCCAATGAAACCAATAGGGTTTATTAGCATGGATGGTCCGCCTCACGCCTCAGTTCCTGGACAGGCTTAGATCCTCTAAGGGGTTTACAAGTTCTAGTGTGTGGGCCGGATTCAGCTCTGCAGGGAAGCATCATGCAGCCCATATATTTCTTCAAGCCCCTTTTGTTTGCAATGGAGTTTAACCGCCAAGTCAACACATTTTGTACCGAATGGAATCTTCCTCCTTATATATAGCACAAGTCTATTTCAAAGTTTAGGGGTATCAGGTGTTTTCTTCAAAATCAATTTGGAACTGCCTGAATGTTTTGCAAACAATGTAGGCCCGGACAATTTTTTTGTTTGTTTGATTTGAGGTTTAAAGTCCCCATCAACACTGTAAAGGTCATTTTGGAGACACTGCTTCCAATTTTGTGGGACTTTTACCTGACATTGAGATGGTTATGATATCTGCAGCCCAATGAAACCAATAGAGTTTATAAGCATGGACTCTCACCACTTTGCCTGGGCAGGCTTAGATCCTCTAAGCGGTTTACCAGCACTTGTGTTCGGGTTGGTTTCAGCTCTGCGTGGAAGCATCATACAGCCCATCTACGTCAAGCCCCGATGGATGGGGTCCTGATGAGACACTGTGTTCTGCGGCATCTGACCTAGGCCTGACAGGCTGTATTATTTGGCAACTACCCGTTTTGGGGTTTCCGATACAATATGGGTTAAAAGACCAATTTCTGTTTTTAGCTTTTAAATATACTTAGCTTCTCTTTTCACACTGTACTTGTAAACCCAGTTCATCAACTCCTACACCCTTCAACACTTGGTTTGCCGGAACACCTCTTATGTCCCTCTCGGAGGGGTTAAGACGTATTGGAAGAAAGAAAGAAAGCACTGACTGGCTAAAAATGACCTAAATGCAATACAACTGCTGCAATTTTTTTAACCATTGCATGCAACTCTGTGTTGGGGGGGGGGGGGGGGGGGTTAAATTAAGAAATGCAATTTATTTTCCTGCAGTTCATGGAAGTATGAACGCAGTGGGTCCTGCAAAGTAAATGAGCCCCAAAGGGGTTCATGGGGTTCATGTAAACTTTGCTAGCGGCCCACTGTTGTTCATACTTTCATGAAAAGCAGAAAAATAAAGCTTATTTTTTTATATTTACATTATTTGCCGCTCATCACTGAGCGAAAAAATGCTTGTAGGGCAAACGTTTAAAGCTAAAAAACATTTACACGCTGTTTTTCTACAAAGAGCGGAGCAGAGTTGACATCATCAACGCCTGTAGAGAACAATGGTTTAAAATGACGTCACTAAAAATCATGTGATTCGATGTGTTCATGGAAGTATGAACGCAATTTTTTTTCTACAGGTCTACATTAGACTTTACACTGGAAATATTTGGGGGACAGGGCTTGAGATGTCATTTCTGAAGTTCTGGGGGGTAAATTTGACTGAAATAGATATTCCCAGACAAGGCGGTGCGATTCAGACCGTCCATGCTTATAAACTCTATTGGTTTCATTGGGCGGCAGGGGTTGAGATGTCATTTCATCTCAATATCGGGAAAAAGTCCCACAAAATTGGAAGCAACGTCTCCAGAATGACCTTTACAGTGTTGACGGGGACGTTAAACCTCAAATCAAACAAACAAACAAACACTGGAAATGTAAATATTCTTAAATTAACATCCCAGATCATGGAGTACACCTTCCGTTATTTTTTTAACCCGCACAACCTCGCGTTGATAGGGCGATGATGAAAAAGATAAACATTTGTGACTACCGGCGTGGATACGCACCGAACGTGTGGAAGAAGGGTAATCACACAATTCCGCAGCATTATAAGATATAAGATTGAATTCCGCGTATGTTAAATAAGATGCACTCAGGGGACACACAGTGTGTACCTTGTGCTGTTGCAATGGCTTACAGTTGGATATAGCATGGGTCTTGCTTGGAAACGCGACAAGCCTAAACAACTAGACAGCAAGGTTGTGCAGGTAACCGTTAAAATTACAATTGCAGCTGTATTATGTAAACACCAATCCAAGGGGTATCCCAATGTTTCCTTGGAGTTCCAACAGGTGTAAAATCATTTGTCCCCGTGTTCTCACAGGTATATTGCCATGAATCTGCAGTGTACTTACAACTTTGCATGAAACTCTGTTGGCTTCATTGGCTGATTGGGCGAGAGGAGCTGTCGTTTCATCTCAATGTCAGGTAAAAGTCCCACAAAATCCAAAATGACCTACATGTATTCAGTGTTGAAGGGGATGTAGAACCTCAAATCAATGAAACAAAACTTTTTCACTCTTTAGCTATACATTTACCAAATATTAACATTTTGGTTCGTGGACTGTTGGGGACTATACAAGTTATGGTTTGTTGGGCACATGCACTGTTGCTAAAATTACCATATGACAAGCTCTGAGTTATCCAATGTGGGATTGGGTAGCAGTGCTTATTTGCATAGTCATATAACAGGTCTGTCACTCATCACTCATGCACTCATATTATGCTTGAGCCAGAGACCGGCCCCGATAGCTCAGTTGGTAGAGTGTCCGCTCCGGGGAACGGGAGGTCACAGGTTCGATCCTGGGCCGCGACATACCAAAGTCGTTAAAAATGGTACTAGCTGCTCCTCGCTTGGCACTCAGATTTACGGGGTAGAGCAAGGACTGGTCGACCCAGTGTCAAGATAATGTGACTGGGTGTGGTATCATGTAATGTGTCTGGGACATGATACTTCAGTGAGGCAGCACTATAAAAGTGAGCATTGAGCTCCCTGTCACAACCAGACACCGTCGTGATATGACTGAAAAATTGTTGAAAGCGGCGTTAAACCCGAATTCACACACACGCTTGAGCCAGAATGCACCTCTGCTAACAGCACTACCTCTGTAATGCAGATTAAAACTTTCAACAATACTTTAGGTTTTTGTTTGATTTGAGGTTTAACGTCCCCGTCAACACTTTAAAGGTCATTTTGGAGACGTTGCTTCCAATTTTGTTGGACTTTTACCCGACATCGAGATGAAATGACATCTCAAGCCCTGTCTCCCAATGAAACCAATAGGGTTTATTAGCATGGACGGTCCATCTCGCACCGCGGTTCCTGGAAAGGCTTAGATCCTCTAAGCGGTTTACCAACTTACTAGTGTGCAGGCCGGATTCAGCTCTGCGTGGAAGCATCATGCAGCCCATATATTTCTTCAAGCCCCTATGGACGGGGGCTTCAATACTTTAGGTGGTTGTCAACATATCGTCTGCTGAGTGCAATAACGATGTAAGTGCAAAATGGCAACTTTTCAGGAGAGACAAAAAACTGTTTAATTAAAGAATGGCATAGAAAACCATACTACAAGCTGGTTTCTTATCTTCATGGCGATTTCTTTCATTTGTGTGTGATGTTTATTGTTGAATAAATGACATTTGAAAAGAAATATTTAGCATTTAAGGGTTGATACATCATTTCTGCGCCGAGTGTTTTTTCAACTTTTTTGGTGCAAAAACGGTGTAAGTGCATCCAGCGCTAAAACGGTGTAAGTGTACAAACCTTATTTCTTTGCCTTTTACATGGTAAAGCAGTAAATTAAAGCCACTTGGTAGGTAATAGGTCACATTTTATACATTCTTTATGGTACTTACATGCTTATTCTGAAATATCGAGCAGCAGGATTCAATATTTTTGAGGTATTAAAAAACTTGGCGCAAAAATGGGGTAAGTGCACTTACACTGTTTTTGCGCCAACTTTTTTTCTAAAAGTCAGCGCAAAAACGGTGTAACTGACAAAAAAAATTCCAAAATGCTGAAATAAATCATGATTCAGGCAGAATCCAGCTGTAGAACTTATTTGCCAAATGTGTCAAGTCCTAAGGCACCCATTTATGCAAAAAAACTATTTTGGCCAAAATGTCAGTTACATCGTTATTGCACTCAGCAGACGATATCCTGCTTAATGAATTGTATCATTTGACATGTCACCAGTAACAATTCTGATTCTGATAGAACTGACCCAACCCCAGAATGCCACCAGAACCTGACAGGATACCCTGGGGATTGTATATCACTCCAGTTATGTGGTATCTGCAGCTGTTCATTACATACACTCCAGATTTGCAGCAATGTGGATGATGCCTATAGAGTGATCATGTAATGTATTACTGTAGAGATCTTTGATATGGGTCGTGCACAGGGGGTTTCCAGTAAAAGTGGCATTCATTCCTCAACTGATGCCTGTGAAACATGTTATATTGAAATTAATAGCCCTGCCAAGGATCAAACTCATCACCTATACACCATCAGTACCTACCATAGTAGTGTCTGTTTATGCACCTTCTGGCTTTTAAATGCCCTCTTAAAATGCTTATTGTAACATACTGTAGCTGTAGGGACTGAGTGGTATCTGTATATATGCCCATATAAGCCATTAGCCAGACAACCTTATTACAGAAGGACCTGGGGGTTCAAACCGGCCCTGATAGCGCATTTGGTAAAGTGACCGCGCCGGGGAACGGGAGGTCAAAGGTTCTATTGCGGGCCCCGACGTACCAAAGTCGTTAAAAATGGTACTAGCTGCTCCTCGCTTGGTACTCAGATTTACGGGGTAGAGCTAGGACTGGTCAACCCAGTGTCAGGATAATGTGAGTGGGTGTGGTATCATGTAATGTGTCTGGGATATGAAACTTCAGTGAGGCAGCACTATAAAAGTGAGCATTGAGCTCCCTGTCGCAACCAGACACCGTCGTGATATGACTGAACAAGAGCACCGCAAGCGGGTGCCAACGCTCGTCTGCAGTTTCTTTTAGAAAACAAAAGTTCTAAGTCAAATCAAATTGCAAGATGGAGTTATAAAACTTGTAGGGAATGTAGCTCTTGTGATGGTGAGTATGTGTATGAAGTTTCATGGAGTAGGCCAAATACTTTTGGAAATATGGTCAAGGTAAAGTTTTTTGGTTAATTTTTCGAAAAATAGGTCAAAGTTCAAAGGTCAAGGTCACAGGTCAAAAAGCGTGGTATGACTGAAAAGGTCTTGTCCCAAGGAACATCCATGTGAAGTTGGAAGGCTCTGTTGTGAATAGTATTGAAATAAGAGACAAAAACAATTTAAAAAAAAAACGGAGAGAAAAGGGGAGATAATTCAATCAAATTGCAAGATGGAGTTATAAAACTTGTAGGGAATGTAGCTCTTGTGATGGTGAGTATGTGTATGAAGTTTCATGAAGGTAGGCCAAATACTTTTGGAAATATGGTCAAGGTTAAGTTTTTTGGTTAATTTTTCGAAAAATAGGTCAAAGTTCAAAGGTCAAGGTCACAGATCAAAAAGTGTGGTATCACTGAAAAGGTCTTGTCCCAAGGAACATTCATGTGAAGTTTGAAGGCTCTGTTGTGAATAGTATTAAAATGAGAGCAAAAAATGTGTTTCAGAAAAAAATTGGAAAAGGGGAGATAATTCAGCCAAAATCAACAATGTTGTTATGGTCCTTGGTCAAAATGTAGCTCTTGTGATGATGAGTGTGTGTATGAAGTTTCATGAGGCTAGGTCTAATACTTTTTAAGTTATAGCCAAGGTTAAGTTTTTTTGGAACGACGCAGGACGACTCAGGACGACGCAGGACGACTACGCAGACGCCGGAGTGATGACAATAGCTCGAAAGTTTTTTTTCAAAAAACAGACGAGCTAAAAATTGTTGAAAGCGACACACACACACACCTGGGGGTTCAAGTTAGAAGCGAAGTCATTGTGTTTGTTACTCATATGATTTATAAACAACTATGTAGAACTCATTGAAAACACTATCATGAGATGGGATCCCCAATTCCCCCCCCCCCCACACACACACACATTATTTCATTTATTTATATTAATAAAATTTGAAGCCAGTGCTCTTACTACATGTACATTTTGTAAGTATCACAGTGTGCCATACAGTCATCGCCACTAATACATGAACATGTACATATTAAAGATAACTCAAGGAAAAAGCCTGTGTAATTTACTGCCCATCACTGCATTTACTATCCTATCACCTGCGAAGGAGTTACTGCCGTTTAACGCGGCGTCTGACCAGTTATAATTTTAAATCAAATGGATTAAAAATGATCTTTTTTGTCAAGCTATTCTCCTTTTTATGTCCCGACGCCCATGGAACATAGCTCCAAGCGTCTGCACAACGTATGTGCATCGTCGTATCAATGCGACATTGATGCGACGTTGCTAAGACATCATGTGCCCGCTAGGAGAAATTCTCTGTAAGATTATTAGCGGACATGTACTGAGCTAATTTAGAAATTTATGGTTGGACCATGAAAAAATTGGCAGGCACGTTTTTCTTTCTTTCTTCCGTATTTTCTTCGCGGGGGTAGTTGAGTGAGGCAATGGCGATGTGTATCTTGTGTCACTGGGGAGTCCGTCTTATATTGACTTACAGTTGAACAACACCTGCTGTCCTTGCAGCAGGTAACGGTAGAGTGAGGGAGTGTTGATATTTCTTCTGTTTATACACTTCCATTCATTTTCCTCTTTCTCCTTTGTCCCTCACTTTCGTCTTCTCTACAACGGCCCTGCCCATCCGGGCTTGAAGAAATATATGGGCTGCATGATGCTTCCACGCAGAGCTGAAACCGACCCGCACACGAGTACTGGTAAACTGCTTAGAGGATCTAAGCCTGCCCAGGCAAAGTGGTGCGAGTCGGCCCGTCCATGCTTATGAACCCTATTGGTTTCATTGGGCGGCAGGGCTTGAGATGTCATTTCATCTCAATGTCAGGTAAAAGTCCCACAAATTGGAAGCAACGTCTCCAAAATGACGTTTACAGTGTGGACGGGGACGTAAAATCTCAAATCAAACAAACATATCATCTCCTCTACTGTCTCTTCTATCTCTTTTCCCCAAAATGATCCACTAGGGTTGACCTGTCGTTAAACTCAAAACAATCGATGAATCATTTTTTCTTTGTCGAATTTTTTAACCCACTTGGACCTTGTCAAATCAGAACCAGAATCAGAATTGTTACTGGTGACACGTCAAATGTCATTCATACACCAGGACCTGTGATATGGGAAGTTAGTCTCTATATTTTTTTTCAACAAAATATCTAGATAACTGCTTTATCTATGACTAACATTGTTATATAATAATTATTCCTCATAAATCAACTTTCCTCAGTACTTTGATTTTCTTTTGTTCTTAATTGATATGATATCCTGAATGACTTTATCTTTCCTATAAACCTTTTTGGGTGTGTTTCTTGGAGTCTTTGTGGTTTATTATTTAGTATTGCTATATATTGACATTGAATTTGTATGTTGCATACTGATGTTGTTAGAACAAATATAACTCAGCAGCAGTATCTGCTTTATGTGATCATAATTTAACGACATAGATCTGAATAAAAAGGGAAGTCCAGAAATGATCATTAGATATTTTTAATTTAGTTAAAAAGGTCTGGGTGGGTGGGGTAATTCCATATCAGCCACAACCTGGAAGAATCTAACTGGGGATTTATGACCTTTTAATATTAATTTAAGGTTGAGTCATAAAATTGTTAAGCTGCAGAAACATATTGATAAGATATTAGGATCGTTTGCATGCTGCCAAATGATGCTAGAATATATCACTTTATTTGCAATTTGTAAATTTTGTTAAATATTTGTACTTCCTATCTGTGTGAAAACAAGCTGTCAAGAACAGAATTGTAAAATGTCCCCCTTTTGGCTGACGGGGTTTGTCGGTGATTGGGGACTGCTAAATATTGGAAGATCTTCTGTCAAAGCTGTTATATGAGACTATGAGATATGTGCCCTTGAATGCAGAAAAAGCTGTACAAAATTCCTAAGTCACAAGTTTTTATCTATTTACTGCCCACCCTTGGTTTAGCTGAAACTTCTTTTGTATGAGAGTCAAAAAAGTAAATATAATGTATCATGCATTAAAGGGATACTGTACCGATACCTTGCCAAATGAATCATTAATAATAGTGTTTTTTCTTTTTCCTATTTTTTTTTGTTTTATGGCCCTTTCAAGATTAATTCACTTATTTCAAGCCAATCGTTAATCAGGTGCGTGAAAACCGGAGTACCCAGAGAAAAACACCTCTGACCCGACTTCCCGTGGCAGAACTTGTGGCCCCGAAATACAGCAATGAGAGGCCTAATGATTAAGAGTCAGCGCTCTTACCTACATGTACATGTATTAATCCACGGACGCCCATTAATAGGGAAATGGTAGGGGGGGCATTGTTTCCGGTGCAGAAAGTTGCTCTGCTTTAGTTAAAACTTCCATTGTGTAAGGGTTGAAAAGAAATACAACATATGGAAAACTTTATTGAACGAGACCAGGAGGTATGTGCCCCAATATAGGGAAGGGCATGATGTTTTTGGTGTGTTTTTGCTGGCTTTGGGTAATTGATGCAGTGTATCTCTAGAACCAATTTAGTGGATTCTTACCACATTTGCATCAACCAGTATGTGCATCCACTTGCATCAGTATGTGCTTCATTAACTTAATGATTAAGACCTGGAAAAACAGTTACTTAGGTCTTTTGACCTTGACTTTATTTTCAAGGTCACAGGCTGCCCAAAACTGTCTTTTTTATTAGAAACATTTTGCCTCCAGAATGAATGTATGAATTACATGTATGGTCATACTTGGTATAATCTATCACTACAATGTACCAAAATACTTGAATAGATTGTGCTGACCTTGACCTGCTGCTAGTTTATAAGGTCACACCAGTACACAGACTCAAATTTTGCACTGTATGCTCTTATATATCTTCGGACCAAATAATATGTTCTATAATATCCTTTGGAAGCAAGGAATACACCACAGAACTGGAAAATATGAAGTGCACATGTTTTCTGGGCCAGACTAGCTAGTTCCGGCCAATTAGGCCTCATCAGTGACCCTCATATAGTTTCAAAATTCCACAACAGAATCAATGCTCCCAAAGGACAAAAAAATATAAACTACACTATGATGTAGGGCAGGGAGACTTTTTACGGCCGCCACACATTCCCAGACACCAGCTGTAGTGACGTTAAAATCTCAGATTTGCTGTTAACAAGGAACATGTATAAATACATGAATCCGGCCCGCACACTAGTACTGGTAAACCGCTTAGAGGATCTAAGCTTGTCCAGGAATCGTGGTGTAAGGCGGACCGTCCATGCTAATAAACCCTATTGGTTTCATTGGGCGACAGGGCTTGAGATGTCATTTCTTCTCAATGTCTGGTAAAAGTCCCACAGAGCTGAATCCGGCCCGCACACTAGTACTGGTAAACAGCTTAGAGGATCTAAGCTTGTCCAGGAATCGTGGTGTAAGGCGGACCGTCCATGCTAATAAACCCTATTGGTTTCATTGGGCGACAGGGCTTGAGATGTCATTTCTTCTCAATGTCGGGTAAAAGTCCCACAAAATTGGAAGCAACGTCTCCAAAATGACCTTTACAGTGTTGACGGGGATGTTAAACCTCAAATCAAACAAAACAGTCACCAGGCAAAGTGATATATGTCAGACCGACCATGCATTATAGCCTTCAGTTCCAGTTCTGTTGTGTATTCCTTGCTTCCAAAGGATAACCCTTTTATAGAACACATTTCATATCAATCCTACATTGGTTTCACTGGGCGGCTGGGCTTGAGATGTCATTTCATCTCAATGTGGGGTAAAAGTCTTACAAAAAAAAATGAACAAACTTCTCCAATTTAATGACCTAAATAGTGTTGATGAGGACTTAAAAACCTTTATTTAAATAAACAAAACTGTTACAGAAATAGATCAATGATTAGGACTCACTAGCATGAAATAAGTGAAATGCTGGAGCAAAAGAAAATCTACAGTTTCACTCTGGTGGCCTTATTTGAACTGGAGATGTGGGGCATACCCCTGGTGACCCACAGTCAGTATTACTGAATGTGTCTTATCTTAAGAATATACATGGTTTAGGGGCAGGGATCTGAATGGTTTCTGAGATACATGCATTAAGCCTTTCAAGGAAGAGGATGTGGGATGGGGTGCATGTCCCTGGGGACCAAGGCAAGGGGACCCTTTGAAGCCCTCTTGCAAAATCTTATATCCATATTTTATCATATCCCCAAATATCAAATTAAGTCATCTAATAGTTACTGTGGACCCTTTTTGACAAAATTTTCGGCTAGTTTTTCCATGCCTTTGAAACTGGAGTGGGTGGGGCATACCACCTGAGGAAGCCCTTTAGGTGTCAGTGACTGTGTCTTATCATAAGACAGAATTGATTTTTTCTTTTGATTTTGATTTTGTGGCCCTTTCAAGATAATTTCACTCATATAGAGCTGATTGTTAATCAGAGGTGGGCGAAAACAGGTGTATCTGGAGAAAAACCACCTGACCTTCTGTTGCAGAACTTGGCATCTGACATATGACCTGTACCCAGGCTCGAACCACAGCGATGAGAGACCTATTGATTACAGAGCATATTAAAGAAACAATATCATATATGGTTTGTAATGGGGGTCTGAATGGTTTCTAAGGGGGCATTCCCCTGGGTCCTGAGATTTTTTTTCGAGTAACAGGGTGGTCAAATATTTGACTGAGCCCATTAATCAGTATTGCAGATAATATAATGAAACAGTCTTAAAGTCAAAGTTCAGAACCATTTTTTCAGCCTACACTCAGATATAAACAATCCACCACTGGCCACCAGTGCTTTCATTTGTTAGATATTTTGCAGACTCGAACTTCGAAACAAACTGATAGCTACACATACTGGTATAGTTTGATTAACTGTTGGTTTTTATGGTTACTGGCAAATATGTATGTACTTTTCCATCCAAAACTTTGTTTGATACAAGAGACCATTCAGAAATAATTGTCAGACAAACAAAAACCACAGTAAACTGTTGCAAACTGAAGACCATATCCTTCAGAACATGAAGTATTTTTTCCACATCTCAGGGTTTGAACCTGTTCTAAATCAGCTAGTATCAGCCCCAGTTTGTGATAGGATAGCAAATATAACTTAAATGTCTATTTTCAAATCATATCAAATAAAACCTTATCATTGTAAACAAGTTTTTATATCAGCTGGTTGTCAGCAGCCTCACAGCAGCCAGTTCCTATACATTACTGCGTGAATTAGGACAGACAGGCCTGATCAAACAGTGTAGACCCAGAATGCATTGTCTCTTCAGGATCTGCACTGTTTGCCATTTATCCAGCCATTTTAGATACAAATTGGGTTGTAAATTATACTTATCGAACAATCAATTACTACTAAATATGGTAATCAGTTTAGGGGAATCTATTGATCGATTAATCGATTATTGGTGTCAGCCTTAGTAAAACTGGGGTTTACAGGGGTATACATAAATTTTCTAATTGCTGTCTGCACAGACCATCTAGTTATCCTTTGTTTGTTTGATTTAAGGTTTAACATCCTCGCAAACACTATTTAGGTCATTTTGGAGACGTTGCTTCCAGTTTTGGTGGGAATTTTACCCGACATTGAGATGAGATGACACCTCAAACCCTGCTGCCCAATTAAACCAATAGGGTTTATATGCATGGATGATCTGACTAGCACCACTTTGCCTGAGCAGGCTTATTGAACCCT
Source organism: Lucinisca nassula (assembly GCA_963580285.1). Taxonomy (NCBI): domain Eukaryota; kingdom Metazoa; phylum Mollusca; class Bivalvia; order Lucinida; family Lucinidae; genus Lucinisca; species Lucinisca nassula. The sequence goes on along the minus strand of OY757017.1, from coordinate 111,069,194 downwards.
CTATGCAGTTTACAAGTACTCCTGTGCAGTTGGTTTCAGATGGATGTTGGGGTGGGAGGATGGGTGGTCTAGTTATCCTTTGTAAATGGAACTGAGGACTTCAGCAAATGCAAACAAATTTGATTTTTCTAGTCGATAAACCCCAGACAGTTTTTTGTGGTGCAGCTGCAATGATAATGTTTTGCTTTGATATGTTCTCTGGAAGTGATGTGCTTTTCCAAACATGTATCCTCCATATGTGGAATGAACACCAGGAATTGGCAGCAACTACCACCAACGGTGACAAGGTGAGCTTTTGGGATCACTTTTTGTCTGCGTACATGCGTAAACTTTTGCTTCAAACGACATCTCCTCCTAAACCACTGATCGGATTTTGACCAAACCTCACAGGAATGATTCATAGGTAGGCTGGTTTCAAAGTTGTTCAAATGGTTCCAGCCACAAGAGCTAAATATATATTTTTTTTACTGAAAACTTAAAACTTAAACCCAGGTCTTCGATATTTGGTATGAAGCTTCATCTAGTGAACCTCTACCAAGATTTTCAAATTATAGCCCTGGGACCAAAAATGCCCCCGCCCCGGGAGCCTTTGGTTTTACATAGGCTTATATAGGGAAAATCTTTGTCTCTGAAACCGCTAGGTGCAGGTCTTTCATATTTGGTGTGAAGCTTCATCTAGTGGACCTCTATCAAGATTGTTAAAATGATTGCCCTAGGGCCAAAAATGCCCCCACCCGGGGGCCCTTTGATTTATCATAGGCTTATATAGGGAAAAATATTTAAATTAAAAATCTTCTCTGAAACCACAAGGCCCAGGTATTTGATATTTGGTATAAAGCTTCATCTAGAGAACCTCTACCAAGATTGTTCAAGTTATAGCCCAGAGCCCCCCCACTAGAGGCCAAAATTGTCCTCGCCCTGATGCCTTTTGGTTTTATGCAACAGTCATTTGTAACCACTGCCCCCATCCCACCTACAGGGATAGTGGGAAACAATAACTTTTCACTTTTCACAGCCCTACACGTACACAGTGCGGGGGGGGGGGGGGGGGGGGGGGGGTTGGGGACCTGTAGAAGGTCACAATACATGTAGTTCATTCCACTGGGGGTATATTTGCATAATATCAAAAACCCCACATTAACCCAGCAATGCAGGGGAACATTGGGGGTAACTATCCTCTTTCCCCTGCCTATCCCAGTAGGTGGTGTGTGTGTGGGGGGGGGGGGGGGTGTTACAAATGACTAGGCTAGTGCATTATAAAGACTTATATAAGGAAAATCTCCTATCTGGAGATCTTCTGCGTAAAAGGAGATCATAGGCAATGATAAAATGCCTTATAGATATGGGCAACTTAAAAAAAATGCAGCAAAAGTGTGACAATGGGGGTCAAATTTCAAACCAGATATATCATGATGGTTTTATCTTTTTTTTGGACCAGTGAACATCAAAATAAATGTAGTGTTTAAAGGTCAAAACCCATGATTTTTTTTTTTTATAAATTATTATTTTCACCATTTTTCATTACATTTTTGCAATTCCTCAGTAAACATTAGACTTGATACTTCACCAAGATTTGAAAGAAAATGTCATTTTTTTCTTCTGTAACTTTAAGTGGGTACACATATCCACCATTCTGGCCAATGTTTTCTCACTTAGTTCCACTTGAATATTTTTTTAGAGATTTTTTGCAATATTAGAGCCATATTTTTTCAAAACACACCTAATTAAGTTTTTTTCACAAGAAAAGTAGGCAAGATATTTAAGAAAAATCTTATTCTTAGCAATATTAGAGGCATTTCAAAAACAAATGTAAAATTTCATTTGATTGTGATAAATATTTATGATTTTAGGTGGCTTTCAAAAACATGTATATTTTCTATAAAAATGTTACACTTGTGACAGTTTCAGCACTGTTGTAGAATGCCTAAATTTTTCATTTCTGATCAAATACGTGTTACATTTTACATATTTTGGTAATGAAAGGAAACTAAGATACGTCTCAGAAAGTAAGTCTCCAACTTCAACGGTACTTTTAAATAAAAAACTATAGAACAGACTATCCCTATGTACAGAAGAAATATTTTTTTCCAGTATTTCACATAAAAAGTGTTTGAGTATATTATCTTACCAATATTTATCTATGTTGTGACAATTTCAAATGATACAGTTTATTTGACACTTAAAGTCTTGTGTACAATCTGCAATTAAAAGGTACAAAATGTTACACTTGTGACACATTTCATCACTGAAGTTAAATGGCTACAATTTTAATCTGAGGAAAAAAGCTGTGACATACATATTAATTTTTGGATTGAACAAAGACTAGAGAACATATGAACAAGTATTTAATGAACTTTTAACAGAACTTGTAAACAGAACTTGTAAACAAACAATACTATAAAACTGTTGTCCTCTGCATATTGTATTTTTTTTCAGATATATCATTTTGAAACTATTGAAATATTTTGTTTTACCATCATTTATCCTTTATACCATCATTTTATAAACAATTTGTATTAAGATCAAAGCTTTAGCTACATTCATGAGGCTTAATTCGAAAGTAACTCAAAGGGTTACACTTGTGACAATGTTAGTTTCAAACTTTTTAAGTCTCAAGCTCAATTTCCTGGACAAAACAGGATGGCACTCATGTATATTTTGGCAAATAAGATGACTAGACTGGATAGTAAAATTAATTCTTCCATTTTAAAGTAACTTTGGAACAAGAAACAAATATAATAAAACAGTATAATCCAACATAGACTAGATTGTTTTCAGATTTCATTCTATTAATTTAGTGTTGAAATACATTATTGTGTCAATGTAAATCTGTTGTCTTATCATTTAAAATAGTTCAATTTGAGTTCAAAATATTAATACAAATCTGTAGTGTAAAAACTGAATGTCACTTGAATGTTACACTTGTGACAAATTTAGCTTAAATACTGGTTTCATTTGATCTCCTGATCTTAATGTTTTAAAATATGATTAACATAGTCTCTGAAGTGTACACTGAATTCTTTTGACTTAACTAATCATAATTGCTCTTTTGAAGGCCTCTTAACTACCGTATTCGCCCTAATTACCGCACATGCTCCTATAAGCGCACACCAAAGGTATTTTTGAAAAGGAAATGCATAAGCGCACACTTTACAGTAACCTCCCCTTGAAGCTCTCACAGTAAATCTATAAAAACTTACCGTTATTTCTTCAACAGTGAAGGCAATGCTTAAGCAGCCTGTTCCGTTCCGTTAAATATCAGTATGCATCATCTTGGAAGCTATTGTTTTTGTTTCAAGTGTGCGCTAATTAGAAAGATTTTTCACCACAATTTTTTTACATGATTTTGAAAAAACTAAGGACACAGTGCGGTAATTAGGGCGAATACGGTAATCATAATTGCTCTTTTGAAGGCCTCATTATCAAGATTTATTAATCAGTGACCCATGTAGGGTTATATGAAGCAAAGGCCAATATAATATATGGCAGATTTCACGGGTGCTAGTGTTACATGGACGGAAAATGTAATTTCATGTCCCACTGATTTTAGAAAAATAAACTTCTCATTTTCTGGATTTTTTTCTGATGGAACATTGAAACTGAACATGAAATTCAGTAGAAATTTCATTTTTGATATAAATTTCTACTTAAATGTCATAAAATTGATCAATAAAAACTGAACATTCAAAGTGTGCCATTTTTCATGGACATTTTTTTATTATTTTTTTTTTTACTTGACATTTGAATAAGTGCTGCCAATAATGTTAATTGCTTGATTAATCGCTATTTAACTTTTATTCACTTTACTGTTATAGATATCTAAAACATTTTTTTGAAAAAAAATGCATCTTTTTGATGCCACCTCAATTTGTCTAGATATGGGTCGCTTTTTTGTTTCTACAGTCTTTAAAACATGCAATATTTTTGTCTGCATAAAGAAAAATTATGAGTATATATGTATTAATTGTAAAACACACACTTTTTATAGTAAATAAATATTTAATCAACTTTTCTAAATCTTTTTTCTGAAATTCTCTGCTAATGTTACAAATGGACAGATGCTAATGTTACACGGACAGAAAAAATTGTGCTAATGTTACGAATTGGACACAAAAAATATTGATTGTGTTACTACATGGACGGAACGTAAAATTTTCTAATGCTACTAGGACTGGGTGGGGTGGGGTAGGTGAGTGGGGTGGGGTAGGTGAGTGGGGTGGGTTGGGGTGGGGTGGGGTGATGTGTTTTGAGCATGTGTGTGCGTGGGGTGTTTTGGGGTGGGTTGGGTCGGGAGGCGGGATAGGGTAAGGTAGGGTAGGGTAGGGTAGGGTAGGGTAGGGTAGGGTGGGGTGGGGTTGGGTGGGGTGGATGTGTGCGTTGGGTAGGGTGGGTGGGGTGGGATATGGTGAGTGGGGTGGGGTGGGGTGATGTGGGGTGGGTGGGTGTGGGTAGGGTAGGGTAGGGGTGGGGTAAGGTAGGATGGGTGGGTATTGTGGGGTGGGGTGGGGTATGGTGGAGGTGTGGGTGGGGTAAGGTAGGATGGGTGGGTATTGTGGGGTGGGGTGGGGTAGGGTGGAGGTGTGGGTTGGGTGAAGTGGGTTTTTGATTGATTTGAGGTTTAACGTCCCCGTCAACACTATTTAGGTCATTTTGGAGACGCTGCTTCCAATTTCGTGGGACTTTTACCCGACATTGAGATGAAGCGACATCTCAATCCCTGCCGCCCAATAGAACCAATAGGGTTTATATGCATGGGCGGGCCGACTCGCATCAGTTTTCCTGGGCAAGCTTAGACCTTCCAAGCAGATAACCAGTACTAATGTGTGGTCGGTATCAACTCTGCGTGGAAGCATCGTGCAGCCCATATATTTCTTCAAGCCCCTATGGGCGGGGGCGTTAGGGGGGTGAAGTGTGGGTGGGTAGGGTAGCGTAGGGTAGGGGTAGGGGTGGTTGTTGTGGGGTGGGGTAGGGTGGAGGTGTGGGTTGAGTAGGGTGGGTGGGGTCGGGTATGGTGAGTGGGGTGGGGTGTTTTGAGCATGTGTGTGCATGGTGTTTTGGGGTTCGGTGGGTAGGGAGGTTGGGTAGGGTAGGGTGGGGTGGGATGGTGTAAGGTAGGTAAGTATGATGGATGCACCTGTCAAGTTTCATGAATATATTCCGTATGGTTTAGGAGTTATGGCTCGGACACAATGTCGGGACGGACGAACGGACGGACAGGGGTAAAACTTAATGCCCATCCGCTATTCTCCGAATAGGTGGGGGCATAAAAACTATCTTGCAAACAGTGCAGATCCAGATCAGATGGTTGCTAAAGAAGCTGTCTGATCAAGGCTACACTATTTGTATTTCTGTCTGTAAATTTAAAGAAAGATAGTGCACCAGGCCATCAAACTGGTCATAAATTCAAAATTGGTGTGGTATCTTAACTATTCAGCAGGTTCAGTATAAAATGACATCTTGAAAAATCAGCAATTTATACGATTTGGAACAGCTGGCATGAAAGCCAGAATGACTGCAAGCCACATAAAAATAAGGTATTATAATAAGAATGAATTTTATTTTTTGTGAATACCTAACTGAGTAGAGCCAGGTGAGCTTTATGTGAAGTTTGTGAGTGACAAAATACCAAAATTTTTATGTGTCTTGCAGTAAATCTTTGGCTTGTGCAGCTTGCAGTAAGTTGTGGCACGGTTTGCAATGGTAGCATGTCTGACTTGCACAGGCTAGCATAGCAGGGCTAAGGTGCAGGTAATAATTTGTTTATTGTCACCTCAGTGCCCGAGTTCAAACATTTTGCACCCGCAGAATTTCTGTTACACAGTACATTGATAATACACCACAATCTCATTATAACATGGTTCATTATAACACTGTTTTGTATATAACACTGTTTCCTGATGGATCCCAAAAATGTATAGATTATATAGAAAAATGACCATGAATGGTCATTTTTCTATGTAATCTACACATTTTTGTTTGGATATAACACGGTTGTTTAACTAACAGGGTCTCTGCTTTGGATCCAAACAATAGTGTTATAAAGGGGTTGGGTGTATGTCTGTAATGGGGTTTTATGACTCATCAACACATTTTAGGTCATTAAAATTTGTAGATCCCCAGTGACCCAACCCACACTTTTCCTGGATAAGTTTAGACATGGTCAGCAGTTAACTAGTACTAAGCGCTTATCTTTCTGACATCGCCGACAGCTGCCCTACTTGAATCCGTGGCATGAGTGAAAAGCTGTGCCAGACTGAAGGATCGAACCCCCATCCTCCTGATCTTGTTGAATGTGCATACTGAGCAACGTGGCCCAGTTAATAATGGAATATACATTCTATTGTAATAATTTTTATTTTCAGACATTAACTAAGTTGGCACTAGTGCCAGTCTTACATAACTTAATATGATTCTCATTAACAAGTGCAAGTCTTACAAAATCAAGGGTAAGGTCTCTCACTGCCGTGGGTTCGAGTCTGATGCAAAGTTCTGCAACGGAAGGTCAGGTGGTTTTTCTCTGGGTACTCCGGTTTTCGCCCACCTCTGATTAACGGTCAGCTTGATATGAGTGAAATAATCTTGAAAGGGTCATAAAACACAAACCAAAACAAAATTATGGTAAGCCCCTGCACATCGGGGCTTGAAAAAGATTGGCTACTACCCAGTAATACAAGTACTGATAAACCGGTTAGATGACCTAGGCCCACCCGGGCAGAGCGGTGGGAGATGGACCGTCCATGCTTAAAAAGTTAAAAATGTCTATTATTTGTTTTGTTTGATATGAGGTTTAACGTTCCTGTCAACACAATCGAGGTCATTTTGGAGACGTTGCTTCCAATTTTGTGGGACTTTTACCTGACATTGAGATGAAATGACATCTCAATCCCTGCTGCCCAATAACACCAAAAGGGTTTATATTCATGGACGGGCCAACTTACAGCAGTTTTCATGGCCAGCCTTAGACCTAAGCAGATTACCAGTACTAATGTGCGGTCGGTTTCAACTCTGCATGGAAGCATCGAACAGCCCATCTATTTCTCCAAGCCCAGATGGGCAGGGGCAGTCATGTAGTCTATAAAAAGCCAAAGAAAATAACATTATTTAAATATTTTAATGCATTATAATGTGATTACTAAGACTGAAAAAAAAAACAATTTCACGAAGACAATGTGTGTTATTTTTTCTCTTTTCTGATCAAAATATAGATTGTGGGTACTTGTTAGAACTGCCCGAGATCTGTATATATTTGAGAGCAGACATAAGAAAAATTGTGTATATTCTTGAAAACCCCAACTTTACTACATTGTATATAAAAGTGGGGCATCAGGGGGCCTTTGTTGCATAGCCTTGTAAGTTGATAGATTCCTTGCATGTCACACCCTGTACAGGTTCAAGGAATCTATATGCAGTAATGTGAGTCAATGAATGAAACCATAGAGGTGTTACTGATACATGCAAAACGTTTTTATGGGGTTCACCTTTTTAAGTTACTGACAAAACAATTAAAATCAATATGATGAAAATAAACAATTTAATTGTGTCGCGAAAACTAGTGACAAGTAAACAACACGTGAAAATTCTGTTTTAAATTAATTCCGAATTGCATGCTATTTTGTTCGAAGCATGGATACACTTTGTGCGGTCATGATTTAATACCTGTATAACGCATAAATACGTATATAAAAGGAAAACCAAGCGATGATTCACTGTCCCGTTCTATTCCATTTGAAGAGTACCGTATTCGGGTGTGTATTACCCGTATTTGCGTACTACCCGCACCCCCTTTTTTTGCCAAAATCTGGGGGAAAACTGTTATACTGTTGTATTACCCGCATGGAACATTTGCTGAAATTTTGGTGGATGCGTAAGTGAGAAAAAGTAAGAATTTGGCCAGTTTTTGTAGCACACAACGGAACGCGCGATCGTCTTCAAAAGGCGGGAAAATGCACGTGCGTGCGAGTATCACCAGAAAGCATGTATTTTGATTAAAATGTTGAAAAAACTTTACCTGTTCACCAGTGTTATTTATTTATTAACCCGCATATGCCCTCGGCCCTTTTTGGGACATCGGCAAACAGTGCAGTCCCAGATCAGACGCCTCAGAAAGACGCCGCAGACGTTTCTTTTTTGGGACATCGGCAAACAGTGCAGTCCCAGATCAGACACCTCAGAAAGACGCCGCAGATGTCTGATTTGGATTTACACTGTTTATTGATTTATAACGGTTCAATTATGACACTATTGTTAATCCCTGTCATATAATTGCCACCCTGCGGTGCGTGTCGATAAGGTGTGAAAATATGGTCAAGTTATGTCTCTAATTTGCGTTTATTCCCCAATCATAAAACTTAATCCGCAATCAGTGTGAAAATTATTTAATTGTTACCTAAGACGAGTTGCTACGACTATTCTGCTATCTCGTGAATGGATTATGTTTTGGCGCCAAATAGCAGACGCTTGGCGAGAAAAGTTGAACTCTTTGTGTTAACACATCTAGCTGTATTCTGTTGTTGGTTATTGACACGGAGCTTACGGAAAGCGCTGTTTTGCTAGCGAGAATACTTTTACCGTTTCCAAACATTTTTTTTTATGAGACAGATATGCCCCATTAAGCTAAAACAATAGACACGTGTGGGGTTGCTGGGGTACGATGACGTCATTTACCGATCGCGTGCAAAAAAACTAGCGGTGATTTGTGGGCGGCAGTTTGGATGCCGGAAAACTTTGATGTTTGCATTGAACTTGCTTGTTTACTTTGTTTAAAATCAGAGTTTTAGGAATAATACTCACAAAATCGGGCTTGCTAGTAATAGAGATTGTTATATTACTCATGTGTAAGTAAAATTGAGTGGACAATTAAACGTTATTTATGTCGGGAATCGTAAAAGGATAGAGCATAACATGAGATGCATCGTATTTTCAGCTGTAAAAAGTAAAAATAAAATGGTCCAAAAATAATTCGGGCGGACTACCCGCACCCAGAACTTGGGCCTGTAATTTGAGGAAAAAAAACTGCGGGTAATACACGCCCGAATACGGTATTTAGGCAGGGGAGCTAACCTGAAATCGTATGTACCGCTAACGGTCCGTATGTAACGTTCGCAAATTTTACTCATGTCCATCAGTTACATTCGCAATCGCTGACCATGTCCAAAAAAATAACGTTTTGTGCGTTTTAACTAACAAGTGCCTCGTTCGAATAAAGGAAAAGTAATGTTTTGTGTTCCGTTGCATCAGGATGGAGTTTCCAGTATGATCCGATCGACACTTTGAGAATGGCTTCAATAAAATCCTTTAATTTATGCATTTTAAAGAGAACAACAAATGCGATCGTTACACTATGTAATCGTTACGAACCAGGACCGAAAATTTTAATGGCTAATTTCAAGATCAAAACACATGCTCTTTTTTTCCTCAGTCGTAATACTCGTACCGTTACTGGGTCACCATTTCGGAATGCGTGCGCTTTATTGGTAATTTCGCGCGGTTTTCCGACAATCCCAGTAAAATTCCATGCAATCGTTACGGCAATTGAAGACCGAAAAAAAAAAAATCCGTAACGTTCATAACGCTAGCATGGAAAAAAAACCACCCACATATCCGCAGATATCTGTATTATTATGACTTTTGAATAAGACACTGCACTTTCTTTTATCAAGCTTACACTGTTTACGTCCCAATTCTGTCATCCTTTCCCAAAGCAAAGCAAATAATAGGACCATAGTGTTTGCAAACGTTATGCGTAAGACAATGGACAGAAAATTGTAGCCCCGACCATCTTGGACCAAAAAATGAAATTTCGGGAAAATAAATAAATGAAAGAGAATGAAAACACAGTATTTGTCATTTCAAATTTATGTTTTCATAAATCCTAAAGAAATCGATCTTTTTTACAAATCTGCATTATCTCCACATCAGTTATAAAAAGGGTACCTAATTTAGGTGGGAGTTAATTCTGTCCAATTTTGGGCTCGTCTACTACATAAAACAACAAAACTCAAGGACACAAAATGGAACATTCAATTAATTTTTTTTTTATAATTTAATATATTAAGCAAAGAATCATATTTTCACAAAACAAAATTGAAAAAAAAATATTAAAATATAAAGAAAATGCATTTTTATGCTTTCCGTCTTAGTAACACTAGCATTTTTTAAAACTCGTGCAATCTGCCATATACATTTTGTTACACATCAATAAATCTTGATACTGACACCTTCAAGCAAGTTTTGTTAAATCAATCCTTTTGGAATATCTGTCTCAGTACTCTTCATTTTTCTACAGATTATTTCTTGATTGTTGAATCTCATGAGGTATAAATTTGAGCTTGATTCCTCGCACAGGGAGTAGGCTCGGCGGTGAAAGCCTCTGTATTATATCGGAATGTGGGTTGGTGCAGACATCATTTTGGCTCCGCCAGGTATAGACAGTGGGTGAAACTTCTTTCATAAACCATAGTGTGACTTCACTGTCAAACTTCAACACCTATACAATAAAAAGTATCAATAGAGTTCGATAAAGAAATAGTGTCTTATTAAAATGCATCAACAAGTAGGCTGGTATAGACTATAATTTGATTATTTATAATTGAAGCTGATGTGTGAAAGTGAAAATATAGTAGTAAGGGAAAAACGTTTTTAATTGAAAGGTATTTTAGAATGCATTTTTTTATATTCTATTAATACTGGTAAAATATTTCACCATACCTTTGCTATAAACATCTTGTGGACTGTTGACCTGGTCTTGCTGGACAGTCGTACAGCTACAAAGTCCTCCTCCTTATAGCTGAAATGTTGAATAATAAGCTGTAAAAGCAACTGATATAGATTGTTCCTGCATGCATGTAGCCTTTAGCTTATAAATGCTTTAACACTACTTATTTTGCATTGCTTGCTTTAGTAACACACACTGTTTACAAACTCTGTCTTTTATAGCACTGCTTGCTTTCTATATATGCACCCTTTGGTTATTAATCACCCTCTGCTTAGTGCTAGCTGGCATTAGTAACACAAAGTAAGGTGAGTGGTTTGACTGGTGCACTACCATATTAACCATTTAACCAGGCTCTGCAAGCATCATGCAACCTGGGGGTTCCGGCTAGTATAGAAATACTAGTTTGTATTAACTCCTCTATTTAGCGCTAACATTCCATTTACTCACCGTTGAGCTAGGCAAACATAGTGGTGAAGGTCAGGTAGGTATCCCAGGCGAAGAAGACCATAATGACCAGGCTCAGAAGGTGCTATCAGAAGATCGGGCTCCTCAGCATGAGTGATGTGTAGCTTCACTTGTAGCATGTTTGCAAGGGATTGTATGCAAACATGGTCCGCATAGGTACCGTCTTCGGCCATTTTTTCGACATAGCTGGTGAATAGTTCAGTCAGAAATTGCTCCATTTCTGATTGCTTTGACTGAAAAAATACAATCTACTATCTGCCATATGATTTTAGGCCTACTGCTCATTTGTATTGGTTGCCATGGAAACCAAAATAAAAAAAAAAAAAATAGAAAAAAAAATAATAATTAAAAAATCATCTCCTCAGAAACTGTATGCTCTATGAGGCTGAGAGTTTCTGAAAATATTCACCATATTTGCCTTTAAAGATTTGGTGTTTTTTTTATGAAATTCGGCTCTTTAGTTTGATTGCTATGGCAACTTAGATTTTCCAAAGACTTATAATGGGGAAAATTGAAAAATGGCATTAACTACAAAGCCTTTGCAGATATTTTGAAAAAAACTTTCATAGAAATGTTTCTTTAGTAAACTTCTCTCAGCCGTTTGCTTTTGTGTCAACCTGGGGGTCCAGTAGATTGTGCCGGGGCCATGCCCCGCCCCCAGTACTTCATAAAATGCCTTATATCTCAGAAACCTTACAGATCCCCACCCCTAAACCATATATATTCATGTTCCTTATGATAAGGTGCAATAAGTGACACAAACCTGGGGATCCCCCCGGATGTGCCGGGGACATGCCCCACCTCCTCCACTTCATAAAATGCCATTTATCTCAGTAACCATTCAGATCCCCACCCGTAAACCGTATATATTCTTGTCTCTTATGATAAGACGCACTCAGTGACACCAATCTGGGGGTCCCCTGGGATGTGCCTGGGACATGCCCATCCCCTGCATTTCACAACAGGCCCAATATTCCAGAAACCTAACAGATCCCAACCCCTAAACGAAGTATATTTTTGTTGCTTATGATAAGTTGCATTCAGTGACATCAACCTGGGGGACACCTGGGATATGCCGGGGACATGCCCAACCCCCTCCACTTCGTAAAAGGTTGGCCCCCGCCCCGGGCTTGAAGAAATATATGGGCTGCATGATGCTTCCTCGCAGAGCTGAATCCAGCCCGCACACTAGTACTGGTAAACCGCTTAGAGGATCTAAGCCTGTCCAGGAACCGCAGTGTGAGGCGGACCGTCCATGCTAATAAACCCTATTGGTTTCATTGGGCGGCAGGGCTTGAGATGTCATTTCATCTCAATGTCAGGTAAAAGTCCCACAAAATTGGAAGCAATGTCTCCAAAATGACTACAGTGTTGACGGGGGTGTTAAACCTCAAATCAAACAAACAAACAAACAAACAAAACTTCATAAAGGCCCAATATTCAAAAACCTTACAAATCCCCACCCCTAAACCATATAGATTCTTGTTCCTTATGATAAGAAGCATTAAATGGCACCAACCTGGGGTCCCCCCCCCAGATGTGCCCAGGACATGCCCCACCCCCTCCACTTTATAAAACGCCATTTATCTCAGAAACTATTCAGATCTCCACCCTAAACCATATATATTCTTGTTCCTTGTGAAAAGACACATTCAGTGACACCAACATAGGGTTCCCCCCCACCCGCCTGTGGTGCCACAGGCCGTGCCCCATCCCTTTACTTCATTAAAAGCCATATATCTCAGAAACTGGTCAGATCCCCACCCCTTAACCATATAAATTCTTGTTCCTTATGATAAGATCCCACTTCATAATAGGCCAGATATCTCAGAAACTATTCAAATCCCCACCACATAATCACATATATTCTTGTTCATTGTTATTAGCCACATTCAGTCACCCCATCTTGTGGGGTCTGCAGGGGCCATTTCTCTCCCATCCACTTCATAAAAGGGCCTAATATCTCAGAAAGTGTTCAGCATTAGGTTGCAACAATCTTGGGCTTTTCTGGAATCCACCATGCCCGAATCCCTCCACTGCTTAAAAGACCTTACATCTCAGGAGCCATACATATCCCACCGCTAAACCATATATGTCTCTGTTCCTTTTTATAAGACACATTCAGTGACACCAACCAGGGCTCCATTGGTTCATGCCCCACCCTCTCTACTATATAAACACCTAATATTTCAGATACAGTCCACATGAGTGCTCATTTGGAAATGGGGTTTGTTTGGGAGACTTTATAATTGGTAGATTAAAATCATACCATGTTAAAATACATGTCTGCCATTGGGCAGTGCCCATCTGAGCTCCGGTTTATGCAATTTGGCTCTTTGGTTTGTTTGCTATGACAAGTTAAGAGTTTCCATTGACTTATAATCGGGAAAATTGAAAAATGTCATTTATGCCTTTCAAGATATTTTGTCAAACTTACATAGAAATGTTCTTTTAATAATGTTCTTTTAGGCCTATTGGTTGCCACAGATGGGAAATTGTCAGTTGTCATCTGTTGTCCTGCAACAACACATTCAAGCGACATCAGACCTCTGAAGCCACTAGGCTGATCGGGTCCGAATTTTATCTGTAGCATCCTTGGGCGCAGGGCTTCCATGGTTAATTAAAATACTTTGCTGCCAGTCGGCAGGGCCCCCTGAGCTCTGGTGAGCATAGTGGCCCATGGGCCTCTTGTTTAATATGAGTTTGGTCGCATGAACAATATGGCCACCGTGCCAATATACCTGTGTACACAGATCCGTTCAAACTTCGATGGGCTTCATTTCATCTTGACTTGAACATCATTCAATATATCCCAACATCCTGCCAGTCAATGGCCGGATAGAAATAAGTTCAAAACACAAGATGATTTTTTAATACGAGTTCGATCGCGTGAACAATATGGCCACCGTTCCCATATATCTGTGGACACAAATCCGTTCAAACTTCGATGGGCTTCATTTCATCTTGACTTGAAACATCCTTCAATATATCCCAACATCCTGTCAGTCAACTGCCGGACAGAAAGTTCAAAACATAAGGTGATGCACATGTCATTGCTGACTCCTACACTGTCCAATCAAAATACGTCTCAAATGTCAACCAGAATGTGTTTGTCAAAATGAGAACAATCAATTGCTTGATCTAATTTTAGAAATCTTTGTCAAACTAACTTGATGCAAAGAGATTCATTAGAAGGTACTTCATACGAACTTGAACAGTTTGTGTCCACAGGCGTACAAGGTAAAAACCCTTCCAAAATCGTCTCCGGAACCAATAGGCCCATTATCAGGTCAAATGTCCAAGAGTCTGCCATGGTAGAAAAACCCTTTAAAATCTTCTCAGAAATATAATGGCTCCATAAACTCTCAGCACTCAGGTGAGCGGCCCAGAACCACTGGTCCCCTGTTTTTTGTTGTTTTTTTGTATATCTGACACGGCTCAACAGTTTCCATCAGAGTTTAAAGGTTAGTGATCAGGGGCTTAGGTGAGTTTTTTAAACAGTTTTAGATGTACAGGACTTCACACTTGTAAATAGCTACTGTTCAAGTATACTCCAGATAGTGGTAGTTGTAGACATAGAAAGTTACAGCTGGATTCCAAAACATTGCAGCACATTTTAGTCAAGTAGTGCAAGCGGACAAGAAACCAAAAATGGGGAAAAAGAACTATATGTCAACTCACTGTCTGAAATATATTTCAGTGTCTCCTCGGTCATGGAAAAAAATAATTGTTAGTTATGGTCATGGAAAAACAGTTGTTATCGCACTGACTTCAGCTGTTAAATATTTCATGCCCTCCATCTCGACGAAAATTTTCCGCGCGTTTCTGTTTGCCCACGCTCTAAAGCGTCTCCAAAGTATGCTGCAAATGGTAAATACCGTTTGCAGCCAGTGGTTCCCGTGGTAAGCGAACAGACCCAGTGATGCCCTCTGAACAACTTTGCTAGTCGAATGGTGCTATTGGCACTCAAAATAAAACATTTGGTTATTAGACACATACTACTTTAAGTTGCATCACTTGTAAAAGACAAGGCAATGTGCAAATAATTTTCCAGTCATAACTAAGTATTCGGCAGTTGACTTGAGGTTCCTTGTGAAGTTTGCTATGCTCGTTTATAGGTAACACTTATTTTTTCATATTAATCACTAATACTATAACGTCACTAATTAATGAACTCTGGTGAAGTTACAGCAAAGGTAATAATTATACTACTGGGCTTGATGAATTAATTAATTTGGCATATAATTTAAAGAAATGACACAAAAACAACAAGTTCATTCACTCATGTTGACAGCTGATTATTTCTCAACTTATTAGCGCAATTTCGGTTGATATTTAAAGACTACCATAAAATTATGCTCATCATTGTCACTTACAAGATGCCTATGACTATTCAAATATATTGATTTTTTTCCACGAACAAATTGGAATGTTCCACACACACAAAAAAAAAAAACGCTGATAGTTTTTCAAATTTAAGGTCAAGACATAGATTGTGTGTACTCGTTAGAACCACCTCAGTGTGGCGGTTCTAATGAGTAAGCACAATCTATGTCATAAGCAGAAGTTAGAAATTTAATAAATACCCCTGAAACCCCATTTTTACCATATGAACATCGGGTTTAAGGGGATCAAAATTCTATAGGTGTGTTTTTGTGATGAAAAAAAAAAACAGAGAAAAAAATAAGAAAAAAGACAGAAAAAAAGAGAAAAAAAAGAGAAAAAAGAGAAATAAAGAAATAAAAGAAGAAAAAGAGAAAAAAAGAAATAAAAGAAGAAAAAGAGAAAAAAGGAAAAGAAAAAAAGGCTGGTAAATGGCTGCCAATTAAATGTTTGACCATTTCATTGGAAGCAAGTCCTAATCACACCTCCACGAGTCGCAAATTGTTTGACAACCATGAACATTTGCGCGGAGCCAGCTGGAAACTAAGGATAAAATTTTATCCTTAGGCTAACGTGACGGGGCGATAATGAGCAATTTAAATCAATCTTGAAAACCGGGAATACTATTTCCAATGTTGAAAAATTGGGGGTAGTATTTAAGTGTTATTCAAAACCTTATATCTGTATATACAGATATGTGGTATTCTAAACATGGCCGAATGCAAATTTTTTGACGAAAATTGCTTCTATTATAGCATAATATATGTATAAAAATAATAAATGAGTAATAATAAAAGTGTTTTAGGGTATAATAATAATAAATGTGTAATAAAAAAGGTGTCTTGGGGTGTCTTGGGGTGTCTTGGGGCTTTCAGACCGACCCGTTGGCACATGCGTTGGATATTACACCAACTGTTTACGGACCCCGCGAAATTTGATGACTTAGTCCAAAAACCGTCAAAAATGGATCCGTCAGAAGTTGAATTCCTTGCCGAAAAAGAAACAGTCACAATTGTTCCAAATTTTGCTCAAGACAGAATTTATTTGATTGGAGTATGTCATCCTGCTATGTCCATTCGGTAACTGGATAACCCAAACAAATGCCATGAATGGGCCACTAACAAACACGGCTCCTAACCATCTCGGCCCCCAACAAACTTGGTCCCTGACAAAATCGGCCCCTTTTGTATAACATTAAAATAGGCACTGCCTATGGGCAAGCATACCTCCTGATGTTAAATGGAACCCCCCTGCCCATTGGGGCTTGGAAGAAATAAATGGGCTGCATGATGCTTCCTAGCCCCCCCCCCCCCCCCCCATTGGGGCTTGAAGAAATGAATGAGCAATAACTCGATAATATAACTTAATATATAGATATACATTACAGATGGGATCGGGTATGGTAGACCTCAACCAGATGTTGAGGGTGAGAGGAGTCTAGAGTATGCCCTGGCATTTGACCTGCTTCTTGGAAACACATGTTTCAAGAAACGTGACAGTCATCTTATCACGTACATGTCAGGCAGCGCAGCGACGCAGATAGATTTCATCCTTTACCGCAGGACAATGCGCAAACTTGTCACAGATGTGAAAGTGATCCCTGGCGAGGAAGTAGCCCTGCAACATCAGCTACTCATATGCGACATGAGGATTGATGTGCCACCAAAACCCAAGCGCAAGTTCACCCCCAGACTAAAAGTTTGGAAGCTGAAAGAATCTCAGAGAAGAAATCATTTCCAGGAGGTTTTCAGCCAGCATGTGAGTGCTTCAGCAGGTGTAGCAGATGCTAACACTGAGGATATATGGAACAGCATCAAGACCAGTCTGCTCAAGACAACTGAAGAGGTGTGTGGCACAACTCGGCCCCACCGCTGGCATCGCGAACACTGGTAGAGTAGCCAACACTTAACGGCTGGCTTCGGTAGCTCAGTCGGATGCGCGTCTGATTGGCGATCAGGACGACGCGGGTTCGATACCTGCCGTGTCATGGGGATTGATCATAGAATCTTTTCTATGGGCATTCATTCCGCTGATTCAAGAACAGCAGTTGTCAGTTTTGGGCAAAAAAACCACTGCACTGGTTAACCGCTTACGTATAATCATGAGTGAGATTATTCCTTTTTGCGGGTAGATTCCACTTTAGCGGTCCCCAGTTCTTTGCGCATCTTCTACTGCGCATTGTTCACTGCGCATGCTTGACGTTGCTACGCGCTGATAAACAAATTATGGCGGCCGCCATTTTGTTTTTAACCGGCGAAGTGGGCTGTTTAAGCAACCATATATTAACGGTTTCTAACTTAAATCAAAGAGCCCAATGGCGATTGAGTTGTGTAGCGGGGGTGTGGGGGCGGCAGCCCCCATCAAGCAATGTACAGAATATAAAGAAAAGAACACATTAACTATATCAGATCGAACGTTCTTACCTGTTTTACATCTGAAAATCGTCGAGGCTGGATGATGACACATTTAAGTTGACAATGTTGCAGAGGGGAACTCTTGCTACTTTGGTTGTCTTTTCTGGGGGAAGTTTCGCTGCTTTCCTCTTCCGATATGCCTCTTTGTCCTCTTCTGTTGTTTCAAAGTTGGGCTGGTAAACAGTCTTGACGAGCTTGAGAAATTCAAGGAAGGGATCTTCTTGCTCAGTTGAGAACTGTTTCCTCACACAGTACTGAGCAAAATATGTGTCGTATAAATTCTTTGTAGTCCCATGTTTAGGTAAAGATTTCTTCAAAGCCCTCCAGGTACTCTCTATAGTATCAGCATGTGCACCTGTTTCGGGATCGACGAAGTTTACAGAGTGGTTGACTGTTAGGTGGGAAAATCCTTCATTATTCAGTGAGCTATACGCTTTCCAGCAGTCTGAAATTACAGTAGTGTCTGGCAAAATAAACTCTTTGATTATACCTATCAATGTATCAGCAGTTCTGTCTCCTACACACTTGAAAAAACACTCTTTACTATCTCTTTCTATGCCCCCGAAAACCCAGACTCCATCCACTCTTCTTCCTTTATGATATTTTCTTTTTCCAAACTTGGACTCGTCGATTTCTACTATTTTACCAGGCCCGCCTATCTTTTTGCTAGAATTTTCCAATATACAAATGCAGACTTCTCGTGAAAAATTAAACCAGTCGACGATTGTTGTATACGAAATTTCTAACTCATGCTCCACAAACGTTTGTTCAACTCTGTATACCCAGAAATATGTCAGAAGGACGATAGTTGCAAGGGGCAGATTACTATTGGAAAACCAGGATCCGTGCCTTATTGATACCTTTTTACCACAATCTTTATTTGAGCGACGCCAACAACATTGGTCTGTGCTAAATGACAAGTCTTTCCGCAGCCCAAAGCGTCCTTTTCCACAGATTTCACAAGAAACACCACCTAATTCAAGAACCAGACCCAACTGAAATAGCCATTGTATAAGTCTATCTATATTTTCTGTAACTTTAAACAAATCTCGCAGCCTCAGAGGCATTTAAACAGCCGATTTTGTAATTTTGTCGGTAAACAAGATTCGCGTCAATCTGACAGCTCTTTACTTACATTGGAAACTGTGCGCGTGCTTCCTGTTACGCCACTAATGTCACATAATCCAATCAGCTGTTAAATCAAAACAAATCAGCCCTCCTTTTGAAGTTTAACCGCAGTATCAATTAATACCTTTCGGTATTAAAATACCGAAGGTATTAACATAAAATTTCACGACAAACACGATTTTGGGGTTATTTTTTCATTTTGTTGCCTATTTAACGAGATCGTCGCGACTCTATATATAGGGAGTGCACCTAGCATAGCAACGTGCGCTACGCGCGCCTTGATTCTTATTCTACAGGCATTTCCTGGGGACCGCTATACTGGAAGTGTTCCCTTTTTGCATCTCTTGTACTTGGTTTTAAGTATTAAAGAAAGGCCTAACTTGGCAGGAGCTGGCGAGGTGCCCTCCGGTACTATGATATTAATTGTCAGTGAATCATTGCTCCCACAAGATTTAGTTGCTAGTCTCACAAATTTGTGATGGTTACATTCTATGTACTCGTTTTCCAAATGGGTGGTCCAACATGCACTGCTTTGCCTGGGCAGGCTTTGATCCTCTAAGCGGTTTACCAATACTCGTGTGCGGTCGGTTTCAGCTCTGCATGGAAGCATCATGCAGCCCATCTATTCCTTCAAGCTCTGATGAGGAACACTGTTACACAGCAGTTTTTGGAACTGCAGCATTGCATAGCGAAGTGCTCTGTAGCGCTCGCCTAAAGCAATTCCTCCCAGAATTGTTACTGGTGACTAGAGCTGGCTAATCGTCTGGAAAATGCCAATCGATTACCATTCCTGTCTTATGGATTAGCCGCCGATTACTAATAGGTAATGGCTAGGTCCTTACTGGCCTTCTTCAAGCTTGCATATCAGGGATTGGTTTGGTTATAATTTGAGCCAGTGCACGTCAAAACCTGCAATAAGACATGTGCGCACAGCAAAGAATCAGATCAGCCAGTGCAATCAGATACTTCTTTTGCTGCATGAAGGAGCAATGTGCCCTTGGTTTATCCTCGAGCGCACAGTGAAGACTGATCAGACTGCACGGATGCGGAGGCTGATCTGAGTCTTCGCTGGGCGCACTTCTTATTGTAGGTTTTGTCATGCCCTGGCTCAATTTCTAAAATATACATATAATGATGACAAACCATATTCAAAACGTATAAAATTATCGACAGATTAACTGGTATTACGATTAATTACGGCAGCCCTACTGGTGACATATCAAATGACATTCATACACCAGGACCTGTTGTATGGGAAGTTAGTCCCTAGCTCTCACCAAAGAGGTAAACTTAGCTACACAATCCTCAGCACCATCAGATGTCGAATTGATTGAATCGGGAGGGGCATTCCAATATTTATGGTTCGAGGGAAGAACGATTCTTTATCAATGTCAGTTCTTGCAGTAAGTGTCTCAAAGGCCAACAAATGATGATTTCTACAGTGCCTAGCTGGGGGAACAAGTCATCTGGTGGAATGCTGGCAGTACCCTTTAGACCTTTGTATAAAAGTATGAGCCTACTGTCTCTCCCCCTTTTCTTGAGAGACACCCATCTAAATTTTCCTAGTATTCCAGTCATGCGCCCAGTTTCAAAGCAATAATTGCTTGTTACAAATCTAGCAGCTCTATTCTGAACTTTTTCAATTTCTTCATTAAGGACCATTAAACTTTCATACAAATGTTCCTTAAACAATGTTCCATCTGCCATATGATTTTAGGCAGGTGGGCAGGTGGCAGTTGTCGTCTGTTATCTTACAACAACACATTCAAGCGACATCAGACCTCTGAAGCCACTAGGCTGATTGGGTCCAAATTTTATCTATAGCTTCCTTGGACAAAGGGCTTCCATGGTTAATTGAAATGTATGGCTGCCAGTGGGCAGTGTCCCCCCCCCCACCAACCCCCTACCCCATGAGCTCTGGTGAGCACAGTGGCCCATGGGCCTCTTGTTTCTCATGAAGTTACCTTTATCTACAAATTTTGCCCAAAAAATACAGTTTTGACTTTTTCCCATACAAAAGCCTATGTGACAAAATTTGAACTTGGCCTAAAATAGGAATCATCATTTGAACAAACTATGATCGTTTTGAGTCCCAAATGCTACATACCAAGTTTCAGGAAAATCAACCAACTGGTTCTGGCGAATAAGATTTTAACCTATTTTGTACCAGCAACCCCACAACAGGTACCCTGGCAAACAGTGCAGGCCCAGATCAGACGCCGCAGAAAGCGGCGTCTGATCAGGGCCTACACTGTTGCAAAAAGTTCAGTCAATTTCCAAATAAATTTTGAAGAAAATACAACCTGAAACCCCTAAATTTTGAAATGGGCTCCTGCTATATACAAGGAGGAAGATTCCATTTGGTACAAAAATGGTTAAAGTAGGCATTAAATATATCCATAATTTGAAGTATGTTTGAGCCACTAAAGTTGGACTGTCACATTATAATTTCAGGGAGACATGGGTCCATTCAGTCCAGGCCTGCCAATAGAGATACCACTATGGATGGCAATTAATCTGAAGCAGAGACAAAAAGCTAGAATTCGGCCACCAGACTGGATGGATGTTGGTGAGATATTTGCCTCTCCTGTACATGTCAACCTATTTGACTTTGGATCAGAAGGTTTTATGACCTTTTGAGGCAGAAATTTGGTTTGTAGTAACCTAATGGCTGATAGTGAAGGCTGTATGCAATGGCCAATGGAAACCCTATTGGCAAACAGAATTTAAAAAAACTTGAGACCATACGATTTCAGTCTGTTTTAATAAGAAGATGCAGGTTTGAATGATGATAAGGAGATCCTCTTAGATTCCCGCCGGTTCTGTCAACATTTTTCGTGTGGAGTGATAATGAAATATACTAGGGTCATTCTTTCCTTTCTGCTGATTTAAGAAGGGTACCGGTAGTTGACATTTTGTGCCGCAAGACTCTATACAGTATACACTGTACTGGTTATTAGCTCACCTGAGCACAAAGTGCTCATGGTGAGCTATTGTGACCAGTGAATGTCCGTCGTGCATCGTCAACCTGTCCATCCTCAATGATTTGCTTTAAAAGACTACTCCTCCTAAAACCTTGGGCCAGTTTCACTTTAACTTAACAGGAATGTTGCTTAGGTGGCTCATTACCAAAATAAATAAAATTGTTCCACTTGGATGAACAAGATGGCCACCAGATATAATCAAAGCGCCAAAGGCACTGAAATGACAGATTCTATGAGAAAATCATAACACTGTGAAAACTTACAGAAAACCTTTCTAAAAAGAGCTTAAATTTATAAAGGTAGATCTGCAAATTCCAATATATGACATGTTTGCAGATGTCTATAGACCGGTGGTATTATAAAACGCCATTCGATGTTTCAAATTTTTGAAAGAAACTATTTACGTTTTCAAAACCAAGCATTAAAATTCAAGTTTTAACAATGCTACTGTCCATAAGTAACAGTTTTTATCTGCTCGGTTATGGACACCTCTACCCAAAGATACTCTATGGGAAAGAGATCGGAGGAGAAAGGCTGGCTAGTCTAGAACATGAATTCCATTGGCTTGAAGACATTTTTGAGTAAGAACAGCACTATGAGCCCGCTCGTAATCCTGCTGGATAAGATATCCCGGATTCTGAGCGTAAACAAATAAATGGAACCATGTGAGGCCGAAGCACTTGATTGATGTAACATCTCGCTGTTCAATCCACGTCTCAGCTTTGATCTTGAATGTTCTTAATGACACTAAGCTGCGTTCGCTAACTACACGCAATAGCTCGCCACACAATTACGCTTATTTCACCCGATATGTCATGCTCTGTTACGCACGCGTCGCCTCGGCATACCTTACACCTATACGTCGAAACACCCGGAAACGACAACCGGCGTGATTCACGCTGAAGTGCGATTTGTCACTGAAACGCATATGTCAGTCGCTTAGACGCCAATTTACGTATTTCATGCACTAGCGTAAGTGTTCCGTACTGTGTCGACGCGCTAACTTTGGTCACGACAGAGACGTCAAGCCCTCAAACGTGCATCGCATAAGGGTGACGATCAGTGTTAGTGCTTATTAGTCGGTAGTTGAGACCCCTTGTTTATCTACAGGTACAGTGTAGCAGCTGCCGGCGGAAATCTGTTTCGCATATGCGTCTGACGATCGAATCGATCTTGACGTACGGACGTCGGTCTTCCGCTACGTCGACGTCCACTAGCGTCTTCTGTATATTGTATATAGTAAGATGTCGCGCCAATAGACGATAGATCACACACATGTGGCACCCAAAATCAGAGTCAACGTCATCCGCTATCCGACCAGCTGCTAACTGTCCAGGGGCACGCTTACGATCCTTTAATGAAAAATGTTGCAAAACGCTCTCACTAAATGCTTTTTTGAGAACAAATTTCAGTTTCTTCTTTTCTAGACACGACCTTACATTACACATCAAAAGTTTGAACCTGAACATGTGGTTTCTATCCGAACTGGTGTGAGGGTGGTGCACAGGATCGACGTGGCCGGACTAGTAACCAGACGTCACGGTTGATTGGTTTAACCTTTTTAGCTTAAGGGCATGGTGCCTAAGCGTGTTGTAATCGTTTGGTTTCAGAATCAAAGCATTGAGAGTGTGGGGTGTAGGTTGGAGTAAAAGGCCTGGGCTGAGATTTAAACTGTTTCATTTAACTCCGAAATTCCAAACAAATAGTGAAGATTTTGATAAGTAGACGCGTTCGGTAGCGTCTGATCTTGGTCTACACTGTTTACCAAGCTCACCCCATGATTCCAGGATAACCCTCTTCCGTCTTATGGAATACCCCGATCTCACTGCGGCTATTTTCTACAAGACAAAAAGTTATTCTGACAAGTCAGTAATAGTCACGTAGACGTTAGCACTGAAGCGCTTTTCTTATGATCAACGGCGGGTCGAATGCCAAACAATCAACCCAAACATAGCCGCCTCGTTTGTCAGTGTTGAGTACATGTAAGTGGTATCTGTAAAATCTGCACATGAATCAAATGTTGGATCTGGCAAACAACGTAAACTCAGTTCAAAAGCCACACAACACGGTGCTGATCTTGTTCTACACTTTTTGCATTAGTTACTAACATCTTAAGTTTAAACGAATCAGTCCCAGTCCCCGTTCATAACCAGCCTGCATTTAGAGACAATCGGCATGAGTGTTGTCAGCGCTTTGATGCATTCACTGCCTTGAGTTCCTGGAGTGCACCCTTCCATCACTGAAGTTGGGCTCGTCCATTCTGCTAAATATATGGCACCTAGAATTATATCACAGGACCTACACTAGTATCTGTACCATATCCCAGGGTTGAAAGGGACTGCCTTGCTTTTCAATTTCTCCACGCAAAGTCAATATACACCTAAGTTGTAACTGGCCTAAACTTGACCTCGAAAGTCAGAAAGAAAACCCATTAATATTCTTGTCTACAGCTGACGTGGTCCAACAGCAGGCTGGTCTTTAAGGATTAAATATTAACAGCACTGATAGAAAACAGTGTAAAACCTGAGCAGACTGCTGAGCAGACGCTGCATTGAGCTGGGTATACCCGTCGCATGATGCAGCTGATTCATATGAAATGCTGAATCGTAAAGTCGTCTGCTTCAAAAGTTTGTATTACGCTTACAGGATAACTAATACGCTTGTACAATTTGGATTACTGCGCCAAAAGGGACTACATTTTATGGCGGTCAAAGCCGGAAGAAAAAGCTTGAATTACTTTAAACGTGCAGCACAGCAAGAATAGACAAATGGAATCTGTCATTAAAAATAGAAAATCTTTAACGACTACTCCCATACCCCTGAGCCAATTTCATTCAGACTTCATAGAACTGCTGTTTAGGCTACCCTCTTTAAAATAGCTAAAATCATTTTGCTCCATCGATCAAGATGGCCACCAGAGCTAAAAACAGAAAAACGTCAATAATTTGCTTAAAATGCTAACTATTCCTAAACCCTTGGGTCAGTTTCGCTTAAACTTCGCAGAAATGTTACCTAGTTGGCTCTCTACTAAAATAGGTAATTTGTTCCGCTCTGATGAACAAGATGGCCACCAGAGCTAAAAACAGAACAAAAAAAGCTTTGAATGACTACTCCTACCATATCCTTGGGCCAATTTCATTCAAACTTCATAGGAATATTACTTGGGTGACCCTCTACAAAAATGGCTAAAATCATTTTGCGAAAAATGATGGCAGACAGAGCTAAAAAAGAAAAATCTTTAAACATCTAGTCCTCCCATACCCCTGGGCCAATTTCTTCCAAAATTTATAGGAATGTTGCTTAGGTGACCTGCTACCAAAATAGCTAAAATTGTTTCACTCTGTTGAACAAGATGGCCACAGAGCAAAAAATAAAAAAACATCAACAATTTGCTTAAAATGCGAACTTCTCCCAAACCCTTGGGCCAGTTTCGCTTTAACTTCACAGGAATGTTGCCTAGGTGGCTCTCTACCAAAATAGCTAAAATCCTTCCACTCTGGTGAACTAGATGCCCGCCAGAAGTAAAAATAAAAAACTTTAAAAGGACTACTCCTCCCATGCACTTGGGCCAATTTCATTCAAACTTCATAGGAGTGTTGCTTAGGTGACCCTCTGCCAAATTAGCTAAAATCGGTTTGCTCATATGAGCAATATGGCAGCCAGATGTAAACATAGAAAAACATCAACAATTTGCTTTAAATGATAACTCGTACTTAACCCTTGGACCAATTTGGCTTAAACTTCACAGGATGTTGCCTGGATGGATCCCTACCAAAACGGCTAAAATCGCTCTGCTCTGATGATCAAGATGACCACCAGAGCATGAAATAGAAAAATGTTTAAATGACTTCTCTCAGACACCTCAGCCAATTTCATTCAAATTTCATAGGAAGGTTGCTTAGGTGACCATTGACCAAAATAGCTAAAACAGTTCCCTGATGATAAAAATGGCCACCAGTCTAAAAATAGAAAATAATCAGCTTAAAACGAGGTGAGCGATTCAGTGCCATCTTGGCCATCTTTTCTTCTTACATGTATATGTATAAGCCTGTCCAGGAAAGAGTGTGGTAAGGTAAACTGACTAGCTCAATATTACTTTTTTTGTTGTTCTGTTGACGGGGCCATTAAGCTCCAAACCATAGCAAACCAGTATAATACAAAAATTTTTTTGCACACGTCTGTATGCAAATCAGATGGCTCCAACAGGATCAAATCAGATTGCCTACCCTCACAGAATTCAGCCTTCCTTAAACCATTTCCTACCGGAAACCCCACAATGGGTAACAGGCAAACAGTGCAAGCCCAGATTAGACATTCTGCTGCGTCTGATCAATGCCTACACTGCATGAAGTTCAGCCATTTTCCAAATACATTTTGAAGAAAACACAACCTGACACCCATAAATTTTGAAATGGATTTGTGCTATATATGAGGTGTAAGATACCATTTGGTACAAAATGGGTTAACCCACAGTAGATTAGGAGGAAACAAAGTGTACACAAACCAGAGAAAATTCCAGAAATATTGCTCCATAGAATCTCTTACAAAATGGGGGGACAACTCTTAACTCGTAAGACGCCGGAAAAAACTACATCTGAACGTCTGCTGAATTTTTTTGCAAACTATTTAATAATATGTGTTCGCATACATGCAATGGCCCCTGCCCATTGGGGCTTGAAGAAATAGATGGGCTGCATTATGTTTCCATGCAGAGCTGAAACCGACCCACACACGAGTCCTGGTAAACCGCTTAGAGGATGTAAGCCTGTCCAGGCAAAACGGTGCGAGTCGGCCCGTCCATGTTTATAAACCCTATTGGTTT
Source organism: Lucinisca nassula (assembly GCA_963580285.1). Taxonomy (NCBI): domain Eukaryota; kingdom Metazoa; phylum Mollusca; class Bivalvia; order Lucinida; family Lucinidae; genus Lucinisca; species Lucinisca nassula. The sequence continues at coordinate 111,042,284 of OY757017.1, read as the reverse complement.
CATTGGGCGACAGGGATTGAGATGTCATTTCATCTCAATGTCGGGTAAAAGTCCCACAAAATTGGAAGTAACGTCTCCAAAATGACCTATACACTGTTGACGGGGACGTTAAACCTCAAATCAAACAAACAAAAACAAAGCATAGGAGCAGTCTGATCTGGGTCCACACTGTTTGCAAAAAAAAATTACCTTTAAAGTAACCGGCAGGTGGCAAAGCAGACGAAAATTGTCGTGGTTGGCATTTTGTGGGTTAAATGGAAAGAATTAGCCTTTCCTGTTAGAGTGCTCCATGTGATGAAACGCTCAGTGTACAATCTAGAATTTGGGGTTTGGGGACCCTCTGTGCCCACAGGTTTTAAAAAAGGGGGTCATTTGGAAATTTCGAGGGTCTTTAAATTATTCTGTATAAAGTTGCCAGATTTATCTAAGGTTTTGGCTATATGATAAAAATGGACACAAAACAAGTTAGACAAAATCTGTTTTGTCTATCAGTACTGAGTTGGTCACATTTACCTCAGTTAACCAGTACATAGCAATTTGGATAAAATGTCTTGCTCAAGGACTAATAGAATGAATGCCATGAAATTTGTTTCTGGAAGAGAAGAACTCTATAATAAATAGCTTTTTCAGTCCGGTATTTAGCATAAGCCACCTGTCACACGGCCGCATGCCAGGTAAACAAAACATCGATTTGGGTTTAACAAATAGGAATTTTTACTGGTTAAATAGATAAAAACAAAACGTTTTTCTGAGTTATTTTGATTTGGCAACAAGAGGTTTGTGATTAAGTCAATAATATGCACCAGACTGCCGAAAAATCACGAGAAAATCACAAAAATGAAATCTAAAAGAAACAGTCATTAAATACTACAGTTGCGCCCGACGGGCCCATTGAATGATCTCTAGTTTTTGGATATATGGAACAGCATCAAGACTTGTCTGCTCAGGACAACTGAAGAAGTGTGTGGCACAACTCAGGCCCCACCGCTGGCGTCTCGAAACCTGGTGGTGGAATGAGCATGTTAATAAGCTCATTTCAGCCAAGCGGCAAGCCTTTAAGGCATGGAAGACTGGTAAGGGCACTCGTGCATCATATCTTGGGGCCAAAGGCATAGCCAGACGTGCGGTGCACCATGCTCGCCAAGAAGCTGAGAAGGAGATCTACAAGAATATTGACCCTAAGTCCTCAGAAGTATATCGCCTTGCTAGCCAGATGAGAAGAGAGAATGCCGATGTTATAGGTGACAAACCAGTAAAGAATGATGCAGGGGAGATGTCTATGAGTGGAGACTCAAAGCAGAGGGCCTGGTTTAATAGAACACTACAAAAGGCTACTCAATGTTGAGTTTGACTGGGACCCAGACCACTTGTCTGATGAACCACCAGTGGAAGGGCCGCCCATCCCATTCACTATTGATATGGTTAAGAGGCTGTCTCTCAGATGAAGACTGGCAAAGCACCAGGCCCTTCCGGCATAGTGGTGGAGATGATCAGAGCTGCAGGTGATGCGGGCGCCTCAATGATCCGCGACCTTGCAGCTGCAATCATCCGTGATGGAAAGGTACCCTCTGACTGGGAACAGAGTTTCATTGTCTGTCTCTACAAGGGCAAGGGCGATGCATTGGAAGGGGGTAACTACCCTGGTCTCAAGCTGACAGAACAGGTCATTAAAGTCCTGGAGAGGATTGTGGCTGGCCTCATTAGGCATTTGGTGTCTATCGACGATTCCCAGTTTGGCTTCGTCCCAGGAAGGGACACAACAGATGCAATTTTTATGCCCCCGCATCATATGATGCCGGGGGCATATAGTTTTTCGGTTTTCCGTACGTGCGTACATGTGTACGTCCGTCTGTACGTGTGTGTGTGTACGTACGTACGTACGTGATCCTGTAACCTCAGGTTAAAGTTTTTTGTAACAGGTAGAGCCTGAACTTTTAGAACTTATATTTTCCTAACCATTTGATGGAACTGGTTCATCTTTGGTATGATGATAGATATAGGTCCAAAGTTTTATTAAGCAATACCCCCACCCATGCCTGTTACCTCAAGGTCAAGGTCACAGACTTAGAAATTTTCAATGTTAAAGACTCAGGTTAAGGTTTTTGTAACAGGTACACTTGAACATTTTAGAAGTCATATTTTCCAAACCATTTGATGGAATTGGTTCATATTTGGTATGATTATAGATATAGGTCCAAAGTTTTATTCAGCGATACCCCCACCCATGCCCATGGCCTCAAGGTCAAGGTCATGGACTTAGAAATTTTCCATGTTAAAGACTCCAGTTAAGGTATTTGTACCTGGTAGAACCTGAACTTTTATGATGGCTTTGGTTCATATGATGATAGATATAGGTACAATGTTTTATTCAGCAATACCCCCACCCATGCCCATGAGCTCAAGGTCAAGGTCACAGACTTAAAAAATTTTAATTATCCCCTCGCACAACATAGCTCTAGCGTCTATATTTCTTCGCTGATTTCAATATAACTTCACACAAATGTTCCTTATGACGTATCTCGAGCGAGTTTGACTTTCAAGGTCATGACTTCATGGTCAAGGTCACTGTGGCTATTTTTAGAAAAACTTTGTCATCGCTCTAGCGCCTACATTTCTTCACCAATTTCAATATAACTTCACACAAATGTTCCTTATAAAAATATCTCGAGCGACTTCAACTTTCAAGGTCATGGCCTCAAGGTCAAGGTCACTGTGGCTATTTTTAGAAAAACTTTGTCATCGCTCTAGCGCTTACATTTCTTCACCGATTTCAATATAACTTCACACAAATGTTCCTTATGACAATATCTCGAGCCATGTCGACTTTCAAGGTCAAGGTCACTGTGGCTATTTTTGAAAAACTTTGTCATTGCTCTAGCGCCTGCATTTCTTCACTGGTTTCAAAATAACTTCACGCAAATGTTCCTTATGAAAATACCTTGAACGAGTTTGACTTTCAAGGTCAAGGTCACTGTGACTATTTTCAGAAAAACTTTGTCACTGCTCTAGCGCTTACATTTTTTCGCCAATTTCAATATAACTTCTCATAACTTCTCATCACAAATATTCCTTATGACAAGGTCACACACTTAGAAAATTTTGTTGCAACATGGATTTTTGGGGTGAGGCGGGGCCCTTGGCGGGGGCATCTGTGTCGTCTGGACACATTTCTAGTTGTTGTATGGTAGCTGCAAGAGAAGTATCTGGCGGCCAACAGGAGACTCTACATGGCTTTTGTAGACCTGGAGAAAGCATTTGATCGAGGTCCCCGGAAAGTCATCTGGTGGGCACTAAGAAAACTTGGAGTGAACGAGTGGATTGGCGACTGGTCCAAGGGATGCTAATGCTTGGAGCCGTGTCCGTGTTGGTGATGGTTACAGTGAAGAATTCGAAGTGAAGGTGAGTGTTCATCAAGGCTCTGTTCTGAGCCCACTGCTTTTTATCATTGTGCTTGAAGCCTTGTCATGCTAGTTCTGCTCTGGAGTCCCCTGGGAGGACCTGTATGCAGATGACCTGGTCATCATAGCTGAATCCCTTGAGGAATGTGTCAGGAGGCTCTTAACTTGGAAAGACGCAATGGAGGCGAAAGGGCCGACAGTGAATGCAGGAAAGACAAAGATCATGATCTGTGTTTCAGGTCTGGACCTCCTATAGAGTACAGGCCTGTTCCCATGCGCTGTATATCGCACTGGAGTGGGCAGCAACAGTATCTTTTGTAATGGCTGCAAGTTCTGGGTGCACAAGAAATGCAGTGGGCTCAAGCGCTTGATAGAGGACCCTGATTACAGGTGTACACGGTGCCAAGGAACTGCACGACCATTAGATGGCAGACCACAGAGGGAATTCCAAGTCCGATCTGACAAGTTGGAGGTTGTAGCTTTCTTTTGCTGCCTAGGTTATATGCTCTCAGCAGTGGGTGGTTGCGACCTTTCAACCACATCACGTGTGAAAACAGCCTGGAAGAAATTCAAGGAGTTGCTACCAGTTCTCTCTTCCCGCCACCTCTCGTTCAAGACACGTGGCTGTGTGTACAGCTTTTGTGTGCGGAGCACAATGCTCCATGCCAGTGAGACATGGCCATTGACAAAGCCAAACCTCCAACCATCTTCACTGGAATGACAGGGCAATGATCAGACAGATCTGCAATGTCAAGCCACAGGACACTGTCACCATCAGGTCCTGTGAGTTACTTGAGCGTCTTGGCATAGAGGACCTGGACCTCATCCTGAAAGAGAGAAGGCTCTGCTGGGATGGACATGTGGAATGTTCCAACAGTGCAATCAAGACTGCCTGTGACATACAGGTAGGTGGAAAGCGGGGGCCTGGAAGGCCCAAGAGGACCTGGAAGCAGCTGACAGAAAGAGATTGCAGAGAATGGAAGCTCTCTGCTGTCGATCCTCATGATAGACAGGCCTAGAGATCTGGTGTAAGATCTGCCATGCGTGCAGCAAGCCAGTTTCCTGGAAGGGGACCCACTTATGTGGACATTGCCCCTGTACCTGCACGTTAATAAAAAATCCGTTGATGATGATGATGCGCCCCTCATGTAAAAAGTGCATTAAGGGCGCAATGGCGCAGCCTAGATTGAACACTGAACGCTCTTTAGTGAGCAAATTCTTTCCTATTAACTCTGCGATGAAACTCCCTCTAGAGAGCAAGCAAATATTTCCTATATAACAGCGATCCCTTTGATGAAAGAGGACAGATTTAATGTCCACCACCGGAGGTCAGGGGGACATATTGCCCGTTTGCGTTGACGTGAGTGTAGCCTGTTTGAAGCACTGAACCTATGGATGGATTCTGACCAAACTTGCATGGTTATATCACTTGGATGGGGGAAAATAGTCATTAGGTTATGATGACCTTGACCCCATTTTCATGCCCCCCAAAAACTCCATTTTGGGTCAAAAATGGCTTGTCTGCACTCTATCTTGTGAATAAATCAATTAATTATGGCCAAACTTAGTACAATATATCATTACGACATACCACAGATTTGATTAGATTTTGGTGCCCCTGACCTCATTTTCAAGGACACAGGACTCCAAAGACTCTGAATTTTGGTTTGTCTGTACCTTATCTCATGAACAAATGGATGAAATTGGGCCAGACTTGGTACAATATATCATTGCCATCCACTAAAGCTTTGATTGGATTTTGGTGATCTTTACCTTATTTTCAAGGGCACAAAGGCCGTGAATTTTGGCTTGTTTGCACCCTTTGTCATGAACAAATGGATGAAATTGGGTCAAACTTGGTACAGTATATCATCGCAACATACTAAAGATTTGATTAGATTTTGGTGACCTTGACCTTATTTTCAAGAGCAAAGGCCCCAAAAGACTATGAATTTTGGCTTGTCTGCACCCTATCTCATGAACAGCTGTATGAAATTGGGTCAAGTTTGGTACAGTATATCATTGCAACCTACCAAAGATTTGATTAGATTTTGGTGACCTTGACCTTATTTTCAAGGGCCCAAAGTTTGTGTGTTTTGGCTTGTCTGCATCCTGTCTCATGAATGAATATATGAAATTTGGTCAAACTTGGTACAGTATACCAAAGATTTGATTGTAATTTGGCGACCTTGACTTTATTTTCAAGGGCACAGGTCCCCCAAAAACTGTCAATTTTGGCTTGTCTGCACCTTATCTCATGAACAAATGCATCAAATTTGGTCAATTTTGGAACAATATATCATTGCAACCTACCAAAGATTTGATTAGAATTTGGTAACCTTGGCCTAGTTTTCAGGATATAGTACCCCCCACCACCCACCCCCAAACTGTCAATTTTTGCTTATCTACACCCCATCTAATGATTGAATCATTGAAATTTGGTCAATTTTGGAACAATATATCAGTGCAACTGACAAAAGATTTTTTTTTAGATTTTGGTGACCTTGATCTCATTTTCAAGTCACAGGCCCCCAGATATTGTCAGTTTTTGCTTATCTGCACCCTATCTCACTAACAAATTGATGAAATTTGGTCAAACATATTACACTATATGATTGCAACCTACTAGAGGTTCAGATTTTGACCTTATTTTCAAAGGAACAGACCCAAAACATGTCCATTTTGGCAGGGCTTGAGATGTCATTTTATCTCAATGTCAGGTAAAAGTCCCACAAAATTGGAAGCAAAGTCTCCAAAATGACCTGTACAGTGTTGATGGGGACGTTCAACATCAAATAAACAAACCAACCCAAGTTCTGCGACAGAAGGTCAGGGTCTAGTTGTTTAATACTAACAATGCCTTTATTTAACAACATATCATTAAATATTTGATCAGTATATATGGCAAATATGCTGATGTTTTTGCTGGAAAAGTGTGAGTAGCTTTTGCAAATTTTGTCCAGCAAAAATTCCAAAGTATGAGATATTGTACTTGCCTGAACAGTTAACATTTTGACCATTAACAATCTTGTTAAGCTAAAAAAAAATGGGCCCTTTGTTATGCTAATGATGCTTTTAACAACTGGGCCCAATATTTTATTTGTCTGAATACTCCAGTTTTCACCCACCTGATTCAGGGTGGGCTCAATATAATGCAAATGAAACAATCTTGGAAAAGCCATAAACCAAAAAAAAAAACAAAAAAAAACACAAAGGCCCATAGAAAAAGGAAAAAATAAATTTTCATGAAAAAAAAGTTCATTATCCCCTCTTTGCATTCAGTTATGTTTGTTTAGCAAGAATTTAGGTTTTTTTTTTTGTGTGTGTGTGTGTGTGTTTTGAGTTTCACATCCCGCCAGCAACTAAGGTCATATGGAGATGGGACCTTGGTTTAAAGACTCATCTGAAAGACTGGAGAAGCCCGGAATCAATCCCACAACCCTTGGTTTGCAAAGCGAATAGCTTATCCACTACACCACGCAGGCTTCGAATTAGTGCTCTTAGGATAATGCCACTAATAATTTAACCCATAACTGCCAATCATTACATTTAAGATGTAATTTCCAAATATTTTTGTTACATATTTCGGAGAAATCAAGGCTTTACATTATATGTGAAGTGTCTGATAACGTAATTATCCAAAGTATTGGGACAGGGAAGCCTAAGCAAACAGTGCAGACCCAGATCAGACTTCTCCTTTAGTAGCAGTCTGATCAGGGTCTACACTGTTTGCCATTCTGTCTGCACTTTTTGGACTCTTTGCCTGTTCATGAAACAAATTTGTTAAAATTTTAGGAGAATTACAGCAATTCCTCAAGGTATCGGAATTTTTAGGATTTTTACGGTAATTCTTTGTAATGACCAGATGTTATTGAACGAGTACTGCCATTATAATTAACCCTTCTCTTGCTGAATATTCAATTAAGCCACACCCATTTCTGACTTTGAACCAATTAAATTACTTGATGTAATTTATTCCTACAAAGTCATAAACTGAATGTAAAACAGTGTAGATCCTGATCAGATGGCTTCTTCAGAAGCCATCTGATCTGGATCTACACTGTTTGCAAAGATAGGGGTTGTCGCGAACAGCAAGATAAGGGTTAAGAAGGGCCCTCTATATTTGGATTGTGTATTTTCAGAGAAGCTTCAAGAAAAGAAACAAGAAGAAATTGACAATAAGTTTTTCACCGAGATGCCATGTAAACATTACATGGAAGTTACACAGTTATTATTGAAATAGTAAGTCTACCCAGGTAAACTCTTATCATGCTGTTCACGACAACACCTATATTTGCAAACAGTGTAGATCCAGATCAGATGGCTTCTAAAGAAGCCATCTGATCAGGATCTACACTGTTTGACATTCAGTTTATGATTTTGTAGAAATAAATTACATCAAGTAATCTGATTGGTTCAAAGTTAGAAATGGGTGTGGCTAAACTGAATATTCAGCAGGATAAGGGTTAAGAGAACATGTGTCTGAACAGAAATTCTTTCCCTCAGTCCATAAGATGACAGTCACAATAATTATATGTAAGTTACACAGTTATTATTGAAACAGTAAGTCTTCCCAGAATCAGAGAACATGTGTCTGAACAGAAATTCTCTCCTTCAGTCCATAAGATGACAGTCACAATAATTATATGTAAGTTACACAGTTATTATTGAAACAGTAAGTCTTCCCAGAATCAGAGAACATGTGTCTGAACAGAAATTCTCTCCCTCAGTCCATAAGATGACAGTCACAATAATTATATGTAAGTTACACAGTTATTATTGAAACAGTAAGTCTTCCCAGAATCAGAGAACATGTGTCTGAACAGAAATTCTCTCCTTCAGTCCATAAGATGACAGTCACAATAATTATATGTAAGTTACACAGTTATTATTGAAACAGTAAGTCTTCCCAGAATCAGAGAACATGTGTCTGAACAGAAATTCTCTCCTTCAGTCCATAAGATGACAGTCACAATAATTATATGTAAGTTACACAGTTATTATTGAAACAGTAAGTCTTCCCAGAATCAGAGAACATGTGTCTGAACAGAAATTCTCTCCTTCAGTCCATAAGATGACAATCACAACAATTATATGTAAGTTACACAGTTATTATTTAAAAAGTAAGTCTTCCCAGAATCAGAGAACATGTGTCTGAACAGAAATTCTCTCCTTCAGTCCATATGACGACAGTCGCAACAATTGTCACCTGCTTCGTCACTAGGAGTAGTCTGATCAATGTCCATGCTGTTTGCCTGTATGCAAAATAAGTTTGAAAAATTTGCAAGAAAAGAAAATGCAGCAGGTGACATATTAAACAGACACATTGTCAGGTGCGGTTTTTCCTGTCATCTTATGGGTTAAGATTAAATTTCTTCTTTGGAAGGACAAAGTTTTCAGTTAAATAAATAAAAAAAAAATAAATAAAATAGTCTCCCTTATAAAGCAATGGCAGAAAATGTCAGATTTCTCCAGTCACCTGAAATGAGATTGTTGGCTAAACTTGTTGGTACAGAGAACAAAAGGCTTCCTGTTTTGTCATTCACTGCAAGAAATATATGTTGTGGATATTTGTTAGAATCACCAGTACTTAACCCATTTTGTACTGGAAACCCCAAAACACGTACCCTTGCAAACCGTGCAGGCCCAGATCAGATGCCGGGGAACGTGGCATCTGATCAGGGCCTCCACTGTTTGCTAAAAGTTCAGGCAATTTCCAAGTAGATTTTGAAATGGACACCTGCTGTATATACATGTATAAGGTGGAAGATTCCATTTGGTACAAAAAGGGTTGCAATATTCTTGAATATCTTTTATTGTCCATCTCATCTAAAGCTAAGGATTTGTCCTAAACAAATTGTTATTACAAATATAAGTTTTGTCATATTGACTTTTATAGTATAAATAGGATGTAAGGGCTTTATTAAGAAGGTAAGGTGGGATTATCCCCTTCTAGTTAGGTACTATCTCCCTGCTGCTTTGGATTTGTGAATTTGTAGTTAATACAGATAACATAGTAAGGGCTTTATTAAGAAGTTGAGGTGGGATTATCCCCTTCTAGTTAGGCACTACCTCCCTGCTGCTTTGTATTTGTGAATTTGTAGTTAATGCAGATAACATAGAAAATCATCTGCTTGTGTTGTCTTGACACCTCGAGCCAGTTGTTCAAAACTAACATGTTAGTTAACATATTCTTAAAACTTTGATCAGTTCACTTGGCATATACAGTAAAATTCTGCTATTAAGATCACCTAAAATTAAGACTAAATCTGCTTTTAAAAGCTTATTGAGGAGGTTTTAGATATTTATACCCCCGGCGTATGACATGGGGGTATATAGTTTTTGTCTTTTCCGTCTGTCTGTCAGTAAACAATTATTTTGTGTCAAAGATATCTCAGGAACTGCTTCACATAGAAACTTGAAATTTTGCACACATGATCAGTATGACTACTTGTATTGTGGGAAAGAAAATAAGGGCCAAGGGGTCAGGCCTTTTAGAGTTATTTCCCTTTGTATTTCGGCACTGGCGGGGGGGTATACGTGCCCCACTGGGCACTTTTGTCTAGTTTTTCTTTGTGTTTTCTACACCCAGTGACTCTTAATAAGAGACCACCTTTGGGACTGTTCGAAAGTGGTCTTTAAGACCACTTTCGAACAGTCCCAAAGGTGGTCTTAATCAAGGTTGGCAAAAAAGCGGGAAATACTCATATTTCCCTGGACGGCGGGAAATACAGGGAATTCCCGGGAAATACAGGGAATTCCCGGGAAATACAGGGAATTCCTGGGAAATACTGGGAAATATATATTTACATAGGTGGTACCAACTGAGACTGCTTAATATACCCCAACTACCTAGCTATTTGAAAGCAAAATTATTTCAAGTTCATACAGGGCTTGAAAATTCCACTTGTCTGCTGCAATGACCCCCACAAAAAATTAAAGACAAGTACATGTATAAAAATTGTCTAGTCCTTACAACATTTACCAAAGTTTACATGCACTTAGTCATGTAGGACAATTGTAATTTTGAAGAATTTTCTAGCCCTTTTTATCTTGAATAACTTGGAAGCCTTCATATAGAATGTATATAATTTCTTTACAAAGGTGATTCTAAAATAACTTTCAGCTGTTTCCCTTGACTTGTAAATACATGTACATGTAATTTTAATACTTTGATGAGTATTTGTACATGTAGATAATTTAAGAAAACTTTTATTAACTGTGTTCTTTATACCTGTCTCAATGAAACAATTAAATTATCACACCTTTTAGCATTAGAAGGATGATTACTTGACAAACTTGGAACCAACCTTTTCTAGTGTAAACATCCTTAAAATTCAAACATCCAAGGAGTTGTTGTAAATCTCAAAAAAATTGAACCATGTGGTTTAGTTTGACTCTAAATCATACAAAACATGTAGTTCCAATGGCAAACTCTCTTAACCCATTGTATACTAGTGGACTCTTCCATTGTTGTGTGTTGGACAAGTCTATTTGTCATATAAGGGGTGTCAGGCTTATTTTTTCGATTTTATTCCATTTTTGACAATATTCTCTTAGCAAATAGTGCAGGCCCTGATCAGATGCCGTGTTCTGCGGCATCTGATCGGGACCTACTCTGTTGCCAAGATACCCTTTAGGGGTTTCCCCACAGGCAATGGGTTAAAGGAGCTAAGTTATTCTGATATAGGACTGCACTGTTTGCCCAGGCATGTCTGTCCCAAATATTAGGATCATTTTGTATTTTATCTTCCTAAGTGATGTTAAATAACTATCTGCACCCTACATAACAATGGATCACTTTATATTTATGCTTACAGAAGTGTTTGGTTAGGTAAAAGCAGACTTATGACATATTATATGTATGGGGAGGCATATTGCAAAATAGCTAAATGTTCATTTCAATTAAATTACACTATTAATAGTGTTTGTCTATGAAATAACTAAGCAAAAATCAAATTTCCCAGTATTTCCCACTTTTGCTGAAATTTGGAGTATTTCCCAGGACGGTAATTACCGGTAAATACCAGTGGGAATTCCCACCACTGGTATTTACCGACCAACCTTGGTCTTAATATATGAATTTTACTGTATGATAATATTTTTTTGCAAAAAAAAATGTGGGCAGCTTTTGCAAATGCAAAACCTACAAACTTTTTTCAGAAAAAAATACATGTATGGTATTAGATATTTTACTTGCTACAACAGTTAACATTTTGACGACTAACCAGCTCGTTAAGCTAACGATGCTTTGAACAACTGGTCCCAATATGCCAAAAAAGTTGTTGAAACCCTTGGGATTTACTGTACCATTTCAGTGCAATGGATGACATACCTCATGCTGATGAAACAAGGACACTGATCAAAGACATATGGGATATAAGAATCTCCAAATTACGGAGCAGTGTTGACACTTTCGTAAAGAGTGAGGCAACACATGCTAAGGTCAGTATGAAGTAGAGTAAGACCTTGTCTGCATAATCAAACTTGTCAACTTCCACACTCACACCTTCAGACTCTTGGCTGTTGACTCACCCGCTGTTGTCAGTTGCTGTCAGGGGGTGATCTTGCTTAGTACTGGTTTTCTCCAGCTCCGGATACAGAATAGAAATCAGGACAGTAAACCCGTAACATGCAGATCAAAACAATTGTCTGCTTTTTGTCTGCTCGTTACTTTTTGCAAACAGTGTGGACCCTGATCAGACCTGCTCCTGTAGGAGCAGTCTGATCAGGGACCACACTATTTGCCTGTTTGTAAAAATAGGTTTGACAAATTTTAGATGTATTTTTGCTTGGCATCTTATGCCTAAAGGGCTAATTTTCTGTAATGTTTCTTAAAAACAAGATGTGTACACATTAGAATCATCTCATTGAGACAATTCTAATAAGTACCCACAATATGTCTTTAGATTGGTGCTCAAGGTGAGCTCTTGTGAGTTGTGAATAAAATCCCTAAATTATTCTTTTACTCACACTTATTTTGAGCTCCAGATATGGAAGAGTTATGAGGCACAATTTTCCTGATTTTCTCGTTTGAAAAACGTACCCACAATCTACATTTTAACCCTTAGCTTTCTGAATATTCAAGTAAGCCACACCCATTTCTGTCTATCAACCAATCAAATTACTTAAATTAATTTATTGCTACAAATTCATAAACTGAATGCCAAACAATGTAGATCCTGATCAGATGGCCTCTGAAGAAGAACTGTTATTATCTGGAACTACACGGTTTACAAAGTTGGCCCCCGCCAATCGGGGCTTGAAGAAATATATGGGCTGCATGATGCTTCCACGCAGAGCTGAAACGGACCCACAAACGAGTACTGGTTAACCGCTTAGAAGATTTAAGCTTGCCCAGGCAAAGCAGTGCGAGTCGGCCCATCCATGCTTATAAACCCTATTGGTTTCATTATGCGGCAGGGCTTGAGATGTCATTTCATCTCAATGTCGGGTAAAAGTCCCACAGAATTGGGAGCAACCTCTCCAAAATGACATTTACAGTGTTGACGGGGACGTTAAACTTCAAATCAAACAAACAAAAACTGTTAGCAAAGATAGGGGTTGTCATGAACAGCAAGATAAGGGTTAATGGGAGAAATAAGAAAATTATCTTGAAATTATTCTCTTTACTACTCCTTATCTGTAAGGTGATCAGTCTTGTAAAATAGAAGGATCACAACTTCATGTGTGGGTTGAATTTGCAGCAAACACAGGTATTTATCACTGTATCTCCACTAACAATCTAAAGACAAAATCGTGCTTCCAATGCTGAGGTGAATAACGCAACTCAGAAAAAACTGAGCAGCCATGCATAACGCTCCCTAGATACTGAGTTTACTGCAGCATCAGATAGCTTTGTATGCGCTATTTGAGCATCCTTATGAGGGATGTCTCTGTAGGGCAGTAAGTAAAAAAGCTGGACTGTGCAGTGCTACATGTAGGTGAAGTTGCCCAATCTGTGCATGGGTTCAATTCTTATTAAAAAGTAAGTTCTGTTTCTTTTGAATTTAATAGTCCATTCAACACTTTTAAGGTCATATCGAGCTGGTCAGTTTTACCCACCCACACTTTTCTAAGGCAGGCTTATTCACAAGCAGTTCACCAGTTGAGTGCACATTCTTTTGTCAGAAACTGACAACTGCCATTCTTAAATCAGCAGAAGGGAGAGCAGGACAGTAGAAAAGATTTCATCATCAATCTCCATGAAAGAATTTTGCTGGCCTGGCAGGTATCGAACTGCAACCTGGTCACCAGTCAGATGTGCATTCGACTGAGCTACCGAGACTAGCTTCGTATTCAAAAATACTTGTTGCATTCATAAGCAGAACAGATTTGATGTTCAGCTGAGCACATAAAAAATGTGTCACCTGGGGCCAGTCTGTTGTTAGTTGAAATAAAATAATTATACCCCCGGCATACGAAGTATGCTATTTCGTATGCTATGGTTATACCCACGGCATATGAAGTTTGCTATGGGGGTATATAGTTTGCTTCCTGCCGTTCGTCCGCCCGTCCTTCCTTGTGTCCGTCTTTCCATCTGTCCGGGTGAACATGTCAGGTTTAGGGGCTAGTGTCCAGATTGATAACAATAGAAAATGATTGGTAAACAATAGATTTATTCCGTAAATAAAAGGTTTAGGAGGTTAGCCCCTAAACCAAACAAAAGAAAAGAACAAAAGAAATAGCCCTTATACCTGATACCTGACATGTTGGAACGTCTGTAAGTCTGTCCAGGCGAACATGCCCGTCCTTCCTTGTGTCCGTCTTTCCATCTGTCCGGGTGAACATGTCAGGTTTACGGGCTAGTGTCCAGATTGATAACAATAGAAAATGATTGGTAAACAATAGATTTATTCCATAAATATAAGGTTTAGGAGGTGAACCCCAAAACAAACAAAAGAAAAGAACAAAAGAAATAGCCCTTAAACCTGACATCTGTGTGTCCGTCAGTTAACATTTTGGTTAAAGTTTTGCGTCAAAGTTTCTAGGAGATTGTATCTTCTGAACCCTTTGATAGATTTAGTTGATACTTACACTGAAGTTACTGGTTTTAAGATTTCATTGATGCATGTCCCTCCCCTACAATGACCTTGAGGTCAAGGACACAGACTTAGAAATTTTACATTTGGTTAAAGTTTTATGACAAAGTTTATAGATGCCTATATGTTCTAAACTCTTAAGACAAGTTCAATTGATACTTGCATCAATGTACCAGTCCCAACATTTTGTGATGTACGAGGACTAATCAAATATGAATGCAACTAAGCACATAAAAATGATTCTGTGATAGATTTCGATGAAAAATTTATTTTGTCCCCTCAAAAGTATTCCCCTTTAACAGATATACAAACTTTCAGTCTTCTGATCCAATCATTGAATGCATTTTGGTAGTCTTTTCGTGGTATACTATGAAGGCACTGGAATATTGCAGAACCGAGGTGTTTGCGCTGTACAAATTTTCGACCAGAAAGGTATTTTTCAGCCGCGGGAACAAAAAAAAGTCACACGGAGCAAAGTCAGGGGAATACGGGGGTGAGGGAGTTCAACAACCTTTTCCTGCTTCAGATAGTCTTGCACAATGAACGCCTTGTGCAATGACGCATTGTCATGTAGCAATCTGACATTGTCCAAACCAGTTGCGGGTCTTCGTTCTTTGAAATATTTCTTCAATTTTCGAAGAACTTTATTCTTGTAAAACTTTGCATTTACAGATTTGCCTTCAGGCACAGCAACCTGAATAGCAGGGCCCTGATTTAAAAAGAATATGGCATACATAACCTTATTGGCGCTCATGGTCCGCTTTGCAATGCATGGTCTTTTGCAATACTTTGTTGCCCATATTTCGTTCTGAATCTTTCGTTTTGGCTCAAAAAGTGAACCCATGTCTCGTCACCTGTGACGACATTAGCGAAAGACCGTGCATTGTAATTTGGAAACTTTTTAAGCAACTTTTTGGCGCACTGAACGTATGTCTTTTTTCTGCTCATCTGTCAACAGATGGGGAATCCATCTAGCACAGATCTTTCTCATTTTCAAATCCCGTTTCAGAATTGTATGAGCTGCTCCTAATGAGATGCCAACCATACTAGCTATTTGCATAGTGATGTATCGTGCATCGGTAGCAACTATTTCTTTCACTCTAGCAACCATCTTGGCGGATGTTGCTCTTTTCGGCCGACGATCATGTGGTGCATCTTCTGTTGAGCCTAGCCCACAGCTGAATTTCTTACACCAACGAAAAACTGTCGGAAAAGACATTTCATTATGCCCATAAACCGAACATATTTCATCAAAAGTGTCTTTGCACCGTATACCAAGAATACAACGATTCTTAATATAGGACCGTTTTTCAACGGCGTACTCTGACCTTCTTCCAACCATGTTTTGTATTAGTATACAAGAGTAGACAGTGTTTATCGAACGATATACATGGCTAAAGTGGACAGATTTTAACATGTTTGGTATCAATGTATAGGTAAAATGTTTTTCTATGCTGTGATATTTATTTCCAGGTAATTTTCGCATTAGTGCATGAAAAAACGTTCTACTTGCATTCATATTTGAACAGTCCTCGTATGTCCCTTCCCCCACCAACGGCGAAGGTCATGGACTTAGAAGAAATTTTACATTTGGTTAAAGTTTTATGACAAAGTTTATAGATGCCTGTGTGTTCTAACTCTAAGACATATTCAATTCATACTTGCATCGATGTTGCATACCAGTCCAAAGATTTCATTGATGCATAACCCACCCTGCTGCTTCAGTAACATTGATACCCCCACTCCTTCAGTAACTTTGATGCCCTCACTCCCTTGGTCCATTTAGAAATTTTATGTTTAGTTTAGCTTTTACAAGCACATTTCGAGGCTTTAGCGCGAAACTATTCTATCTGCAGTTTTCAAAATTTTACAGGAGAAGGAAAAAACTGAAAATCTTCACTGCTTTGACTCCTATGATAATTCTGAAAGGGTTTTTGAGTTCAAAATGTGTATTGTAAACATTGTGGGTAGCTTTTATTGAAAATAATTGAAAAATAAAAAAAATCATCAAATGGACTAGTTACGCGCTGAAATTGAACATTTTCGGCCGTAATTTTCAGTGCGAAACTAGTCTATCTTTTGAAAAAAGCTTGTTTTGTAGCACTTTGAAGCCAAAATAGTTTTGCATTAAGAAGAAAGTGAATAAATTATCATGATGCAATAATTTGGTTCAGCAGAAACCTAAAAGATATGTTTTTATTCTCACATCAAAGTAACAACTATACTGTAGAGTGACTGAGAATTGTTAATTCAACCACTGACAAGGGCTTTGAATTCATTTTACTTCTCTTGCATGAAATATGAAGTTTGATGAGAGGATTTTATTAGGAAGCTTCTTCACCCTTAATTTATCTATACACACAACCTTGTAATTTCTACAGCTCCAATACTTTTTGATATAAGAATAACGTTTCTAGTATCATGGTGCAGTACACAATTAGTAGAAGGCATGTCGTATGCTAGAACCACAACCCTGGTTGCCCTTGTATAGTAGTTATCTCCCTTTACAATATAATCACTTCAACACCATTTGAGATATGACTTGGTACAGTGATAGTCATGTCATGTCATGGGCAAGAACCACAACTCTGGGTGCCATGGCTCCAACACTGCTTGAAATATATTGTAAGCACTTTGTATAGTTATAATTGAGGGCAGTCAATGAAATTAATGCATGTCATTGGAAAGAATCACAATTCTTGCTGTCATTTCATCGGAGTTATCTCCCTTGATAATATAACCTTGTGACTGCTATAGCTTCAACCCCTTTGAGATATAACTATGCCATGTGGCACAAATGAAAATGTGGATGAGGTGTGTAAAATGTGCAAGAACCAGAACTCTGGATACCATGGTATTTTAGTTATCGCTCATGGGGATATGATCCATTGTTTGTTTTTTGATTTGATGTTTAACATCCCCGTCAACACTATTTAGGTCATTTTGGAGACGTTGCTTCCAATTTTGTGGGACTTTTACCCGATACTGAGATGAAATGACATTTCAATCCCTGCCGCCCAATAAACCAATAGGGTTTATATGCATGGGTGGGCCGACTCGCAGCAGTTTTCCAGGGCAGGCTTAGACCTTATAAGCAGATTACCAGTACTCATAATGCAGTCGGTATCAACTCTGTGTGGAAGCATTGTGCAGCCCATCTATTTCTCCAAGCCCTGATGGGCGGGGGTGGGGGCGGATATATATAATCCATTGAATTGTATTGATGGCACTTGATACACTTCAGTCCCTTTAGTACTCCTCTCATTATAGCACGGTTTTGGTTATAACACGGTCAGGCCTTGCCTCCGAAATTGTCATTTTACTATTATTTCTATTTAAAATTATCCCTTTATAAGATGGTTCACTTATAACACGGTCCAATTCTATGCATCCCAAACATAGTGTTATAAAGGGATGGCACTGTACAATGTGGCATTATGATATTGTGATAACCATAGCTTTAACCTCTTTTATTAGTATTGCTGGTACTTGCTAGGTTAGAACTTATGAAGGCATGTCAAGTACAAGAACCAAATATCTGGATGCACAACTAGCTTATACTGATAAGCTTGCCCAGGCAAAGTGTGGATAGGAAAACTGAGCAGCTCAAAAATGACCTAAATAGTGTTGAATAGGCCATTTAACCCCAAAACAAATACATTTTGAAAGTACATAACAAAGTTCTTGTCATTGTGCCTATCACTGACCATGTGTACATACAGAACACAGCTACTGGTTATTTATAGCAGTGCTAGTCATATCCTTGTGATGTCAGGGTACTGTGTGAAACTAAAAGCTGGACTGAGCAAGTGAATTTTGGGATTGGTTTATCAATCAACCCCTAGTTACTAAATAAAGAAGCTTCTCACTGCTATTGTTCATGTGACTGTCACTACTGATTAATGATTATGTTTTAGCAGTGCTAGTCATATACTTGTGATGTCAGGGTATTGTGTGAAACAAAAAGCTGGGATGAGCTATTGAACTTTGGGATTGGTTTATCAATCAACCCCTAGTTACTAACTAAAGAAGCGTCTCACTGCTATTGTTAAGTGACTGTCACTACTGGTTATTTAAAGCAGTGCTAGTCTTATCCTTGTGATGTCAGGGTACTATTTGAAACTAAAACATTGGCAGGACTAGTGAACTTTGGGGGTTAGTTTATCAATCAACCCCTAGATACTATCTCTAGAAGCTTCGCACTGCTATTGCCCATGTGACTGTCAATACTGGTTATTTAATTATAGCATTGATAGTCTTATCCTTGTGATGTCAGGGTACTGTGAGAAACTAAAAGCTGGACTGAGCTAGTGAACTTTGGGATTGGTTCATCAATGAACCACTAGTTGCTAACTAATGAAGCTTCCCTCTGCTATTGTTAAGTGACTGTCACTACTGGTTATTTATAGCAGTGCTAGTCTCATCCTTGTGATGTCAGGGTACTGTGTGAAACTAAAAATATTGACAGGGCTAGTGAACTTTGGGATTGGTTTATCAATCAACCCCTAGTTACAACTGAAGAAGCTTCTCAATGCTATTGTTCATGTGACTGTCACTAAAGGTTATTTATTTATCAATCAACCCCTAGTTACTAACCAAAGAAGCTTCTCACTGCTATTGTTCATGTGACTGTCACTACTGGTTATTTATAGCAGTGCCAGTCTTATCCCTGTGATGTCAGGGTTCTGTGTGGAACTTAAATCTGGACTGTCCTAGTGAACTTGGGGATTGGCTTATCAATCAACCCTAGTTACTAACTAAAGAAGCTTCCTGTCTGCTTTGTCCATGTGATTTTTGCTGACAAAATCCAGGGACTAGTTATTTTAAGCAGTGCTAGTCCTTTCCTTCTGATGTCAAAGCATTGAGTAAAAACTAAAACCTGAACAGGACCAGTGAACTTGGGGTTTGGCTAATCAATCAAATCCCTGGTTACTGTCTAAAGGCACTTCCCATTTGCTAATGTCCATGTGATTTTCAATAACAAAATCCAGGTGCCGATTGTTTTAAGCAGTGCTAGTTCTCTCCTTCTGATTTCAGAGTATTTAATCACTAAATCTGGTTTCTGCAAGTGAACATTAGCATATCAATCAACCTTTAGTTACTAACTTAGGAAGCTTCCGGTTTGCTATTGTCCATGTGACTGTCGCTGACAAAATCCAGGTACCAGTTATTTATAGCAGTGCTGGTTTTCTCCTTGTGACAGCAAAAAGTAAAACCTGGACTGGGCTTATTTACTAGGACATGTAATTGGAAGCCACATAACATGTCATAGCACAGTGTCTGATCAGGTCTACGCTGGTTGCTGAAAATACTGGAATGTAAGGGTTATACAAGCAGATGTACTAGTTTCGCACTGACTGAAAACATTAAATGCAGATAAACTAGTTAGACAAATATGTGGTTTTCTCAGCAATTTGAAAGGGCATCATAGGGAAATTTTCACACAAGCTGTAAAATGTAAATTACCTTCAAACTATCAAAAAAAGTGATTTTCACCAAAAATGTCATTTAGAATAGTTTCGCGCTAAAGCCTCGATTTATAGATTCTTATAGCTATCAGAGTATGGCGCTGGCTGGGGGTATACATGACTCACTGGTCGCTTTCTCTAGTTTTTGGCTCGCCGTCACGTAGTGACAAGGTGAGCTTTTGGGATCACTTTTTGTCCGTCGTGCATCCGTGCGTGCGTAAACAATTTCTTCTTCATAGACATCTCCTCCTAAACCACTGATCGGATTTTGACCAAACTTCTCAGGAATGATCCTTAGGTGGTCCCCTTTCAAACTGGGTCAAATGGTTTTGGTCTGTTGCACATATAGGTCACAGGAGCCAAAAATAGATTTTTTTTGCCGAAAACTTAAAAAATCTTCTCTGAAACCGCAAGGCCCAGGTCTTTGATATTTGGTATGAAGCTTCATCTAGTGGACCCCTACCAAGATTGTTCAAATTATAGTGCTGGGGCCAAAAAATGCCCCCGCCCCGGGGCCCATTGGTTTTACATGGGCTTATATAGGGAAAAGAAAATCTTTAAAAATCTTCTTCTCTGAAACCGCAAGGCCCAGGTCTTTGATATTTGGTATGACGCTTCATCTAGTAGACCCCTACCAAGATTGTTCAAATTATAATGCTGGGGCCAAAAATGCCCCCGCCCAAGGGCCCTTTGGTTTTACATGGTCTTATATAGGGAAAATCTTTAAAAATCTTCTTCTCTGAAACCTCAAGGCCCAGATCTTTGATATTTGGTATGTAGCTTCATCTAGTGGACCCCTACCAAGATTGTTCAAATTATAGTGCTGGGGCCAAAAATGCCCCCGCCCCGGGGCCCTTTGGTTTTACATGGGCTTATATAGGGAAAATCTTTAAAAATCTTCTTCTCTGAAACTGCAAGGCCCAGGTCTTTGATATTTGGTATGAAGCTTCATCTAGTGGACTCCTACCAAGATTGTCCAAATTATAGTGCTGGGGCCAAAAATGCCCCCGCCTCGGGGCCCTTTGGTTTTACATAGGCTTATTAGCTCACCTGAGCCGAAGGCTCATGTGAGGTATTAGTATACCACGAGCCGGCGTCCGTCGTCCGTCGTCCGTCGTCCACACTTTCAACGAAGTATATCTCTGGAACCAGTGGGCTGGCCTTGATCAAATTTCCTATGAACCATCATCAGGTAGGGAGAAAGGCTGTATTAGGTTTTCGTGCAGATCGGATGAGAACTCTGGTTGCCACAGCAACAAAGAGCTCCCATAGGCTTAACATAGGAAAAAGCTTGTCATCACTCTAGCTCCGTCAATTTTTTTCTGATCGACTTCATTCTTGCAGATAACGAGGACAGGCATGAAATCTCGATCAAGTTCGATTTTGGGCTGAATCGGATTATTCACTCAGGAGTTACGTGCCCTTGAGTGTTCTTAACATAGGAAAAAGTTTGTCATCACTCTAGCTCCGTCAATTTTTTTCTGATCGACTTCATTCTTGCAGATAACGAGGACAGGCATGAAACCTCGATCAAGTTCGATTTTGGGCTGAATCGGATTATTCACTCAGGAGTTACGTGCCCTTGAGCGTTGAAAAAATTGCCTATTGACTTAACATGGGGAGAATGTTGTCATCACCGTAGCTGCTTCAATTATTTTCAGATTGGCTTTATTCTTGCAGATAACCAGCACAGCCATGAAATCTCGGTCAAGTTCGATAACTGGCAGAATCGGATCATTCACTTAGGAGTTACCTGCCCTTGTGTGTTTTTGCATTAGGGTTAATGGGAATTTCAAAAATGTATATCTTAAAGACTACTTGGCCAACTTTGATCAAATTTCATGTGTCGCATTATTGGGCAAGTGGAAAGGCTTCATTAGGTTTTCAGGCAGATCTGAGTGGAACTCTGGTTGCCATGGCAACATCTAGCTCCCATAGACTTCACATAGGAAAAAGCTTGTCATCACTCTAGCTCCGTCAATTTTTTTCTGATCGACTTCATTCTTGCAGATAACCAGTACAGGCATAAAATCTCGGTCAAGTTCGATTTTGGGCCGAATCGGATTATTTGCCTTGGAGTTACCTGCCCTTGAGCATAAAAAAATACGTTGTGACCACGATAGCAACTTTATTTTTATTCAGATCAGCTTCAAACTTGCAGGTAACGTGGACAGGCATAAAATCTCAGTTAAGTTGGAATCGGAATATTGACCTCGGAGTTACATGACCTTGAGCGACAAAAAATATGCCCATAGACTTTACATAGGGAAAATGTTGTGACTACGATAGCGACTTGAATTTTTTTCAGATCAGCTTCAAACTTGCAGGTAACGAGGACAGACATAAAATCTCGGTTAAGTTCGATTTTGGGCCGAATCGGATTATTTGCCTTGGAGTTACCTGCCCTTGAGCATAAAAAAATACGTTGTGACCACGATAGCAACTTTATTTTTATTCATATCAGCTTCAAACTTGCAGGTAACAAGGACATGCATAAAATCTCAGTTAAGTTCAATTTTGGGCCGAATCGGAATATTGACCTCGGAGTTACGTGACCTTGAGCGACAAAAAATTTGCCCATAGACTTAATTAGGGAAAATGTTGCGACTACGATAGCGACTTGAATTTTTTCAGATCAGCTTCAAACTTGCAGGTAACGAGGACAGACATAAAATCTCGGTTAAGTTCGAGTTTGGGCCGAATCGGAATATTTGCCTTGGAGTTACCTGCCTTTGAGCATAAAAAAATACGTTGTGACCACGATAGCAACTTTATTTTTATTCATATCAGCTTCAAACTTGCAGGTAACGAGGACAGGCATAAAATCTCAGTTGAGTTCGATTTTGGGCCGAATCGGAATATTGACCTCGGAGTTACGTGACCTTGAGAGACAAAACAATTTGCCCATAGACTTTACGTAGGGAAAATGTTGTGACAGAAATAGCGACTTGAATTTTTAGCTCACCTGAGCCAAAGGCTCCAGTGAGCTGATAGTATACCAAGGCTCCGGAGTCCGTCGTCTGTCGTCTGTCGTCCGTCCATCCGTCGTCCACACTTTCAATGAAGCATATCTCAGAAGGCAGTCGACCAATCTTGTTTAAATTTCATGTGTAGCACCATTGGGCAAGGGGAAAGGCTGCATTAGGTTTTGGAGCTAGTCTGGTTCATTTGTTCCTTCATTCTTCTTTCTCTCCATATAGAGATAATAGACCAATGTTAAATTTTTAATCAAAGATTTCTCAGGAACTATAAAAGCTAGAAGCATCAAATTTGGTATTCAATAGAATAATGATGACTTATTTTGTGTAAGAGACATTGGGCTTTCTCAGCTTATTTGTTCATCTGTTCTTTCATTCTTCTTTCTCTCCATTTTGACCAATGTTAAATTTTCGTCAAAGATTTCTCAGGAACTATAGAAGCTAGAAGTCTCGAACTTGGAATGCAATGCAATAATGATGACTTATATCCTGTAAGGGTCAATGGGCTGGATTCTATTAGCAGATTTAGTAGTCAAGTCTGTGAATTGTTAAAACTTAAGTTCCTCAGGTGAGCGGTTTGGGCTCATTGAGCCTCTTGTATAGGTAAAATCTTTAAAAATCTTCTTCTCTGAATCTGCAAGGCCCAGGTCTTTGATATTTGGTATGAAGCTTCATCTTGTGGACCTCTACCAAGATTGTTCAAATTATATCCCTGGGTCCAAAAATCCCTCCGCTCCGGGGCCCTTTGGTTTTACATAGACTTATATAGGGATTATCTTCTTCTATGAAACCACAAGGCCTAGGTCTTTGATATTTGGTGTGAAATTTCATCTAGTGGACCTCTATCAAGATTGTTCAAATTATAGCCCTGGGGCAAAAAATTGCTAGAACATTTAACATTTTGACTACTAATGAGCTCTTTAAGCTAACAATACTTTGAATAACTGGACACAGGACTCTCTGATTCAGCGACTGAGCTACTTACCTCTTTCATGAAGGTTCAATGTTTTTGAAAAAATATATGATGGGGAAAAAAGAAATATAAGTAGACTGAACATATGATTACGGCCCCCGCCCATCGCGGCTTGAAGAAATAGATGGGCTGCATGATGCTTCCACGCAGAGCTGAATCCGACCGAGCACAAGTACTGGTAAACCACATAGAGGATCTAAGCCTGCCCAGGAAAAGCGGTGCGAATCGGTCCGTCCATGCTTATCAACCCTATTGGTTTCATTGGGCGACAAGGCTTGAGATGTCATTTCATCTCAGTGTCGGGTAAAAGTTCCACAAAATTGGAAGCAACGTCTCCAAAATGACCATTACAGTGTTGATAGGGATGTCAAACCAGCCTGGAAGAAATTCAAGTAGTTGCCACCAGTTTTCTCTTCCTGCCACCTCTCTTTCAAAACACGTGACCATGGGTATAGCTCTTGTGTGCGGAGTGCAATGCTCCATGCCAGTTAGACATGGCCATTAACAAAGCCAAACCTCCAAAGTTTACAGCGAAATGACAGGGCAATGATCAGACAGATCTGCAATGTCAAGGCACAGGACACTGTCACCATCAGGTCCAGTGAGTTACTTGAGCGTCTTGGCATTGAGGACCTGGGCCTCATCCTGAAAGAGAGAAGGCTTCGCTGGTATGGACATGTGGAACGCTCCAACGGTGCAATCAAGACTGCCTGTGACAAACAGGTAGGTGGAAAGCGGGGGCCAGGAAGGCCCAAGATGACCTGGAACCAGCTAACAGAAAGAGATTGCAGAGAATGGAAGCTCTATGCTATCGATCCACATGATAGACAAGCCTGGAGATCTGGTGTAAGATCTGCCATGCTGCAGCAAGCCAGCTACCTGGAAGGGGGCCCACTTTTGTGGACGTTGCCCCTGTACCTGCACATTAATCAAAAATCGTTTTTTTTTTTTTTTTTTGTTTTGTATTGGAGTTTTACGGCCCAGTCAACACTATTTAGGTCATTTTTGAGCCGGTCAGTTTACCTATCAACACTTTCCTGGGCAGGCTTATACGTAAGCGGTTAACCAGTACAGTGCACATTCTTTTGCCAGAAACTGACAACTGCCCTTCTTGAATCAGCGGAAGAGAGAGAATGACCGTAGAAAAGATTTCATGATCAATTTCCACGAAAGAATGTTGCTGACCCCGGTGGGAGTCAAAAATCGGTTGATGATGATGATGATGATGATAAATCAAACAAACAAACAATCATTACACATGATAAACACCGGCCCCGATAGCTGTTGGTAGAGTGTCCGCTCCGGGGAACGGGAGGTCACGGGTCTGATCCCGGGCCGCGACATACCAAAGTCGTTAAAAATGGTACTAGCTGCTCCTTGCTTGGCACTCAGATTGACAGGGTAGAGCTAGGACTGGTCGACCCATTGTCAGGATAATGTGACTGGTTGTGGTATCGTGTAATGTGTCTGGGACATGATACTTCAGTGAGGCAGCACTATAAAAGTGAGCATTGAGCTCCCTGTCACAACCAGACACCGTCGTGATATGACTGAAAAATTGTTGAAAGCGACGTTAAACACGAATTCACACACACACATACATATGATGAACTGTTATTGGCAGGTTATGTTGGTTTAACACAAGTATTTCCCTGCCATACAACAGAGAAGTCTACTAGTAGACTTTAAATTTCCTCCCACTTGATATGTACATATTGTCTCTTAAACGCAGAACTGCTTGAATTGATTCCTAGATCAGTAATTCATTTCAGTCTGTTTTAGGAAATCATATTCATTGGTAATTAACCCTTTTTGTACCAAAATGGAATCTTCCTCCTTATATGTAGCAGGAGTTCATTCAAAATTTAGGGGTGTTAGGGTATGTCTGAACTTTATGCAAACAGTGGAGGCCCTGATCAGACGCCGCTTTCTGGGCTGATCTGGGCCTGCACTGTTTCCCAGGGAACCCGTTTTGGAGTTTCTGGTACTAAATGGGTTAGTGTTTCATTCTTCTATTTACAGCTGAATCATTTGACTTTGATGGAGCTGAACACAGTGCGGCCATTCCTTACAAAAGCTCTGGACCAGTTACATGTGTTAAGGTCAAATATTAGTGGCAGGATACAGTCCACACAAGACTAGTTAAGTCCGGTTTGGTGAAGGTGACTGGGTACCAGCCATTACTTATGCTGAGTTGGGAGTTTTTAGTTTGCCTGTTGGTAGGGGCTGTACTTAGGGAGGAAAGGGAAGCACTTTCATAGGAGCCAACTCTTTCAGAATGGTTTCTGTCTTTCTTCTACTTTTAAAGATAAGAATTTGCTTCTGAGGGGACGTAGCTTTTTCAAAACTCTTTTTCTTTCTTATCTGGAGGGGTCTTCTCTTAAAAGGAAAGACTTTTCCTCAGAGGGTTCTACTCTTGAAAAGAAAGAATTGGGTCCACAAGAGAAGATTCTTTCCCTTTACAAGCAGTTTTTCCCTTTATACCTCTTTTGATAAGACAGACAAGGAGCTAATTCTTTTCTTTATGTAGAGCCCTATTGATAACACAGACATTTGTTTTAAGAGCTGCCACCCCAAAAGATGTATTTATTGCTGTTAAATCTTGGATGGTAATTTAGCATAAAGTTTGAGAGATATTGCAACAGAATATATTACTTCAGAATTCTTACAGGCGACAGACCTAGTGACATTATTCAACAGTGTGCAATATATGATGATGGGTAGATGAAAGTTTAAGAACAGGGACTAAAAAGTGCTGTACAAAATGTTTGCATCGTATGTTTTACTTGTGCTTGCTTTAAGCCTTATCCTGTTGAACATAACACCATTTACCTTTGCTAAGAAGCCATCTGATCAGGATCAAAACTGTTTGTGAATTGAACAAGTACATTATATCAAGCGATTTGATTGGTTGATAGTCAGTGATGGGTGCAGCTAAATCCAATCATTCAGCAGGATAAGGGTTAAGCATGGTGAGGCTACAGGAATTTGGTTTTCTTTTTGTCCGTCCCTTTGTCAATCCATCAACATTCAAGTAAACCCAGATGTTCAAGGCCTTTCTCAAGAACAAAAATCACAGATGTAACTATTGTTGTTTTCTGTAAGAGTGTGACTAGTTACTGGTCAGATAAACTTTCCATTTTGGCTGGCGTTTGTTGTGTCTTAGCTATATGGATTAAAGGTTGGTCTGTACTTGAATTGTCATACTGTAATGCCTCTATCATTTGATATAAAAAGGGCCTTTGTTGGGTCTTAGCTGTTTGGATGAAAGTTTGGTCTGTACTTAATTAGTCACATACTGTAATGCCTCTGTCATTATATCACCCACACTACCCTGGTCAGTGGTATCCAGCTCTACAGCACTGTGGGGAAGATGATGTAAAGTGCCACTTAAGCCCCACTGTCGCTAGTCCCACAGGCCAGATAGTCAAATGACATTTGAGCAAAAACGTTAGATATGTGCAAATGTGCTTTTTGAACAGGGCAATTGTATTTCTGAACAGTCTTTAGTGGAAAATGTGCTATAATGGTAGCCACTGACCCAAAACTCTTTTGAAATGGACCCCAAGGTCTATCAAATTTTGTCGGAAACCCGAAGCCCATGTAAAGCATCATTAACCCTTCTCTTGCTGAATATTCATTTAAGCCACACCTGTTTCTGTCTATCAGCCAATCAAATTACTTGATGTAATTTATTGCTACCAATTCATAAACTGAATGCCAAACAGTGTAGATCCTGATCAGAAGGCTTCAGAAGCCATCTGATCTGGATCTACACTGTTTGCAAAGATATGGGTTCTCGTGAACAGCAAGATAAGGGTTAACAGTCTGGTTAGTAGTCATGTTAGTTTTGAACCCAAGGTTTCTCAGTCATTGATGGTTGCTTGATATTGTTTTTTCCATTGCACAAAAAGATGGGTCTTTTGGCTGGTCTGGATGCATGTCTGACTGGTGACCAGGAGGTTGCTGGTTTGATCGACTCCTGGTATCAGCTTCATTCTTTTATGAAGATTGATCTGGAAATGTTTTTTATTGTCATTCTGTGGTTGTTTGATTTTTGTGTTCTTGGAGATGTTGCACTGATCGGTTAGGAGGCCTTCATGCGGACTGAACAAATTTGTCTAAATCGTGACGGATGTAAGGGCGAGGATTGCAGCCGGGTAAAATGGATTTAAGCCCCCAGTGGAATTCATTTCACTGACCGTTCAAAGGCGATTCTTGTGTTGCGGTTTATTTTTGTTATGGTTTGTGAGTATGTGTATCGCTTATACTTTCTTGTTTTGGATGGCCAATTGGCCATTTTGTGGGCAAGTGACTGCCTTTTGGCTTTCCACTGTTGGTGTTTCCATTAGGGTCCAGTTAATTCATGTTTTTTGTGTCTCTGATGGGAGCTGTGGGTTAATTGTATTGATTCCCGATCATTGCCTTCACTTCTATATTCCTGTCACTAATCAAAGAATGACAGTTTGCAACTTGCTGGCAAAGGAATGTGCACTATTGTTAATCACTAGGCAACTTGCTGGCAAAGGAATGTGCACTATTGTTAATCACTAGGAGGAATCGTATGACCAGCTTGATATGACCTTAACCCATTGTATGCTAGTTGACTCTTCCATTGCTATATCTTGGGCAAGTCCATTTGTCATATAAGGGGTGGTAAGCCTGTTTTCGTTTTTGTTCTCTTTTTGACGTAAAATTCTGTTAGCAAATAATGCAGGCCCTTATCAGACAACGCGTTCTGTGGCATCTGAACTGGGCCTGCACTGTTTGCCAAGGTACTCTTTTGTACGTCTCCCGCATGCAATGGGTTAACTGTGTTGACTTTCCTTGAATTTGGCAAATTGATCATGTGACAAAATGTGAAATTGTTAAACACATTGCATAATGAATTAAAAACCTGCTACTGTAGGCTGAATATAAAGTGTTACTTTCCTTCCTTATATGGACTGAAGAAAAACAAGCTTAAGTGTGCTAAAATAAATATCAGTTTATTTTTGTACATATATTACAAGCATAGAAAACCTTAATTATAACAACAATTTGTTCCAGAACATTTTGCTGTTCTAAAGGAGCCTAAGAAGTAGTTAAAAGGGAATAAAGGTCCTTTTCCCCTTATTTACTCCAAGAAATGAATGTTGTGGACATTTGTTAGAATCAAAATGTTGGATAGAATTGATTCCCACAAATATACACAAAATTTGTCTTTGAGTATAGGATAACAAAGATCTTTCATATAAATGGATTCAACGATCTGAAACCAGGCTCAGCCTTGAGCTAAGAAATCATTTCATTAAATTTATTGTTATAAAAAGTTTTGTTAACCTATTAAATGTCTGTTTAAAGAGGGTTGACTGTAAAATCAAGTTACTATATTCAAGGGGAATGGAAACACCTGGCAGATTTTCTCCGCCATTTTTCAAAGGTAGACAACTTTTGGTCCCTGTTTGCTTTTCTATAAGCCCTGTCCCACGGAGAAAGGGGTCTACTCTTAAAGGAAAGAATTTGCTCCTCAGGAGCAAATTCTTTCCTTTTAAGAGTTGACCCCTATTGACTTGGGAGACAAGACAAAAATACTTTTGTAGGAGTTGCCTCCCCTGAAGGTGTATCCATTCCCCTTAAAGGAAAGAATTTGTGCTTCAGAAAAAAATTCTTTTATAAGCAAAGCACTTTTCACACAGATTCACTCAGTTTTGTTTGTTTGTTTGATTTGAAGTTTAATTTCCCCGTCAACACTGTATAGGCCATTTTGGAGACGTTGCTTCCAATTCTGTGGGACTGTAACCTGACATCTCAAGCCCTGTCGCCAAATGAAACCGATAGGGTTTATAAGCATGGACGGTCCGACTAGCACCGCTTTGCCTGGGCAGGCTTAGATCCTCTAAGGGGTTTACCAGTACTCGTGTGCAGGTTGGTTTCAGCTCTGCATGAAAGCAACATGCAGCCCATCTATTTTTTCAAGCCCCGATGGGCGGGGGCCGTAGGATCGACTGTAAAATCAAGTTACAATATTTAAGAGGAATGGAAATACCTGCCAGATTCTTCTGCCATTTTCAAAGGTAGACAACTTTCGGTCCCTGTTTGCTTTTCTATAAGCCCTGTTCCTCGGAAAAAGGGGTCTACTCTTAAAGGAAAGAATTTGCTCCGAGCTACTCTTAAAGGAAAGAATTTGCTCCGAGGAGCAAATTCTTTCCTTTAAGAGTTGACCCCTATTGACATGGGAGACAAAAATACTTTTGCAGGAGTTGCCTCCCCTGAAGGTGTATCCATTCCCCTTAAAGGAAAGAATTTGTGCTGAAGAAAAACTCTTTTATGAACAAAGCACTTTTCACACAGATTCACTCAATTAACAGGAAGTGCTGAAAATTGTCATCTCTGTAAAAAAAGAAAACCCATGTACATGTATATGCCAGCTGTAGCCATTCTACAGGGATGAGAACAGCAGATTGCCAAAAAAGAGGAAAATTGGCCGGGGGTCAAGGGGGCCGCCTAGGTCCCTTTGCGGGTCAAGGGCAGAGCCCTTGTGGGGGGACAAGGGGGGCGAAGCCCCCCGCCGCAAATGAAAACTAGCTTTTCC
Organism: Lucinisca nassula; assembly: GCA_963580285.1. Classification (NCBI taxonomy): domain Eukaryota; kingdom Metazoa; phylum Mollusca; class Bivalvia; order Lucinida; family Lucinidae; genus Lucinisca; species Lucinisca nassula. The sequence continues at coordinate 111,011,851 of OY757017.1, read as the reverse complement.
AAAGGGCATGGGAAACATTTCCTGCATGTATTTTCCTTAAAAATGAAATATCTGTTTTACAAGTTTGTCATCATAATCAGATAGAAATTGACTAACTTTTAACTCCTAGCAATAGTACTACATGTAGATAGATCCAATGCATTTCTTTTTAGCTCACCTGTGACGTAGTGACAAGGTGAGCTTTTGTGATCACATTTTGTCCGTCGTCCGTGCGTGCGTCCGTAAACAATTTCGTGTCCGCACGATAGCATCTTCATTTATGATTTGATTTTAACCAGACTTGCACACAACTTGTACCCCAATGAGATCTAGGTTCCTTTCTTGAACCAGCCATATCCCATCATGTGTTACTGAGTTACGGCCCCTGAAAGGGCAAAAATTGCCTATTTTGGTCTTGTCCGCACGATAGCATCTTCATTTATGATTTGATTTTAACCAGACTTGCACACAACTTGTACCACCATAAGATCTGGGTTCCTTTCTTGAACCAGCCATATCCCATCATGTGCTACGGAGTTACGGCCCCTGAAAGGGCAAAAATTGCCTATTTTGGTCTTGTCCGCACGATAGCATCTTCATTTATGATTTGAATTTAACCAGACTTGCACACAACTTGTACCACCATGAGATCTAGGTTCTTTTCTTGAACCAGCCATATCCCATCATGTGTTACTGAGTTACGGCCCCTGAAAGGGCAAAAATTGCCTATTTTGGTCTTGTCCGCACAATAGCATCTTCATTTATGATTTGATTTTAACCAGTCTTGCACACAACTTGTACCACCATGAGATCTGGGTTCCTTTCTTGAATCAGCCATATCCCATCATGTGTTACTGAGTTACGGCCCCTGAAAGGCCAAAAATTGCCTATTTTGGTCTTGTCCGCACGATAGCATCTTCATTTATGATTTGATTTTAACCAGACTTGCATACAACTTGTACCGCCATGGGATCTGGGTTCCTTTCTTGAACCAGCCATATCCCATCATGTGTTACGGAGTTATGGCCCCTGAAAGGGCAAAAATTGTCTATTTTGGTCTTGTCTGCATGATAGCTGTTTCATTTATGATTTGATTTTAACTAAACTTGCACACATTTTGTACCACCACAAAATATCTTGGTCAAGATCGAATATGGGTCAGGTTGGGTCAAAAAGTAGCTCAGTAGGTCAAATCAGAAAAAAACCTTGTGAAGACACTAGAGGCCACAGTTTTGGTCCGATCATCATCAAACTTGCCCAGAATGATCATCTTGACAATATCTCAGTCAAGTTCAAATAGGGTGTTGTCGGGTCAAAAAGTAGGTCAGTAGGTCAAATAAGAGAAAAACCTTGTGAACACACTAGAGGCCACATTTTTGGTCCAATCATCATCAAACTTGCTCGGAATGATAGTCTTGACAATATCTCGGTCAAGTTTGAATATGGGTGATTTCAGGTCAAGAAGTAGGTCAGTACGTCAAATCATAGAAAAACCTTGTGAACACACTAGAGGCCACAGATTAGGTCCGATCATCATCAAACATGCCCAGAATGATCATCTTGACAATATCTGAGTCATGTTCAAATATTGGTCATGTCAGTCCAAAAAGTAGGTCAGTAGATAATATCATAGAAAACCATCTGAACACACTAGAGGCCACAGTTTTGGTCTGATCATCATCAAACTTGCTAAAAATCATCATTTGACAATATCTCAGTTAATTTTGAATGTGGGTCATATCTAGCCAGTAAGTAGATCAGTAGGTCAGATTGCTGAAAAACCTTGTGTACACACTAGAGACCCCAGTTTTGGTCCGATCATCATCAAACTTGCTCAGAATGATCATCTTGACAATATCTTGGTCAAGTTTGAATATGGGTCATGTCGGGTCAAAAAGTAGGTCAGCAGGTCAGATCATAGAAAAACGTTTTGAACACTCTTAGAGGCCACAGTTTTAGTCAAATCATCATAAAACTTGCTCAGAATGATCATCTGGACAATATCTCAGTTAAGTTCGAACATGGGTCATGTCAAATCAAAAAGTAGATCAGTAGGTTATTTTGTCATAACTTTGAACTGTTTGAGATAGAGCCTTCATATTTGGCATGTAGGTTCCTTGTGACAAGGGCTTCCCCCTCATATAAAGATTTGACCTGTGACCTACTTTATCATAACTTTTGAACCATATGAGATAGAGCCTTCATATTTGGCATGTATGTTCCCTGTGACAAAGTTTTCCCAACCATTCAAAACTTTTGAGCCATGACCTTGACCTTTGACCTACTTTGTCATAACTTTTGGAGCATTTAAGATACAGCCTTCATATTTGGCATAAAGGTTCCTTCATAGAAGTGAGTGTTTGAGTTGAAGTCTCACCAAAAGCTAAGGTCATACAGTGATGGGACCTCTGTTTAAAGACCAATCTGAAAGTCTGGAGAAGACTGGGATTGATACTGCTACCCCTGGTTTACAAGGCAAGTAGCATGACCACTTCACCATGAAGGCTTCTAAACTTCATTGGAATGTTGTGTAGATGACCCTCTAGGAAAATAGCATAACCATTAACAAATGGTCACCAGAGCTAAAAATAGAAAAACATTGTGAATTTGCTTCAAATGCGAACTCCTTCTAAACCTTTGGGCCAATTGGATTTAAAACTTCACAGGAATGTTGCCTAGGTGACTCCCTACCAAAATAGTTAAACCTTATTCCACTCCAATGAAGAAGATGGCTGCCAGAGCTAAAAATAAAAAAAAAAATCTTCAAATGACAATTCCTTCTGTACTCTTGGGCCAATTTCATTCAGACTTTGATGTTATGTTGCTTAGATGACCCTCTACCAAACAGGCTAAAACAATCCCGCTCTGATGAAAAAAAAAATGGCCACCGGAGCTAAAAATAGAAAAATATTGTAAATCTGATTCAAACGTGAACCCCTCCTAAACCCTAAGGCCAATTTGATTCAAACTTCACAGGAATGTTACCTAGGTTACTCCCTACCAAATAAGCTAAAATCACTCTGCTGATGAACAAGATGGCCACCATAGCTAAAAATAGAATGTACTCGAGACAGTGACAGACAGGTGAGCGAACCAGGGCCCTGTGGGCCCTCGTGTAATTTCTGCTCAAAAACACAGATTTTGGGTACCTCATTGAGGCGGTTACACATAGATTGTGGGTACGCATTAGAACCGCCTCACTGAATCGGTTGTAACGAGTACTCACAATCTATGTTTTGAGCAGAAATAAGAAAAAATCCGATTAACGCGTTATAATTGGAGCCTTCTTATATAGCATAGGCATTTTGTCGTAATAAAAGATTAAAATTGAAACTTCTTTTTTTAAAACCCTTTGTCATCAAGTGGTTGTCCCCCACTAATGTAAATAAATCATGATAACAGGCTCTGGAGCTGTCAGTGAAAAGTTATCTAAACAAACTTCTCACCCCTATCTGACAATCATCTACAAGAAAGGTGAATGAGTTCTTTCAATATTTACAAGTCTGTTAATTTCACAATTTTCATAAAAGACTCTATTCATTTACAATGTATTTATTTTTTATAAACAATTATTTCTACAATGGACACCTAATTAACAGACTTGGGCAAGTCTATGTACCACCATGAGATCTAGGTTCCTTTCTTGAACCAACCATATCCCATCATGTGTTATGACGTTACGGCCCCTGAAAGGGCAAAAATTGCCTATTTTGGTCTTGTCCGCATGATAGAATCTTCATTTATGATTTGATTTTAACCAAACTTGCACACAACTTGTACCACCATGAGACCTAAGTTCCTTTCTTGAACCAGCCATATCCCATCATGTGTTAGGGAGTTACGGCCCCTGAAAAGGCAAACATTGCCTATTTTGGTCTTGTCCGCACTATAGCATCTTCATTTATGATTTGATTTTAACTAGACTTGCACACAACTTGTACCACCATGAGTTCTGGGTTCCTTTTTTGAACCAGCCATATCCCATCATGTGTTTCGGAGTTACGGCCCCTGAAAGGGCAAAAATTGCTTATTTTGGTCTTGTCTGCATGATAGCTGTTTCATTTATGATTTGATTTTAACTAAACTTGCACACATTTTGTACCACCACAAAATATCTCGGTCAAGTTTGAGTATGGGTCATGTCGGGTCAAAAAGTAGGTCAGTAGGTCAAATCAGAAAAAAACCTTGTGAAGACACTAGAGGCCACAGTTTTGGTCCGATCATCATCAAACTTGCCCAGAATTATCATCTTGACAATATCTCAGTCATGTTGGAATATGGGTATTGTCCGGTCAAAAAGTAGGTCAGTAGGTCAAATCATAGAAAAACCTTCTGAACACACTAGAGGCCACAATTTATGTCCAATCATCATCAAACTTGCTCAGAATGATCATCTTGATAATATCTTTGTCACATTCGATTTTGGGTCATGTCGGATCAAAAAGTAGGGCACTAGGTCAAATCATAGAAAAACCATGTGAACACACTTGAGGCCACAGTTTTGGTCCAATCATCATCAAACTTGACCAGAATGATCATCTTGACAATATCTGAGTCAAGTTCGAATATGGGTCATGTCGGTTCAAAAAGAAGGCCAATAGTTCAAATCAGATAAAAACCTTGTGAACACACTAGAGGCCACAGTTTCGGTTCGATCATCATCAAACTTGCCCAGAATGATCATCTTGATAATATCTTGGTCATGTTCGAATATGGGTCATGGCAGGTCAAAAAGTAGGTCAGTAGGTCAAATCAGAGAAAAACCTTGTAAACACACTAGAAGCCACAGTTTTGGTCCAATCATCATCAAACTTGCTCAGAATGAGTCTTGACAATATTTTGGTCTAGTTCGAATATGGGTTATGTCAGGTCAAAAAGTAGGTCAGTAGGTCAAATCATAGAAAAACCTTCTGAACACACTAGAGGCCACAGTTTTGGTCCAATCATCATCAAACTTGCTCAGAATGAGTCTTGACAATATTTTGGTCTAGTTCGAATATGGGTTATGTCAGGTCAAAAAGTAGGTCAGTAGGTCAAATCATAGAAAAACCTTCTGAACACACTAGAGGCCACAGTTTAGGTCTGATCATCATCAAACTTGCCCAGAATGATCATCTTGACAATATCTCAGTCAAGTTCGAATATGGGTCATGTTGGTCCAAAAAGTAGGTCAGTAGATAAAATCATAGAAAAACCCTCTGAACACACTAGAGGCCAAAGTTTTGGTCCGATCATCATCAAACTTGCTCAAAATGATCATTTGACAATATCTCAGTTTATTTTGAATATGGGTCATATCTGGTCAGTAAGTAGATCAGTAGGTCAGAATGTTGAAAAACCTTGTGGACACACTAGAGATCCCAGTTTTGGTCTGACCATTATCAAACTTGCTCAGAATGATCATCTTGACAATATCTGGGTCAAATTCGAATATGGGTCATGTCGGGTCAAAAAGTAGGTCAGCAGGTCAAATCATAAGAGCCACATTTTTAGTCAAATCATCATAAAACTTGCTCAGAATGATCATCTGGACAATATCTCAGTTAAGTTCGAATATGGGTCATGTCAAATCAAAAAGTAGATCAGTAGGTTATTTTGTCATAACTTTTGAACCATTTGAGATAGAGCCTTCATATTTGGCATGTAGGTTCCTTGTGACAAGGGCTTCCCACTCATATAAAGGTTTGACCTGTGATGTTGACCTTTGACCTACTTTATCATAACTTTTGAACCATATGAGATAGAGCCTTCATATTTGGCATGTATGTTCCTTGTGACAAGGTTTTCTCAACCATCAAAACTTTTGAGCCATGACCTTGACCTTTGATTTACTTTGTCATAACTTTTGAAGCATTTAAGATACAACTTTCATATTTGGCATAAAGGTTCCTTTATAGGAGTGAGTGTTTGAGTTTAAGTCTAACCAACAGCTAAGGTCATACAGTCATGGGACCTTTGTTTAAAGACCAATCTGAAAGTCTGGAGAAGCCTGGGATTGATCCTGCTACCTCTGGTTTACAAGGCAAGTAGCATGGCCACTTCCCATGAAGGCTTCTAAACTTCATTGGAATGTTGTGTAGATGACCCTCTAGGAAAATAGCATAACTATTAACAAATGGTCACAAGAGCTAAAAATAGAAAAACATAGTAAATTTGCTTCAAATGCGAACTCCTTCTAAACCTTTGGGCCAGTTGGATTTAAAACTTCACAGGAATGTTGCCTAGGTGACTCCCTACCAAAATAGTTAAAAATCGTTCCACTCCAATGAACAAGATGGCTGCCAGAGCTAAAAATAAAAAAAAATCTTCAAACGACAATTTCTTCTGTATGCTTGGGCCGATTTCATTCAAACTTCGAAGTAATGTTGCTTAGATGACCCTCTACCAAAAAGGCTAAAACAATCCCGCTCCGATGAACGAAATGGCCACCGAAGCTAAAAATAGAAAAATATTGTAAATTTGACTCAAATGTGAACCCCTCCTAAACCCTAAGGCCAATTTGATTCAAACTTCACAGGAATGTTGCCTAGGTTACTCCCTACCAAATAAGCTAAAATCACTCTGCTGATGAACAAGATAGCCACCATAGCTAAAAATAGAATGTACTCGAGACAGTGACACACAGGTGAGCGAACCAGGGCCCTGTGGGCCCTCTTGTTTTGGTTCTGATGTGTGTGGTTTTTAAGTTAGCTGTTCAGTAAGAATTGATGAAAGTAGAGCTTACTGTATGGTCACTCTGATGATGCATTTCTTCCTAGTAGCATTACACTTTGAAGTGGCCCAATATATAGCACACTGCTTCATATTAGAGTGGGTGTCCATGTCAGTGATTATTAAGTGGAGTGTTTAAAGAGGGGGTCAGTACTACATTCCTGGTTCCATGAAGATGGGTGCCTCTGCTGTTTACTGTTTTCTGGTGGAGACTCTCAGCCATGGTATATGGAGTGTATGTAATATACACCTGCGGTAATGGTCAAATGTGACCGACGCAGTATCAGAAGATAGATAGATAGGTATCGTGGTCTGACTTATGAACTTAAGCAACCAAGATCATGGTTGGTACCTGGATGGGTGATCCTACATGGGTTGGCAACTGCTTAAGATGTTCCGTTCATTCAGGTTCATTGCAGTTATGAAATTGTTCAGGGTCACAGGTGGGGTGGGCTGTTTCAGAAAATACGAAAAATTTCGGCATAGGTCCCCCTCTATGGAGCCTTTTCTTTTTCTTTTTTATTGAGGCCAGAGAAAGACATTGGCGAAATACAAGAAGTGTAGACAGACAAAAGGAGGGAGAAGGCTGGGTATGGCAGCTATGACTCATATTCGACAAATGTCAGTGTTCATAGTACCACCTTCTCCCCTTTTAAAAGAGAAAGAAAACTTAAATCTTAGCAGTTGAGATTCTGCCACACATTGGAACTAGGGGACTCAGATTGTCACAGTTGGGTTTGAAAGTGGGTCACTTGACACTGGTAATTGGCAGATGAATTTCTACATTGAAGTGTGATCCTTTATCAGTCTATTGGCTTGACTGTCTTTCTAAATCTACAGCCCCTCATCCGCGGAAAATTCACAGCCCTGTAATCAGTTATTCATCCTGTCCTCGATTACAGTGCTGTAGGCTAATTCTGCGCACTTAAGACTTTGAGCTTTTGTTTCATCCATTCCAGGGAACCAAAACCTGCATTGCAGCTGTATGTTATATAGTTGTCTTAGCTTGTTAAAAGACAATAGCAACCACTTATTTCTCTGGTGCAATTATGTTGTGGTTTGTCTTTAAATAGACACACCCCCATGTTAAGGCGCCATCAATTTTGTCTGCTAATTCCGCGCACCCGAAATATATCACCCAGTCAAGATACAATGCTTTAGACAAGAAAGGTGTTTTGTTGTTATACTTATTTGGTCATGTGTTGCTTAAAAGCTGATGATCCCATTGGCTAAAATAAGTAGCTGTCAGTAACTTATTTTCAAAATTAAATCAGGGCCTGTGGTGCTCATTAAGCCTGATTAAGGTAAAAACAAAAAATGGATTTCATTCGCCCAGTTTACAGTCCAAGTCTTATCCAAAATAATATATGAAGCTTTGTTAGATACCTGTCAAAGAAAAATGAAAACATTTAATCTGGTTCATTTAATTTTGAAATAATCCCAATGCGCAGAATTGGCAGATGCGCAGAATTAGCCTACACGACTGTACCGATTGCCCAGTTCCGTTTACAAAAAGCATGCCATGTCAATGCCGATTCCCATCACCGATGTCAACTGTCCCCTCCAATAAGGTAAGCTAGAATTCATTTTTCAGTGCACTGTCAGTTTCCATAACTTACTCAAGATCGTTTTTGGTCAAAGCCGCTATTTTTTAAAGCCCAGTGAACAAAAAAAATGACAGTGGCCACCATCTTGCTTTTCCACCCGAGCCATTTATTTAAAGTAAAAATGATTGGCCAATATCTAATCTTCCTAGACCTATTCGGCCAATCAAAATGCGCCTTTCAAATTGGTCCAGGCGCGGACATATTCTAGACACGAACGCTAAAAAATCGTTGAACAAGGGTGGTACCCCCCCCCCCCCCCCCCACTTCAAATTTTCTCCTCGGATTTATGCTGATCTCAAAAATGACCCAGGCGGCCTCAAAAACCGCGGATTTCCGCGGATCCGTGGAAAATTCTCATCCCTGATTCTATCTATACAAATAGTCTGTGATGAGTAATTTCAAAGCTATTTTTTGTCCATTATTCACAACAGAAGTACATGTACATCCAAATACATTACAGCCTCTTTACAACACCCCGGTCGGAGAGACCAAGATTTTTGTTTGTGTTGCGGTTTTACATCCCCATCAACATTATGTCATTTTGGAGATGCTGCTTCCAATTTTGTGGAACTTTTATTATACATAACAGTACTTTATATCCTTTATATTTCCTCTAGTGTTGTCACTTTTAACAGATGACTATACAATTAAATGTTACTATCCGCCATTACATTGTCTGTATTTTTGGGAGTGATAATGTTGCACTTACAACAAAACTATACTATATATACATAAATATGATGGGTATGTTCCATATTTATCCTAAGTATTCAGACACGTCAACTCTAAAATCTTAACAAGTACAATATACTAGCCGATGCTGGGTGAGTGGCAGTGTAAACCATGATGGCATCTATCTGGGTTTATACTGTTTTACTCAGGCCTATCTGTCCTTTCTTCTTTCTCTTTCTTCCGGTTTTGCCTTAACCCCATGAGGGGACACAGACGGTGTATATTACAAACACTCCAGTTTTGCAGGATGAAAGCCTACACAGTAATCATGTAATTACGGAAGGGTTCTTTAACCTGCACAGGGGATGGTTCTCCCAGCACGGGGCCTCCAGTTAATGTCCCGATCCAAAGGACGGTGCACTTTATGACATTCATCCCTGCAAATGATGCCAATGGAGCGTGTTCAGACACCGAAATTTTCACACCGCTGCCGGGGATCGAACCCGGGACCTCTTGCATCAGAGGCAAGTGCACTAACCACTGAGCTATCACATTTCATGGTAAATACAGTACTTACTGACAGGGGTAGTTTGAAGCACTGTGAGATGAACACAGTTCCGGGTAAGGAGGTGTAAAGGAGATAAATTAGAATTCTATAAATGGGGATGTAATTGGTCCAATTTCTAGAGGGGAGGAAAACCTGTTTAAGACTGAGGAAAACCCTTACAGAAAGCGTTATTTCTGAGCATTTAAGATCAAATCCACAGCATCTTGTTTTTGAAAAACAGAAAGAGGGTTTATTATTCTTAAGAATCCCTGTTTGAATAAAGATATGTTGTGTGTGCTCATTAGATCGCCTCAAAGAGGCGATTATAATTATAATGAGCACACATAACATACATTTCTAAGACAAAGTAAGAAAAAATCTTAAATTATCCCTTAAATATTTGTCACCTGCAGCTAGGAATAGAATTTCATTTAGACTTGTGAGTTCAGGCCCAGAGGTTATAAAACTTTTTTCATGCTCAACTCAGCTGAGCATGAAACTTGTGGTGCTCATAAAAATTAAAATATTAAGAAGTTGAGTGATTTTTCTTTCTCAGATAGCAGAGAATGTTATTTGTCCTGCTCACAAATTTTAAAATGCCAACAATTGTTGGCATTTTAAAATTTGTGACCAGGACAAATTTCATGTGAGTTGAGCATGAAAAAAGTTTTATAACCTCGGGGCCAGATCAGCCATCAAACTTCTGAAGTAAATGAATTATCAATCTACATGTACATCTACATCAGTCTATTGTTTAAAAAACATAATTTATGTAAAACTGTGTTTAGATTTGTCTGTTGCGTACACTTTGGAATAATTTGTGGACTGTGACATGTTCTTTTGCTTTAACTTCTTGGCCCATTTTGGTGGAGAGCTTCTTGTCTGCAAAATTAAAGAACAATTTGATACAATGAAATACTGTTCATGTCTCCATATTTACGGCATGGCTGCTGGTCTCTACATGCACAACACTGTGCCGTGAAAAGAAAATCCTTCTAAAGGTGATTGTGGCGAGCCATTTCACTGATGTTGAAGGCAACTGTCAGTCAAAATAAGGTTGTCATTTTATTTTAGCACAGTCACCAATGTCACAAATTCAGACAAACTCTTATTTCAGGACCAGAATTGTAGTCATACACCCAACTATGGAACAGAAAATCATTTTTCCTCCAGTGCAAGGGTTGTCAGATTTTGCTGGTTTGGCGCATTGCAGGCATGTAAAAATCCAATTGATTGTTTGAAATCACCCCTGGAAGATTTTACTGTTTTCTCTATGGCAGTGTTGTGTGTGCAGAGATAAGCAGCTGTGAGAATTGGGGGTGGGGGAAACGAGGCCTCTGACATTGACCATTGTGCTTGAGTGGGTAAAAGTGGTCCTGCCCTAGTGGCCATGTATTTCAACATAATGTAATGGCTTTCTAGATGTGTTATAGTAGTGAATTTGCAATATCAAAGGATTTTTTGACACTTTGTTAAATAATGACTATATCGTGTCTGAACTACTGGGCCAAGGACAACTTTGGCGACGCATGAGAAAAGAACCCTAAGCGTTCTTCAAAAGTGTGGGCACAGTCAACTAATAAGGCTAGATACAGTAGAATTCCGCTATTAAGACCACCTAAAAATAAGACAACGGTAAATTTGTTTTTAAAAGCTTATTGAGAACATTTCAGTCATTCTTTCTTTGTGTTTTCTACACTCAGTTCTCCTAATAAAAGACCACCTTTGGGACTGTTCAAAAGTGGTCTTAAAGACCACTTTTGAACAGTCTCAAAGGTGGTCTTAATATTGTAATTTTATTGTATATGGTCTTTTGCATGAAGCTACCTCCAGTCTCTATGTCTATGAGCAACAAAGGCTCAGGTGAGCCTTTGCTGCTACTCGCCTATGCTATAATGAGTTTTTTCTTGTGAGGTGGCTCAATTATTTCACAGCAAACTACAGTAAACAGGATCTTACCAATGCTATAGATCCGGGTTTTGAAACATTCAGCTCATCGTGAGGCTCAAAACTTCTTGCAGGAAGGTGAACAGAGGCACTTTTAGGTTTTGCTAGATCTCTCGTAATGGTCTTCTTGTCACCCTGACGTCGCGTGGATAGATTCAGAACAACCTGTTTCATCACTGACATCTCCTTTGTACATAAAAGGCAAAATATTATTGTAGATGAAAGGCATAAAATTAGCATTACAAAGCTTCAATACAAAACTGAGGTAAGGAGAAAAATAAGTAGTTAATCACTATGTGGCACATGAAGAAATGAAAGCCACTACCTTAGCCTCCCTACTGTCGGCCAATTTATTGGAGAACCATAATACACAACGGCAATCATTCCAGGCACCATGCATCTCTGCCAAGGAATTCCTAGTAATGATTCAGAGGGACAGCAAGGAACAAACATGATCAATTCTTTTTTTCATATTCTCTTTGATTTGCAAAGGATGATTTTTAAACACACATGATGTCATTGATGTACTAATAGTAAGCACAGCAGACAGACAACATTTTTCAAAGCTGTTTTTTTTTTCAGTGTAAATAAGGCTTGACATTACATGTGAATCATCCAGACAAAATGAGCTGTTTCATCTGGATCTACAATGTTTGCTGTTACATTAATGATTTTGACTTAAACCCCTATTAGCAATAATGCATGAACATACCCAAATACAAAGGTAAGCAGTCCCCTTCAACTCAGGGATGTAAGGGTTTTAATATTAATTTTGTCAACAGTTATGGAAAAAAGCAAAATAAAGAACATGTGAAATTAACATGATTAACAGTACACCTGCACATCTTAATAACATTATTCATTATAACTCTGTTCATTATCCCCACGCTTTTCGTAGATAATGTATTACCCCCAGTCCAGATGTCCGGCCGTATTTCCGTCGGAATGTCAATCTGTACTGCCCCACCATTGCTCCGAGACCATTTCATCTGGAATCTCGAAACCTTCACAGGCAAAAGTCCTATGGCTGAATACTACATAAATTTATTCAGAATTTTTATGTGACCCCCAAGGCAGGGGGTGGGGCCGAATTGCACGAGGGGTCAAAATTCATTTTGTTCAAATATAGTCATGTTGTATATCAAATCAAAGATAACAAGAAAGCAGTCCGAAGGACAGTTTTGTTTGTTTGATTTGAGGTTTAACGTCCCCGTCAACACTGTAAAGGTCATTTTGGAGACGTTGCTTCCAATTTTGTGGGACTTTTACCCCAAATTGAGATGAAATGACATCTCAAGCCCTGTCGCGTCTGAAGGACAGCCAAATCCCCCGCCGCACTTTGTATCAAGGCTCAACCTTGTGACCTTCACCTGTGACCTTGAGTTGGCATGGTTTATTTATGGTTCTGCACAGCAGCTCACTGTGGGGGTATATTTCACAAAAGTTTAATGAAAATCCTTCCAGGGGTAAAGTTTCTAACTCGGTACCTTCAACTGTGACCTTGACCTTGAGTCGGTATGGTTTATTTATGTGTTATGCACATCAGCTAACTGATGGGGACATTTGACCGTTTAATGAAAATCCTTTGAAGGGTAAAGAAGATATGGAAAGGACACAAAATTCAAAGTTTCAAACTCGAGACCTTCCAATGTGACCATAACCTGGTGTCGACATGATTCATTTATGGGCTCTGCACTTGAGCTCACTGAGGGGGATAATTGACCAAAGTTTAACGAAAATCCTTTGAGGGGTAAAGGAGATATGGAACGGACAAAAAATTCAAAATTTAAAATCGTGACCTTCAAATGTGACCTTGACCTTGAGTCAGCATGGTTCGTTTATGGATTCTGCAAATCAGGTCACAGAGGGGAATAGTTGACCAAAGTTTAATAAAAATCCTTTGAGGGGTAAAGGAGATATGGAACGAACAAAAATTTCAAAGTTTTAAACTCGTGACCTTCAAATGTGACCTTGACCTTGAGTTGGCATGGTTCATTTATGAGTTCTGCACATCAGCTCACTGAGGGGGATATTTGACCAAAGTTTAATGAAAATCCTTTGAAGAGTAAAGGAGATATGGAACGGACACAAAAATCAAACTTTTAAATTGTTGACCTTCAAATGTGACCTTGACCTTGAGTCAGCATGGTTCAATTTTGGGTTCTGCACATCAGCTCACTGAGAAAAATATTTGACCAAAGTTTAATGAAAATCCTTCCAATGGTAAAGGAGATATGGAATGGACACAAAATTCCAAGTTTCAAACTCGTGACCTTCAATCGTGACCTTGACCTTGAGTCGGCAGGGTTCATTTATAGGTTCTGCACACCAGCTCACTGAGAAAAATAATTGACAAAAGTTTAATGAAAATCTATCAAAGGGTTCAGGAGGTATGGAGCGGACAAGAAAGTGTTACAGACAGACAGATGGATGAACAGACTGACAGATGGATGGACAGACATGGGTTCTGCACATCAGCTCACTGAGAAGAATATTTGACCAGAGTTTAATGAAAATCCTTCCAAGGGTAAAGGAGGTATGGAACGGACACAAAATTCCAAGTTTCAAACTCGTGACCTTCAACTGTGACCTTGAATCAGCATGGTTCATTTATGGGTTCTGCACACCAGCTCACTGAGATGAATAATTGACCAAAGTTTAATGAAAATCTATCAAAGGGTTCAGGAGATATGGAGCAGACAAGAACGTGTTATGGTCAGACAGAAAGACGCACAGACGAAGGACATTTCTATAATCCCTGCTCCGCATCGCAGTGGGGGATTAATGAAGAGTAGAATACAGTGGTGCAAAAAAAATTGCCCCGGGGCATGTGTAGGGGTAACCAGAGGTCAAAAAATAGGATTTTGGGTCCTTTTTTTTCAATTGTCACACAACTCATTTTTGAGCTAGAATCTTGAAACTGTCACAGTTAATAGCGCTATGGATGAAGACTGGAGAAATGTATTTGGAATTCTGATGTGACCCCTTTGGGGCGAGGCCAGGGGTAAAAATTCTTTTTTGCACAAACATATAAAATCGAAGGTAATGAAGAGTGGAATACAGTGGTGAAAACTTTTGCCCTGGGGGCATGTCTAGGGGTCACCAGAGGACAAAATGTAGTAGTTGGGTTCCTTTTTTTGACTGTCACAACTCCTCCTGGGCTTTTTGAACTAGAATCTTGAAACTGTCACAGTTAATAGCTCTATGGATGAGGACTGGAGGAACATATTTGGAATTCTGATGTGACCCACTTGGGGCGAGGCCAGGGGGGTGAGCCCCAGGGGTCAAAATTCTTTTTTGCACAAACAGTCCTTTTGCATATAAGAGTGGAATACAGCTGTGCAAAAATTTTGCCCTGGGGGCATGTCTAGATGTCACTAGAGTTCAAAAAGTAGGATTTCTGGTCCTTCTTTCGATTATCACACAACTCCTCTTAGGCTTTTTGAGCTACAATCTTCAAACAACTTTCGGATAGAGGTCTGGAGGAACATATTCAGAATGTTGTAGTGACTGCTGACTAGGGTAGCGGCCTGACCCCCCCCCCCACCCCCCCCCCCCTGCAGGGGTCAAAAACCTATTTTCAGAAACATAGTGAAGAGCAGAATACAGTGGTGCAAAAAGTTTGTCTTGGGGGGGGGGGGGGGGGGGGGGCTTTTTGAGCTAGAATCTTGAAACTGTCACAGTTAATAGCTGTATTGATGAGGACTGGAGGAACATATTTTGAAATTATTATGTCATACCCCACTGGGGCGAGGCCATGGGTGAGCCCTAGGGGTCATAATTCTTTATTGCACAAACATAGTCATATTGCATATCAAATCGAAGGTAATGAAGAGCAGAATACAGTGGTGGAAAATTTTTGCCCGGGGGGCAAATCTTGGGGTCACCAGAGGTCAAAAAGAAGTATTTTGGGTCCTGCTGTTGTGACAAGATTTTCACAACGCGGGGATATGCGATGGCGCGCCATCAACTTGCACTAGTTATAACATGGTTTCAAGATGGATCCCAAAAATGCATAGATTATATAATCTATACATTTTCCTTTTGTTTAAGTAACATAGTTTCAGATTTGGCCCTCAACAATAATGTTATTAACCCTTGTCCTGCTGAGCCCGGATATGCCTTATCTTTGAAACAATGTAGATCCAGATCATATGGCTTCTGAAGAAGCCATCTGATCAGGATCTTCATTGTTTGCCATCCAGTTTAAGAATTTGTTGCAATAATTTGCATCAAGTAATCTGATTGGTTGATAATCGGTATTGGGTGTGGCATATATGAATATTCAGCAGGACAGGGGTTAAGAGGGTTGTAATGAATATCCATTCCCAGCATACATACCTCTCTTTGGTTTAGAAGTCTCTCTAAATCTAATGCCATCTGATTCTTTGTTTTCACTACTTCTACCTTTTCCTTGTCTAAGCGCCTGAAATGTATGGACATACCCTGCCTAGAAAACTTTCATGTACAAGAATTTACTGAAGCTAAATATTCAGACATCTCAACTCCTTATCATACTTGTTCTAAAATTTGAACAGGTACAATTTGCAATGTGTCCAAAATAGCTGGATGAGTGGCAAATGGTGTAGACCCTGATCAGACACTGCATTGTGTGGCATCTCATCTGGGCCAACACTGTTTGCTAAGGCCTGTCTATCCATATACACATGGTAAATATCAGCATTCTTTCATGGAGGTTGATCATGAAATCTTTTCTAGGCTCATTCTCTCCCTTCTGCCGATTCAAGAAGGGCAGTTGTCAGTTACTGGCAAAGAATGTGCACTGTACTGGTTAATCACTTACTTTATGCCTGCACATGATAAGTCTGGTTAGGTAAACTGACTGGCTCAATATAAACTAAATAGTGTTGACTGGGCTGTTAAACTCCAACAAACAAACAATCTTATTCATCCCCTTTATGTCTCCTGATCTAACACTATACTTAACCCTCAGTGGTTAGAACTACCCCTGTTTAGCACAAATTTTTGTGGTTCCTAAGGCAGTTTGAATGTACTTCATACAAGTGCACTAGAACAAATAAGTCGGGTTGTGGGTGATTGGGTGAGGCGAAGGTGTCATGAATTTATTGTCACTGGGGCTTCCAACTGATATTCACCATATTTGCATTATTTGCTGGCTCCCAGCTTGCACAGTCAATATTGGAAAAACAGGTAGCCAGACCCCCCCTGACCTTAAAAGGTCAGGGGGGTCTGAATACCTGTTTTACCAACACTGATAACCTTCAGACTAGGAACCAGCAGAAAATGCAAATAAGGTGAATTGGCATACAGTTGGGTAAGACCTGTTGTCCTAGCAGTAGGTAAGGGCAGAGGGTCATTAATTCTTCAGTTTCTACACTTCAATTCACTTTCCTGCTTCTCCACTGTCTCTCCCTTTCATCCCCGCTACGGTCTTTTCTATCTCTTTTTCTCCCTTTTTCCCATTAGGAAAAAATGTCCGATAGAAATAATGGCGTCCAACATGGTGTCAGAAAATGATAAATATAAGGTAAAAATGATAACATCTTTATTATTTCTGCTTTCAACATAGACTGTGGGTGCTCGTTAGAACCGCCTCAATGAGGCGGTTCTAACGAGTACCCACAATCTATGTTTTAAAGCAAAAATAAGGCAGATAACGTATACCCCCGTAAACCCCACTTTTCTCTATATAAAAAGGGGTTTAGGGGGGTCTTCATTTCACGGACTTGTTATCGTGATGCGGGAGGTGACAAAAAATGACCACAAGGGTTGAAGTGTTGTTAACCCCAACACAATAAGTCAGTTCATGAGAAAAGAATACTTACCCCCATAAATACTAGCAAAGGCTCAGGTGAGCCTGCACATGAATGCATTTGCATTTGCTTCTTACAGTCATAGAAACAAATATGGTGGGTATTTTGTGAGAATTTACGGATAATTTTTGTCAGTTCTCAACAAAAATCTATGTTGTGGGTATTCATTTGAACCGCCTCGGTACCGCAACATAGGTTTATAGGGAGAAATAAGGAACATAATTATTCAATTTTCACCAAATACCCACATATGTTGCTATGCAGACATATATGAGTTATTTTCTGGGGGTAGTTTCATGAAAGAAATTGCGCATCTGCACCATTTAGGTGGCCATACACCCACTTTTGTTTGTTTTTGTTTGTCTGATTTGGTGTTTGTCCCCGTCAACACTATATAGGTCATTTTGGAGACATTGCTTCCAATTTTGTGGGACTTTTACCCGACATGGAGTTGAAATGACATCTCAAGCCCTGTCACCCAATGAAACCAATAGGGTTTATAAGCATGGACGGTCAGACACACACTGCTTTGCCTGGGCAGGCTTAGATCCTCTAAGCGGTTTACCAGTACTCGTGTGCGGCCGGATTCAGCTCTGCGTGGAAGCATCATGCAGTCCATTTCATTCTTCAAGCCCACACCCACTTTTGAAGAACGTAAATCGAAGTATGTTAAGGGCCTTTCACTTATGCAGCAGCTAAATAGAACTTACTGGTTCTCCTCCTCAAGTGAAGTGATATAATCTCGCTGTTTCTGTATCTGTGTGTCACGTGACCTCATGCTCTCAATCAGGTAGTTGTAAGGCTGCTGTGCCTGGTCTAGCAGTGAGTTGGCATTCTTTACCTGTAACAGATTTCAGTCTATAACTCAATTAAGGGGGTACAAGGAAATAAATTCTCTTTATACAGGAAACCCCAAAATGGGTAAAAAGCAAACAGTGCAGTATCTGATCTAGGTCGGGGCTTGAAGAAATAGATGGGCTGCATGATGCTTCCATGCAGTGCTGAAACCGACCCACACACGAGTACTGGTAAACGGCTTAGAGGATCTAAGCCTGCCCAGGCATAGCTGTGTGAGTCAGACCGTCCATGCTTATAAACCCTATTGGTTTCATTGGGCTTGAGATGTCATTTCAACTCAATGTCAGGTAAAAGTCCCACAAAATTGGAAGCAACGTCTCCAAAATGACCTTTACAGTGTTGATGGGGACGTTAAACCTCAATTCAAACAAACAAAAACTGTTTCTGAATCCTGTATCATACAGAATGGCTTTATGTCTGAAAGTTTTAGTCTGAACAGAGGATGTAGACAAGGGGACCCAATATCTCCATACCTATTTGTTTTGGCTGCTGAAATATTGGGTCAGATGATAAGGAATAATCAAGAAATACGAGGCATCAATATTGATAACAAGGTTTTTAAACTAAGCCAATATGCCGATGAAACTCAGATTTTCCTGGACGATTCAGAAAGGTCTTTAAGGGAGACGTTAAATGTTTTAAATCAGTTTTATTTTTTGTCAGGACTTAAGATCAATGTTGAAAAAACACGTGCTATTTGGATTGGAGTGTTGAGTAATTCGGTTACACGCCAATGTCGTGAATTCAATCTCGACTGGAATCAAGGCCCGTTTAAAGTACTTGGCGTTAATTTTTCAACTAATGTTAATGATGTTTGGGACTTGAATTACCACGAAGTTCTGAATAAAGCTGAAAATATTTGTAAACAATGGGCAAAAAGAAGGTTGACATTAATAGGTCGTATAACAATTATAAAATCTCTAGCCTTGGCTAAATTCACTCATTTATTTTTAGCACTTCCCAATCCTCCAGACGATCTCATCAAGCAGATAAACCGAATTTTTTTTAAATTTTTATGGAATAATGGGCCAGACAGAATTAAACGTGATATAATAGTTAAGAACTATAGAGAAGGTGGACTTCGAATGATTAACATCTCGTACTTTATAAAAGCATTGAAAATTTCATGGATACGTAGAATTATACAAAATACAGAAAATAATGCTTGGTATACATTATCTAATATAAATTTTATGTTGTTACTAAGTTCTGGTCATGGATATGCTATCCAAACTCATAGGGATATTGATAACCCGTTCTGGAAAGATTTACTTCTAAGTTGGTGTACTTATTGTAATAAACTTAAAATAGAAAATATTAAAGAGATTTTGGATACTCCAATTTGGTATAACAGTAAACTGACACATGGTCTGATGTTCTATAATAATTATTGGTTCAATAAAGGTGTTCGACTTATGTCAGATTTAGTAGATCATAATGGTGATATCTATAGTTTTGAAAGATTCAAAGCTGTTTATGGGGTAAGGGGGACCTTTTTAGATTACCAAGCATTAATAGCTAAAATCCCTAATCAGTGGAAAAATACGATTAATGAAAATAAACCGTTTTGCATTATGAATGCTTATAATACAACATGCAGTATATATACTCGAAACTTAATAAAAGACAAGAAAGGGTGCAGGAGGTTTTATGACATAATGGTTGGGACTAAAGAAATTATCTTTTCAAATAAATGGGAACGAGAATTAGGAAATATCTCATCGGATGATTTAATGTGTTATAACTTAGTGGTCAAAGATCTCAAAGAAGCGACGCTAAAAGACTTCCAGTTTAAACTTACAAATAAAGTTTTAGTTACTAAATCCTTTTTACACAGAATAAAGAAAATAGATGAAAATCAATGTTCATACTGTGCGAATCAGGCGGAAACTATCCTGCATCTATTTACA
Organism: Lucinisca nassula; assembly: GCA_963580285.1. Classification (NCBI taxonomy): domain Eukaryota; kingdom Metazoa; phylum Mollusca; class Bivalvia; order Lucinida; family Lucinidae; genus Lucinisca; species Lucinisca nassula. The sequence goes on along the minus strand of OY757017.1, from coordinate 110,991,825 downwards.
GAATGTGAAAAAGTGAATAGATTTTGGCAGCTTTTGAGAGTATGGATACTTGCGCGCACAAATCTGAACTTCGATTTAAGTAGTAAAGCCATCATTTTCTCAAACCAAAATAAAAATAAACTATTGTCATTAATTTCGGTTTTAGCAAAGCAATACATTTACAAAAATAAATTTGTAAACGACGAACTCAACCTGGATGTATTCATTTCGCAGCTTAAAAGGAAATTTCAGTGTGAAAAATATATAGGTTCTATAAATAATAATATCGGTAACTTTTTCTCTATATGGGGCCCATTATACAACTATTTTTCAGTGGATCAATGACTGTCTTGATGAGTTCTTCAGTAGTACTGAGGAGCAAGATTGAAGATAACTCTGTTTAGTGAATGGTGAATTGGCAAATATTTTATATATCTGGGCATTTTATAAACAAAATGAGCCAAACACTTGGAAGTTTATCTACTAGCTTGTTTTTTTACGCAATGAGAAGCTGGGGGAGGTAGGCAGGAGAAATGGTGACGGGAACCAGGTCCAATAATGCTTGTAGTAAAAGTTAATAGTTTGAAGGGAAGATATATGGATGTTTTATTATATAATTATTATTATTATTATTTTTTTTTTTTTTTTTTTTAGTATTTCTGTAGAAAATTTGAAACTCTCACATGATTATAATACCATGTATATGATGTGAGCTACACAGTACAATAAAACTAGAGCTGGAATATGAGCTTATTTCGTAGGCATGCCTATATAAATATAATAAAAATGTTACCCCCGATAAAACAAATATAGATGAAAAGCTTAATTTCATTAGTGTTACGGCTTGGGGTGTAGATTATCGGCACTCGTCTGTACCACCTCGTTTGAATAATAATATATACCCTTGTAAATCTCTGCTTACTCTATAATGGTGGGTGTTTCAAGGGACACTATTTATATAGACATGTTTCGTGATATGCTTGAATAGCTGACTGAACAGATAAGGAGATGTGGGGCGGAGTGGTTGTTTGAGGGTGCACCGTCTTGATACCCTGTAGGCTGACATCTGGTATAGTTTAAATGGAAGATTTATTGATATTGATACCTTTTTATAAAACTGTACGGTACCACTTATAAGAAATAGCTATGTATATCTGGAAGTGCAAGCTTTCAACACCTACTCCGTTACATATTTCTTGCTGTTATTTTTATAGCTATTATATTAGTATTATCAGCAGTAGTAGTGATAGTAATAGTTGGAAAAAAAAGATTACTGATAATATTTAGAAAATGGTGAAAGCTAATGCTTGTATGCTCATAATCATAGGTTGTATTGATACGTCCTTCTTTATATTTATGTGAGATGATTCATGAATAAATTAAAACAAAAAAAAAAAACTGTTTGCTTTTGAAACTGCAGCATCTGTAGGCCTGCACTGCACTGAAACTGCAGCATCCATAGGCCTGCACTGTTTGCTTTTGAAGTGCAGAATGCAGCATCTGATCATGGCCTTCACTGTTTGCAAAATGTTCTCTCATATTCAGAATCAAATTCCAAAAATAACTGAACCTGTCATACCTAGATTTTCAAATGAACTCCTACTATTATAGTATCAATGGAACATTCTATTCAGTTAAAAATGGGATAAGGGATAGTTATCCCCCTTGTGTTTGAGATTAATGCTAGGTCAACCCCTGAACGTAGTCTTGTGTCATCTCCCAGAGACAGGGGACAGAAAAGACAAAAAGGAGAGGAAAGAAAGATGAAGGACAGTGAGAGAAAAAAGGAATGGAAGTGTAGAGACTGGAGTAATTAAATCACTCTCATTTACTGAAATGACTGCAGCCTGTGATAAAATCAGATAAAAGTCCAGGGGCCAGTTGTTCAAAACTAACAAAGTCGCTAGTTAACGTATCGTTAAAACTTTGATCATTAAATATGGCAAATATGCTAAAATTTTTGCTGAAAAAATGTGAGCAGCTTTTGCGGATGCAAAAGCTGCTCACATTTTTTCAGCAAAAATACCAAAATTTTACATATTAAACTTGCTAGAACAGTTAACAATATGACCACTAATGAGCTCGTTAAGCTAACGATGCTTTGAACAACTGGGCCCTGATGGTAACACCTTTGCATTATTTCTTATTCTCAGGAGTATGCAAGATATTTTTTAACCCTTTCCCCACGGAGTTGTTGCAGGAGCCGAAATACCATTGTATTAGACATTGCACTTGATAGAAAAGTTAACATCTTAGCTTGAAGCTTGACCACTAGTAAGTTTGTTCAATTAACAATACTTTAACCCATGGTATACTAGTGTTGTTATATGTTGGACAAGTCCATTTGTCATGTAAGGTGAGTCAGGCCTATATTTTCGTTTTTAATATATTTTGACTAAAAATTCTGTTAGCAAATAGAGCAGGCCCCACATCTGATCTGGGCCTGCACTGTTTGCCAAGGTACCCCTTAAGAGGTTTCCCGCATACAATGGGTTGATAAGCCCTGGTCTTTTTTTCTACTAACAGAACAGAAAACAACAAAATTAATGAAGCAGTGCACAGCTTGTTTTGGCAGTGATGTACCTGATCAGATTTTATCGTATGACATTGTTGATAAGCAGTGGATAACGTCGTGTAATAAAAATCGTATGACCACGTGTAATAACACTTTGGCGGGCTTAAGTAATGTCACTACGACGTCCATGTCAACAATGCATTTTCGTAGAAAACTTATCAAATTTAAAGGCGATAAAATCCAATTTAAAGTAGTCATATGATAAAGAGAATCTTACACTCATGGTCATTTCATATGAAATTAATGAAACTCGCCGAAGGCTCTTTTCATAAATTTCATATGACATGACCACTCGTGTAAGATCCTCTATTTATTAAATTAGAGCTGCCATTATTCATTGCACAACCCATAAGATGGCCTTAAAAAGTAATTAGCTACCTACGGGAGGTGTGATCTTTATCTGGATGTCTGATTGGTTCATAACTGTCCTATCAACATCTACCAAAACAAAATTTAGACAGGTTAATTAGACTATAGTGCAGTTCTAAATAAATTTTGGTCGTGCAAGTTTACCTCATCAGCTAGCTGATGTATCTTCTTTTTCTCTCGCTCTACTTCTTGTTTCAGAGATGTGTTTATTTTCTCCAGCTGAAGTACTCGTCTTGCCAAATGAACACTGAAAATAATGATGAAATGATAACAGAACCACATAGAACTGTCGTCATAACAACAGTATCTGTTCCCTTAACCCTTATCTTGCTGTTCACGACAATGCCTATCTTTGGAAACAGTGTAGATCCAGATCAGATGGCTTCTGAAGAAGCCATCTGATCAGGATCTACACTGTTTGACATTCAGTTTATGAATCTGTAGCAATAAATTACATCAAGTAATTTGATTGGCTGATAGACAGAAATGGGTGTGGCTTAAATGAATATTCAGCCAGAGAAGGGTTAAGTTTTAAAGTTGTATAGAATTTGCTGCTATAAAGAATCCCAGAATGGAGTAGCTTCTAAGTTTTCTAAGTTACTCCAAGAAACAAATGCTACTCAAACATCACAGAGGCCATTCTACCAAATATCCATAGCCAGCCTCGGTAGCTCAGTCGGATGCTTGACTGACTGGTGAACAGGATGTGGGTTCGATACCTGCTGTTGTTGGCAACATTCTTTCATGGAGGTTGATGAAATCTTTTCTACGGTCATACTCTCCCTTCCACTGATTCAAGAAGGGCAGTTGTCAGTTTCTGGCGAAAGAATGTGCACTGTACTGGTTAACCGCTTACCTATAAGCCTGCCCAGGAAAAGTGGATAGCTAAACTGACCGGCTCAAAAATGACCTAAAATAGTGTTGACTGGGCCGTCAATCTCCAAAACAAACAAGGAAACAAACCAAATATCAATAACATTTGTTTCTTAGAGTAATAAATACAATATCCTTTAAAATATCTTCATTAACCACTCCCAACTTGGGCTAAGGATTCGTTGTATTGAAACTGTTGTCATAACGATTTTTGTCATTGTATAGAGGTTTAACCCTTATCTTGCTGTTCACGACAACCCCTATCTTTGCAAACAGTATACATCCAGATCAGATGGCTTCTGAAGAAGCCATCTGATCGGGATCTACACTGTTCAAACAGTGTACATCCAGATCAGATGGCTTCTGATCGGGATCTACACTGTTTGGCATTCAGTTTATGAATTTGTAGCAATAAATTACATCAAGAAGTCTGATTGGTTTATAGACAGAAATGGGTGTGGCAAGTTCAGCAAGTTAAGGGTTAAGGGTTGGGGCGGGTTTGAGCCACATCATGAGAAAACCTGTATTGGGATTTTTGCTTTTTGTTATCAACCAAGGCGCAGATCAGCATGTGCTGTGTGATCAGCACCTTGGTATTCTGTGCATTGGACAGTCAATATCTAGAGTCAACCTCCAATGGCTGCAACACTAATGGCTGGTTTACCACAGCTGTTTCAAACTCATTCTTAAGTCTCTTGACCGCACATCTATAGATTTTGTTTGAGTTGAAATTTTACATCGCCATCAACACCATTTATGTCATTTGTTGCTTCCAATTTTGAGGGATTTTTAGCCGACACTGAGTTAAGTCCTGTACAACAAGACCCTACTGACTTTCAGTCACTCCGTAGGGTCTTGTGTCCTTCCATACAAAAACTGGAAATTCTGAAAGTAACATCAATATTCAATATTGGTGACATGTTCAATAAAAAGTATATAATCATATGATGAATAACATACAAATCTTACGTTTGGCAAAGCAACTTTCTTGTTTTTAACCTGTAAGTGCATGTAAACGTTAACTTTTCACACAACGCGACTCTATCCAGGGTCGCCGATGTAAACAATATGGCCGTTCATTTCCGTAATTTGTCCGGTGAATCCCTGTGATGATCGTAAAGGCAAAGATAAAACCCAGTTCTTGATTCTCCGTACCATGTATGAGAATAGAAAAGAATTGTTTATATCACCAGTTTCACCAATTATGGACCCTCGCGGGTACATAAAAACTACATGCAATGAAAATTTTCTGTCTGTCTGCTTGGCATACTCGGAGGGGGCAATAATAAATGTGTTTGACCTTGTTGCTGCGAATCTGCAGAAAATGGAGTAGTTTACTGATATGAACTTAAGCACAGCCTTAATGCTGTAGTGGTAGGATAGGGAAGGGTAGGATTGGAGTAAAGGTAAGGTAGCGGCAGGGGCGAGGGCGGGGTAGTGGTAGGATAGGGTAGTGTAGGGGGTGGGGTACAGGGTTCAACATTAACTTTTTAAATAATCAGACAAGGTAAGGTGGTCCTTTAACTCTTGGGATGCACTGGACCTGCTCCACGTTCAACTGGACCGAGGAAATGATAAAAATCACATTAAAGTGATATGTTAACCAACAGTCATAAGATTATTTCTATTATTATTTATTTACATAGTAAAACTCGAGCAACAAACAGAAAACGAACATTTTATGGTAAATGGGTTAAAAATATGGATTTTAATAAATGTGGCAGCAGATTTTCAACTGGACAATTCGGACCAGCCAGCCACTGACCTTACTAGACCTGACCAGCTTTTCACTAGACAATGTCCATCGGTCCTGGGTTAATGTCGAACCCTGGGGTAGGGTAGAGGTTACTGTTAGAGGTAGGGTAGGGGTTAGGGTGGGTTATGATAGGGGTTAAGGGTAGGATAGGGTTTATATTCATGGACGGTCCGACTCACACCACTTTGCCTGGACAGGCTTAGACCTTCTAAAAGGATTACCAGTACTCGTGTGCGGTCAGCATGATGCTGCCCAATCTATTTTTCAAAGCCCCCATGGGGGAGGGCCGACAGTAGGGTGGGGTGGGGTAGGTGGTCAGGTAGTGGTAAGGGGTAGTGTAGGGGTAAGGGTACAATAGGGTAGTGTAAGGTTAAGGGGTAGGGGTGGTTTAGGGTAGGGGTATGATAGAGTTAAGGGGTAGGGTTGGGTAAGGGGTTGGGGCTGGGATATGGGAAGGGGTAGGGTTTTTGGGTGGGAAGGTAGGGGTAAGGGGTAGGGGAATGTGGTAGGGTAGGGGTAAGGGGCTGTGGTATGGTAGGGTGGTGGGGTAGGGGTATGGTTGGGGTAGGTAGGGTATTATAGGGTAAGTGTAGGGGTAGGGGGCATGGTAGGGTATGTGTAGCCGAAGGGGTAGGGGTAAGCGGTAGGGCTGGGGTATGGGATGGAATGGGGATAGGGTAGGGTATGGGACATGGTAGGGGAAGTGATAGGGTATGGGTAAGAGGTAGTGGCTACAGTATGGATATTGGTATGGTAGCGGGTGGGTAGGGTAGGGGTAAGGGGTATGGTTGGGGTAGGTAGTGGTATGGTAGCGGAAGGGGTAGGTGCGAGGGAAAGGGGCTGAAGTATTAGGGTACGGGAATGGATAGGGGTGGGGTAGGGTTATGATAGAGGAAGGGGTAGGGTAGGGGTAAGGGCTGGGGTATAGTAAGGGGTAGGGGCTGGGATATTGGTAGGGGTGAGGTAGGTGTATGGTAAGTGGGTGGGGGTATGGTAGAGGAAAGGGGTAGGGGGTATTGTAGGGGAAGGGGTAGGGGATAGGGTAGGAGTAGGGGGGTGAAGTAGGAGTATGATAGGGGTGGGTAGAGGCTAGGGGGATGGTATGAGGAGTGTGTGTATAGGGTAGGGTGGATAGCATATAGGGTAGGGTTGGATAGGGTGCCCCCTTGCTTGATTCTTTCCTTGAAGAAATTGCCTTTCCTTTTACAGCTATGCAGACAAAGCAAAACCATGTGATATAGTAGAAACCACTACAGCTTCTAATTTCAAATAAGTGACAAAATGCTTAAAACTTCTGTTTCTCTTTTAAAAAAAAATCCCCGGCAACACGCAACACACACAACGGCTATGTTTGATGTTGTTCTATTCAGATCAGTTTTTCCGCAAACAGTTTTGCTGGTTTCGGCATGTTCGGAACTTCCCGAAGTGAAATCCAATATGGTGGACGGATAATATACAGTACCTACTGCTTCGGAGATATTTTTAGGATATTATACATTTTTAGGCTTATTTTGAACAGATAATGACACAGAACAATACAGTTCCGTGACTTACATCGGATGACAACATAAAACAGTGATTTTCCCATCCTTAACGGAATTTCCTGTTTTTCGCAGTTGGGACTCATGACCTTAATGGAAAGCAGTGTAGCGTAATGTATGGAAGGTCATGAGTTCAGGACTAACACTGAGATGAAATGACATCTCAAGCCCTACCACCCATAAAAAGCTACTGGGGTTTAAGGAGGGGTCCAACACACACCACTTTTCCTGGGCAGGCTTAAGTTTGAGAAATGTGTCAGTTTTTAGTTTTGCGTCCCACCAACAGCTAAGGCCATAAGGAGATGGGACCTCAGTTTAGACTCATCCGTAAGTCTGGAGAAGCCCAGAATCGGACCCACAACCCCTGGTTTATGAGGCGAGTAGCTTCTCCAGCAAACCACAGAAGCTTCTAGTTTGAATGAATGAATACTTTTTATCATATGTCGTCGCGTCTGAGAGTGTAATAACGCCATGTAATATTTTCGATAATCCACTAGTGGATTAAATATGCAAATTAGCTAGATACATCCCGCAACGTTACATGTACAACGTCCTCTACGACGTCGTGTTTACTAACGGCGGAATATTGACATTTTTGTAAACAATCGTGAATAAAATGCGCTTTAAATGTCATATGATAAATAGAATCTTGCATTCATGCTCATGTATTATTGAATTTATTAAACGAGTTGAGGAAAAGGGATAAAATGTGAGGCTTTATTAAACTCGTTGAGGAAAAGGGATAAAATGTGAGGCAAAGCCTCGCATTTTATCCCTTTTCCTCAACTCGTTTAATAAATTCAATAATACATGAACACTCATGGAAGATCCTCTATATAGCATATATTTTGAGTAATGGATAGTCAGAACTGGGTGTAGCTAAATTAATTTATTCAGCAGGATAAGAGTTAATAAGCAGAATTTACTGCATATATTCATTAAACAGTCAATTCCTCATCCTTTATTACACAGCTCCAGAAAAGATGTGTAAAAAGAATATAGTAATCACATTTTTTTCTGTAAAAATATTAGGGTACTTGCCATAACAAATGATCAAAGTTTTAAATAAATGTGAACAACTGACCCCAGAATTTTTATAATTGAAATCTGATTAAAAACCAACCTCTGCTGTAATCTTCGCTTTGAGGTAGATGGGACGTTAGCACCATAGCCATAGGAAAATAATACCCTCTCTGCTTCTTCTTCATTCTCAACTGATTAATGGAAAGTAATAAGCATGCCATAAAACGTTGATAACAGTAGCCCCTATTCTGGAGACTGATTCTACCCTAATTTTCTAGAGTTTCCTTGTTGTGTGTAACAGCAATTTTCGGGCCGATTGTTTGTCAATTGGGCCCTGTCAAGCGATTTTGGTACTTATGGCCTATTGGAGCAGCGAAGGTTCAGGCAAGCCTGCGCATTCGCGCAGTCTTGCCAGAACCTTCGCTGCTCGCTCATACAAGCAGTGAATCAAGAGGAACCTTCAGACAGAAAGCCATATCCCTGCCCCCTCTGAATGGCTGGGCATGCACAGTTACAATTTGTCATGATGGAATGCTCAAAGACACAAATTGGCTTGGCGGGGCTCAATTGACCCAAAGTTACTAGTGCTGATGTCCAAGTGACTATCATTAATTTATAGGAAATACAGGTAACTGTTACTTGTAGAAAATATCTGCACTATTCTTGTTGTTGTAATGTCAGAGTGCTGTGTAAAATAAAGCTTGTTGTTTTGTCTGTTTGAGTTGTGGTTTAACGTCCCCATCAACACTGTATAGGTAATTCTGGAGACGTTGCTTCCAATTTTGTGGGACTTTATCCAACTCTGAGATGAAATGACTACTCGAGCCCTGTCGCCCAATGAAACAAATAGGGTTTATAAGCATGGATGGGCTGACTCGCACTGCTTTGCCTGGGCAGGCTTAGATCCTCTAAGGGGTTTACCAGTACTCGTGTGCAGTCGGTTTCAGCTCTGCTTGGAAGCATCATGCAGCCCATCTATTTCTTCAAGCCCTTATGGGCGGGAGCTGAAAGCTTGTTGTAAAACATTGACCAGACGCATGTGCTTGGAAATTGTAAAACGCTTTAGACCCTAAAACAGCTTAGGTCTAAACTGTTGCTGTAAGTATGGGAATTTAAGGGATAAACAAAACAGCCGACCACTTTCCCATCTCAGAAACAATCAACCCAACAGTTCTGTCAGTGCTTTGATTTTTTTGCAATGCCACTTAAAAGTGTTCCTCAATAGCATTGTGAGCACCAATGTAGTCATCAGGTAGCGCTCTGCACTAGCCTGTCTGGATATCTTCCATTTAATGTGTTTTCCAATGGGACATTCCAGTTTTCGATATTTAGAAATATGTATGAGTGAGACAAAACAAGGCTAATCAGCTAATCATGACTTTTTCGGTTTAAAATTGAAAGACATGTGCTGCTGATAAATTTCAGACTTTGCAAAGATGAAAGAATTATAGGCATTATCAGCTTGTAACTTACTAATCCCGAAGTAATTTCTGTACAGCGCAGGATACAGTTGCCTCATCATACTAGACAGGTCAATCTTTGAAAAATATGGCAATGCCCTGAGCACTCTTATCAACATGCATACTCACTCAGTCAGAATACTGCCTTCCCCCATCTGCATGACATGCTGGTATATATGGTGCATAGTATGGTCCAGATACACCTAAGTATTCGCTGATTGGATAGTATATTCTTGAACACCAGAAAAGGAAATCCTGCATTTTAACCTGGGACAGAAATACCTATCCATCCCAGGTTTACCTACCCAAACCAAAGGGCAGGATGATGTGCACCAGTTAAACAAAAACTCATGTATGCTGTCATTAAGGTTGACATCAAAGTAAGTTACATGATGTCATTAAACAGAGTTTACAGGAAAGCAAGCAAGTAGTCCCCAAAGTTTTCTCCCTTGCAAAAAAATGGCTTGGAACATGTCCAGTGTATCCATGCCCCTTAAAGAAACGCCTGACTGAGGTAACCACTCTATAGTTTTCTTTTAGGTGCTATTTTATCACTGGTGTGACTGTAATATGTTTGACTTACTTTCCAATTAGAAAATCTACCCTGAAGACACATACTACTGTAACACTTTAATTCTTTCAGTGCCAAATTGATTTCAAAACATAACTCCCAGCACCAAATTTATTTAGTCTCTGTCATTTTCTACCACTTGGTCCATGTAAAGATATGATCAAAAGCATTTTTTACAGTAAAAGCTTGTTTTTGTCTAAAACAGTTCTTACCTAATGATTTGAACCATACTTGAGTAGTTATTTCCCTTAATTGGTTGATCTAAAAGGCCAAATTATATCGAAATTCCAAATCGCAAGAATGTGGCTAGGGGCTCTCCTAGACAATTATGCAACCAGGGTGCCGAAAGAGTTGAGCATTGTTTCAATATTGGGTGCCTGCTAGGTTACCTTCAGCTGCCTGCATTACAACATCATCCAGTTCCTTTTCCAGTTTTTCATATGTCTGTAACCGTCCTTCTTTATCTTGTAATTTAGACTCCAGCTCAGCTATACTTTTCTCTAGACCAGTCTGCTGGGCGTAGTACTCTTTGGTAAGAACCTGTTGTAATGTTATGATGAATAGTTAAACTTGAACAAATTGGCTGCCATTTTAAACCAATAAAGTCATCACGTGAACAAGTCTGTGAAATGAACACCCCCTTAAAACCCACTGTATATAGAGAAAATTGGGGTTTACGGGAGTATTCATTATTTTTCTTATTTCTGCTCCAAGACATAGGTTGTGGGTACTCGTTAGAACCGCCTCAATGAGGCGGTTCTAACGAGCACCCGCAACCTATGTTTGAAGTAAAAATAACAAAAATATCACAGACTTTCACCAGAAAAGTAGCCATTTTGGAGATGTGAAAAATGGACTATATCGCACGGGTGTGTTATCGTAATGGCTACCAAAATTCCACAGCACATGACAACCTATTTTTTTTTTCTTAGTTTTCAGGGGAAATAAAGATTGATCATTCTTGTGAGTTGTGAATTGTCAAGCCTTTTTTCTAATAAATAAAAAAAGATCAAGAGCTGTCACAAGACAGTACAGCTCACTTTCAAACATGCTGTCCCATCATCATGTACAATTCTATCATGAACTGATGAGTGAAGCATAGAGGCATACTCATAGAAGACTAAAAAGAGTGCAAGCAAGCTACGAAAGGTTTGTTTGTTTGTTTTGGAGTTTAACGGCCCAGTCAGCACTATTTTAGGTCATTTTTGAGCCGGTCAGTTTACCTATCCACACTTTTCCTGGGCAGGCTTATTATATGTAAGGGGTTAACCAGTACAGTGCACATTCTTTCGCCAGAAACTGACAACTGCCCTTCTTGAATCAGCGGAAGGGAGAGAATGACCGTAGAAAAGATTTCATGATCAATCTCCACGAAAGAATGTTGCCAACCCCGGCGGGAATCGAACCCGTGTCCTCCTGATCACCAGTCAGAAGCTACAAAAGGTTCACCTTGAATAGGTGTATAGTTATTCCGGGTGAAGGAGCTTGCAGGTAAATTTTTACCAAATATTGATACTGACAACAGGTGCTGGAGGTATGGCAAGAGCTCTTGGTGGACTTAAAGATTTCTTAAAGATTCATGTATTTTTTGCAACAGTTCATGTTAAGTGCAGTTGTGAAGCCTGTAAAAGGGTTCCCCGTACTTCATCAATAGAACTGTTTATTTACTAAGTTTATAAAACTTCGAAGTTGGAGCAATGTTATCAGTTCCTGGATAGCTCAGTCGGTAGAGCACTTGCCTTGCAAGCAAGAGGTCGTCGGTTCCAGTCTGGTTCTGGTCGCATTTTTCCAACTTCATTTCTTAAAGATTTATACATTTAATCCAGTTGAGTTAAAAGGCTTCAAAAATGCTGTTTGCTAATTGTATTTAGCACTTGAAGCGTTAATTAAGGGGAATTGATACACCTTTAGGGGAGGCAACTCCTGCAAAAGTATTTTTGTCTCCCATGTCAATAGGGGTCAACTCTTAAGGAAAGAATTTGCTCCTGAGGAGCAAATTCTTTCCTTTAAGAGTAGACCCTTTTTTTAGAGGGACAGGGTTTATAGAAAAGCAAGCAGGAAGTTCTGAAAGTTGTCTCCCTTTGAAAAATGGAGGAACTAAAAGATGCCAGGTGTTCCCATTCCCCTTAACCCATTTTCTACTGAATGGCATCTTCCCCTTCATATACCGTAGAAAATAATGGAACTTTCTGCAAACAGTGAAGGACCTGATCAGATGCGGCATTCTGCAGTGTCTGATCAGGTCCTGCCCTGTTTGCCAGTGACCTGTTTTGGGTTAAGAGAGACTACTTTTGGAAACAGGAATGGGCGTTCTGACGGATTTTGATTGTTTCTGAGGCAAAAATAATTCATCAAATCAACTTTTAAAGCTATCACTTTTTTTCCTATCAAAAAGTGATACATACCACAGCTTCCTGGTATTTTCATCCACTAAACAAACAGCTCTATGCAAGAAGAAATGGGCTATTTCAAGCAAAAATGGGTTTTTGGACATGCCCAGTATAGACTCACACCACAGGAAGATCCATGTCTTAACTGAGTACACATCTCATGTGACATCTGCCATTCTAGAAATATATTTTTTTTTAAAAATCCAAAGGTCCAGTACAAAAAGCAAGGGCTTTGGGCTTAAGCTTGGCTATCAGATCCTTGCTAAAAGTTTAGTATAATTACAGTAATGTATATGGTGTCTCGATTCTGTGATTATGTGTGGTATTAATACATAAAATGATTACTCCCTACCTCTGTCTTTTTCTGCAATTTCTCAGCATCTAGTTGACTTTCTTTCAGGTTCTTCATTGTCTCCTCGTATACTAGCTGTAACCTCTCTGTCTCGAATGACTTTAATTTCAGTTCATTGGCAAGGTCTGACACTCGAGAATCCCCACTGACTTGTAACTGGCGCAGTCTGAAGGACAAAATAAAGCACATGATTCAAAGCAGGGACTAAAGTTATATTATACAGGGCTCAAGCTAGAGGGCAACTCAGGGGAAGAAGTCGCCCTGTTTGGGCTCACTGACCCAACTTTGGCGATGAAAGCGAAAAAAACTTCGCCCTGAAATTTTGCGGGTTTTTTCGGTGTCTTTCTTGTGAATAGTAACGGTAAACTGACAAGGTGACGATAATCCTTCGATCCACTGGTGTCAGAAACCTCAGTAATTACATTGAATAAAACGAACTGTTTATTCTGCACATCGTGCCAGTTGCAGTTTGTACGCTTATGTAATTTAATTCAATATCTAACCGTTAGCTCATGCTGCTCGAGCCACTTGCAACACACTTAGTACTCTTGTTGGTTGATTGCACAAAGTTTTTATTGCAATAAGAGCCAATTAAGATTACACAAGATTATGTAACTTAAACCAGGCATATTTTGTACTGTTAGCTTGTGCCAAAGACTGGGTGCGGACATACTTTGTTATGTAGTAATAAGGTTATTATCACCGTTGACGTTGACACTCCATTAGGATTTAATAAATTTTAAGTACATGTATATATGGTTTATTTGTTTCGCCATTGATTTGCTTGTACATTATTTTTGCATCCATCAATCGTTTTCATTTTTTTATGGACAACAACAAAAGTAGGTAGCAATTTTTTTATTTAGTGAGTGACCCCTACAGACCAAAGAGACAAGAATATTTCTGAAAGAACTGCCATGCCTGAAGGTGCAAAAAATTTTAATGTTGTTTTTATTATTATCATCATTATAATAATAATAATGATGATACTAGTAATTATTATTATCGTTGTTGTTGTTACTGTTGCTGTTTTTGTTGTTATTATCACATGTATTATTATTATTACTGGCTCATAAAATAGAGGTATCAATGTTAAATTCATAAAACTTACTCCTGCAACATTTGTTCATATTTGGTATTTGTTTCTCGTTCTGAAATCTGTGCTCGCTCTTTCTCTGATATAGCCATGTCTCTAGCTTCTCTGAGATTCCTGTTGATATAATAGAATATAAGATTATTTCATGTATTTACTGGACTTGGTTCAGATCAATTATTCCTATTGAAATGGTTTTGGATATCGAAAGTAGAAACCTACATGGCAATTGTATGGATATGTACTCTTTATACTGGCATTCGATATAATGCCAAAACTCTTTATAATGACAATTTTAAAGGCAAGAATCCTTGGGTGGATATTAGACAGATTAATTGAGATAACACGGCTATCATATTCAATATTAGAATATTATATTCAATATTCCAACAAACAAATGCTGCGGATGTGTTAGAATCACGACAACCAGTCCATATGATCAATCCTGTTGAATTTGTCGAATTCAACAGACTGATCATGTGGAAATAGCCTCTGTTCTAATTATATCTAAACATTAACTTGGATGAGCGTATCTATAATTTCAGGGATATCTGCTTTGGTTATATGCAGACATTTTTTTTCACAGCCATGTTTTTTTTTTCTCCATCCAAACTAAGTGGAGACACTGACCATTCTATGGAATCTGATCATTTGGTTCTGGTGATGATCCATTTTCAAGCTGCAAGAACAGGCTAATCAATCAGAATCGTATAACCAGCCAGAACTGGTTGAAAACAACACATATGAGGCCTGTGGTTCAAAACTAAAGCGGTCATTAGCTAATGTATCATTAAAACTTTGATAATTTGATATGACAAATATGCTATTAAATATGTTTGTTAAAAAAAATGCAGATGCAAAAGCTGCTCACTTTTTCCTGCATAAATGTGAACAACTTTTGCATAAGCTGCTCAATTTTTTTTCAGCAAAACTACCATTGTATTATACTTTAATACTAGAACAATCAATAATTTGACCATTAACCCTTGTCCTGCTGAATATTCATATATGCCACACCCACTACCGATTATCAACCAATCAGATTACTTGATGCAAATTATTGCAACAAATTCATAAACTGAATGACAAACAATGTAGATCCAAATTGTCATAAACTGAATGACAAACAATGTAGATCCTGATCAGATGGCTTCTTCAGAAGCCATCTGATCTGGATCTACATTGTTTGAAAGATAAGACATATCCGAGATCAGCAGGACAAGGGTTAACGGGCACATTAAGCTAACGATGTTTTGAGCAACTGGGACCTGACCTGAGGCATAACAGAACATGACAGAAGATCCAGGCTCTAAGTTATGTAACTTTGTTCAAGTTAAACACAGTTGAGTATGAAATTTGTCATGCTAACAATTGTTAAAGTGCCAACGGTTTTTGGCGTTTAATATTTATCAGCTGAACAATTTTTTTGTTCTGTTCATACGATGAGCCATCTCATCAGGATCTACAGGGCTTGCCATCCAGTAAATGATTACTGATTCAACCTCCTACTTACAAAACTGGATATGTTCTACTCGAAAATGGAAGAGTCCAATTCAGAAACTCAGGAGACAACAGAGCTGCATTCAACAAAGCAGGCACCTGCCGAGCACTCACTCTGTTGCCTACAGAACGAAGGCAACAAAGTGAGCACTGAGTGAGCACCCCCGCAGTTGAACACACCTCTGGTTAAGTATGAACAATACCTACCTATTTTCTCTTTCATACATTTCCTTACTACTGGTTCGCAATCTGTCAATCTCACCATTTGTCCTCACTCTTATCTGTTCTAACTCTTCTCGGAGTTTATTTTCATATTCTGACTTGTACTGTTCCCTATTAAAATAAAACAACAGTAAACAGTGACAAGGCATTTAAATTCTTTTAATTGTCCTCATTCTCACATAATCTCCATCACCGGAAAAGAATTCTGTTAACCCACTGTATGCTAGTGGACTCTTCCATTGCTATATGTTCTACAAGTCCATTTGTCATATCAGAGGTGTCTGGGTCTGGCCTATTTTTATTCTATTTTTGACAGAAAATTCTGCAAGCAAATAGTGCAGGCCCTGATCAGACGCCACATTCTGCGGCGTCTGATCTGGACCTGCACTGTTTGCAATGGTAGCCCTTTAGGGGTTTCCAGCATACAATGGGTTAAAGGCTATGTCATGCTTGTGGGGGCCAGATTTGACTTGAACAATATGGTTGAGACTAGGGTTGACGCAAGGTGTGGGAATCATCTCAATTTGGTCACCAATGTTTGTTTGGTGTCTGACAACCCAGTCAACACTATTTAAGTCATATTGAGCTGAGATCATCGTGTTATACAAGTGACCAATGACTGATTAAGCATTCATTAAATGTCAACTGCACTGTTCTTTATTTCAAGGCTTTACATATACACATACACTTCTTAATAATAATAATAATAATTATAACATGTTTTGGATATAACAAGTTACCATTGGTAATTCAAACTCATTCTAGGGTCTGCAGAGAACTCTTTCTATAGCACCAGATGTCTATATATTTAGGGTAATGAAAGGTATGTTGTGTGTACTCATTAGAATCGCCTCAATGAGGTGATTCTAATGAGTACAAATAACATGCCTTTACTAAGGCTGGCCAATTGGAGCTGAAAAGATAATCTATTATCAGTCATGTCATTGCGATCGATAATCGATTAGTAATCGCTATGTTTTTTGTCATAATTTTACCTGTCTGCGCATGTCTCTTACCATATGTTGTACTTTACTATATGTATATTTGAACAGACAGGCCTGAGCAAACAGTGTAGACCCAAATGAGACGCCCCAGAATGCGGCGTCTCATGCCGGTCTGCACTGTTTGCCACTCATCCAGCTATTTTAGGCATAACTTTGGTTAGTAAATTGTACCTGTCAAGTAAACAATTACAAGCAAATCAGAAATGATAATCATTTTTCTGGAATTTATTGATCGATAAATCGATTATACGATTAATCGTGTCAGCCTTAGCCTTTACTTTATAGAAAGTTGAAAATATATCCATAAGCCATCCCCAATATGCCTTTTGGCCTGGCACTATGGTTAATCCATAATTAAAGTTCGAACTACCCCTACCTCGAACACACTTTCATGGTCCCAAAGGTATCTGAGTTATTGAGGTGTGGCTGTAATAGACAAGTTTTTATGGAATACCAACCTTGATGAGACATATTTGTCATACATTTCCTCTCTTGATCTTTTAGCGTCTTCAACCTGTAGATTCAATTGCTGTATCTTCTCTTCTGCAAATGCCGCTCTGTTTGCCAAGTCTGCAACTTGCCGTGTTAAGTATTCTTTGTCTTGTTTGAGAAGAGACAAGGATTGGCGAGCAGCTTGCAACTGAAAATGAAATTGTGTGCTATAGGGATAATGAATACATGAACATGATACAGTGAAACATTGATATCTCAAACAGGGATAGCTCATTTACCTCGGCTAATTCGAACTTGCTCTTGAGTTCCAAGAAAATTCTTCCAATAGTTCCAGATATCCATACATTTAAGCCAATTTAGGAATGTTTTCCTGATTTATCTTGAAAAGGTATGTTGTGTGTACTCATTAGAATTGCCTCTATGAGTCACTCTATGAGGCGATTCTAATGAGTACACACAACATATCTTTATTTTCAAGAAGAATGAAGGTACAGTAGAACTTCGATGGCTCGAACACCAATGGCTCATTTACCATGGCTGACCCGAACCCATTCTTGAGTCCCTAGAGAAATCCTCTACATAAGAAATAGTGGGGGATAATTTAGGAGATTTTCGTAATTTATTTTGCAAATGTATGCTGTGTGTACTCATTAGAATCGCCTCGATAAGGCGATTCTAATGAGTACACACAGCAAACATTTTCATTATAGAGCGCAGAAAAAGTTGTCAAAAGTATCTCGTTATGCCTCCTGGCAGTAACCCTCAGTGGCTCGAACTATCCCTGTCTCGAACAGATTTTCAAGGTCCCAAAGGTGTTCGAGCCATTGAAGTTCGACTGTATATTCTTGAGTTTATCCCTATTAAGCCTCATGATCTGGAGCTATGATTAACCCACAGTACTTCAAACTACCCCTATCTTGAACAAATTTTCATGGTCCCAAACTCGTACCAAGCTAGTGAAGCTTAACTGTTTTTGCCATCATTTTTAAAAGGAAGATAATTTTGTACTTTTTCGTGGGGTTGATTGTCAATCGACCCAAAGTTACGAAACCCAAATCACCATTTGAACACACATTTGACTGGCCCTAGTATATTTCAATTATGAAACTGAAATCTGCAAATGATCTATACTGAAGACAGATGGCACTACACTTCCAATTTGTCAGAATAAAATTAAGCAAAGCTCTGGCTGCAGTTTTCCCTGTTTTATCTCTAATGCTAAGTATCATGTGACTAAAGCAGAAAAACTTTCAATGGGACATAACACATTAAATGGCATTGAAACAACTGTAGCTTTTTATGTATGGAAACATTCATCCACAGTATTTAAAGTGACAGAAAGGTAATTAATTTTCGAAAAAGATTGCAAAAACAGTTTCTGTTCTTGACTGCATCAAGAAGAGCTACAAAGGTCAGAGCTAATCATTTTGGTTCAATGACCGAAAAGAGAAATGACCCGAGTAATTTTAAAACATACAAGCACACAACATTTCATTATTTTGAAACAAAAGATTCTAGTGTTAATTATTCGTGATTTTCTATTCCCTTAATTACTTTGAGCAGTGTATAATATTAATTACAAATGGCTGAACATGCATATATATACAGTAGAACTTTGATGGCTCGAAAACCGATGGCTCATTTACCATGGCTGAGTCGAACCCATTCTTGAGCCCCTAGGGAAATTCTCTATATAAGAAATGATGCGAGATATTTTAGGAGACTTTCGTCTTTTATCTTGCAAATGTATGCTGTGTGTACTCATTAGAATCGCCTCGATGAGGCGATTCTAATGAGTACACACAGCATACATTTTCATTAAAGGACACCGAAAATATGTCAAAAAGTACCTCGTTATGCCTCCTGGCAGTTAGCCTCTGTGGCTCCAACTACCCCTGTCTCGAACAGATTTTCGAGGTCCCAAAGGTGTTCGAGCCATTGAAGTTCGACTGTATGTGACTAAAAAAGTCCATGCAAAAATATGTACATGCAAACATGACTAGACTGTCATTTAGCCAGAATCAACTCAATATGTATGTTGCAAAACCAAATTAGGAGCAGCAAGGAAAACATTACAAGATGATATGTAAACTAGCAAATACAGTAAAATTCCTATAATAAGACCACCTTTAAGACCACTTTTGAACAGTCTCAAAGGTGGTCTCTTACTGGAGGACACTTGGTGTGGACAACACAAAGAAAGGACAGTTGAAACCTATTAAATATGCTCTGAAAAGCAGAACTATTCTTAAATTTAGCTGTACAGTAAAATTCGGCTATCAAGACTATCTAAAATTAAAACTAGAGCTGTCAGTGAAACTGACTAGGGCCCCGGCAGCGCTATCAGAGGAGTAGGAAAATTTGTGGATGGACAGACGGACAGACAGATGGACAGAGTGATTACTATAGGGCACCCACACTTTCAGTGCGGGGCAAGACTGTTCAAAAGTGGTCTTTAAGACCACTTTTGAACAGTCTCAAAGGTGGCCTCTTACTGGAGGACACTTGGTGTGGACAACACAAAGAAAGGACAGTTGAAACCTATTAAATATGCTCTGAAAAGCAGAACTATTCTTAAATTTAGCTGTACAGTAAAATTCTGCTATTAACACCATCTAAGGTCAAGACTAGTTCCATTTTGAAAGCATATTTAGAAAGTCTCTCTTATTCTTTCATTGGGTTTCTACACTCAGTGTCCACTAGGAGACCAACTTTGAGACTGTCCAAAAGTGGTCTAAAAAGACCACTTTTAAAAGTCTTAAAGGTGGTCTTAATAAAAATTTCACTGTACTCATATCAACCCCTGCACACAATGCATGAAACTTTTCCTGTTGGTTGTTTGGAGTTTGACAGCCCAGCCAAAGCTGTTAAGGTGTTACTGAGCAGGTCAGTTTACCTAACCACTTTTACATAAGCAGTTAACAAGTACAGAGCACATATTTACGCCAGAAACACAGATTTTTTTGCCAGAAACTGACAAATGTCCTTCTTGAATAGGAGGAAGGGAGAACATGACTGCAGAAAATATTTCACTTTCTAAAGAGGCTAGTCTTTCTGCAATGTGATAATAGAAAACTATAAACAGATTATGCTGATGCAAATGTTGATCTAAGATCTGATATTACATGCTATCTTGCAAATTATGCTGTGCTCCATCTGAAAGAGTGACCACTTTATTTCTGTGCCCAGTGAAAAAAATGTGAATTACACCCATCGATTTTACCTCTCTTTTGGAAACAGTTCTACCCAGTTGTCCAGCACTGTCCTAAGAAATATTGTAACACAAAATTCAACTGATTTTGTGTTTATGGGGAATGGATACACCTGGCCCATTATCTGCCCTTTTAACAAGGGAGAAAACTTTCAGAACTTCCTGTTGGTTTTCCTATTTGAGCTGAGCCCCTCCTGAGGAGGCAAATTCTATCCTTTTAGGGAAGACCGCTATTGACAAGGAAGACAAAAAAAGAATGTTCTACTTTTAAATGGAAAGAATTTGCTCCTAAGGATCAAATTCTTTCTTTTAAGAGTAGTGCTCTGTTGACAAGGGATGCAGATATGCTTTGAAAGAGTTGTCTACCCTTATGGCATATCCATACCTGTGACATCTGCTTCATAGGGAGTTCAATGTTAGCCCATAAGAATACAAAAATTGTCACCTGATTGCTGGTAACTTAAAGCGTCTGAAACATCGTCTGCTGATAACTTTAAAATTCATTTTTGCAAACAGTGTGGACCGAGATCAGACTGCTCCTCTAGGAGCAGTCTGATCAGGGTCAACACTATTTGCTTGTATGCAGAAATATGTTTGAAAAGTTTGCCTGCAGCTGCAGCAGACGACATAAACAAACAGACAACATTTTCAGATGCAATTTTCATGGCATCTTAAGGGTTAATGAGGATTTGATGCAAAGGGCATTGGAAAAAGAACATAACTTCAACATGTAAAGTCTGCTGTAACTGAAGTGTCAAGCTGGTACTTAACCCATTATATACCAGTGGACTCTTCCATTGCTATATGTTGGACAAGTCCATTTGTCATATAAGGGGTGTCAGGCCTATTTTTTGTTTTTATTCTATTTTTGACAGAAAATTCTGTTAGCAAACAGTGCAGGCCTTGATCAGATGCCACGTTTTGTGGCGTCTAAAACAGCGTCTGATCTGGGCCTGCACTGTTTACCAAGGTACCCCTGTAGGGGTTTCCCGCATAGAATGGGTTACATAACCAGTTTTATATGGGAAACCCCTAAATGGGACACTGGCAAACAGGATATGCCCTGTTCAGATGCTGCAGTACCCAGTGTCTCATAGGGCATCTACTGTTTGCAAAAAGTTGCTCAAACTTTTTGCAGTGTTGGCCCTGATCAGATGCCAGATTCTGCAGCATCTGATCTGGGGCTGCACTGTTTGCCAATGTCCCTTTTGGGTTTTCCAGTCTAAAAATGAATTGATAAAAATAAAATTGATCCTGCAGGAGCAGTCTGATCTGGGTCCACACTGTTTGTAACAATTACTTTTAACGACCCTGCCCATTGGGGCTTGAAGAAATAAATGGGGTGCATGATGCTTCCATGCAGAGCTGAAACCGACTGCACACAAGTACTGGCTAACCGCTTAAGAGGATCTACACCTGCCCAGGCAAAGCGATGCGAGCCTGCCCGTCCATGCTTATAAACCCTATTGGTTTCATTGGGCAACAGGGCTTGAGATGTCATTTCATCTCAATGTCTGGTAAAAGTCCCAAACAAGAGGACCATGATGGTCCTATATCTCTCACCTGAACTAAGAGATTTACATGTGGGTCCTTGGACGGGACAATTTTTGGCCTCAGGGCTATAATTTGAACAATCTTGGTAGAGGTCCACTAAATGAAGCTTAATATCACATATCGTAAGTCTGGGCCTTCTGGATTCAGATAAAAAAATTCCTTAAGGTTTTCCCTATATAAGCCTATGTAAAAGATGCGGGCCCTGTGCGGGGGGGGGGGGGGGGGGGTGGGGGGCATTTTTGGTCCCTAGGCTAGAATTTGAAAATCTTGGAAGAGGTTTACAAGATGAAGCAGCAAGCGTCATACCAAATATCCAAGATCTAGGCCTTTTGGTTTCAGACAAGAATACTTTTAAAGGTCTTCCCTATATTTGCCTAAGTAAAACCTGGGACAGCGCCAAATATAATTGGAACAATCTTGGTAGAGGTCCATCAGTTGAAACTTCATACCAAAGACCTGGACCTTCTGGTTTCAGACAAGATTTTTAAAGGTTTTCCCTATATAAGCCTATGTAAAACCAGTGGGCCATGGGGCAGGGCCAGTTTTGGCCACAGGGCTATAATTTGAACAATCAGAATCTTGGTAAAGGTTCACTACATGAAGCTTCATACCAAATATCAAAGACCTGGGCCTTCCGGTTTCAGACAAGAAGATTTTTAAAGGTTTTCCCCATATAAGCCTATGTAAAATCAGTGGGGCCCCACGTGGGGGTATTTTTGGCCAAAGGGTAATAATTTGAATAATTTCGGTATCGGTCCACTAGACGAAGCTTCATACCAAATATCAAAGACCTGAGCCTTCTGGTTTCTGACAAGAAGATTTTTAAAGGTTTTCCCTATATAAGCCTATGTAAAACCAGAGGACCATTGGTCCTGAAGACGCTCACCTGACAGCCTTAGGTCTAAAGGGCTAAGGGACATGCACCCAAGGTCCCTCTAGACCTCTTATGGATCTAAGATCCATGTCACCAAACGAGTTTTAATGTTCTGTTTTTGTCCTCTGATAATGATATTTCGGAAATTCGTTATAGTAAACAAAGACAAGGATTGATGATTTCTTTAGCAACAGTTGCTTATAAATTTCTTGAAACATGTGCCACAAAAATTTTGAAAATCGGTTCACTATTTAAATCAAAGCACTGAGAGTACTGGTAGATCGATTGTCTTCAAGCGTAAAAAGGGCAAATAATCATGAACTGAGGGTTAAATTGTGTCATTAAAATCTTTTATTCTTGTTTTGAAGCAAAATTTCACAGTGAAGAGCTTGATCAGACGCTGCATTCAACAGCTTGGGATCTAGGTATTCACTGTTTGCCAAGTCCACTCTATGATTCAATAATAACCATCTTTAGGCTTACACAACACTCTGACAATACTGCGGCTATTTTCTATATAAAAGTTATTCCGACAAGTCAGTTACAGTCACGTGATCTTCAGCACTGAACGGTTTTTATCCTTTGTAACTTTGAAGTCGATTGACAAATAATCGATTTAAACTTATTAAACCGCGTTACGCGCCACATTACGAAAACATACCTATACAAATACATTGCACATTTGTAAAGACGAAAACAGTAACATTTTAAATGAAAAATTGTGATTTTTTTCAGCTCAAAACATAGATTGTGGGTGCTCGTAAGGCGGTTCCTGCGAATATCCGCAATCTATGTTTTCGAACAAAAATGTGACGGATAATGTTAAACCCCCTAAACCCCAGTTTGCTCTATATAAAGTGGGGTTTAGAGTGGTCTTTGATTCACGGACAATGTTTACCATGATCAGATGCCGCAATCAGGGTCTATACTTACTGTTTGCTGTTACACGAAACAGTCTAAGTACCAGATCGTTTTTACAGCCTAATATCTATGTGTGCTGTCAGTGCTTTGATTTATTTAATCTCAAAACATTTTCTGGAATGCACTCTTCCAACTCAAGTCGGGCACGTCCATTCTGCTAAATAGGTGTCTAGATAAATGGCAAGCGATTTATATAGAAAACACTGGTTGCGTGGCTCCACTGACCAGGGTTGAAAGGGATGACCTTTCCGCAAGAAGATGTGTGATCGAGACATGACCTTGAAGTTAAAAAAAGTCTTTCATTCTCTTTTTTTCTAGCCGTAGGTTCTACAGCAGTCTGGTTAAATTGACAGTTCTTTACTTAAACACCAGCACTATCATAATCAAACAATGACAGCTGAGCAGACAACGCTTTCCGATCTGGGTATTCAGTGTATGATAAACCTGTCCAGATTCTATAGATAGTCATCTTGCGCAATACTCTGACCTACAATTGTCACTTCGATAAAAATAGAATGGCTATTTTCTATTAATAAATATAACAGTGGGTTTTCCAAATCAGTGATGGTCACGTGGACAATTGCAGGAATGGAAATTGTGTGGTATGTAACTTAAGATCGATTGTCGATAACAATCGATCTAAAAATTATGACCAAAATAAGATTTGAATAGAGATTTTACATTGAAAGGGGAGATAATCCATGCTCATAAAGTTTTGATTCTGGAATCTTTTTGGCCTCGATTTAAATGTTATGAAATTCATGATGTGTTTTGCATCATTTATGATTATTTCAGTTATTTAGTAACCGTGTATGAAGAAATTGAAAGTTTGCGGGGAAATATTTACCTCCCTTGCTAACAAATTTAACAATGGAAATTTCCCTATTCAAATGTGTTTTTGGTTATAAAATCCTTATTTGTCAACAGATTTTCTAAATTATTGCAACGCTAGTTGTTTTAAACCTTGTTCTTGATCCTGATGTAATTTTTATTGAGTTTTTTTTTTTGAAAACCCATTATCAAAAGAGAAAATGTCCACATTAGTATATAGAGAAAGAATATATATGGTTAATGGGTGGGGAAATATTACGCGTTTTATTGAATGATGTGGGTAGGGCATGCCCCCAGGGGCCCAAATTAAGGTCCATGTCACTAAATGCATCTGGCTGTATGACCAAGTGGTCCTTAATCACATTCCTGACTCTTGAAGATCAGTTGGAAAACTTTTGAGTTTGAATTTTCAGTTATATTTAGCCAAGATAAAGCCTTAGATGAGCTAAAAGGTCAGGAACAAGAAAATATATGGTTAATGGGTGGAGAGCTTAACCATTTCTAAAGGGGGTGTTGGCCCCCAATTTAACCTATGGTGTTCAAAGATCCATGTAACTAAATGCCCCTTATCACAAGAAACAAGAAAATATATGATTTATGGGAGGGGATCTGAACAGTTTCTGAGATTTGATGCATTTTATGTAATGCAGGGGTGGGGCATGCCCCCAGGGTCTCAAGATGCATGTCACTTAAAGCCCCTTAGAATATATATTGTTTATGGGTGGGAATCTGGACAGTTTCCAAGATATTGGGCACTTTTTGAAATGAAGGGGGTGGGGCATGTCCCCGGGGGACCCCCTAGACTCCCAAGGTCCATGTCATTAAACATGCTTAATCACAAGGAACAAGAATATACATATGGTTTAGGGGTGGTATTCTCAACCATTTGCAAGATATCAGCCATTTAGACTTTTTCCCATACAAATACCAATGTGACCAAATTTGACCTTGGCATAAAATAGGTCAAGGTCATCCCAGGGCAATTCTTTGAACAAACTATGATGGACCCGAGTCCCGAGGCTACATACCAAGTTTGGTGGAAATCGGCCCAGCGGTTCCGGAGAAGAAGATTTTTGAAGGTTTTTTTAAGGGACCTGGTGGACCCCATGTCAATAAATGCGCCCTATCTTAAGGAACAAGAATATATATGATTTAGTGGTGGAATATTGAACGGTTTGTTAGATATAATGCATTTTCACTTTTTCCCATACAAATGCATATCTGACTAAATTTTACCCTGGCATAAAATAGGTTAAGGTCATCCGAGGGTCACCATTTTAAGAATTTATGATGGGCTCGCGTCCCAGATGCTACATACCAAGTTTCATGAAAATCCGTCCAGTAGTTTCAGAGAAGAAGATTTTTGAAGGGTTTTAACCATATATGGGCATGGCGGCCATATTGGTTATGTGACCCAACTTCATCAACTTAATTTACATGTCCTTCTCTCATAAAGCTTGCATATGAAATTTGGTCAAAATTGACCAAGCAGTTTCCCTGAAAAATAAGTTTAAAGTTTGACATATTAAAAAACTTGACCCAAGGTCACGGAATGACCTTGACCTATAAATCTCATATATACTTATTAACTCATTTAGCTGATGTCATCTACCAACTTTCAGGCCAAGGCTGCAACAGTTTTCGAAAAATCCACCGTTTTCACTTTTTGCCATTCAAAAGCCTATATTACCAAATTTGACCTTGGCATAAAATAGGTCAAGGTCATCCAAGGGCCATTATTTGAACAAACTATGATAGGCCCGAGTACCCAAGGCCACATACCAAGTTTGGTGAAAATCGGACCAGCGGTTCCGGAGAAGAAGATTTTTGAAGGGTTTTTACCATATATGGGCATGGCGGCCATCTTGGTCATGTGACCTGGACCCCGCGAACAAACTTTCGTTCCCCCATCCCACTGAGGCCCCACATGAAATTTGGCTTCAGTCCGCCCAGCGGTTCCAGAGGAGAAGATGTTTGAAAATGTTGACATACATACATACACACATACACACACACACACACACACATACATACATACATACATACATACATACATACATACATACATACATACATACATACATACATACATACATACATACATACATACATACATACATACATACTTACATACATACATACATACATACATACAGACAGCATGACCACCCTATAAGCTCACCAATGAGCCTACGGCTCAGGTGAGCTAACAAGTGGGCCCCGGCGCGGGGGCATTTTTGGCCCCAGGGCTATAATTCGAAGAATCTTGGTAGAGGTCCACCAGACGAAGCTTCATACCAAATATCAAAGACCTGGGCCTTCTGGTTTCAGACAAGAAGATTTTTAAAGATTTTCCCCCATTATAAGTCTATGTAAAACCAGTGGTCCATGGACGGGGCCATTAATGGCCCCAGGGCTATAATTTGAACAATCTTGGTAGAGGTCCACTAGACAAAGCTTCATACCAAATATCAAAGACCTGGGCCTTCTGGTTTCAGACAAGAAGACTTTTAAAGGTTTTCCCTATCTAAGCCTATACAAAACCAGTGGGCCCACTGGCGCGGGGGCATTTTTGGCCCTAGGGCTATAATTTGAACAATCTTGGTAGAGGTTCACTAGATGAAGCTTCATACCAAATATCAAAGACTTGGGCCTTCCGGTTTCATACAAGAAGATTTATAAAGATTTTCCCTATATAAGCCTATGTTCAAACGTGGGCCCCTTAGCGGGGGCATATTTAGCCCCAGGGCTATAATTTGAACAATCTTGATAGAGGTCCACTAGACGAAGCTTCATACCAAATATCAAAGACCTGGGCCTTCTGGTTTCAGACGAGATCTTTAAATGTTTTCCCCATTATAGGTCTATGTAAAACCAGTGGGCCCCGGCCCGGCAGCATTATTGGCCCCAGGGCTATAATTTGAACAACCTTGGTAGAGGTCCACTAGACGAAGCTTCATACCAAATATCAAAGACCTGGGCCTTCTGGTTTCAGACAAGAAGATTTTTAAATGTTTTCCCTATATAAGCCTATGTAAAACAAGTGGGCCATGGGGCGCGTGGGCATTTTTGGCCCCAGGGCTATAATTTGACCAATCTTGGTAGAGGTCCACTAGACGAAGCATCATACCAAATATCAAAGACATGGGCCTTCTGGTTTCAGACAAGTAGATTTTTTAAAGGTTTTCCCTATTTAAGCCTATACAAAACCAGTGGGCCCTGGTGCGGGGGCATTTTTGGCCCTAGGGCTATAATTTGAACAATCCTGGTAGAGGTCCACTAGATGAAGCGTCATACCAAATATCAAAGACCTGGGCCTTATGGTTTCAGACAAGAAGATTTTTAAAGGTTTTCCCTCTATAAGCCTACGTAAAACCAGTGGGCCCCAGCGTGGGGGCATTTTTGGCCCCAGGGCTATAATTTATAATTTGAACAATCTTGGTAGAGGTCCACAAGATGAAGCTTCATACCAAATACGAAAGACCTGGGCCTTCTGGTTTCAGACAAGAAGATTTTTGATGGTTTTTTCTTATTTTCTCCTTTTCGTTGCCATGGCAACCAGAGTTCTGCATAGAATGGAATTTGAACAACCTTGAGAGAGGACCACCCACAGATCATTTCTGCCAAGTTTGGTCAAAATCTGTTCAGTGGTTTAGGAGGAGATATCATTTATAGAAATTGTGGACGGACATCCGGACGGACGACGATGACGACAACGACGGACGAAGACCGATCACAATAGCTCCCTGGAGCCTTCGGCTCAGGTGAGCTAAAAATTGGAAGCAATGTCTCCAAAATGACCTATACAGTGTTGACGGGAGCATTTAACCTCAAATCAATCAAAACAAACAAAATCATAAATTATCTCTAAAAATCTCTTATATACTCAAAATCTTTTGAGTTCAAATAAGCCATGCACTTATCGGGCTTTCCTGTCTACTGACTCATCTTGTTGCTTCCCTCTTTTTCCATTCCATTTAAAGGTGGCGATGTTTTGGCTTATAGCCTCACAGTGATATTCTGGTGGGATAAACGTTGCGACGCCATGGCATAACGTCCATGACGACGTCAGGTATCTGTTGTATACAAGTTCAAAATGGTTAACAGTGAAAATGTAGTTTACTTCAAAACACACATTTTTCTTGATAAATGCCAGCCTCTGGCCGAAATATTCAATCAAGAGTAAACTGAACTAGACATGTGTCCAAAGTACACAGATGCCCCCGCCATATATCTTTGTCGATATGGCTTGTACCCATTCTCTAGAATGGCACGGGGGTGTCCGGAGGGACCCAGAGCTGTCCACAGGGACCCAAAGTCTGTGTCAGTGAATGCATCTTATCATAAGGAACAATAATATATATGGTTAAGTGGTGGGGATATGAATTGCTTCTGAGATATAAGGCCTTTTATGAATTGAAGGGGGCGGGGCATGGTCCGGGATTGACCAGAGGGAGACAAAGTCTGTGTCTTAGAATGAGTCATATCATAAGGAACAATAATATGTATGGTTTAGGTGTTTGAATCTGATTAAGTCTGTGTCAGTCAATGCATCTTATCATAAGGAACAATAATATATATGGTTTAGGGGTGGTGACATGGATAGTTTCTGAGATATAACGAAGGGGGCGGTGCATGGCCCAGGGGGGACCCAATGTCTGCGTCTTGGAATGTGTCATATCATAAGGAACGATAATATATATGGTTTAGGTGTTCGAATCTGATTAATTTTCAAGATAATTAGGCGGGGCATGGGCCGGGGGTGACCGGAGGGACCTAAAATCTTTGTCTTGGAATGTTTCATATCATAAGCAACAATAATATATATGGTTTAGGTGGGGGGGGGGGAGGGGGGTTGTGGGTGGGGGGGGGGGGGGGAGGGATGGACCCAATGTCTGTATCAGTCAATGCATCTTATCATAAGGAACAATAATATATACGGTTAAGGGGTGGGGATATGGATAGTTTCTGAGATATAAAGACTTTAATGAAGCAAAGGGGCGGGGCATGGCCCAGGGGTGACTGTAGGGACCCAAAGTCTGTGTCATGGAATGTGTCATATCATAAGGAACAATAATATATATGGTTTAGGTGTTCGAATCTGATTAATTTTCAAGATAATTAGACATTTTGACAGTTTTGCATACAAATTCCTATATGACAATTTTGACCTGTTACGCAATCCGACCCCTGGGCCCACCAAGGGGCATGACCCTGGGTCAACTTGAACATGAACTGATAGGTCTTGGTCTGAGTAGATGTCATACCAAATTTCAACTTTGTAATATGGATAGTTTCTGCGATATAAAGACTTTAATGAAGCAAAGGGGGCGGGGCATGGACCAGGGGTGACCGTAGGGATCCAAAGTCTGTGTCATGGAATGTGTCATATCATAAGGAACAATAATATATATGGTTTAGTGGTTCGACGATTCCGATTAATTTTCAAGACAGTTAGACATTTTGACAGTTCTGCATACAAATTTCTATATAATAACGGGGGGGGGGGGGGGGGGGGGTCGGGATGGACCCAATGTCTGTATCAGTCAATGCATCTTATCATTAGGAACAATAATATATATGGTTAAGGGGTGGGGATATGGATAGTTTCTAAGATATAAAGACTTAAATGAAACAAAGGGGGTGGGGCATGGCCCAGGGGTGACTGTAGGGACCCAAGGTCTGTGTCATGGAATGTGTCATATCATAAGGAACAATAATATATATGGTTTAGGTGTTCGAATCTGATTAATTTTCAAGATAATTAGACATTTTGACAGTTTTGCATGCAAATTCCTATTTGACAATTTTGACCTGTTACGCAATCTGCCCACCCAGGGGCATGACTTTGGGTCAACTTGAACATGAACTGATAGGTCTTGGTCTGAGTAGATTACATACCAAATTTCAACTTTGTAGCACAACAGGTAAAAAAATTATATGCGAGTCCGAGGTTTCAGCTCGACATTTCAGCCCGAGGTGGTTACGAACGTGACATACGCACGAACGCACGTACGGACGTAACATCACGGCGAAACGCTATATGCCCCACTCCTGCCAAGGCAGGCGGGGGCATAAAAAATGTGTTTTATATTGGTCCCTATGGAATACAAAAGAATATTTTATGTTAATATTTTGATGACTAAATGCTGCACGCTCTGTTGAACTGAGCACAAGTATTCAAACATAGCAATCAGGAAAAGTACTGAGGATAATTTGAGGATAAATTTTCGTATTTCTCCATTAAAACATATGCATTGGGTACTTGTTAGAATCGCCTCTTCGAGGCGATTCTATCAAGTACCCAATGCATATAATTATTATTTTAACAAGAAATAAGGAAAGTTATCCCTTAATTATCCTTGTTACTTTCCTTGTTACTACCTCCTCCTTATCCGGAGCTATGCTTACCTCTCTGTAAGTGTCATCTCTCTCCTTTACGACATTATGATGAGTAGCTTCAAGGGTGGATAACTGTCTGTGAACATCCAATCCATCTCGCTCAAAGTTATCTCTCTCACTGTGAATACATGTATGTGACTCTCATTATCCCAAATACTGATAACTCAAACTACTGGTTCAGTAGAATTGAAATACGGTACATGTTTTGTTTGTTTGTTTGTTTGATTTGAGGTTTAACGTCCCCGTCAATACTGTAAAGGTCATTTTGGGGACGTTGCTTCCAATTTTGTTGGACTTTTACCCAACACTGAGATGTAATGACATCTCAAGCCCTGCCGCCCAATGAAACCAATAGGGTTTATAAGCATGGACGGGCCGACTCACACCGCTTTGCCTTGGCAGGCTTAGATCCTCTAAGCGGTTTACCAGTACTCGTGTGCGGGTAGATTTCAGCTCTGCGCGGAAGCATCATGCAGCCCATATATTTCTTCAAGCCCCGATGGGCGGGGGCCGTACATGTAAATGCAATGTTGTTTCAGTTTGTGTGTTTCTAAAATTTCTCTTAAGTAACAGTAATAGTTTGTTGTTTCTAAAATTTCAATTCCTCTTAACACACATCTCACTGAACATGATAAGCCCTTGCTTTGAAAGCAAACCAGTGTAGATCCTGATCAGATGGCTTCTGAAGAAGCCATCTGATCAGGATCTACACTGTTTGTCATTCAGTTTTGGAATTTGAACGGATACATTACTTCAAGTAATTTGATTATTTAATAGTCAGAAATGGGTGTGACAAATTAATTTATTCTGCCGGATAGAGGTAAAGTACAGTGATTATAATCTGAAAGCAAAAACGCTAAGCACAGAATTTGAAGCTAACAAAGTTGTTACCCTATTTACCTTCAATATTCAGACACTAAAAAGTCATAACCTCAATTTGGTTTGAATCAGCATAGCAGTTTTAGTGGAAAAAATACTTAAACTGAGGCACCCAAGACAAAGTTAAGTAATGACCTTGACCTTTGGAATTGATTAACTTACATTCTGCTGATTGCAAATATCATTTCTGATGCAACAGGTTACCATGCAATCAGTAAAATCTACTGTTTTGCCTTTTTTCCATACAAATGTCTAAGTGACCAAATTTGACTGTGTTGTAAAACAGGTCAGGGTCAACCAAAGGTCATCATTTGAACATACTTAGTAGGGCCTAAGTCCCCGATGCTACATACCAAATATAAAGGTCATCGGCAATTTGGTTCCTGCGAAGAAAATTTTTAAAGATTTTTACCATATATGAGCATGGCAG
This sequence comes from Lucinisca nassula, assembly GCA_963580285.1. Taxonomy (NCBI): domain Eukaryota; kingdom Metazoa; phylum Mollusca; class Bivalvia; order Lucinida; family Lucinidae; genus Lucinisca; species Lucinisca nassula. Next base: position 110,959,562 of record OY757017.1, on the reverse strand, counting down.
CCATATTGGTCATGTGATCCAGCCCTTACAAACAAATTTCATTCCTGCTAGCCACAAAGGCTCCGCAAGTAATTTGGTTTCAATCAACTCGGCAGTTTCAGTGAAGAAGATAAAAATACTGAATTTGAGGCATCCAGGACAAAGGTCAGTAAATGACCATGACCTCTGGAATTGATGAACTTCCATTCAGCTGACTGCAAATATCATTTCTGATGTCACAGGCTATCAGAAATACCCACTGTTTTGCCTTTTTCCATGCAAATGTCTAAGCGACCAACTGACCTTGCCATAAAACAGGTCAAGGTCAACCAAAGGTCATCATTTGAAAAAAATTGGTACAGCCCAAGTCCCCGATGCTGCATACCAAGTTTCAAGGTCACTGGCCGTTCGGTTCCTGAGAACAAGATTTTTAAAGGTTTTTACCATATATGGGCATGGTGGCCATATTGGTCATGTGACCCAGTCCTCACGAACAAACTTTCGTTCCCTCTTCCCATATAGATGCCGCATGTAGTTTGGTTTCAATCAGCCCAGCAGTTTAAGTGAAAATGAAGATAAAAATACTGAATCTGAGCTATCCAGGACAAAGGACAGTAAATGACCTTGACCTTTGGAATTGATAAACTTCCATTCAGCTGATTGCAAATATCATTTCTGATGCCACAAGCTACCATGCAATCAGAAAAATCCACTGTTTCACCTTTTTTTCCATAAAAATGTCTAAGTGACCAAATTTGACCTTGACGTAGAACAGGTCAAGCTCAACTAAAGGTCATCATTTGAACAAACTTTGTAGGGCCCCAAGTCCTTGATGCTGCATACCAAGCTTCAAGGTCATCCCCCGTTCGGTTCCTGAGAAGAAGATTTTCAAAGGTTTTTACCATATGATTATATGGCCATGGTGGCCATATTGGTCATGTGACCCAGTCCCCATGACCAAACTTTCGTCGGCCCATCCCTTAGAGGCTCCATATATAATTTAGTTTCAATCAATCCAGCAGTTCAAGTGAAGAAGAAGATAAAAATACTGAATCTGAGCTATCCAGGACAAAGGACAGTAAATGACCTTAACCTTTGGAATTGATAAACTTCCATTCAGCTGATTGCAAATATCATTTCTGATGCCACAAGCTACCATGCAATCAGTAAAATCCACTGTTTCATCTTTTTTCCATTCAAATGTCTAAGCGACCAAATTTGACCTTGACTTAAAACAGGTGAAGGTCAATCAAAGGTGATCATTTGAACAAACTTGGAAGGGCCCAAGCCCCCGATGCTACATACCAAGTTTCAAGGTATTCGACCATTTGATTGCTCAGAAGAAGATTTTCGAAGGTTTTTACCATATATGGACATAGTAGCCATATTGGTCATGTGACCCAGTCCTCACGAACAAACTTTTGTTCACCCTTCCCATAGAGGCTCCATATGTGATTTGGTTTCAATTGGCCATGTGGTTTCAGAGGAGATGTCATTTGAAAATGTTGACACAGATGCAGACGACGATGATGGACAACGATGGACAACGGACCACTGCCAATACTATAAGCTCCCCGGAGCCTTCGGCTATAGTGAGCTAAAAAAAGTCATAAAAAATAAGCAGGACTGGTGTGGACCCAGATCAGACCCAGATCAGACTGCTCCTGTGCTCAGGGTCTAAATGCCTTTTTATGAGCAAAGTATTTCAGCAAAAATAATTTTTGATACTGTAAGACTCATTTAAAAGATATTCAATATTTAGACTAATATGATAGTGGTGGTTTTTAATGTGTCTTTTGGCAAAATATCTGACTTTTTTATCCAGAGGACTGTTTTTTTAATCTATAATCATATTATCATTAGCCTTTTCTGTTTTGCCAATGAAATAATCTCAACACAAGTACCCTTTTATCCTGTCGTAATTTTCCACTTTATAGTTATCCAGTTTGACTTGACCTTTGACATCAGCATGTTCCAAAGTAATCTTCTGGAATTTTACCCTCAATTCTCCATGAGCCTGTCTCTCCTCATCTAGAGCCTGTAGTACAACAACAATACAGTGTAATAATTAACCCTTTTTGTACCAAATGGAATCTTCCTCCTTTTATATAGCAGGAGTCCATTTCAAATTTTTGGGGTGTCAGGTTGTGTTTTCATGAAAATTTATTTAGAAAATGACTGAACTTTTAGCAAACAGTGGAGGCCCTGATCAGACGCCGTGTTTTGTGGCATCTGATCAGGGCCTGCACTGTTTGCCAAGTACCCATTTAGGGGTTTCTGGTACTGAATGGGTTAAGGCTGGCACAATTAATTGATTGATCAATTAAATTCCATTAAAATGATTATCGTTACTGATTTGGTAATAATCAGTTATTTGATAAGTAAAATTTACTACCCAATGTTGTGTGTAAAATTTATGGATGAATGGCAAACAGTGCAGACCCTCAATAGATGCTGTGTTCTGTGGTGTCTCATATGGCCTGCCTGTCCTAATACATACGGTAATGTATAACATATGGCAAAAGTCAAAGCCAGAAAGGTAAAATTACGATAAAATCTTCAGTGATTACTGATTGATAAATCTTCAGTAATTACTAATTGATTTTCAATCACAATGATAGCCTGAAGGACTTACAAACGATTATTATTTCAGCTCTGATTAGCCAGCCCCAGTAATAATTCAAATAATTTGTTTCAAAATTGTACTATTCACTGTAACTCACACAAAAATGGAATATCAAGCAGTATAAGAACAAATCTCCACCAATCAAAATCAATATTAACCCTTGTCCTGCTGAATATTCATATATGCCACACCCACTACTGTTTATCAACCAATCAGATTATTCGATGCAAATTATTGCAACAAATTCACAATCTGAATGGCAAACAATGTAGATCCTGATCAGATGGCTTCTTCAGAAGCCATCTGATCTGGATCTACACTGTTTACAAAGATAGGGGTTGTCGTGAACAGCAAGATAAGGGTTAAGCAGCATAAGAACAAATCTCCACCAATCAACATCAATATTAACCTGTTCAAGGTCACTCATATCTGAACAAGTCTTTTGAACACTGTATGCTGATCTCTTATATGACACCACGTTGGACTGGAATTCATTATTTGCAAATTGCTTCAAGTAATATAGCGCAGAAAGAGCAAGATTTTACCATTTTTGCACTCATGCAACCTTGAACAAAATCTAATCGTCTTTGCCTTGGTAGGCTGCAATGACATGAAACTGTATGAACATTGATCACAATTCATATATGAGCCGGGGAACAGCTTATCCTACAATTTACATGTGCGCCCAGCGAAGAATCAGATCAGCCTGTGCATGAATGTAGTCTGACCAGAGACTTTTCTTGCTGCATGAAGGAGCATTGGGCCCTTAGCTATCCTTAGAGCGCACAGCGAAGACTCTGCGGATGTGCAGGCTGATCTAAGTCATAACTGGGCGCACATGTCTTATTGTAGGTTTTGTACGCTGGCTCATATTCATTAACATGTAGGAGACAGGATGCGAACAAGTTATTTTTGGTCTCAATCTGATAGTTTTTTGGAGTCTGTCACCTTGAAAATGAGGTCATGGCTATCAAAACCCTATCACTGCTTTCCTCTATCCTAGTTATGTAGCCATGTAATTTGGTAAGAATCCTTCATTGATTCAAAGAGATACAGTGTGTTAAACACCTGACAGGTGCAAACTGGATCCACATCAAAAAAAAAATATATGTCCCCTCCCCTTTAGTTTTGAGAAATAATTCTGTAAGTCAATGATTGGTAAGGGCTTAGAAGTCTTCACAGAGCCTTTTTTGTAAATACAGTCGAACTTTGATGGCTTGAACCACTTTGGGACCATGAAAATTTGTTCGAGACAGTGGTAGTTCGAGCCACAGAGGGATACTATTAGTGCCATACAAGGAGGCATAATGGAGATAATTGTGGGTATCTTTTCGGTGTTCAGTATTATCGAGACGATTCTAATGAGTACACACAGCATACATTTGCAAGATAAATGAAGAAAATCTTCCTAAATTACCCCTATATCGTATTTGGAGGAACTCCCTGCAGACTCGATAACGGGTTCGACTCATCCATGGTAAACGAGCCATTGGAGTTCGAGCCATCAAAGTTTTACTGTATCTTGAAAAATATAAGTATTACCTGCACTGGTCCAGGTAAGGGTAATCAGGATCATTTTGAGATATTTTTCCTTAGTTTATACTAATTTATTTCAGTTTGATTGCAATAAAAGCTCCAAGCTTATTGAATTGCTCTCGAACACTCATTCCAGATGTAATCACATATATACGCGAGAGAGAGGCAGTGACTTTTACTCCTCTGCTACCCATTTACACCTGGGTCGAGTGGGGCATTGTCATATTCTGTCTTGCCCAAGGATACACCTCGCCTTATCTCTCACCTCACCTTATCTCTCCATGTGCAAATACCTTGTGGATCAGAATGTGGTGTCTGATCAGGGTCTACACTGTTTGCTCACAGTACAGGCCTGGAATTTAAGGGTTAAACCAAACAATCTAAGTCCTTGTTCAGGACAATTTTTCAATGAAGCCTACACTAAGAGACAATGAACCCACCAGTACTGTTAGTGCTTTGATTATCTTGAGTAATGATTCAACCCTTGTCCTGCTGAATATTCATATATGCCACACCGACTACCGATCATCAACCAATCAGATTACTTGATGCAAATTATTACAACAAATTCACAACCTGAATGACAAACAATGTAGATCCTGATCAGATGGCTTCTTCAGAAGCCATCTGATCTGGATCTACATTGTTTCAAAGAAAAGGCATATCTGGGTTCAGCAGGACAAGGGTTAAGTACCTCTTGTAGATCCAAAACTTGCTTCGACTGTGATTTTTCAGAGCTTTCAAGAGTTTTCACCTTCAACCTCAACTGCTCTGTTTCAGTTTCTAGTGGTTTAGTCCTCTCGAACAACCGCATCTGAAAAAATCATGTGGCATAACATAATTAGTACAAGGGAAGGGTAGAATCAGAGTAATCCACCCAGGCTTTCTTTCAGGGCTCTGAAAATTATACGTCTTTTTTTGGAAGAAAATTTGAAACTTTTTGATAACTTTATGGTCAGAGGTCCAGACATGTGCTTCTGTGTACCCAGAATCAACATGTACATGTACGTCTTGGAACAGAAATTAGAAAAATAATGTTTGCATTCTTTAACATTTACAAGAAAAAGATAGAAAAAAAAAGTTCATAAATTATCCCTAAAAATCTCATACCCTAGGAATTCAAGACTGGGTTTAAATTAGCCATGGTATACACCATTTCAAGCAATTGAAGGCTCACTGTAGATCAACTCCAGTGCATTCATTAACCTTTACTACTTTCTGGGCTAATTCAGCAGACGACATTTTGAAATATTTTTCCCTAAAAACTAGACCGGACTCCATTGGAGACACTTTGTATGAAATGTTAAATTCTATTTTCTGAGAAATATAAGAAAAATATTTCAAAATGTCATCGGCTGGGACAAGCAAAAAGGGTCTTGCACCCAGCGAAGACAAATCACCTGGTGTACCCACTGTTAAAATACAGTCTTCCGAGACTGTAAAAAATAATAATTTTGGGTCAAGGGGCACTGATATAGCATGCAATGAAGTCTCTGATCATACTGTTTTGGATGTACCAGCTGATCTGTTTGTTTGAATCAAGGTTTAACGTCCCCGTCAACACCGCAAAGGTCATTTTGGAGACGTTGCTTCCAATTTTGTGGGACTTTTACCCGACATTGAGATGAAATCACATCTCAAGCCCTGTCGCCCAATGAAACCAATAGGGTTTATAAGCATGGACGGACATTCTGGCACCGCTTTGCCTGGGCAGACTTAAGATCCTCGAAGCGATTTACCAGTAGTTGTGTGCGATGGGTTTCAGCTCTGCGTGGAAGCATCATGCAGCCCATCTATTTCCTCAGCCCCAATGGATGGGCCCGTGGCTCAAGGGCCATTCATATAGCATGCAATGAAGACTGATCATACTGTTTTGGGTGTATCGGCTGATCTGTATCTTTGCCGGATACACATACTCAAAGATCCCTTTTTGCTTGACATAACTCAAAAGGGTCATGCCAAAAGAAACTGCCTCTCTGGCTCTCCAGACAACTGCACCCAGCAATCTGTAGATCAGACTGCCCACAAAATGACATGTGCAGTCTGATCTGAGTCTTCACTGGTGTCCAGACAGACAGTGAAGACCGTGTTCTGGCTATTATGCAACTTTTGTTGTAGTTTCATTTGTACATGTATGTTCGGTGCTTCTCAGATTTTAAATGTTTTAACCCTTGTCCCGCTGAACCCGGATATGTCTTGCCGTTCAAACAATGCAGATCCAGATCAGCCATCTGATCAGGATCTACATTGTTTGCCATTCAGATTGTGAATTTATAGCAATAATTTGCATCAAGTAATCTGATTGGGTGATAATCGGTAGTGCGTGTGGCATATTTAAATATTCAGCAGGTCAAGGGTTAATACTTCTGTGTGTCTAAATTATTTAGTACAGTAAAGGCAAATGAGTGGCAATCTGTTTGGGTAAGAGCTGCTATTCAGCTTGTCACCTGGGATTTGCATGTTTGTTAAGGTGTGTTTGTCCATCTTTCCCTTTAACCCCTTGTATGCAGATAACCACTAAAGGGGTACCTTGGCAAACAGTGCAGGCCCAGATCAGACGCCGCAGAACGCGGCGTCTGATCAGGGCTTGCACTATTTGCTAACAGAATTTTCTATCAAAAATAGAACAAAAACGAAACAAGAGCACCGCATGCGGGTGCCAACACTCGGCTGCACCCCCTTTTCATAATGAACAACTAGTACGAGTTTCAAGTAAATATGTTCAGTAATGACAGAGATATTAAAAAATGTCCAAGTTTTTGCATGACGACGCAGATGACGCCAGAGCTATAACAATACCTTGACGTTTTCTTCGAAAACAGCCAAGCTAAAAAGTAAAAATAGATCTGACACCCCTTATATTACAAATGGACTTGTCCAACATATAGAAATGGAAGAGTCCTCCAGAAAACAATGGGTTAATGTTTGGAATAGGCCTTGGGTCCGGATTCCATCAGTTCCTGAAGTATCTTTACTCATTTAACCCTTATCTTGCTGTTCACGACAACCCCTATCTTTGCAAACAGCGAAGATCCAGATCAGATGGCTTCTGAAGAAGCCATCTTATCAGGATCTACACTGTTTGGCATTCAATTTATGAATTTGTAGCAATAAATTATATCAAGTAATTTGATTGGTTGATAGACAGAAATGGGTGTGGCTTAAATGAAGGGTTAATTTATAAAGATATTGTGTACATCCCATTCAAGCATATCTTCAATACACTATCCCATAATGCACCCTCACAGACACACTCCAGGGTCCAATTGTTCAAAGCCTTGTTAGCTGAAAGAGCTTCTTAGCAGTCAAATTGTTAACCCTTATCTAGCTGTTCATGACAACCCCCATCTTTGCAAACAGTGTAGATCCAGATCAGGATCTACACTGTTTGACATGAAGGCTATGGATTTGTAAGAATAAATTACATGAAGTAATCTGATTGGTTCAAAGTCAGAAATGGGTGTGGCTAAACTGAATATTCAGCAAGATAAGGGTTAACTGTTCTAATAAGTACAATATCTAAAATTGAGTTATTTATGCTGAAAAATGTACTCACAGTTTCTGAGCAAAAATATTAGTACAAAAAAGTTTGCCATATTATGTAAGTATCCTCTGTGTTGCTTGCTATTTGGGGACTGGTTTTCTTACTTACCGCAACATAGTCTCTCAAAGCAATGTCATCTTCACTGGCACCTTTTAGTTCATAAAATCTGTCCTCATTCAGGTCCAAATCTCTCAGAGATCGCCTCACATTGCCAGCTCTTTCTTGCAGTCTGGTATATAAACAACAGATATGGCAGGTATTTGGTGATAATTAAACTATAATTGTCCTTATTTCTCCATAAAAACCTGTGTTGTGGGTAATCATTAGAACTGCCTTGCTGAGGCACTTCTAACTGTTACCGACAACATTCGTTTTTATGTAGAATTGACAAAAATTATCATTTACCCTTATCTTGCTAAATATACAGTGGAACTTCGATGGCTCCAACACGGATGGCTTGTTTACCATGGATGAGTCGAATCCGTTTTTGAGTCCCAAGGGAATTCCTTCACATAAGAAGTAATGACGGATAAGTTAGGTGATTTCCGACTTTAAACTTGAAAATGAATGTTGTGTGTACTCATTAGAATCGCCTCAACGAGGCGATTCTAATGAGTAAACACAGCATACATTTTCATTATATAACACCGAAAAGATGTCCAAAAGTATATCATATACCTCCTGGCAGTATCCCTCAGTGGCTCGAACTACCCCTGTCTCGAACAGATTTTCGAAGTCCCAAAGGTGTTCGAGCCATTGCAGTTCGACTGTATTTAACTTAGCCACATCCATTTTTGATTTTCAGCCAAACAGATTACATGATATAATGAGTTTGTTCAAAAACACAAAATGGCTGACAAACAGTGTAGATCCTGATCAAATGGCTTCTTCAGAAGCCATCTGATCTGGATCTACACTGTTTGCAAAAATAGGGGTTGTCGTGAACAGAAAGATAAGGGTTAAATTATCACCAAACATATTTACCCACATTAACCGTTTCTATGGTTTTGAAAACAACAGTAAATGATGTCCATGTACTTGGTAGGCAATGGTATCAAAGCTCACAACAAAATTCAGTTATTTGCTCTAGTATCACATTAACCCATAGGATGCTAATCACAACTATTGTCATCTGCTGGTAACTTTTAAAGTCATTTTTGCAAACAGCATGAACACAAATCAGACTGCTCCTCTATGTTTGAGATGTTTGCAACAATATGCAGCAGACAACAATAGACATTTTCCAATGCAGTATTTCATGGCACCTTAACCCTTATCCTGCTGAATATTTATATCTGCCACACCCACTACCGATTATCAACCAATCAGATTACTTGATGCAAATTATTGCAACAAATTCACAATCTGAATGGCAAACAATGTAGATCCTGATCAGATGGATCTACATTGTTTCAAAGATAAGGCATATCCGGGATTACCAGGACATGGGTTAAGATGCCATGAAAACTGCATCTGAAAATGTTGTCTGTTTGCAAAAATGTATGTTGTCTGCCACATCTGCTTGCAAACTTTTTAAACATATTTTTCACATGCAGGAAAACAGTGTGAACCCTGATCAGACTGCTCCTAGAGGAGCAGTCTGATCTGGGTCCACACTGTTTGCAAAAATGACCTTTTAAAGTTATCAGTAGATCACAAACCAGACAAAAATTGGCATCTTATGTGTTAAGGGTCAACATACATGTACATGGATGTACCCAATAAAATTTAAAGAAAACCCAATTTAAAAAAATTTGATGGGTAACAAGACCCAAATAAAAATCCGAGCCTGCCCAGGCAAAGCGGTGCGCACGAGTTGGACCGTCCATGCTTATAAACCATATTGGTTTCATTGGGCGGCAGGGCTTGAGATGTCATTTCATCTCAATGTCGGGTAAAAGTCCCACAAAATTGGGATCAATGTCTCCAAAATGACCTTTACAGTGTTGACGGGGACGTTAAACCTCAAATCAAACAAATAAAAAAAAATCCAAGATACCCAAATCATACTGAAATATTTGCATATATATTTTTTATAAGTTTTAAACTTTCTGGGCACAATAACCTGTACAGGGTTGCCATTCATTATTTAATACTGTTTGACTTTGAGGTACTTGCTTTTTTTCAAATATGTAACAAGGGATGAAAAGAACAAAACATTGTGAAGATGCAATTTAACCCATATCTTGCTGAATATTCATTTACATGTAAGCCACACCCATTTCTGTCTACCAACCAATCAAATTATTTTATATAATTTATTATTACAAATTCATAAACTGAATGCCAAACAGTGTAGATCCTGATCAGATGGCTTCTTCAGAAGACATCTGATCTGGATCTACACTGTTTGCAAAGATAGATGTTGTCGTGAACAGCATGATAAGGGTTAAGCCCCTGTGAAGTCTTATATGGTAAGTTTAAATAATTAGTTCAAATCCATTTTATAGCCGCCAATTCGTCCCAATAAAGTGGGTAACCAAACATAGATACCCAGTCATCTATTCAAATACCCAATTGAAGTTGGACATAGTGGATATTACCCAATTCCATACAAGAATTCCGCTGAAGGCTATGTCACGCCTGTTGTGGCGCAAAGTCACCGAACCATGACATCTAGGACAAGGTCAAACATAGATTCTTGCAGAAAAGTTGCCATTCATAAATGCATCATTACATCAAAAGCAACTAGGACTTTAGGATTCCTTAAATGGAACTTGGCTTTTGCACCTAGGCAGACAATGGATGTTGCATATAAAACATTAGTTCGCCCTCAACTTGAATAGGCATCTGTAGTAATCTCAGAGATATGTTGACCCCAATCAAGATCGTCAGTGATGGTGATACCAAGATATTTGGCAGATTGAACATGCTCCAAAATTTGCTGGTGAAGTGTATAGTCAAACTTAATTTGCTTGTCCGGAGGGTGTCGTGACACCCTCATTGAGTGACATTTGGCCACATTGAACTTCATTTACCAATCGGCCTCCCACTGTGCAAGTTGATCCAGGTCATCTGGTAAAATAAGACAGTCAGAAGGAGAATATATGTTCCTATACAGGATACAATCATCAGCAAAGAAACGGACCGATGACCCGATATTATCGGGGAGATCATTAATGAAAGCCAAGAAAAGGACCGGTCCAAGGACCGAACCTTGGGGGACTCCATATAAAACAGGGACTGGATCAGACGCTTGGCCATCAAGTACAACTTGTTGTGAGTGCCCAGAGAGCCATGAGCTTATCCACCTATGTGTGGATCCTCTTATCCCATAGTACTCCAGTTTATGTAATAGCCTTCTGTAAGGTACCTTGTCAAAGGCCTTAGCGAAGTTGATGATGATCAAGTCAGTCTGTTTGTGGCCACGGTTTATGACCCCATCCAGATTGCTCACAATGTCATGGTAGAATTGAACAAGCTGCGTAAAGCATGACCTTTGACTCCGGAAACCATGTAGACAGTCAGCAAGAATGCTCCCAAAGGCTAAATGCTTGTTGATGTTGCTTACTAATATATGCTCCAGGGTTTTGCAACAGATGCATGTTAGCGACACTGGTCTATAATTTGCTGCATCATATTTTTCCCCTTTTTTATAGACCGGGGTAACATTTGCTTGTCGCCAGTCATCTGGTACAGTGCCCTGGGCAAGTGATTCATTGAAGATCAAGGCCAACACAGGAGATATTTCAGCACTACATTCCTTAAGTACCCTGGCATTCAGGTCATCAGGCCCAGATGCCTTATGTATCTTGCGCTTACCTAACAGTTTAGCGAACCCATTGGGATCAACTGTTATGTCCCCCATAGAGGGGAACGGACTTGCACCTTTAGATGGTAGCTCACCATCAGTTTCACACGTAAATGCTGATTGAAACTGTTTATTGCAAATATTAGCCTTATCGCGTGCATCTGTTTTTAGAATTCCATTTTCCCTTAGCTAAGTGATCCCAAACGCATCCTTTTTCAGGGACTTTATGAATGACAAAAATTTTTTAACTTTATCATTCTTTTGGAGGCTATCGGGATCCATATTGTCATCTTCAAAGGTAAAGATGCTAGAAACTTGCTTCCAATAGGCATCTCTTATAACCTTTTGCACATGTGCTCTGAACCGTTTGTAATGGTTCTTAACGTCAGGGCTGCTAGACTTGCGAGCATGAAAATACATTCTATTGCGTCTTCTGATGAGATGCTTGATTGTGTTATCCATCCATGGTGTCCTATATTTTGTTTTGGTCATTTTCGTTGGTATAAACCTTTCCATTGCCGTGGTTAATTCGGACTTAAAACTGACCCACAAGTCAAAAACTGACATGTGGGAGAGGTCAGAGGAAAGGAACGAGTCCTTAAATCGCGCCATATGTCTCGCAGACCATCCATATCCGCAAGTCTGACCCGGGGTCCGGAAACGACCGAAATGTCCTGTGACCTTATATGCTGTCTCCTTCACATCCTGAGGACACAGATGAAGATTTCGCCTCAGGAACCCAAGTGTTCTATTTACGCGGGACTTGTCTGATTCGGTTAGCTTTTATGTCATACTCAACAAGGACTTTGTCATGATCAACTTTGCCAATCGGGGGCATCCCCTTAACTCGGCTTACTGGGGATGGAGAATTTGTAAACATTAAATCAAGGGTCTTTTCTTGTCGGGTGGGTATGTTAACAACTTGGGCCAGGCAGTGTTCTTTAATTATGTCCAAAAGTTGTAGCTGTGTCTGCCTTTTAGGCACCCCATGGGGCACCTGCATGTTGCTCCTTTGTAAAGGCATCCATCTTGCCGCTCATACCGAAACAAATTCATTAAATGAACTGTGATTGGATAATCCAGGATTACTTCTCTATCATTAGCCAATTAAATTTGATTTTATTTTGCAACGAGCTTAAGCCAGGAACGACAACTATTGTCTTTTTCCAGCAAAAATGAGCGCTAACTCGAACAGAACCGAAGAAATTGCGCCGATTTACCGAACAGAACGGAAGAAATCGCGTAGATTTACCGATTTTTACAAACGCCGAAAATCGTACGGAATTCGGCCCGGGTTGTAAGGTCGTAATTTAGACATGAAAATAGTAAGCCTTACAACCAAATTGTAAGGGTAGGCAAGTCTGACCCGGGGTCCGAAAACGCCCGAAACCTTATATGCTGTCTCCTTCACATCCTGAGGACACAGATGAAGTTTTCGCCTCAGGAACCCAAGTGTTCTATTCGCCTTTGTACACATATTGCTTATGTGTGTATTCCAACTCAAATTGTGTGTGATTGTCACACCAAGGTATTCAATAGAATTCACATGGTCATCATAAAATTATCACAGGTATGTAGCCTGGAAACCCATAACTCCGTTCACTTAAGGTTGGGCAATCCTGCTTTCAATTATTTGTTGCAAGAATAATTTTCTACAGGTATTTTTTAAACATTTGACTAAATGCCTAAGAGAATCTCAATATTTAAGAAAATAAACATCACTTCTGTTTATTCTACAGCCATCTAGGAATGCAGGGCGTGTTTTGGGCATGTTCTCATAACTCTGTTCACCCAAATTTATTTGATTATCATAAGTAATCAGATTAATTCTATGAATACTATACATGATGAGTATTTTATTTAGACTGTGTACTATTCTAATTTGTTGATACTTTTTTTGATTTCAATCACATGCTTGTCACTGGTTAGAGATTATTTTGGGGTACCCTAAAATATTAAGCATTTTGTAATAAATTTCGATTTCTGTGAATTAATTTGTGAATCAAAACTGATTTTCTTCAAAACAGGTTGCAATGTTAGTTATTAACTACAAATTCTGATGTGACAAAACTGTGAAAATGATTCCTTTTCATATTAATTAAAAACGAGGGTGAACGGAGTTATGAGACTGAACGGAGATATGAGAAAAGGGGATACCTTTCATTTGTGGCTTCTAAATGTCGCTGCTTTTGACGAACTTCTTCCAGTTCTGATTTAATCAGTTCCTGTCTCCTTCTCGACTCTTCTTGTTGTATTGTCAACTGAGATTCTAAACGAGCTTGCAGGATCTGTTTCTGATGCATCTCATCATGTAGTTTTTCTTCTAATTCATCAACTTTTTGAAGGTACTCTGCTTTCATGTTTTCTACTTGAAGGTTTTTCTGCGACAATTCTATCCGAACCAGTTGTAGATCATGCATGATTTGCTTCCTTTCAATTAACTGTTTTGTAATCTTTGATTTTCTGTCTCGCTTCTCCTCATGGTCACTTCTTTCTGGTGACAGTGTCAAATCTGTTGGAACTGAAGTTTCAAAACCACTCAGATCCTCGCCCGATTCCATGTCTTCAAACGTTTTTGACAGATCCCGAGCTGCCATTTCTAATGCTTCCGATGAGGCAAGTCACTTATCAGATAAGTAAGCCAGTTATTTTTCAGCATCTCTAAACGATCACCAGATTTTGACACATTTCTCCTTAATTTTTCATGTTGTCAATCCGGGTTTTGAAAGTCGTGCTCGAACATGCTTCCGGTAAGGTTGCGGTCAAGCAACCCTCGGTGTGACGAGTTACCAAAAATTGTAAACTCAAGTCTGATGAGCTTCACGGAATCAGAATCAGAAGGGTCTCACTATAAAGCGACAAGAAGCGTCAAGAAGCGACAAGAAGCGTCAAGAAGCGACAAGAAGCGTCATGATCATATTCCATTCGAAATTTACATTTCTCTGTTAGATTTTTTTATGAATTCATAAATACATTAAGTATTTCAAAGGATTAGGTTTGAATAGTTCCAGAAATATTGCATTTTCTTGTGATAAATAAAAAATAAAAATCGCGTGCGTAACTGCATTCGGTTGAGAAAAAGCGTCAAGAAAATGTTGCGACTGACAAAGAGTAAATGTTAGATGTAAGTCTTGTTTTTCTCAAACTGGTGTCATATATATTTATGTCTCTTATATGCAATATGCATTAAAGGCATTGAAATGTGTAGAAGACTAACATGTTGCAAGAAGAAAGGCAAACCGCAGAAGCATCTTGAGTGGTGAAAAAAGCGACATGAAGAAATTACGGTGCGATTTGAGTGCTAGAAAAAGCGACAAGAAGATTTTTTCACAGTTGAAGCGATAACAAGAAGCGTCATGAAGTGTCTGGAACATATTCTGGTATGCATTTTATGCATAAAATCCGTAGAAAACGCATCATGGGGCATGAAAGCATGCAAACCGCCCGATAAATTGAGTTATGAATAAGCGACACGAAACTTCATGAGTCCATGAAAAGAAGAAGAGCCCAAAGGAATAAATTTAATTATGCCTAATGCGAAAAAGACAATCAGTCTGTAAGAAAATAGTCAAACCGACCAATAACCCCATCAACTGAAAAAGCGACAAGAAGAAATAATGGGTTGATGTGAGTACTGGAAAAAGCGACAAGAAAATTTTGCATAGTAACCAAAATTAAATATGAATACGATAGATTGTCGGTCCTCCTTAGAACGGCCTCCGTGATGCGGTTCTTATAAGTGCCCACAAACTATGGTTCTATGGAGAAAAAAAGTTGGATTTTATGAGTATCCATTACATGGACTTGCTGACGTGGTTTATGTAAAGTGACATGAAAAAGCGACAAGAAAATTTTGCCGGGCGTCCAAAAATTAAAGATTGGTAAGACAGATTGTGTGTGCTCGTTTTGACGGTCTCCGCGAGACTGTGCTGATGAGTACCCACAAACTATAATTCTGGTTTGACTGGATTGACAGTCTCTCTACCTCTCTCCATTCTCTCTCTCTCTCTCTCTCTCTCTCTCTCTCTCTCTGCCCCTATCCCTCTCCCACTCTTGTTTGACAGTCTCTCACCCTATCTTGTTTGAAAGTCTCCATCTTTATCTCTCTCTACGCCCCTTTCCCTATTTCTCTTTCGCCCCTCTCTACCCCTCTATCTTGTTTGACAATCTCTCTTTCTCTTGCCTTCTGCCCCTCTTCCTGTCTCGTTTGACAGTCTCTCTCTCTCTCTCTCTCTCTCTCTCTCTCTCTCTCTCTCTCTCTCTCTCTCTCTTGCTCCCCATTCCTCTCCCAATTTCGCCTCTCTATCTATTTCTCCCTCTCAACGAGACTATGCTGGTCTCTCTCTCTCTCTCTCTCTCTCTCTCTCTCTCTCTCTCAACAGGGCTACGTAAGTCCCAAATAAGCGACAAAAAGTTTTACGGGTTAACTAAAGATGAAGATACATAAAGAACAAATTCGAACATAAATAGAAGACAATATGAATCAGAAACAAACGCCAAGAAGTTTTACCGGGTAACGGACGTGTTCATGGAGAAGGAAACGGAAAAAATCCATGCATTTCAGTAATTAAAATGAAGACAACTTGTGTGCAGCGTCGTATCAACGTCGAAACAACGTCATGACGTCTCGCTCCCTCTCGTCGAAACAACGTCATGTTACTGATCTGTTCAGTCGATCGCAATTAACGCTAGTCACAGACCGCAAGCCATTGAGTTATTTAACTAGAATGGCTCAAAACTGAGTGACAGTAATTAACCAGCGCTTCAATTAATGATACACGCCATCACTTTAACATCCCCAGCTAATATCCAACACTAATAGAAAATAAAAACAAAAAAGATAAAAAAAATATATAAATTTATCGACATTCAAGGGGAACAATCCTATCCTACTCGTATCAAATTAATATGTAGCTTTGGAAATGTCTTGCGCATATGTACGCTTTGTTCTATTTTGTTAAAATTTTATTTTCATTTTAACAACGATAAATGTTTTTCTTACTTTCAAACCTATGTAGATTGCATTAGGATACTGTTACTTGTTTCTTGATAATCATTAAAGTTTAACATCATCATTATTCTAGTATAAACTCATGGAGGCGGGCAGGGTGATTTAATAACCTGTTTTCTATCTACATAGGAATCTTCGTATGGTCGTAGAGAGAAATCTACGATAGGGAAAAAGCGACAAGAAATCCGAAGTGGATTTTATTTTTCCCGACAAGTATTATAAATGAGCAAATTGAACCCATAATGATCGAGAGACCGTATAAAGTATGAGCCCACTACTATACGGATATGTGAAAGAATAATTATATACATTACGAACACACGTCTATCTAAAAATAAAGAAAATTTAACCTCGGAAAATGGGTCATTTACTGATGAAAAATGCGTTTTTTTTCTCATAACTTATAACATAGATTGTGGGCACACGTTAGAAACGCCTCGCCGAGACGGTTGTGTTGTAACGTGTACCCACAGCCTATGCCTTCGAGCAGAAATGAGGAAAATAATGTCAACCCCTACAAAGTAGAAGTAAAACAAAGATCAGGAATTGATACAATTAACTTACTCCATCCATAAAAGACACCAAAGGGAAAGAAATACAAACATTAAGCGACCAGACCATAATGGAAACCTAAACAAAGGAAGGTCATATGGACAGTTACTTTCCCACAAAATGGCCATATGGTCATCCAAAACCAAAAGACACAAGTGATACACACAGTAAGTAACAAACAACAACATAAATAAATCGCCACAGAAGAGCCGCCTTGGAACGGTCAGTTTTACAATATAAAGGTGGGGTTTAAGGGGGTCAAACTTATATAGGCGTATTTTATTGCTGCTGAGTTTGAGGACAAGTTCTTTGTTAAGGAGTCTTACAAGAACCCATAACATTTTTTTAATGCGGAAAAATCACCGATAACTGCTGATATTCTTATCCGGTTCCTTTGTAGGATAGAAAAAGAAAGAAATAAGAACAAAATAAAGAAATATCTCGTGGGTAGTCACAATCGTCTTACCAAGAATTCTAACGGGTATTGACATGAAAAAGATAGAAAACATGTAGTGGGTCTCATTATAACTTACTCACACAGGATTCTAATACGTACCCTCAACAAATCCGGCCCCGCCCATTGAAGCTTGAAGAAATACATGTAAATGGGTTTCATAATGCTTTCAGGCATAGCTAAGCCTGCCCAGGCAAACCGGTGCGAGTCGATCCGTCAATGCTTATAAACCCTATTGATTTCATTGGGCGACAGGGCTTGAGATGTCATTTCATCTCAATGTCGGGTAAAAATCCCACAAAATTGGAAGCAACGTCTCCAAAATGACCTATACAGTGTTGACGGGGACATTAAACCTCAAATCAACCAAACAAACAAAACCCTCAACAAATCTTTTTTAGGAAAAAAATGAAATATCTCAAATAGGTGCACTTATTTGTTACTATATAGGAAAGAGAAAAAAAGAGAGGAAAGAAAGAAATAAAGAAAATGAAAATAAAGGAAGGAAAAGAAAGAAAGAAATTGGCGGTGCTTTGAAGGAATACACGCTTATTGATTTTATCAGTTTCATAGCCCGCAAGCCATTGAGTAATTCAACTTAAATTACTCAAACTGAGTGAAAGTAATTAACGATTTGGGCCGTGATATATTTTCTTGTCGCTTTTTCCTGGTAAGCGAACAACCGGCAGAAGGTGGAACTTTTCCTTTAACTATAAGGGTCCGAAGTGGATTTCATTTTCCCGAGAAGTATTATAAATGAGCTAATTGAAACCATTATGATATGTGATCTTTGCATATGTCAGAAATCCAGAAAAAAAATACGTATGGAAATCGTCATTTTTTTTTCTTGACGCTTTCTTGTTTCCAGATACTTGACAGGCACCGTTTTTGCATAATAAAGCCTTAAAAAGTAAAAAAAACAACATATATATATATAAATATCTTATGAAATCTATCACATGTAGGCTAGTATCTAGCGAAACAAAAGTTAAAATCCCTTCATGACGCTTTTTCATCAGTCGATAAAGCTAGACGACATGCCCTTAGTATGGATCTGATAAGCATTTATGGGCTTTTAAAGGAGCTTGTATGGACACAAAATTACAAATGTAAGTTTACCAATGTCTGTTCTTATCTTATTACCAGAAAGATTGAATACAAGTGTTAAAATATGTTCTTGACGCTTTCTTGTCGCTTAATACTTGTCTAAGCTTTTCACAGTCGGGATTGCACATTTGTTCGGAGCAAACTTTAAGGGCATCTAATGAACTTGTGTTGGCAAAAATATACCAGGAAACATTGAAAATGTTATAAAAGATCAAATCTGCCATAGATGTATATAAAAAAAGTGTTTGAAAACGTTCTTGTCGCTTCTTGACGCTTCTTGACGCTTCTTGTCGCTATATAGTGAGACCGGAATCAGAATTGTTACTGGTGACACGTCAAATGACATTCATACACCAGGACCTGTGATGTGGGAAGTGAGTTCCTAGCTCTTAACCAAAGAGGTAAATTTAGCTACACAATCATCAGCACCTTCAGCTGTCGAAATAATCGAATTGGGAAGGGCATTCCAATCTCTAATGGTCCTGGGGAAAAACGACTCTTTATAAATGTCAGTTTTTGCGCTAAGGGTCTGAAACGCCAACGAACGGTGGTGATTTCTACAGTGTCTAGCTGGGGGAACAAGGTCATCTGTTGGAATGCTGGCAGCACCCTTTAGACCTTTGTATAAAAGGATTAGCCTACTGTCTTTTCTCCTTTTCTTGAGAGACTCCCATTTTAATTTTCCAAGTATTCCAGTCATGCTCCCAGTTTCAAAGCAGTTATTACCTGTTACAAATCTAGCAGCTCTGTTCTGAACTTTCTCAATTTCATCGTTAAGGACCACTCCACTGGGGTCCCAGATACAACTACCATATTCCAAGATTGGGCGAACAAGACCTTTATATGTTGCCTCTTTTACATCCTGAGGGCACTGATGAAGATTTCGCCTCAGGAAACCAAGCGTTCTATTTGCCTTAGTACACATGTTGCTAATATATGAGTATTCCATCTCAAGTTGTGTGAGATTGTCACTCCAAGGTATTTAATGGAATTCACATTCTCGAGGACCGTTCCCTCTAAGGTGTACGAAGCCTCAACTTTATTAGATCTCTTCCTAGTTATCTGCATAATATTGCATTTAACTGGCTGAAATCTCATGCCCCATTTACGTGCCCAACATCCTAATCTATCTATGTCAGCCTGAAGTTTCAATGAGTCATCTGTATCTCTAATTTCCCGGTAACAAACACAGTCATCTGCGAACAGTCTTATTTCTGAGTCAATGTCAGTGGAAATATCATTGATGTACAGGGAGAACATAAGTGGACCAAGAACGGTCCCTTGCGGGACTCCAGACAAAACTGGAGCCCACTCCGAAGAGTCACCATTAACAACAACCCGCTGTTTTCGGTAGCAAAGAAAGGAATCTATCCATTTGAGGGTCTTTCCCCCAATTCGATAACCAAATAACTTAGATTTAAGTAGTTCATGAGGAGGGGTGTCAAAAGCCTTCTCGAAGTCCAGAATAAATGTGTCCACCTGTCCCCCTTTGTCCAAGATTTTTGCCCAGTCATTAATAACTGTGCTTAGCTGAGTTTCACAACTGTGCCTTTTCCTAAATGCATGTTGTCTGTCTGACAAAAGTTTATGTTCGTCCAAGTGGGCCATGATGTTTGAGCAGACTATATGTTCCAGCAATTTACACAGCACAAGTCAGAGACACAGGGCGATAATTACGGGCAAGAGCTCTATCTCCTTTTTTGAAGAGTGGACAAATGTTTGCTAAGAGCCATTCTTTGGGGATTTCACCCGTATCAAGAGACTGTTGAAACAAGTGTGCGAAAACTGGACCCAACTCATTTGCTAGTTCCTTCAGGACTCTGGGATGAAGCTCATCAGGTCCTAAGGCCTTACTGGGGTTTAAGCCTTTAAGTAATTTGATCAAAGCATATTTTTATACCATAAATAGTGCAATGCAGGATTCGCTAGTGGGGCTCACCTCTTTTAGCTAGCTGGTTCGAGGTGAGCCTTACGCTGGTGAATCAGGCTGTGTCATCCTGGGTATCTTTTTCTTTGATTCATGATGAAATTCCTATAAAGTTCTGTGATAATAACTCAGTATTTTTTATCAAAGTCATTTTATTCTGCATACTCAATATCTAATTTATTATTTGATCTTAACATAATACTTCTTTTAAATAAGTTTATTATTTCTCTAGTCTGTTTTTCGATTTTTACTTAATGATTGCTTAATAACTTTTTTAAGTCAATTTGCTTTTTTATTGCAATTTTCAAAATTATATAACCTTTAATATTAACTTGAGATAGTGTATATCATATTCATACTATTACTGTTCAGATTTATATGTACATGTAGGCTTATATGTAGTGTTAATATTCCTGTTTTGTTTTGTAGGATTTACAATCTGTGTTTGTAAATGTAATATGCACGTATGTATGTATTTCTCCTTTATAGACGGTCAAAAGCTCATTGAGCTTATGTTATCTGTTGTATATTTGTCATGCCGTCTTTAAATAAAATTTCTTATCTTATCTTATCTTATCACTCCTGCAGCTGTCACAACAATATTATTCATGAATGGGGCCGATCTTCCAGTCAATGGAACCTCCGTGAACTCAGTTTTATTAAATGCATCATTGAATTGACCAACTAGTTCCTCTGCCCTTTCAGAGTCTGATTCAGCAACACCGTCCCCTCCTCTTTTATTAAGGGGCGCGATACCTTGCCTGTCTTTCTTCTGGCTATTAATATATCTGTAGAAGTCTCTGGGATTTGCCTTTACATCACCTACCAAGTTAGTCACATACAAATCATGCTGATTTTTTTTATATCAGTCTTGATTTCTCGTCTCAAGTTTTCAAATTTTGTCCGGAACTTACCACTTCCCGTCTTTTTTGCCTTTGCATGAATCTTATTCCTTCTGCGAATTTTCCTTCTTATCTCTGGAGTGATCCAGGGAATAGAAGATACAACCCTACTAGTTTTTGAGGGGATATGATTTTCGGCCGAAGTATGAATGAAAGAAGTTATCAAATCAAAATTCTCCTGTATAGACCGAGCATCTGAATGACCATTAAAGTAATTCTCCTTTGCAAATCTGAGTGCATCCTTCCTCATAGTTTCATAGTCATCTTTCTGATATGAGTACACCTTCCTCCGAGGTTTCTTTATTGGTGGGATGTGAATTTTTAAATATCCGGAGACAACATCGTGGTCACTTAGTTTATCTGGGGAATGAATGTCTTCGAATTGTCCTGGCAAAGTCGTAAGGATCAGATCCAATGTGTTCTTATCACGAGTGGGGAAGTTAACAATTTGTTCAAGGTAGAAGTAAAACAAAGATCAGGAATTGATACAATTAACTTACTCCATCCATAAAAGACACCAAAGGGAAAGAAATACAAACATTAAGCGACCAGACCATAATGGAAACCTAAACAAAGGAAGGCCATATGGACAGTTACTTTCCCACAAAATGGCCATATGGCCATCCAAAATTAAAAGACACAAGTGATACACACAGTAAGTAACAAACAACAACATAAATAAATCGCCACAGAAGAGCCGCCTTGGAACGGTCAGTGGAAGATTTCCACTGGGGGGCTTAAATCGATTTTACGTGGCCACAATCCTCGCCCTTACTTCCGTCGCGATTTAGACAAATAATTTGTTCAGTCCGCATGAAGGCCTCCTAACTCATCAGTGCAACATCTCCGTGAACACAGAAATCAAAGAACCACAGAGGTGAGACAACGGTGAGGACTCGACAACAAGAAACCACTGAAATGCTGGAGCAAAAGAAAACCAACAGTTAGACTCCGATGAGCCCGACCAGAGACAGAGCATCAGGCACCAACCAACATTATCTCTTTAATTTTCAATAAGCCTTTACGTTGGAGCCGTCATAGAATCTGAGGCCTGACCCACCGGCGTGCAATTAAAGAGGGAAGCAAAGTTGCCAACCGTGATTGGGTTAACTACCATGCATGCAGTCTGTCGTATAATATCCATGTTGTACCCAATCTTTTTATATCGAAGAATGATTTTACGAAATTGGGTGCTGAAGTCATTGCGGTTATATATTTTTCTGAATTTATATACTAAGTCACCATAAAATTCGGGTTCCGATAGACCTTGTTGCAGAAGAGATTTAAGTCCAATATTGAATTTTGAAATTAAATCAGAATGGCGTCTATAAAATTTTGAAAAGGCTTTGCGTAGTTTATGGTACCGATAACCCTGATTAAGAAGTTTAGCCGTTAATAATTTATTACGAGTGTTGAAGTCAGTTACATGACTACACACTCTAGCAAATCGAATTAATTGCGAAATATAAACGCCATAGGATGGCGCACGAGGAACATCACCATCCAAAAAAGGAAAATTTACAATCTCAAAATCAAAGTCATCGCGTTTATCATAAATTTTGCACGAAACAAATCCATCTACAATAGATAGATGTAAATCCAAAAACGGGGCCTCGGTATCAGAAGAATTTGCTTTATTTAACTGAAGTTCTAGGGGGTAAATCTGACTGATCAAACCATCAAAATAGGTATTATCAATATTTAATAAATCATCTAAATATCTAGAAGTAGAGCTAAAAGCTTCAATAATTTCAGATTGGTTATCAATGGAAAGCGACAAAATGAAGTCTCTTTCATAACAATACAAGAACAGATCAGCCACAAGAGGTGCGCAATTAGTACCCATCGGAATACCCACAATTTGTCTAAATAACTTAGTACCGAATCTAATCTAAATATTGTCAAGTAGAAAGGTGAGGGCATCACACACTTTCTGACATGACCAAAGTGTATAATTCTTATGCTCTTTAGAAGTGAAAAATGCATTTCTAACATTACATGCAAGATAGAGAGAATCTTCTCTGTGAAAAGCCCATTCAATTAAATCATTAAGCTTTTCTTTTATAAGATTATGAGGAAGTGTAGTGTAAAGAGTGGAAAAATCGTAGGTAGACAGACTAGAAGCACGAAACTGTCTAGATTTCAATTTATTTAAAACCTCATTCGAATTTTTTATAGACCAAAACAGATTTCTTCCTGATCTTTCAAAGACTTTATCACAATATTTAATTACATGCGTTTTAATAGCAGTAAGACAGGAAGTTAATAATTTAGAAAGTTCAGTGGTAGTGCAAGAACTAGAATTTGCAATAAACCGTGCTTTGTAAGGTTTTTTATGAAGTTTTGGTAACCAGTATAGCGTAGGAAGCTTGTCTTGGCCTTCGTTAACACACACAGCAAACTTGGTGGCTGAAAGACAAACATGTTTATCTACTATAGCTCTCTCTTCAGCCAAAGGCTGAAGTTCATAGGCCTTAGTACCACCAAGCTCCTGCTTAAGCCATGATCGTTCATAATGTCAATTAATATTTGTCCTTCCGACTGACTCAGCATTGTGCCTTGTTTGCTGAGCCTGTCGGGCCAAGCAATGTCTCTGAAGTTGAGGTCACCTAGAACATGTACAGCCGGGAGTTTTTTACCCTTATGCTGCGATTTAATGCAATCCAGTTGGTCTTTAAACAACTGGAAGTTTTCGATTGTACCATTTGGTGGTCGATACCAACTTGCTACGAAGTGGGAAGTTTTATTTACAAAAACCTTAACCCAGACCGATTCGGTATCATTTTCAAGTTCCATGAAAGGCATGTGAGGGATGTCTCTATGAATGAGCAACATCACCCCACCGCCATGAGAGTTCCTATCTTTTCTGTCCACACAGTACTCACAAGTTTCAGGGAAAAGCTCAGATGTAGTAATTGAACTGTCAATCTTTGTTTCCTGAATAGCAACAATATGAGGTTGAGATGTATCGAGGAAAGCTAAAAGTTCAAGAATTTTCCCTCTAATTCCATTTATGTTTATACTGCAAAGTTTCAAACCTTTCACAAAATTTCACTTAGTTTCATCAGCAGTCGAAGATTTGCCTCTCTTATCCTCTGACAGAGGTTCAAACCTGTTTGGCTTACTCAGTTCTACATATTCATCAAAAAAGGAGTCTGAAAAGTTACAGACCTCACATTTTGGACATATCCAGTGGCAGCTTGAATTTACCAAAGTACCATATTCTGCATCTGAAATGAAGGAACAGTCAGTGTGTATCCACATTTCACATTGATCACACTGAACGGCTTTGTGGCCATTAAGGACAGCACCACTGCAAAGACCACAGTCAGCTTTGCAGTCTTTACAACACCAAGTTCCAACTCTGGATTCAATTTCTAACAATTGACTGTTATCCAAATCAGAACATGAGGAGTGAAAGCGCTTGTTACAGTCCTCACATTCTATCCATTTCTCGGAACCTTTGCAATATTTTTTGCAGAGTCCGCAGCGAAACCTTGAACCGGGGTTAGTTTCAATGTCTCCGGCCAAGATTAGAAGTAAAGCCAAGTTTGTACCGCGCGAGGACTTGAAGTTTCGCAAGCCCTCCGAAAACCTTCTGTTCCAATTCTTCCTTGTAAATGCCAAGTACTGGGAAATTCTACTACTACTCTCCTTAATTGTAATCTTGCACTCTTGATTTCCATCATCTGGATGCATTCTATAAGTTATTTTCCAAAGACCATGGGAAACAGGGAGACCTTCATTTTAATATACCGGGTAGTGGTTTGATGATTTCTAATGATTTATTATGGGGTGTCAAGCAACAATCCTGAGTCCGAGTTTGTCACAGCCAGCACACTGACAGCTACAAAGGACTATTCAGTATACTGGTCCAATTATATACAGCTCAGCACACTCAAATATCTGACAACACACAGGCTCTCCAGAAAAATGAATGTGACAAGCGACCTAATTTTGATCCTAAGAATTTCAGTTTACGTTACCCCACCCACTAGTGAGGTAATGGCGGGAAAGAATGTCAGCAATTTTTTCAATCCACAAGACAAACAAATCACAATCTAGGGTAACCAGCAATAAAATGTTGCTGGTTTACGCTTGTCTGTTATGAATCAGACAAGAAACCAAACAGATATCCAAGAAAAAAAACTTCTCTTCTAGCGAGCTATTTTCACACTGATGTAGACGCGCATCCAACTGTGATACCATCACGTGAACAAGTCCGTGATATGAATTACCCCTAAACCCCACTTTATATAGTGAAAACTGAGGTTTACGGGGGTATACATTATTTTCTTATTTATACTGCAAACATAGGTTGTGGGTACTCGTTAGAGGCGGTTCTAACGAGCACCCACAACCTATAAATAAGAAAAAATATCACGGATTTTTTATAAAAAAAGTAGCCATTTAAATGCACTATGTCGCACGAGTTTGTGGTACTTTGCAATGACATCTCAAGTCCTGTCACCCAAACAAACAAAAAACGTTTTGTATGTCGGGACGGGCCGACTCACACCAGCGTAGAAATCCTAATAATGAAGCTCTGTCTATGGGAAATATCAACATCAGTTATTAAATAAACTGTTATTTTTCTATCAGTTTTTCATTTTGTGTTTTCAATTGGAAGTTTAACAGCCAAATCAACAATATTTAGGTCATATAGAACCTGTCAGTTTACACATCCACTCTTTTCTACGGACAGGCTTAATATATATATATACGTGATTTATGGACATCTCGGCCCCTAACAAACTCGGCCCCTGACAAACCCGGCCCCCGACAAACTCGGCCCCTAGCCAACTCGGCCCCCATTCCACTCCTCCCTAAAAACTCAGTCCCTAGCAGCATTTAGGTCCTAAAATACAATGTTTTTGTTTCCGTGAATCAATTTGGAAGGTGGATATGTAGTTTCACAGAAAGTTTGAGCATATTTTTCGTTTTTAATACGAAACATTATCCACGATAAAAGATCGCGGAAACCCATGCTGTAATCGGGACGGTGTTAGAATTGAGTCTGGCATAACGAAAACATGCCTATATAATTTTGACCACCCGCAACCACACTTTTATATAGTAGAACTGGGGTTTACAAGGGTTTATGTAAATTTACTTTTTTCTTCTCAAAAACATAGATTATTGGTTCTTGTAAGAACCGCCTCGTCAATGCCGTTTTTACAAGCACCCAAATCTGTTTGCTCAAAAACATCGATTGTTGGTACTTGTTGGAATCGCCCTGTCAATGTGGTTCTAAAAAGTACCCAAAATCTATGTTTATAGCAGAGATAAGAAAAACATGTTTCATGTTTCATCTGAAAATTTTCATATTTGGGTGGTGAAAAATTCAATATTTTAGAAAAGGCCTGTTTTTTTGTGATATTAACATTTCCAGCGTAAAACCAAAATGTAAACCTATAGAAAACAATATTCACCCCCGCCCATCGGGGCTTTGAGAAATAGTTTGGGCTGCATGATGCTTCCACGCAGAGCTGAATCTGACCACACACGAGAACTGATAAACTGCTTAGAAGGACTAAGCCTGCCCAGGCAAAGCAGTGTGAGTCAGATCGCCAAATGCATATAAGCCTTCTGGTTTCAGGGGCCGAGTTTGCAGGGACCGAGTTTGCTAGGGGCCGAGTTTGTCAGGGGCCGAGTTTGTTAAGGGCCGAGATGTCCTGTCACCATATACGTAAGTGGTTTTTCTTCTTCTTTTTCTTCTTCTTCTTCTTCCTGGTAAAGAGCTGGGATCTTCGAAAAGAACGTATTTAGCTCTGCGGGGCAAGGATTGGTGATGGCGATCAGCAAGCCCCCAAAAGACTATGTACAGTTAAAGGGGTCGGGTTAAAATATATACAACTTGGGTTGTCTGTTGTTATGGAGCAGATCACGTCCAGAGGAGTGATCTGAATTTCTCCAAGGTTGCTGCAGACACTGCTTCTCCTGGGAGTCTGTTCCAATCCCGCACTGTTCTTGGAAAGAAAGAGTCGGAATAGGCTGTGTCGGTAATTCTCTCCTGGAAGAATTTGACTGGTCCTCTGGTGCGGCTGTCACTGACTCGTAGGTACCTGTCTGTGGGTATATCCACTAGGTTGTGCTGGATCTTATACAGCATGCTGAGTCGTTCATGCCTCCGCCTGACTTCAAGTGGCTCCCAGGTCAGGTCATTCAGCATTTTAGTGACACATCCCGGAGTTCTTGAGGTGAAGTCGTTGCAGACATATCAGGCCGCTCGTCTTTGCACCTGCTCCAATGTCGTGACTTGGATCTGTAGTGTTGAATCCCATACAGTTGAGGCATACTCCATAATTGGCCGTACCATGGTCTTGTATGTGAGATCTTTCACCGACTTGGTGCAGTCCTTCATGTTTCTACGCAGGAAACCGAGAGTTCTATTTGCCTTACTTGCTGTGTTGTGGACATGAGTCTCCCATGACAAGTCATCTCTAATGGTCACTCCAAGGTACTTGCTGGAGTCCACAACTTCTAATGTATGACCATGGAGCTTGTACTGGGGGTCTCGGGTCGTTTCGCCCGTGAGTCGTTTCGCCCATGAGTCGTTTCGCCCGTGGGTCATTTCGCCCTGGGTCGTTTCGCCCATGGGTCGTTTCGCCCTGATTAGGTGGGTCGTTTCGCCCTTATTTTTCAAGCCCTAGTGATTGAGGTTATGTTTGTTTTGGAAGGTAAAGGGATTAATTGGGGTATTGGGAGTTCCAAAAAACATGGTTTTGCCCTCGTTTGGTGCAGCTGGACGACCTACTGACGGCTTCTACTTCATGTTTGAGCAACTGCGCTACCACCTTTTTGAGAAAGATATTCGAGCTCACATAAGGTTAACAAGTCTTTGCAATAAAATGGAATTTATGGCTGTGAAAATGACTGTTTATATTTAAAAATGTGAAATATTTTTCTTTCTGCTAAAAACATAGATTTTGGATTAGAACAGTCTAGTTGTCTATGTTCTAGAATCAGAAATAAGAGAAATGAAGTATATGCGAAAACCCATTTTTCACTGTATAAAGTTGTGTTTAGAAGGGACGTTATTGCACAGCCTTGCTAATATGATGTTTTATTTATTTATCAGTTGTTCTTTCTGCACAAATAGTGACGTGATATAACTGGTTACATTATTACGTTAATTGTGTTGACGGGGACGTTAAACCTCGATTCCAACAAACAAAATATTTTTAAACAATGGTGTCTGTATAAAAGTTTACAAAAATGTCACTTAAAGAGTAATAATCAATATTACACATTAAGTGCCATGTGTAAAAAGTTGGTTTAACTTTTATACAGATCCTTCTATAGCCCTGGGTAGGAACAGAAACATAAAGTTTTATACTTTCTTTCCATTTTTCCCCATAATTTTATGCATAACAAAACACATATTTTACATTATAAATATATAACAAAGCAAAGAAAATGACCAAAACAAAATATAGGGCACCATGGATCGATAACACGATCAAGCATCTCAAAAGAAGACGCAATAGAATGTATTTTCGTGCTCGCAAGTCTAGCAGCCCTGACGTTAAGAACCATTACAAACGGTTCAGAGCACGTGTGCAAAAGGTTATAAGAGAAGCATATTGGAAGCATGTTTCCAGCACCTTTACCTTTGAAGATGACAATATAGATCCCGATAGCCCCCAAAAGAATGGTAAAGTTAAAAAGTTTGGGTCATTCCTAAAGTCCTGAAAAAGGATGCGTTTGGGATCACTTCGCTAAGGGAAAATGGAATTCTAAAAACAGATGCGCGCGATAAGGCTAATATTTGCAATAAACAGTTTCAATCAGCATTTACGTGTGAAACTGATGGTGAGCTACCATCCAAAGGTGCAAGTCCGTTCCCCTCTGTGGGGGACATAACAGTTGAGCCCAATGTGGTCGCTAAACTGTTAGGTAAGCTCAAGATACTTAAGGCATCTGGGCCCGATGACCTGAATGCCAGGGTACTTAAGGAATGTAGTGCTGAAATATCTCTTGTGTTGGCCTTTATCTTCAATGAATCACTTGCCCAGGGCACTGTACCAGATGACTGGCGACAAGGAAATGTTACCCCGGTCTATAAAAAGGGGGAAAATATGATGCAGCAAATTATAGACCACTGTCTCTAACATGCATCTGTTGCAAAACCCTGGAGCATATATTAGTAAGCAACATCAACAAGCACTTAGCCTTTGAGAGCATTCTTGCTGACTGTCAACATGGTTTCCGGAGTCAAAGGTCTTGCGAAACGCAGCTTGTTCAATTCTACCATGACATTGTGAGCAATCTGGATGGGGCCATAAACCGTGGCCACAAACAGACTGACTTGATCATCATGGAGCTTGCTAAGGCCTTTGGCAAGGTACCTCACAGAAGGCTATTACACCAGCAAATTTTGGAGCATGTTCAATCCGCCAAATATCTTGGTATCACCATCACTGACGATCTTGATTGGGATCATCATATCTCTGAGATTACATCTAAAGCAACTAGGACTTTATGATTCCTTAGACGGAACTTGGCTTTTGCACCTAGGCAGACAATGGATGTTGCATATAAAACATTGGTTCGCCCTCAACTTGAATATGCATCACCCATTTGGCATCCCTATGTTTAAACTCAGACTCAGCAGGTGGAGAAGGTGCAGAGGACAGCTGCTCGATGGACCTGTAGGCGATGGCGAAATAGAAGTAGCGTCGGTGACATGCTTAATGAGCTAGAGTGGCCGTCCCTAGAGGCCCGTCGTGGGCAGTCCTCTATAACCTTCTTCTACAAGATACACTCTGATTCAGTGTCTATTAATAAAGATAGGTACTTGACCCCTGTAACAGTGTCGACCCAAACAAGGGCATCAAAAGTAAACGACTCACAATATCGTAGATACCAGTCCTATAGTGATGCCCTGAAGAACTCGTTCTTTCCTAGAACTATTCCCCAATGGAATAGTCTTCTCTCCTCTCCGATGAATGCCAAGTCCGCAGAAGAGTTTAAAGCCCGTACAGTGTAAGATTGAGACTCAGAGGTATGCGTTTTAGGATACCTCTGTTATGCAGATTGTAAATAGTTTTAAGGACGCATCCAGCGCCTCTCTTTTTTCAGCTAAATTCTAAATTTAGCCACCCAATCAACTGAGGTAATGGCCAAATATGACCGACTCAGTATAAGATAGATAGATAGATAGCATAACATTGAAACCCTAACATCACATGAACGTCCGTGGAATGAACACCCTAACCCCACATTCATTCATTCATTCATTTTCGCTTGTCCATCTGCCAATACTTTCCATTCATTCATTCGTTCATTAACTTATCTGTCTAAGTATATTCAAAATGCCGTCCGTTCATCCGTACATCTGTCCATCTACCAACACACAACTCCATTCACCCATTTATTCATTTATTTATTCATCCATCTGTCCATTTACTCATTCATTCCGGTTGTCACTCTCTTAAAATTTAATTGCGGCAAACCGACCCACGGGCGAAACGACTCACGGGCGAAACGACTCACCAGGTAAGGGCGAAACGACCCACCCCTAAAATTGGGGCGAAACGACTCAGGGCGAACGACCCGGCGAAACGACCCACGGGCGAAACGACCCGGAACCGTACTGGGTAGAGAGCACTGTCTTCTTCTTTTTGGTGGAGATCCGAAGCACTATACATTTGGTGGGGTTGAAACTCATCTGCCAAGTTTTCTCCCAATGCTCTAATGCTGTAAGATCATTCTGGAGAAGAGCTCTGTCTTTGTCGCTTCTGATGACATTGTACAGGAGACTGTCATCTGCAAACAGCTTTACTTCTGAAGACCTTATAGACTCTGGCAGGTCATTGATAAAACACAGGAATAACAGTGGACCTAGGACTGTCCCTTTAGGCACCCCTGATAGGACTTCTGCTGTGTCAGATCTCACGCCATCAAGGACCACTTGTTGTTTTCTTTGGCTGAGGAAAGACTTTATCCAGCTTTTGACATTGCCCCTAACTCTATAGTGGTCCAGCTTGTGAAGGAGTCGTGTGTGAGGAACTTTGTCGAACGCTTTGGCAAAATCTAGCAGGACGATATCTACTTACTGTCCCTTGGCTGCTGACGATGCAATCTCTTGAACTGTTGACAGCAGTTGAGTTTCGCAGGAGTGTTTCTTCCTGAACCCATGTTGGTTATCACACAAAACTCTGTGCTGGTCTAAGTGTCGCATAATATTATTATGTATGATTAGTCGGGGGTTTGAAATTCGTAGCACCCGTATTTAAGGAGTTTAATGCACTTTACTTTCTCACACTTAACTATGATACAAATTTATTTAGAGGTCTCTCAGCATCTTGAAAATGGAGTTAGAAAATCAAAAAAGTGGTAAAAAAGGCATAAAAAGGGGAAATAATTGTTCCTACCCTCTTTTCTCATTCAAGCATCCAAACAATTCCAAACGACATCTCCTCTGAAACTACAAGCCAATTGGAACCAAATTATATGTGAAGCCGCCATGGGTTGGAAGAACAAACATATATTCTGAATATCTGGGTCACATGCCCAAAATGTCCGCCATGCCCATATATGGTAAAAGCCTTTGAAAACCGCCTTCTCAGGAACCAATCGACCGATGACCTTGAAACTCGGTATACAATATATATGGGACCCGGACCCTATCGAATTTGTTCAAATGATGACATTTCGTTGACTTTGACCTTTCTTACGTCACGGTCGAATTCGGTCACTTAGGATTTTATATGGAAAAGACAGGGTTTTCTGGTTCTGTTGCAGATTATGACATCAAAGTTGATATTTGCAATCAGCTTAAAGATCCTGGGGCCAAAAGATTAAATAGTTTTTAATTTTTCTAAATCTACTGGGCTAACTGATACTAAATTACATATACTGCATCAGTGTGGTCGAGAAAACCAAGTTTGTTAAAGGGATCTGTGTGATCGTCACACAAATAAACGGCCAAAAAGTGATTTTAAATTCTGCATCTCAAGAAATACACGACCTTGGTATGCAGCATTTTGGACTATAGCCCTAAGATGGCTCAAAGCTGCCAATAATGCATGCGACGGCAACAAAAGAAAACAATGGTTGATTTCAAAATAATTTGGCATCAATGGTCCTGGGATTGGCCTCTACTAAACCATAATGATCTGTTAAAATAAATGACCACCAAGGGTGTGTGTGTGTGTGTGTGTGTGTGTTTGTTGTTGTTGTGTGTGTGTGTGTGGGGGGGGGGGATTTATGCCCACTTGAGCTCTGGTGAGCGAAGTTTCCCAGCGGCCGCTTGCTTACAATTTTGTGTTCAGGGCATTTATTAAAAGTCGCGTAAACTTGATGGCAAGCGTAAACCATATCCAATTGGCGTTGTCATGATACAGCAGCCTCAGTTTTCTGCTTTACTGATTGCGCTTGTTTGGTTATCTTTTGCTGCTTAGCTTCATAAACAATTAATTCGTGACCAGTGGTAGTTTGGCATGAAGTTACCATGACAGCAATACCTCTGAAAGACGACAATGTTCAGTGAAGATAACAGCGCGACCCTATTCCAGTTTTTTTTCAATGGGTTGGCAGATTTTTGTTCAGTATTTCACAATTGCAGGAAAGTCGTGTTTTAATGAGTTTACGCCTCTGAACAATCAAGCCTCCTTTTGACTGAAGGTGTGCGAAATTTACTGCGAACAAAAAAGAAACATTATACAGTATTTGGTGGAACGAATTTACTTAAATGTTTTAGAGGTTTATTGTTTTGGTTTTTAACCCTTATTTGCTACAAAAAAGATACCCTACTAAATTTAAATATCGGCATCTAATTCTCCAGCTGCGGATTTGATATACTCCAGCTTATTTGCTTATTGAATGACTCTGGTGTTGGTCGATCTTATGGCAAACATGCGCAAATTGAGGTCACCAAGTTACATGAAGATGCAGAAAAGTTCAATCGAGGGTCTTTGTTGAACCCGATGTTCCCACCCTTCTTGACAACGGTGAAAAGAAGAAGCTTGATTTACGTAGAAATCGTACCATTTATTATGCCAAACATCGTCCCTGTTCACTGTTCAATATATTTGACATATTAGGTTTCAACCTCAAGTAAATTAATCCGCCCGCCTAGTTCCTTTCATATGTACGAACGCATTTCCACCAGAACGCCTGAAGGTAGGTGTCTGAGGCTCTGTCTTTGGTAGGGTAACGGGAGCCTAACTGTTTGGTTTCCTTTGCTGCAGAATTCTAGCTATTTCATGCTGTCGAGTCCTCATCGTTGTTTCACCTCTTTAGTCGTTTGATTTTCTGTTGTCGGAGATGTTGCACTGATCAGCTAGAACTCCATTATGATGAGTGAACAATTTATCGGTTTTAACCACGACAATCAAGGGCGAGTATTGTGACCACCTAAAATCTATTAAAGTGTCCAACCCCACCTCGGCCCCCGTAAAACTTCTTATTGACCCCGTCGTCGATCCTTTTTTGTGTTTTATTATTTTCATAGTTAGTCCATAAGATGTTTGTATTGCTGATGCCTTTTTTATTTCGGATAGCTGTTCGGTCATGTAGTGAGATAACTGTCATTCTGGCTTTCCATCCATGATGTTTTCATTTTGGTGTTTTGAATGGGAGGTGCGAGATATTTTGTATAGATTCCTGATCATTTAATACACTCTGTTTTTCAAAAGTGATAACTCCTGATGGCTTGTCATAGAAGGCCTTTTTGGCCAATCTATATGTGACAATTGGGGTGGTTGGGTGAGGCAAAGGTGACGTGTACCTTGCGTCAATAGGGCGTCCAGCTGGTAGTGGCTTACAGCTGGACAAGGCCTGCTGTTCTTCCAGCAGGTAAGGGTAGAGGGGGAAATCTGTTATTTCTTCTGTTTCTGCTTTTCCATTTTCCCATTTCTCATCTGCCCCTTACTTTCATCTGCTCAACTATCTCTTCTGTCGCTTTTCTCCCTTTCTCTGGAGAGAGGACAAAATGACCAACAAGGGGTGACGTGCCTTTAAACCCAAAACAATCAATATTTGGGACAAATGTCAGAAAAAGGAAGTAGTAATAAAGGAGATGAAGAACAGATTAACCAATGTGTGACAAGAGACACAGGATGATTAAGAGCTAATGGTGAATAGAGGGACAAGGCTATCGTAGGCAGTTTGCCCAACAAAATGGTAGAAAGTAAGATGCACGTTTACAGGATATACCGCAACTCTGGGAAGAAGGAAGATAGAAGAATGTTTAAGGGATGGCTTTACGTTAAATTAAACCTCGGGTACAATTTATTTTTAGTCGTGCGCCTTAACAGAAAATAAGGCACCCAGTAAGATTTCAAGTGGCCAGCAACATTTACGTGTTTAGAATATAATAGTGCCGTTGTTACTTGGGGAGCCTTCAGCACAAACCGGAAACTTTGGATAATGATTCTTGAAATATACAATGTATTCATTAAATGTTGATTGTTTCAAGTCACCAGTTTAGAGAATCACTTGCCAGTTCACCCGCTGACAAATATGCTTGGTGATGTATATTCCCCTCACTAAATATAAACCGGAAGGAAATGGCCGTCAGTAACTTTTCAAAAATATATCTCTCGGTCACTGTTATGATACATCTATGACCAGCAAGTAAAATAATTTAGTTTATGTTGGTTTTAATATAAATTTGTATCACGATCTGTGACACAACAGGAAAAAGTGGTAAAATGGTCCAATGGTATCGGAGTCCCTTGTTCATGCCCGGATTGAAACAGAGTCATCAAGTTTCACATGCACGTGCAAAAATAACCGTCCATCATACTGACGAAAAATAAATTGTTTCAAAAAGTACTAAAAATTATTTAGCGCGAAAATAGTGTAAAATTTACCAAATTTTGGGGGTCAAATTTCAATGGTCAAAATTTATGGTAACACCGGATGTAGTTACGTCATATCATGAATTTTGGTGTCTTCGAGTATTGACAAATATTATGGCTGATGCAATAAATCAACATTCACATGTAAGCGCAAGCTACACATAACTAAATTCAATCGAACTAGATACCATCCGCATGGGAGTGGGTGTAAACTCATAGAATTTTCAACCCCTTTTTACCCACCAGATTTGCCAAATAATCACATGTCATATAGGTTAGGCTCCTATCTCAATGAAATGGTACAAATAAAGCGTGAGAATTTAGGGTGCATTAAATTTTTTGAAATCTGGTCTCAAATCCCGGACTAGATGTGTTCGAGCAACTTACAAGTAATGGAGGTAAGAGACACTGGTCTGTAATTTGATGGCTGGTGTTTGTCTCCTTTCTAAAATATGGGAACCACAAGGGCCTGTCTCCAATCTTGAGGAATATCTCCAAGGTCGATGGAAAGCTGGAATAGTAGAGCCAAGGCAGGAGCTAGTTTATCAGCTGCAGTCTTCATAATAAATGCTGGAATTTCATCTGGGCCCGTGGCCTTATGCGACTTCAGGTTCTTAAGCAGTTTATGGACGTCTTTCCAGTCTACTATGAAGTCTGGCATTGATGGGATATCACTGTCGCCTGTATCAGGGATACTGGAGTTATCTTCCCTTGTGAATACTGACTTGAACTGCTCGTTCAAAATGTTGGCTCTGGCTTTGGTGTCACTTTGGAGAAATCCATTTTGGTTTTTCAGTGGTGCTACTCCGGTGAACTCTTGCCCCTTGCTTTTAACATAGGCACAGAACTTCTTTGAATTGTCTTTGCAGTCGCTGCTCACTGTGTCCACCATGTATGATCTACTTGCCCTCCCGATTTTATACTGGACCTCTCTTTGGAGGCGTTTATACCTGTCCGAGTCCCTCTCGTCTTGCTTTCCTGTGTGCTCTTTGCTTCCTTCTGACGGTTAACCAGTACAGAGCACATTCAGTCGCCAGAAACTGACAACTGCCCTTCTTGAATCAGCGAGAGGGAGATAATGACCGGAGAGAAGGTATAGAATCCGGGTCCACAGGACCATCAGTCCGACACGCATCAGACTGTCTAGCCAAAATCCATGTTTGGAGCAGAAAAATGAAAACTAATGAAATCTGAATTTTTCAGTCCTTTTTGGCTGTCTTTTGAAAAGGCGTGTTTTCGTAAAGTTAAAATTCTCGCATCACAAATTATGATTCACGGACTTGTTAACGCAATACAGAAAACCGCCTCATTGAGGTTATTTTAATGCAATACGAAAATACGCCTATTTAAATATACATGTATTGAAAATTAAACCACCACAAAATGAAAATTTTCTGATTAAAAAAAAATTCTGTTATATTTTCATAATTCTGCTCTAAACATAGATTGTGGGTACACGTTAGAACCGCTCCTATAAAAGTAGGGTTTAAGGGGCCAAATATATATTAGCGTGTTTAATGATGTGTACTTACCTCGCCGGCCCCCGCCTATCCATGCTTATAAACCTTATTGGTTTCATTGGGCGGCAGGGCTTGGGATGTCATTTCATCTCAATGTCGGGTAAAAGTCCCACAAAATCGAAAGCGACGTCTCCAAAATGAACTTTACAGTGTTGACGGGGACGTTAAACCTCAAATCAAACAAAAAAAACTTACGTCGCACTGGATGCAGTGGTCATCACACTGTTGCTGACAAACGGAACAAGGAAAACAGTCCGCCATTTTCACGGTATTTCCACACAAAATTAAATCACACAAAACATATAAGGATAAAGAAAGTCAGTATCGTTCGCAATATATATATATAAAAAAGCGTTCCTGCTCTAGGGCAATAAAGGAAGAAAAGTCACTGTCTTTTCAGCACATAGGCATCCAGACACAAAGGGAAAAGTCACTTTCTTTTCACATTGTCAATGCCGTCAATAATATAATAGATTAAAAAAACATCAGAAATAGAGTAATAAAAGTCCAAAATCACAATATATGAGCCAGTAACACGCACTAAGACATAAACTTGGATTTATAAATAAGGACAAGACAACATTGCATTTTATGTAAAAATCTGCTTTCGGTAGTTTCTTAAATGTGCATATGTGACACAAAATAATTGGGATTATCATTCCTTCAATTTGCTATTAAGGCAATCATAATTAAATTTTAAAGATAGATATCTTTCTGTACTTCACACAGCAGGTAAAGAGATTAACGAACACTCGCCAAGTAATTTAATCAAACTGCGGTTTACTGACTTTCACACGTTATTACCTGTGATTGTGTAAATAACAAACACACCGTTTATTCACTCCTGTCTATCTGTCCATCTATCTATCCAGCCGTCCGTCCATTTGTCAATCAGTCAGTTCGTTTGTCTGTCTGTCCGTCGATACACCCGTGGGTCTAAGTCTGTAAAATTAGTACTTATTTAATGCATGTTTTTTTAATTGATCAGAAACAATAATAATAATAATAATAAAAATAAACAATAATAATAACTATAATAATAATAAAAAAAACAGTTTGATAACGCATCCATGATAAACATTACAGAAATACGCCGATTCAATTATATTGAACATTTTGCCACCTAAAACTGAAAATTTTCTGGCAAAAAAATCCGATTTTCATCATATTTATGCTCTAAAAATAGATTGTGGGTACTCCTTAGGCCTGCACCAGTGAGGCCGTTCTAACGAGTCACAATCTATGTTTCTTTGTATGTTTGGGGATTTAACGTCCCCGTCAACACTATATGGGTCAATTCGGAGACGTTGCTGTGGTGGGACTTTTTCCGGATATTGAGATGAAATGACATCACAAGCCCTGCCGCACAATGATTCCAATAGGGTTTATATGCGTGGACCGTCCAGGTCGCACCTTTGCTAGGCTTAAAACCTCTAAGCAGTATACTGTTACTTATGTGCGGTTGGTTTCAGCTCTGAGTGGAAGCATCATGCAGCCCAGTCTACTTCTTCAAGCCCAGATGGCGAATTCTGCTTCTTATATAGATTGTGGGTACTCGTTATAATCACCATGTGGGTTCCTAAAATCTATGTTTTGGCTCGGACTGAATGTACATATATTTTTGGTCCGAGGTTTTGGAAAATATTCAGCGATTCATACCAGTTTCAGGGATAACCAATGACTTGATTTCGGAAATGAAAATTGATTTCGCGGATAGATTAGTCTACTCTCCAGTCAAAAGTTGAACCCCTTATATAAACATAATATATCTAAATGTCATTATTTTCTCATGAAACTTGGCTCATAAATATACAAGAGCATTGTAATAATTGATAAGATTGTTATTTATGTTAGTTTTGGAAAATATTTATTTTACAACGTTGATTTCGCTAATATTGATGTGAATTTCTGCTTCAGTGAAATCAAGTCGCGGAATAGATTTTCCCCTGAACATGAACATCAATATTTTCTCATGAAACGTGGCTCTTAAATGTTCAACAACATTCTTAATACACATGTTTAAAAACATTTTAGTCGGTTTGAGGGAAAAAATATTTTATTATACATTGATTTCGCTAAGAGGACTTGATTTCGCACATGTGACTGCAAGAGAAATCATGTGGCAGAATAGATTTTCCTCTCAAAAACATACTAAATATTAAAATTTCATCATGAAACTTGGCTCATAACCACATTCTTAATAATATGCACGAATATGTTTTAGTCAGTTTTGTGGAAAAGATATTTTATACATTGATTTCGCTAAAATGAGTTGATTTTCGAACATTGAACTTGTTCGGCACTGAATCTAGGGAGTTTAAAAAGTTTTACTCAGATCGCAATGTGCAAGTAAATGGATTTAAGCTAACTCGGGTCAGCGAAGATTTTGTATTAAAGGAATTTGGCAATCTTAATCCATTAAAAAGTACAGGCTCAGATGAAATTCCGGCTAGATTTGTCAAAGATGCAGCTTCAGTTTTAAAGTCACCTATAACTCACGTTGTTAATCTCTCTATTGAATTAGGCACTGTTCCCACGGAGTTGAAATTGGCTCGGGTTGTCCCAATCTACAAGAAAAATAAGAGGTTAGAGTAGGCAATTATCGTCCTGTTAGCATTCTTTCGGTGGTTTCAAAGATTCTAGAGAGGGCTGTGCATATCCAGTTGGAGAAATATTTAGTTGATAATAGGATTTTGTATGAATTTCAGTCGGGTTTTAGGAGCAGATTCTCCACTGACACTTGTTTGACTTACTTGACAGATTTTATTAAAACTCAAACTTCTAAGGGATTATACACTGGTATGATAATGTTAGACCTTCAGAAAACTTTTGACACTGTCGATCATACAATATTATGCAATAAACTCGCAGCAATGGGTGTTGAATCAGTTCCATGGTTTCGATCTTACCTTTCCGAAAGAAATCAATTTGTACATGTAAATGACACATCCTCAGATTCTTCTCCAATAACTTGTGGCGTTCCCCAAGGTAGCATTTTGGGTCCACTTCTTTTTCTGTGTTATGTAAATGACATGGGGATAAGCATAAGTGGGGATTGTAAACTTCTCCTGTATGCAGATGACAGTGCAATACTTTACTCTCACAGAGACCCCAAGACCATTTCTTTGAAACTTGGTACAGTACTCGAAACTTGCAGTAAGTGGCTGATTGATAATAAGCTTTCATTACATCTAGGAAAAACTGAATGCATATTGTTTGGGTCACGACGTAAACTTAGAAATGTGAATAATTTTTCTGTCGAATGCAATGGACACACTATCAAAGCTCAGTCTTCGGTTAAATATCTAGGTTTGAGTTTGGAAAACCATTTGGCAGGTAATACAATCGCATCTAGTGTTATTCAGAAGGTTAATAGCAGATTGAAATTTTTGTATAGACAGTGTTCTTTTCTGACACAGAAAACTAGGAAACATTTATGTTCATCATTAATTCAGTGTCATTTTGACTATTCTTGCTCTTCTTGGTATTCTGGGCTAAATAAGACTTGGAAGAAAAAACTTCAGATTTCTCAAAATAAAATGGTGAGATATATAAAGGACCTGGGACCTCGGTCACATATTGGATTTTCAGAACTAGATAGTGTCGGAATGTTAGATGTTGAACATAGAGCTAAACAACTTAGGCTAAATCATGTTTTCCACATTTCCAAGGGAACTTGTCCGTCGTATTTATCAGAAAATTTTCGTAAAGTTTCAACTCCACACCAGTACAACACAAGAGGTAGTACTGAAAACTTTGTTTTGCCAAGGGTTAATGGACAAACTACATGTACTCCGACTTTCTTCTACAACGGTATCAAAGATTGGAACGGTTTACCTTCTCATATTAAAAATTTTAGTTCGATGCAATGTTTTAAAACTTCAGTGAAAAGACACTTGACAAATCAAATGAAACTTGTTGAAAACGAAATGTTCTGTTACTATTGAATACTCAAACTCGGTTAATCATCTGGAAAGCTTAAATATATTGTTGTAGACACCTTCTCCCCCTTTGTCTTGGTCACAACCTTTAGGACCCCATTGGAAATAAGCCTAATGGCTTTCATGGGTTATCCTAGGTTTTATCAACACATTTTTGCCAGTTTGACTTTTTTATCTCTAAGTTATTTTAAGTGTAAATATAGATATATCTTTCCTTGTCCAATGAGCAGCACACGATTTGCCGGGGGAGGGCCAGCTATCGTAGCCAGTCGGCTCGATGTGGGGTCCAATACTGGCAGGTGGTGTGCGGTGGCATTGGACAATTATTGGTTATATATGCTTAAATCCCCAAGTAGGTAAACATAACACGCGTCTTTCTAGTGATTTAACTGTGATAGCATCTGCAAAAACTGTGATACGTTAAATGCATTCCAATTTTATACAAAGACCTGTGATACATAAATTCAGTATTTCTTAAATGGATACAGTCATCTTATTTTTGTTCTAATAATTTTTAAAAATTTACCACTTATATTTCTACTCAGATGATACATGTCTTATTAATTTTACTTCAGTGAATTATGTTTTCTCACTACACTTTAGTCTTTAACTGAATCTTAATTAGTGTAATATTATTTAAACTATTCCATTCCTGTCAATTTTATGTGTACATGTTGTGTTGATTTTACCAAATAAATATCAATCAATCAATTTTGCACATGCGATTGCCAGCGAAATCAAGTGGCAGAATAGAATTTCCTGTCAAAAACATACTAAATATTTAAATTTTGTCATGAAACTTGGCTCATAAATATATAATAACATTCTAGATAATATGCAATAACATTTTTTTTTGCCTGTTTTTAAAAATGTTGATTTTATAAGTTGATTTCGCTAAAATCAGGCTGATTTCGCGAAATCAAGTTGATTTCGTATATTATACCTACCGGTGTAGATGGCCCGATGGCGGTACCTATACTTACCAAAAAGACCAGAATTACCGGAAAGACCTCCGAAATACCGGAAAGACCATGTAAAATATTTATGAAAATAGGTTTGGGTATTTGAAGATTTTAATTAATATGAAATAAAGGCACTGCCTTTTGAGCAAACACACTCATTAACACCCCTTAGGTAGTTAATGGTGGTGTAGAACATCAAAAATACCAATTGTGGTAGCTCAGTGATTTACGGGGATGTGTTGCATCAGAGGCAAGTGCACTATTAGTGCACTTGCCTCTGATGCTACAGACCCCCGGCTCGATTCCCGGCAGCGACAATCAGGTTTGGTATCCGAACATGCACCATTGGCATCATTTGTAGGGGTAAATGCCACAAAGTGCACCGTCCTTCGGATCACGATGTTAACTGGAGGCCCCGTGTGCAGAAAGAATCCCCCTCTACAGGTTAAAGATCCTTACCGTAATGTCACAATTATCGCGTATAGGCGTTTGTCCTGCAAATCTCAAGTGTATGTACACCTTCAAGTAATAGTCAAATGTGACCTAACGCAGTAAGGATAGATAGATAGATAGATAGATAGATAGATAGAT
Source organism: Lucinisca nassula (assembly GCA_963580285.1). NCBI lineage: Eukaryota > Metazoa > Mollusca > Bivalvia > Lucinida > Lucinidae > Lucinisca > Lucinisca nassula. The sequence goes on along the minus strand of OY757017.1, from coordinate 110,917,348 downwards.
AGATAGATAGATAGATAGATAGATAGATAGATAGATAGATAGATAGATAGATAGATAGAAAGATGGATTTTATAGAACATATTACTCTGACCAAAGTCCAAGACTTTACATCAGGAATAGATGAATGCCAACAGATAGACAACGTCGCTCTTGAATTTAACAAGGTGTTTGACAAAGTTCCACATGAATGGCTTGAGTACTGTCAAGCTCAGACACGACAGAATATAAACCACTTACAGTAAATCCACAGCTTCTTGACCAACAGGGGCTAACCTGACCTGATCAAAGGCCTTATTACCACGATTGTCCCAGCTGTATCCGGTGTCCCTCAGGTGCCATGCTCAGACCTTTGTTGTTCTGCCCATGCATAGATAACCTGCCACAGAAAATCAGCTCTGGAGTTCACCTCTTTGCTAATATCAAAAGATCTCAAGCATGACTGACACTGCAGCACTTCAGAAGGATCTTAACAGACTACAGCAAAGCCTATAATGGAATACAGACTGGCAAAAGTCTTTTCAATCCAATGAAATGTAAAACAGTCAGGGTAACAAAACGGCAAAACGGAGAAACCTGGTCGGAGATTAGGAGCAACTTACATGTTCAAGATACATAGCCATGAGCTGTCAATCTTAAAGACTTGAAACTACCTAGGCATCCTTTATTTCAGAAACATGTCATGGGAATCCCATTTTGATGCAAGTTTGAAAAGGCAAACGGCAGCCTGCCGTTTCTCTGGAAGAAAGAAAACCAGTTTGTCTGAAGATGTTAAATCATGATGGTAGAGACCATGATAAGACTTCTACTGGATTATGTCACATCAGTATGAGGCCCAAAGATAGTATCCAGCAGCTGGAGACAGTGCAACGGCTAGCAGCCGGGTTTGTCAGAGATGACTACCACACAACCATTATCTATCTCTGGGCTAGGTGGAGATCCATGCTTGCAGGTTCTCCGACCCGAAAGCAGCGAACAGTAGAATATACTCCCTAGGGTATATGGACGGACATCTTCTGTCAGCTCTACTTCATGTCATTTCAGGGATTCTTGAGGGCTTCAAGAGCGATCTTCCCTAAACTTAAAAAACTGTTTTTCAAAGTTTTTAATTTGTTCTGTTGTGAGGCAAAGGTGACGGGAGTCCAACTGATATTGACTTTCAGCTGGGCAAGGCCTGCTGCCCTTGCAGCAGTAGGGGTAGAAGGGGGCGTTGTTATTTCTTCGGTTTGTACACTTGTATTCATTTTCCCCCTTTCTCCCCAGTCCCACTCTCTCTAATCCTCTACTATCTCTTCTATCTCTTTAGTCGCTTTCTCTGGGAGACGACACAAAATGACCGACAAAGGCTTACGTGTCGTAAAACCCAAACCAATTGTTTCAGCTTCGCCGCCGCTTTGCACGCAGCCTATGACGACATTCTAGTGTTGGCCCTGTGTGCACTTCAGTGGAAGAAAAATAGATAGGGTGACTCAATTAGTTTCCAGCATGGACACTTTAAAGAATCCTGAAACACTAGCGTTATGCTATGAATTTTGGGTCTCATCATCACTTTGTTAATCTAAGGAAGGTAGAAATCCACAGGTAGCCATATAGCTCATTGTGTCTCTTACTATTCCCTGGGCTTTATTTTATACCCCTGAGTAATAGTTTGTGAAAAGTTTTAATAGCTTGGCCAGACGATAAGCTCCGGTAAAAGTTTCAGCAAATGCTTCGGTAACTCGTTGGTCCAGGAGCGATGCTGGGTTTTACCGGCTAACTATTTCGGCTCAGTGCGATACATTTCAGTTCATTTAAACGCGTGACGTAGTTTCGAGACTTCCCGCGATCAAACTTCAGCGTTTGATGGAAGGGTCTTCGAAGAGAGCTTTTTAAAAAATATTTCGACGCTTTTTTGTGTTTCTGTTGTAATGGGAATTGACTCCTTTTAGTTTTGAGAAGCAACATTTGGATGTGAATACAATTCTCATGAACTCTATAAAGATGGTGGATTATCGCGAGAAATTGAACGAGATTCAAGGCGAGATTTGGGTGCCTAAGTATGTTGTTCCAGCCTCTCGACAGTAAAGCAAACACTGTTAGTATTTTAAAGCTCTAGTGAGGCTAGAAAGAACAAAAATATAAAAACTTAAATAGATATATGAAAGATTTATATTATAAAAAAGAAAAAAAAAATATTAATCAAACACCTAATCAGAAGACGTGACAGAATGTACTTTCGTGCTCGTAAGTCTAGCAATCCCGACGTGGAGAACCATTACAAAAGGTTCAGAGCACATGTACAAAAGGTAATTAGAGATGCATATTGGAAGCATGTTTCCAGCATCTTTACCTTTGATGATGAAAATATTGATCCCGAGGGCCCCCAGAAAAATGGAAAAGTTAAGAAATTTTGGTCATTTGTAAAGTCCCTGAAAAAAGAATCATTTGGGATCACTTCACTTAGGGAAAATGGAATTTTGAAAACTGAATCTCGCGAAAAGGCAAATATATGTAATAAGCAGTTTCAATCGGCGTTTACACGTGAAGCTGACGGTGAGCTACCATCAAAAGGTACAAGTCCGTTCCCCTCTATGGGGGACATAACAGTTGACCCCAAAGGGGTCGCAAAACTGTTGGACAAGCTCAACATACATAAGGCATCTGGGCCTGACGGTCTGCATGCCTGGGTGCTTAAGGAATGTAGTGCTGAAATATCCCCCCTGCTGGCCTTTATTTTCAATGAATCACTTGCTCGGGGCACTGTACCAGATGACTGGCGACAAGCAAACGTTCCCCCGGTCTTTAAGAAAGGAGAAAAATATGATGCTGCGAATTACAGACCGGTGTCGCTCACATCCATCTGTTGCAAAACCCTGGAGCATATATTAATTAGCAACATTAACAAGCACCTAGCCTCTGAAAGCATTCTTGCTGATTGTCAACATAGTTTCCGAAGTCGAAGGTCTTATGAAACTCAATACGTTCAGTTCTACCATGACATAGTGAGCAATCTGGATGGGGCCATTAATCGTGGCCACAAACAGACTGACCTGATTATCATGGATTTTGCCAAGGCCTTCGACGAGGTACCTCACAGGAGGCTATTGTACAAACTGGATCATTATGGGATTAGAGGATCCACACTTAAGTGGGTTAGCTCATGGCTCTCTGGACGCACACAACAAGTTGTACTTGACGGCCAAGCGTCGGATCCCTGTTTTGTCCGGTGTCCCACAAGGTTCGGTACTTGGACCGGTCCTTTTCTTGATATTTATTAACGATCTTCCTGATAATATCAGGTCATCTGTTCGCTTGTTTGCTGATGATTGTGTTTTGTACAAGAATATATATACTACTTCTGACTGTCTTATCTTACAAGATGACCTGGATAGCCTAGCACGTTGGGAGGCTGATTGGCAAATGAAGTTCAATGTGGCCAAATGTCATTCAATGAGGGTGTCACGGCACCCTCCAGACAAGCAGATTAAATTCAACTACTCATTACATCAGCATACTTTGGAACATGTCCAATCCGCAAAATATCTTGGTATCACCATTACTGATAATCTTGATTGGGGTCAACATATTTCTGAGATTACCTCTAAAGCAACTAGGACATTAGGGTTTCTTAGACGTAATTTGGCTTTTGCACCTAGGCAGACAAAGGATGTTGCATACAAAACCTTGGTTAGACCTCAATTAGAGTATGCATCACCTGTTTGGCATCCCCATGTTAAAACTCAGGTTCAACAGGTTGAGAAGGGGCAGTGGACGGCTGCCCGATGGACCTGCAGGCGATGGCGAAACAGAAGTAGTGTTGGTGAAATGCTCGATGAGCTGGAGAATCCGGGACGTTTCGCCCCCAAACCGTTTCCTCCCCTAGTCGTTTCGCCCCCAAGACGTTTCCTCCCTGGTCGTTTCCCCCCTAGTCGTTTCGCCCCCAAGTCGATTCGTCCCCCTAGTCGTTTCGCCCACTTTTTACTGTAAGGCTAATTTTCAATGTTGAACTTTTATTAGAGGTGAGAAGAGGCAAATATTTAAGTAGCATCATCGCCTGTCACGTCTGCCTAAGTGTCTGTATCTGTTCGTTAAGGGACACCATTCACACTTGAACAGTATGTCTCTGATGGCGCGTGAAAAAGAGAATGTGGAAAATATTGTAAAGAAACACCTAGCTATAGATTAACAAGAAAGAAAAGAAAGGAAAGATTCCTGCCGGCTTTTTCAAATCATCATCGAAAACCAAACCTCTCCGGCTACAGTAGCGTCGCCTAACCGGCACAGGTTAAAAAATCCCTCAGACTTCACTTACAGACCGGCCCCTACCTAGCTGTTAAAACGAGAGAGTAGACGGTCCCTGCTTGAAGGATACCAAGTCAGGGGCCTCAGAAACAGATGCTGGTAAAGAATTCCAACCGGGTATAGTCCTCGGGGAAGAAGCTGTACTTGAATGTATCAAGCTAACCGCGTTGCCTGATCAGGGTCTGCACTATTTGCTTACAGCTCAGGAATTACTGGGTCGGACGCCGCAAATCTGATCAGAGTATACACAAATTGCTGACAGAACATTGATGAAAGGAAACGACTTGATCATTGCTTCCACTTCTATCTATTACGTTGCATCGGCGTTGACGCGTCGTTGCGTCGACGACATTTGCGGCAATACTCAACCATATATTACCTAGTGGGCACACAATGTGTATACAACGTCGTATCAACGCCGGTGCAACTTTATTACGTTGCATCGGCGTTGACGCGATGTTGCGTAGACGGCATTTGCGGCAATCTTCAACAATGTATTACTGGTCGACTCTGTTAACGAACCAACCGACCAATTTAAAACAAAACTGGTAAAGGTGCTTAAGCGATAATTAAAGACGTTTCACTTTGCAAAGAGCGCATGTTTTCACACTTTATCATTAAGGGCATTAATTGCGTGATTGATGTGTCACATCAAATAAACAATGTGATTAACGGTATTGATCAAAACAGGTAATAATTCCTAATTAACATTTTCATTCAAAGAAAAGGTTCTTCTCTCTCTCTCATATATGATTTTTTATATATATAAAATATAGTAAAATAGTTTGGGGGCGAAACGACTAGGGTTTGTGGGGCGAAACGACTAGGGTTAGGGGGCGAAACGACTAGGGGCCAAAACGGGGGCGAAACGACTAGGGGGGAAACGACCAGGGGGAAACGTCTTGGGGGCGAAACGTCTTGTTACCGAACTGGAGTGACCATCGTTGGAGACCCGTCGCGAGCAGTCCTCTTTAACCTTCTTTTATAAGATACACTCTGACACAGTGTCTCTTAATAAAGATAAATACTTGACCCCTGTGACTACTTCAACTCAAACAAGGGCATCAAAACTAAACAACAGTCAATATCGTAGGTACCAGGCCTATAGTGATGCCCTGAAGAATTCTTCCCAAGAACTATTCCTCAGTGGAATAGTCTTCCCTCCTCTGTGGTAAATGCCAAAACTGCAGAGGAGTTCAAAGCCCGCATGGTGTAGATTGGGATCCAGAGGTGTGCGTTTTAGTACACCTCTGAAAGCAGATTGTAAATACATGTAGTTTTAAGAACCCATCCAGTGGGTGTTTGTTTGTTTTTTTTTTTGTTTTTTTTTTTGTGTTTTTTTTTTTGCTAAATTCTAAATTTAGCGCACCACCCAACTGAGGTAATGGCCAAGTATTACCGACTCAGTATATGAAGATAGATAGATAGATAATCAATATATATGCATGTATGCTCAGAACAGTTTGCTAAGTGCGTAGCATGCTGAGTTTCTTTTTTGGGGAAAAAAATGGTACGAAATGTCCAAATAGCAATTATATACATTCGGTCTTTATGAGCGTAAATGGATTCGTTTAATCAGTTTTTTTCTCAGTCGAAAAGATTAAAGCATTTTAACGAGCCTTTGATTGCGATTTGATTGTAATCCAGCAACCGATTTTCAAGAGGATGACAAATTGCATATACAGTCATAAACACTACACTCCGTGGCAAATTCAGCTGCCTTGATCATAACTAAATTGTCGCAAACAGATAACCTATTTTGATCAAAACATTAAAGAACCTCACACAAACAGACGGGTGGACGGAAGGACCGACAGGCGACTGACTGGCATTTGTATGTTGGATGTGTTAACGCCCCCAACAACACTGTATATGTCATTTTAGATAGATATGTCATTTTAGATAGATAGATAGATAGATAGATAGATAGATAGATAGATTACGAAAACACGCCAAAACAAATGTTTTACAACCGAAGAATAGGAAACCTTTCCAATACAAATCCTGGTTCTTTTCATAGTTATGCTCAAAACAGGGATGTTGGGTACTTGTTAGGGCCGCCTCGGCGAGGCGTCTCTCTTTATATGATCAAAAATAGAAGTGGAGGCAATGATCAGGAATCGATACAATTAACCCACAGCTCCCATCAGAGACACTAAAGGGAAAGAAACACAAACATGAAACAACAGACCCTAATGGAAACACCAATAGCGGAAAGCCAAAAGGACAGCTACTTTCCCAGTAAATGGCCAATAGGCTATCCAAAATAAATAACACAAGCGACACAAACACCCAAAGACAAATCATAACAAAAATAATCTGCGACAGAAGACCCGCCTTGGAACGGTCAGCGGAAACGAATTCCACAGGGGGGGGGGGGGTGGGGGTGGGGGGGGGCTTTAATCGATTTTACGTGGCCACAATCCTCGCCCTTACTTCCGTCGCGATTAAGACAAATAATTTGTTCAATCCTCATGAAGGCCTCCTATCTCACCAGTGCACCATCTCCGTGAACAAAAAAATCAAACAACCACAGAGATGAAACAACGGTTTCAAGCCTTGTTGCTATAATTTCAAATAATTTTCGGTTGGAAATGTACGGCATAAAAGCCACATAGATCTAGCTATTCATATCCGTTAGCTAAATGTTTAGCTTATTTACATTGCGATTACATGAGTATGAATGGGTTAAAAGGGCCATTAAACCAAATCAAACATTTTCAAAATCAAAATAATTTTATAACATGAAAGATAATTCAATTGCAGTATAAAATAATTACTAATAGCAAATGATTTGGTCTTTCCGGTATTTTTTTCCGGTAATTCTGGTCTTTTTGGTAAATAATGGTACCCGTTTAGATGGTGTTCACTGGAGGCTCATCCGCAGCCTACATCCCAATCTACAGACAGCTGTAAAGTAGACCAATGTTATCTCACGAGGATTCCCAGTGAAGCAAGGACTACGTAATACTCACCTGCGCATGCACCTCCACATAATACTCGAGAGAGGGTGCTGGAGTATAGATAGATAGATAGATAGATAGATAGATAGATAGATAGATAGATAGATAGATAGACTTATTCAAAGTGTATGATAACGAGATGCTTAATGGCTAGGTAGCCAGTGGGCTGGGGACAAGCATCGGAACGATAAATTGTGTCGCACCAACCTGCGCAGGCAATATTTACCCTATCCAGCGATCGAGCCACTGCCCTACAAGCCTTGATAAATACCGGGGTGGACTATAGTGTATTAGAGAAGTTCCAGCTACAGTCTACTAGCTGAGAGTGTTTTCCTAAGTCATCTGTCCGCAAGTAACAATGGGAATGTATAATTTTATGACTTTTACTGGAGGACCAGAAGACTTAGACAGGGCCTCTAGAGGACCAGGGGTATAATTTTAGGACCAACTACAGGAGGACCATTACATACATTTAATGCTCTTATTTTTCCAATCCTCAGGGATTGCTTATTCAACTGCTTTTCACTGTCCCATCAATTGACATCCTTCAGATACCTGTTGAAGGCCATTATTAAACCGATGTTCGTTCCTCGTTGTATAACAACTGCTTGTTTGACATCCCTGGACTTTAAGTAGACTAAAATGTTTTGTGGGCTTTTGTTGTACCTTCCTTCTATTCGAAGGAATTATCTTCAGTAATTTTATATGCTGTTTTACTTAATGATCGGTATGAAGACCGCTTCAGTTTTGACGGTATCAAAACCTTATAAACCGACATGAGTATCACAAATACTTTTAAACTATCAATATCACTCCTTAGGTTACACTCTGCTTCTTCTGTACGGATTCCCCATTCTATTAAGAACTTTAATACTATGTTGCCTTCGGTATTGGTCAGACCCTTAAATTTGTCTTCTGTAACTTCAGTTAATCTCAATGGAGCAGGCAATACCAATGTTTTTGGGAGGAGTCTTCGTATAAGACTATCTCCTCTCAAATCGCCCATCCTTCGAAAATATACTTATCCGTGGAAAAGAAGTGGAATGTATCCTAGTATTTCTAAGTGCAATGCCAAGAGGTGCAGATGTTGTTCGCATTTAAGCACTGCGTCTACCGTTACTTCATCTGTAAACGGTAGACGCTTCTCTGTAGTTAACATGTCTGATTTGACATGACAGTCTACAGATTTAATTTATCTAATTACATGACGTGCTGCAAACTGTAATATGCAGTACGTCGGTCAAACTAACAGTATGCTTAAAACTAGATTGAACGAGCATTATCGTAGAATGAGTAAGCCTAAGAAAACTGACACTTTCTTGTACCGTCACTTTCGACGTACAGGTCATTCTTTAAATAACATTGTTATAGAACCAGTGGAAAAACTTTACTACGATGCAAATTCTACATCTAGATTCAAAATTATCAAAAGACATGAGGCTGAACTGAAATGGATTAAATCGTTACAGACCCCTTTTCCACTGGGATTTAATGACAACATTTATCATGAGGGTAATATTTCCAGAATGCCGGACTTTGATATTTTCTCGCTCCTGGAATGTCGAAAACGCAGAACTAGATCTCACGGCACTAGGAAAAATGGTAACTTTAAACGTAAATTAGGTGCGTTTAAACGAAACAATACTAGACTGAAGTGACTGTCAATTATATTATTAAATCATGGACGCCACTCCATGCTTTCATTTTTAAGTTCATTACCCGTTTCTGTTTTACGTCTTCTGGACACCGAGGCGAATTAATTCTACGATAGTTCTAATCAGTTATATGATGCGGTTCTCTTAACTAGAGCCTATACTCAGCATACTCTACGTCCTTACATTGAGTCTGAAATTAAACATAAACGCCATTTCTTCAAAATATCCTTCATTAATAAGGGAATGAATTTTATTGATTTGTCCAGTATTTTCCGTGAGAGTTCGGTGCTTTCTTCCATTCCTGCTTATTTTCAAAATGCTGAAACACCTATAATTTGCTATAAATATAACAAACCTGTTAGATCTATCATTTTTAATTTCAGTAAACTTGTTTCAGATCTTGATATTGATACTAATACTCCTGATTCATGTGATTGTAAAAACTCAGTGTATTGCCATCCTGCTGCTGGCCATGTAATTACTGGCAATTTGAAAATTATTCCTGATTCTAGGATAAGGAATATAATTTCTAAAGGACCGAAATATCGGTTTCCGTCTAAAATTGATTTCAGTAAATGTAGAAATGAAATCGCTGCTGCCTTGAATGAACTTGGTAATCGATGGTGTAAGCGAGAGTATGTTGAGCATAAAGCCCTTAAGAACTGGAAACTTAGCATTTTTAAACTAGTGAATAAACGCATTTCTTTCTATTCTCAAAATACTAACTTATTACCTCCTAAGCCTAAGACGTTTTTACGTCATCTTAAACTAGGTATTCAAGAATTTCATAAGAAGTTTGTTTTGGCCCCTGCAGACAAGGCCGCTAACAACGTCGTCGTTGTGTGACGGCTCCACTATGTTAACACGCTTAAGCAGAAGCTTGATGGTACTAAGGCCTATGAACTTCAGCCTTTAGCTGAAGAGAGAGCTATAGTAGATGAACATATTTGTCATTCAGCCACCAAGTTTGTTGTGTGTGTTACCGAAGGCCAAGACAAGCTTCCTACGCTATACTGGTTACCAAAACTTCATAAAAGACCTTAAAAAGCACGGTTTATTGCAAATTCTAGCTCTTGCACTACCACTGAACTTTCTAAATTATTAACTTCCTGTCTTACTGCTATTAAAACGCATGTGATTAAATATTGTGATAAAGTAGCAGTAAAACAAAGATCAGGAATTGATACAATTAACTTACTCCACCCATAAAAGACACCAAAGGGAAAGAAATACAAACATTAAGCCACCAGACCATAATGGAAACCTAAACAAAGGAAGGCCATAAGTCTTTGAAAGATCAGGAAGAAATCTGTTTTGGTCTATAAAAAATTCGAATGAGGTTTTAAATAAATTGAAATCCAGACGTTTTCGTGCTTCAAGTCTGTCTACTTACGATTTTTCACTCTTTACACTACACTTCCTCATAATCTTATAAAAGAAAAGCTTAATGATTTAATTGAATGGGCTTTTCACAGAGAAGATTCTCTTTATCTAGCATGTAATGTCAGAAATGCATTTTTCACTTCTAAAGAGCATAACCATTATACACTTTGGTCATGTCAGAAAGTGTGTGATGCCCTCACCTTTCTGCTTGACAATATTTTTAATTTGATTCGGTACTAAGTTATTTAGACAAATTGTGGGTATTCCGATGGGTACGAATTCCGCACCTCTTGTGGCTGATCTGTTCTTGTATTGTTATGAAAGAGACTTCATGTTGTCGCTTTCCATTGATAACCAATCTGAAATTATTGAAGCTTTTAGCTCCACTTCTAGATATGTAGATGATTTATTAAATATTGATAAAACCTATTTCGATGGTTTGATCAGTCAGATTTACCCCCCCCCCCCCCACCACCCAGAACTTCAGTTAAATAAAGCAAATTCTTCTGATACCGAGGCCCCGTTTTTGGATTTACATCTATCTATTGTAGATGGGTTTGTTTCGTATAAAATTTATGATAAACGCGATGACTTTGATTTTGAGATTGTAAATTTTCCTTTTTTGGATGGTGATATTCCTCGTGTGCCATCCTATGGCGTTTATATTTCGCAATTAATTCGACTTGCTAGAGAGTGTAGTCATGTAACTGACTTCAACACTTGTAATAAATTATTAACGGCTAAAATTCTTAATCAGGGTTATCGGTACCATAAACTACGCAAAGCCTTTTCAAAATTTTATAGACGCCATTCTGATTTAATTTCAAAATTCAATATTGGACTTAAATCTCTTCTGCAACAAGGTCTATCGGAACCCGAATTTTATGGTGACTTAGTATATAAATTCAGAAAAATATATAACTGCAATGACTTCAGCACCCAATTTCGTAAAATCATTCTTCGATATAAAAAGATTGGGTACAACATGGATGTTATACGACAGACTGCATGCATGGTAGTTAACCCAAATCACGGTTGGCAACTTTGCTTCCCTCTTTAATTGCACGCCGGTGGGTCAGGCCTCAGATTCTATGACGGTTCCAACGTAAAGGCTTATTGAGAATTAGAGAGATCTAAGTCAAGGTAATGTTGGCTGGTGCCTGATGCCCTGTCTCTGGTCGGGCCCATCGGAGTCTAACTGTTGGTATTCTTTTGCTCCGGCATTTCAGTGGTTTCTTGCTGTCGAGTCCTCACCGTTGTCTCACCTCTGTGGTTCTTTGATTATTTGTGTTCACGGAGATGTTGCATTGATGAGTTAGGAGGCCTTCATGCGGCCTGAACAAATTATTTGTCTAAATCGCGACGGAAGTAAGGGCGAGGATTGTGGCCACGTAAAATCGATTTAAGCCCCCCCCCCCCTCCCCAGTGGAATTCTTTCCACTGACCTTTTCAAGGCGGTTCTTCTGTGGCAGTTTATTTATGTTGTTGTTTGTTACTTACTGTGTGTATCACTTGTGTCTTTTTATTTTGGATGGACATATGGCCATTCTGTGGGAAAGTAACTGTCCTTATGGCCTTCCTTTGTTTAGGTTTCTATTATGGTCTGGTCGCTTCATGTTTGTGTTTCTTTTCCCTTTGGTGTCCTTGATGGGTGGAGTAAGTTAATTGTATCGATTCCTGATCTTTGTTTTATTTCTACTTTTAATAAGCTATATATTGGCTGTGATAATTGAAGATAATTACTGATTATTTCAAAAATGACACCTACTGGTACAGCATAATTACGAGTACATCATGGGCATGTACAGAAAAGTAGTTTAGGTCGTAGTACCAAAGCGATAATCCAAAATCATTAATCCATAGACAGATGCCAAATTTGAATGTTCAGACCAACAGACATGGACTCCAGAGGAGTGTAATCAGGCGAAAGAGACAAAAAATAAAAGGAAAAACATTATGCTTGGGAAATTTTTCACCATAATTAATGAAATATATTTTTGGCATATTGTTACTCTTTTATGAATGCAGTGGGGATTTAAATGAGTGCCTATGTGATATGACAAGAAACATACCAAAATGTTCGCCATGTAGATGCGCATGATTTCATTGTGAAAACATGCCTATTCAAATATAATTGTAAAATTTCACCACAAAAACAAGATTTTTTTTTTTCAGATCAATAACCTGATTTTGCTCGAAGCATTGATTGTGGGTACTTGTTAGAACCGCCTCCGCAAGGCGGTTCTAGCGATTACCCACTATCTTTGTTTTAAGCATAGATTGAATGTATTTCAATTCAATTCAAGTTTATCCAGGCACATAAGATCAAATATATAGTTAGAACCGCCTCTAATGGACCCACAATCTATGTTTCGGGGTAGAAATAGGAAAAGTAAAAAATGTCCTCTATAAACCCAAGTTTTACTATATAAAAGTTGGGTTTATGGGGGTCAAAATTATACAATTGTGTTTGCATGTTGATAATGATTTGAAATCCCTTATCCCGCTAACCAAGACAATTTCTATCTTTGCGAACAGTGTAGCATATAAGCCATTTGATAAGGAACTACGCTGTTCATCATGCAGTTTGTGAATTTAAGAAAAAAATTATATAAAGTAATTTAATCGGTGGATAGTCAGAAATGAATGTGGCTATATTAATTTATTCAGCAGAATATGTTTTAACCAAGTGGGCTACTGTTGGAGTAAATTAATTGTGATCAGAGAATGTTTCACACATTAAGTTTATTTTTGTGAACCTGGATGCCTTGAAATGCTTTGACAGGACAGAGTTGATAAGAGCCAAATATTTATTAAGTAGCACCATCGCCCTGTCACGTCCGCCTAAGGATAACTTATCCTAGTTACCGACCGGCACCGGGCCTCAAAAGTGGTCATTCGGGGATTTGTGACTAAGACTCGTTACACAAAAATTATTTAGGTTGTTTTCTTCAAACAATTTTCATCATTGTAAACAATCACATTATACTGCATAGACATGTTAACGTAAGGAAGTGTTTCGGCAACAACATTCAAGTTCAAGGGAAAATGGCCACTTTCTCGTCTTTACTGGATTCATTGTTTTATTCAATTTTGGGGTTTACAGGGGTGTTCATTATTGTTTTCTTATTTACGGCCAAAGTCATAAAGTCATAGTTTGTGGTTACTCGTTAGAACTGCCTCATTATGGCGGCTGTAACGAGCACCCACAATCTATGTTTGCAATATAAAGCTTCACGGATACTTAGTCTGGTCTGAAAAAAATGTAATAACAAAAACAGGGTACAATTGAAAAAGAAGAAGAAAAAAAAAAGGAAACACCAAAATAAATATGTGGAGCGCTTTGGAGCAGTGGTAGCGCATCGGATTTTTGATCGAGAGGTTGCTGGTTCGATCATCACTCTGACAAAAGTGTTGTGCCCCTAAACAAGGCATTTCATCCACATTGCTTAAAAAAAGTCCTGGTTACCACCCAGGAAATTCTGCTCGTAATGCTCAGATGTGAGCGAGTAGCAGTAATAGGAGAAAGAAAGAGTGAAAAATAAATGCGAAAGTGTAGCTTGACTGATATTTCGTTCGACCGGGATAGCACAACAGACTAAACGTGAAATCAGCACTGGCAATAAATTAATAAATATCTATCTCTTGAATATGTTCTATAAAAGGGTTATCCTTTGGAAGCAAGAAATACACCACAGAACTAGAAAATATGAAGTGTACATGTTTTCTGGGCCAGACTAGCTAGTTTCGGCCAATTAGGCCTCATCATTGACCCTCATATATTGTCAGAATTCCACAATGGAATCAATGATCCCAAACGACAAGAAAATATAAACTACACTATGCTGTAGGGCAGGGAGACATTTTACGGCCGTCACACATTCCCAGACACCAGCTGTAGTGACGTTAAATATGTTCTATAAAAGGGTTATCCTTTGGAAGCAAGAAATACACCACAGAACTGGAAAATATGAAGTGTACATGTTTTCTGGGCTAGACTAGCTAGTTTTGGCCAATATAGGCCTCATCAGTGACCCTCAAATATTGTCAGAATTCCACAATTGAATCAATGATCCGAAAGGACAAGAAAATATAAACTACACTATGGTGTAGGGACACTATACGGCCGCCACACATTCCCAGACACCAGCTGTAATGACGTTAAATATGTTCTATAAAAGGGTTATCCTTTGGAAGCAAGAAATACACCACAGAACTGGAAAATATGAAGTGTACATGTTTTCTGGGCCAGACTAGCTAGTTTCGGCCAATTAGGCCTCATCAGTGACCCTCAAATATTTTCAGAATTCCACAATGGAATCAATAATCCCAAAGGACAATAAAATATAAACTACACTATGATGTGGAGCAGGGAGACATTTTACGGTCGCCACACATTCCAAGACACCAGCTGTAGTAACGTTAAATATGTTCTATAAAAGGGTTATCCTTTGGAAGCAAGAAATACACCACAGAACTGCCGACCCCTCTCTCGAGTGTTATTGGCAGGAGGTGCGTGTTGGAATTAGTAAAGACTAAAGGGAGAAGACTAAGAGACCTGCCACAGGGTGTCAGGTGGGTGAAAAAAAAGATAAAGATTTATGGTTAAAATATTAGTAGGTGACAGCATAGTAAAAGATGGGTTAAAAACAAAGATTGTCAGCCTAGTACTGAATACCAGTCACTGCTCTCTTAATCTGATCTAAGTCAGGAAGAGTAGCGATTTGAGCAGGTAACCGGTTCCAGAGGGTGATGCAATGAGGAAAGAAAGAGAACTTTAGGTAATCAGAATTAACCTGAAGTTGCCTAAAGGATAGTTGGTGCATGTGTCGTGTGAAGCGTGTTGGTGTTTGTATGTAGTATGGTAGTTCAATTGCAACTATGTTGTGTACTATTTTATAGAACATGATGAGTCTTGCGTCATATCTGCGATATTCAAGAGATCTCCATTCCAGGTCCTTCTGCAGGGCTGTCACACTCGAGAGAGGGGAGTACTCATGCTTGACCCATCTGGTTGCACGTCTCTGCACCTGTTCCACCTTCGTAACATTTGTCTTGGCGTGAGAGCTCCAGACGGTCAAAGCGTATTCCACCTGTGGGCGGACCATGAACTTGTAGGCTAGTTCTCAGACTCTCTCATTCTTAGTGGTGATGTTGCGTTTGAGAAAACCTAAAGCTTTGTTAGCAGAGGAGGTCACTCGAGAGATATGAGTATTGTAGCTAAGATCGGAGGAGAAATCAAGACCAAGATATTTTGCATCAGAGACAGATTCGAGGACCTGGCCATGGAGTTTATACTCGTGCTTGACACCTGACATTTTGAGGGATTAAACTCCATGTCCCAGTCTCGCGCCCACTTCTGCAATCTATATAGGTCTAGTTGAAGAGACTCACAGTCAGATAGAGAGTTTATAGTAAGATAGATTGCCGTGTCATCTGCAAAAAGACGCACCTGAGATTTGGAGACAGAAGAGGGAAGTTCATTGATATAGGCAAGAAAGAGGAGGGGCCCAATGACTGATCCTGGGGAACCCTAGAAGTGACAGGAACCTCAGTCTAACAGTCGCCTTCAAGAACAACAGACTGACTCCTGCCAGAGAGGAAAGATCGAGTCCAGTTGAGGATTTGTGGAGAGACGCCATATTCCTGTAGAATAAGCAGCAGTTTCTGATGGTTGACCATGTCGAAAGCCTTGCTAATGTCTAAAAGAACCAGATCAGTTTGTTTACCAGAGGAGATATTGTTAACAAGGTTTTCTGTGAGATCGATGAGTTGAGTCTCGCAGGAAAGTTTCTCCCGAAAGCCATGTTGGAGCTCGTAGAGGATGTTGTAAGAAGTAAAGTGCGAAGAAAGAAAGCCACTATATGTTCAAGAGTTTTACAGAGAATGGAAGTTAAAGAGATTGGCCGATAGTTTGCCGGGTCACTGGTGTCGCCCTTCTTGTAGAGAAGACAGACGTTTGCTTTGGTCCAGTCGCTTGGAACCTCACCTGTAGACAGAGACATTTGAAAGAGGAGGGTGATGATCTCTGCCAACTCGTGTCTAAGCTCTTTCAGAAACACTGGTTTAATCTGATCCGGGCCCGCAGCTTTGTCGGGTTTGAGGTTGCCTAAGAGCTTCAGTACACCTTCTTTGCTGACAGAGATATCAGGCACCTGAGGATATTTACAGAAACGTTCAATGACCAGGCGTCTCAGTTGTTGCATGCAGGACTGCTTCAAGGAGAGAGGAGAAATGCCAGAGAAAACAGACTGAAACTATCTGTTTAATATGTTGGATTTGTCCTCATTGCCTGATTTGAGTAAAGTAGAAGTAAAACAAAGATCAGAAATCGATACAATTAACTTACTTCACCCACCAAAGACACCAAAGGGAAAGAAACACAAACATGAAGCGACCAGACCACAATGGAAACCTAAACAAAGGAAGGCCATTTGGACAGTTACTTTCACAAAAAAATGGCCACATGGCCATCCAAGCCTGAGACTTGGTCTCTGAGAGGGGCATAATTTTTAGAGTCCTGTTTAGATTTTTTAAGAGTGTATATAGTTTCTTGCAAGAGAACCTGCCACCTGTATCCACACCATCCGTGTCTGCAATGTTCAAGATGTTTTGCAAGTATTTATTGTAGGAGGACTTTATCTCAGTCTTAATACTCAATTTTAGAGACTTAAATCTCTTCCAGACTTCATGGTTCTTCTAATTGGCTTTGGCCTTCTTATATAAAAGATTATGCTTACTGTTAAGTTTTTTGATTCTGTGAGTTATCCAGGGTTGGGACCTTTTACTACCAATTTTCTTGATCGGGATATATTTAGATACACACATAAATAAATAAATAATCAAGAAAGTCGAGCGTCATTGACAATTTGTGTAATCAGAAGACATTAAATACAATCAACAAAACAAACTTGCACCTCATCATTAATCGCATTAATTGCGTGATTAATGGGTCAAATGAATCAAACAAAATAAAATAATAATAATAATAATAATAAAAATGTGATTGATGATTGATGATATGGATCAAACTGGTAATACTGTTGTTTCATGTTTGTGTTCTTTCCCTTTGGTGCCTCTGATTGGAGCTGTGGGTTAATTGCATCGATTCCTGATCATTGCCTCCACTTCTATTTTATATATCATTAATTCAAATTAACATTTCTTTTCAAACTACACGACCCCCACCCCCCTCTCTCTCTCATGGAGTTGATTGATTAACGGTACGGATCAAAACAGGTAATACATGTGTACTTCTCATATCTATCTATCTTCTTATACTGAGTCGGTCATATCTGGCCATTACCTCAGTTGATTGGGTGGCTAAGTTTAGAATTTAGCTGGAAAAAAGAGAGGGGCACAGGATGCACCCTTAAAGGTATTTACAATCTGCATAACAGAGGTATCCTAAAACGCATACCTCTGAGCCCCAATCTTACACTGTGCGGGCTTTAAACTCTGCGGACTTGGCATTCACCGCAGAGGAGGGAAGACTATTCCATTGGGGAATGGTTCTAGGAAAGAACGAGTTCTTCAACGCATCACTATAGGACTGGTATCTACGATATTGTGTGTCGTTTACTTTTGATGCTCTTGTTTGGGTCGACACTGTTACAGGGGTCAAGTACCTATATTTATCAATAGACACTGAATCAGAGTGTATCTTGTAGAAGAAGGATAAAGAGGACTGCTCACGACGGGCCTCCATATAGTTCCTAATTTACATTGTCATTAAAAGTACGTGTTCTTCGAACTATTCTCTCTCTCCCTATCTATCTCTCTTTCTGAGTTCATAAACTTTTATACAAAACGACTAGGGGAAAATGGTTTTGGGGCGAAACGACTAGGCTTTGGGGGCGAAACAACTAGGGACAAAAATGGGGCGAAACGACTTTGGGTAAACGACCAGGGGGAACGTCTTGGGGGCGAAACGTCTTGTTACCGATGTCGGCACTTCGTAGTACCTAAGTTTGGTGTGCCATAACCTTACAGTTCTGTTGGTATTTACACTATCATGGCAGCCTTCACCGGTCTGTCGTGGTTCAGAAATGTCAAACATTTATATCGCCCTGGGACAAGACTTCATGCTGCCGCTATAAAAGGACATATTTATCTAGTATGTTCCATCGAACTTGATACATAATATTCACTGTTTTGTTCTTCTCAGGGTCATAAATGACCTTCAGTTTCTTCACAATTAGAATCTTATTCCTTCCACTGTTTCTACTGAATCCGGGACGTTTCGGTCCTGAGTCGTTTCGGCCTAAATTTGGACTTAGGTCATTTCGGCCTATTTGGGTGCGTCGTTTCGGTCCTGGGTCATTTCGGCCTGGGTCGTTTCGGCCAGATTTGATAAGATTTTTTTTCAGGGGAGAACCTGATGAATTTTGGAATATATTACATGGCCTTTCACTTTAGCCATGTTTATGATAGCCCAATTAAAGAATTTTAAAAGTTCTTTTCATAGCCACATTTCCAGTTAGCAACGACAAGGTGGTGTGACTAGGATTTGATAATTGTCTGAAAACAACTTCACTACAATTATATATACCGGCCCCGATAGCTCAGTTGGTAGAGTTTCCGCTCTGGGGAACAGGAGGTCACGGGTTCGATCCCGGACCGCGAGAATCTAGGACGTTTCGGTCCTGAGTCGTTTCGGCCCAAATTTGGACCTGGGTCATTTCTGCCTATTTCGGTGGGTGGTTTCGGCCCTGGGTCGTTTCGGCCTGTGTCGTTTTCGGTCAGCTTTTATTAGATATCATTTTTTTCTGTATAAAACATATTGAATAGTAATTATTATTTAAATTTGGAATATTATTTCAACGACCTGTCACGTTAGCTATGGTTATGATAGCCCAAATAAAGTGTTTTAAAAGTTCTATCCATAGCTATGTTTCCAGTTAGCACCAACGAGGAGATGTGACTAGGACTTGATTGTTGTCTGAGAAGGATCAGTATTTACAGTAAAATTCCGCTATTAAGATCACTTTCTAGACTTCTAAAAAGTGGTCTTATTAGCGGGGTGGTCCCTTGTAATGGAATTGGTGAAAAAAAAAAGTGCTGGCAAGACTGATTTAAATATTTTTTTATGTGCACTGTGCCTATTTTATTGCTTTTTAGTAAATCTTGCTGTCTTTAACTTTACTGTTCTTTTCCTCATTATATGTAATTATAGGCAATATTACACCAATAAAAAATCACATTAATGATAACAATTGTTCCACAATAATCTTCTTTCTGAAGAACACAGCACTGCACATTACCAAAATTATTAAAACTATTTATTCAACTAGCATAATAAAATCTTGTCAAAACAACACACTGATTAGTACAGGTAATTTTTAAACTGCTGGGAAATGTGTGAACATTACCAAGATCTGTTGTAATGATGAGGAATCCAGCAAAAAATTATATTGACCAATGGTCTGAGAGATACAAATTAACTTGACTTGGCCAAAAAGTGGTCTCAATAAAGAACAGTAATGGTAGATTAAGTCTTTTGAGAGCGGTCTTAATACTGAATAGCGAGGTGGTCTTAATTAACTATATAAGAAATAATTTGGGTCTGGCGAAAACCGGTCTTAATAGCGGAGTGTTCCTAATATAGGAGTGGTCTTTAAGCAGAATTCTACTGTACTAGAATCAATGACACGCACATTTTGAGAACAGCATGCGAAATATTTGCTAAATGTAGCCTAATTATTTTATATGATCAGCCTGCATTTGTCGTTGTGATACCTTCAAAGACTTAATAACCTATATATCTGTTCATTGTGATCAGAGTCTACACAGTTTGAAAAAATCCCCTGTTTTCTGAGCTATTAAAAACTGAACAATGTTATTATTTTATATGATCAGCCTGCATCTGTCGTTGAGACACCTTCAAAGACTTAATAACCTATAAATCTGTTCATTGTGATCAGAGTCTATACACAGTTTGAAAAAGCCCCCTGTTTTCTGAGCTATAAGGCCAAAATAAAAAATACCTGTGTTTCCGGTAACCCGACTGACCCAAATATTTTACCGCCGAACCTTATCTTTTTTTCCCGGTTTCCGTGGCCGCAAAAATCATTTTGGGCACTTTCGGTTCATTTCGGATAACTTCGCAGCGTGGCTGGCCGTAAGGATGGCAACAGAATGTAACGAACTAACTTAGCCAACGGCTACCGCTGTACGACTACTATCTGCGATCTAATTACTTTCCTTTGAAGTCTATTGTGACAATAAGAATTATCCGAAACTTATTTTCACACCTGCTGTGGCAGTTAGACATATATGATGCTGTAAGTCGGCGCTTCAATAATCATAAATAACGCAGGGTAATGCGCAGGCTGACCCGTGTCTTTTCTGGTCGCACATTTTTCTAGCGTTCGTCGTATTTCCCGCCATCATTTTAGCATGTGCTGCTGTTGCAGTCCGAGCAAATTTTCCCGCGGTTTTTGCATGCAACTTGAAGGAAAAACAAATCTGTGTGGCTGGTGAAACGCAGATCAGCTTGCGCAGTCTGATCAACCTTTGCTCTTTACACACACCTTCTGTGGCCTCGAGCATTTCAAAAGACTAGCAAGCAAAGAATTTGGCCATATTGGCTAGATTCACAGGCTGATCTGATCCTTCGTTAGAGGAAAACTTTTTTAGCTGTGCTCCGGCTCATTTGCATGTAAATTTATAAGAAAATTTTAACTTCTTGTATATGGAGCAGCTTCTGTGTTCGCGTAAGACAATGAGTGCTAGGGTCAGACTGTTCAACTCTTCTTTAGAAAATGCCCCCCCGAGTTATGAACTGAATCAGCAGACTGATCAGTCTTTACTGTTCAAAAGAATTCAATGATAAGGATGCCGACAGCGAAGAAACTGATCAGGCTGCTGACATGGGCAGCCTGTTCATTAGAAAGAAAGACTCCCCCCCCACCCCCCCCCCCCCCCCCCCCCCCCCAAAAAAAAAAAAAAGAAAAAAAGGGAAGATAAAATTAATTACATGTAGATTTTAAGCACCACCGCATTTTTATGCTGAAATTAGCCCATGGGCGGTTGTTTTGGTAAAAAAAAAATCTTGGTACTGGCCACAATAAGCCGACACTTTTGATCTTGCAAGCTCATGTTTATCATGCGTTTCAAAGGACACCTGCTAACTACCAACCATATTACGCACTTAAAAGTTGGACAGAAATAACAAACTTGATAGGTACATCAATCTTTGATAACATAAACATGTTAGTATGCCTGGGAAAATATGGCGTGATATTTCACGATTATTTCACTAGCATTTTTATACCCAGACCAAAAAGTAGGATATAGCAGTCAGCCTGGCGTCTGTCTGTCTGTCCATCCGTCCGTCTGCAGTCACAACCTCGTCCTTGTGACATGTGACATGCCTCGCCATAACTCCTATAACCTTTGAAATATATTGATGGTACTTGATGTAGTTGTACATGAGGTCAAGAAGACATGTCATGAGAAAAAAACACAACTCTGGGTGCACAGGTACTTTGGTTATCTCCCCTGACAATATTTACCTTGTGATTGCCAAAACTCCCAAACCCCTTGAGATATATTGATTTAACTTGGCACAGTTGTACTAAAGGTTACGAAGGTCTGTTATGTGCAAGAACCACAACTGTAGGTGTCATGGTATTTCAGTTAACTCCCCTGACAATATAATCTTGTTATTGCATTAACTGCAATACTCCTATAGTTTGAGATATATTGATGGGACTTGATAAGATACAACTTGTGTACTGGCCCCCACCCATCGGTGCTTGAAGAAATAGACAGGCTGCATGATGCTTCCACGCAGAGCAGAAACCAACTGCTCATGAATACTGGTAAACCGCTTAAGAGGATCTAAGCCTGCCCAGGCAAACAGTGCGAGTCGGACCGTCCATGCTTATAAACCCTATTGGTTTCATTGGGTGACAGGCCTTGAAATGTCATTTCATGTCGATGTCAGGTAAAGTCCCACAAAATTGGAAGCCAGAGTTCTCACTAGGATTTTGAAAACAGGAGTTTAAGAATCCATCAATGGAAAAAGTTGGATTCAAATCTGAAAAGTTGGAGTCAAATTTTGAAAAGTTGGAGTTTGACCCTAAAAGCGTGTGTCAATTATGGCTAAATGTGTACGGCTGTAGAGTGCGACTCCAAAAGACTTTGGGGCTTGAACCATTATTCTGCTTAATATGACAAACCCTTTTCTTGCAGTGGAGATCCAGATCAGATGGCTTCCATCTAATCAGGATTTACACTGTCACTCAGATTGTGAATTTGAATGGATAAATAACATTAGGCTTTGAAAGTCATGAGTGGACTGGGTAAATTAATTTATTCATAAGGATATGGGTTTAAATTGAGTGTGAGCAGTTAAGTCGTACAGGCTCTGATCAGGCTGCACCAACAGGACAAGTCTGTTCAGGCCATGCACTACATCCTAGTACATAAAATGGCATATGAAACTTTTGGATTCTTTGATATGTTTCACGACCATGTCCTGGAAATTTTGATTTTTGACCCCCGCGGGCCCTACCCCCCTGGGCCTACCCCCAGGGCGTGATAAAAATTCCAAAAGTGTCATGCACTCCCAAGACCAAAGATCTGTCAGTTCCCAAAGTTTCAGGTTTCTATCTATCACCGTCTAGGAGTTATCGGACGGACGGACGACGAAGACCGTTACAATAGCCCCACGTGGGGACAGAAAAAAAAAAAACAACAGTGCAGGCCCAGATCAGATGCCACAGGTGTCTGTTCCGGACCTGCACTATTAGCAGGCAGTTCAACACTTGATAATTAATTTCTTTCATTCAAATAGACCTAATCAAGGTAACTTGATAATGCGACAAACTCGAGTCATAATTTTCTTTAATCGTAATAAAAACGATTTAAACACTAGATTATCGCATCCTTTAATTATGCCTCCGACATTTTTTTCAACAATCAAATTACCAATAATCCAACTGTGTATACAAGTATCCGGAAACAAAACAGTCAATTAATGTTAATCAGCCACGAGATTGCTGCATCTCGCAAACTGCAAGACTGACCTGCCAATCTTCTAGCCGTGACGCTTTGATTGGCCGAGAGAGTAATACAGACGACTGTCCTCGCCAGGTAATGCTTGAACAAGCCTGGCGGCGACGATTAACGGTAAACCTTTGATCCGAAAGCGGTAGCTAAATTTGGAGATCAATTGGACACCCGCTGTCATCTTTTGATGTGATTGAGGTCATTTTTACACGGGATTACGGACGCGTCAGGCGAAAAAAAAATGGCGTAATTAAGAATCCACGACAGGAAATTTTACGCGTACAAAAGCAAAAACAGGCGTAAAAATACGCCGGATTCGGCGTTTCCGAGAACTCTGGGAAGCAACGTCTTTAAAATGACCTATACAGTGTTGACTTGGACGTTAACCTCACATCAAACAACAAACAACTTTATACCCATACCCTTTCTATGCGCAACATTTGGGTGCAATTTCAACTAGAACCAAAAAAAGGGGGACAACCTTGAGCACTTTTGACCAGGCAGAAGAAGGGAATGTAAGAAGGCAAAAATCTATGATTCGGACCAAACTATTTCTTGACTGCTGAGCTTAGAGGGAGGATAAACTGTGAACAATATAAACCATGAACAAAATGCTCTTTCTAGATCAGTCTAATCTAAGTGTATGAAAAAAAAAGAAAAAAAAAAAAAAAAAGGAAATGCCTACCTACCGACCCTATTTTTTCTTGCCATGTAATAGGAAACACAGGTATTTTTTTTTTTTGGCCTAAAACTGAAGGATGTTATTATTTTATATGATCAGCCTGCATCTGTCGTTGTGACACCTTCAAAGACTTAATAACCTATAAATCTGTTCTTTGTGATCAGAGTCTACACAGTATGAAAAGCCCTCTGTTTTCTGAGCTATTAAAAACTGAACGAGCGAAGATAGCAAACACATAGGCTGATCTCCGAGTCTACGCACTTCGAAAAAGCACTCTGTTTTCTAACCTATTAAAGGCTTAAAACAAGCTAAGATATCAAAAGCACAGGCTGATCTTCGACAAACAAAATATATACACATGTAAATAAAGTGACAGAAAAATCAGGGCGAAACGACCCACCCCAGAAATTGGGCCGAAACGACCCAGGGACCGAAACGACTCAGGACCTAAACGTCCCACGACCCGGCCGCAACATACCAAAGTCGTTAAAAATGGAACTAGCTGCTCCTCGCTTGGCCCTCAGATTTACGGGGTAGAGCTAGGACTGGTCGATCCAGTGTCAGGATAATGTGACTGGGTGTGGTATCATGTAATGTGTCCGGGACATGATACTTCAGTGAGGCAGCACCATAAAGTGAGTATTGAGCTCCCTGTCACAACCAGACACCGTCGTTATATGACTGAAAAATTGTTGAAAGCGACAATTCACACACACACACAATTATATATAAAATTGTATATAGGATAACAATCACACAGCAGGCACACGGTGCTAGGGCAATGTCAAATCAACGTTGCAACGCAATGACGTTGCATGGATGTAGATGTGACGTTGCATAAAATTGGCATTGAATGAAATTGCATAATAAAAAAAAGAGCCTTTGAAATCGTTATGAGCAATTGCAAGGATAAGTGATGGGATATGGTGTCTCTGAGCACCTGATATACATGTACATTTATTGTTGACATTTGATTCCTTGAATGTTGCTGTCATGAAAGGAAAGCATATCATTTATAACGTATTTGGATATTTTGTACTTTAAAAAAATTCGCAGACAAAATCTTCGTTCTTAAAAATTATCCCACTTCCATAATTAAGGATGCCGGCATTTAATGCTAATTAAGGTCATGCACCGGCACTCAGTTAAACATTGATAGACAAAAAAAAGGATCAGATAAATGTAGCAAAATTGTTTAACGGGTGATTGATTAACGGATCATTAACATATGATGATTCAATTTACTACTTAAAAAAAGCCAACAATTTATAACATTGTGAAATAAATAAATAACATCTTGGATGGTATTGTGACTGCAGAAGGTTCATTTCTATCAAGACTCTGATTAGACTGCACGCATGCGCAGGATGATCTGAGTCTTTCCTGATTGAAAAAGGACATGCAAACTTGGATCAACATCAAGCATCCATTCATTACTGCAAAGTTATCGCTTTTATCTCTTTGTATGTCGCTGTGGCTGTAGAAAGCTCCTGCAAGTCTCAAAGATGTTTTTGGGTTGTGTAATCTTCAAAGATTATGATCAGACTGCATGCAAGCGTTTGATGGTCTACTTCTTCACGTGCCACATACAGACATGCACATTCTATACCTGCCGAAGTTGGCAAATATTCTTCGTGGAGATTGATCATGAAATCTTTTCTATGGTCATTCTCCCCCTTCCGCTGATCAAAAAAAGCCAGTTGTCAGTTTCTGGCGAAAGAATGTGCACTGTACTGGTTAACCGCCCAGGCAAAGTATGGATAAGTAAACTGACCGGCTGAAAAATTACATAAATAGTGTTGACTGGGCCATTAAACCCCAACACAAACAAACAATACAGACATGCACAATTTAAGATCATGATGCCCACCCATTCTATAAGTTTTTTTCTCAACAGCCATGCGTATGCGATCTGCAAATACTGATCATACTGCACTGATGTGCAGAGCGATTAGTATTTGCTAGTATCTCAATGGCATGCTGAGTTTCACAGAACAGCATGCAAAACCTTCTCTGGGTAGCCCTGAGACTGCAATCAGCTGTTGATCGATTACAATGTACGTATCAAACGATGAATCATTCAATGTGTTCACTATGTGCTGACTGATTACCCTTTTTTCAGAGCATCTGTAATTTGTGAAAAGGGCAAATCTCCTCCAACATTTTATATGATCAGCCTGCACCTGTCGTGTGATCAGAGTATTTGCAGTTCAAAGGAGCCCTCTATGACTTCTCTGCTATTGATAATGGAACGAGCGATGATAGCAATAGCACAGGCTGATCTCTGATAAAATATTACAATGCAATGTTTTGAAATGATGAGATAAAAAAATCGGGCCGAAACGACCCACCAATTGGCCGAAACGACAAACCCCCAAAATTGGACCGAAACGACCTGGCCGAAACGACTCGGGACCAAAACGTCCCTTGATGTTTCTACTGATACTGCGATCGGTTACATTTGACAATTACTCGCAGGTGTATATAACAAACATTCCAGGTTTGCAGGATGAAAGCCTACACAGTAATTACAGTAGGGATCTTTAACCTGGACAGGGATGGTTCTCCCTGCACATCAGGGCTTGAAGAAATAGATGGGCTGCATGATCAGAATCAGAATTGTTACTGGTGACACGTCAAATGACATTCATACACCAGGACCTGTGATGTGGGAAGTTAGTCCCTCACTGTAACAAAAGAGGGAAATTTAGCTACACAATCTTCAGCACTTTCAGCTGTCGAAATAAGGTTCCAGGACTTTTCGTTCCCAAACCATTTCCTCCACTTGTTGTTTCGCCCCCCAAGATGTTTCCGCCCTGGACGCTTCCTCCCTAGTCGTTTCGCCCCAATTGAGAGACTCCCATTTTAATTTCCCAAGTATTCCAGTCATGCTCCCAGTTTCAAAGCAGTAATTGGCTGTTACAAATCTAGCAGGTCTATTCTGAACTTTCTCAATTTCTTCGTTGAGGACCACTCCACTGGGGTTCCAGATACAACTACCATATTCCAAGATTGGACAAACAAGACCTTTAAATGCTGCCTCTTTTACATCCTGAGGGCACTGATGAAGATTTCGCTTCAGGAAACCAAGCTTTCTATTTGCCTTAGTACACATGTTGCTAATGGGCACTTTCATTATAAATTAGAAAAACAAAATATGAGCATACCGTTGTAAATATTTTTGGTAGCTGTATGTTTTAATCAATATATTTTGTTTGTTTGTTTGTTTGATTTGAGGTTTAACGTCCCCGTCAACACTGTAAAGGTCATTTTGGAGACGTTGCTTCCAATTTTGTGGGACTTTTACCCGACATTGAGATGAAATGATATCTCAAGCCCTATCGCCCAATGAAACCAATAGGGTTTATTAGCATGGACGGTCCGCCTCGCACCGCAGTTCCTGGACAGGCTTAGATCCTCTAAGCGGTTTACCAGTACTAGTGTGCGGGCCAGATTCAGCTCTGCGTGGAAGCATCATGCAGCCCATATATTTCTTCAAGCCCCTATGGGCGGGGGCTTTTAATCAATATATTTGGTTTTATATTGTGTCACTGGCTGCCATCAACTTTCTGTGAAAATTTCAGGTGAATATGCCCACTGGTTCATTTACAATACATAAATATGTCAATATTTTGGGACAAAAAGGCAGTCCCAATATGGAATATTCAATGTTACGCACTCTGCTACTCTAAATCTGTGGTGATTTTTCAAAAGGATTTGTGTTGTTGTAAATGCTCATATGCCACAATTATAGTGTGTAAAAAATTGTAGTCATCCTTTCTATAATTCAGAAAAAATCATCAAAAGATGATAACCTTGAATTTGTCCCCAAAAATATCCCCTACAGAACATAGCCTTTAAAAAATCAACTGGTGTATGTTATTAGAACAGGTTTTTGATTTAAAAAACAACTTCAAAATCTAAATAAGTGAATAAAACACCTTCCTTTCAGATAAATATCATATCTAATGTATTGTGTCAATCTAAAGTGGTGCACATTCATTTGTCCCAAAAAAGTGTCCTCTACAGAATTGCTTTTTTTTCTGTTCTGTACTTTCTATGATGTAAAAAGGTTGTTTTAGAGCATATATTAGTAGATTATCTATATCTATAGAGGATTTTAGAAAAATAAAAACTGACATTTCAGTGGAAATAAAACCAAATACAAGAAAATAGCAAATGTCCTCTACAGAACGTTAATTATTGATTTTGAAATCTTCACTATACTCTAACATTGCTCATTCACACACCCGTATTTTATCAGATGTTCCACCCAGAATGATTTTCGTCCCTAAATATCACATTGCATCATGCTTATGACTTCCTCATTTAAGTGAATTTACAGATTTGATGCTTGGCATATGTACAGTTTAGTTGGCAAATCAAAACAGAAATTAGAATTATCCACAAAGTGTTGAATATATTATATTTCCCTAATAATACTCTCCTGGCCATATTTACCAAATTTGGTTCTTCTTAAGCTACCTAGTATAGCATAGATACCAAAATATTCCACCTTTGAAGACAAGTACATATTGTTCTGTAGAGGACATATTTTTGGGACAACTTTCAGAAGTCCCAAATAGAGCATTTTCTGAATTCTGTCATCATAATTATACATGGAATGGTATCTTATCTCCCCTCCTGTTCCTGTTTCCTTTATTTTGGAATATCTACATGTATGCTATTTTTTCTGTGTTTCCTCTATTTTTGTCTACGCTAATTTTTCTATTCTTCCATAAAAATTTTCTTCGTTTAGCGCATTATAAAACCTTTGTCATGATTGTTCAACAGAAGATTACAATTGTTTACATTAATAAATTAAACGGTCCCCACAAGTTAACATTGAAATGTTGCTGATATGCTGTTTGTTTGTTTGTTTGATTTGAGGTCAACACTGCATAAGTCATTTTGGAGACATTGCTTCCAATTTTGTGGGCCTTTTACCCGACAATAAGATGAAATGACATCTCAAGCCCTGTCCCCAAATGAAACCGGTAGGGTTTATAAGCATGGATGTTAGGACTCCCACCACTCTGTGTGGGCAGGCTGAGATCCTCTACGCGACTTACTTGTACTTGTGTAAAATCAAAGGACAAGAGACCCTAAGTCCACATGTTACCAGCCCCTGCCTCATTTCTTCTACTTATGTCTGTCTGCACAAATTCTTCTGTCACATATGTGTTCCCTTCTTTCTACACTTCTCAAAAACACTATTTATTTTGTGATTATAGCCCCGCTTTGAAAAAGTGGGGGCTATATTGGATTTGGCTTGTCCGGAATTCCGTCTGTCTGTCTGTGATATTTGATAGTGGGTACCTTGTGACCGCAACTCCTCTTACAGTTCTAGGTCAATCCTTTTGAAACTTTACAGGTGTTTTCATATAGGTCTGAAGATGTGCATATTCTTTTTTCATTACAGCCCCGCTTTGAAAAAGTGGGGGCTATATTGGATTTGACTTGTCCGGAATTCCGTCTGTCTGTCTGCCTGTAATATTTGATAGTGGGTACCTTGTGAACGCAACTTCTCTTACAGTTCTAGGTCAATCCTTTTGAAACTTTACAGGTTTTTTTCATATAGGTCTGAAAATGTGCATATTCTTTTTTCATTATCCTTAAATAATTTTTTTCACTTATTTCACCTTTTTTAACTTAGACAATTTTTGAGATCTACTAATGTTAAAATGTATAGGGAGTAGCTACCTTGTGACCGCAACTCCTCTTACAGTTCTATGTCAATCCTTTTGAAACTTTACAGGTGTTTTCATATGGGTCTGAAGATGTGCATATTCTTTTTATGCCCCCAACTTTGAAAAAGTTGGAGGGGCATATTGCTTCTGCCTCGTTCGTCCGTTCGTCTGTTCGTCCGTTCGTCCGTCCGTTACGCTTTTGATGCATAGCATAACTAAAGAACCGTGTATGCTAGGGTTTTGAAATTTCATATATGGATTCCTCATGGAAAATTAGCTGACGCGTATTTTTTTTCTAGTCCGGATTATGCCCCCTTCAAGAGTTATTGCCCTTTGAAATTTTTTTAATAAAATCTTGTCAGCAAGATATCTCAAAAACTATTGGAGCTAGAGCCTTGAAAGTTGGTGATTATATTGGTGGTGATGAGTAGATGAACTGATTAACTTTTGACAAAATTCTGAAAAATACTTTGTGAGTTATGGCCCTTTGTCATTTTGGTAATTTGTGCCCATTGTAATGTATGCTAAAAGTGATGCATAGCATAACTTTAGAACCGTGTATGCTGGGGTTTTGAAATTTCATATATGGATTCCTCATGGAAAATTAGCTGACGCGTATTTTTTTTCTTGTCCGGATTATGCCCCTTTTAAGAGTTATTGCCCTTTGAAATTTTTTTAATAAAATTTTGTCAGCAAGATATCTCAAAAATTGTTGGAGCTAGAGCCTTGAAAGTTGTTGAATATATTGGTGGTGATGAGTAGATGAACTGATTAACTTTTGACGAAATTCCGAAAAATACTTTGTGAGTTATGGCCCTTTGTCATTTTGGTAATTTGTGCCCATTGTAATGTATGCTAAAAGTGATGCAAAGCATATCTTTAGAACCGTGTATGCTAGGGTTTTGAAATTTCATATATGGATTCCTGATGGAAAATTAGCTGATGGGTATTTTATTTCTCGTCCAGATTATGCCCCTTTTAAGAGTTATTGCCCTTTGAAATTTTTTTAATAAAATCTTGTCAGCAAGATATCTCAAAAAGTATTGGTGCTAGAGCCTTGAAAGTTGGTGAATAGATTGGTGGTGATGAGTAGATGAACTGATTAACTTTTGACGAAATTCCGAAAAATACTTTGTGAGTTATGGCCCTTTGTCATTTTGGTAATTTGTGCCCATTGTAATGTATGCTAAAAGTGATGCATAGCATATCTTTAGAACCGTGTATGCTAGGGTTTTGAAATTTCATATATGGATTCCTCATGGAAAATTAGCTGACGCGTATTTTTTTTCTCGTCCGGATTATGCCCCTTTTAAGAGTTATTGCCCTTTGAAATTTTTTTAATAAAATCTTGTCAGCAAGATATCTCAAAAATTATTGGAGCTAGAGCCTTGAAAGTTGGTGAATAGATTGGTGGTGATGAGTAGATGAACTGATTAACTTATGACAAAATTCCAAAAAATACTTTGTGAGTTATGGCCCTTTGTCATTTTGGTAATTTGTTAAAAACTTTGTCATCGTTCTAGCGCCTACATTTCTTCACCAATTTCAATATAACTTCACACAAATGTTCCTTATAAAAAAACTCGAGCGAGTTCGACTTTCAAGGTCATGACGTCAAGGTCACTGTGGCTATTTTTAGAAAAACTTTGTCATCGCTCTTGCGCCTACATTTCTTCACAAATTTCAATATAACTTCACACAAATGTTCCTTATAAAAAAATCTCGAGCGAGTTCGACTTCAAAGTCATGACCTCAAGGTCAAGGTCACTGTGACTATTTTTAGAAAAACTTTGTCATCGCTCTAGCGCCTTCATTTCTTCACCAATTTCAATGTAACTTCACACAAATGTTTCTTATGACAATATCTCAGCGAGTTCGACTTTCAAGGTCATGACCTCAAGGTCAAGGTCACTGTGGCTATTTTTAGAAAAACTTTGTCATCGCTCTAGTGCCTACATTTCTTCACCAATTTCAATATAACTTCACACAAATGTTCCTTATAAAAAAATCTCGAGCGAGTTTGACTTCAAAGTCATGACCGTAAGGTCAAGGTCACTGTGGCTATTTTTAGAAAAACTTTGTCATCGCTCTAGGGCCTACATTTCTTCACCAATTTCAATATAACTTCACACAAATGTTTCTTATGACAATATCTCAGCGAGATCGACTTTCAAGGTCATGACCTCAAGGTCAAGGTCACTGTGGCTATTTTAAGAAAAACTTTGTCATCACTCTAGCCCCTACATTTCTTCACTGATTTCAATATAACTTCAAACAAATGTGCCTTATGACAATATCTTGAGCGAGGTCGACTTTCAAGGTCATGACCTCAAGGTCAAGGTCACTGTGGCTATTTTTAGAAAAACTTTGTCATTGCTCTAGCGCCTACATTTCTTCACTGATTTCAATATAACTTCACACAAATGTTCCTTATGACAATATCTCAAGTGTGTTCGACTTTCACGGTCATGACCTCAAGGTCAAGGTCACTAGCTATTTTTAGAAAAAAATTGTCATCGCTCTAGCGCTTACATTTCTTCACCGATTTCAATATAACTTCACACAAATGTTCCTTATGACTATATCTCTAGCGAGTTCCACTTTCAAGGTCAAGGTCACAATGGCTATTTTTAGAAAAACTTTGCTATCGCTCAAGCGCCTACATTTCTTCACCGATTTTAGTATAACTTCACACAAATGATCCTGATGACAATACCTCGAAAGAGTTCGACTTTCAAGGTCAAGGTCACTGTGGCTATTTTTAGAAAACCTTTTTCATTGCTCTAGCGCTTACATTTTTTCACCAATTTCAAAATCGATTCACACAAATGTTCCTTATGACAATATCTGTAGCGAGTTCCATTTTCAAGGTCAAGGTCACTGTGACTATTTTTAGAAAAACTTTGTCAATACTCTAGCGCTTACATTTCTTCACCAATTTCAATATAATTTCACACAAATGTTCCTTAAGACAATATCTCGAGCGATTTCGACTTTCAAGGTCAAGGTCACTGTGGCTATTTTTTGAAAAAAACTGTCATTGCCCTAGCGACTACATTTCTTCACTGATTTCAATATAACTTCACACAAATGTTCCTTATGATAATACCTCGAGTGAGTTTGACTTTCAAGGTCAAGGTCACTGTGGCTATTTTTAGAAAAACTTTGACATGGCTCTAGCGCTTACATTTCTTCGCCGATTTCAGTATAACTTCACACAAATGTTCCTTATGACAATATCTCGAACTATTTCGACTTTCAAGGTCAAGGTCACTGGGGCTATTTTTAGAAAATCTTTGTCATCGCTCTAGTGCCTACATTTATTGATGGATGTTAATAGAACTTCACACAAATGTTTCTTATGGTAATATCTCGAGTTGCTTGGTCATGACCTCAAGGTCAAGGTCACTATGGCTATTTTTAGAAAAACTTTGTCATTGCTCTACCGCCTACATTTATGATTTTAATCTAACTTCACACAAAAGCTGCTTATGATAATATCTTGAGCAAGATCTACTTCGCGGCCATGGCCTCAAGTCAAGGTCCCTATGACTATTTTTAGAGAAATATTGTCATCACTCTAGAACCTACATTTATGGATGGATTTTTAAACAAACTTTACACAAATGTTGCATATGATAATATCTCAAGCAAGTTGGACTTTTGCCATTTCAGTGTTTTCCACACACGAAGTTGTCTTGTGCGAGGGGATTTGTATCGCATGCGATGCCTTGTTTTTTTTAATAAAATCTTGTCAGCATGTCCATATCTTGAGAACTATTAGAGCTTCATTAATCATTCTTGGTACAAACTTGCATCCAGGCATTGCAACTTCAACGCAAGCATCCATATCTGACATTGACCTATATTTCATGGTTCACTGACTTCGTGAATTATTGCGACCACCCTGACTTTCACCATTTCTCGAAAACTATTAAAGCTTTTTAAATTATAATTGGTACAAACTTGCATCTAGGAATTCCAACTGCAATGCAAGCATCCATATTTGACTTTTACCCATATTTCATGGTTCACTGACTTTGTGAATTATTGCGACCACCCTGACTTTCTATCTAATGTAAGAGTCCATTTCTCAAGATCTATTAGAACTTCATTAATTGTATTTGGTACAAGCTTGCATTTAGGAATTGAAACTTCAATGCAAGTATCCATTTCTGACCTTGACCTACATTTTATGGTTCACTGACTTTGTAAAATAGTGTGACAACCCTAACTTTGACCCTGATGTAAGAGTCTGTT
The DNA here is from genome assembly GCA_963580285.1 of Lucinisca nassula. Classification (NCBI taxonomy): domain Eukaryota; kingdom Metazoa; phylum Mollusca; class Bivalvia; order Lucinida; family Lucinidae; genus Lucinisca; species Lucinisca nassula. The sequence goes on along the minus strand of OY757017.1, from coordinate 110,883,420 downwards.
TTTAAGAGTTACTTGGTACATGCTTGCAACTAGGAGTGAAACTTTTATGCAGGCATCCATGTTTGACCTTGACCTAGATTTCATGGTTTGGTGACTTTGCGTCCCCACAGGCGCGACATAGCCTTTGGGGGAATTCTTGTTGTATGTTTTTGAGTCTTTAACAATATTTGTTGAATAGTTTGCCAGCTAAGGTCAAGCAAAGGTTGGGGGCATTGTGTTTTACAAACACCATTTCTAGTTTCATTATCCTTAAGTAATTTGTTTCACTTATTTCACCTTTTTAACTTAAGACAATTTTTGAGATCTACTAATGTTAAAATGTATAGGGAGTAGCTACCTTGTGACCACAACTCCTCTTACAGTTCTAGGTCAATCCTTTTGAAACTTTACAGGTGTTTTATATAGATCTGAAGATGTGCATATTCTTTTTTCATTATCCTTAAATAATTTTTTTCACTTATTTCACCTTTTTTAACTTAGCCAATTTTTTAGATCTACTAATGTTAAAATGTATAGGGAGTAGCTACCTTGTGAACGCAACTCCTCTTACAGTTCTAGGTCAATCCTTTTGAAACTTTACAGGTGTTTTCATATAGGTCTGAAGATGTGCATATTCTTTTTTTGTTATCCTTAAATTATTTTTTTTCACATATTTCACCTTTTTAACTTAAGACAATTTTTGAGATCTACTAATGTTAAAATGTATAGGGAGTAGCTACCTTGTGACCACAACTCCTCTTACAGTTCTAGGTCAATCCTTTTGAAACTTTACAGGTGTTTTCATATAGGTCTGAAGATGTGCATATTCTTTTTTCATTATCCTTAAATAATTTTTTTCACTTATTTCACCTTTTTTAACTTAGACAATTTTTGAGATCTACTAATGTTAAAATGTATAGGGAGTAGCTACCTTGTGATCGCAACTCCTCTTACAGTTCTAGGTCAATCCTTTGGAAAGTTTACAGGTGTTTTCATATAGGTCTGAAGATGTGCATATTCTTTTTTCATTATCCTTAAATAATTTTTTTCACTTATTTCACCTTTTTTAACTTAGACAATTTTTGAGATCTACTAATGTTAAAATGTATAGGGAGTAGCTGCCTTGTGAACGCAACTCCTCTTACAGTTCTAGGTCAATCCTTTTGAAACTTTACAGGTGTTTTCATATAGGTCTGAAGATGTGCATGTGCTTTTTTCATTATCCTAAAATTATTTTTGTCCACTTATTTCACTTTTTTAACTAAGACAATTTTTGAGATCTTCTAATGTTAAAATGTATAGGGAGTAGCTGCCTTGTGAACGCAACTCCTCTTACAGTTCTAGGCCGATCCTTTGAAACTTTTCAGGTGTATTCCAGGAGATCTTATGATGTGCATGTGCTTTTTTCATTATCCAAAACTTATTTTTTAACTTAGACTGTTTTTCAGATCTAATAACGCGAAAAGTCTATAAGGCGTAGGTACCTTGTTAGGGATTTAACCCTCTCACAAGTCTTTACCTTTAATTCATGAGTCTTTCTCCTCTGACAGGGCTATAGCGGGGCTATAGTCAGATCCTCTGACAGTTCTAGTTTTTTCTACAGAAAATTTAAATATCTTGAATTCCCTTCTGCAGAGCGGTCATATTTGCAAATTGGGCCGAGTGGTAAGAAATGATTTATTTTAGAACATATGAGATACAGAGTATTTTATCAGATATTGGGATTGTGTAGTAAGAGTTGGCAATATGAGATACATGCACCTGTTGTCCTCTTTGCCAAACTTCAGTTTTGTTTGGGTGTGACATAACTGCAAATTCAGGCTTACAGCTATTCAGAGATAACTATACCCTGCCAGTATGGCTAGCTACGTAAAACCTGTACATTGAACCCTAAGCCCTAATTCTTGTATGCTATCCATTCCTCATCAGCAGTGAAACTTGACCATTTAAGTAAGAACACTGAAGATCATTTGTCAGGTGTACAACTAATCAGGCCCGGCCCATCGGGGTTTAAAGAAATAGATGGTCTGCATGATGCTCCCACGCAGAGCTGAAATCGACCACCTTTGCCTCACTCTACTTTCCCAGCATCAGACGGAGATACAAACTGTATGAAGCAAAATCACTCAACCATAAAATATTGCCATCCCCACTGCAGTTTGGTTGGTTTATCCACTGCAGTTTGTTTGGGTAGGTCATACATGCAAGATTCAGAATAATTGTTATCTGTCCTATACGAGGTTCATTAAGCTGAAAGATATTGTCTTTTGCTATGTTAGATTTGGTAGGCAGACAAGACAACTTCTATCTTCGGATAGATGACAAGGAAGGCTGTTCAAGCTGTATATATTTTAAACAGATCCGAGGATCGATCTAACCATTCAGTAAATTGTCTCTTCTTCCAGAGGTTGGTCTTTCTACAGATACATCTGTACAGTAAAATTAGGAAATTCAGAAATTATTTATACCTGTACTTTTGTCAGTTTGTTGACTGACACACCTAAAAAATTAAAGTTATCATATTAATTTTCAATAATTGTTTGAGATCTGCAGTAAAATATGCCCTCTTTAGTACAGTAAGAAATCTGACACTGGCCAATTAACTTGTCCATCAAGAATGCTTGTGAACTTTGTGGAAAAGGTCAGTAACTACTGTAACTACCAGCAGTTCTTTTGATACCAGCTTTTTAGGCATATATCACATTTTATGTAAGGGAAAGAGGGGTTATGAGGTAAATTACCAGGATACTTCTGCTGAAAAACTGCCCCATTGACACAGTTATAACGCAGACCAACAATCCATATTTTTAACGCATTTAAGAAATTTAAAAATGTTTTCATCCCACCAGCATAAAAAGCATATGGGCCAATAAAATATGTGACCTTGAAAATGAGCTCAAATCTTTGTTTTGCAATAAGTTTAGCAAGAGTTCTTCATCTTTTATACACTATAATTTAGGCATTCAAGAATTAAGAACAATTACCACAAATTATTAAAAAATTCATCGCAGATATAGCGTGGCAACATGCTTAACATTATATAATGATATTCTATTCAGAGACTGTCTTTTTATCCCAAAATACTGACAGAACCAATGGACATATTCACCACAAACTTATAAAAGCAGTTGTAAAAGGGTAGCCAGTGGCACAATTAACAACCAAATATTTTATTTAAACATACTACAAACGAAAAAATAAAATTTTAGACCTGTATGCTCATATTTCGTTTCTGTAATTTAGAAGGAAACTGCCCAAAATTTTATTACAATTACTAACGCTTGGCTAAATAACCTCTAATATTTCTGACACTGCTTTGTTGCAAATTTTGGTTATTTGACACGATGTACTCAAAAATTTGTTCTGTAGGGGACACATTTTTGGGACAGGTTATTTCAGTAAATAGGTATGTCCGCGTTAAACTTTCTTACTTTAAGTGTGTTTTTCACAATCACATGTTTACTACTAGTGTTCTAACTAATAACAATTCACTTGATAACCTTACTTGTATTTTTACTTTGTAAGTTGTGCTCAGAATTTTACATGAACCTATTCAATTTTCATCTCTTTGTAACTCTTTCAGGGTTCGCGCTAGGATTTTTTTTTCTTTCGCCATCACTTTCGCCAATCTAATTTTTTTTGAGCCAAAATCTTAAAACCTGAGCCAGTTGAAGAAACTTTTTCGCAAAATGCAGAACATGGATAAAAAAGATCTGCTCTACAATTTTCGTTGGCACTTAAAGGGTTGAAGCTTAAATGCACAGACGGACTGTCCTTTTGTGGCCTTTATGGACGTGTGTAATGGGCTGTAGTTGCGCCTAAAGACCCCAGGTTTTTCGATCAAACCAACACAGTCACACGTCAAACCAGTCATCAATGCTGTCTTGCAAAATCCACAGACCAAAATCATTTAGATAGCTTGAGTTTTCCGTCTTCCAGCGACATTACCTTCTCTCCCTAAAATGCAACAAAACCTTGCTTAAATGCTTTTGTTTTTGCTCCAACAAGAAAGCGTTGTTAGGTCATGGAGGCTGCCATTTTGGTTGATCACATGATCACATTACCGTAAAAAATCGGCTATAAGACGAGGATTTTTCCCTCCAAAATGAGCCCCAAAAATGGCCCCGTCTTATTAAGGGTGTAACAATATATTGAAATATCAATATATTGCAATACATGTCTGAGCAATACGTATTGCAATATGACCTGAACAGTGTGACAATATATTGTGTTACTTTCTTTCTTTCTTCCGATACTTCTTAGCCTCATAAGAGGACAACAGAAGGGTATCCGGTATACCAAGTGCTAAAGGGCTGAAATAAAAGGTAAGCAAAGTAGGTGAAATGAGTTTATACAGTGCAAAAAGAAAGTTAGTATAGTTAAAAGATAAAACAGAATCTAGTGACTTAGGGGGACACATGCACCACCTGGCAGACAGCAAGACAGAACTGTGCCAAGGTTGGTAGCAAGACAATATAGGCTGGAAGAGCGTTCCAGTGTATAATTGATCTTGGGAAGAAGCTGTACTTGTAATAGTTGGTCTGGGTGGGGATTTGCTTGTATGCCAAAGGGTGGATAAATTTCGACTCTCTGCGATTTGGTGTGAGGTAATCTGAGACAGGGATTGCAACAAGGTCATGCGTGACCTTGTATAGCATGATAAGGCGATTGTCAATGCGTCTCTGATCTAGTGGACGCCATTGGAGTTTTCCAAGCATAGCTGTATCACTTGATGTGTACCTATAGTCTCGTTTGGCCCACCTGGCAGCTCTGCGTTGGACAGATTCGAGTTTGTAGATATCTGTAGCTGTATGGGGTGACCAGACACTGGAAGCATAATCCAATTGCGGTCGGACAAGGGTTTTGTATGCTGTGGACTTAAGGTCTTGGTTGTGTACTTTGATATTTCTTTTAATAAAGCCGAGGGTTTGATTTGCCTTTTTTGTGATATTGTCTATGTGCGTTCCCCAGCTGAGGTCGTCAGATATTGTGACCCCAAGGTACTTTGCAGCAGACACACTTTCAAGTTCAGTGTTATGAAGGTCGTATTTGGAGGGAATGGGTGTCTTAAGCCTGGTGACATGTAAAACCTGACATTTTGTCGGGTTGAAGTTCATGTCCCAGGCCTTTTCCCATAGCTCCAATTTGCAGAGATCTTCTTGAAGGAGATTTGCTTCAGACAAGGAGCTAATGCATAAGTACATTGCTGTGTCGTCAGCAAAGAGTCGGACTTTTGACCTAACCTGCTCTGGGAGGTCATTTATGTATGCAAGAAACAGTATAGGTCCGAGAACAGAGCCCTGCGGGACACCAGAGGAGACCGGGATAATGCTGGAGTTGGTACCATTAGTGACAACAGACTGTGACCTGTTATCTAAGAAATTTTTGATCCAATTTAGAGTGCCGCCCCTGATGCCGTAGTAGTGAAGTTTTTGTAAAAGTTTTTCGTGGGCGACTTTGTCAAAAGCTTTGCTGAAATCCAGTAAAATTAAATCAGTCTGTTTTCTTAATTGCATGTTTCTAGATAATTCATCTATCAACATGATTAATTGGGTCTCGCAGGAGCGCCTCTCTCGGAACCCATGCTGTAGTTCATAAAGGATGTTCTGGCTGTTGAAGTGCTTGGACATACTGGAAGCGACAATGTGTTCTAGCACTTTGCATAGAACACATGTTAGGGAGATAGGGCGATAGTTGGCAGGATCAGTTTTATCCCCCTTTTTGAATATGGGGGATACATTGGCCTCTTTCCATATGGTGGGCAATTTTCCCTGGTCAATAGACTTTTGGAAAATTATTTGGAGGATTGGGGCTAGCTCTTTGTGGAGGTTTTGGAGTACTATAGGTTTCAGCTGGTCTGGACCTGATGCCTTATGGGGGTTGAGCTTTTTAAGAAGGCATTCAATACCATTGGCTGAGATTTGAATGTCAGGCATATTCCTATAAGGGCTGGGCTGGAAGGGCTGGGCGACTCCGGAATCATGCAGGTCCTGCAGAGTCATTTGGGCAAGGGCTTTCAAACTTATGGGGGACTTGGGACTGAAAACTGATTGAAACTGCTGGTTGAGAGTGTTTGCTTTGTCTACATCTGATGTGTGAGTCTGTCCATTAGCCTTTAGGGATGATATGCCGCTGTTGTCCTGCTTTGAATGTTTTAATAGGGAGTATAGTTTCTTGGTGTTGACCTTGATGGGACTATCAGGGTCATCTGTTGATTGGTTCATTCCAAGTATATCACCGATGTACCTTTCATAGGCCCTTTCAGATACACGGCGCACCAGGTGTTTATATTCTAGGAACTTTTTCTGGTCAGTAGGTAGACCAGACCTTGTCCAGCGCTTGTAGTGCCTATCTCTCCTGCACATGAGGCGGTGGATTTCTTTATCAATCCATGGGAGGCCATTACGTGTTTTGGCTTGTCGAGTAGGGATACAAGTGTCAATACCTTGCTGGAGTTTAGTTGCAAACTCCTTCCACAGGATGTGGATGTCTGCAGTAGCAAGGTCTGACATGAGGACTTTGTAGAAATCTCTCATTGAGGATTTGAGCTGGTCCCAGTTGCAAGGTTGAGTGGCAAATTCCACCCCCGGTATTTACCAGTGGCATTTACCGGTATTTACCGGCCTGGAAAATATGCCCAAAGTGGCAAATATGGCAAATATGGCAAATATGATTTTGGTCTTAAAATATTTTAGAAATCTCGACCAAGTCAGAAATTGAGATATTAAGCAGGTAAAAATAAAATCACAGGTATGCATTTAGCTGTGCCATTGACACTAATATTGATCCTAAGTTTTTGGATAGACAGTAGACAGGCCTCTTAAAGATTGTTCAGATCAGAACAGTCTGATCAGGTCCTTGACTGATTTGTCTGTTTACTTTCTCAACAACATGCTTTAACCTTTATCCTGCTCTTGGTGACAAGCCCTATCTTTGCAAACAGTGTAGATCCAGATCAGATGGCTTCTGAAGGATCTACACTGTTTGACATTCAGTTTATGAATATGTAGAAATTAATTGTAAACTGATTGGTTCAAAGTCAGAAATGGGTGTGGCTTAATTGAATATTCAGCAAGTTTGACACTATCCAAAGTTGCAAGGAGTTTTACATAAATTGTCAATTTGACATTACTTAACAACAAAATTAAGAACATGTTTATTTAGCTCTGCCAGTGACACTTGGTATATTGACCCTTAATCTTTGGATAGACACTAGACAGATAGAATTACTAAAACAACAAATTTAAGAAAATGTTTATTTAAAGTAGGTAGAGCATAGCCAGAGGGGCCAAACCAAATAGAAAAAAATAAAATCACTTTTTATTTATTTAATTTTCAAATAAATAACTAAAATCAGTGCTAAATCTAAATCAGCTTAATACTTTTGATTTTCAGATAATTAAGGTGTGTTGTTTAAACTACTTATACAAGTAATTTTTTGGAACATACTTGATGACAATCAATTGAATTTGCCATATTTGCCATAAATGCCATAAATGCCGGTAAATGCCAGTGGCATGGAAAATATGATATTTGCCGGCATTTTTGCAACCTTGCCCAGTTGGCATTTTTGTACAGGGGGATGTTTCTAGGGACCTGCTTTGTTGTTTGGGGTTTAGCATTTATTTCAGCTAGGACAATATCGTGGTCCGAAAGACCAGGGAGGATGGTTATCTTGTCTATTAGGGTGGGGTTTGTGGTCAAAAATAAGTCCAATATGTTTTGACCCCTGGTGGGAGAGGTCACCATTTGTTCCAGCAGGCAATCACTAAAGGCTTCCAGACATTCTCTGTAAAATGCAGGATGGCTACAGTCAGGTTTTGGAGTTTTGTTACTATATATAGAATAGAAAATCATTAGAAGTAATGTAAAATGAATCAGAATTTGAGAGAATAAAAATGTCCAAACAATTTGAATGTATTTGTTAGCCTAATAAGTGGTTGAAGCATGTCTTTACAGTGGCCTTCCACATAGATTGACATTTTGGACCTTAGATAATGATCCTTTTGGCTTGAATTTTCTAGTCTGAATGGTGCTTGGTGGTCTTCAGTCTTCAGATATGTCAATAATAAAATATAAGACTCTGGAAAGGCTTGTCAGATTGAATTAAACATGGGGAACAGCTACAATTCATCTGTCATTAAACAGAAAAAACTTTTAATGATTGATAAATGGTTTTGCTTAAGTATAGCTTTAATTGATAAAGCAATCAAAGGGTTTTTGTAATATACAATACGTATTGCAATACAAAAAAGCTGTATCGCAATATATCGCAATACGGTATTTGCATGCAATACTCAGCCCTACGTCTTATAGCCGAGGTCATGGACTGCATGCTTTTTTCCGGCGAAGACAAGACATACGGAAACAGCCCATCGGTGATTTTTGAATTGATATAAAGCGCCACCCACAAACCACCGCTACCATTTAGCTGCACAGGATCGGTAAATGACGTCGTCCGACCCCAGCACCCCAAAACGTATTTAATGTCATTGTGTGTATCTATTTCATTAAAAAAAAAAAAAAACGTTAGGAACAGGGTAAAAATTATTTTCTCGATAGCTAAACGGTTGTGAATAGAGGTGGATAGAAAACCAGCGCTTTGCACAGCTCCCGAATTATCCCCAGAAGCTCCGTGTCAATAACCAACAACAGCGTTCGACTTTTCCGGCTCAGCGTCTGCTATTTGGCGCCAAAACATAACCATACATGAGATCGTAGTAAAGTCCATTTTTATTACCGTTAGATGTAGCTAATTGTCTGAGGAGCGATTAAATTATTTTCACATTGATTGCGAATTAAATTTTATGATTGACATAACTTGACCATATTTTCACACCTTATCGACACGCACCGCAGGGTGTCAATTATATTTAAGGGATTAACAATAGTGTCATACTTGAACCGTAATAAATACACAAATGGTTCGTCTTTGAATTGACAGTGCAGCAATTATTGAGATTTACTTACTGGTATAGTTTACCGGATTTAAGGACTCAAAAAGACTGACCGTTATAGACGATTTTTTTTTTGCACTTGTCCGACCGGGCGTAATAAGGTCAAAGTGCAGTTGCCCGGTCAGACGGGAAATGGATTTGTCAGTCCTGTCGTCTATTTAATAGGTGGAAGAAAAGGTGTAAAATACACGTGTCAGTAAACGGCTTAAGTCGACAATAACCGGGATGGGACTTCTTTTACTTTTTTATAGTTTTTTTCGCCACTAGTTTTCGCCAAATGACACAGATTTGCGCCAGATTTATTTTCTTTTCGCATTTGGCGACTTTGGCGACCGCTAGTGCGAACCCTGCTCTTTGCTGGGAAGAATACTTGTTTTGTTTTGGTTTCATAAGATTTCCATGTTCGTTTTTCTAATAGATATAAACGGTAAGAATATGGCAATTTGCACTTATGCTATTGAATTTTCAGAGTTTTACTATGGTGTCCCAAAAATATGTCCCCTACAGAACTAATTATTTAGGATAATTGACACTGCTGTAAGGAAAAGAACCAAGCCATTATGCATTTGATAGATTGATATACAGACATTAATATACACGAATTTTGCTTGTAACTGAAAGCTTATGTAGGAAGATATATTGTATTTCAGCAGTTTTTATATTATTTATCAGTAACTGGTTTTGGCTGGGAAATAAGCAATTTTGATATATATACTAGTTTTAATAAAGTTTGTTTTTACTGTTTAGATTCAGATTTGAGGAAAAACTTCTGTTCTGGCCTAAATCCTGTGTGTTTCCTGTATTATATACTGTCCCTTTTTTAATGTCCTCTCCAGAACACTGTTCTGTAGAGGAAATATATTTGGGACATCTTCCAGCATCAAAATCGCAGCAGATATCTAAATAAAACTTTGTGAGCATGTTTAAACCAACATAACTTGCATTTTTACTAAACACAGCAGATCTGCTGTGCCCATGATTGAAAATACAATAAATGAAAGAAGGGTAAATCAAATTTTTAAGACAGGTCCCAAAAGGACATTTGTAAGGTATCCAAAATCTTTTTGAATGCAAGGTTTTGGGTACTTCAAGTCATTTATACCACCCCATTCCACCAATATGAAACAGTTTTTAAGCAACATATCATCACATGCTTTTGGCAGCCTAAAAAATGAAACATTGCACTTTTTTTTAAAAAAAGATACTTTTGACTTTAAACCATGATTTTTTTTAAGAAGCCTAATGAAAACCAGTTCTGATTTTTTCCTATACAATTCAAGGTATGTACAGTTGAATAGAATAAGGGAAAACACTCTGGGAGGGTACTTTTTTCAAGCACCCTGTGAGACTCTTTTTTCTAATTTATAATGAAAGTGCCCTAATATGAGTTGTGTGTGATTGTCACTCCAATGTATTTGATTAAGTCCACATTATCGAGGACCGTTCCATCTAAAGTGTAAGAAGCCTCAACTTTATTAGATCTCTTCCTAGTTATCTGCATAATATTGCATTTAACTGGCTGAAATCTCATGCCCCAATTTGCGGGCCCAACATCCTAATCTATCTATGTCGGCCTGAAGTTTCAGTGAGTCATCTGTATCTCTAATTTCCTGGTAACAAACACAGTCGTCTGCGAACAGTCTTATTTCTGAGTTAATGGCAGTGGAAATATCATTGATGTACAGGGAGAACAATTGAGGACCAAGGACAGTTCCTTGAGGGACTCCAGACAAAACTGGAGCCCACTCTGAAGATTCACCATTTACAACAACACGCTGTTTTCTGTAGCAAAGAAAGGAATCTATCAATTTGAGGGTCTTCCCCCCAATTCCGTAACCAAATAACTTAGATTTAAGTAGTACATGAGGAGGGGTGTCAAAAGCCTTCAAATGTGTCCAAGATTTTTGCCCAGTCATTAATAACGGTGCTCAGCTGAGTTTCACAACTATGCCTTTTCTTAAAGTTTATCCAAGTGAGCCATGAAGTTTGAGCAGACTATATGTTCAAGCAATTTACACAGAACACAAGTCAGAGACACAGGGGCTGGGCATTAATTACGGGCAAGAGCCCTATCTCCTTTTTTGAAGAGTGGACAGATGTTTGCTAAGAGCCATTCTTTGGGGATTTCACCCATATCAAGAGACTGTTGAAACAAGTGTGCAAATTCTGGACCTAACTCATTTGCTAGTTCCTTCAGGACTCTAGGATGAAGCTCATCAGGTCCTAAGGCCTTACTGGGGTTTAAGCTTTGAAGTAACTTGATCACTCCTGCAGCTGACACAACAACATTATTCATGAATGGGGCCAATCTTCCAGTCAATGGAACCTCCATTAAACGCATCATTGAATTGACCAACTAGTTCCTCTGCCCTTTCAGAGTCTGATTCAGCAACCCCGTTCCCTCCTCTTTTATTAAGGGGCGGGATACCTTGCCTGTCTTTCTTCTGGCTATTGATATATCTGTAGAAGTCTCTGGGATTTGCCTTTACATCACCTACCAAGTTATTCACATACAAATCATACTGGTTTTTATGCTCCGCATCGGCATGATGCCGGGGGCATATAGTTTTTCGGTTTTCCTTACGTGCATACATGTGTACGTCCATCTGTACGTGTGTGTGTACATACGTATGTGATCCTGTAGCCTCAGGTAAAGGTTTTTGTAACAGGTAGAGCCTGAACTTTTAGAACTCATATTTTTCTAACCATTTGATGGAACTGGTGTATCTTTGGTATGATGATTAGATATAGGTCCAAAGTTTTATTAAGCAATACCCCCACCCATGCCTGTGACCTCAAGGTCAAGGTCACAGACTTAGAAATTTTCAATGTTAAAGACTCAGCCAAACACAGTACAGCATAATTACCTTTGATTACCAATCGTAATTATCAGTCACAGGTCGATCGTCTTTGAACAAATGTGTAGGTAAATTGTATTCAAAAAGTGTTGGTGAATTGTATTCAAAAAGTGTCGGTAAATTGTTATCCCCACGCTTTTAAAAAAAGCATTCGGGGATATTGTGAACACTTCCGTCTGTCACGCTATCTCCTCCTTAACCAGTGACCGGAATGCAACCATATTTGCTACATGACTTCCTTACATGGTGAGGGTGTGCGAGAGGGACGTTATAGTTGGCTCCACCCAAAGGGGCCATCTCAAGGGGTCAAAAGGTCATGTCTGCTATTGTAACTACACTGTAAAAGTCACGCTATCGCACAAGCGCCTACATTTCTCCACCAATTTCAATATAACTTCACACAAATGTTCCTTATGACAATATCTCGAGCGTGTTTGACTTTCAAGGTCGTGGCCTAAAGGTCAAGGTCACTGTGGCTATTTTTATAAAAACTTTGTCATCGCTCTAGCGCCGGTATTTGTTCACAGATTTCAATATAACTTCACAAAAATGTTCCTTATGAAAATATCTCGAGCAAGTTTGACTGTCAAGGTCACTGTGGCTATTTTAGAAAAACTTTGTAATCGCTCTAGCACCTACATTTCTTGACCAATTTCAATATAATTTTACACAAATGTTCCTTTTGACAATATCTCAAGTGTGTTTGGCTTTCAAGGTCAAGGTCACTGGCTATTTTAAGAAAAGCTTTGTCATCGCTCTGGCACCTACATTTCTTGTCCGATTCAATATAACTTCACACAAGTGTTCCTTATGACAATATCTCGAACGACTTCAACTTTCAAGGTCATGGCCTCAAGTTCAAGGTCACTGGCTATTTTTTAGAAAAACCTTATTGCTCTAGCGCCTTCATTTCTTGACCGATTTCAATATAACTTCACACAAATGTGAAAATGTCTTGAGCGAGTTTGACTTTCAAGGTCGTGGCCTCAAGGTCATTGTGGCTATTTTTAGAAAGACTTTGTAATTGCTCTATCGCCTACATTTCTTCAATATAATTTAACACAAATGTTCCTTTTGACAATATCTCAAGTGTGTTTGACTTTCAAGGTCAAGGTCACTGTGGCTATTTTTAGAAAAGCTTTGTCATCGCTCTAGCGCCTACATTTCTTGTCCGATTTCATGATAACTTCACACAAATGTTCCTTATGACAATATCTTGAGCGAGTTTGACTTTCAAGGTCAAGGTCACTGTGGCTATTTTCAGAAAAGCTTTGTCATCGCTCTAGCGCCTACATTTCTTGTCCGATTTCATGATAACTTCACACAAATGTTCCTTATGACAATATCTTGAGCGAGTTTGACTTTCAAGGTCAAGGTCACTGTGCCTATTTTTAGAAAAACTTTGTCATCGCTCTAGCGCCTACATTTCTTGATTTATTTCACTATAACTTCACACAAATGTTCCTTATGACAATATCTCGATCGAGTTGACTTTCAAGGTCATGACCTCATGGTCAAGGTCACTGTGGCTATTTTAAAATAAAAAACTGTGTCATCGCTCTAGTGACTACATTTATTGATGAATTTTTATTATCCCCAGGCTTTTAAAGAAAGCGTTGGGGGATATTGTGAACGCAACCCTAAGTCTGTCCATCCGTCACGCTATCATCTCCTTAACCACTGGCCTGAATGCAACCATATTTGCTACATGACTTCCTTACATGGTGAGAGCGTGCGAGAGGGACGCTATAGTTGGCTCCGCCAAAAGGGGCCATCTCAAGGGGTCAAAAGGTCATGTCTGCTATGTGGCAAAAGCGTGGAGATTTGCGATGGCTTGCCATTGACTGCTCTCTCTAGTCTTCATTTGTGTCGTTGAATTGTCGTCATTTGTGTCGGTCAATTGTCTTGAAAAACCATGTTGGTGAGTTGTCATGTCAGTGAATTGTCTCGATTCCAGTCGAACTGGAGTCTAAGGCTCTAGCATCAGAGGCAAGTGCACTAACCACTGAGCTACCTTGATTATAATGGCCCTGCTGCATGCATTCACCAAGGCCTAGTTAATTAAGCTGTGCTTTTCTCTGCATCTTCAAGTTAGGAAATGATTGGATCTGGAAGTATTTTTTCAGAGTTTTACTGCCCATTCAACACTATTTAGCTAATATATTAAGGGGAAACTATTAGCTTATATTATGGGGAATGGGAACATCTGGCAGATTTTTCCATTATTTTTCAAAGGAAGACAACTTTCGGGACTTCCTGTTCGCTTTTCTATGAGCCATGTCCCACTGAAAAAGGGGTCTACACTTAAAGGAAAGAACTTGCTCCTAAGGAGCAAATTCTTTCCTTTAAGAGTTGACCATTATTGACATGGATGACAAAAATACTTTTGCAGGAGTTACCTCCCCTGAAGGTGTTCCCATTCCCCTTAAGCTGGTCAGTTTACCTAACCACAATATTCCTAAGCATGCTTATACACGAGCGGTAAATCAGTACAGAGCACATTTTTATCCCCCGACCGAAAAGGTTCGGGGGATACAGCGATCAGCCTGGCGTCCGTCCGTCTGTCCGTCCGTCCGTAGATGCAACCTTGTGATGGCCATAACTCCTATACCCTTTGAGATTCATTGATAGTTCTTGGCACAATTGTTCACAAGGCTGAGACGGCGTGACATGCACAAGAACCAGAACTCTGGATGCCATACCTTATTAGTTATCTCCCCTTTTAATAAAATAGAATGACTACTTTGTGATGGCCATAACTCCAATACCCTTTGAGATATATTGATGGTACCTGGCACAGTTGTTCACAAGGCTGAGACAGTGTGTCATGCACAAGAACCACAACTCTGGCTGCCATGGTTTTGGAGTTATCTCCCCTTCCAATAAAATAGAGTGACTACCTTGTGATGGCCATAACTCCAATACCCTTTAAGATATATTGATGATACCTGGCACAGTTGTTCACAAGGCCGAGACAGTGTGTCATGCACAAGAACCACAACTCTGGCTGCCATGGTTTTTTAGTTATCTCCCCTTCCAATAAAATTAAGTGACCACCTTGTGATGGCCATAACTCCAATACCCTTTAAGATATATTGATGATGCCTGGCACAGTTGTTCACAATGCCGAGACGGTGTGTCATGTACAAGAACCACAACTCTGGGTGCCATGGTTTTTGAGTTATCTCCCCTTCCAATAATATAGAATCACTACCTTGTGATGGCCACATCTCCAATACTCTTTGAGATATATTGATGGTACTTGGTACAGTTGTACATGAGGTTAAGCAGGTGTGTCATGTGCAAGAACCACAACTCTGGGTGCCCTGGGTTTTAATTATCTCCCATGACAATATAACCTTTTGATGACCATAACTCCAATACCCTTTGAGATATATTGATGGTACTTGGCACAATTGTATACAAGGTTGAGACGGCGCTTCATGCCAAAGAACCACAATTCTGGGTGCTATGATAAATATTTGAGTTATCTACCTTTCCAATATAACAGTATGACCAGCTTGTGATCTCCGACACCCTTTGAGACATATTGATGGTACTTTGTACAGAAATGCTTGAGCTTAAGCAGGCATGTCATGCGCAAGAACCACAGTTCTGAGTACCCTGGTTTTTTAGTTATCTCTCCTGAAGTATAATCTTGTGATGGCCATAACTGCAATACTTTTGTGATATATTGCTGGTTTAATTCTGGTGCACTTTCTATTGGTGAACAATCTTCTGAAGGCCATATTGGCTTTTGGTCGGGGGATTTGCCATCTCTTCCGATGGCTATTTTTTTTTTTGCCAGAAACTGGTGACTGCCCTTCTTGAATCAGCAGAATGGTGAGATTGAAAGTAGAAAAGATTTCATATGAAGTAGAAAAGATTTCATGATCAATCAAATGTCTCCAAAATGACCTTTACAGTGTTGGTTTAAACAATATTTATTACTTTCACTGTACAAACTAACATTTAACAACAATTACAACAGTATACTACAGGATTTGAGAGTAAGCTAGAAGCTTATGATTATCATCTCCTGTAGACTCAATATGTATAATATCTACATTATGTGAGTGGATGTGGCTGAAAGTAATACAGTCGCACTTCGATGGGTCGAACTCGGTAGGCTCGAACACTACATTTGGGTCGAACTGACTTTTCAGTCCCGGCAAAATCCCTATTCATTTTAACTAAACATGCCACCCTTGGCTCGAACCACGATGGCTCGAACCATTGAACTCTAAGCCTGGTCCCTAGAGTGCATTTTCTATGTCAAATCCCACCGATGGCTCGCACTAATATTAAAGCTGGAAAAAATTTTACACAAATTACAATTTCACACCGACATTGAGTATGACCTGCCAAAATTACAGTCTTTGCCTTAAAATACGGACCAAAACTATTGCTCATCATTCACTCCTGCAGTCGTATTTTAAACTTTTCATCTTGTAAATAAAATTAAAAGATTTATTATTTTTGTATTTTCTTATCTCCCTAAAAGTGCGAAAGGTATACACCATGGCTTAAATTATGACTAATAAATGTGCCGGGAGTCACCAAAATCGCCGCAGCTATGATAAAAATCATAGTACACAAAGATGGATCTTGCCGAGTTGGACTCCAATGGCTCGAACTACCAATGGCTCGAACTTTTTTCGGCGGTCCCGGCGAGTTCGAGCCATCGAAGTTCGACTGTATAGAAAAAAGTACACGAGAGAGAGAGAGAGAGAGAGAGAGAGAGAGAGAGAGAGAGAGAGAGAGAGAGAGAGAGAGACATAGGGATTAAGTTACGTCCTTCCCAATGAATGATATGTAATTTTTCAACAGCTGGAACTCCTGTTCTGACAGTCATTATATAGGTTACTGCTACTAACAGCATGTATCATGTTCATTGGGAAGGGTAAGACAGATAAGGGTAAGACCTTTACAGTGTTGATGGGAATGTTAAACCTTAAATCAAACAAAATCAAATCAAACATGATCAACCTCCATATTATAATGATTACACATCGGTGTAACATTACTAACATAGTCCTTAAAATCTATATAATTCAGTTGACAATCCACTATTCTCATTTTTGGACGAGTTTTTTTTTTTTTTTTTTTTAAATCTGTCTTTTAAGATAACAATGTCTGGGCGGGTGTTGTCCCAGGTTTACCTTTTGATTGTCCTTTTTTTCCAAAGTGATGTTACCTTTTTTCTTCAATAGATCGCTTTCATATTTAGGACTGTTGCTTCATTGGAGATACTCATCACATGGACAAGTCTGTAAAATGAAAAGTTTCTTAAACCCCACTTTATATAGAGAAAACTGGGGTTTATGGGGGTATACTTTCTTATTTATGCTCCAAGACATTAAATTATATATATATACCAAATTCGCTGATTCCCAAGAAGATTCCGTAGAGTGCCTTTGGCATGCTTTCTGCAAGTGGTCATATACACCATAATAGCTTTTCCCCCAAAATGAGGCTTGACATTACATGTGAATTGTCTGCTAGGCAGACAATTCACATGAAATGTCAAGCCTTTTTATTCTGTGAAAAAAGTGTAAAAACAATGATAATTTGAAGGATCATAGTTAGCAAGCCATCTTGTTTCTCACTTTTGACACTTTGATCTTTAAAGGTTCCCCAGCGTTGCCTCCATAGCAACAAAAGAATACTGCACATCTTACAGAGGAATCCCAACTTTATCTGGAAAAATGGCCGACCACCTCATATATGTGGGCTTCTGGCAGTCAGATTTAACAGGTCAGTCCCGCAGGTAAGTTAACCTATGAGCTCATGTTTTGTCATACACTTGTTAATAGGGATCACCTGCATTAACCCTTATCTTGCTGAATATTCATTTAAGCCACACCCATTTCTGTCTATCAACCAATCAAATTACTTGATGTAATTTATTGCTACAAATTCATAAACTGAATGCCAAACAGTGTAGATCCTGATCAGATGGCTTCTTCAGAAGCCATCTGATCTGGATCTACACTGTTTCCAAAGATAGGGGTTGTCGTGAACAGCAAGATAAGGGTTAACATTTTCCAGGTCGTGAGGAAGCTGTTTGAACATGAGGCAGCTAGACCCAGTGTTCAAATATATTCCAAGGGCCCGGTAAATGTTACTGCAAATAAATAATCATGGATGATCATTATTCTTGCATAACTTAGCAATTCCAATGGCAAATTCAGACAAAAACGTCCCAAAACACTATATAAACTCATCAAACGAGACCATAAAACCAACATTGCGTCTAGTGCAGAACATTGTTAACAGTGACGTCAGTTCTGCCAAGACATTCTGATGTCATTATAGAATTTTAAAAGGCTACTTTCAGGGCGACAGCGCTACATCTCTCAACCGAATGTAAACAAAGCAAGGCTCATCTTATAATATCAAAAGTTCAAAACCCATGTTCAAACAGCACATAAATTTTATGATTTGAACATGGGTTTTTTTGTTGGCTCATTCAAGAATGACTTCAAAAAGCTACGTTCATAGGATTTATGCAAGAATGTATATTGTAACATGATCTCTGATCAGATAAAGCATCTTATATGAGTGTTCGTGTATCATTGAATTTATTAAACGAGTTGAGGAAAAAGAATAAAATGTGAGTCTTTGCAGAGCTCCTTTTTCTCAACGAGTTTAATAAATTCAATAATACATGTACATGAGCACGAGTGCAAGATTCTGTTTATCATATGATATTTAAAACGCATTTGATTTACAGTTGTTTAACAAAAATGTCATATTCCACCCTTAGTAAACTCAAAGTCATTAAGGACATGTACATGTAACATTACGGACATACCCATCCTACTTATTTGCATATTTAATCCACAAGTGGATTACCAAATTTATTACATGATTTCATTACATTCTTAGACACGATGTCATATGATAAATATAAAAAAATGACATGACTCTTATTCTTTGATTTGAAGGCAAGGAAGTAGACAGCTGATCATGGAAAATTCTTGCCGACCAGAAAAGAATATTTGAACTTTCTTGTCCACCAGATATTGAGGAAAACATGGACTTAATCCTGGTATAGAAATTTTGATCCTACCCAGGTTATCTTACCCAGGAAAAGAATAGAAATTGAGAATTTAAACGTGTTTGATGTGCATTGGTTGAATAGGATGTACAGTATGTGGCATTGTTTAGTTTGATGTCACTGCACAAAAACACAGCATTACCGCTGTCAAAATGTGGTGGGCATTGATAATCAAACTGCATTACTCTCAGACATGAAAGATATGCAATAAAAAAGAATCTTACATGGGTGTGTGTTAAGTAGATAGTAAAATCCGATGATCGGGATCATGGGCTGGCATCACTCAAGCAAGCCTAGGGACAAATTTTTCTATCCACTCTTCATACCCATGTAAGATTTTTGGACGGGTTTTTAAAAAAAAATCTGTCCTTTAAAATAGCGCTGTCCGGGCGGGTGGGCGTCCTGCGGGCGGGCGGGCGGGCGTCGTCCCAGGTTTACCTTTTGGTTAACCTTTTTTTCAAAGTGATATTTTTCATCTATTCTGTAGCAGATTGTTTTAATATCAGGACTGATGCACAAGTGGAGGTACCGCTTTCATGTATTATCCATAAATGGCGCAAAAGACTAAAATTTTGGCGGAAATTGTCATTTTTCAAACTTGTGTTTTTCAGGTTTGCCTTTTGGTTAACCTTTTTGGAGCGTAGCTGTTGCAGCGTAGCTCCAGTGAGATGAGAAGTGATTTCGGCACTACTTTCGGTGTTAATGCATATGACCTGAGAATATAGTACCCCGTGTTAACGTAGTAGATTATTACGCCATGCGGTATCTTCTTATAGACTGCTTCACAGACCACCTATTTCAAACGGAATAGATGAATATTTTTAATAGATGAACTGTGTAGCAGTCTAATCGTTTTATAGTTCAGTTCATATAACCCAGTTTACAGCCCATTTGTTCCATAAAATCCCAAACCTGGCAACTTGGAAACAGGACAAACCCAGATCAGATACCACACAACGTGGAGTCTCATTATGCCTTTCACTGCATACTTACAAAAAAGGTTCAGCCATTTTTTTGCCAAATATTTCGTGGAAGCCACAACCTGACATCCCTGATTTTAAAATGAACTCATCCCATACTGATATAAGGTGTTGAGGATTCCATTCGTTTAAAATGGGTTAAAAGTACGCAGTGTGGGACGATAATGTATTACCAAAATAAGACAGTTGGAATGAGTTTGGACAGGTGCACGTCAAGGCTTATATTGAAAGGAGTAAATTTTGCAGTTTAGACACAGATGAGACGCCACTTGTTGTAGCGTCTGATTTGGGTCTGCTATGTTTGTCCCTAAAAAGGCTGCTAGACATATACTCAGAGTATGGGTTAATGTGTGTGTGTGTGTGGGGGGGGGGTGGGTGGGGGGGAGGGAGTGTTACTTTTTTAAAGCGACCTGTCTGCGTCCTAGGCACGTGACCATAAATAAAGCAAATTTTCAGCTCAGACGCAAGT
The DNA here is from genome assembly GCA_963580285.1 of Lucinisca nassula. Taxonomy (NCBI): domain Eukaryota; kingdom Metazoa; phylum Mollusca; class Bivalvia; order Lucinida; family Lucinidae; genus Lucinisca; species Lucinisca nassula. The sequence goes on along the minus strand of OY757017.1, from coordinate 110,863,114 downwards.
TCGATACCTGCCGGGTTCGGCAACATTCTTTCCAGGAGATTGATCGTGAAATCTGTTCCACGGTGATTCTATCCCTTTCGCTGATCCAAGAAGGGCAGTTGTTGGTTTCCGGTAAAAGACTGTGTACTGTGCTGTATTGACAATATCTAACCAAAGAAATTGCCTTAATGCCAGATCATTTCATAAATGGCCTCGTCGAGGCAATTTATTTTTATATAATAATAACGGAGTATAATGTCTAAACCTCTTCAAATATTCTTATGGATTGATATTGACAATAACTAACCCAAGAAACTGTCGTATGCAAGATCACTTCATAAATGGCCTCACCGATGCAATATATATTTAGAAAAATGTTAACAGAGTATAATGTTCAAACCTCTCTGAATATTCCGATCATTTTTGGCATTCGGGTTGATATTGACAATACCTAACCCGTGAGGCTGTTTTATGCAAGATTACTTTATGAATGGCCTCGCCGAGGCAAAATAATATAAAAAATGAATACAGAGTATAGCATCTAAACCCGGCTTTGATCATTTTCGGCATACAGGTTGATATTGACAATACATAACTCGCAAAATTGTCTTATGCCAAATTACTTTACAAACGGCCTCGCCTAGGCAAACTGAAAAATTATTTCGAAGTGTAACTTTTAATCTACTTGGAATATTTTTGACAACTGTTAGCATGCAGAGAGATAATGTACAGATCTAACCAACGCGATTCCTGAATGCCCAATTTCTTTATTTTAGCCGCGGCGAGGTAAAAAATTCACCCACTGACACGGTCTTATAACTTTCAACCCGACGGGTATATTTTTATAATGTTTTGCATGCAGATGTAAATTGACAAGATCAAGCTAATGGTATTGTCTAATGCCAGATAGCTTTATAAACAGCCTCACCGAGGCAATTTTTAAAGACTGATTGCGGATGTATAACTTATAAACTGCTGGGAAAAGTATGATAATTTTTCACAATCAAGTCGTAACCAAGAAGAATGTCTAATGCAAGATAAATAACCTCAAAAACTGATTCCATAAAATAACTTTAAAGCCGCCAAACAATTGCGCAAGCCGCAGTTATTGCACGAACTATAGCTCAGCAGAAATCTTCAAGTAAACTGTTGAACTGCATGGTTGCTGTATTGCTCAAAAACATTGATTGTGGGTTCTTGATAAAACTGCATCGCCAAGGCGGTTCAATTAAGTCCCCGCAATCAATGTTTTGAGCAGAGATAAGAAAATATCACAATTTTGTATCTTAAAATTTCCATTTTTTTTTTTTTTTTTTTGCCAAAAAAAATGACAATGTATTTGTACAGGCGTGTTTTCGTGATGGTTGTTGCGGGGTCTACACCTTAGCGTGAGTTAATTTCAATATTGGCCTTGTTACTTTAACACGACTTCTGGCCCAGAATAGCTTCAAACAGCTATGTTCATTGGATCAATATGAGCCTGAATTAAAATACCAATCAGACGCTAAATCAAATTATCAAAGCTACGCTCCATCAGCACTCTCGGTGCTTTGATTTCAAATGCCAGTGTAGTGGATAGAGCGCTGGACTACGAATCCTATTGTTGACTATGAATCTGAGGGGTGTGAGTTCCAACCCCGGTGGAGACATTTTTTTTTAGCTCACCGTCACGTAGTGACGAGGTGAGCTTTTGGGATCACTTTTCGTCCGTCGTGCGTCCGTCCGTCCATGCGTGCATCCGTAAACAATTCTTTAAACGACATCTCCTCCTAAACCACTGATCGGATTTTGACCAAACTTCACAGGAATGATCCTTAGGTGGTCCCCTTTCAAAGTTGTTCAAATGGTTCCGGTCCGTTGCACATCTAGGTCATAGGAGCCAAAAACAGATTTTTTTCACCAAAAACTTAAAAAATCTTCTTCTCTGAAACCACAAGGCCCAGGTCTTTGATATTTGGTATGAAGCTTCATCTGGTGGACCCCTACCAAGATTGTTTAAATTATAGTGCTGGGGCCAAAAATGCCCCCGCTCCGGGGCCCTTTGGTTTTACATGGGCTTATATAGGGAAAATCTTTAAAAATCTTCTTCTCTGAAACCATAAGACCCAGGTCTTTGATAGTTGGTATGAAGCTTCATCTAGTGGACCCCTACCAAGATTGTTCAAATTATAGTGCTGGAGCCAAAAATGCCCCCGCTCTGGGGCCCTTTGGTTTTACATGGGCTTATATAGGGAAAATCTTTAAAAATCTTCTTCTCTGAAACTGCAAGGCCCAGGTCTTTGATATTTGGTATGAAGCTTCATCTAGTGGACCCCTACCAAGATTGTTCAAATTATAGTGCTGGGGCCAAAAATGCCCCCGCTCCAGGGCCCTTTGGTTTTACATGGGCTTATATAGGGAAGAGCTTTAAAAATCTTCTTCTCTGAAACCATAAGGCCCAGGTCTTTGATATTTGGTATGAAGCTTCATCTAGGGGACCCCTACCAAGATTGTTCAAATTATAGTGCTGGGGTCAAATATGCCCCCGCTCCGGGGCCCTTTGGTTTTACATAGGCTTATATTGGGAAAAGCTTTAAAAAAATTTTTCCCGGAACCATAAGGCCCATGTCTTTGATATTTGGTATGAAGCTTCATCCCACACGGCCATGGTCCTTCTTTCCCCCCCCCCCCCCCCCCCCCCCCACTCCGGGGCCCTTTGGTTTTAAATGGGCTTATATAGGGAAAATCTTTAAAAATCTTCTTCTCTGAAACCACAAGGACCAGGTCTTTGCTATTTGGTATGAAGCTTCATTTAGTGGACTCCTACCAAGATTGTTCAAATCATAGTGCTTGGGCTAAAAATGCCACCGCCCCGGGCCCTATGGTTTTACATGGGCTTATATGGGGAAAATCTTCTACTCGGAAACCCCAAGGGCCAGGTCTTTGCTATTTGGTATGAAGCTTCATCTAGTGGACCCCTACCAAGATTGTTCAAATAATAGTGCTAGGGCCAAAACTGCCCCCGACCTGGGGCCCTTTGGTTTTACATAGACTTATATAGAGATATTCCTTAAAAATCTTCTTCTGAAACAGCAAGGCCATGGTCTTTGATATTTGGTGTGAAGCTTCCCCCCCAGTGGACCCCTATCAAGATGGTTTAAATTATAGCCCTGAGGCCAAAAATGCCCCCGCCCTGGAGCCATTTGGTTTTATATAGGCTTATGTAGGGAATATCTTTAATAAAAATCTTCTTCTCTGAAACCGCAAGGCCCAGGTCTTTGATATTTGGTATGTAGCATATCTAGTGGACCTTTGCCAAGATTGTTCAAATTATAGCCTTTGTTGATGTTTGGTATGAAGCTTCACCTTTTTAGACGTCTCTGAACATTATGCACATTATAGCCCTGGGGTTAATAATGGCCCTCCCCGGGTCCCACTTGTTAGCTCACCTGTCACGTAGTGACAAGGTGAGCTTTTGGGATCACTTTTTGTCCGTCGTCCGTCGTGCGCGCGTGCGTCCGTGCGTGCGTCCATGCGTGCGTCCGTCCGTAAACTTTTCTTCAAACGACATCTCCTCCTAAACCACTGATCGTATTTTGACCAAACTTCACAGGAGTGATCCTTAGGTGGTCCCCTTTCAAAGTTGTTTAAATGGTTCTGGTCCATTGCACATATAGGTCACAGTATCCAAAAATAGATTTTTTTCACCGCAAACTTAAAAAATCTTCTTTTCTGAAACCGCAAGGCCCAGGTCTTTGATATTTGGTATGAAGCTTCATCTAGTGGACCCCTACCAAGATTGTTCAAATTATAGTGCTGGGGCCAAAAATGCCCCCGCAATGGGGGGCCCTTTGGTTTTACATGGGCTTATATAGGGAAAATCTTTAAAAATCTTCTTCTCTGAAACCGCAAGGCCCAGGTCTTTGATATTTGGTATGAAGCTTCATCTAGTGGACCCCTACCAAGATTGTTCAAATTATAGTGCTGGAGCTAAAAATGCCCCCGTACGGGGGCCCTTTGATTTTACATGGGCTTATATAGGGAAAATCTTTAAAAATCTTCTTCTCTGAAACCGCAAGGCCCAGGTCTTTGATATTTGGTATGAAGCTTCATCTAGTGAACCCCTACCAAGATTGTTCAAATTATAGTTCTGGGGCCAAAAATGCCCCCGCACGGGGGCCCTTTGGTTTTACATGGGCTTATATAGGGAAAATCTTGAAAAATCTTCTTCTCTGAAACCGCAAGGCCCAGGTCTTTGATATTTGGTTTGAAGCTTCATCTAGTGGACCCCTACCAAGATTGTTCAAATTATAGTGCTGGGGCCAAAAATGCCTCCACACCAGGGCCCTTTTGTTTTACATGGGCTTATATAGGGAAAATCCTTAAAAATCTTCCTCTCTGAAACCGTAAGGCCCAGGTCTTTGATATTTGGTATGAAGCTTAATCTAGTGGACCCCTACCAAGATTGTTTAAATTATAGTGCTTGGGTCAAATATGCCCCCGCTCTGGGGCCCTTTGGTTTTACATGGGCTTATATTCGGAAAATCTTTAAAAAATTTCTTCTCTGAAACCGTAAGGCCCATGTCTTTGATATTTGGTGTGAAGCTTCATCTAGTGGACCCCTACCAAGATTGTTCAAATTATAGTGCTGGGGCCAAAAATGCCCCTGCCCCGAGACCCTTTGGTTTTACATAGACTTATATAGTGAAATCTGTAAAACTCTTCTTCTCTGAAACTGCCAGGCCATGTCTTTGATATTTGGTATGGAGCTTAATCTAGTGGACCCCTACCAAGATTGTTCAAATTATAGTGCTGGGTCAAAAATGCCTCCGCACCAGGGCCCTTTGGTTTTACATGGGCTTATATAGGGAAAATCTTTAAAAATCTTCTTCGCTGAAACTGCAAGGCCCCGGTCTTTGCTATTTGGTATGAAGCTTCATCTAGTGGACCCCTACCAAGAATGTTCAGATTATAGTGCTGGGGCCAAAAATTCCCCCGCCCGGGCCCTTTGGTTTTTCATAGACTTATATAGGGAAAATCTTTAAAAATCTTCTTCTATGAAACCACAAGGCCTAAGTCTTTGATATTTGGTGTGAAATTTCATCTAGTGGACCTCTATCAAGATTGTTCAAATTATAGCCCTGGGGCCAAAAATGCCCCTGCCCCGAGACCCTTTGGTTTTACATAGACTTATATAGTGAAATCTTTAAAACTCTTCTTCTCTGAAACTGCCAGGCCATGTCTTTGATATTTGGTATGGAGCTTCATCTAGTGGACCTCTACCAAGATTGAACAAATTATAGCCCTCGGGCCACAAATGCCTCCGCCCGGGGCCCTTTGGTTTTGCATAGACTTTAATATATAGAGATAATCTTTGAAAATCTTCTCCTCTGAAACAGCATGGCTCAGGTCTTTGATATTTGGTGTGAAGCTTCATCTAGTGGACCTTTATCAAGATTGTTTAAATTATAGCCCTGAGGCCAAAAATGCCCCCGCCCTGGGGCCATTTGGTTTTACATAGGCTTATGTAGGGAATATCTTTAAAAAATCTTCTTCTCTGAAACCGCAAGACTCAGGTCATTGATATTTGGTGTGTAGCTACATATAGTGGACCTTTGCCAAGATTGTTCAAATTATTGCCTTTGTTGATATTTGGTATGAAGCTTCACATTTTTAGACCTCCCTCAACATTATGCACATTATAACCCTAGGGTTAATAATGGCCCTCCCCGGGGCCCACTTGTTACTCTATGGATCCGGTGAGCGATCCAGGGCCATCATGGCCCTCTTGTTTTTAGCTCACCAGAGCCGAAGGCTCCGGGGGAGCTTATAGTATAGGCAATGGTCCGTCGTCCGTCGTCGTCGTCGTCTGCGTCGTCTGTGTCGTCTGCGTCGTCTGCGTCGTCAACATTTTCAAACAACATCTCCTCTGAAACTACTTGGCCAATTGAAACCAAATTACATGTGGGGCCTCTGTGGGAAGGGGGAACGAAAATTTGTTCGTGAGGACTGGGTCACATGACCAATATGGCCGCCATGCCCATATATGGTAAAAACCTTTAAAAATCTTCTTCTCAAGAACCGAACGGCCGATGTTCTTGAAACTTGGTGTGCAGCATCGAGGACTCGGGCCCTACCAAGTTTGTTCAAATGATGACCTTTGGTTGACCTTGACCTGTTTTACGTCAAGGCCAAATATGGTCACTTAGACATTTGTATAGAAAAAAGGCAAAACTGTGGATTTTCTGATTGCATGGTTGCTAGTGGCATTAGAAATGATATTTACATGCAGCTGAATGGAATTTTGTCAGTTCTGAAGGTCAAGGTCATTTACTGACCTTTGTCCAGGAAGGCTCAGATTCAGTAATTTTATCTTCTTCTCAACTTAAACTACTGAGACAATTGAAACCAAATTACATGTGGAGCCTCTGTGAAAATGGGGAACGAAAGTTTGTTTGTGTGGACAATGTCACATGACCAATATGGCTGCCATGCCCATATATGGTAAAAACCTTTAAAAATCTTCTTCTCAAGAACCCAATGGCCGATGGTCTTGAAACTTGGTAAGCAGCATCGGGGACTCAGGCCCTGCCAAGTTTGTTCAAATGATGACCTTTGGTTGACCTTGACCTGTTTTAGGTCAAGGTCAAATATGGTCACTTAGACATTTGTATGGAAAAAAGGCAAAACAGCTGAATTTTTTGATTGCATGATAGCTAGTGGCATCAGAAATGATATTTACGCTCAGCTGAATGGAATTTTGTCAGTTCCAAAGGTCAAGGTCATTTACTGTCCTTTTTACGGGAAGGCTCAGATCCAGTATTTTTATCCTCTTTCCAACTTAAACTGCTGGGTGGATTGAAACCAAATTACAAGTGGAGCCTCTGTTGGAAGGGGGGACAAAAGTTTGTTCGTCAGGACTGGGTCACATGACCAATATGGCTGCAATGCCCATATATGGTAAAAACTTTAAAAAATCTTCTTCGCAAGAACCCAATGGCTGATGTTCTTGAAACTAGATATGCAGCATCAGGGACTTAGGCCCTACCAAGCTTGTTCAAATGATGACCTTTGGTTGGCATTGACCTTTTTTATGTCAAGGTCAAATATGCTCACTTAGACATTTGTATGGAAAAAAGGCAAAACAGTTGATTTTTCTGATTGAATGTTAGCTAGTGGCATCAGAAATGATATTTGCACTCAGCAGAATGGAATTTTGCCTGTTCCGAAGGTCAAGGTCATTTTTTAACCTTTGTCCGGGAGGCTCAGATTCAGTATTTTTATCTTCTCAATTTAAACTGCTGGGTCAATTGAAACCAAATTACATGTGGAGCCTCTATGGGAAGAGGGAACGAAAGTTTGATTGTGAGGACTGGGTCACATGACCATTATGGCCCCCATGCTCATATATGGTAAAAACCTTTAAAAATCTTCTTCTCAGGAACCAAATGGCCGATGACCTTGAAACTTGGTATGCAGCAGCAGTGACTTGGGCCCTACCAAGTTTGTTCAAATGATGACTTTTGACCTTGACATATTTTACCTCAAGGTCAAATATGGTCACTTAGACATATGTATGGAAAAAGGGCAAAACAGTGGATTTTTCTGATTGCATGGTAACCTGTGGCATCAGAAATAATATGTGCAATCAACTGAATGCAGCAGTGACTTGGGCCCTACCAAGTTTGTTCAAATGATGACTTTTGACCTTGACATATTTTACCTCAAGGTCAAATATGGTCACTTAGACATATGTATGGAAAAAGGGCAAAACAGTGGATTTTTCTGATTGCATGGTAACCTGTGGCATCAGAAATAATATGTGCAATCAACTGAATGGAAGTTTTTCAACACCAAAGGTCAAGGTCATTTGCTGACCTTTGTCCTGGATGGCTGAGATTCAGTATTTTAATCTTCTTCTTTTATCAAACTGCTAGGTTGATTGAAACCAAATTACATGTGGCGCTTCTATGGGAAGGGGGAACGAAAGTTTGTTTGTAAGGACAAGGTCACATGACCAATATGGCTGCCATGCCCATATATGGTAAAAACCTTAAAAAATCTTCTTCTCAGGAACCAAAATAGGGGATGACCTTGAAACTTGGTATGCAGCATCGAGGGCTCGGACCCTACCAATTTTATTCAAATGATGACCTTTGGTTGACCTTGACCTGTTTTTACGTCACGGTCAAATTTGGTCACACAGATGGAATTGTATGGAAAAAAGGCAAGACAGTGGATTTTACTTATTGCATGTTGGCCTTTTCTTGTCACATGACCAAGATGGGCACCATGCCTGTATATGGTATAAACCACATGACCTCTGGTGAGCGTAGTGGCCCATGGGCCTCTTGTTTTTTCTTTTTACGCAAAAACTGTACTGAAAAAAAACCCCGTCCATAATGCCATTAGGCATTTTTCTTGTTATAATCATAACTCGGGACAGATTTTTCTATCCACCCCTCAACCTATGTAAGAATTTTATGATCTCACTGTGTTTATCTCATCCTCCTTATCCCACCCAGGGGCCAGTTGTTCAAAGCATCATTAGCTTAACGAGCTCGTTAGTGATCATATTGTTAACTCTTCTAGCAAGTACAATATAAAAAATTTTGGTATTTTTGCTGAAAAAATGAGAGCAGCTTTTGCGTCTGCAAAAGCTGCTCACATTTTTCCAGCAAAAATTTCAGCATATTTGCCATATTTAATGAGCAAAGTTTGAACAATACGTTAACTAATGATGTCATTAGTTTTGAACAACTGGTCCCTGCTGTGCACTATTTGCTAGGCATGTTGGAAGAGAGCAATGACAAGACTGCCTTAGAAAAATTGCATTTAATGCATTGAAAGCACTGAAGGTTCAACACAGTTTGCATTTGTTGTCATTTAATTTTCAGTTTGTCTAAGCTTCTACCATATGTATTCAGATAGATATGCCTGTCAAAACAGTATAGACCCATATGAGAAGAGATCCAGAGTTTTGAGTGTGATGCCTATGATCTGGTTACATCTAAGAGACGTGATACCGTGCGGCAGATCTAGTTACTGTAGTGATATGTTTATTAAAGACACGTTTTTTTGTTCCAATAAAGCCTTTTTTCAAGTATAAATTTGTGGGGAAAATTTGACATTACGCTCTGCATGTAAGTGACATGATCATTTCTCATGTCTGGTTCCACGTTACACATGGCTGTCCGCATTACACATGGCTGCTTTCTAACAGCGCCACAAATGCCGGGGCTCAGTGCTAGCTAGGATGGTGATACAAAATAAAAAACGTGAGTGGGGTGATACAGGGATTTTGTATATTGTGTGTGGGAACAGCGGGATTGCATGTAGGTATAAAATAAATTAAGTTAACTATAAATAGAACTGCAATATGTTACTCAAGTACTTGATTTTCTTTACAGCCCACTGAGAGTTTTCCACCGGGATACATACCTGAGAAACCACCGGTGCCCCTGCCTGATCCGGACATGGCAAGTCCAGTTGATCTGAATGCTATTGGAGAGCCCACCTTACAAAGCTTGGGTCTGGGTGGTAGTTCACCCTCAGGTCTCTTCCAGCAAGCTCTTGATTACTTGCATGTCAGCCTGGACTGTCCATGGTGGATGGCCATTTGTTTAAGTAAGTACCATATTCTCATACTCTTAGCTAACATTCTTTTGTTGTCAACTAACAAGCAGATTGAGACTAAATTGAATACCATGGGAACAAGCTTTTGTTCTACCTACACAAAATTTCACATGAAATTTTGTGTAGGTAGAACAAAAGCTTGTTCCCATGGTATTGGTGACATGACCAAGATGGCTGACACACCAGCATATGATGAACAAAGCAATGACAGCACAGATTGTCTCTGAGTGTAGGCTGGGAAAATGGTCCTGAACTGGAACTTAGTCTGTTTGCTTTAACCCTTAAATTCCCTTACTTTCAGCAAACAGTGTACACTCTGATAAGATACCACATTCTGTGGCATCTGATGAAGGTTTACACTGTTTGCTAATGGCCCAGTACACCAGATCTATCCAGATTTTACAGATAAACAACACTTTTAAACAGCACTGTGATGTCACAGGCAGACAAAGTGGTGCTATAAATAACTGTTACCTTTTTTTTTTTTTTACATCGTTAACGATAGTCACATGGACAATAGCAGGCAGGAAGCTTCTGTAGTTCGTAACATTGGGTTGATTGATAAACTGTCGACCCAAAAATCTATTAAAACTTCTCTGCAAAACTTTTACTTTCCTATGCAGAATCAAGCATGAATAACATTCATGCTATGACATCATGACCTATATATATTCACTTATTAACAGGAGCTCTTGTAAACCATACAAGATCTGATGGCCTTCTTTTTCTTATATATAATTTTTTTTACTTTGAGTATAAAAGTCTCGTTAACGCTATTTAGTTCATATCAATCCAGTCAGTCTACCTAACCACACTTTCCCTGAGTAGGAGTGTACAAAGGTTGTTAACCAGTACAGTGAACATTCTTTTGCCAGGAACTGACAACTGCCACTCTTGAATCGGCGGAAGGGAGAGACTGCCCATAGAAAAGGTCTTCTCGAAATCATATTTATGAACACACATGCACACACACAGAAAAACAACAATACCAATTTGACCAAACAACAACCTATTATGTAGACTTCTATACCAAAGGAACTCTGGCTAACACATTCAGCATGTTTTATGTGCAGCTAAGAAAACATGCTGAAATTCGAACACATGGATGCTATGGTATTTCTGCATCGATGTTCATGTCTGAATCTCAGCAGATGCAAATTAACCCTTATCTTGCTGTTCACGACAACCCCTATCTTTGCAAACAGTGTAGATCCAGATCAGATGAAGAAGCCATCTGATCAGGATCTACACTGTTTGGCATTCAGTTTATGAATTTGTAGCAATAAATTACATCAAGTAATTTGATTGGTTGATTGACAGAAATGGGTGTGGCTCAAATGAATATTCAGCAAGATATGGGTTAAATTGCATCTTCACAATGTTCTTTTCATCCCTTGTTACATTTGGTATGAAGCTTCATCTAGTGGACCTCTACCAAGATTGTTCAAATTATAGCCCTGATACCAAAAATGCCCCCGCCATGTGGCCCTTTGGTTTTACATAGACTTATATAGGGAAAATCTTGAAAAATCTTCTTCTCTGAAACCACAAGGCTTAGGTCTTTGATATTTGTTATGAAGCTTCAGCTAGTTACCAAGCTCTGTATAGTACTGTTGTTGGGGTCAAGAGCCATGTATGTTAACATACCCAAATGGCCATTTATGGTCATCTTCCAAAATAATTTATACATTTTTTGGGATCCATCTTTGGACCACTGTGTTACAATGAACAGTGTTATTAACCCTTTTTTGTACCGAATGGAATCTTCCTCCTTATATATAGCAGGAGTCCATTTCAAAATTTTGGGGTGTCAGGTTGTGTTTTCTTCAAAATTTATTTGGAAACTGGCTGAAGGTTTTGCAAACAGTGTAGGCCTTGATCAGACGCCACATTCTGATCTGCCAAGGTACCCCTTTAGGGGTTTCCAGTACTGAATGGGTTAAGAGGATAATTTGTATTATTTGTCCCTGAGTTATGTCTCCACTACAGCAGTATAGACATAGCTGAAGAAAATACATTGTACATGTTCCATACCTCAAATTATGGATTGGGAAATACTTTCTGTCTTTACAAACAGGTACAATTGTCATGCGCCTCTTGGTTTTTCCTCTCATGGTCCGGTCCCGGATAAACAGCACAAATATGCAGAATAATATGCCAACACTACAAAGACTTCAAGAAAGAGTACAAGAAGCTAAGATGTCTGGTAATCAATTGGAAGGTGAGTTTCCATCATTATGCGCCACCAAGGGGAGGGGGACATACTATGTTTGGTGCAGATACTGTTTTTGTCAGCAGTCAGCATAGCCTGTTTGAACCAATTATATCTTGAACCAGTGGATGGATTTTGATCAAACCTGCATGGTTATGATTGGTGGAAAGCAACCGTTTCAAGGTCAAGGCTTCTGGAATGTGTCTTTTTTGGGACCAAATATGCTTTGTCAACACCCTATCACATAAAATGAATCAATAATTTTTTTTGACAAACTTGGTACAATATTTCATTGCAGCCTACCAAAGATTCAATTAGATTTCCGTGCGATATCTTTTGAAAACATTGATGGATTGGATTCATATTTTATACACAGGTTTATAATCATAAAATACAGGTCAAATTCGATTTTGGGTAAAATCTGCCAATAATTATTAGATTTACAGCCCTTTTTCAACTTAATTTTTACTTGGAAAAATGGTTTCCGTGCGATGTCGTTTGAAAACCTTGGTGGATTGGATTCAAATTTAATACACAGGTATATTATGATAATATCTTGAGTGAGTTTGACTTTCAAGGTCATGGCCTCAAGGTCAAAGTCACTGTGCTATTTTTAGAAAAACTTGTCATTGCTCTAGTGCCTACATTTTTGGATGGATATTAATATAGCTTCACACAAATGTTGCTTATGATAATATCTCAAGCAAGTTTGACTTTCAAAGTCATAGCCTCAAGGATAAAGTCACGGGGCTTGCCGTGGCTATTTTTAGAAAAACTTTGTCATCAGTCTAGTGCCTACATTTACATGTATCAATGGATTTCAGTATAACTTCACACAAATGTTGCTTATGATAATATCTTGAGCAAGTTTGACTTTCAAGATCATGCCCTAATGTCAAGGTCACTGTGGCTATTTTTAGCTCGGCTGTTTTCGAAGAAAACGATGAGGTATTGTCATAGCATTTGATTGAGGTTTAACATCCCCGTCAACACTGTATAGGTCATTTTGGAGACGTTGCTTCCAATTTTGTGGGACTTTTACCCGACATTGAGATGAAATGACATCTCAAGCCCTGTCGTCCAATGAAACCAATAGGGTTTATAAGCATGGACGGTCCGACTAGCACCGCTTTGCTTGGGCAGGCTTAGATCCTCTAAGCGGTTTACCAGTACTCGTGTGTGGTCGGACTCAGCTCTGCGTGGAAGCATCATGCAGCCCATCTATTTCTTCAAGCCCCGTTGGGCGGGGGCGGCCGGTATAATGATATCTCAAGCTAGTTCGACTTTTGGGGTCTGGTGCTTGAGGTCAAGGTCACTGTGGCTATTTTATTAAACCTGTGTTATTGCTCTTGCCCCTACATTTATTAATGGATTTTAATATAACTTAACACAAATGTTGGGTATGATGATATCTCAAGCAGGTTCGACTTTCAGGAATGGGGTCAAGGTCACTGTAGCTGTTTTTAGAAAAAGTTTGTCTTCGCTGTAGCGCCTACATTTGTTGATTGATTTTAATTAAATTTTATGCAAATTTTGCGTATGATAATATCTCGAGCGAGTTTGACTTTAAGGGTCCTGGACTGAAGGTCAAGGTCACCATGACTATTTTTAGAAAAAAAAAAAAAAAACATTGTCATCACTCATGCCCTTACATTTATTGACCGATCTTAATATAACATTACACAAAGATAACTCGAGTGTGTTAGACTTTCAGAGTCTTGGCCTTAATGTCAAGGTCATTGTGGCTATTTTTAGAAAACTTTGTCATCACTCTAGTGCCTACATTTATTTATGTATATGTTGTAGTCCAAATAGGAATTTAGCCAGATCCGGAATCTGGCTAGGCCAAATAGGAATTCTTATTTGGCCTAGGCAGATTCTGGATCTGGCTAAATTAATAATTAGTTTAGCCAGATTCCGGATCTGGCTAAACTCTGTTTAGTCCAAATAAGAATTCCTATTTGGCTAGGCAGATTCTGGATCTGGCTAAGCCGGTTAGGCCAAATAGGAATCTTGTTGTTCTATGGATAATGTATGGCTTGATACATCTCCTAAGATGTTGTTAGCCCTGGGGCCATCCTTAGAAATAATTTGTAAGGTGTTGTATGAAGCAAGAGGAATATAAAATTTCATTCTGAGAAAAAAAAAAAGAAAGAAATGTCTAATTATTTTTCATGAACAGTCATAAAATTGTTTGGGCAGGTAGTCATATTTAACTGGGTCTGTAGGGTGACACCAAACAAAATATTTTAAGGTTGGTCTTATTCAAAGACAAATTAGATATGATTTATCATTTTTATAAGACCAAATCCAATTTACATGTATAAGAACAAAGTCAATAAACAAAGTTGTCTTTAGCCATCACCTATTGTTATTATCTACTCATTTAAGATAAATATTGATATTTCTTTTTTTTTTTTTTTTTTTTTTTTTTAGAGCAGAAATAAGAAAACTGATCATGATCCTCAGCTTACATATATCTTCCCTGTATAAAGGAGGTGGTTAAGTGAGACTTCAGGGCATAGAATTGGTACCATTACAGCAAATCTTAATTCAGATAGTCCGATCATGATATGGAAAACATATTGTACCATGATATCATACATCATATTAACAGGTCTGTGTAATGAACACCCCTCCAAACCCCACATGAGTGGAACAGTACTTATCCAAAGCTCATAGAATTTTTCTTTTTACTCCAACATTTTTTAATGTTTCATTAACTAAAACACTTTCATGTACACTTGTTAACTGAACTCTAAGATACTTAAAAATGAAGAAGAATCCATAAGAAACCAGTTGTAGTGATTAGACTTTAGAATGTAAACAATTATGAGATTTTCTTTCATCTTTTTTTACTAGATGTTACTTAGTATAAAATTGTCTTTCATTGTTTTTCACACATATTTGAATCAGGCAAATGATCACTTTATCATGTAAGTAATAAGCCAGGGTGGTCTAAACAACACATTATTAAAGACAAAAATGAGTCCAGTAAATACTTCATATCTAGTTAAAACAAATCTATGAGAAATTAAAACTGTTTCTGAAGCCAAATAATCAAAATTCAAATAAGGTCTGATACCATTAAACCAAGATTCCTATTTGGCCTAACCAGCTTAGCCAGATCCAGAATCTGCCTAGACAAATAGGAATTCTTATTTGGACTAAACAGAGTTTAGCCAGATCCGGAATCTGGCTAAACTAATTATTAACTTAGCCAGATCCGGAATCTGCCTAGGCCAAATAGGAATTCCTATTTGGCCTAGCCAGATTCCGGATCTGGCTAAATTCCTATTTGGACTACGACATATATAATTTTTAATAAACCGGTAACCTCACAGAATGGAGGTCAAGTTTGATTTCTGATAAAATCCACCAGTTATTCTGGGAGTTTTGGCCCTTTTTTAAACTTCGTTTTTAATTACACATAAAAGTCATTAAAGTAGTTTGTGTTTGATATCTTTTGAAATTAATTCCATAGTTAATTTACACTGTTCATATTTTATGTAATCATGAAATCTAGGTCAAGTTTGATTTAACTTACAATATGCCAATTATTATGACAGTTATGGCCCTTTTTCAACTTAATCTTTTTGCAAAATGCTTGTTTCCAGGTGATGCTGACCCCTGGGCGGGGGCATCCATGTCATACTGATACATTTTTAGTTAATACTGCAGTCACTTTGGTTGCCGACGTCCGCCATATTGTGATGACACTACTGTAATGTTTAGTGTGATGACACTACCGTGATGTTTAGTGACGTCATATAACATGCTGTGACGTCAACCTTAACGATGGTGCATGTGAGGTCCTATTCAACCAGTCCATATCAAATGTGAGAATATTCGATTTTTACCCTGACCCTGGGTAAGAACTTCATTTCTATCCCAGGCTAGGAGAGTGCTAAGGCTATATGTCTCGCATTTCAGCTCAAATGTCCTTTATGGTCTGTTATTTCAGTCATGCAGGCATATCAGAATTTAGTGTCCTTTTCTAAGAGGAATGACATAAAGATGGGTCAGATGTTTCTTCTACCAGCAGTACAGGTAAGTTACATAAGGGCATTGCATGCCCCCAAATTAACCCTTTTAAATTGATTTACCCATAGCAACAGAAAAGTTAAGATAAAGTAAATATTTTGTGATAATTGAAAGACAGTTTTTATCAGTTCTCGATAACAATCTATGCTGTGGGTTTATATGGAGAAATCAGAAAAGCTATCCTTCATTTATCACAAAATACTGCTGAATTAAACATCAATCATGATCTGAGCCTGCACTGAGGCTGGCTAATCAGAGCTGAAAAGATAATCAATGATTATCATCAGTCCTGCCATAGTTATTGATAATCGATTAGTAATCACTGAACATGTGGTCAGAATTTTACCCTTCTTGCTTTCTGTCAGAGCATGACTCTTACCATATGTTATACTTTACCATGTGTATTCAGTAAAACAGCCCTGAGCAAACAGTGTAGACCCAGATGAGATACGAGGACTGTTCAAATATGAATGCAAGTAGAACGTTTTCTCATGCACTAATGCGAAAATCACCTGGAAATAAATATCACAGCGTAGAAAAACATTTTACCTATACATTGATACCAAACCTGTTAAAATCCGTCCACTTTAGCCATGTATATTGTTCGATAAACACTGTCTACTCCTGTATACTAATACAAAACATGGTTGGAAGAAGGTCAGAGTACGCCGTTGTAATACGGTCCTATTTTAAGAATCATTGTATTCTTGGTATACGGTGCAAAGACATTTTTGATGAAATATATTCGGTTTATGGGCATAATGAAATGTCTTTTCCGACAGTTTTTCGTTGGTGTAAGAAATTCAGCTGTGGGCTAGGCTCAACAGAAGATGCACCACATGATTGTCGGCCGAAAAGAGCAACATCTGCCAAGATGGTTGCTAGAGTGAAAGAAATAGTTGCTACCGACGCACGATACACCACTAGGCAAATAGCTAGTATGGTTGGCATCTCATTAGGAGCAGCTCATACAATTCTGAAACGGGATTTAAAAATGAGAAAGATCTGCGCTAGATGGATTCCCCATCTGTTGACAGATGAGCAGAAAAAGACACGCGTTCAGTGAGCCAAGAAGTTGCTTAAAAAGTTTCCAAATTACAATGCACAGTCTTTTGTTAATGTCGTCACAGGTTACGAGACATGGGTTCACTTTTTTTAGCCAAAACGAAAGGTTCAGAACAAAATATGGGCAACAAAGTATTGCAAAAGACCATGCATTGCAAAGCGGACCATGAGCGTCAAGAAGGTAATGTATGCCATATTCTTTTCAAATCAGGGCCCTGATATTCAAGTTGCTGTGCCTAAAGGCAAATCTGTAAATGCGAAGTTTTACAAGAATAAAGTTCTTCGAAAATTGAAGAAATATTTCAAAGAACGAAGACCAGCAACTGGTTTGGCCAATGTCTGATTGCTACATGACAATGTGTCATCGCACAAGGCATTCATTGTGCAAGACTATCTGAAGCAGGAAAAGGTTGTTGAACTCCCTCACCCCCCGTATTCCCCTGACCTTGCCCTGTGTGACTTTTTTTGTTCCCACGGCTGAAAAAATACCTTTCTGGTCAAAAATTTGTACAGCGCAAAACACCTCGGTTCTGCAATATTCCAGTGCCTTTATAGTATACCTCAAAAAGGATGCGCGTCTGACTGGTGATCAGGAGGACGCGGGTTCGCCTCCCGCCGGGATCGGCAACATTCTTTCGTGGAGATTGATCATGAAATCTTTTCTACGGTCATTCTCTTCCTTCCGCTGATTCAAAAAGGGCAGTTGTCAGTTTCTGGCGAAAGAATGTGCACTGTACTGGTTAACCGCTTACATATAAGCCTGCCCAGGAAAGTGTGGATAGGTAAACTGAACGGCTCAAAAATGACCTAAATAGTGTTGACTGGGCCGTTAAACTCCAATACAAACAAACAAAAATACCTCAAAAAGACTACGAAAATGCATTCAATGATTGGATCAGAAGACTGAAAGTTTGTATATCTGTTAAAGGGGAATACTTTGAAGGGCACAAAATAAATTTTTCATTGAAATCTATCACAGAATCATTTTTATGTGCTTAGTTGCATTCATATTTGAACAGTCCTCGTACTGCAAAA
The DNA here is from genome assembly GCA_963580285.1 of Lucinisca nassula. Taxonomy (NCBI): domain Eukaryota; kingdom Metazoa; phylum Mollusca; class Bivalvia; order Lucinida; family Lucinidae; genus Lucinisca; species Lucinisca nassula. The sequence continues at coordinate 110,845,164 of OY757017.1, read as the reverse complement.
TATGATGTCTCCTTAGTTCTGCACTATTTGCCACCCATCCAACTATTTTACACACAACATTCAGTAGTTAATTGTACATAACAAATAATCAGTTACTATAATAAATCAGTAACAATAATCTTTTTTTAGCTCACCGTCACGTAGTGACGAGGTGAGCTTTTGGGATCACTTTTTGTCCGTCGTCCGTCGTGCGTCCGTGCGTCTGTGCGTGCGTGCGTGCGTGCGTAAACAATTTCTTTAAACGACATCTCCTCCTAAACCACTGATCAGATTTTGACCAAACTTCACAGGAATGATCCTTAGGTGGTCCCCTTTCAAAGTTGTTCAAATGGTTCCGGTCCGTTGCACATCTAGGTCACAAGAGCCAAAAATAGATTTTTTTCACCAAAAACTTAAAAAAATCTTCTTCTCTGAAACCACAAGGCCCAGGTCTTTGATATTTGATATGAAGCTTCATCTAGTGGACCCCTACCAAGAGTGTTCAATTATAGTGCTGGGGCCAAAAATGCCCCCGCCCCAGGGCCCTTTGGTTTTACATAGGCTTATATAGGGAAAATCTTTAAAAATCTTCTTCTCTGAAACCACAAGGCCCAGGACTTTGATATTTGGTATGAAGCTTCATCTAGTGGACCCCTACCAAGATTGTTCAAATTATAGTGATGGGACAAAAAATGCCCCCGCCACGGGGTCCTTTGGTTTTACATTGGCTTATATAGGGAAAATCTTTAAAAATCTTCTTCTCTGAAACCAGTAGGGCCAAGTCTTTGATATTTGGTATGAAGCTTCATCTGGTGGACCCCTACCAAGATTGTTCAAATTATAGTGCTGGGGCCAAAAATGCCCCCGCCCCGGGGCCCTTTGGTTTTACATTGGCTTATACAGGGAAAATCTTTAAAAATCTTCTTCTTTGAAACCACAAGGCCCAGGACTTTGATATTTGGTATGAAGCTTCATCTAGTGGACCCCTACCAAGATTGTTCAACTTATAGTGGTGGGACAAAAAATGCCCTTGTCACTGGGCCCTTTGGTTTTACATTGGCTTATATAGGGAAAATCTTTAAAAATCTTCTCCTCTGAAACCACAAGGCCCAGGTCTTTGATATTTGGTATGAAGCTTCATCTAGTGGACCCCTACCAAGATTGTTCAAATTATAGTGCTGGGGCAAAAAATGCCCCCGTCCCGGGGCCCTTTGGTTTTACATTGGCTTATATAGGGAAAATCTTTAAAAATCTTCTTCTCTGAAACCACAAGGCCCAGGACTTTGATATTTGGTATGAAGCTTCATCTAGTGGACCCCTACCAAGATTGTTCAAATTATAGCCCTTGGGCCAAAAATGACCCTGCTCCGGGGCCTTTTGGTTTTACATAGACTTATATAGGGAAAATCTTTAAAAATCTTCTTCTCTGAAACCACAAGGCCCAGGACTTTGATATTTGGTATGAAGCTTCATCTAGTGGACCCCTACCAAGATTGTTCAAATTATAGTGCTGTCTCAAAAAATGCCCCCGTCCCGGGGCCCTTTGGTTTTACATAGGCTTATATAGGCAAAATCTTTAAAAATCTTCTTCCCTGAAACCGCAAGGCCCAGGACTTTGATATTTAGAATGAAGCTTCATCTAATGGACCTCTACCAAGATTGTTCCAATTTTAGCCCTTGGGCCAAAAATGCCCCCACCCCCGGGGCCCTTTGGTTTTACATAGGCTTATATAGGGAAAATCTTTAAAAACCTTCTTCTCTGAAACCACAAGGCCTAGGTCTTTTATATATGGTATGAAGCATCATCTAAAGGACCCCTAACAAGATTATTCAAATTATAGTGCTGAGGCCAAAAATGTCCCCACCCCGGGCCCTTTGGTTTTACATAGGCTTATATAGGGAAAATCTTTAAAAATCTTCTTCTCTGAAACCGCAAGGCCCAGGACTTTGATATTTGGTATGAAGCTTCATCTAGTTGACCCCTACCAAGATTGTTCAAATTATAGTGCTGGGGCAAAAAATGCCCCCGCCCCGGGGCCCTTTGGTTTTACATAGGCTTGTATAGGGAAAATCTTTAAAAATCTTCTTCTCTGAAACCGCAAGGCCCAGGACTTTGATATTTGGTATGAAGCTTCATCTAGTGGTCCCCTACCAAGATTGTTCAAATTATCAAATTATAGCCCTTGGGCCAAAAATGACCCTGCTCCGGGGCCTTTTGGTTTTACATAGACTTATATAGGGAAAATCTTTAAAAATCTTCTTCTCTGAAACCACAAGGCCCATGTCTTTGATATTTGGTATGAAGCTTCTTCTAAAGGACCCCTATCAAGATGATTCAAATTATAGTGCTGGGGCCAAAAGTGGCCCCACCCCGGGGCCGTTTGGTTTTACATAGGCTTATATAGGGATATTCTTTAAAAATCTTCTCTGAAACCACAAGGTCTAGGACTTTGAAATTTGATATGAAGCTTCATCTAATGGACTTCTACCAAGATTGTTCAAATTATAGCCCTGGGGCCACAAATGCCCCCACCCCGGGGCCCTTTGGTTTTACATAGATTTTTATAGCCCTGGGGCCATTTGGTTTTGCATAGGCTTATGTAGGGAATATCTTTTAAAAAAAAATCTTCTTCTCTGAAACCACAAGGCCCAGGTCTTTGATATTTGATGTGTAGCTTCATCTAGTGGACCTTTGCCATAATTGTTCAAATTATAGCCTTTGTTGATGTTTCGTATGAAGCTTCACCTTTAAGACCTCCCTCAACATTATGCACATTAAAGCCCTGGGGCCAATAATGGCCCTGTCTGGGGCCCACTTGTTACACTATGGATCAGGTGAGTGATCCAGGGCCATCATGGCCCTCTTGTTTGTGGAATTTAGCAATCAAGTAATTGATTAGCCTGCACAATTTGCCAGTGTCCTATTTGCGGGTTGTCCCATCTAAAATAGGTTAGGAAGTAAAACAAGTCAACCTAGACAGTGTTGATGGGGATGTAAAACCTCAATTCAAACTAACAAACAAACAAAACAAGGATAATCACTTGATGAGGCCATTCTGTTGAGTACCGTAAAATCCTAAAAATTAGGACACCTTGAGGACTTGCTGTAATTCTCCTAAAATTTTAACAAATTTGTTTCACAATCCAGCAAGGAGTCAGAAAAGTTCAAAGGGAATGGCAAGCAGTGTAGACTCTGATCAGACTTCTCCTGGTCTGCACTGTTTGCTTAGGCTTGTCTGTCCCAATGCTTAGGATCATTATACCCCCGGCGTATGCCATGGGGGTATATAGTTTTTGTCTTTTCCGTCTGTCTGTCTGTCCGTAAACAATTATTTTGTGTCAGATATCTCAGGAACTGCTTCACATAGAAACTTGAAATTTTGCACACATGATCAGTATGACTACTTGTATTGTGGGAAAGAAAATAAGGGCCAAGGGGTCAGGCCTTTTAGAGTTATTTCCCTTTGTAGTTCGGCACTGGCCGGGGGTATACGTGCCCCACTGGGCACTTTTGTCTAGTTACAGTTAGGAAAATCTCCTTAAATATCCTAAAATATCTGCAGTTATGGGAAAAATCACATACTTCTCAAGAACAAGTGCAAATCAGCCATGGTGAACAAGCCATCAGTGATCGAGTCATTGAAATTTTATTGTAAATTGTATTTGAATGAAGCTTGAATATACAATAATAAACTCTATTCAGTTTTGGAAAGAACAGTTTTACCATGAATCCCAACAATTTATAGATTTATATAGAAAGAAGTCCATATAAAACATGTATTTTGCTTTCGATACCAGTGTTATATAAAGAGATTGTAGTGCTTATTGATGCACTGGAAGTTGGTCATATTTACTGTTACTTTTGCAGCCCCAGCCCATCCGGGCTTGAATAAATAGATGGGCTGCATGATGCTTCCAGGCAGAGCTGAAACTGACCCGCAAAAGAGTACTGGTAAACCGCTTAGAGGATCTAAGCCTGCCCAAGCAAAGCAGTGCGTGTTGGACCGTCCATGCTTATAAACCCTATTGGTTTCATTGGGAGGCAGGGCTTGAGATGTCATTTCATCTCAATGTTGGGTAAAAGTCCCACAAAATTGGAAGCCAAGTTTCCAAAATGACCTTTACAGTGTTGACGGGGATGTTAAACCACAAACAAAGAAGAACTGTTACTTTTGTGTTTAATTTCAGATACCTATATTTATTTCTGTGTACTGGGCAGTGAGAGGGATGACAAACAGTGCAGACACTAACTTTTGTATTAATTTCAGATACCTATATTTATTTCTGTGTACTGGGCGGTGAGAGGGATGGCAAGTCTTCCTGTTGAGAGCATGAAGACCGGTGGTTTGCTGTGGTTCACAGATTTAACAGTGGCGGACCCGTACTTCATATTGCCATTGTTAACCTCTACTACTCTACTGATCACTATGGAGGTAGGTTCCTAGAACACTTACAAGTTGAGTAACGCGACATGGAAACTGGTTTCTGCCATTTGTGAACAATAAAGATGCAGATCAGACATTACATCTGCACGAACTGATCAGCACCTTAGTGTTTTTGATTGGATACCCTAAAAAATCCTAAAAATGCGGACACATGAGAACTTGTTGTAATTCTCAAAAAAAATTTGTTTCATGATCCATCAAGGAGTCCAAAAAGTGCAGACAGAATGACAAACAGTGTAGACCCTGATCAGACTGCTCCTTCAGGATCTGGGTCTGCACTGTTTGCTTAGGCCTGTCTGTCCCAATACTTATGATCATTAAGACAGCACAATAGCTCTAGTTTGTATGTCTTGTTTCAAGATTCTTGCTAGTTTCTGTGGATGTCAAGAGCTGGGCTGAGCAGTGTCTTATCTGGTCTCATGATGAGGTTCATATCTCCATAAAAACTGCACTTTTATTAAGAAAAGGCTTTCAGTAGCCATTGCCCCACCCCATCCACACACAAACAAAAAATCATTAAAAATCTTCAAAAGGTGAAAATGTTTCTTCGAACATGTACATTCAATGAAGACTCAGATAAACCTGTGCATCAGCACAGGTTGTTCAGTATTTACTGTGCACGTAATACACCACAGCCTCTTATTAACATTATATTGGTGTCCAGAGCAGAAACTGTATTTTGTTAAATCAATATATGTAATTATATAAGTGGATAACATTGTAAGTGTCAGTCAATGGTTTATATGACATGTGACAATTTTAAGTGTCAGTATTATGTTCATGTAAGTGGCTTATATTGTAAGTGTCAATCAGTAGTTTAGTATGACACGAGATGTGCAATTTTGTATTAACATTCTTGTGTTCTTTTTTTTTTCCAGCTTGGTGTGGATTCCGTACAAATAAACAATTTGAGCCATGTACAAAAATGGATGTTTCGCTTGATGCCCATTCTTATATTTCCAATGATGTTGAAGTTTCCTTCGGTAAGTCTGCATATTATGTATCTAGTTGAATTTGAGAGGAAATACAGTTTAACCTCTATTAAGCAGCTGTTCCAGAGAAAACTCCAAAATTGACTGTTTAAAGGATGTGGCAGTTCAGCAGGGGAATATCCTGAGATAATATTTGACCTGATATAATAGACAGACAAAAATGTGTGATAACTGAAGACTGCTCAATACATAAGTATCATATGAAATGGAGAGGTGTCAGCTTACCTCTATTCCTGTTCACTTTTCTTTAAACTTGTTCCCACTGAAAAAGGGTCTACACTTAAAGGAAACAATTTGCCCCTGAGGATTCTTTCCTCTAAGAGTTGATCCCTATTGATCCCTATTGACATGGGAGACAAAAATACTTTTGCAGGAGTTGCCTCCCTGAAGGTGTTTCCATTCCCCTGAAATGAGGTGGCTGCTAAACACAGGTGACTGTAATGGAAGGTTTTACTAGGGAATAAAATCTTTCAAAAATGCATTCTGTCACCATGATCAGTAGGAGCCTAATCTTTATATTTTACTTTTGGTCCTTTGAGATCAGCGTGAATATTCTGAGAAATCAGAAATAAATTATTGATTTAGACTCATATTCTAGACAGGTTTTTAATTATTTGGACCCCGTTTTAATTTATATCAGTCTTTGAATCGACTGCCTATTCGAAATTCGCAAAATTGTAGTATGTTTCCTCTGGCTTTCTTTGCCGGATCATTACAGGGTCACTGATGAGGCTTTATTAGCCGAAACTACGTAGTATGACCCATCTTCTTTCTTATGAATGTTTTCATTGCTCTTAAAGGAACTCATTTTTGATTTTTATTTGCCTTCACTGCAGCTGGTCTTGTGCCATGTGGCAGCCGTAAAACGTCTCCCCATACATCAACCATAGTGCAGTTTATATTTTACTTTTGGTCCTTTGAGATCAGCGTGAATATTCTGAGAAATCAGAAATAAATTATTGATTTAGACTCATATTCTAGACAGGTTTTTAATTATTTGGACCCCATTTTGATTTATATCAGTCTTTGAATCGACTGCCTATTCGAAATTCGCAAAATTGTAGTGTGTTTCCTCTGGCTTTCTTTGCTGGATCATTACAGGGTCACTGATGAGGCTTTATTAGCCGAAACTACGTAGTATGACCCATCTTCTTTCTTATGAATGTTTTCATTGCTCTTAAAGGAACTCATTTTTATGCCCCCAACTTTAAAAAAGTTGGGGGGCATATTGCTTCTGGCTTGTCCGTCCGTTCGTCCGTTCGTACGTCACGCTTTCTTGTGCATAGCATATCTTTAGAACCGTGTATGCTAGTGTTTTGAAATTTCATATATGGGTTCCTCATGAAAAAATAGTTGACCCGTATTTTTTTTCTTGTCCAAATTATCTCCCCTTCTTGAATTATTTCCCCTTTAATTGAATAACATAGAATTCTCGTTAGCAAGATATCTCAAAAATTATTTGAGCTACAGCCTTGATATTTGGTATAGTGATTGGGACTAAGGAGGAGATTACCTGATTAAATTTTCAACCAATTCTATAAAATTTTGTTAGAGTTATGGCCCTTTGTAATTTTTTGCCACTCAATTGTGTTGCTTTCTGGTGCATAGCATATCTTTAGAACCGTGTATGCTAGTGTTTTGAAATTTCATATATGGGTTCCTCATGAAAAAATAGTTGACCCCTATTTTTTTTCTTGTCCAAATTATCTCCCCTTCTTGAATTATTTCCCCTTTAATTAAATAACATAGAATTCTCGTTAGCAAGATATCTCAAAAAGTATTTGAGCTACAGCCTTGATATTTGGTATAGTGATTGGGACTAAGGAGGAGACTACCTGATTAAATTTTCAACCAATTCGATAAAATTTTGTTAGAGTTATGGCCCTTTGTAATTTTTTGCTACTCAATTGTGTTGCTTTCTGGTGCATAGCATATCTTCAGAACCGTGTATGCTAGTGTTTTGAAATTTCATATATGAGTTCCTCATGAAAAAATAGTTGACCCGTATTTTTTTTCTTGTCCAAATTATCTCCCCTTCTTGAATTATTTCCCCTTTAATTAAAAAACATAGAATTCTCGTTAACTTTTGGCGAAATTCTGAAAATATTTAATGGAGTTATGCCCCTTTTTGGATTTATACATTTTGGCTATAGGGAAACCTTTTAAACAAAATAACTGGAGAACCACTTGAGCTAGGCTCATGATATTTGGCAGTCTGTTTGCTACTAAGGCATAGATGACCTGAATAACTTTTGTTTAAAATCTGTAAATATTTGACAGGTTTATTTTTAATGCAAATGATCATGAGGTACTGTTTACTGTCCCATTTAGGGACAAGTATATGGTTGGGGGCATAGTGTTTCACAAACACAATTTCTAGTTGATTTTTAATTGAACAAAAGAGGGTCTCACTTTATATGGCTTTGAAAGCTGTCATACTTGTAAATCAAAGCACTGGCGGATCAGTTGTCTTTCATTGAAGGCTGTAAAAATGAATGGTGCTTAATCTGCCATGTAAACAATTGAGGGTAGAAGTTGGGAGCCATACTAAGACCCTGACCAGACACCACATCTGTGGCATCTGACTTGGGCCTGCACTAGTTGCCAATGTCCTGTTATGGGGTTTCTTGTCTAAAATGGGTTAAATGCAACAAGGAGGGCTGTACCAAAACACAATTTATAGAACACATTACAAGACTGGGGTGTTAAAAAGATCAATGTACAACTCGTAGATGTGCAAGTGAGACTGATGATATGTGTAATTCTCGTGTTTAATATCATTAACTTGTGAGAATTACAGGGTTTAAATATTCATTCTCTTAACAAGTGTGTACCATGAACACCACTGTAAACTCCACTATGTATGTAAAGAAAAGTGAGGTTTACAGGGATATACATTGTCCTTAACTTTGTTCCAAAACATTTTTGTGGGTACTTGTTAGGTTCTAACAAGCACCAATAATCTGTATGGACTAAAAGTGAAACGAATACCAAAAAAATTCATTTGAAAAATGCTAATTCTAGGTTTAAGAAAAATGGCATTTTGGCACATGGGTGTGTTATAGTAATGTTTCTGGACTGTTTCTCTGTTCACAGGCCATGCTGTGTTACTGGTTTACCAGCAATGTGTTTTCTTTGTGTCAAGTAATGTTTTTGAAGATACCAGCTGTTCGAGATTGGTGTGGAATACCCAAAGCTGTCAAACATGACCAGAGTATGCAGGCAAAGAAGAAGCCATTTGTAAAAGGCTTCAGAGATAGTAAGTTTGTTGGTTTGTTTTGTTGTTCAACTCCTGTACCGTAAAAATCCTAATAATTCAGACTCCATGAGGACTTGCTGTAATTGTCCTAAATTTTTGACAAACTTGTCTCACAATCCAGCAATTAATGAATCCAAACTGTACTTACAGAAATTATATGGAATGCCAAACAGTGCAGGCCCTGATCAGACTGCAGGAGCAGTCTGATCTGGGACTGCACTGTTTACTTAGGCCCATCTGTCCCAATACTTAGGATCATTACGGTATGAATGCCACAAAGTGCACCGTCCTGTGGATCGGGACGTAAACTGGAGGCCCCCTGTGCAAGGAGAACTATTCCCTGTGCCGGTAAAAGTTCCCTACTGTAATTACACGATTACTGTGTAGGCTTTCATCCTGCAAAACCTGGAATGTATATAATGTACACCTGCACATAATACCCGTTAGAAGGTTTTGCAGTATATATAGAATGTATGCAGTCATTTATGATTTACAATGTATTTAGCTCTGTATGTATATGTATATGAAATTTCAAGAATATCAAACAAGTTGTCACAAAAAGGTACAAAATCAGTCTAATTACCTTCTGAACATCCCTGCTGCATGTTGTCTTTGAGGGTGTGGGACTGGACCAGGTAAAACATACATCCCCTGCTCAGCTGCACAGACTTGAAATTTTAGATACAGAAACTAGAGGTGTACTAAACAAAGCCGAAAACACCAAGGTGCTGATTACTGCCTGTTGTTTGTAAATGGCAAATCAGGGACCAGTTGTTCTAAACTAACAACCCCGTTAGTTAACATATCATTAAAGCTTTGATCATTCAGTATGGCAAATATGCTTATATTTTTGCTGAAAAAATGTGAGCAGCAAATGCAATTTTCAAAAGCTGCTCTCATTTTTTCTGCAAAAACAACACTACATGGATATTAGATAATATTTACATTTCCAGTGTTAAGTCTAATGTAAAACTATAGAAAACAATGTAGTTCATACATGTACTTCCATGAAGTCATCGAGTCACATGATTTTCAGTGACGTCGGTCTAAACCATGGTTCTCTAGCAAAGTTTACATGAACCCCTTCAGGGTTCATTTACTTTGCACGTGACCCACTGCGTTCATAATTTCATGAACAGCAGAAAAATAAAATTCATTTCTTAATTGAACTTGCTAGAAGAGTTAACAGTCTGGCCACTAACGAGCTCATTAAGCTAACGATGCTTGGAACAACTGGGCCGAGGTCGTCGCATGACATGGTTCATATCATAATCAACCTCTAAGAAAGAATGCTGTTGGAACTGGCCAGTACAGAACTTGCGATCCCCTGATCACAAGCTAAGTATTGGGATGGGTAGACCTATGCAAACAGTGCAAACCCAGGTAAGACTGCTCCTGGCTGTCTGATTTTTTAGAATTTTTACGGTAATCCCTAAAATGGGTCATTGGTAAACAGTGCAGGCCCAGATCAGATGCTGCAAAATGTAACGTCTGATCAGGGCCTTCACTGTTGTGCGAGTCGGACCGTCCTTGCCTATGAACTATATTGATTTCATTAGGAGGCAGGGCTCGAGATTTCATTTCATCTCGATGTCTAAAATTGGAAGCAACGTTTCCGAAATGACCTAAATAGTGTTGACGGGGACGTTAAACCTCAATTTAAACAAACAAAATGGGTTAATGGTGGAATGGTGTTAGTTTTGTTTGAGTGGTCTTAATAGAAGGATTTCACTGTACACATTTTCACTCGTAGCCAAAATGACCCCTGATAAATCATTTTCTTCTTCCAGGAGCCCCAAATGATCCCTGATAAATCATTTTCTTCATCCAGGAGCCCAAATGATCTTCCAGGAGCCCAAATGATCCCTGATAAATCATTTTGTTCTTCTTCCAGGTTTTGAAGAACAAAAAATGATAGCCAGAATGAAGGACAGAGAACGAGTTGAGAGAGAATTGTGGGAGAAATCTGGAAAAGGACCTTTGATAAAGACATACAAATACAACCCGGTGGAGCAGAGAGAAAAACTTAAAGCTAAAGTACCTTGATTACAATGCTCTGCATTGTTTTACTTTTGTGTTGAAGGTGAAGGTCACATTATGACATGGCGCCAGATAAGTAGGAGTATCCAGGATAAATAAGGGCCTTATGTCAGATCTGTAGGTGTACTTTTGGTAATTGTTAGAATTGCCTCATGCAATTCACATGTACTTTTGGTAATTGTTAGAATTGCCTCAATGAGGCAATTCTATTTGGTAATTGTTAGAGCCTCAATGAGGCAATTCTAACAAGTACCAGAAGCACATGTTTTTTAGGAGAAATATTTAAGGAAACAAAAATGATAGTTTTTAATGAGACTTGTTACATCTACTTGACTGGAGGTATAAATAAGGGCCTAAAATCTTAAAGAGTTGTCAAAAAAAAAATAAGGTTCTTAATGCTTAAGCAAAAAGGCTTCCAGGACCAGACAATGTCAAAGAAGCCATCTGGGACACTTGTTAAATTATCACTTTTTACAGTGTTGTATTATAAAAATAATATGACAATATTTTGGCTGGGAAAGTGAATTTCTATTTTGTTTGTTTGAGGTTTAACGTCCCTGTCAACACTGCATAGGTCATTTTGGAGACATTGCTTCCAATTTTGTGGGACTTTTACCACATTGAGATGAAATGATATCTCAAGCCCTGTCACCCAATGAAGCCAATAGGGTTTATAAGCATGGACTGTCCGACTCGCACGACTATGCCTGGGCAGGCTTAGATCCTCTAAGCTGTTTACCAGTACTGGTGTGGGGTCGGTTTAAGCTCTGTGTGGAAGCATCATGAAGCCCATCTATTTCTTCAGCCACCGATGGGCGGGGGCAGTGAATTTCTATTTTGCTTGTCCAGAAAAATATACAGAATACATAGAGAGCTGTGCATGGCCCTGATCAACGAAAAAGATTTTCTAAAGGACATAGAATTGACCAATAACTAAATGTGTCTTCAAAACCAATAAAAGGTTGAGTGGATGGATTATAGAACACTAACCAAAATTGGCCATATCACCTAACATTGATGGTTTGTTTGATTTGAGGTTTAACGTCCCCGTCAACACTGTTAAGGTCATTTTGGAGACGTTGCTTCCAATTTTGGGGGACTTTTTCCCGACATTGAGATGAAATGACATCTCAAGCCCTGTCCCCCAATGAAACCAATAGGGTTTATTAGCATGGACGGTCCGCCTCGCACCGCGGTTCCTGGACAGGCTTAGATCCTCTAAGCGGTTTACCAGTACTAGTGTGCAGGCCGGATTCAGCTCTGTGTGGAAGCATCGTGCAGCCCATATATTTCTTCAAACCCCTATGGGCGGGGGCGGATAACATTGATGGGCTGTGCAGTATAGTTTTAACGGGAATGGATACACCTTCAGGGGAGCAACTCCTTCAAAAGTATTTTTGTCTTCCTGTCAATAGGGATCAACTCTTAAAGGAAAGAATTTGCTCCTGAGGAGCAAATCCTTTCCTTAAAGAGTAGACTCCTTTTCAGTGGGACAGAGTTAATAGAAAAGCGAACAGGAAGTCTCGAAAGTTGTCTCCCTTTGAAAAAATGGCGGAAAAATCTGCCAGGTGTTCCCATTCCCCTTAACCATTGATCTGTTGAATAAATTAGTTTTGTCAGACCAATTTCTGACAATCAGCCCAGCCAAATTACTGAATACACCTCAACCTCGTTATAACACGGAACTCCGGGTCCAACCAACGGACTGTCTTAGTTAACCGAATCGTGTTATAAACGCCGACCGTATTTGTCACAGATCAACCATTGACACAATGGTGATCAATAGTTTCTCAAACAAGATGATGTGCGGTAGGGTTAATGACCGTATTTCCCGACTAAAATGTTTTTATAACTAATCAATAGCAGTAAATACCATGGCCCATCAAGTCAAACAAGTCACTTTAATCGAAACCAGCTGATAAACCATGTTTTATATCCAGAAATTGTCCGATCTGACAGCGATTATGACGCCATTTTTATAGCTGGTTCCCGGCTAACTTTGTTGTAACTGAGCGTCCAAAACCGTACCGAACTACAGTACCGTTAATACATTTCAATGATGAAATTACCGGGTTAGGGTTCGGAACTGGACAATGATCAACACTTACAAGAAATTTGAATTACTTCCCTTGAAATGTCTTACCCTTAACATTTTAGCCATTTGAAACGATTTTTAATGGCACACATGGTCTTTGAATGATATTTTTACCGCGAAAATCGATCCTTAAAATGTGTTTTATCATTTGCTTTTAAGCTGGAATAAATTTGGCTTTCTTTTACATGTGGCTCTAGAAAATGAGTTTTATTGCAGTTGACCGATCACATCGTCTGTATCGATGTTTAAAATTTCTGCTGAGCAGTGATTCTTAACAGAGCGTGATAAATATTTTTTCGGTTGCGTAACTGAATTCTTTAATCTCTTTATCTCACTAAGCCAACACTTTTGATTGTGCTGATGGCAGTTCATGTTTATCATGCGTGTCAAGCTAAACAAGTTTATATACTGTATATTCAACTCTGCTGGAGGCCTGCAATAAATATCAAAAAGTACTGTTATAAACCGTGTTAGCTACCATATTGCCGCAGTCAAAAGTGAGAGGAAAATAAAGTTGTTGTGCTTAAAACCTGATACAATCCTTGGATAATATTTATAAATGTTGGTTAGGGAAAATTTGGGGTCCAAACCAAAACCGTGTTATATCTGAATTCGTGCTATAACGAGGTCCGGGTGTTTAAATTTTTTTGTTCAAATCACAAACTAAATGAAATTGTAGATCCTGATCAGATGCCATCTGATTAAGATCTAGATCCTGATCTACACTGTTTGCAAGGGTATGGGGTTGTCAACAGCAGCAGAACAAGAGTTCAGACTCTTATATGCAGGACTGGTGGATGAAATTTTATTTTCATGCCCTAATGAAAAAGCAAAGACATATTCGAGTCTGCAGAGTCAGACTACTTTCCTATTTACATGTATTAACTGTCGTGAGCCTCAAATGCTGACAAGAGAGGACTTGTCATGATGTGTATTTGATGATGTGACTTTTGGTAACTTGTTTTATCAGACTATTCTACTGTGCCATGACTTATACATGTAATGGTTTAAATTCATCATCAGAATTGCTGAACACCATTGAGCCATCCATAAGGATGTTGAAGTGTCAGCTTTTCATGCACTGAATGTTGTTTCATATGATATGTATGAACCCTGCCAAAGCCTTCTAAAATGAGCTCCATAGATTAACAGCCATTAACCCATTCATTGTATTCAAGACAGGCTTTACATTACTTCACCCCTTCTTTAATCAAAGGGGGAAAATGACGATAGAAAATATTTTGTAATCCGTCTTCCAGGCCCCGTGGATGCCTCTTGATCATCAATCATCAATCAGACACCTGAAATAGACTTACGGAATGGCCTCAAGATTTCATATGAATTATACCCCCGGCATTCGAAGTTTTTTTCATCCTTTCGTCCATCTGTCTGTCCATCCGTGTGTTCATCTTTCCATCCATTTGTTAACATTTTGGTTATTTTTTTTTTGTCATAGTTTCTAAGATATTGTATCTTATGAACCCTTCGGTAGATTTAGTTGATACTTTCACTGAAGTTACATACTGGTGTCTAAAGATTTCATTGATGCTTGTCCCACCCCCACACTGAACTTGAGGTCAAGGTCACAGTCTTTTTACATTTGGTTAAAGTTTTATGACAAAGTTTATAGATACCTGTATGTTCTAAACTTTTAAGACAAATTCAGTTGATACTTGCATCAATGTTGCATACCAGTCCAAAGATTTCATTGATGCATACCCCACCCTGCAGCTTCAGTAACATTGATGCCCCCACCCCTTCAGTAACTTTGATGCCCTCACTCCTTTGGTTCATTTAGAATTTTTATGTTTGGTTTAGCTTTTACAGGCACATTTATAGATTCTTTTAGCTTCTTGACTTCTTCATTCATATTACATACAAGTATCAGAGGGTGGCGCTGGCCGGGGGTATACATGACCCACTGATCGCTTGCTCTAGTTTTCTCTAAAAAATAGTTAGTTTGATGATCTTTCTGGAATGATATATCTTCAGCAAACCTTGTAACATGCACTGAATTTCCTCTAAAGACTGCCAAAATTAAGACAAATTCTTTTAGCACCATTCATAACATTGCCTGTTCTAGGGATTTTTTTTTGTTTGTTGGTTTTGGTTCTACCCTCCTTTTGTAATTATGTCCCTTATTTTGAGCCGATCGTTTATCAAAGGTGGGCGCCCCCCCTCCCCCCATAGGGGCTTGAAGAAATATATGGGCTGCATGATGTTTCCACGCAGAGTTGAATCCGGCCTGCACACGAGTACTGGTAAACCACTTAGAGGATCTAAGCCTGCCAAGGCAAAGCAGTGTGAGTCGGACCGTCCATGCTAATAAACGCTATTGGTTTCATTAGGTGACAGGGCTTGAGATGTCATTTCATCTCGATGTCGGGTACAAGTCCCACAAAATTGGAAGCGACGTCTCCGAAATGACCTTTACAGTGTGATGGGGACGTTAAACCTCAAATCAAACAAACAGATCAAAGGTGGGCGAAAACAGGAGTATCCAGAGAAAAACAACATGAAGTTCCAATGCAGAAATTGGCATCTCTTGTATGACATGAGACCTAATGATTAAGAGTCAGTGCTCTTACCCACTAGGCCATGGAGGCACATCCCAACGGAGACAGGCCGGAGCAAACAGTGTAGATCCAGGATGCGGCATCTCTTCAGGGTCTACAATGTTTGCCACTCCATCAGCTATTTGCAGGCACAAAATCAGTGAGCTCTTTATATCTGTTCAAATTTTGAATGAAGTCTGGTTATGAGTTTAGGTGTCCGAATATTTGGGGTAAATACAGTAAAGTGAAATTTCAATAGCTTGAACACCAATGCCTTGTTTGCCATGACTGTCTTGAGTCAAACTCATTCTTGAGTCTAGGGATTTCTTCCCATATCTCCAGATAATAGTGAGGGACGACTAAGGGAGATTTACTTCTTATCTCAAAAATGTATGCTCTGTGTACCCATAAGAATTTTTTGTTCTTTTGCCAAAAGAAAGTTGGCAGCTCAAGCTCGTAAGCCTCAATGAGGTGATTGTAAAACATGTATGTATATAACAGGTAGTTGGCAAACAGTGCAGGCCCAGATCAGACGCCACGTTCTGCGGTGTCTGATCAGGGCCTACACTGTTTGCAAAATTTTCAGCCAATTTCCAAATAGTTTATGAAGAAAACACAACCTGACACCCCTTAATTTTGGAATGGACTCCTGCTACATATAAGAAGGAAGATTCCATTTGGTACAAAAACGGTTAATTTTGTAGAAGAAAGATATACATACATTATTTCCATCATGCCTCCTGGCCTGGGGCTTTATGAGTAAATAAAAATCAAAAATGAGTTCCCTTTAAGAGCAATGAAAACATTCATAAGAAAGAAGATGGGTCATACTATGTAGTTTCGGCTAATAAAGCCTCTTCAGTGACCCTGTAATGATCCGGCAAAGAAAGCCAGAAGAAACATACTGCAATGTTTCGAATTTCGAATAGGCAGTCGATACAAAGACTGATATAAATCAAAATGGGGTCCAAATAACTAAAAACCTGTCTAGAATATGAGTCTAAACCAATAATTTATTTTTGATTTCTCAGAATATTCACGCTGATCTCAAAGGACCAAAAGTAAAATATAAACTGCACTATGGTTGATGTACGGGGAGACATTTTACGGCCGCCACACGGCACACCACCAGCTGCAGTGAAGGCAAATAAAAATCAAAAATGAGTTCCTTTAAGAGCAATGAAAACATTCATAAGAAAGAAGATGGGTCATACTACGTAGTTTCGGCTAATAAAGGCTCAAACAAGTGAAGACCCATAAGATGCCAATCAGGTCAATTGTCAACTGCTTTGTCATCTGCCAAATACTTTTAAACTTAGCTTTTGCAAACAGTGTGGAGCAGTCTGATCTGGGTCCATGCTGTTTGCCTGTATACAAAAATAGTTATGAAA
Organism: Lucinisca nassula; assembly: GCA_963580285.1. Lineage (NCBI taxonomy): Eukaryota > Metazoa > Mollusca > Bivalvia > Lucinida > Lucinidae > Lucinisca > Lucinisca nassula. The sequence continues at coordinate 110,828,408 of OY757017.1, read as the reverse complement.
AGTTTGCAAAAAGATTCAGCAGACGACATATCAATTTTCTGATGTAGTTTTTCTCGGCATCTTAAGGGTTAAAGTTTGTTTTTTCTGATCAGTCTTGGCTTGGCCATGAGTTATGTTTGGACCACGAGATCGAAAAGTGAATAACATAGGTTCAGATGCTGCCCTGAATTTCTGATAGCTGCGCATGGAATTTTGTATCTTTTGCTGTAGCCAGTCTCAACTAAACTCCGTTCAGAAAATCTGAATCATCGATTTTTTCGTTTCTTCCTTTTAATACTCATTTTAGCCCATACATCACTATGGGAAAGTTTTAGACCTCACCCTCCGCTGATTTCTCCAGCAAGTCGTATGCCTCTGCGACAGTCAGGAAAGGCTGTGCTTATTTGGAGAACATTGCAAAACAAGGAAATGAGAGCACAGACTAAGTCCATTTGACGATGATTGTCAGGTAAAATAATAAATATTCAAATCCATGTGACGCACTTTATAAATAGATATGCAATTGCGACATACCTTATATTCGAAATGCTAGATAGAGGCTCTTTAGGAACGGGGAGTCACTAGCACGATGTGTTGTCAACAGTCGTCAAAAAGAATTATACCGATATCAGATGTGGTGTCACAGCTAATGATTTTCCACGGAGTGATCATGCAAATAAAACATAGACGCCCTTGTCATGTACAAGAGCAGTAACCACTTCTATATATGGTTTAAAAGGGTTTGTCAAACCTGTCAGAATGTCTTAGTCTGTGAAAGAAAATATAGATTTTGCAATTTTGTCCAAATAATCACAGCCTTTCCTAGCTGTCGCAGAGACATACGACTTGCTGGAGAAATCCGCGGAGGGTGAGGTCTAAAACTTCCCCATAGTGATGTATGGGCTAAAATGAGTATTAAAAGCGAGAAACGAAAAAATCGATGATTCAGATTTTCTGAACGGAGTTTAGTCTCTTTCTCCCTCTGATTCAAGAAGGGCAGTTTTTAGTTTCTGACGAAAGAATGTGCACTGTACTCGTTAACCTCTTACGTATAAGCTTGCCCAGGAAAAGTGTGGATAGGTAAACTGACAAGCACAAAAACGACCTAAAATAGAGTTGACTTGGCAGTTAAACTCTAAAACAAACAACAAAATCAACCAGTCTATTCAGCTGGAGAACTTGCAGTTGTTGCCTTTTACATGTAAGGCCATAAGCACAGTCTTGTCAAGTGAGAGCTGGATTTCACAAGACTGTTCATATAGATATTTTATGTTCACAGCATTGAATGTGATAAGACTGGATGTCCACATGGACAGTTTATATGGACAGGGTCAAATTTGACACTGTTCATATTGACAGTTTATTTGGACAGGACCAAATTTGACAGGACAGTTTATTTGGACAGGGTCAAATTTGACAACTGTTCATATTGACAATTTATGTGGACAGGGTCAAATTTGACAAGACTGTTCATATGGACAGTTTATGTTGACAGGGTCAAATTTGACAGCTGTTCATATGGACAGTTATGTGGACAGGGTCAAATCTGACAAAACTGTTCATACAGACAGTTTATGTGAACAGGGTCAAATTTGGCGACTGTTCATACAGACAGTTTATGTGGACAGGTCAAATGACAAGACTGATCATGTAGACAGTTTATGTGAACAGAGTCAAATTTGACAAATTGATTTATATATGTGCAGACACCCAGAGTTTAATTTGACACTTGAATTTGACAGTGTCATATGACACCATAAAATTCAAGTGCTAAGCCGGCCAAAGATTGTCTGCACAGCCTAATGAATTGTAAAGAACATGAGTTTACATTTTATTGCAAGTCAGAATGATCATGATATAAAAATAGTCATTAAACATTTGTTATGGATTGTATGCCTTGTTTTGTCCATGATACAGGTACTAGACGGCCACTCCCGGAAGCCCTGATACAGTACCTTGGCAAACAGTGCAGGCACAGATCAGACACTGCACAATGCAGTGTCTGATCAGTACCTTCACTGTTTGCAATTTCCTAAAATTTCTATATGTAGTGAGGAAGATTCTGTTCAGTTTAAAATGGGTTAAATGGGCAGCATCACAGCAAAATGTAGGTTTTGTCTTTAACGTCCCCCTCTACACAATATAGGACATTTTGGAGACACTGCGTCCAATTTTGTGAGACTATGCAGCAAAATGTGTGTTTATGAACACTATAGGTTATCCATTGCCACAAGTGTACACACTATATGTAGAAACAGCTGAAATGTTCCACCTACATGTGGAAGATTCCATTCATGTCATTTCCCTTGATACTGTTGTGATTGCCCTCAACAAAACAATGCTGCTGGCAGCACTATTAACCACTAGGCCCTGCACAAGACCAAGGAGTCATGTCCAGAGTTATTGCCCTTGAAAGTGTGGCAGTTACTCTTGACACAATGTTGCCAAAATGTTCAGAGTAGATATTGTGCAAGTGTTCTAGTCCCTCCAAGTCACTTCTACTTCATCTGTTCTATACCTATAAAATAAAAGGAAAAACACACCCAAAAATTAAGATTATAGACAGTTCAATCCTATTTTCCATGAATATTCAGCTTTTTGACCAGCATTTTTAAGCTTGCCTGTTTTAACGTTCAAGAGGAAAAGCTAAAGGGCCACCTTGGCATACTGTGTAAGAGCTCCAACTCTTCATCTTGTGGGTGCAAGCCTTGCAATGGCCACCTGTGAGTACCCAAGTTCTGTGACGGAAGGTGAGGTAGTTTTTCTGTGGGTTCTATGGTTGTTGCCCATCCCTGATTAACTATCAGTGCAGTATAAGTGAAATTATCTGGAAAGGGCCATAAAACTCAAATGCAATGTCTAAAAGAAATAGCAATGTTTTCAGAGGACAACTTTCTCCACACCATAAATAAGACTGAAAAACAATATGTGACTTTGAATACCTAAGAAGAATGCAAGACTTTCCGATGAGTCTTTAAACTGAGCTCTTGTCTCCAAATGCCCATAAGTGTTGGTAGGACGAAAAACTCAATCACAAAAGCCAAAGAAGAATGAAGCCTTTGTTATCTAGTCCGTTCATGCAAGAATGTTTCAATTTGTTCAAGAGGTAAGGGACAGACAAGCAACAAGAGCACCGCATGCGGGTGCCAACGCTCGACTGCAGTTTCTTTTAGTTAAACAAAAAAGGGGCATAACTGAGCCAAAAATATTTTGAGGGTTACCTCACCTATTGGTATGAGTCCCCATTTTCATAATGAGCAACTAGTCCGAGTTTCAAGTAAATATGTTCAGTAATGACAGAGATATTACAAAAGGTCCAAGTTTTTGCACGACGACGTCGCCAGAGCTATGACAATACCTCGTCGTTATCTTCGAAAACAGCCGAACTAAAAATAAAACAAGCTTTACATTTGAGTGACCTCAAGGGGAATGAATGCACCTTCAGCAGAGGCAACTTCTCTAAAAGTATTTTGTCTCCCATGTCAATAGGGGTCAACTTTTAAAGCAAATAATTTACTCGTGAGGAGCAAATTCTTTCCTTTCAGAGTAGACCACATTTTCAATGGGACAGGGCTCATAAAAAAACTGAACAGCAAGTCCTGAAAGTGGTCACCCTTTGAAAAATAGTGGAGAAATTTGCCAGGTGTTCCTATTGCCCTAAAAACATTTGTGCAAGCTGATTTGCACCTTTGTTTTTCGCATATGGCAAAAAGACATTTTCTCATGACAAAGCTTTTTTACATATGCTTGATTGTTAATGATACTAAGTATAGGAACAGACAGGCCTAAGCAAACAGAGCAGACCCAGATCAGAATGCTCTTTGCCATTCCATCTCCACTTTTTGGACTCCTTGCTAGATCGCGCAACAAAATTGTTAAAAGTTTAGGAGAATTACATCAAGTCCTCAACGTGTCAAAATTTTTAGGATTTTTATGGTAAGGATGGCAGGTATACCTTTGTGTACATGTGGTTTCTGAAAGGGGTGTAGTCTGACCAGATCTGAACATCTCATAACCTGCCTGGGCTATCATCGCTCCATTGTCAATACAAAATCTGAAACAAAAGATGAATTACTGAACAATCTAATTTGCAAAAGAAAACCTTCACAATTAACCATGATGAGCATTACCAAGGAACGACTGGCATGAATTACCAGCCATTCACTTCTTACATTTATCATTTCATAAATTACCTGCTTGCATAACAAACAAGTCACAGAAAAACAATCATCTTCTACCTTTTTCGTGTTCAAACGTTCTCTCCGCCACATTTTGTGGGAGCAGGTCATGTGAGGGCTACGATCATTCTATCTTGGATGAAGGAGTTCTCTGGAGTGCTCTGGAGCAGCTACTCTGTCACACTTGATTTTGAGTAAAAAGAGGAGTTCTCCAATCAGCTAAATCAAGTCTGCCCCAAGGAATATTTTATAAATCCAAACATGATCAAAACCCTTTTCATATGGGCTGCTTACACAGAATACAGCCTCCCTTCGCTGCAAAAAGTTTGAAATAATGTAATGAGCCATCATGAGGACCAATACAATTTGCCATTATATTACAGGGGACCCCTAGCTGTAATGACAGTATTTGTTCCCTATCAATTTATCGCTATAAGGAATCTCAATAAGACGTAGTAAAATAGTGATTAAGGAATTTCTCCATTAATTATTACTCCTAGAAACAAATGTTATGGGCAGGTTATAATAGTCTTGCCGATGCATTTCTAACAAATATCCACATTTCTTTCTTGAAGTACTAAATAATTACAATATTCTTGAATATATCTACTAATCGTCTCATCTTGAACTAAGGTTTTGCTTGACGCTAAAAATTGTTGTTATAACATGTTTTGTTATTTCAAATGTCAGAATAAAGATGGGTGACTGTAATCATTTAGATAAACCCCCTAATTTCTAAACTGAACAAGTTCAAATTCAAAGGTGGAAGAGTCCACTTAAGCAACTAAGGGGGAATCAGTTAGATACAGAACAATTAGAATCAAACTCAAAGTGGTAAGAAATCTTTAACTTTCCGTAAAAATTCCGACACCTTGGGGACTTACAAGTAATTCTCCTAAAATTTTAACAAATTTGTTTCATGATCCGGCAAGGAGTGCAAACAGTGCTGAGGAAATGGCAAATAGTGTAGACCCTGATCAGACTGCTCCTTCAGGATCTGGGTCTGCACTGTTTGATTAGGCCTTTCTGTCCCAATATGTAGAATCATTACGGTAAGATTCACAGACACTGCAGTAAGAATTCAGTTCTAATCTGGAGGGTATTGTACAGAGACATACCTTTCGTCTGTAGCATACAATTTTGCCCCTCTTTCTCTAGCCATAATTTCCATCATTTCTTGTAACCTTTCATTACCTGTGAAAATAAAGTGGGCAGTAACAGATTGTAAGGCAAGAAAACATGCCTAGTTGATTCAAACCTTTCACCCCTCAATTTCCCAAGTGGACTCTTCTATATTTGAATTTGGACATTTCTTCTATGTCTCATTAGTAGCAGAAGCGTCATTTAAACAATCTTATCAATGCTTTTACCAGTTTATCATTTTTCTTGTTTTTCCATAAAAACATATTGTAGCTTCTATGTACCTCCCTTTTTTCATGCACTGTCTCAATGATTCAGTGCCTTTTTTCATATGCAAAAGCTACTAACATTTTTCAGCCAAAATACTAGTATATTTGCCATATTAAAGGATCAAGTTTTAATAATTTGTTAACTAACAATGTTGTTCGTTTTGAACAACTGACCCCAGATTGCCAGTGGTAGTAATTTTAATTATTTCCCAGCAAATGCAATATCTAAGCCTTATAAAGATTATAAGAATCTTATATGGGTGTGAGCCTGTGAGGGATGGCTGGAAAAATCCGTCCTGAGGTCACTGTCAGACATCACAAGGCTTCTTTTTAGCTCACCTGTCACGTAGTGACAAGGTGAGCTTTTGGGATCACTTTTTGTCCGTCGTGCGTCCGTGTGTGCGTCCGTCAGTGCGTCCGTAAACTTTTTCTTCAAACGACATCTCCTCCTAAACCACTGATCGGATTTTGACCAAACTTCACAGGAATGATCCTTAGGTGGTCCCCTTTCAAAGTTGTTCAAATGATTCTGGTCCATTGCACATCTAGGTCACAGGAGCCAAAAATAGATTTTTTTCACCGAAAACTTAAGAAATCTTCTTCTCTGAAACCACAAGGCCCAGGTCTTTGATATTTGGTATGAAGCTTCATCTAGTGGACATCTACCAAGATTGTTCAAATTATAGTGCTGGGGTGAAAAATGCCCCCGCTCCAGGGCCCTTTGGTTTTACATGGGCTTATATGGGGAAAACTTTAAAAAAATCTTCTTCTCTGAAACCGCAAGGCCCAGATCTTTGATATTTGGTATGAAGCTTCATCTTGTGGACCCCTACCAAGATTGTTCAAATTATAGTGCTGGGGCCAAAAATGCCCCCGCCCCGGGGCCCTTTGGTTTTACATGGGCTTATATATGGAAAATCTTTAAAAATCTTCTTCTCTGAAACCGCAAGGCCCAGATCTTTGATATTTGGTGTGAAGCTGCATCTAGTGGACCCCTACCAAGATTGTTCAAAATATAGTGCTGGGGCCAAAAATGCCGCCGCTCCGGGGCCCTTTGGTTTTACATGGGCTTATATAGGGAAAATCTTCTTCTCTGAAACCGCAAGGCCCAGGTCTTTACTATTTGGTATGAAGCTTCATCTAGTGGAGCCCTACCAAGATTGTTCAAATTATAGTGCTTGGGCCATAAATGCCCCCTCCCCGGGGCCCTTTGGTTTTACTTGGGCTTATATAGGGAAAATCTTTAAAAATCTTCTTCTCTGAAACCGCAAGGCCCAGATCTTTGATATTTGTTATGAAGCCTCATCTAGTGGACCTCTACCAAGATTGTTCAAATTATAGTGCTGGGGCCAAAAATGCCCTGCCCCGGGGCCCTTTGGTTTAACATGGGCTTATATAGGGAAAATCTTTAAAAAATCTTCTTCTCTGAAACCGCAAGGCCCAGGTCTTTGCTATTTGGTATGAAGCTTCATCTAGGGGACCCTAACCAAGATTGTTCTAATTATAGTGCTGTGGCCAAAAATGCCCCCGCCCTGGGGCCCTTTGGTTTTACATACATGTAGGCTTATATATATATATAGGGGAAATCTTTAGAAAATCTTCTCTGAAACCACCAGGCCCAGGTCTTTGATATTTGGTATGAAGCTTCATCTAATGGACCTCTACCAAGATTGTTCAAATTATAGCCTTTGCGCCAAAAATGTCCCTGCGCTGGGACCCAGTAGTTTTACATAGGCATATATAGGAAAAAAACCTTTAAAAATCTTCTTGTCCAAAACCAGAAGGCCCAGGTCTTGGTTATCTGGTGTGAAGCTTCAACTAGTGAACCTCAGCTGAGATTGGTCAAATTATAGCCCTGGCGCCAAAAATGCCCACGCGCCAGGGCCAGCTGGTTTTACATAGGCTTATATAGGGAATTCCTATAAAAATCTTTTCTGAAACCAGAAGGCCCAGGTTTTTTATATTTGGTCTGAAGCCTTATCTAGTGGACCGCTACCAAGTTTATTCAAATTATAGCCCTTGGGCTAAGAATGCACTAGAGACACTGATACTCAGGTGAGCGATTCAGGGCCCTCTTGTTCTTGCACTCCTTCCATTTCTTAGCTGGATTTTTAATGCTGCAGTCACTTTGGTTACCAACATCTGCCATATTTTGATGACACTACAGGAATGTTTAATGATGTCACATAACATGCTGTGACGTCTACCTTAGCAATGGCATATATGAGGTCATACTCAACCAGTGCATTTATCAAATGCGCAAGAATATTCGATTTTAGGTAAGAACACCAGGGTTAGAAGAGAATTTTTATCCCAAGCTTAAACTATTGATTTCCTTATCTGGTGTGCAAGAATATCTCGTCCTGCTGTGCAAACTAATATAGCCACACCCCACACTGAATTTCAACCAAACAGATTACTTGATTCTAAAAAATTTACAAACTGGCTGTCAAACAGTGCAGATACTGGTTAGGCAGCTTCTTCTGTGTCTACACTGCTTGCAAAGTGTAGTGTATAATCTGGTTCAGCTGTTTTGTTTGTTTGTATTGGAGTTTAACGGCCCAATCAACACTATTTTTAGGTCATTTTTGAGCCGGTCAGTTTAACTATCCACACTTTCCCTGGGCTGGCTTATACGTAAGCAGTTAAATAACCAGTACAGTGCACATTCTTTCGCCAGAAACTGGTTCAGCTGGACAAGGGGTAATGATTCCAAGTCATTTTCTTTCACCTTTACCACTCTCTGGGCCAATTCAACAGACAACAAAATCAGTGATATTTTTCTCATTTTTGCCAGAAAACAGGACAAACCATCTCATGCAAATGGTCTCCATAGGAGATCATTTGCATGAAATGTCAAATCCTGCTTTCCAGGAGAAATAAGAATACGTCAAAATGTTGTCTGCTGAAAAAAAAAATACCAAGCATGCAGAGTGTTATAGAGGAAGGGATAGGGTTCAAAACTCTCATTGTGTTGCATCCCACTTACATCCAACTCCACCCACTATTAGGACTTCCTGTGAGCCACAATGAGCCATTGCTCTCTCTGCAAGCATAAAATACCATAAATGCATAAAATATCATACAAGACTACGGCTGCTAGTATCAAATATGACAGAACTGAACTTGAACAGTTTAGAGCTGATGTTAGAGTTGATTCAAATCTTGATGGCTGGATGAACACATATGTTTGTACGTCCCTTTCAAGATTAACTTACTTATATCGAGCTGATCGTTAATCACTGGTGGGCAAACCCCAGAGTACCTGGAGAAGAACCTGACCATCCACTGCAGAACTTGAGTGACCCGAGTGAGCGGTGAACCCACAGCAGTGTAAGAATCAGCCCTCTTAATCCCTAGGCCACAGAGTCTTATTTATGATATATTCAATCAATAATCAACCCTTTAAACTGCCAACCATGACAGGCAGATGGCATTTTCAAAGTATGTTGTTTTTTTATTTTTCAGAGAAAGTAAAGCTTGCCACTACATGTGAATAATCTGCTAATTGGCAAGCTTTTTTTTTCCTTTGAAAAACAAGACTGTCTTCTGCTTCAGAATTTCCCAAGGTGCTAATCATTCTACACTCTTTTTCTTACAAGTGCTAACACACATTAACCCCTTTTATACGGGAAACCTATAAATGGACCACTGTAAACAGTGCAAGCCCAGATCAGATGCTGCATAGCAAGGTGTCTGATCAGGGTCTTCATTGTTCGCAAAAACTTTGGCCATTTTCTAAATAAATTTTACGGTTACCATGACCTGGCACCCTGAAAATCTGAAAAAGACTCCTGCTATGTACAAGGCAGAAGATTCCATTCAGTACAAAATGGGTGAAAGCCTTATGGAGAAGTGTTTAAATCCCATACAAAAAAAAAAAAAAAAATTGTGGCAGCCTTGACAAGAAATAAGAACAAACCCTGTTCTTGCAATTTGTGAACAACAAAAGTGAAGATCAGCCTGCATATCTATATCTGATCAGCTCTTTTAAAAAATGTTCACTGCTTCGTAGTACTATATCTCTAGAGTCTATATTTATAATTTCAAGACACTTGCTAGTCTGTAAAACTGCACAGGCTGGTTTGTTGAAAACACCCGGAGACGGGACTGAGACAGGGCTTATATCACTAGAGAAAGCGACCAGTGGGTCACGTATACTCCCGACCAGTGCCATACTCTGATATATCTTTTGAGCTTGTATGTAATATGAATGAAGATGTCAAGAAGCTATAAGAATCTATAAATGTGCTTGTAGAAGCTAAATCAAACAAAACTAGAATTTGTTTTTCTACAAAAACACATACGTCTCCCTCGTTTTTGACCTCTTAAGAATGCCTTGACATTGGAGGTATTGAGCTGGGTCTTGTGTGAAACACATCAGCTAATAAAGATGAATATTTCTGCAAAGTAACTTTAAAAAGTTCATGGAGAAATAAAAAAGTTATTGGCTGTGCATAAAAAAGCCCTTTTTTTACCTTTGACCTCTACCAGTAAGTATGGCCTTGACCTTTGAGGTACAATACATCGTCTCATGATGGTTAACATTTCTGCCAAGTAATTACATAATCCATCAAAGAATAAGGAAGTTATTGACTGTCCCTTTTTTTTACTTTTGACCTCTAGGTATGACCTTGACATTAGAGGTATGGACCTTGGTCTTGCAACTGACTCGTGGTCTAATGACGGTGAACATTTCTGTATGGTTATTTTATGAAGTCCATCCAGAAATAAAAAAGTTACTGACTGGACACAAAAAAAACAAAAACTTTTTTTTACCTCTGACCTCTTAGTATGACCTTATAGGTACCAATGGTTAACATTTCTGCCAAGTAATTTCACAATCTATCCAGGAATAAGAAAGTAATTGACTGAACACTAAAAAAGGCCCCTTTTTTGTCCTTTGACCTCTTAGTACAACCTTGACATTTGAGGTACCAACTTGGGTCATGCACCCAACACATCGTCTCATGGTGGTTAACTGTTACATTTCTGCCCAGTAATTTCAAAATCCATCTAAAAATAAGAAAGTTATTGACCAAACATAAAAAGGCCCCTTTTTTACCTTTAACCTCTATGTATAACCTTGACCTTTCAGGTACCAAACTGGGTCATGCGCGCAACACATCGTCTGATGGTGGTTAACATTTCTGCCAAGCAATTTCAAAATCCATCTAAAAATAAGAAAGTTATTGACCAAACACGAAAAAAAGGCCCCTTTTTCACCTTTGACCTCTATGTATGACCTTGACATTTGAGGTACCACACTGAATTATGCATGCAACACATTGTCTCATGATAGTTAACATTTTTGCCAAGTAACTTCAAATTCTATCTAAAAATAAGAAAGTTATTGACAAAACACGAAAAAAAGGCCCCTTTTTTTACCTTTGACCTCTAAGTATGACCTTGACCTTTGAGGTACCAACCTGGGTCATGCACGCAACACATCGTCTTATGGTGGTTAACATTTCTGTCATGTGATTTTAAAATCCATCTCAGAATAAGGAAGTTATTGACCAAACACGAAAAAAGGCCCTTTTTTTGACCTTTGACCTCTAAGTATGACCTTGACCTTGGAGGTACCGACCTGCCTCATGCACACCACACATCGGCTCATAGTTGCTAATATTTCTGCCAAGTAATTTTAAAATCCATCTGAAAATAAGAAAGTTATTGACCGGACACGATTTGCCCATACATACATACCGACAAACTTCCAAGGGAGATAATTCAAAACGTATAAATGCAAGAGTTATAGTTCTTGCGCACTGCACGTCGTCTAATACTGATTAATATTTATATGAAGTTTCGTGAAGATAGCTCGAACGGCTTTCAAGTTATAGAGCGGACACGAAAGTGTGACAGACAGACAGATGGACAGACAGACGCCCGGGGGAAAAACAATGTCTCTCCGAAAAAAAAAAATTTCGGGGGAGACATAATTTCTAAATGGACCAAGTGAGTGAGGGCATCAAAGTTACTGAAGGGGTGGGGGTATCAATGTTACTGAAACAGCAGGGTGGGGTATGCATCAATGAAATCTTTGGACTGGTACATTGATGCAAGTATCAACTGAATTTGTCTTAGAGTTTAGAACATACAGACATCTATAAACTTTGTCATAAAACTTTAACCAAATGTTAAATTTCTAAGTCTGTGACCTTGACCTAAAGGTCACTGTGGGGGGTGGGACATGCATCAATGAAATGTTTAGACCAGTATGCAACTTCAATGTAAGTATCAACTAAATCTATCACAGGGTTCAGAAGGGAATCGAGACAGTTCCCCTACAAGACAGTTCCCCGACACGGTTTTTGGAGACAGTTGCCCAACACATTTGAAGACAGTTCCCCGACACTTTTGAAGACAGTTCCCCGACACTACTGTTCAAAGTCAAATGACCTGTGACTGATCATGATAATTATCAAAATTGATAGTTATTATGTGTTCATCAATATTTTGAAGACAATTCACCGACAGACGTTTAGAAATATTAAATTATGGGTTTGTCAACATTTTTGAAGACAGTTCCCCGACAGACTTTTACATGATGTATAAAATAACAGCTTAAACTTGATACCATTATCAATAAGTTTAATGAATACACCTGAAATTAAGCGAACTAGCATGTTCAGTTAATAAACATGCACACATATAAACAAAACAAAAATGTCTTCTAGGAAACGCAATAGAATATTTCTAATTGTCATTTTTCCATATAATAAACATTTGAAAAATGAAGATGAGTTCAAAGTTTTTGTTTAAATAAATATTATTAAAGTATAAGAATATGAAATAGATATCTTAAATAGAAGTGGAGGCAATGATAATGCTGTTATGCGAACAATAATGATAATTATTTGACTATCAATCAATCAGTGCCGTGTACATGCGCGTGTGTCAGAGTTGATGAGCTTGTACACCCTTATCAGATGATAAGCTGACTTGACTGACACGTCTCTCTCCATGTCCCGACACAGAAAGACATTGCCTCTCCAAATCACAGGTATACTTAATGTATTCACAATGATCACTTAGCTTTTATTATCCCCAATTATCCCTAATTGCTAATTAGGTCATTAAGACTATGAACAATAGTGTCGGGGAACTGTCTTCAAAAGTGCCTGGGAACTAATTGCCAATTATAATTATCAGTCACAGGTCATTTAACTATGAACAATGGTGTCGGGGAACTGTCTTCAAAAGTGTCGGGGAACTGTCTTCAAATGTGTCTGGGAACTGTCTCCAAAAACCGTGTCGGGGGAACTGGATTGTCGGGGAGCTGTCTTGTTCCCGTTCAGAAGATACAATCTCTTAGAAACTTTGAAGCAAAACTTTAACCAAAATGTTAATGGACGGACACATGGGCGGACGAACGAATGGCAGGACAAAAACATTATACCCCCATAGCATACTTTGTATGCGGGGGGTATAATAAGAGAAAATATACCTGTTATTTCTACCAACATTGCAAACACTGTCTCCTGCAGAGAGAAGCAGAGATCTTCTGGAGAATATTCTCCACTCTTTATAAACCCTGGAGCTTTTTCCTGTAATGTAAATTACAATGAAACTTTGCTGACTTGAACACCAATGGCCTGTTTACCACAGCTGATCTTGAAAAGGAAAATTTTTCCCATAACTCCAGATATAAATATATTTGGGATCATTTAGGGAGAATTTTCTTATTTCATGTTGAAAATGTATGTTGTGGGTACTCATTAGAATCGCCTCTAGAGGCGATTCTATCGCATCTAGAGGCAATTCTAATGAGTACCCACAACATACCTTCATTTAGAAGAAAATCAGAAAGATATTCATATCATGACTCCTCCCCTGGGGCTCTTGATCTGATTAACCCTCAGTGACTCAAATTACTTGTCTCAAACAAACTTGTATGATCCCTTAGGCATTCAAACCTACCTAACTGCCACTACTCAGGGATGTTTCTGCTTGTATGTCTGTGCCAAAAAAGGAACCATTCCCAAGGCAGAGAGGCTTTAAGTGTGTTTATTTCCCAATTCTGATAAAATACATGACAACCTATTATAACCCAAGTTTTGGGGCGCATTGCAGAAACAAACTGAGTTTTATCAAAACAAAAATCCATCAATTGGGGGAAAAGTATCAATTATTTAGAAAAGAATGACTATTTATGATCATTTTTCTTCATTATCTATACATTTCTGAGTTCCATCTTCAAACTGTGTCATATCCAAAACTGAATAAGTAACTCTCCAAAACAGGAGAAAAATAACTTGGTCACTATATATAGATTACAAAGGGAAGACAGCTAATTGTAGTTCCTCATATCAGTTTGATGCCCTGATGCAAGAAGATACCAGACACTTTTGCATTATCTAACCACTGGAGAAAGGTAGATCACAGCTGTTTTATGACCTACCTCGATATACGAGAGTAGTCCTGAGAAAGATACATCCATCCCCTTCACTGCATATGGTAGTTCTAGGAATTTCTTGCCCCTGTAATGATGAAAACCATTAGGATAATACACACTATTCGAATCAGCAGAATGGGAGAGAAGGAAAGTAGAAAACACCTCATGATTGATGTCCACAACAGAATGTTGCTTGACTCAGCAGGGGTCGAACTGGCAATCTCCAGAATGATCCTGATCACCAGTCAGACAACCATCAGACTTAACGTAATAATCCTAAGCTTTTGCACAGACAGGTCAAGGCAAACAGTGCAGACCCAGATCAGACTGCTGCTAAAGGAGCAGTCTGATCAGGGTCTACACTGTTTGCCATTCCGTCTCCTCTTTTTGGACTCCTTGCTGGATCGGAAAATAACCTTGTTTGAATTTTAGGAGAATTACAGCAATTTCTCACGGTGCCCCAATTTTTAGGAACTTTAACTAGTGCAAATCCATCTTGATATTTTGGTCTATTGTGAAAACGAGCCAGTAACCTGACTCTAAATCACAAGATAAATCATCATCATACACATCACTGTTTTAACCTATTTTATACAGTAAAGCCCAGAAACAGGACATAGACATAGAGGAGACGGAATGGCAAACAGTGCAGGCCCAGACCAGGTGCCACATTCTGTTGCTTCTGATCAGTAGGACCTGACAAATCCATTGCTCAGCTGCCCGGGACAAGTCTAAATTTTGGCTGGGCAAGTGATTTTTTATTTAACTTGCCCAGAAAAATGTATAGAATATACAATGTATAAGAAATATTGTAATTCCAAGCTATTTTCAAGATGCAGTGGACTGCCGGGCAAGTGGTTGAAACTTGGATTTGTCAGGCCCTAGATCAGGGCCTTCATTGTCTGCAAAAGGTTCAACCATTTTCACAATAAATTTCTATAAATAACTCAATGTAACACCCCAAAATTTATAAATGGACTCCTACTATATAAGGTAGATTCCATTCCAGACAGAAAGACTTCAATTTCGAGAAGCCAGCTGAAACAGTCCCTGAAAAAATTTCTTAGAACTGGAGTGAAAGACAGATGGTCTAATAATGGTGTGGATAAGAGCTAGCAACCCAATTCATAATCCCACAATACAACACACTGTCCATCAATATAATCAACTTTAAGATACTAGATTAACCCTTTCAACCCAAGTTTCTGATCTTTGATTGGGATATGCATCCATAACAGATGTTTCATATGTGTCACTAAAACTAAATGGCAAACAAAGTAGATCCAGATCAGATGGCTCATATGGATCTACACTGTTTGCATAAGTATCTGTACCAGGCTACAGAGTTGAAAGGGTTAAAACAGTTTCTGAAAAGAAAAACAAATGTGAGGATTACCGGTAACAGTCAATCTGATATTAGACGGAAAAAAAATGGATAGAAAGAGAAATACATGAATAAATGCACAGATTGTAGCCCATGGACAGGTACACATTATCTGCCATAGTTTCTAGCTTAAAATGTTATTATTTAAACCTCTTGCCAAATTTTATATTAAAGGTCATGGCTCTAGCTTCTATAGTTTCTGAGGAAACAGTGGCTACAGAATTGGGGAGTTATGGAGTCATGGAATCACTGCCATATCAAATCCAGTAAATATGTAGCCACACTCTTTCATTGCTAAAAAATACTTTTGGACCACTTGAACAACTAAGTGGTTTTGGAAGAGATGTCCGTTGAAGTAAATGTTGACAAAGGAGGTTGAATGGACACCAGACACAAAGCAGGCACAAAAGTTCACCATTAGCATCTTGTGCTTATGTCACTAAAGACAATTAGAAGGAAACATATACTCTCTAAATGATTTGCTTTTGAGTCAGTCTAGAAAGAAAATAATATATGAATTAAAATATCACTGACAGTTTTAAATGTCTGTTTTCTACTCACTTTTTAGCTAACTGTTCAATGTTGTATCCTGGACTAGGATCATTAGATAGCTGTAAAGAAAATATTCTACATTATAACCGTCATTAAACAGCCACCAAGGAAAACTCCAAACTGGCTGGTTAAAGGCAGTGGTTGTTTAGCAGAGGAAAATGTCTGAGATGATGTATGGCTATATCAAAACAGATGAAATGTGGGCTATCTGAAGACAGCCCAATTTGGAATTATAAAAAGAAAATAAACTAGAGCTGCCGCCTAACGGGCGCCAATTATACCCCCTCATGTGTTGTCAGACAAATTTTTACAAGTATTTGACCTTGAGGAAGGTCAACGTAAAGGTCAAGGTCAGGTTTGTGTATATCAATCTTAAGTACTAGTGGCAAGGTGTGTGGTCTGTGAATATTAAAGAAATCGGTCAAAGAATAAGGAAGTTATGAGCAATGTTAAAGTTTTTTGTAACGGACCGACGATGACGACAGACGACAAGCTGACTCCTATATACCCCCTTCAAACTTCGTTTGCGGGGGTATAATGATGGATAGGTGTCAGATAAGTCATACTCATCTGATTATCTCCATTGTTTATTTTTCTTTTCCTTGCTGCTGAAGAAAGGTGGTTGTTAAAAACAAGTGGCTATATGTTGAGGTCTTACACATATGTTTTCCACAAAAGACTTCGAAAGTTGAATGGAAATTTGTCTATGCTCAAGAAGCCCAGGGTCAACACTAGATGTGTTTGACTATGCTTTTTATCCATACATACTAGCTTACTCTTTAGTTTAAATCATCAAAGCAAAATTGTAAAGCAGACAGCAATCTATTTTGTTTACTTTTACTAAAGAAAAAAAAAGCTTGACATTTCTTGTCTGTCTAGCATTTATACTGAAAATTAAGAGCCAGTGAAGCAACTGCTGATTTCAGAAGTTTGCTATCAATCCCACATTCAGTCAAATGTTGGTCTGACAGCAAATATAGGACAACTTTCTGCTGTTCCACTGACAGTTTTCAGGAACAGAGAAATATCTTTGCCCTTAGCACTCACTATTTAAGGGGAACAGATACACCTAGCATAATTTATGCCATTTTTAGATGAGAGACAACTTCTTAAATTTTTATTTACTTTTCTAGAAACTCACCCCCTTCTGAAAAAGAGTCTACTCTTAAAGCAAAGCATTTGCTCGTAAGTAAAGGGTCTACTCTTAAAACAAAGAATTTACTCCTTAGCAGCAAATTCTTTCCTTAAGAGTAGACCCTGATTGGCAACAAAGATTTTGTTTGTTTGAGGTTTAACGTCCCCGTCAACACTGTGTAGGTCATTTTTGAGACGTTGCTTCCTATTCTGTGGGACTTATACCCAACACTGAGATAAAATGACAGCTCAAGCCCTGCCGCCCAACAGGGTTTATATGTATGGAAGGTCTGACTCACAGCACTTTTCCTGGGCAAGTTTAGAACGTCTAAGTGGTTTACGAGTACTCAATGCAGTTTGTGCGGTCGGTTTCAGCTCTGCATGGAATCATCATGCAGCCCAATCTATTTCTTCAAGCCCCGATTGGCTGGGGCAGAGCATCAAAGATAAAAATATTCTGAAGATGTATCTATTCCCATCATTAATGTTGACTAGTCCACAAACCTCTAGCCCAATCAAAGCCAGTCCATACCTTTAATACTCTAGCAAACCTATCGAGACAGTTTCCAACAGCTATATCTATAGTTTCTCCAAATATTCTGTACCGTCTTTGTAAATATGCTATCACCTGTGAAAAAAAAAAATAAATAGGATTTGTGTGTAATGGGCCTCCATTGCCGAGTGGGTAAGTGCGCTGGCTCTTAATCATTAGGTCTCTCCCTGCTGTGGTCTTGCTCAGGTCACATGTGAGATGCCAAGTTCTGCAACGACAGGTCAGGTGATTTTTCTCAAGGTGCTCCGGTTTTGAAAGGGCCCTAAAACCAAATCCAAACCAAATAGGATATGTTTGTAAAAACAAATGCCCATGAAAGGCCTTGTCAGAAAGTAGGTCAATGGTTAGTCAAAATCATTGACAGCAACAGAAAGTCTTGTAACAAGCAATATGTATGCTAATTTAAATAAGAAAGCTATATGGAAATAATTCAAAAGTTCAGACCGGCAGATAGACAGTCCAAAACATGTAGCTTATCCCTCATCATGCTGTAATAAGCAAACATTTTTTTTTTTACTTTCATTTTATTGCCAATATTTTTTTATCCTGCTGAACACAATAATCCCTTCCTCTGCAAACTGTAGATTCAGATCATATGGCTTCTGAAGAAGCCATCTGATCAGGCTCTACACTGTTTGACATTCAGTTTGTGAATTTTTAGGAATAAATTACATCCAGCCATCTGATTGGTTCAAAGTCTGAAATTGGTGTGGATAAATTAATTTATTAAGCAGGACAAGAATTTAAGGCCATCTCTATGAAGCTATTCCCTGTTGAAAAAGGCAACTTTTCTGAATTCCTTTTTAAACATATTAGAAACCTCCATTATGTGGTAGCTACTTGTCTCATAAAACAAGGGTGCTTGTGGATTCAATTCAGGGATCTATTTTGTTTAAGTTGAGGTTTTATGTCCCCATCAACACTATTTAGGTCATTAACATTGCTTCCAATTTTGTGGGACTTTTCTCAGACATTGAGATGAAATGACAGCTCAAGCCCTGCTGCCCAAACAAGCCAAAAGGGTTTATTTTAAGGGAGGGTCAGACTTGCATCACTTTGCCTGGGAAGGCTTAGATCCATTATGCAGTTTACCAGTACTCATGTGAGGTCAGTTTCAGCTCTACGTAGAAGCATCATGCAGCCCAATCTATTTCTCCAAGCCCTGGTGGGAGGAGGCCCTCAGGGATCTATAGATGTGTCTTAAAACCAAGGTTACAGCTCGATATGACTGTAGTTGTTGGTGGGATGTAAAACAATGAAATGTTAGGTGGCAAATCTATGGACACAATGGTTGAACAGTCCCAAAGGTCTCTTAAGAGAGGAAACTATTTTTTAAAGAAGAATTGGGCTTAATTTTAGCTGGTCTTAACCCATTCCCACATGGGCACTTTGTGAATTTTGCTGATTTTTACAGTGTTGCCTGGGACAGTAACTTCATATAGTCATTATTTCATAATGAATGGTCCGTTTTACACCAAACTCAGCATGAATGTTCACTGGGCAGTAGCCTTACAAATGGAACCTTTTTCAGGCTATGGTAAAGAGGGGGCATCTCGAAATTGTCCAAAAATGTGATTTCACATTGTATTGTTGACAGAATCTTAATCTCCACACTGTTGTCAAGGCAACAATTAAGGGATTTGACACTGGAGTTTTTCACTGTCCGCAGCAAGTTTTGCCAGCGTCAATTTTGAGGTATTTTTGACCCCAGACACCCCAGGTTTTATTTCAGCAACTAGCATAGCTATCCAGGGGTGGGGAATGCAGACTTTTGGTGGTTCTGGGCTCAAAAAGTGTGTGTGAGGGGTGGGGTTCAGATGCCTAAAGGACGTATCTGAGTGGGAAAAGGTTAATCATCGGATTATCAGACAGCTTAAATTTGCCTGTTTTGTATTACAGTCACAATTCAAGCACTTGAACAACCTGGGACCAAACACATTAGTGACCCTTATGAAACTTTGCTTCTTTGACCCATATTGATAGTGGTGACAAAACTATTTATTTTTGAACAAGTTATCTGCCTTTATGGTGAAACAATTCAATACACTTCAACCTATCTATGCCACTATTGTGGAGTGCTTTGGTGCAGTGGCAAAGCATCGGATTTGAGATCTAGAGGTAGCCGGTTCAATCCTTGCAAGCACCAAGTGTTGTTTCCTTGAGCAAGAGACTATATCCACATTGTTTAGTACCTGTTTCTACCAAAGAAGAGGAAGAAAAGGGGACCACATGGAAGATTAGTACTAGTTTACTTAATGTGTAACCCTCTATAAATAAAGTTGATTATTATTATTATTGTTGGAGGGAGGTCAGGTTGGGGTTAATCCAAAGCCATTTCCATGTTAGTTAAACAAACAAGTTATATCCAAACAAAGATGCATAGATCACAAAGAAGAAGGACCATTTCTGTTTTTTTTTATATAATCTATATGTTTTTGGGGTCATCTTTGACTGTGTTATTTCAAAATTTATGATTTAATGTACAATGTTTTACACAGGTTTATGCATATCCAGCCCTGTTTGTTTTTTTTATTTGAGGTTTAACGTCCTTGTCAACACTGTAAAGGTCATTTTGGAGATGCTTCCAATTCTGTGGCACTTTTACCCGACATTGAGATGCAATGACATCTCGAGCCTTGTCGCCCAATGAAACCAATAGGATTTATAAGCATGGATGGTCCGACTCGTGTGCACCACTTTACCTGGGCAGGCTTAGATCCTCTAAGTGGTTTACCAGTACTCGTGTGCGGGTCCGATTCAGCTCTGCGTGAAAGCATCATGCAGCCCATATATTTCTTCAAGCCCCGATGGGTGGGGGCCGTATCCAACCCGGTGTTATAATTACATGTAACAGTGTTATAAATAGAGGATCTTACATGAGTGCTCATGTATTACTGAATTTATTAAACGACTTGACGAAAGGGATAAAATGCTAGGCTTCACCGAGCATTATATTCCTCTACTTTAACGAGTTTAATAAATTCAATACTTTAACGAGTTTAATAAATTCAATAGTACATGTGCACAAATGCAAGATTATATTTATCAAAAGACATTTAAAACGCATTTTATTCATGACTGTTCAATAAAAATGGCAATATTCCACCATTAGTAAACGTAACGTTGTTAATGATGTCGTACATGTAACATTAGGGGGCATATCTAACTAATTTGCATATTTAATCCACTAGTGGAATATCCAATTTACTACATGACATTATTACATTCTCAGACGCGACATCAGATGATAAACATGTTTATGTGTATTCAGAACCAAGTTATACTGAACAATTGCTGCACTTGCGTATATAACACAACATCTGACTGGATAACGTCAAGCATTTGTGACAGTATAATCTGCGATATAGAAGCCTCCGTGGTGTAGTGGTTACGCTACTCACCTAGTAAACCAGGGATCACAGGATTGATCCCCGGCTTCTCCAGACTTTCAGATGAGTCTTTAAACCAAGGTCCCGTCTCCGTATGACCTTAGCTGTTGGTGGGATGTAAAACTCAAACACTCACTCTGCGATATAATGTCCAAAACCAGATGTCACCACATAACTCCACTTTTCATTGGCTTGAAATTACGCAGCTCTCAAAGCCTGCCACTTTCTGCACAATAGTGCAATTTTAACAAAACAACCATATAAATGCAATAGAATGGAGAAAACTGTATTGGATATTGTCATCTGGGAGGTAAATCATAGGTTTTGCCATAACAAATTTCGTTTTATGGCTTGCTTGTGTATCACCGTAAAACGAAATTTACGACTAAAACTGCGGATTTACCTCCCCAAATTACAATTTTGAATACATTTATCTCCTAATTTTAAAGAGGGTAATGGGTATTTAGAGAAACAATGATATACCTGAGTGTTACCACCACTGACATATAAAACAGTTGGATTTTGTGATCCCGTCACCAACCTGCCCATTTCTATATCTAGAGGCTGTTAAGGTTTGTAACAATAATAGAACATCAATGACTGATCACCTTTGGGAATTTGTGCTACACAGAGGAAGTTAAGGTTTCAAACAATAAAAGAACATCAATGACTAATCACCTTTGAGAATTTGTGCTACACAGAGGCAGTTAAGGTTTCAAACAATAGTAGAACATCAATGACTGATCACCTTTAGGAATTTGTGCTACACAGAGGCAGTTAAGGTTTCAAACAATAGTAGAACATCAATGACTGATCACCTTTAGGAATTTGTGCTACACAGAGGCAGTTAAGGTTTCAAACAATAGTAGAACATCAATGACTGATCACCTTTAGGAATTTGTGCTACACAGAGGCAGTTAAGGTTTCAAACAATAGTAGAACATCAATGACTGATCACCTTTAGGAATTTGTGCTACACAGAGGCAGTTAAGGTTTCAAACAATAGTAGAACATCAATGACTGATCACCTTTGGGAATTTGTACTACACAGAGGCAGTTCAGCCATTGTGGACTAATTGTACTGTACAGTAAGGCAGCATAAAGGGGATAAGGCTTACCTTTTCAATTTTCCATAAAAATATATGTCTGTTGTGTTACTTATTGAAATCTACTCATCAGTGGTATTTTTGATGAAAAGAATGTGATTTCTGCAATGCATTTTTTTCGCTACAAAAATATTGGTGTTGAAATGAATCAAATAG
The DNA here is from genome assembly GCA_963580285.1 of Lucinisca nassula. Lineage (NCBI taxonomy): Eukaryota > Metazoa > Mollusca > Bivalvia > Lucinida > Lucinidae > Lucinisca > Lucinisca nassula. The sequence continues at coordinate 110,806,167 of OY757017.1, read as the reverse complement.
CACAGTCATAACGTAATGTTACTAAACAAACTAGAGCTGTTAGTGAAACTGACTAGGGCCCCGGCAGCGCTATCAGAAATTTGTGGATGGACAGACGGACAGACAGACAGACAGATGGACAGACAGACTGATTACAATAGGGCACCCACACTTTCAGTGCGGGGCCCTAATAACTTGACCAGCTTTGAACAACAGTATCCAGGTTATCAAGAAAGTGTGCACCAAGTTCAAAGCTGGCAACAACAAGCAGGATAACACCTTCACATTTTTCCAGCAACAATAACAGAACATTCAACATTGTACTTGCTAGAACTATTAACAATTTGACCCATAATGAGCCTGTTAAGCTAACGTTGCTTTGAACAACTGGGCCTTGGTGCTATATCCCTCAGTGGCTCAAACTATCCCTGTCTCAAAGAAGTTTTCATGGTCCTAAAGGTGTTTAAGCCATAGAAGTGTGATTGCATTTACCCAAGTGTGTTTATCATAATTTGCATGACCCTCAACATTTGTTGTTTCCTTTATAGTCTGCCAGTTACTTCAACAAAAGCACCTAATATGGGTGCCAAAGCTCAGCTGCAGTTTGTTTTAGAAAACAAAAATTCTAAGTCGAAAAATGGGCATAAGTGTACCAAAACTATTTTGAGGGTTACCTCACCTATTGGTATGAGTTCCCCTTTTAATAATGAACAACTAGTCAGTGTTTCAAGTAAATATGTTCAGTAATGACAGAGATATTACAAAATGTCCAAGTTTTTGCACGACGACGCAGATGACGCCAGAGCTATGACAATACAACAGCCAAGCTAAAAATCAATGTAACAAATAGTTAGGACCCAGATCAAACTGCTCCTCTAAGAGTTTGCCTGTACACAAAACTATGTTCTAAAAGTTTGCAAGAAGATTCTGCAGACAACATAAACAGACAACATTTTAGATGCATTTTTTCTGGTGTCTTAAAGGGTTAACAGCCAATCCTTAACAAGGGAGCTAGGGACTAACTTTCCATATCACAGGTGCTGGTGAATGAATGTTATTTGAACCATCACCAGGAACAATTCTGACTATGAAAAGTCAAAATAATCAAGGATACGACCTATACAGTGGTTAACTGCTACAATAGGTTTCCTCCAGAGCTGTGCGACTGTTCTGGCAACCAGTGCTGTAGATACTAAAGGAGCTCCCATACCAGGACCTGCAAAAAAGGAATCAGAAAATGTGCTTGTGATCATATGCTTGCCAATAAACGGGACTATTTCTCTATAATCAGCAATCATCACCACTGAAGATACTGTAAAATTCCGCTATTAAGACTACCTTAAATTGAGACTAATCCTGCTTTAAAAAGCTTATTTTGAAGGGTGCACTTAATCTTTCTTTGTGTTTTCTGCCCACAGTGTCCTCTGGTCAAGGACCACCTTTGGGACTGTTCAAAAGTGGTCTTAAAGACCACATTTGAACAGTCCCAAAGGTGACCTTAATATAGAAACTTTACTGTATTTTGCTCACAATGTTCCTCCTAGCTGTAATATCTCAACAAGAATTTTGCTGAAGGCTATGTCGTGCCTGTGGGGACCCTGAGTCCCCAAACCAAGAAATGTAGGTCAATATCAAATATGGATGCTTGTATAAAAAGTAGAAGTAAAACAAAGATCAGGAATCGATACAATTAACTTACTCCACCCATCAAAGACACCAAAGGGAAAGAAACACAAACATTAAGCGACCAGACCATAATGGAACATGGTTCATACAAATTTTTTCAGACAAAATTCCCTGACATTTCCCTGACTTTTCCCTGACATGAAAGCATTTTTCCCTGACATTTTGGTTTGGCACGATACAAACTTTTGTTATTTTAAAATGTGCACATTTTGTGGTTCAATCTTAAATGAAAAATAGAATGTTGGCCTCCACTACCCCTACAGCCAACCCTTACCTCCTTTTTTGACAAACATTTACATTGTTTAATATTTTGTTTGTTTATTCCAAATCAACTGGATATGGAGCTGGTGATTATACAATACACATTGGTAAGCAAAATGACATGAATTATCATGCATTAAAAAGTAATCAAATACACTGTTTCAAACAAAGTTTTTATGTTATGACCAATAGACAATAAAGCAATTACTTTTGGAAACCTGAACATATTAGCCAAATTGAACTGTTTTTCTGAACATAGCTTTACTAAATTACATTAAAATGGAATTGTCATTCTGATTACCAATTAAAAAGAGTAACATCTATAGGATAAATACCATGCAAAACACCTTGGTAGCATATAAAATAAGCCCTGCATAAAGCCCCTGCCCATAGGGGCTTGAAGAAATATATGGGCTGCATGATGCTTCCACACAGAGCTGAACAAACAAAAACTGCATAATTAAGTGACAGTATTGCATACTATTAAATACAAGCAAGCTGATCAGCCCCATATCCAGCACAACAGCACAAAAACCACTAAATGTTCACAAAATGTTAACAGAGTTGTACAGGTTAAACAACTAGCTATAATACACATGGTTAGATGAACATTGAATTAACTAGAACTATAACAAAGGCAATGAAGCTATAGGATAAGGATTCTATATAAAACAGCTATTAAGCACTGAAATATTTCATATTTACAAGCACAGTTTGCCATTCAACAAGACAGCAATACAAAGGATTTAGGAAGTGTTCAGTTTTTCTTGCAGTGATGATATCTTGGCATCTAGTACAATAAGATCCTTTTTCATATCTGTTGCCTTTGCCTGGAAAGCATTTGACTTGGAAAGTAAATCAATTTTTCTTTTCTTTTCGGCCTCCAGAGCAATGCCATCTGCATCTTTTTGCATAGTTTCTATAGATGGCAACTGATACAGGTGGGGCAAGGCCCCAGCACACCCAGGGAGACCCCCAAGTTGGTGTCTTTGTAAGGAAAAAGATCAATATATGGTTAAAGGGTGGGGATCTGTAAGGTTTCCAAGATATTGGGCCTTTTATGAAATGGGGGGGGGGGGGGGTGGGGGGGGGGGCACAAAGGAACTAGAATGTATATTGTTTGGGGGTGGGGATCTGAATGTTTTCTGAGATATATTGCCTTTTCTGAAGTGGAAGGGTTGAGCAAGAACCCAGCTCACCCCGGGAGACCCCCAAGTTGGTGTCATTGAATGTCTCTTCATAAGGAACAAGAGTATATATGGTTTAGGGGTTGGGATCTGTAAGGTTTCTGAGATATTGGGCCTTTTATGAAATGGACGGGGTGGGGCATGACCCCGGCGCATTTGGGAGGACCCCCAGGTTGGTGTTACTGAATGCGTCTTATCAAAAGGAACAAGAATATATATGGTTTAGGGATGGGGATCTGAATGGTTTCTGAGTTATATTGCTTTTTATGAAGTGGAGAGGGGGATTGAATCATTAGATATAGTCATCACCAGATTTGCTCAGGAGGTAAGGGGTGCAAATCTCTTTCAGTTTCTTCTATATGGAATTTGAAAAATATGTAGAATATAGATATATGCATACAATTTAAAGTTATGCTTAAATTGCAGTAAGTGTGATTATAGCTTTCATGAAAAAGGAAATACTTGAAGAAACTGCCTTTACCTTTACAAATGGTGCCTACCCAGATCAGAAAATTCCCTGACATTTCCCTGACATTTTCCAAATTTCAAAATTTCCCTGACATTTTGTAAAATTCCCTGACAATTCCCTGACCTTGAAAAAAAAAAAAAAGTTTTTCCCTGACTTTTCCCTGACGCGTATGAACCCTGTGGAAACCTAAACAAAGGAAGGCCATAAGGACAGTTACTTTCCCACAAAATGGCCATATGGCCATCCAAAATAAAACAAACAACACCATAAATAAACCGCCACAGAAGAACCGCCTTGGAACGGTCAGTGGAATGATTTCCACTGGGGGGCTTAAATCGATTTTACGTGGCCACAATCCTCGCCCTTACTTCCGTCGCGATTTAGACAAATAATTTGTTCAGTCCGCATGAAGGCCTCCTAACTCATCAGTGCAACATCTCCGTGAACACTATAAATCAAAGAACCACAGAGGTGAGACAACGGTGAGGACTCGACAGCAAGACACCACTGAAATGCTGGAGCAAAAGAAAACCAACAGTAAGACTCCGATGGGCCCGACCAGAGACAGAGCATCAGGCACCAACCAACATTACCTTGAATTAGATCTCTCTAATTCCCAATAAGCCTTTACGTTGGAGCCGTCATAGAATCTGAGGCCTGACCCACCGGCGTGCAATTAAAGAGGGAAGCAAAGTTGCCAACCGTGATTGGGTTAACTACCATGCATGCAGTCTGTCGTATGACATCCATATTGTACCCAATCTTTTTATATCGAATAATGATTTTACGAAACTGGGTGCTGAAGTCATTGAGGTTATATATTTTTCTGAATTTATATACTAAGTCACCATAAAATTCGGGTTCCGATAGACCTTGTTGCAGAAGAGATTTAAGTCCAATATTGAATTTTGAAATTAAATCAGAATGGCGTCTATAAAATTTTGAAAAGGCTTTGCGTAGTTTATGGTACCGATAACCCTGATTAAGGAGTTTAGCCGTTAATAATTTATTACGAGTGTTGAAGTCAGTTACATGACTACACACTCTAGCAAATTGAATTAATTGCGAAATATAAACGCCATAGGATGGCGCACGAGGAACATCACCATCCAAAAAAGGAAAATTTACAATCTCAAAATCAAAGTCATTGCGTTTATCATAAATTTTGCACGAAACAAATCCATCTACAATAGATAGATGTAAATCCAAAAACGGGGCCTCGGTATCAGAAGAATTTGCTTTATTTAACTGAAGTTCTGGGGGGTAAATCTGACTGATCAAACCATCGAAATAGGTATTATCAATATTTAATAAATCATCTAAATATCTAGAGGTGGAGCTAAAAGCTTCAATAATTTCAGATTGGTTATCAATGGAAAGCGACAACATGAAGTCTCTTTCATAACAATACAAGAACAGATCAGCCACAAGAGGTGCGCAATTAGTACCCATCGGAATACCCACAATTTGTCTAAATAACTTAGTACCGAATCTAATATAAATATTGTCAAGTAGAAAGGTGAGGGCATCACACACTTTCTGACATGACCAAAGTGTATAATTCTTATGCTCTTTAGAAGTGAAAAATGCATTTCTGACATTACATGCAAGATAGAAAGAATCTTCTCTGTGAAAAGCCCATTCAATTAAATCATTAAGCTTTTCTTTTATAAGATTATGAGGAAATGTAGTGTAAAGAGTGGAAAAATCGTAAGTAGACAGACTTGAAGCACGAAAATGTCTGGATTTCAATTTATTTAAAACCTCATTCGAATTTTTTATAGACCAAAACAGATTTCTTCCCGATCTTTCAAAAACTTTATCACAATATTTAATCACATGCGTTTTAATAGCAGTAAGACAGGAAGTTAATAATTTAGAAAGTTCAGTGGTAGTGCAAGAGCTAGAATTTGCAATAAACCGTGCTTTGTAAGGTCTTTTATGAAGTTTTGGTAACCAGTATAGCGTAGGAAGCTTGTCTTGGCCTTCGGTAACACAGTTGCCATCCCTAGATGCAAGTTTATACCAAGTACCATAAACAAAGCTCTTATAGTTCTTGAGAAATGGACTCTTACATTAGGGTCAATAGTATGGTTGATGTCAAAGTGCACACTTAAAGTCAGTGAATCATGAAATTTATGGTCAAGGGTATTCACAAACCATTGAAATTCGACAGTATGTGTATATGTACACTATAAATATGAAAATGTCAACATTTAGTATTTACCCATAACAGGACAAGAAAAACTTAATCTGAAAATGTTCCATGTTTATGTCGTCTGCTGTGTCTTTTTGCAAACAGGCAAACAGTGTGTGCCCTGATCAGACTGCTCCTAGAGGAGCAGTCTGATCTGGATCCACACTGTTTGCAACTATGACTTTGAAAGTAACCAGCAGACAACAAAACTGTGTGTGTTAAACAGATGGCAATGGTTGTGATTGGCACCTTATGGTTTAATAAAACTGGGTTGAGCATGAATACAGTTTACTAAACTCTGCACTAGTCTACCTTTAGTATAGCAGATGACGTCAATGTCGTCTGGTTGTACTTGTGCTTGTTTCAGGGCTTGCTGAAGAACATCCAGGACTACTTCTTGATGGTGTTTGGCTGTATCACGGGGCAAGAAACCTTTAAAAAGAAAAGACATTTATGCCATACTGTGTATATAACATGGTTTTGGATAAAACTCTGTATATAACATGGTTTTGGATAAAACAATGTCTAAAGATGGATCCCAAAACTATATAGATTATACAGAAAAGGGCTCTGAACACTGCATCATGCCCCATCAATGCCCATGCATTGAGCAAGTGTCATAAGACTGTCAACAAAAATGCATTCAAAGTGAGGGTGCACAGGTCTTTCCCTAAATGAAGCTGACATGAAATATAACTGAACATGAGATGACTATTTTCAATGTTCAAAGGGCCATAGCTCCAAAAGTAAGAAAACCGGAATTAAATTTTTATTTTCTGCAGATCCCCTCATGGTGCTTCACATTCATGTGATGTTTACATAAAATATCTCAAAACAGTTTTCTTTTTACACAGCAGATACAAGTATATCACAGAAACCGTTATTTTCAATGTTCAAAGGGCCTTAACTCAAAATTAGTTAAATCAGACTATGGTTCTTGTTTTCTAAATGTCATCTTATGTTGCTTACATACTTGCAAGGCTTCAAAAAATCTCTGAAGTTGTTTATTTCAATTTTATTGAGCTACACATTTATCAGAGGTGGGCCAAAACTTGAGTGCCTGGAGAAAAAACACTGACCTTTCCTTGCCGAACTTGGCATTTCACATGCAATCCAAGTAAAGCTTGAATCCATAGTGGTGAGAAAGATAATGTTTACAAGACAGTGCCCTTCACCACTGATCCACAGAGACCTGTGAATATTTTTAAGCATACTTTTTGTTTTAAATATAAGAGCACTGCAAGCAGGTGCCATGCTTGTCTGTTTTTTCGTATGTCACAAAGGGAAATAAATCAGTTAAACAGCATCATAGAGTTATGGATCTTGGCAAGAATGTAGCTCTTATAATGATACAGATGTGTATCAAGTTTCATGAGGCTGGTCCAAATACTTTTGGAAATATGGTCAAGGTTAAAGTTTTTTTTTCAAAAAATGAGTCAAAATTAAAAGGTAAACATCACAGGTCAAAAAGTTTGATATAAATGTAAAGTCTTGCCCCAAGGAACACGCATGTGAATTTGAAAGCTGTATTGTGGTGTTAAAATAAGATACTAAAATGTTTTCTTGAAACAGGCATTTTTCATATGTCACAAACAAAGATAAACTAGTCAAAATACATGATTGAGTTATGGCACTTAGTAAGAATGTAGCTCTTATGATCATACAGATTTGTCTCAAGTTTCATGAGGCTTGGGCAAATAATTTTGAAAATATGGTCAAGGTTAAAGTTTTTGGATACATTTATGAAAAATAGGTCAAAGTTCAAAGGTCAAGGTCACAGGTCAAAAAGCTTGGTATCTATGAGGTCTTGTCCCTTTGTTCTTTGTGAAGTTTGAAGGCTGTATTGTCAGTGGTATTAAAATGGATGACAAAAACAGTTAAACGAAAACAGAGAGAAAAGGGGAGATAATTCAGTCAAATTACATGACAGAGTTATGGAACTTGGAGAGAATGTAGCTCTTGTGATGGTGAGTATGTGTGTGAAGTTTCATGAAGGTAGGCCAAATACTTTTTGAAATATGGTCAATGTTAAAGTTTTTGGCTAAATTTTAGAAAAATAAGTCAAAGGTCAAGGTCATATGTCAATAAGTTTGATATCAATGGAAAGTTCTTGTCCACTGGAACATCCATGTGAAGTTTGAAAGCTCTGCTATTAATAGTATTGAAATGAGAGGGGAAAATGTGTTTCAGGAAAAATAGAAAAGGGGAGATAATTCAGCCCAAATCAACTAATATGCAGTTGATGGCATGCCATCGCAAATCCTTACACTTTCTCTACAGGGGCTAAATACCAAATAACAACATGTATCTGCAAATGAATTTGACCCACATATTACCTTTTGACCCCTCTCCCAGGGTCCCAATCTGACCACAGGGTCAAAATTGTAATTCTATTATATTCTACTAATCACATTTGATTTGATATGCCACATGACTATTTTCTGAAAAACTTAAATTTTGACCTTTTAACCCCTCCCCCAGGGCCCCAATCTGACCCCAGGGTCAAATTTTTACTTGTATTATATTCTGCTATATATGCCACATGACTATGTTCCGAAAAAGTTTAATTTTGATCTCTGGACCTCCCCCCGCCCCCAAATCTGACCCCTGGGGCATGACCCTGAGGTCGCAGCCAAAATTCCATTCAATATGTTTTACATATTTCATTAATCATTAATTCTGCAAAGTTTGGTATCAAAATCTATAAAATTGACTTTGCAATTGAATTTTATTGATATTTGACCTCTTGACCCTTCTCCAGGGCCCCTGGGGATAGGGGGCAAAAATGTGCTGTTGCACACCCCACCCATTTAAGCAACCACACACCAAAATAAGTTGGATTCCAATTAATAGTTTAGGAGGAGATAGCAAAACAGACTGACGGATAGATGGACGGACGGAGGCAATTATAATAACCACTCCTCTGGCCCTTGGCCAGAATGTAGTCCTTGTGATGGTGAGTATGTGTTTGAAGTATCATGAGGCTAGGTCAAATAATTCTGAAGTTATAGCCAAAGTTGATTTTTTTTTCGGAACGACAATGCAGATGCCAGAGTAACGACCATAGCTCAAAAGTTTTTCAGTTTTTCTTAAAAAAACACACAAAAAAACAGACAAGCTAAAAATGCAGATACACTTTTATAAGACTTATAGTGTCATAAATTATTCATTATTACCCAATCTCTTATATAAAGTGTTATGGTGTATTTTTGGCTATGGGATGAGTTTCACCTGAATGAACTCTTAACACTATCCAGTTTTTACTATTGGACGGTTGGGTTTGTTTTCCAGTTATCATTTTTGTGAGGCCTAATCCAGTAGAAGTGGGGAACAATATCTAGGCAATGGCACATAGCTGTTCCAAAGAAATGTAAACAACGCCCTCTGAGTGATTCAGATCACACAGGAAAGGGTCCTCTAAAATAAAATGTCTGTATGCTGGACTGGGTATTAAAACAGATATTCGGGCATCAGATGCATCAGATCATCCACAACTCCTCAAGGCAATAGTTTAGAATATTGTCCAAACAGCCATCAAATAATTGTATATGAGCCAGCGCACGACAAAACCTACAATAAGATGTGTGCCCAGCGAAGAATCAGATCAGCCTGCACATCCATATAGTCTAACCAGAGACTTCTCTTGCTGCATGAAGGAGCAATGGGCCCTTTGTTATCCTTAGAGCATACAGTGAAGACTCTGATCAGACTGTGTGTAGAAGCCTCCATGGTGTAGTGGTTACGCTACTCGCCTTGTAAACCAGGGGTTGCAGGATCGATCCCAGGCTTCTCCAGACTTTCGGATGAGTCTTTAAACCGAGGTCCCATCTCCATATGACCTTAGCTGTTGGTGGGACGTAAAACTCAAACACTCCCTCCCCTGATCAGACTGTGCAGATACCCAGACCAGGGCTCGAGAAACTGAAGAATCCAAATCGGTCCAGCCAGATTTCGCCAAAAATGACAGAAATTGCCGATCGGTTTCGGTAATTTCCGTAAACGTCCTTGGTGATTTGCAATTTCAAAATGTGTTATTAGCGTAAAAAATGACATACCAATATTGCTCTTACACTTGTCAACGAATATGAGCACCAGTATCTCGATTAAAACTGCAATTATTGCTCACATCGTTCAGATTTCATCTACTTTCATTTTCCCCATATCCGGGTCACTCAGCACCTGAAGACCGCTAAAGGGAAACAACCGGCGTGGAGTTCGATGGTCACTATATATTTTTTTCCTTTTTAAAACCTTTAAAATATTTCTCTTATTTCACGCATCTTTATTTTGCCCAAATTGCTTTGTTTACAAATGGCGACCGATATTGCAGCCACGTGGTCGAAAATGACGTCATATGGTTTCCGTTTACAAAATACACATTTATGCAGTAAAGGACGTAACACACACACACACCTGTTTTATGTCATTGATTTTAACAGAGCGTATTTCTACAAAAATCGTTTTTGGAACGGGTAAAAAAATCGTAAATACATTTCTTTACTCTCGAACCAAAACATGGCCAAAGTCATTGAAGAGAGTCATTGAAAATCTTACATGGTCGAACCGAGTTCTAAAGAATATAAATACATATTTCACGATTACACAAGCCTGAAACAAATCGCTTTGCCTACAAAATGGAGGACTGATATTGAAGCCACTTGATCGGAAAATGACGTCATGTGGTTTCATTTTAATTCATTCAAGGGCGTAATACACATGTGGTTTATGTTATTGGTTTCAATGGAGCATATTCCTTAAATAAAAATATCGTTTAGAATGGGTGAAAAAAAAGGCATTTTCTCTCGAAGGCATAACATTCAGACATGACAGGTGTGTATGGAAAATTTCGCCCTGTGAAAAAAAAACAAAAAAACAATTTTATATTCAAATACCAGTTCTTTAGTAAGCCATAAATTAATGACTTGTGTAAATGAAAGTCGAACATGCTCAAGATATTATCATACCCAACATTTATGTGAAGTTATATTAAAATCCATCAATAAATGTAGGCACCAGAGTGATGACAAAGTTTTTTTCTAAAAATAGCCACAGTGACCATACACTGCAGCTTTAAACAAAGTTCCATAACTCTGTGATGAATCATCTAACCAGATAGCACGGATAATATGCGCATCCCCTATTGCTGCTTAAGGTTCCATTGAAGTTTCGTTGAATTTCTGCATGTAGTTGTTGAGAATTCGCGTGGACACGAACAGTACCATATATATTCATGCAGAATTCATCAAAGGGCCATAACTGTTGGAAAAATCATCGAACCAAAACACGCAGGTGATATGCGCCTTGACCTTGAGCCCAGGACCCTGAAATTTGAACTTGCTCGAGATATTATCATACTCAACATTTGTGTGAAATTATATTAAAATCCATCAATAAATGTAGGCACTAGAGCGAAAACAAAGTTTTTCTAAATTTATAGCCAAAGTGACCTTGACCTTGAGCCCAGGACACTGAAAGTTGAACTTGCTCGAGATATTATCATACTTAACATTTGTGTGAAATTATATTAAAATCCATCAATAAATGTAGGCACTAGACCTTGAGCCCAGGACCCTGAAAGTCGAACATGCTCAAGATATTATCATACCCAACATTTGTGTGAAGTTATATTAAAATCCATCAATAAATGTAGGCACCAGAGTGATGACAAAGTTTTTTCTAAAAATAGCCACAGTGACCATACACTGCAGCTTTAAACAAAGTTCCATAACTCTGTGATGAATCATCTAACCAGATAGCACGGATAATATGCGCATCCCCTATTGCTGCTTAAGGTTCCATTGAAGTTTCTTTGAATTTCTGCATGTAGTTGCTGAGAATTCGCGTGGACACGAACAGTACCCTATATATTCATGCAGAATTCATCAAAGGGCCATAACTGTTGGAAAAATCATCGAACCAAACCACGCAGGTGATATGCGCATCCACCTTCGATACTTAATATTCACATGAAGTTTCACTGAAATCCGCCCAGTAGTTTCTGAGAATTCGCGTAGACAAGAGCGGGGCGGACGCACAGACTCACAGACGCACGGACGAAGCGGCGACTATATGCTCCCCCGAAATTCTTCGGGGAGCATAACAAACTAGCATATGTCCTGCATTGATTGACCCAATTTTCTCACCCTGCCAGCTTGCCGATAACGCCTGAGGCAAGTGTTCACAGTTTAATAATTTTGACACACAGGTCAAATTTCGCTGCGATAAGATCAAAGAACCCGACGTGGACTTGTCCGATTTTCACCTAGTTAGATAATGAACCAGTCTAACACCTTATGAACCGGTCTAACACCTTGTGCTGCAGGCGTTTTTTGTATACTTGCTTGGATTATCAGTGGCAAATGGTCAGCTTGTTTTTACAACAATGATTCAGTGAAAATTTTCGAACCAATTTTTTTAAAATGTTATTGAATTATAGACCGATTTTTAATCTTCTTCTGAAGTCAAAATTGGTTTATGGAAGCCAAAATCGGTCCGGAACCGACATTTTCTCGAGTCCTGACGCAGACTGATCTGAGTCTTTGCTTGGCGCACGTCTTACTGTAGGTTTTGTCGTGTGCTGGCTCATATTATCTATTTGGGTCACAAAGAACATTGCTCAGGTTTATATTATAACATTTTGGTGTCCACATATTTATGGTAAATACAGTAAGTAAAGGTACATGAACATGTATGAACATCACACACGAACCTACCTTGACCAGGTGGGGTAATATAAGTGTGTCTTGGATTAGAAAGAACAATGCCATCTTTGATGATTCCTATACCCAGTTTGTTAGCACTGCCCTCAAATCCAATAGCAATCACCATTTTTCGTCACCTGAAAACATATCAGACCACACAATTTTACTGCAAATGAATAAGGCTGCCACGATTAATCGTATAATCGATTAATTGATCGATAAATTCCACAAAATTGATTATCATTTCTGATTTGCTTTTAATCGATTACTTGATAGGTACAATTTACTACCCAAAGTTATGCCTAAAATAGCTGGATGAGTGGCAAACAGTGCAGACCCTGATGAGACGCCGCATTATGCGGCGTCTCATCTGGGTCTACACTGTTTGCTCTGGCCTGTCTGTTCAAATATACATATGGTAAAGTGCAACATATGGTAAGATTCATGCTCAGACAGAAAGCCAGACAGATAAAATAATGACAAAAATCTTAGCGATTACTAATCGATTATCGATCGCAATGACAGGACTGATAATCGATTATCTTTTCAGCTCCGATTAGCCAGCTCTAGAAATGAACCACCTGCAGAAGAGCAATTCTTTCATTTTCGATTCCTTATGAGATCTTCGTTTGAATGAGGTTTTACATGCCTGTCAATACTACCAGTATTTGGGTCATTATGGAGATGTTGCTTCCAATTTTGTGGGACTTTTACCCAACACTGAGATGAGATGACACCTGAAGCCCTGCCACCCCAACAAATCAATAGGGTTTATATGCAGGGATGGTTCCATTCACACCACTTTGCCTGGGTAGCCTCAGACCTTCTAAGCAGTTTACTAGCACTCATGTGAGGTTGGTTTCAGCTCTGCATGAAAGCATCATGTAGCCCAACCTGTTTCCAAGCCCACATGGGCAGGGGCCCTCCTTTTGAGATCTATCTTCATGTACAGCCTTGGGATTGTATATTAACTTTTCATGTCAAGAACGATGGTCAAAGATGTTACTGAACTGGGTAACTCTTTCAACCCAGAAGACCAGTACGGCAATTGGAACAATCTTGACTGTAGTGAACAACCATGGTAAAGGTCCACTATATGAAGCTTCATAACAAATATCAAAGACCTTGGTCTTCTAGTTTCATACAAGAACTTAGAAGACTCTTAAACTTCTTTCCCTATATGAGTCCAATACAAGAGACCCCTAAGCCAGGGCCATTTCTGATCCTAAGCTACAATTTGAACAACCATGTTAGCTGTGAACTAGACGAAGCTTACCAAATTCAAAGGCCTAGGTCTTCTAGTGTCAGACAAGAAGAGCTGAAAACTGCTTTTCCTATATGTGTCTACCTAGTGGACTTTGGACAGGACCATTTTTTGACCCCAGGTCCATAATTCTGCAATCAAACACAAAAAAGTATATTACAATAGAGGTCAGTTAAAAAATACACTGAAACAAAAATGTCAAGCACAGCCATATATCAGCTCAGCCACATACACTTGGGATCAGGTCACTTGCACATTTTTTTTTTCAAAAGCAAATATAACTTACTTGATTCTTTTGTAACAATCAGGACCAATTTAATGTTCATGAGGTGAATATTTTTCATGCAGATTAAGTGAATAATGTCCAAAGCTGTAACTAAGCAAATGAGAAAAAATCATAATCATTTTGGTATAATTTATGCCATAATTAGACATTCTTTACTCAAATAAGTCACCCTATATACAATAATACGAAAGAAATATCTAACAACCAGAACTGTCAGAGGAACTGAAAATAGCCCCGCTATAGCGCTATCAGAAAAGAAAAATACAACAAAGAAAATGTTTTCAGCATTCAGCCTCTAATTAAATGTGGTAAAAAGGATTGAAAATGGTATTGTAGAATTTTCTAATAAACCAAATTCATTACATTATTTCTGTACTGAGTTTATTCCAAGTGCCATTTTTCAATGTTCAAAGGGCAATAACTCCAAAAGAAGGCAATCCAGAGTCATGGTTCATGTGCTCTACACATTGTCTTATAGTGATTTGCATTTGTGTGAAGTTTCATGAAAATACCTCAAACGGTTTTTGAGTTATGGAGCGGACAAGGTTCAAATTGCCATTTATCAATGTTCAAAGTGAAATAACTCCAAAAGTGGACAATCCAGAGTTATGGCTCAAGTGCTCTGCACAGCGTCTCATTGTGCTTTACATTTGTGTGAAGTTTCATGAAAATACCTCAAACTGTTTTTGAGTTATCATGAATAACGGAAATGTGGTTGCCATTTTTCAATGTTCAAAGGGCAATAACTCCAAAAGTAGGCCATCCAGAGTTATGGTTCACGCGCTCTGCACATCGTCTCATAGTGCTTTGCATTTGTGTTAAGTTTCATGAAAATACCCGGAACGGTTTTTGATGACAAGGTTAAAATTGCCATTTTTCAATGTTCAAAGGGCAAGAACTCCAAAAGTAGGCAATCAAGACTTATGGTTCATGCCCTCTGCACATCGTATCAGAGTGGTTCACATTTGTGTGAAGTTTTATGAAAACACCACAAACGGTTTTTGAGTTATCTTGAATAACAGAATTACTGTTGCAGTTTTTCAATGTTCAAAGGGCAATAACTCCAAAAGTGGGTAATCCAGAGTTATGGTTCATGCGCTCTGCACATCATCTCATAGTGCTTTACATTTGTGTGAAGTTTCATAAATATATCTCAAACGGTTTTTGAGGTATCATGAATAACAGAATTACGGACTCACAGAAGGACTAGACAAATCCAATATAGCCCCCACTTTTCCAAAGAGGGGCTATAATAATTTACCTTTTGCTACGATACAATGCAATGGTTTAATTCGCTTTATTTGGAGATTAAACTCTTATCTCTGTTTTCTATTTCCATAGTGATAGTAATTGAAAAACATATGGCACTCGGCTCAGCTTTTTATTCTAATTTAGTGTTGACAGATGTAAAACCTCAATTCTGTAATATGACATTTCCTCTGATACATTCTGTAAACAAAAAAAAAAAAAAAATAAATAAATAAATAAATAAACAAGAGGACCATGATGGCCCTGGATCGCTCACCAGATCCACACTGTAGAATTGAAGTGGTAGGTATACTAATATAGCAAGGCGCCTTGTTGGACGGAAAATATATATGCCAAAATGAAGGCTCTATCTTAAATGGTTCAAAAGTTATGATAAAGAAGGTCACAGGTCAAGGTCAATGTCACAGGTCAAAATGTTTTGCACGAGTGGGAAGACCATGTCACGAGGAACCTACATGCCAAATATGAAGGCTCTACCTTAAATGGTTCAAAAGTTATAATAAAATAGGTCAAAGGTCAAGGCCACAGGTCAAAATGTTTGTATGGGTGGGATGACCTCGTCACAAGGAACATACATGCAAAATATGAAGGCTCTATCTCAAATGGTTAAAAAGTTGTGATAAAGTAGGTCACAGGTCAAGGTCACAATATTTTTATGAGTGGGAAGCCCTTGTCACAAGGAACCTACATCTCAAATATGAAGGCTCTACCTCAAATGGTTAAAAAGTTATGACAAAGAAGGCCAAAAGTCAAGGACACGGGTCAAAAATGTTTGTATGGGTTGGAAGCCCTTGTCACAAGGAACCTACATGCCAAATATGAAGGCTCTATCTTAAATGGTTCCAAAGTTATGACAAAGAAGGTCAAAGGTCAAGGTCACAGGTAAAAAAATTGAATGGGTGGAAAGTCCTTGTCATACGGAACATACATGCCAAATATGAAGGCTGTATCTCAAATGGTTAAAAAGTTATGATAAAGTAGGTCAAGGTCAAAAATCATTCTATGTCTGAAATGGAAGCCCTTGTCACCAGGAATCTACATGCCAAATATGAAGGCTCTATCTCAAATGCTTAAAAATTTATGACAAAGTATGTAAAGGTCATGGGTCAAAATTTTTGTATGGTTAGGAAGACCTTGACACAAGGACATGCCAAATATGAAGGCTCTATCTCAAATGGTTCAAAAGTCATGATAAAGTAGGTCACAGAACAAGGTCACATGTCAAATTTTTCTATGTGTGGGAAGCCCTTGTCACAAGGAACCTACATACCAAATATGAGGGGTCTATCTCAAACAGTTCAAAAGTTATGACAAAACAACCTGCTGATCTATATTTTGATTTGACATAACCCATGTTCAAACTTGACCCAGATACAATTGTCAAGATGATTATTCTGAGCAAGATTTATGATAATTGGACCAAAACTGTGGCCTCCAGTGTATTCACAAGGTTTTTCTATGATTTGACCTACTGACCTACTTTTTGACCCAACATGATCCATATGCAAACTTGACCTAGATATTGTCAAGACAATCATTATGAGCAAGTCTGATGATAATCAGACCAAAACTGTGGACTCTTGTGTGTTCACAAGGTTTTTCTATGATTTGACCTCCTGACCTTTTTTTTTCACCCGACAGGACCTATATTCCAATTTCACCAAGATATTGTCAAGAAGATGATTCTGAGCAAGTTTGATGATAATCTGACCAAAACTGTGGCCTCTAGTGTGTTCACAAGGTTTTTCAATGTTCTGACCTACTGACCTATTTTTTGACCTGACATGACCCATATTTGAAATTGACTTAGATATTGTCAAGATGATCATTCTGAGCAAGTTTGATGACAATCAGACTAAAACTGTGACTTCTTGTGTGTTCACAAGGATTTTATATGATTTGATCTACTGACCTACTTTTTGACCCGACATGACCCATATCCAACCTTGACTGAGATATTGTAAAGATGATCATTCTGAGCTGGATTGATGATGATCCGACCAAAACTGTTGCCTCTAGTGTATTCACAAGGTTTTTCTATTATTTAACCTACTGACCTACTTTCTGACCCGACATGACCCATATTCGAACTTGACCGAGATATTATCATGATGATTATTCTGACCAAGTTTGATGATGATTGGACCAAAGCTCTGGTCTCTAGCGTGTTCATAAGGTTTTTCTATGATCTGACCAAATTGACCTACTGACCTCCTTTTTAACCCGACATGACCCATATTCAAACTTGACCGAGATATTGTCATGATGATTATTCTAACCAAGTTTGATGATGATTGGCTCAAAACAGTGGCCTCTTGAGTGTTCACAAGAAAAGTATATCTACGCATAACGAACGACACCGTCGGACATCTCACCATCACAAAAGCTTACCATGACCTTCGGTCAGGTGAGCTAAAAATAAAAGAGTTGATTGACTGATGTGGGGTTTAACATCCCATCAAAAATATTAAGGTCATTTTGGAGACGTTGCTTCCAATTTTGTGGGACTTTTACACAACATTGAGATGAAATGACATCTCAAGCCCTGCCGCCCAATGAAATGCAAAGAGTTTATATTCATGGACGATCTGACTGGCACCATTTTGCCTGGGCAGGCTTTGGGCCTCTAAGCAGTTTACCAGTTCTCATGTGTGTGGTCTGTTTCAGCTCTGCGTGGAAGCATCTTGCAGCTCAATCTATTTCTTCAAGCCCAAATGGCCGAAAAAAAAACAAACAAACAAAAATAAAAGATATTCTTAATTTATCGTTATATAAACAATAAAAACCTCAACAACTGATTTTAAACAAGTCAGGTTTCTACTTTACTCTCATATGCTTGATAAATGACATGTTTGTTTGTTTGGTTTGATGTTTAAAGTCCCCGTCAACACTTTATAGGTCGTTTTAGAGACGTCGCTTCCAACTTTTACCCAACATTGAGATGAAATGACCTCTCAAGGCCTATCGCCCAATGAAACCAATAGGGTTTATACGCATGGACAGTCTGACTTGCACCGCTTTGCCTGGGCAGGCTTAGATCCTCCAGTAATTGTGTGCAGTCGGTCAGTCTGTCAATACCCTGGAGGGGTGGGGATCAAACTTGAGTTTTATCAGGTAAAATTACCAATACCGGTAATATGCATAAAATTCATTTTTAACACCTGCAAAATACCCCCAATTATAAAGTGCTTTTGGTATTTCTGTGTTGGTCGCTTTCCAGTATTTTGGTGCTCTCCGGTATTTCCATCTACCCCTGAAAATCATATCCCTCAAAAACTAGTAAGTCAGTATCTTCGATTCCCTGGATCACACCAGATGTAAGAGGAAAGATATGCAGAAGGATTCATGCTACGGCAAAAAACGATGGGTAGTGGTAAACTCTGGGCAAAAGCTAAAAATTTGAGACAATAAATTCAGACCGATATCAACTAGAAATAGTGTTTGTAAAACGCAATGCCCCCTTCTTATCTCTAAATGCCAAAACTTTTGAAGGACCATAACTGATAAAAAAAATATCTTTAAAGCATTATATTGCTGCTTATAAACGCAATTAAATTTTTTTTTCAAAATAGATAGTTAGATAGATCTCGAAATTGGAAGGATCTAACACACTTTTGTTATCAAAAATGAATAAATATTTCTGTCACTTATATTATGCTGCCTAACCATCAGATGTCATTCAAGTTAGAATATTATGTGCTTGGGCCAGGTTGTCATCTGAAATTAGGATGACTGGCCCTGATAGCTCAGTGGTAGAGTGTCCGCTTCAGAAATGGGAGGTCACGGGTTCGATCCCCGGCCCCACCATACCAAAGGCGTGAAAAATGGTTCTGGTAGTGCTCTTTAACCTGAACAGGGAGCCTCCAGTTAACGTCCCGAACCGAAGGACAGTGCAAATTAAGACATTCATCTTTGCAAATGATGCCAATGGAGCGTGTTCGGACACCAAAATTTTATCACCGTTGCCCGGGATCAAACCCAGGACCTCTAGCATCAGAGGCAAGTGCACTAACCATTGATCTATCTAGCTAGCTAGCTATTCTATTCTTTCTATTCTATCTATCTATCTTCTCACTACCGAGTTGGTCATACTTGGCCATTACCTCAGTTAGGTGGGTGGGTGGCTAAATTTAGAATTTAGCATAAAAAAAAAATCATCACTGGATGAGCCCTTAAAACTATTTACAATCCGAAGACAGCGGTATCCTAAAACGCACACCTCTGAGTCTCAATCTTATACTGTGTGGGCTTTGAACTCCTCTGTGGTCTTGGCATTCACCGCAGAAGATGGAAGATATTCCACTTAGGAATAGTTCCAGGGAAGAAAGAGTTTTTCAGGGCATCACTATAGGACTGGTACCTACAATACTGTGAGGTATTTGCTGTTGATGCCCTTGTCCGGGTTGACTCTGTAGCAGGGGTCAAGTACCAATTCTTTTTAACCCTTTTTGTACCAAATGGAATCTTCCTCCTGATATATAGCTAAGTCCAATTTAAAATTTAGGGGGTGTCAGGTTGTGTTTTCTTCAAAATTGATTTGGAAAATGGCTGAACTTTAAGCAAACAGTGGAGGCCTGATCAAACGCTGGCATCATATCTGGGCCTGCACTGTTTACCTGGGTACCACTTTTGGGGTTTCCGGTACAAAATGGGTTAATTGATACTGTACCAGAATGTAACTTGTAAAAGAAGGTTAAGGAGGACTGCTCACGGCGGGTTTCCAGGGATGGCCACCCTAGCTCATTAAGCTATCACTGACGCTACTTCTTTTTCGTCATCGTCTGCAGGTCCATCAAGCAGCTGTCCTCTGCACCTTCTCCACCTGCTGAATCTGAGTTTTTTTGTTTTGTTTTTTGGTTGTTTTGGTTTTACGGCCCTTTCAAGATTATTTCACTCATATCGAGCCGATCGTTAATCAGAGGTGGGTGAAAACCGGAGTACCTGGAGAAAAACCACCTGACCTTCCGTTGCAGAACTTGGCGTCTCACATGTGACCTGAATCTGAGTTTTAACATAGGGATGCCAAATGGGTGATGCATATTCAAGTTGAGGGCGAACCAATGTTTTATATGCAACAGCCTTTGTCTGCCGAGGTGCAAAAGCCAAATTATGTCTAAGGAATCCTAAGGTCCTAGTTGCTTTAGATGTTATTTCCGAGATATGTTGACCCCAATCGAGACCATCAGTGACGGTGATACCAAGATATTTGGCGTAATGAACCTGCTCAAAGTCCTAGACAGATACTGAAGGCAGGTAAGTATTTGTTAAAGGATACTTTGTTTGTCGCATTAAAAGCTCTACAGAGCTTATGTTTTTGTTTCGGACATGCAACATTAAATAAAGCTTCTATATCTTTTGACTTGGATAGGTTGGATGGTTGTTGCTAAGCCCCAATCGGCTGCAGTTGTCTCTCGGTAGTTATTCTCTCAGTATCTTCTCTTAGTAGAACTATCACTCATGTATTCGTGTTTCATGGTGCACTTAACGAGACTTGTTATATTAATGCATTTGTTGTAAGTTCCCAAACAATCTGTTTATATCACTGACATTGCACAGCGTCTCATTTATTGGAGTCTATTAACCTGCAAAATGTCAGAGCAGACTTAACCCATCTACTAGGAGGATAGAGTTGTTGTGTTTGTTTGATTTGAGGTTTAACATCCCCGTCTGTATAGGTCTTTTTGGAGACGTTGCTTCCAATTTTGTGGGACTTTTACCCAACATTGAGATGAAATGACATCTCAAGCCCTGTTGCCCAATAAAACTCGATGGCATGAGATCTGACAAAGCAGAAGTCCAGCAGGGATGCCTCAGGGGACAGTCCTTGGTCAACTGTTATTCCTGTGTTTTATCAACGACCTGCCAGAGTCTATAAGGTCTTCAGAAATTATGGAGTATGCCTCAACTGTATGGGATCCAACACTACAGACCCAAGTCACGACATTGGAGCAGGTGCAGAGACAAGTGGCCCGATGTGTCTGCAACAACTTCACCTCAAGAACTCCGGGATGTGTCACTAAAACCTTCCACCCAGAGCTAAAACTGACCACACACAAGTACTGGTAAACCGCTTAGAGCATCTAAACCTGCCCAGGCAAAACATAGGCTGATCTCCGGATCTACGCAGTTCGAAAAAGCACCATGTTTTCTGACCTATTAAAGGCTTAAAAAGAGCGAAGATAACAAAAGCACAGGCTGATCATCGACACACAAAATATATGTACATGCGGTACGTACAAACACCGGATCGGACCCAATTACCTGATCGGACCCTATTTTTACTATTATTTTGACTTTTTTTTGGTGTTTGAGGTTTACGTCCCACCAACAGTTCAGGTCATGCGGAGACTAGACCTTGGATTCCGAAAGTTTGGAGATAGATAGATAGATAGATAGATGATAGATAGATAGATAGATAGATAGATAGATAGATAGAACATGTCGAGACTGCATCACGTCAACAAGTATGTGAAATGAACACCCCCTAAACCCCACGATGATTTACAAGGGTAGATATTTTTTTCTTATGTCTGCTCAGAACATTGATTGTGGGAAATCGCCAGAACCGTCTCGTCAAAGAATATACCCAGCAGGCACATGATATAATTGTGACGTCAGATCAACATCTGTGCAACGTCATTCCTTTTATGCAACGTCACATCTATGTTGTTGCAACTTGTGCCTGCTGAGTAGAAGAACGGGCCATAGATTTGTTGCTAGATAATCTCATGCTTTAGAATCTGCCCGGTCATTATAGAATGCTGGACCAAAGTTGGGCCGACTTCCGGTGCTGGCCGACGGCGATACAACGTATCGCGGTCGGTCCGACGTTGGCCCGCTGTTTGGGGCTCGGTAGTCATCCAAACCTAATGCAAATGATGCACAGACTCCTAGCATAGCCTACAAAGCCGTTTGGCTGTATATATGGGTTGAGTTATTTTAGGTCCATTAATATTGGAACGAAGGTGTGGGGTAAAATAGTTTTGTATGCTGTAAGCCTATTCCAACTGTGCATAAAGAATAAAATATCGAAGAAAAAATGACCATAGCACAGAAAACCGGGTCCAGTCCGGTGTTGTAATTACCCATGTACATGTAAATAAAGTGATAGAAAAATCAGGCCGAAACGACCCACTAATTTGGCCGAAACGACCCACCCCCGAAATTGGGACAAAACTACCCAGGCCAAAACGACTCCGGACTGAAACGTCCCGCGACCGGTGGAAGCATCATGCAGCCATCTATTTCTTCAAGCCCCGATGGGCGGGGGCTCCGGAAAAGTTGTCTTGGGTCAACTTTTTATGGGCGGAGTTGTCTTGGGCTGACTTGTCTTTGGGCCGGGTTGTCCATAATTAATGTCTTGTTGTTGTTATATAGCAATTAGGCCAAAGTGACCCTCGGGTATCTTCCTCCCAGTAATCAATATTCTTCTTAGTAGATGGAGCGTGATAGCTCAGTGGTTAGTGCACTTGCCTCTGATGCTAGAGGTCCCGGGTTCGATCCCCGGCAGCGGCGATAAAATTTCGGTGTCCGAATACGCTCCATCGGCATCATTTGCAGGGATGAATGTCATAAAGTGCACCGTCCTTCGGATCGGGACGTTTACTGGAGGCCCCCTGTGCAGGGAGAACTATCCCCTGTGCAGGTTAAAGATCCCTACCGTAATTACATGATTACTGTGTAGGCTTTCATCCTGCAAAACCTGGAGTGTATGTTATATACACCTGCGGTAATGGTCAAATGTGACCGACGCAGTATCAGAAGATAGATAGATAGATAGTATAGGCTTTCTTTCTTCTGGTTTCGCCTTAACCCCAGTAGGGGACACAGACGGTGTATGTTACATACACTCCAGTTTTGCAGGATGAAAGCCTACACAGTAATCATGTAATTACGGTAGGGTTCTTTAACCTGCACAGGGGATGGTTCTCCCTGCACAGGGGGCCTCCAGTTAACGTCCCGATCCGAAGGACGGTGCACTTTATGACATTCATCCCTGCAAATGATGCCAGATGATAGGCTCACAAGTAGTCTGGCTTTGTCTGTACCATTTCCAGTGCTCGTACTTGGGGTGAAACAAAATAAAAACTCCTCCAGAAGCCAGAACTTTGTTACAATATTAACGCTTGTGTAAGAAGGACTAGAATTAGACAGGACAGCATTTTTTTCCATGATGATCCAGACATTCGGATGAGTCTTTAATCCGAGGTCCCGTCTCCGTATGACCTAAGCTGTTGGTGGGACGTAAAAGTCGAACACACACACACACACACACAAACACATTTTCCATGGATCTATTTGTTCGCCAACCGTGCAATATGCCGATCGGTGCGTAAATTTACCGGAACAGACTAACTACCGGAACGTACCGGACGGACCCATTTCCCCCCACCCCCACCCCATTTTGTGCATGTTATTACTTTTGTTTGTTTTTTCACCTGCATATTAAGTTGATCATTAAATAAATACTATTTTTGAGAATAATTTGATTACCATGTGCAATATTATGAAACTTAACTTTGTAGTATGACCATTGTGCTACAGAATTGCTTTACATTATTTTAGACGAGGTCAATCAAACTTATATCCTTGTAAACCCTACTTTCCTGTGTTTGGATAATGCAAAAACCATAACCGCCTCTAAGCTCCTCCCACTAGCTAATATACATGTGTCAGTCTTGTTAGCATCTCATAATGTATGCATGATATTCTGTTATATGTTCAGTAGTTCTTGTAGACAAATAAAGTTAAGAAACCAGCTTGGTTCTTATCTAATAATGTGTTACAAACACAAAACATGGTGTTAGAAGTCGGATATATTTTTTTTTGTTCCAAAGGGAAACAAAAGAACATGCCAAAGGGAATATATTAAAATAAATTCAAAGGAATTTATGACATTTCACGAAAAATTAGAAGAACTCTGTGAAACTCAAAAACATTAAAAAAAATGGCATCAAAATTTACCCCGCCGAATGAATTTGACTTTAGCCAGCCCAACAGGTGGGAAGACTGGAAGAATAGATTTTTAAGATTTAGACTTGCGACAAAGCTGAATAAAGAACATGGTGAAATCCAGGTGTCTAGTTTAATTTATGCCATGGGAATGGACGCAGAAAATATAATGAAATCTTTCGGACTAACAGCCGACGAGTCAAAAAACTTTGATGGAGTCATACAAAAGTTTGATGAACATTTCATACCAAGAAAAAATGTAATACATGAAAGAGCAAAGTTTAATCAAAGAAAACAACAAAGCGGCGAAAGTGCAGAACAGTGCATAAGAAGCCTTTATGAAATATCAGAAAATTGTGACTTTGGGACAGCCAAAAACGACCGAATTAGGGATGCCATTGTAATTGGAATTCTTGACAAAGAACTGTCAGAGAAAATGCAGCTGAAAGATGACTTAACACTGGAAAGCGCTTCAACAATGGCTCGACAGTCCGAACTTGTAAAATCACAAGTTCGCGACCAAACACAACCGACGACAGTCAACGAAGTCAGGGGGACTAAAGCACGTGCGAAACAGCCGAAGCCAGGACCAACACCTCGCTCACTACCCCAGGGTGGGCTGAGACCAACCCAGAAATCCACAGCGAAGCAACTGAGGTATCTACCCCAGTGTACAAGATGTAACAGACGTCACGGGAACCAGAGACAATGCCCGGCTATGGGACAGATATGCAAAAAGTGTAATAAACCCAATCATTTTGCAGTGTGTTGTAAAACTAAGCAGGTGTACGAAATTGCACAAAATGTAGGAAGCATTCAAAACGAGGAATTAAATGACAGTGCTTATTTCTTGGAATCGTGTGAAATTGATTGTGATCAATCAGAAAATAAACCATGGATCGTTAACCTTGAAATCTGTAAGTCAAACATTGCTTTTAAAATTGATAGCGGTGCAGATATATCAATCATTTCAGAATCATGCTATAAAACGTTGAAGCAACGTCCGGCATTGCGAAAAGCCTTGTCAATTCTGAAAAGCCCCGGGGGTAATGTAAATTGTCTTGGGTATTTTATTGCAGATACGTACAGAAATGGGCATAAATTTATGTTTAGAATATATGTAGTAGCAGGCAAAGACCAGGCTAATTTGCTCAGCCGAGGAGCGTCCTCTGCGTTAAAGTTTGTAAAGCGAATTGATGAAATCCCGGAAACCGTGTTCGGTCGAACAGGACTCATAAATTGTGAGCCGGTCAAAATAGAGCTTAAGTCCGTTGCCCAGCCGTATAGCGTCAGTACAGCTAGGCGTATACCCTTCCCACTTTTGCCAAAAGTAAAGGAAGAGCTCGAAAACATGGTTCGCGATGGAATTTTGACTGAAATTTCGGAGCCGACGGACTGGTGTTCACCGATGGTACCGGTTTTAAAACCTAACGGCAAAGTACGCATTTGCGTCGATTATAAAAAATTGAATGAGTCGATCAAGCGTGAACTTTACATGTTACCAACTTTGGACGATATCGCGCCGAAATTAGCAGGAATGACTGTATTTACAAAGTTGGATTCCGCTCAAAGTTTTCACCAACTGCCCCTCCGGCGAGAATCGTCTAAGCTTACTACGTTCATAACGCCATTCGGGCGTTACGCGTATCAAAGATGTCCAATGGGTACTAGTCTCGGGCCCGAGATCTTCCAGAAAAAAATAACTGAGCTGTTGCAGGGTTTGGAAAATGTTGATGCTATTATGGACGACATTATTGTTTATGGCCGAGACATGACAGAGCATAATACAATGTTGACCGCTGTACTTCATAGAATTAATGAAGCAGGTCTGAAACTTAACAAAGACAAGTGTCTTTTCAGACAAACCCAATTAGAATACTTTGGCCATATTATTAACGCATCGGGTATCTCACCGAACCCAAAGAAGGTAGAAGCAATCAGAAATCTAGACCCCCCTCAAGACAAAACAGAACTCAAAAGGGTTCTTGGCATGATAAATTACCTGGGAAGGTATGTAGAAAATTTATCAACAATAATCAGTCCAATATCTGACCTGCTTAAGGACGACACAGCCTTTTATTGGGGTCCTGATCAGAATAATGCTTTTGAAAAAGTCAAACATTTGCTCACAGAAGCCCCTACATTGGCGTTTTATAAACGAAATAGCCCCATTGTAGTTAGCGCAGACAGTTCTCGTGTCGGACTGGGAGCAGCAATATACATGCAGGAAGGCAATCAGATCAGGGCACCGATCAGATGCCAGAGGCTGCTTTTACGATTACGCAGATTTAATTGCATAGCAGAGTTTTCAAAAGGTACTTCAAAAGACATGATAGTATCTGATTGTTTATCTAGATCGCCGTTAAAGCAAATCGACTGTAAAATTGAAAATGAGGTGAATATGTATGTTGATTCAGTAAGTGCTTATATGCAAATTAGTGACACGCGCTTGAAAATGATCTACGATGCTACGCTAAATGATTCAGAAATTCAGCAGGTCATCTCGCTCACGAGAAAAGGATGGCCAGAAACTGGAAAAAAATCTGTCAGATTCTATCAACGAGTATTTCAGCGCTCGAAATGAACTTTCTGTTGTTGATGGTCTGTTAATGTACAGAAATAGACTCGTTATTCCAGTAAGCCAGCGCATGGAAGTGTTAGACAAACTGCATAGGTCGCACCAGGGACTCACAAAATGCAAAGACTTTGCAGCACAGTGCGTGTGGTGGCCGACAATCAATAAAGACTTAACTAAAAAGGTGCAAAATTGTACATTTTGCCAGGAATCTAGACCTACACAGCGTCGAGAGCCACTGAAACCGTCAGAACTACCATCGGGACCTTGGGTCAAGGTTGCAGCAGATTTATGCCAGTTGAACAATAAAACGTACCTCATTGTCATGGATACATATTCTAAATACATAGAAATTGGATATCTGAGTACATTGACCAGTGAACGTGTAGTGGACAAAATGAAAAACATGTTTTCGCGCTGGGGAGACCCTGAAGAAATCACGTGCGATGGCGGCCCTCAGTTCATAGCCAAGTGTTTTAAGGACTTTACACGGGAAAACAACATTAAAGTAACATATAGTTCTCCTTATTTTGCGCAGGCCAATGGTGCTGCAGAAGCAGGCGTCAAAATCGCTAAAAACATTCTCAAACAAAAGGATTCGTACAGTGCACTAAGAACCTATCTTTGTACACCGACCGTAGCTACCAGCTATAGTCCTTCGGAACTAATGAAAGGTAGACAAATCCGGATACATGTACCGTGTGCTACAGAAAAACTTAGACCTAAGTGGCCAAGTCATGACCTTGTGAAAATACATCATGACAAATCGAAGGGAAATCAAACATTCTTCTTCAATAGGAGACACGCAGCCCATCCACTCCCAAATTTGGCTGCCGGAGACAAAGTACGGATTAAACTTGACAGTGGGAAACAGTGGCAAAAAGAAGGGACAGTAGTTGATGGTGATACAGAAAATAGAACATATACGGTAAAAACGAATAAGGGAACTTACAGGCGAAACCGTGTTCATCTTCAGAAAATTCCCTCGCACTATGATCAGGGAAACATGGGAGAAAATAAGGCAAACATGGGACAAAATATCGACACGGGAAATTCGCAGAAACCGCAGGAACTTGATACAGGACAGCATCGAAATAAAACACGATGTGGCAGACAGATTAAACCCCCGCAGAGGTATGCTGAGTGGTACTAATGTACATTATCTCTTGGGAACTTGGTATTAAAATCATGCACTGGAACAAACTGTAAATTCTTATCAACCACAAGAACACATGTAAGACTTGGATTTCAGTCACGATTCGATTTAATCTAACAAAACTCATAAATATAGCCAATTAATGTCTTGATGTTTGACTAGAATTTTTAAGCCGAATAGGATTTACAACCTTTCTGTGTTCACGGCATGACTTTGAAATAGTAAAACTGTCAGAGAACTTTATCTACGTTACATTGATGAAAGTCATAAGTTTTCAATAAGGGGGAGATGTTTGGATAATGCAAAAACCATTACCGCCTCTAAGCTCCTCCCACTAGCTAATATACATGTGTCAGTCTTGTTAGCATCTCATAATGTATGCATGATATTCTGTTATATGTTCAGTAGTTCTTGTAGACAAATAAAGTTAAGAAACCAGCTTGGTTCTTATCTAATAATGTGTTACAAACACAAAACATCCTGTACATAAACTATGGTTTTCCACGGTGTTCATTACATGGACTTGATAAGATAACGAGCTTATTTTTGTTTATATCTCCTGTTGGTACGTTTGTTACCCCTTAGAACCCCTTTGTGGATATACATTTTTTTTATACGACAGACTGCATGCATGGTAGTTAACCCAATCACGGTTGACAACTTTGCTTCCCTCTTTAATTGCACGCCGGTGGGTCAGGCCTCAGATTCTATGACGGTTCCAACGTAAAGGCTTATTGAGAATTAGAGAGATCTAAACTAAGATAATGTTGGTTGGTACCTGATACTCTGTCGACGGTCGGGCCCATCGGAGTCTAACTGTTGGTTTTCTTTTGCTCCAGCATTTCAGTGGTTTCTTGCTGTCGAGTCCTCACCGTTGTCTCACCTCTGTGGTTCTTTGATTATTTGTGTTCACGGAGATGTTGCATTGATGAGTGCACTGATAGTGTTGATTACGAGGCCTTCATGTGGACTGAACAAATTGTCTAAATCGCGACGGAAGTAAGGGCGAGGATTGTGGCCACGTAAAATCGATTTAAGCTCCCCAGTGGAAATCTTTCCACTGACCATTCCAAGGCGGTTCTTCTGTGGTGGTTTATTTATGTTGTTGTAGGTTACTTACTGTGTGTATCACTTGTGTCTTTTTATTTTGGATGGCCATATGGCCATTTTGTGGGAAAGTAACTGTCCTTATGGCCTTCCTTTTTTAGGTTTCCATTATGGTCTGGTCGCTTCATGTTTGTGTTTCTTTCCCTTTTGTGTCTTTGATGGGTGGAGTAAGTTAATTGTATCTATTCATGATCTTTGTTTTACTTCTACTTTGATATGGCAAGATAAACTGCTATGTCATTGGCAAACAACCTCACCTTTGACCTAATATGATCTGGAAGGTCATTTATAAATGTAATTTGACCAGAATAAAATTGGTCCCAACACTGAGCCTTGTGGTACTCCTGAAATTATCGATACTTTCGAGGACTTCTCATTTTCTAAGACGACAGTCTGCGATCTATTTGAAAGAAAGGCTTTTATGGTTTGTCTTTGGGTGTTTGTGATCCTTATATCATTTTATTTTGGAAAGCCTATTGGCCATTTTGGGGGAAATTAACTGTCCTTTTGGCTTTCCGCTGTTGATGTTTCCGTTAGGGCTTTTGTTTCATGTTTGTGCTTCTTTCCCTTTGGTGTCTCTGATGGGGGCTGTGGGTTGACTGTATCGAATCCTGATCATTGCTTTCACTTCTATTTTGATCCAATGGAGAACACGTCCACGAACGCCATAACGGTGAAGCTTAAGAAAGGTGGGGAGTAATACACTTGTCTTTACAAAAAAAAAATATTTGTTTATATTTTGTAGCTTAAAGTCTCTGCTTTCGTTTGCCGGTATAAAAATATATGCATACCATGCTTCTTTTCTAGCTTTTTAGCCTTAAATTTATTGAACTACCTGTATCGAGTAAAGCGGAAATTTGTTTTGATGAAAATGTTACAGGTAAAAACATGAAACCAGACTCACTTTGATAGTCACTGACTATAGAATTAGAAAAAGTACATTTAATGTCACTCACACTTTCCTGCAGACTATATGTTCCAGAAATTTCCCCAAAGAATGGCTCTTAGCAAACATCTGTCCACTCTTCAAAAAAGGAGATAGGGCTCTTGCCCGTAATTATCGCCCTGTGTCTCTGACTTGTGTTCTGTGTAAATTGTTGGAACATATAGTCTGCTCGAACACCATGGCCCACTTGGACGAACATAAACTTTTGTCAGACATACAACATGCATTTAGGAAAAGGCACAGTTGTGAAACTCAGCTAAGCACAGTTATTAATGACTGGGCAAAAATCTTGGACAAAGGGGGACAGGTGGACACATTTATTCTGGACTTCGAGAAGGCTTTTGACACCCCTCCTCATGAACTACTTAAATCTAAGTTATTTGGTTATGGAATTGGAGGACAGACCCTCAAATGGATAGATTCCTTTCTTTGCTACAGAAAACAGCGGGTTGTTGTTAATGGTGAATCTTCGGAGTGGGCTCCAGTTTTGTCTGGAGTCCCGCAAGGGACCGTTCTTGGTCCACTTTTGTTATCTCTGTACATCAATGATATTTCCACTGACATTGACTCAGAAATAAGACTGTTCGCAGATGACTGTGTTTGTTACCGGGAAATTAGAGATACAGATGACTCATTGAAACTTCAGGCTGACATAGATAGATTAGGATGTTGGGCACGTAAATGGGGCATGAGATTTCAGCCAGTTAAATGCAATATTATGCAGATAACTAGGAAGAGATCTAATAAAGTTGAGGCTTCTTACACCTTAGAGGGAACGGTCCTCGAGAATGTGGACTCCATTAAATACCTTGGAGTGACAATCTCACACAACTTGAGATGGAATACTCATATTAGCAACATGTGTACTAAGGCAAATAGAACGCTTGGTTTCCTGAGGAGAAATTTTCATCAGTGCCCTCAGGATGTAAAAGAGGCAGCATATAAAGGTCTTGTTCGCCCGATCTTGGAATATGGTAGTTGTATCTGGGACCCCAGTGGAGTGGTCCTTAACGATGAAATTGAGAAAGTTCAGAATAGAGCTGCTAGATTTGTAACAGGCAATTACTGCTTTAAAACTGGGAGCATGACTGGAATACTTGGAAAATTAAAATGGGAGTCTCTCAAGAAAAGGAGAAAAGACAGTAGGCTAATCCTTTTATACAAAGGTCTAAAGGGTGCTGCCAGCATTCCAACAGATGACCTTGTTCCCCCAGCTAGATATGTTCTATAAAAGGGTTATCCTTTGGAAGCAAGGAATACACTACAGAAGTGAAAAATATGGAGTGTACATGTTTTCTGGGCCAGACTAGCTAGTTTCGGCCAATTAGGCCTCATCAGTGACCCTCGGATATTTTCTAAATTCCACAATGGAATCAATGATCCCAAAGGACAAGAAAATATAATCTACACTATGATGTAGGGCAGGGAGACGTTTTACTGCCGCCACACATTCCCACACACCAGCTGTAGTGAAGTTAAATATGTTCTATAAAAGGGTTATCCTTTGGAAGCAAGGAATACACTACAGAAGTGAAAAATATGGAGTGTACATGTTTTCTGGGCCAGACTAGCTAGTTTCGGCCAATTAGGCCTCATCAGTGACCCTCAGATATTTTCTAAATTCCACAATGGAATCAATGATCCCAAAGGACAAGAAAATATAATCTATACTATGATGTAGGGCAGGGAGACGTTTTACTGCCGCCACACATTCCCACACACCAGCTGTAGTGAAGTTAAATATGTTCTATAAAAGGGTTATCCTTTGGAAGCAAGGAATACACTACAGAAGTGAAAAATATGGAGTGTACATGTTTTCTGGGCCAGACTAGCTAGTTTCGGCCAATTAGGCCTCATCAGTGACCCTCAGATATTTTCTAAATTCCACAATGGAATCAATGATCCCAAAGGACAAGAAAATATAATCTACACTATGATGTAGGGCAGGGAGACGTTTTACTGCCGCCACACATTCCCACACACCAGCTGTAGTGAAGTTAAATATGTTCTATAAAAGGGTTATCCTTTGGAAGCAAGGAATACACTACAGAAGTGAAAAATATGGAGTGTACATGTTTTCTGGGCCAGACTAGCTAGTTCGGCCAATTAGGCCTCATCAGTGACCCTCAGATATTTTCTAAATTCCACAATGGAATCAATGATCCCAAAGGACAAGAAAATATAATCTACACTATGATGTAGGGCAGGGAGACGTTTTACTGCCGCCACACATTCCCACACACCAGCTGTAGTGAAGTTAAATATGTTCTATAAAAGGGTTATCCTTTGGAAGCAAGGAATACACTACAGAAGTGAAAAATATGGAGTGTACATGTTTTCTGGGCCAGACTAGCTAGTTTCGGCCAATTAGGCCTCATCAGTGACCCTCAGATATTTTCTAAATTCCACAATGGAATCAATGATCCCAAAGGACAAGAAAATATAATCTACACTTTGATGTAGGGCAGGGAGACGTTTTACTGCCGCCACACATTCCCACACACCAGCTGTAGTGAAGTTAAATATGTTCTATAAAAGGGTTATCCTTTGGAAGCAAGGAATACACTACAGGAGTGAAAAATATGGAGTGTACATGTTTTCTTGGCCAGACTAGCTAGTTTCGGCCAATTAGGCCTCATCAGTGACCCTCAGATATTTTCTAAATTCCACAATGGAATCAATGATCCCAAAGGACAAGAAAATATAATCTACACTATGATGTAGGGCAGGGAGACGTTTTACTGCCGCCACACATTCCCACACACCAGCTGTAGTGAAGTTAAATATGTTCTATAAAAGGGTTATCCTTTGGAAGCAAGGAATACACTACAGAAGTGAAAAATATGGAGTGTACATGTTTTCTGGGCCAGACACTGTAGAAATCACCATTCGTTGGCGTTTCAGACCCTTAGCGCAAGAACTGACATTTATAAAGAGTCGTTCTTCCCCAGAACCATTAGAGATTGGAATGCCCTTCCCGATTCGATTATCTCGACAGCTGAAGGTGCTGACGATTGTGTAGCTAAATTTACCTCTTTGGTTAGAGCTAGGGACTAACTTCCCACATCATAGGTCCTGGTGTATGAATGTCATTTGACGTGTCACCAGTAACAATTCTGATTCTTATTTTTGTGTGTGTTATGTGGTCCACTTCTTTTTCTGTGTTAAGTAAATGACATGGGGATAAGCATAAGTGGGGATTGTAAACTTCTCCTGTATGCAGATGACAGTGCAATACTTTACTCTCACAGAGACCCCAAGACCATTTCTTTGAAACTTGGTACAGAACTCGAAACTTGCAGTAAGTGGCTGATTGATAATAAGCTTTCATTACATCTAGGAAAAACTGAATGCATATTGTTTGGGAGTAGTATAGTGTTTGAGCGTGTCTAGCTCACCCACATAAAAAAATTTTTTTTAGCTTCCCACATATAAAATTTTTTTTAGCTTCCCACATATAAAATTTTTTTTTTATGTTTGGGCATGTCTAGCTCACCCACATAAATTTTTTTTTTAGCTTCCCCCACATATAAATTTTTTTTAGCGCACCTCTAAAAAAAAACAGCTACAAAATACCCTCACCTATAGACCCCCACTAAAAAATTTTTTTCTTCATACTCCAAGTACCTCTAAAAAAACACACACCTCGAGAAAATCAAAAATAAAAAAAAAATGAGAAAAGAAAAAAATTTAATGTGCCCCATACTTTAAATTACAGTATAAAAAGTTTTAGTAAAAAACAGCTACACAATATGCACCTCCTATAAAAAATTTTCCTACTAGAGTGACGAAAATCTGCATTAGTTTACGCTCCTATAAATAGGTGGTGGGTCATTATTGACTATTGTAATTTTATTAAATAAAATCAAGCATCTCCTATTTTTTTTTTTTTTTTACCTCAGCTAAAGCCTGGGCCTTGCCTTCCTCAATAAGTTTTTTTCTTTCCGCCTCACTTAATCCTGTTTGTTTTGAGTGTATGCAATCTTTCAGTTTATTATATTTTTCTAATTCATCTAAAATCAATTTAAATTCATTTTCAGATATTTCCCCATCTGTCAAAGCCTTAGAAATCAAGTCTTTTATACTATTCAATTTACTATCAGCAATAGTTTTAATCTCATAATGTTTTTGTGATTTTGTATGTAATCTACGCCTAATAAGTTTAACACAATCTCCCAAGCCTCCACATACAACAGCAGCAATTTCTAATGGTAACATAATTGGAACAGCTAAACCAACACTTGCAAAAATAACAGCCGTTGATATTAGGCCAGTATCAATACTATCAGTAATATTAATTCTACGTTTATACTTTTTGTATAATGCCTTTCTTACATCTCTCTCTTTTATTAATTGTTTTTCTAGTTCTGATATCTTTTGTAATCTATAATTTTGTCCGTCTTCATTAGGTAAATCTGGATATAAATTCGGCGCTGTGGGTTGCTTCATTTTTATATATATTTTTTGAATTCAATTAATAACGAGGCAACACTATTAACTACAGTTTGATTAGCCCCCAGACTTATAAAATTAATAACACTTCCAGCTTCAACAAAAAATGGTTTATCAAAATTATCATGTTTTCTTGATGCTGTATGCAAAGTAATCTCACACCCACTCAAAACCGCCCCATCCACCAACACACCAACTCGCACTTCACCACTTGACCTTTCACTCGACAGGCTAATACCTGTAATATGACCACGTCTCATCATAACATAACCAACTTTTGGCTCTCTACCTGCATTTCCAAATGAAAACACCTCACCATTAATTAAAGGGCCTTTTGATTCAGCACTTATTGTTATGTCTTCATTTGTATAAGCGTTTTGTAATCTATTATTTAAATCTGTAAGAGATCTATACAAATCATTAACACGTAAAGTCAAATTATTCTTATCTGTTGTAAACTTTTTAACACCAAATATACTCATTTTTATACAATAATTATATAATTTCTAACACACAATTAATTGGCAATCCATTGTTGTTTATTTTTTCTCCATTCTCATCACAAATGCTTAAACTTAATTCTGAAATATCGCCATGTGCCAATTGTTTATATTCCGGATTACTAAAACGTGTATGAACAATATCACCAAACGATTTATTTTCAACAGAAACAACACCAAGAATATTACTAGGAGCACCATCAAAGAAATTGCAAGCACTGTTTATCTGCTCAAGATGAACATATAATTGTTTATAAGGCGCAAAATTTAACGGTTTTTCTCCCTCATATGTTTGATTTGCGTTAAATCGTCTTTTATTTCCGAGGCCTAACATCTCTTTTAATTCTTTGCTTATTTTTAAATCAACGGTCGATGTTAAAAACACTATGCCATTTGTTTCATTTACAGATAATACAATATTATTATGTTGAAATATATCTGCTACTTGTTGGAAACTGTAAAATCCTGAAGCTAAACGTATTGCTTTATCTGTTCCTTTTTGGATAGATTCATCAATTAAATTATACCAACCTATGGTATAAGTAAAACTCTTCAATCCAATTCTCTTATTTCCGCATTTATTATCTACATATTGTTGTAAATATATTGTTTTATTAATATCGGAAATTGTATGATACATTTTTTTATGTATAAAAAATGATACCAAAAGAATTCAAGTTAAACAAGGATTTATCATATAATCCCAATACTAAATATAAAACCAAACATGCTGCTGGTCCTTTACTTGTAAACCAAAAAATTTATGCTAATGAAAAGGATAATTTTCCAGTAACGTTTCTCAACTTATTTCAAAACTATCAAAATCCAACATTACACACCAATGAACCGTGGAATACATGGCTTCATTCATCATTTGACTGGTGGCAATGTCAATTAAATTTTGCCGTCTGGTGTGCCACTACAGGATGTGGTGTAAGTTATCAAGACCATTTGCAAAACAAAGGGTTAACTAAAACAGTATATACATTTCATGTTTATTATTGTATTGCTCGTATTTTGAAAGAACTTAAAACACCTTTACCGACAGATGCATCATTTTGTTATTACAAAAACCCATACGACAAAGCAGCCTATCAAAAGTTATGCAATGAATTCAATGTTTCACCTAGCACGGATTGGCGTCAAAAATTAGAAAGAAGTTCAAAATGTAGTGGCCTCGGAGAATACACACAATACTTTCAGCCAAGTGGAAAATACAGATACGATCATCAAAGTGATGGGCCATTCTTTAATCCAAATGATAAAATAGAACATACAGTAGATATAAGTGAGGCATGGACAATGTTTATATTAGACAACTCAAAAGGATTAACAAAAACAGGTATTGAACGAATTAACGAAAGTATTAGAATGTTTGTATGGGCTCTATTAGGAGCCCAATCTCAAACACGTGTAGAAATACTAAAAATAGGCACAGGATTTGATGCTCAAAAACAATTCTTAGCAAATGTTCAAGATGCAATTAACAGTCCAATCGATTTGCCTACTCAAATATCAAAATATCAAAATGTATTGAAATACGCAAGAAGTAAAGTTGATTACACATATGGATTTGGTCTCTATATGTCTCCCAGTGATATGATATTACAAATTGGCACTATCGCTGGATATAATAATAAAATTGTAATTGCAACATCGGAGTGCTCGCTTGGTTTCAATAATGATGTAAATGTTAAACCTGCTGCACCTACTACACAACCTGCAACTATACAAGGCACACCAACAAAGAAATCTCTACCAGAACCTGTTGAAAAGAAACAAACAAAGAAATCTATACCAGAACCTGTTGAAAAGAAACAAGCAACACAACACGAAGACAACAAAACAGCATTAATAGTAGGAAGTATAGTAATAGGTATTATTGCACTCAGGATTTATTAATATACTCTCTTGCAGCTGCATACAATAATCCTACAATAAGGACAAGCAACGCCCAGAGATGTTCACCAAACCAGTTAACCACTTTTCCAGTAGTAGACAACAGCCAAGACACAATGGAACCAATAATACCCGGTAGCGCTGCTGCTGCTTTTCCTGCAAGATTGGCTAATAGTTTACCAAGATTACTTAATTGTTTTTTTATCCAATTTTCTATACCATCTTTTGACGGTGGTTTAGGGGTTATAGATCCACTACCAGTAGTAGGAATAAAAGTCTCAACAATAACACCAATAATCATCCCAAAAGCAGTTAAAACACTAACAATTGTAATTCCTTGTTCTCTAAATAATGTTTTAATTCTCTCACCTAATGTAGTGTCTTCTTTTAATATCTTGTTGATTGTTTCCTTTATTCTATTTACCTGACTACGTAATTTATCTCTATTAACATTAATTACTTCTAATCTTGCACTTATCTCAGACTCCAAACCTCTTATTCGCTCATTTATCCTCTCTATTTGAAATTCATCTTTGTCTGCTTTCGCTTGTTCTAATTAATCTTTTTCTTTTGCTAAGTCTTTATTTGTTTCATTCAATTTAACCAATTCATTTGCAACCTCTTCTTTAACACTTGTCATTGCTTTTAAAATACCATCCATTTCTCTTTTTGTCATATATGTTTGTGTTCCTTGTTCGTCAATAAATGACGTTTCTAATTCTTCTATTTCTTTAACAGCAGTTTCGGCTGCATTAGGCAAATCAATCATTTCTATATTATCAACATCGGGTAAATCATTTCTTACACCCTGTAAGTTTTCAATATTCTGTGGTGTTAATAATGGTTTATTTGCAGATCTATAAGTAGGTAAGTTTAATAAGTCTCTAATTGCATTTGTTCCACCACTACCAATTCTACTCGCCAAAGAACTCAAGTTTATAAA
Organism: Lucinisca nassula; assembly: GCA_963580285.1. NCBI lineage: Eukaryota > Metazoa > Mollusca > Bivalvia > Lucinida > Lucinidae > Lucinisca > Lucinisca nassula. Next base: position 110,768,338 of record OY757017.1, on the reverse strand, counting down.
ACTACCACCTTTTTTGGCAGTAATTTGAATATCTTTATCTCCAACCTTTAAAAATAGTGTTTTATTATCAGGACCAAGTTCAAAGTTTGTATAATCAATATATTCTGAGTCTAATCCTGTCTTTTCCTTTATAAACTTGTAATATTCTTTAACTGCATATTGTTTCTGTTCTACTTTTATCTTTGTTCTTGTATCAACATCACTGCCAGCAGTATTAATAGCATCAATTCGGTTTTGCATAGTTCTATTAAATTCATCATTATCATCTTTATCTGCATGCTGTTCATCATGGTCATCATCTTCAAATGTAGGCTTCTCAAAATCAAATCCTTCAGCCATTTTTAATTATTAAATTTTTCCTTAAAAAAATGTCGACCTATGGAAATAAATTAAACCCTTATAGAAAAATAAGAGAACCACGCGGTGTGAGAGGAATCCGTCAAAGTGTAGTGATAACTAATAATCCGTCAACTATTGATCAAAATCAACAATTGTTAGTGAGATTTCCTAATCTAAGTGGTAATGATGTTATTGTTCCCGGAACAGTCAGATTAGCATTTGAAATTGAACTAATCTCTAAAGATGCAAATGCAACTATTTATCAAAATATTGGAAGAGCAATAATTAAGAAAACAACAATTAGAATAAGTGGAAATGAAGTTATGTCCATTGATGATAGTGACATCTATCATTGTTATATTGATTTATGGAAGACTCCTACAGAACGAATAAATATGGCTTATCAAGGCGTTGGCAAACCAAACATGTTGAAACTTAGAGTGGGGGCAAAAAATGCAACAGCGGATAAAGAGGATCTGGCAATAGCAAAGGCTTATGGAAACAGGTTTTGTATTCCACTTGATTTTGAATTATTGGAAACCCATATGCCATTTTATCAAGCAGGACTCGGGGATAGATTAGAATATGAACTTACATTTAACGATTACATGAAAGTTATTAATTCAGCTGATGCAACTTCAACTTATACAATCAAAAATATTTGTTTAGAATTCGATATTGTTTCTGATTCTTATTTATCAAGAGAAATAAGTCAGCAAGTCAGTGACAAAATGGTTATTTTATACGATAGAATACTTAGGCATAGAAAAATAACGAAGAATAAATCTGATACTCTTTGGAATATTAATTTAAATGTCCCGGCAAGAAGTATGAAAGGTATTCTCATGCTATTCGAAGATCCTGAAAGGACCAGCACAGAAGAATATTATAATCCAGAAATTACAAAAGTGGAAATGACTATAGAAGGGATTTCAAATCAACTATATAGTCAAGGAATGAAATCGTACCAACAGTGGGACGAAATAAATAAATTCTTTGCCCTAAATTCAAAAAGAAACAAAGAAACAAGTATGGTCATTAAAGATTTATATTTTACTGATACAACGCTAGAAAAATATCTAACGACTAATTACGCTTTATGGTTAGATTTACGTTCAACGGATGATAATAATCTTCACGGTTCTGGGAGAAGAATAGAAAATGCCTCAGAAGGTATAACAATACAAATTACAAAAGAAGCAGGAGGAAATGAACCAATAAATGTTTATCTGTTTGTAATACAGGATGCGCAAATCAATTTTGAAGATGGAAGATTTAAAGAGGCTCATTATTAAACAATAGAAATGGAACTACCTAAATATCCACACAGTGCAATTATTTGTGGTCAAACTGGCTGCGGTAAGACTGAATTTGTTTTAGACTTACTTGAAGCTGTATATAGAGGTGTATTTAGTCATATTGTTATACTTTGCCCGACCATTCAATGGAACGAGGCATACAAAAACAGAAGTTGGATTGGTGATGTTAAAAAACCAAAATCAAAAAATATCATAATCGTAAATCCTATAACGTCAGATGGAACAGAAAAGCTTCAAGAACTATTACGGTCGTTTTTAAATAAGTTTGCAGGTAAACCTACCCTCTATATCATCGATGACTGCAGTGCCACAAAGGAAATAAAAAAGAAACAAGATATGCTGTCACAGTTAGCTTTTTCAGGCAGACATGCAAAACAATCGATATGGGTTATATCGCAAAGATACAATTCAGTTTTGAAAGATTTAAAAGAACAAACAAAGTGGTTATGTATGTTCTACACAAAAGATAGAGATAGTTTTGAAAATTGTTTGAGAGAGAATGATGTTATTCCTACATTGGAAGAACGTCAAAGAATAAAGGAAGAATTAAAGAAAAAGAAACATCGTAAATTAATTTTGAAAACCGACCAACCTACTGATTATTGGGTGGTTGATTAAGTAATGCTCAAGTAATGCTTTAGTAATGCTTTAGTAATGCTTAAGTAATGCTTAAAAAAATAAGCAATAAAACAACAATGCTATTTGAAATACTGACAATTACAACAAACACTGCAGTCTTATCAATAGTTGGGTATATAATATTTAAATATTTTAAAATTAAAAATAAATTATATAAAATGAACGCCGAAGAATTGTTACAAGATGTTGAGTTACCAGAACAAAGAGATGACCATGAAGACAAAAAACGTGAAAGACTATCAGCCATTGTGACTGGCAGAAAAAGCAAACAATATCTTGGTAAAGACTTACAAATGTCAGACATTGATACAATGACATCAGAAGAAATAAACAAACTATACTGCAGATATGAAGCAAGACTAGGAGCGAGTATGACTAAGACATTGGGTAATTCTTTTATTAACTTACATGTTATGGGTGTGTCAAAATATTTTAATGTTGTTAATCCACCTAAATTAATACAAGACTTAGAGGAAGGCCCCTTTTATCAATCACGCTTTGACTAGCACATGTTGTGAATTATATTATAGATATGGAATGTATCTTGCTCCTTTTACTGCAATGTTAACAACAGCGAGACATATTGATTTCACTGATAAAAAAAGTGAAAATATTGACTTAAAAAAAGATGAGTGAAATAAATGAAAAAACGAAAAAACCCAAAACGAGTAGCTGCTGGTAAAAAAGGTGCGGAAGCAAAAAAAATGAAAGCTGAATAAAAAAGAAAAGAAACGGAAGCAATGAAAAAAGAGAACATACAATTAAAATCTATAACAAAAGATGATGATGAAGTTAGGGATGAAGTTAAAGAAGTTCAACGTGTAAATATATACAAAAATTACATACCATTATGTATATCAATTGTAGTTGTTGGATTGGGATTATATATTTATAATAAGAAACAAGTTACACCTGCACCTATTCCACCACCAAAGGAAAAGAAAGAAATAGATCCATTTGAGTTTAAGTAATCAAAAATATTCTTATAAAAATGGCAACACAAATTGATGGAAAACAAATAGTAAACATGTTATATCATGCCGGAGTGGAAACACTATTAACGGTTGGATATGCAGAATTAGGAGGAAAACTATTGAGAAGACAACCACCAAAAGTAGATTTTAATATGGCGGATATTGGTATGTTATCTATTGAAATATTACTCGCAATGGCTACCAGAGATATGTTGGTTAAGCAAGGAATTATTCCAGCTGATATTATGAAGTAAAAAATGGCGAGTGCAGTGGTTATGATGCTTGGTGGAGCAGTAGTAAATGCCTTTGCTTTTTCGGGTAGTAATTATTTGTTTTCACATATTGGAAAAGATGCAGATAAAGAGAGAGAAAGACATGATAAGGCAATGGAACAATTAGAAGCAGCACAAGTAAAATGGAGTAGAGAAAGAACACAAAGATTAGATTTTCTAAATAAACAATTACAAAAAGAACATCATGCAGAACAAACATACGAAGATGTTGACCAAGCAATGAAACAATATTATTATATTACAGGTAAAGATTTACAGGCATTACCTTCTGAACCAAAGTTGAGTGATTATTATACCCCATCAGAAGACCAGAAAAATAGAGAGATTGCATTTGTTGTTGGTGGTATGGCATTAACTGGATTTGTTGCATGGAAATTAAATTAAATAAAATACAAAGAATTAATACCATAAGGTTGTGTATTTATTCCATTATCACAAATATATCTTTTATCAGCAAAAGGAGATAAAGAAACTTTATTTATTTCATTTATAAACATATTATGTTTGTCAGAATTTAATGTGTACATCTTATTCATTTTTGTTTCATTGTTGAATAAACATTCTTTATAATCATTAAATTTTATATCTTTTTTAATAGTCACTTTACTAATACCTTTTATTTTTTTTTCTTCACTGAAATCACTTAATGTAAAAGAATATGCTTTACTTCTCAGAAAAACTATTTCATTCATAATTTTACCATTTAATTCATCTTTAAATATACCTATTACCTTTTTATTATCAGTTGAATGAAGATCATGATCCACTGGATAGTCAGATGTATCTAGTTCATTTTTTATTTGTTTCATATCTTCATAAATATTTTTTGTGGATATATTCATTATCAATGCGTCGGTGTCTGAAGCAACTATTTCGTTTTTTGGCCATAATTCATTAACTACATTATAATAAAATTTATACATTAATAACTTGCTATAATCTAATACAACTTGTCCTAAATAAATAGGTTTATCAAATTTAACAGAAGTAACATTATTCACAATTGCAACAAAGTTTTCATTAAAAATTATTGAATCTTTAAAATTAGGTTTGCTTATGTATTTCTTTACTTCTTCTTTACTCGTTGTTAATTTAAATTCACTTCTTCCTCTTATGTTTTCTAATGTTTTTCCATAGAAACTATTATTCATTAATTTCCAGAGGTCTTTTTCAAAATTAGATTTAGAGTTTTTTCTTTGTGTAGTATTAAAATCAATGTACTTCTTTAACCAATCACTTTCTTTAAATGATATAGTTCTATAAACTTTTTTTACTTTCATTCCAAGTTTAATATATTCTTTTAGAATACTATAATGAATAACATATTTCTTTTTATCAAATAAAGTTAATAATAATTTTTCTTCTTTACCTAATGGCTTATCTCCTAATAAGTTTCTCTGGTAATTTGATAAATCATTTTCATTTATTTTCATTTTCTCAGGAGCTAATGGATATTTCATTGTTTTAAACTTGCAATTATTGGGATATTCTAAATCACATTCTATTATACAACCCCTTCCTTTTGGAATATGTAAATAATAGTCTGGATTACTTTCCCATTTGAAATCTTTAGTTGGTAGTTTCTGTGACATTGCCCAACCATATAAATTATTTGCATCAAGATACAATAAATATTTTTCTGTTAGAAAATCATTTAAATTTTTACCATTTTTTAAGTCTTCCAAACATTGTTTCATTTCATTTTTGTCTATTATTCTAATATCTCCATCAATATAGTTGGGTGTATATTTATTATAAGCCTTAACATGTCTAGGCCCTAAAACCCCTGAAAATCCTCCTCTAATACCATTTTCAATCATCAATAACATTTCATAATCAGTTAAAAGTTCTAATTCTATTTTTGTATATTTTAACCCGCATTGCCAGGTTAACCCAGGTGCGGAGTAACAATAACATGGATCTATTTCATGGTGTTTTAAAAAAAAGTTTCTATAGTTCTCAAAGACATCTGCTGGAATTAAAACATCTGTTTTTAAATAAAGATTATGATAATCTTCTAAAGTTTTACAGTTATAAGCTTTCCAAACATCTTGTACATATTTATAATCTTCATCTGTAATTGTTTTTTGTGTTAAAGTAGAATAAAATTTATCTATAGGAGGTAATTGTTTTTCTTTTAATCTTTCTATTGAATCTATATATTCATATGGATAATATCCTTTTTGTTTTAATAGAAAAAAATTATCAAGTTTTATTTTATTTATCTTTTCTTGATACTTCTTATTATCTTTTCTATGTAAGTCATTTAATTCTTTATTAGTTTTTATAAATTCTATTTTGTTTCTATCTAATATATTATTATCAACACTATGACTTTCAAATTCTTTTTCTAAGATAGGAAATTCATCTGTTGATTCTGCAATACTTGATAAACTTTTTAACGTAAACCTATATGAATCTAAAAATCTTAGTTTTTTTATAATATGAACCAAAATCTATAGAAATATAATTTTCTGAATTTTTGGATAGAAGTTTTACTTTGTTATAATCATTTTCATATTCCATTAGCTCCTCTATTAAAAAGTGGAAATCATAGTTTGAGCCATTATGAAAGAAAACGGGTATTAGCTTTGTTGTTTTACCTTCTTTTGTATTACATGATTGACAAGCTGCTCCTCTATATTCACCAGAAAGATGATTATGTTCTCTTACTTTGTTTTCTTATTCAAATTCCTTTCCACATATATAACATTCTTTTGACTCTTGAAATTCTTTTTCTTGTTGTTTACTTAGAATTGGTTCTTTCTTTTCATTACGTGAAATCTTATAAGTTATTTTATTAAAAAATTTTATTATTTTTTCTACATATTTTTCTGCCGCATCATCACCAACATAAGAAAAGTATTGTGGTTTATAAATTTCTGGATAGTCAGACTGAACATAAATACCATAACTATTAACTGTTTGTTTTCTTATTGGATTAACATATGATTTATTTGGGTCAGGTTGAGAGGTTTGTAAAGGGATATTATTTGATTCAAAATCAGAATAGATAACAAACGGCAATCTATTTTTGAAATGATGATTTTTAAACTTAAGAATAGTATCTTTCTTTGGCATATTAACTTTACAATAATCATGATCTAGACATATCTCTTTATGTTTTTCTAATGTTTCTAGTCTTTGAAAACCTTGTAAACAGTTTATACATGTGTGTTGTTTATGTTTATTTTTATCATATAGAAAACTATCAAGATCTTTGATTAAACAATAATGTGTGTTTTCATTTTCTTCTATATATAAAAGATCAATTATATTTTCACTTTCCATATTTGAAATATAAACTGGGTATAAAGATTGTTTGTTTGTTTGGTTTTCTAATGCAAAAACATTTATAGTTAAATTATTTTGTTTTTCTACTTTTGGGATATTTTTTATTAAAACAGGATATTCAATATTGGTCATATTAATTTCATTTTCATAAGGTTTATATTTTGTTACTCTATCTTTGTTATTATCAGCAGGATATAGTTTTGCTAAAATAGACCATAAGAAACATTTGTTATCTTTTGTATTTTTAACATTTATAATATTACTTGATTTAAACTTTAAAGGTATATAAGATGAAGCTTTCTGATAATTATATTTATATGTCTTTACTTGTACACTTTTAATATTTCTAAAAACAAAACCAGAACCTCTTTCTTGATACTCATCAATCCATGCTTCAAATTTATCTTTTAATTTATTATAAAAATTATTAATATTGTTATTTGATTGAATAACTTCAACAGGATGAGAGTAATGACTTTCTATTATATCAAATGCTAATGGGGTACTAAATTCAGAAGTAATTATTTTCTTCACTTTAATAGGAAATGATTGTATTTTAATTTTATCTTTTAATTTATTAATATAATTAGTTATATCATCTTCTTCTATGTCATCAATAATAGTCTCATTAATAACATTTTTAAATACTCTGGATTTTTTACTTGCCATTTTCTTAGGGACAATTTTAACTATCTCGTTTTATATTCATTTACATAATTAGGATTTCTAAGTAAAAATTCTTGATATGCTATTTTATATTTTTCTTTATTATTTTGATAATGTAATCGTTTTCGTTCTCTGTCACAATCTTTACATTTTCCTCTATGTCCATCTGGGCACGTTTTCTCTTTTGCAAATAAATTTAAGAACTTAAATTGATGGCATGAGTTACAAACTTTTCCTTCACTCATTTTTTAAGAATCAATTTTTAATATAATTAAAATGGAGCATCCAAAAATATATTGTTTACGTTGTAAAAAGCATACTGAAAATGATTCAGTGAAACAAGTAACAACAGCCAATAATAGACAAATGTTAAAAGGTATATGTTCTGAGTGTGGGTCTAATAAAAATAGATTTATATCCAAAATAACAAATAAATTAGCAGATGAATTACATCGTAGAGTTATAAAATCTTTTCCTAAAAGACGTGTTTATGTTCATTCAATAGATCAAACATGGGCAGTTGATTTGGCAGATATGCAACAATATTCAAAGCAAAATAAACACTATAAATATTTATTAGCAGTTATAGATGTTTTTAGTAAATATGGTTGGTTAATTCCTTTAAAAAATAAAACAGGAGTAACCGTAAGTGAAGCATTTAAAGCATTATTTAAAGAAAGAAAACCAATGTATATTTGGTCAGATAAAGGTTCTGAATTTTATAATCGACAAGTAAAAGAATTGTTAAAAGATAATAATATAAAGTTATATTCAACTGAAAATGAAGAAAAATCTAGTGTAGTAGAACGATGGATAGGCACTATGAAACAACATATGTATAAATATTTTACTGCAAATGAAACTACTAAATATTATGATATATTAGATGAATTAGTTGAAAATTATAATAATACAGTACATTCTTCTATTAAAATGACACCTGTTGAAGCGAGTAAAGTAGAAAATGAATTAACAGTGTATAAAAATTTATATCCAGAAAATGATGAGAAAATTAAAAAACCTAAATTCAAAGTTGGGGATAGAGTTAGAATAGCAAAAAAGAAAGGTAAATTTGAAAAGGGTTATACAACTCGTTGGACAAGAGAAATATTTGTAATTGAAGAAGTTTTAAATACAAATCCTGTTACTTATAAAATAAATGATTTAAAAGGCGAAGAAATCAAGGGTAGTTTCTACGAACAAGAATTACAGATTACTGAGTTTTAGACCTTTTCCACTGAATCCTTCTGGCTGTTTTTTCGCCACTCTAGTACCACACACCCCAATGGAGAAATGATACCTATTATTTCTTCATATGCAAAGGCACACTTTCTCATGATTTAGCTGGAGGAAGGTACATTTTTTCCTGCTATAATGTGTAGTGATCCAATAATTTGATTCATAGTTAAATTACACGGTAAGCACTGTAGACCCAGACCAACCTGCACACAGGCACTGCCTGATTAAAAAGTATTTGTTTTTGTCTAAATAGATTCATCCAGAGCCATTGATTTTCTGTGATAAAAGAAAACATTCTCACCAGACTGCGCAGACTGGTCTAAGTCTCCACTGTCTTTGTTGACAGTCTCAAGTGCTTAAACCTATCGTAAAATAACTTCTTTTCATTGAAATTATCAGTCTGGATCAATACATACCTTTAGTATTAAATTAGTTTTCTCACATAACTGTTTTACATATTTAGTTACAATAAACATCCGCTTAGATACGTAATGGAGACGGGTAAACACATGCATAGATACGTAATCCTGCAATGGCTGAAAAGGAGTTTTTGCAACAGTTAAAAGAGTATTTATTTAAAACTTACCCTGAGGATAATAACATAAAACAATGGTTTCAAAAATATTCAGAAACATTTGGTCACAACAGACCTGTGCTTACGCGGACACGAAGCGTTGTTAAACAGGACGTTAAGGATAAATTGTTAGAATCATATTCAGAAGAGAGGACGATTAGTGGCGACATAAAAATTGAAACAGAAACGGAAGAATTGTGTGTAAATTCAATTAAGTTACTAGAGTTGTCTATTAAGAGCAATAAAAGAGACATAATTTATAAATCCGCTTTACAAGGACAAGTAATTGACAATTTAAAAAAGTTAAGAAAAGGAAATACAGTGGTCTTTTTAGCACAGCACGGAATAAAGTTCTCTGTGTCATATTGCAATTCGCTTGTTAGGTTATACAAACTTGTTGAAGCACATTCGAACTTAATAAAGTGTTCAGTTGACCTTCGTCTTATAATTCAAAATATGAAAGTTGTGAAAGAAATCTGTGAAGAGTTACACTGGTAATTGGTGAGTATTTGTTTCTTTATTGACGATTACAATATAATTTTCGCTGCGGATTACGGCGTAATCATACTCTGGTTGGCTTGTTATGCATGACTGATAGAGTCATCTCCCTTGCTAGAGTTTATCGGGGATTACGGCGTAAGCATCAACAAATATACATTGGGAATTACGGCGTAATCATCACATTGGGAATTACGGCGTAAGCATCAACAGAGTTTATTGGGGATTACGGCGTAAGCATCAACAGAGTTTATTAGGAATTACGCCGTAATCATCAACAGAGTTTATTGGGAATTACGGCGTAAGCATCAACAAATATACATATAGTTTATTGTGGATTACGGCATAAGCATCAACAGAGTTTATTGGGAATTACGGCGTAAGCATCACCAATTCTTTTTGCTCCAAGAATTTTTTCATTTTTATCTTTTCTCGAGGTGTGTGGTTTTTTTTCTTTTCTCATTTTTTTTATTTTTGATTTTCTCGAGGTGTGTTTTTTTTTAGAGTTACTTGGAGTATGAAGAAAAAATTTTTTTAGTGGCGGTCTATAGGTGAGGGTATTTTGTAGCTGTTTTTTTTTTAGAGGTGCGCTAAAAAAATTTTATATGTGGGGGAAGCTAAAAAAAATTTTTTTATGTGGGTGAGCTAGACATGCCCAAACATAAAAAAAAAAAAATTTATATGTGGGAAGCTAAAAAAAATTTTATATCTGGGAAGCTAAAAAAAAAATTTTTTATGTGGGTGAGCTAGACACGCTCAAACACTATACTACTTTTGGGTCACGACGTAAACTTAGAAATGTGAATAATTTTTCTGTCGAATGCAATGGACACACTATCAAAGCTCAGTCTTCCGTTAAATATCTAGGTTTGAGTTTGGAAAACCATTTGGCAGGTAATACAATTGCATCTAGTGTTATTCAGAAGGTTAATAGCAGATTGAAATTTCTGTATAGACAGTGTTCTTTTTTGACACAGAAAACTAGGAAACATTTATGTTCATCATTAATTCAGTGTCATTTTGACTATTCTTGCTCTTCTTGGTATTCTGGGCTAAATAAGACTTGGAAGAAAAAACTTCAGATTTCTCAAAATAAAATGGTGAGATATATAAAGGACCTGGGACCTCGGTCACATATTGGATTTTCAGAACTAGATAGTGTCGGAATGTTAGATGTTGAACATAGAGCTAAACAACTTAGGCTAAATCATGTTTTCCACATTTCCAAGGGAACTTGTCCGTCGTATTTATCAGAAAATTTTCTTAAAGTTTCAACTCTACACCAGTACAACACAAGAGGTAGTACTGAAAACTTTGTTTTGCCAAGGGTTAATGGACAAACTACTACGACTTTCTTCTACAACGGTATCAAAGATTGGAACGGTTTACCTTCTCATATTTAAAATTTTAGTTCGATGCAACGTTTTAAAACTTCAGTGAAAAGACACTTGACAAATCAAATGAAACTTGTTGAAAACGAAATGTTCTGTTACTATTGAATACTCAAACTAGGTTAATCATCTGGAAAGCTTAAATATATCTTCAATCAATCACTTGCCCAGGGCACTGTACCAGATGACTGGCGACAAGCAAATGTAACCCCGGTCTATAAAAAAGGGGAAAAATATGATGCAGCAAATTATAGACCAGTGTCGCTAACATGCATCTGTTGCAAAACCCTGGAGCATATATTAGTAAGCAACATCAACAAGCACTTAGCCTTTGAGAGCATTCTTGCTGACTGTCAACATGGTTTCCGGAGTCAAAGGTCTTGCGAAACGCAGCTTGTTCAATTTTACCATGACATTGTGAGCAATCTGGATGGGGCCATAAACCGTGGCCACAAACAGACTGACTTGATCATCATGGACTTTGCTAAGGCCTTTGACAAGGTACCTCACAGAAGGCTATTACACAAACTGGAGTACTATGGGATAAGAGGATCCACGCATAGGTGGATTAGCTCATGGCTCTCTGGGCGCTCACAACAAGTTGTACTTGATGGCCAAGCGTCTGATCCAGTCCCTGTTTTATCTGGAGTCCCCCAAGGTTCGGTCCTTGGACCGGTCCTTTTCTTGGTTTTCATTAATGATCTCCCCGATAATATCAGGTCATCGGTCCGTTTGTTTGCTGATGATTGTGTCCTGTATAGGAACATATATTCTCCTTCTGACTGTCTTATTTTACAAGATGACCTGGATCAACTTGCACAGTGGGAGGCCGATTGGCAAATGAAGTTCAATGTGGCCAAATGTCACTCAATGAGAGTGTCACGACACCCTCCGGACAAGCAAATTAAGTTTGACTATACTCTTCACCAGCAAGTTTTGGAGCATGTTCAATCCGCCAAATATCTTGGTATCACCATCACTGACGATCTTGATTGGGGTCAACATATCTCAGAGATTACATCTAAAGCAACTAGGACTTTGGGATTCCTTAGACGGAACTTGGCTTTTGCACCTAGGCAGACAAAGGATGTTGCATATAAAACATTGGTTCGCCCTCAACTCGAATATGCATCACCCATTTGGCACCCCTATGTTAAAACTCAGACTCAGCAGGTGGAGAAGGTGCAGAGGACAGCTGCTCGATGGACCTGTAGGCGATGGCGAAATAGAAGTAGCGTCGGTGACATGCTTAATGAGCTAGAGTGGCCGTCCCTGGAGGCCCGTCGTGAGCAGTCCTCTTTAACCTTCTTCTACAAGATACACTCTGATTCAGTGTCTATTGATAAAGATAGGTACTTGAACCCTGTAACACTTTCGACCCAAACAAGGGCATCAAAAGTAAACGACTCACAATATCGTAGATACCAGTCCTATAGTGATGCCCTGAAGAACTCGTTTTTTCCTAGAACTATTCCCCAATGGAATAGTCTTCCCTCCTCTGCGGTGAATGCCAAGTCCGCAGAAGAGTTCAAAGCCCGCACAGTGTAAGATTGGGACTCAGAGGTATGCGTTTTAGGATACCTCTGTTATGCAGATTGTAAATAGTTTTAAGGACGCATCCAGTGCCTCTCTCTTTTTTTTTTTTTTTTTTTTTTTCAGCTAAATTCTAAATTTAGCCACCCAATCAACTGAGGTAATGGCCAGATATGACCGACTCAGTATAAGAAGATAGATAGATAAATATATTGTTGTAGACACCTTCTCCCCCTTTGTCTTGGTCACAACCTTTAGGACCCCATTGGAAATAAGCCTAATGGCTTTCATGGGTTATCCTAGGTTTTATCAACACATTTTTGCCAGTTTGACTTTTTTATCTCTAAGTTATTTTAAGTGTAAATATATCTTTCCTTGTCCAATGAGCAGCACACGATTTGCCAGGGGAGGGCCAGCTATCGTAGCCAGTCGGCTCGATGTGGGGTCCAATACTGGCAGGTGGTGTGCGGTGGCATTGGACAATTATTCGTTATATATGCTTAAATCCCCAAGTAGGTAAACATAACACGCGTCTTTCTAGTGATTTAACTGTGATAGCATCTGCAAAAACTGTGATACGCTAAATGCATTCCAATTTTATACAAAGACCTGTGATACATAAATTCAGTATTTCTTAAATGGATACAGTCATCTTATTTTTGTTCTAATAATTTTTAAAATTTACCACTTATATTTCTACTCAGATGATACGTGTCTTATTAATTTTACTTCAGTGAAATATGTTTTCTCACTACACTTAAATAGTCTTTAACTGAATCTTAATTAGTGTAATATTATTTAAATTATTCCATTCCTGTCAATTTTATGTGTATATGTTGTGTTGATTTTACCAAATAAATATCAATCAATCAATCAATCAATTATTTCGGTGTTTCGGTTGCTTTTCGGTATTTCGGTGTATGTATCGTCGGGTGCCCTAAGTTCGTTACTGCCTTAACTCCATGACGTCATCATTTTCTGTGCTCCTCGCGCTGACCTCGTTCTCACGTGACTTTCATATGCGGTTATTTTTAGCTGTCGACCAGAATTTTTCCCGAACAAAGTTTTGTCAAGAATGGCTTTCATACAAATGGGTTACCATCTATATTTTATTTTTCTTTTGTAAGAAAGTGATTTTCACTATTCCCAAATTCGTCATCTGGAAAAATACTAATAAAAATTGTTTTTCAATCCGATGTGCCGCAACGATCTGTCGTCTGTTTTGTTTACCATTTCAGGGTTAAGGTCACACGTCTTGTCAATTAGAATTAGGCCAAGATAAAGAAATTAATCGTTTCCGAAATTCTGTTGGTTCTTAGAGTACAGGGTGACGGGTTCAGAAACAGGTACACATGTAAACAATGGGTGCATTTGAAATATTGCACTGATGTCTTAGTCTTGAGGCGCCACATAGTTTTCCTGTGTCCTCGTTGCATAGTTGCCCCATATGGGGATTAAATCTGATATCAACTACAAGTTATGTTTCCAAGTTGTATTGTTACTGTCTTTCATGTTGAAAAAATAAAACTTTCTGTTTTAGCATTTTCTAAAAGTCATTACTTCATACTGATCAGTTTGCTGTTTAAACTTTGAACTGGTCATCTTTTCAAATACTAATTATATATACCGAAAACCTAAGAATTACTTACTGTAGCCTAGCAGAGGAGCACAAAAAATGATGACGTCATGGGGTCACGAACTTAGGACCAGAAAATGTAGCAGTGGCCAAATTTATTTATATTTGAACTTATTTGTTATTTAATTGTACGGGAAAAGAAAATAGGGAAAGTGCTTTGTTATCAGAAATACGACATGATAAGTTAGTGAAATGGGTGAATTGATTTGATTTGTGCTGCTTTATATTATTATGTGTAGATCACTTTGGCTTAGTGTAACGAACTTTGGGCACTCTAGGATACTCGCTAATCAACAGCTTTCTACCATCATAGTCGATCAAGTGCCCCACTAAATTGTCACTTTCTGCATCAAGGAAAATGGGAAAGCACAAAAAGAAGAGAGAATCTGAACAAGAAATTTCAAAGAAAAAACACTACGACACATTGTAATTTCGGCTTCATATCACAAATCATTGAGGGCTTTGTCATTGGTCGGTTTTTCTTTTTTTTTTCTCCTATTAGTGAAAAATAGAACCTCGGGGCTGGAAGAAATAGATGGCATGATGCTTCCACGCAGAGCTGAAACCGACCCACACAACAGTGCTGGTAAACCCCTTAGAGGATCTAAGCAGTGCGAGTCGGACCGTCCATGCTTATAAACCCTATTGATTTCATTGGGCGGCAGGCTTCAGATGTCACTTCTTTCTTTCTCCCGATACTGTTTTCAGTCAATTCTGACCATGATAACAGGTTTGGGGTGTGGCACAAATGTTTTCAATCCCCACCCCGAAAAAGAGCTTTGTGACACAGCCACCAGCAGATTAAAACTATTTACAAGAAGCCATCAGGGGAAGGAATCCATGCCTATCCCCTGCCCAACCCTAGGATATTATATTTTGGCCTTAAACCCATCAACTGTCTCAGAAGAGACAGCTTCGATTGTAAGGCCATTCCAAGTTGCAATTGTCCTGGGGAAAAAAGAACTCTTAAAACCATCCGTATAAGCATTAGGACGGTGATACTGAAAGGGATGGGACCTGGTTCTCCTACATCCTCCACCAGCTTCAGATAGGTACCTACTCTTATCTATAATGGCTAAATTATTGTGGATTTTATAGAATAGAGTCAGCGAAGCCTGCTCTCGCCTTTCCTGCAGAGTCGGCCACTGGAGTTCTTCAAGCATCTCTCCAACGTGGCTTTGGTTGCGCCAACGTCTGCAGGTCCAGCGAGCAGCAGTCCTCTGAACTTTTTCTATTCTATCAGTCTCCTTTTGATGATAGGGCATCCAAACTGGAGCTGCATATTCAAGCTTGGGGCGGACTAAGGTTTTGTATGCAGCATCCTTGGTTTCCCTTGGTGCGAAAGCCAAATTTCTACGAAGGAAACCGAGTGTCTTAGTAGCCTTCCTAGTTATCTCATTAATGTGTTGACCCCACTTGAGGTCATCAGTGATTTGAACTCCTAAGTATTTAGCAGAAGAAACGTTCTCTAATCGCAATGTCGGGTAAAAGTCCCACAAAATTGGAAGCAACGTCTCCAAATTGACCTTTCCAGTGTTGACGGGGACGTTAAACCTCAAATCAAACAATCTAAGTAACCATCAGTGACCTACTCGTAAGCCTATTAAACCTAACCCTAACCATCAATGACCTACTCCTAACATAACTAAAATAAGCAAACAGTGGCGGACAGATTCTAAAGTCTAGCCTTAGGCTTCCATCTAGAAATGGCAACTTTAATGGCCTCGATAGCTCAGTGGTTAGCGTGTTCTACTTATGATCCTTTCTTTCTACTGATACTGCGTCGGTCACATTTGACCATTTTCGCAGACCTGTGTACATTACATACACTCCAGTTTTGCAGGATGAAAGCCTACACAGTAATCATGTAATTAGGGATCTTTAACCTCCAGTTAACGTCCCGATCCAAAGGACGGTGCACTTTATGACATTCATGCCTGCAAATGATGTCAATTGAGCGTGTTCAGACACCGAAATTTTATCGCTGCTGCCGTGGATCGAACCCGGGACCTCTAGCATCAGAGGCAAGTGCACTAACCAATGAGCTATCACAACCGAAAGGTGGTGGGTTCGAATCAGGCCACCGGAGGTGAGGTGTGTCCTTGGGCAAGACACGTTGAAAAAGCTGAGAGTGAATGCAGGAAAGACAAAGAACATGATCTGTGGTTCAGGTCTGGAGTGGGCAGCAACAGTATCTTTTGTAATGGCTGCAAGTTCTGGGTGCACAAGAAATGCAGTGGGCTCAAGCCTTGATAGAGGACCCTGATTACAGGTATACACAGTGCCAAGGAACTGCACAACCCTTAGATGGCAGACCACAGAAGGAAGTCCAAGACGGATCCTACAAGCTGGAGGTTGTAGCTTCCTTTTGCTACCTAGGTGCTATGCTCTCAGCAGCGGGTGGTTGCGACCTTTCAACCACATCACATGTGAAAACAGCCTGGAAAAAATTCAAGGAGTTGCTACTTCAAGACAGGTGGCCATGTGTACAGCTCTTGTGTGCGGAGCACAATGCTCCATGCCAGTGAGACATGGCCATTGACAAAGCCAAACCTGCAACGTCTTCAGCGGAATGACAGGGCAATGATCAGACAGATCTGCATTGTCAAGCCACAGGACGTTGTCACCATTAGGTGCACCGTCCTTCAGATTGGGACGTTAACTGGAGGCCCCCAGTGCAGAGAGAACCATCCCCTGTGCAGGTTAAAGATCCCTACCGTATTTACATGATTACTGTATAGGCTTTCATCCTGCAAAACCTGGAGTGTATGTAGTGTACACCTGGGGTAATGGTCAAATGTGACCGACACAGTGTCAGTAGAAAGAAAAAAGAAAGCAGTACGAGCATGCTATATCAGAATGGGTTTAACCCCTTAAAAGCACAGATGACATGGTTCATTTGTTGTTGTTGTTGTTTAGACAAAATATAGCTTGGTATTTCATGTGAATTGTCAGCTTAATAGGCAAATCACATGATGATGAAATGTCAAGCTTTATTAAGCCCCCAACTTCGAAGAAGTTGGAGGAACATATTGCTTTGTCGGACCGTCCGCGACGCTTTTGATGCATAGCATAACTTAAGAACCGTGTATGCATGCATACACACACATACACTCATGCAGGCACACACACATGCATGCATGCATGCACACACATACTCATGCACACTCATGGAGGCATGCATGCACACATACATAACAAAAATACTCATTGTACCGAAACCTTATTTAGGGCACTGCATGACTCAGATCATTGTCATCATCCTCACGGTCTGGCAAGTTACCACTCTGTGGCATCAAGTTAAAAAGTCTGTGACGTAATTACCCCTCTAAACCTCACTTTATATAGAGAAAACAGGTTGTTCAGACCTGTCTGTCCTAATGCATATGATAATGTATAACATTTTGTAAGAGTCAAAGCCAGAAAGGTAAAATTTTGATCAAATGTTCAGTGATTACTAATCGATTATCAATCACAATGACAGGATTTAACTGATAATTATCATTTCAGCTCTGATTAGCCATCCCTAACCTTAAGGACTTGTGGGAATCTCCTAAAATTATAACAAATATGTTTCTTGATCGTGCAAGAAGTTCAAACGGTGCAGACAGAGTGGCAAACAGTGTAGACCCTGATCAGACTGCTCCTGATCTGGGTCTTCATTATTTGCATAAGCCTATCTGTCCCAATACTTAGGATCATGGTTAAGGCTGACACGATTAATCGTATAATCGATTAATCGATCGATAAATTCAACAAAAATGATTATCATTTCTGATTTGCTTTTAATCGATTACTTGATAGGTACAATTTACTACCCAAAGTTATGCCTAAAATAGCTGGATGAGTGTCAAACAGTGCAGACCCTGATGAGACGCCGCATTCTGCGGCGTCTCATCTGGGTCTACACTGTTTGCTCAGGCCTGTCTGTTCAAATATACATATGGTATAGTGCAACATATGGTAAGAGTCATGCTCAGAAGAAAGCCAGACAGGTAAAATTATGACAAAAACCTTAGCGATTACTAATCGATTATCGATCGCAATGACAGGACTGATAATCGATTATCTTTCAGCTCCGATTAGCCAGCCCTAATCATGGTAATGCCATAAATACATTTGTATTTAAACCATTGTGTGAAGTACAGTGAATCTTAGAAAACTCGAAATAGGAAAGCACGTTTACCATGGCTTATTAGAACTCATTCTTGTGTCCCTAGAGAATTCATACAATAGCTCCAGGGGCCACTTGTTCAAAGCATCGTTAGCTTAACGAGCTCGTTAGTGGTCATATTGTTAACTGTTCTGGCAAGTTTAATATGTAAAATTTGGGTATTTTTGCTGAAAAAATGTGAGCAGCTTTTGCGGATGCAAAAGCTGCTCACATTTTTTCAGCAAAAATTTTAGCATATTTGCCATAATAAATGACCAAAATTTTAACGATACGTTAACTAACGTCGTCATTAGTTTTGAACAACTGGCCCCTGATGTCCATGTATTTTGATATTCTTGGGACATTGTCCTGATTTGATCTGTAGAAGGTATGTTGTGTCTGCTCATTAGAATCACCCCAATGTGATGATTCTAATGAGTACACACAACATACTTTTATTTCATAACACTTTATAACACTATTGTTGGGGTCCAAAGCAGAAACCGTGTTAGTTAAACAACCCTGTTATATCCAAACAAAAATGTATAGATTATATAAAAAAATGACCATTTTTGGGATCTACCTTTAAACCGTGTTATATCCAAAACCGTGTTATAACGAACCTTGTTTTAATGAGGTTGTGGTGTATCACTATGTCGAAGAAATTTCCATTCGGGTTATCGAATCTCGTATGTTTTAAGTTTTGAATATACACATACATACATGTACACTGTACTGCACTTGTATAGTTCGAACAAATTTACCTGAGACTGGTGAACTCTATTAACATAATTTCACACCCGATTGAATGCATGTATTTATCTTCGCCGTCTCCCGAAGATGGCGATATTGTTATTCAATACATAGAGGTCGTTAACTGGGTCGCAATTCACGGGATGCCGAAAATTCACGAGTAGTTTACGAAAGCGACGTAAATAATTAAGCGATAACATTGACCAGTTTATTCCTTGCATAAAGGTCAGTCTCATGTCAAATTATTCGAACTATAATAAAGTGGAAGACTACTGGTACTTTGAAAATGTATATAATATAGAGCACAGTTTAAGTACATATACTAAAGGTTTTGTGTGGCATAATGAAGTAATACAAAATGTCTTTGAATCTCTGTCATACCCAAATAAAAAGGAAAAGAACCACATAAGCAGGACTTTGTGCTTTCATTCCTATCTTACAGTCTAGTGTATATATTTTATTGTGCCGACATCGATAGCTCAGTCCGATGTGCGTTTGACTGGTGATCAGGAGGATGTGGGTTAGATATCTGCCAGGGTCGGCAAAATTCTTTCGTGGAGATTGATCATGAAATCTTTTCTACGGTCATTCTCTCCCTTCCGCTGATTCAAGAAGGCAGTTGTCAGTTTCTGGAGAAAGAATGTGCACTGTACTGGTTAACCGCTTACATACATGTATAAACCTGCCCAGGAAAAGTGTGAATAGGTAAACTGATCAGCTCAAAAATGACCTAAATTAGTGTTGACTGGGCCGTTAAACTCCAATGCAGACAAAAAACAAAATTTATTTTATTGTAATGTCATTTTGTTGTTGAAATAAATTGGTCAAACCAAATAAAAAAAAAATAACGAAAAAGAATAAATAAATAAAATATTAGATTAAGAAATAATCTGTAAATGGTTTGAGAAGAAAAAAAATTGATTACCATTGCCCAAGGTTACGGCTATCTGAGGTGTGACTGTCTACACATCTGCAATGTGTGTTGATATATATGAATCATAATACATGTAATACTATTTATTTTTTATCTTCTTTTCAGCTATGCTGCAGCTCCTCCAGGCTTGATAAAGGTACAATTCTGAACATTTTATATTTTTAAAGGGGAATGGAAACACCTTGGGTATGCAATAAAGATTTTTTATGTCCCTTTCTCAGAAAGGGTTTACTCTCAATCCATTTAGCACCATGCATTTCTGCAACAGCCAATCAAATCACTTAATATATATTGGTCAAAACACAAGCTGCATGAGAAACAGTGTAGATCCTGATCAGATGGCTTCTTTAGAAGCCATCTGATCTGGATCTACACTGTTCGCAGAGGTAGAGGTTGTGTTGTTCAGCAGGATAAGGGTTAAAGAAATGAATCTGCTAAGGAGACCCTCTTTTTGATGGGCTACATGAGTGTGTACACGAAGATAACTTGTTGACTACTTTTCAAAAATAGGGCAGAAATGTCAGTGAATCCATTCAGACACCAAAAATTGAACTGTCAAAATCAGGGTTTCTTCATACGGTCGAACATCACTGGCTCAAACACATTTAAAAATTTCTTTGGGTCATGTATTTCCAGCCATTGGGAATTAATCATAGCACCAGAATGGAATGCATGAAGGGATATTGTTTTATTTTCTTCAGAATATTGTAATCTTGTTGTGTGAACGCATTATAATCACCTTAATGAGGCTAGTCTATTGAATACACACAACTAGTGTTGTGCCTAGGCCATGCCACTGCGCCATTCCTGCGATTTTTACTGCAATGTTTCAATAGAAATAAACAGCTGCTGGCCATGGCACGCCCTGTAAAACATTGGTAAATTTTTATTTTTGGTCAGTTCCAGCATTTTAGTTACATGACTGATAATTCAGACCATATTAAGGGAGGTAACTATAACGGGACAAAAATTAGGTCTGGTTCACTGTAGATTCCTTTAAATTTTTGCGTAATTGCTGTACTGGTAGACGTAAATTGTCATATAAAATTATAAACCAGTCTGACGCATCAAAATGTCAAAAGGGGCAGCTGGGAATCACACAGTCTGTGACATCTTACTGTCAATACTATGACTTCTGCAGCTGTAGAGAATGTTTTGAATGACAGAACCATATGGTCATCTTTTGTTGGTTAACAGTCTGTGTCCCAAAGAATTTTTAAATGTTGCCCTGAGAAAAAGGGAGGGGGCCACATGTCCATAAACTTTCAGACCTAGGCACAACACTGCACAACACATTTTCAAGACTAAAAAGAGAAAATTCTCCCTAAACTTTCCGAAATACATGTAAAGAAAGAATTCTATAGGGACCACAGAACAAGTTCGAATTTATCTATGCTATATAAACAATCTGCGTTCAACGTATACACTGTACTGAACAATATTCATAATGCAGCAGTGTTTGAGTCATTGAAGTACATTTACCATAAAAATCCTAAAAATTCAAACACCTTGAGTACTTGCTGTAATTCTCCTAAAATTTTAACAAATTTGTTTCATGATCCAGCAAGGAGTCCAAAAGGTGAAGACGAAATGGCAATCAGTGTAGACCCTGATCAGGAGCAGTCTGATCTGGGTCTGCACAATTGCTAGCCCTGCCTGTCCCAATACTTAGGATCATTATGGTATACTGTGAAATTTCTTGTTTGACAGTATGCACCCAAATTAGAAATTCACTGAACTATGAAGTTATATGTTGTATCATTAACATTAGCATGAAAAATTATAACATTTCTAATT
The DNA here is from genome assembly GCA_963580285.1 of Lucinisca nassula. Classification (NCBI taxonomy): domain Eukaryota; kingdom Metazoa; phylum Mollusca; class Bivalvia; order Lucinida; family Lucinidae; genus Lucinisca; species Lucinisca nassula. The sequence goes on along the minus strand of OY757017.1, from coordinate 110,746,306 downwards.
TCAAAACTGCAGTTAGTTCTAGTAACAGGTGCAGAAAAGTCTAGATTGAACTGGTCCGCAAGAGTGATAAGCAAATGCTGTACCATGTCACTATAAAATCTGTCTTACATTGCCAAGCATTACAGGTATGCTACATATATATACCTATACCAGTGCCATTCTCCCCTTCTACGTTGTGATTGGTCCTTAAAATTCTAGGAGTCTGAGAATCGTGAAATGACACTCAAGAAGTTCTACACATATGGGTACCAAATATGATAGGTGCTGAAAAATCTGGAAGGCCCAAGTGAGTATTGTACCCAGTTGGAGGGATAAAAAATACTCGTATACATAACTGTAAAAGTCAGCTTGTACTGCCTTGCAACCTGCAAGTGTGCTATATACTCATACCTGTTGATACAATTGCTAAACAAAAAGAAGATGGAAAAGATTGCCATTCTGTTTTTTTCTAACCCACTACAGGAGAAAGTGGAGAGACCAGAAGACAGCATACCTGACCTACCAGAGAACAAAGAGGCTAGAGAGTTCCTGGCTCAGGCACCGAGTAAAGGTCTCTGGATGCCACTGGGGAAAGAAGTCAAAGTAATGCAGTGTAAGTGTAATGTTTAAGGTGAATGGATGCACCTGACAGGATTCTGGCCATTTTGTATAAGGGAGACAACTTTTGTGACTTCTTGTTTGTATTCCTGTAAATTGAGTCCCTTTGAGAACAGGTCTAGTCTAAAATTTGCTCCTCAGGAGCAGAGTACAGTAAAATTACGCTATTAAGACCACCTAAAATTCAGACTAATTCTGTTTTAAAAAGCTTATTTAGTAATTTTTAGTCATTCTTTATGTTTTCTGCATACCATGACCTGTGGTCAGAGACCACCTTTGGGACTGTTCAAAAGTGGTCTTTTATGGTCTAAAAGACCACTTTTGAACAGTCCCAACAGTGGTCTTAATGTAAGAATTTTACTGTATTTCCTTTAACCCTTATCACGCTGAACAGTTGTAAACAGTGTAGATCCAGATCAGATGGCTTCTGAAGCCATCTGATCAGAATCTACATTGTCATGCAGTTTGTGAATTGAATGAATACATTTTATCAAGTAATTAGATGTAGTGAATAGTCAGAAATGGGTGTGGCTACATTAATTTATTCAGCAGGATGAGGGTTAAGAGTAGATCCCTATAGGTTAGAGAAACATTTTTGAAAGAGTTGTCTCCCCTGGAGATGTACAATGTGTCCATACCCTAAAATTTGTCATTTCCTGTCACTTGTAGCTCTATTTTGCATGCAAATACACATCAGTCTTTTGTTGGAACTAGACTAGTGTCTATACAGTCGAACCTCGATGGGTCGAACTCGGTAGGCTCGAACACCACGTTTGGGTCGAACTGACTTTTCAGTCCCGGCAAAATCCCTATTCATTTTAACTAAACATGCCACCCTTGGCTCGAACCACGATGGCTCGAACCCTCGAACTCTAAGCCTGGTCCCTAGAGTGCATTTTCTATGTAAAATCCCACCGATGGCTCGCACTAATTACCTTTTTAAAAATTCCAATTTTATCGATCAAGTCACGCAGGCGCGTGATCAGTATCATAAGATGCTTGTCTTGCCGAAACAGCTGTTTACATAACACAGGTGAACTTGATTGGCGCAATCCCTTTGATAAACAGGTCAAGAAATTAATGTTGAGAAGGTGTCAAATTAAGTTTATTGTAAACACCTATAATAACCCAGGGCTAATGAGACAGCATACGGAAATTAAAGCTGGCAAAATATTTTTCACAAATTAATATTTCACACCGACATTGAGTTAGAGCTGCCAAAATTACAGCCTTTGCCTTAAAATACGGACCAAAAATACGAAAGGTAATTTACGTGGCTTAAATTATGACCGACAAATTTACCGGAAGTCACCAAAATCGCCGCAGCTATGATAAAGAATCATAGTACAAAAAGATGGATCTTGCCGAGTCGGACTCCAATGGCTCGAACTACCGATGGCTCGAACTTTTTTCGGCGGTCCCGGCGAGTTCGAGCCATCGAAGTTCGACTGTATTTAGATACAAATATACATCTACTGTATTCGACTAATGATCAGGAGGTCATGGGTTTTTTCCCTGTCTGGTCAGCAACATCCTTTGATGGAGATTGATCATGAAATGTTTTCGACAGTCATTCATTCCCCTCCGCTGATTCAAAAATGGCAGTTGACAGTTTTGGAGAAAAGAGCACAGTACTGGGACATTAAATGGCAAATCAGAAATAGAAGTTAAGTGTTCGTAATAATGTGTATTGGTCAACATTTCACCTATCCTTGCTACCTTTAAGCACAGGACATTGACGTTTCATCAGAAAACTTAAAAGAGCCCTCACAGTGGCCTAAATCCACTTATATCCCTATAAGCAAGCGAAGCTTGCGAAGGACAACAACGTCTGATGCAGCCAATCACTATTTTTTGTTAAATTGAGACACATTCTGGGACATGCCATACATGTATTTCTATTTGACTTTAATAATAATTCGTACTTCAACAAGCGGCAATAATAACTCAGTCTGAAATACATTTGTTGGTCTATAATTCCCATTTTTATCCGATAAAATTTTACTTTCTCGTATCGGTAAATCTCCATCATGATATACCGCAGTAAATGGTTCAAGGGAAGTAACTGTACTGAAAATGGGTAAAACCTGTATCTCTGCTGCGCGTGTATATCTTCCTCTTAACGTCGGACAACGTCTACAGGCCGGTGTGCATTTGGTGTTCCTTGCTATTTGAAAGAAATCTACACTTTTTAAAAGATATTTATCGTTCTTTTTATATATTATTTTATATTTTTTGGACTTTCTATTCGTTTTTTTTTCTGTACAATATTTTTGATCGGCTTTTGCCTGAACATTTTTTAGTGATGAATGTCACCGTCCTTCGGATCGGGACGTTAACTGGAGGCCCCCTGTGCAGGGAGAACCATTCCCTGTGCAGGTTAAAGATCCCTACCGTAATTACATGATTACTGTGTAGGCTTTCATCCTGCAAACCTGGAGTGTATGTAATGTACACCTGCGGTAATGGTCAAATGTGACCGACTAGATATAGATAGATAGATAGATAGATAGATAGATAGATAGATAGATAGATAGATGATAGATAGAAAGTGAATGGCAAGTATATGATCAGATGGAGAGCGCGATAGCTATGTGAGCGTGATAGCTAAGTGAGCGTGATAGCTCAGTAGGTTGTGCACTTGCCTCTGAAGCTAGAGGTCCCTAGTTCGATACCCGGCAGCGGCTATAAACTTTCAGTGTCCGAAAACACTGTACTGGCATCGTTTGCATTGCATTGATGATTGTTATAAGTGCATCGTCCTTCGAATCGATACGTTAATTGGATAACTATCCCCTTTGCAGGTTAAAGAACCCTATCTACCCATGGATCTATCTTATACATGTCAGTGAAATCATTGCATATCTGAGACAAAAAAGCGATATTTTAATAGTGTAAAAAATAACATTACAATGTTATTGTCATAGTACCAGCCCGGAATACTTTTCTCGCCAAAATTAATATGTTTACTATAAAATAATTCGGTACAATACCTTGTAAAAAGCATTCTGTGAACTGTAAAAATGCTGTATTAAAATGGCGATCTGTTTATGTTTTGCAACTGACAGTTTTGACGTCATAGCCAAGTCAAAAATTGTGACGTAAGCTCCTATTGTATGGGGCGCCGTATTACTATTTAATCCGTATTTATAGATCAGAAGAGCTTGAAGTTCTAACATGTCAAAATAGCCTGTTAAACCGCTTGGGGTATCTAATCTTGCCTAGGCAAAGCGGTGCGAGCCGGCCGTCCATGCTTATAAACCCTATTGGATTCACTGGGCGGCAGGGCTTGAGATGTCATTTCATCTCAATGTCGGTTTAAAGTCCCACATATTTGGAAGTAACGTCTCCAAAATTACCTTTACAGTGTTGACGGTAACGTTTAACCTCAAATCAAACAAAATCAAAAGAAACCAGGGGCGATAACCTTACGTCGTTCAAAGTAACGTAAACAAAGCAAGGCCCGTCTTGCGATATCAAAAGCTCAAAATCCGTGTTCAAACAGCACGCTAATTTCATTATTTGAACATAGTTTTTGCTGTTTGAGCACGGCTTTCGACCCATTTGACAATGGCTTCAAACAGCCATGCGCATAGGTTTTTATGCAAGAACGACTATTTGTTACGGGGTCGATAGGTTAATAAGTTGACACTTATTTATTTAAGACAAACTTGTCGGGGATTCCACAAGGAAAAGTTCTTGGTTTACTGTTATTCTATCTGTACAATAATGATATTTCCACCGATTTACAAATTATAACTAATTAAAAACAGACTTGTCTAGGTAACCACAAGGGATTATTCTTGTTCCTTTGTATTTGCTACGGGCTAATTATGTTAATAATTAACATAATTTAAGACAGAATTTTCTGGGGCAAGGAACTGTTCTTGGTCCACTGTTATTCTACCTATACAATAATGAGATCTCAATTAACATGGAATCAGAAATAAGACTGTTAGCATACGACTGTATTTGCTAAGGGGTGATAAGGTTAAGAAGTTAACATTTATTTAAGACAGAATTGTTCGGATACAACATGGGGATGTTCTTGATCCACTGTTATTCTACCTGCATTTTAATGACATGTCATCTGACATGGAAATAGAAATAAGACTGTTCGCAGACTACTGTATTTGCTATGCGGTGATTATAGGTTAATAATTTAACACAAAGTAACAACTTCAAACTAATTAAAGACATAGTTATCTGGGTTAACACAAGGGAATATTGTTGGTCCAATATATTTGCTACGGGTTGATGAGGTGATAAGTCGACACCAATGAAAGACAGAGTATTCCGGGCTACCACAAGGGACTGTTCTTGGTCCAAAGTTATTCTACCTGTACATTAATGATATTTCTACTGGCATGGACTCAGAAATAATATTGTCCGCAGACAATTGTAATATACTGTTGGGTGATAATAGGTTTAATAAGTTGCATGTAACAATTATTTAAGACATAATTGCTTGGGTTCTACAAGGGACGGCTTTTAGTCAACTGTTATTCTAACATGTACAATTATTATATTTCCACTGTCATGGACTCAGAATTAAGACTGTTCACTGACGGATGTATGTGCTACGGGGTGATTAGGTTAATAAGTTAACATTTATTTAAGACAAAGTTATATTTATTACCACAAGGGACTGTTCTTTGTCCACTGTTATTCCAAATGTACATTAATGATATTTCTACTTACATGGACTCAGAATTAGGCAGCACAAAATATTCTCCGGGGACACATGCTCAATGACGATTCAGTTTCTTTCAGATTTTCTTGTCGGGAATACAGTAGAGCTGGTGACAATCGAATTTTGAGATGAAATAGTAACCCTCAAGAGATAATCATATTTTAGAATCCGCATATGCCCAGGCTGATCTCTAGGCACACATGCAACTGACGTTTCAATGCCTCTCCAGATTTTTCTTGTCGAGAAATAAAATGAAGCTGGTAACAGCATTGCTATTGAGTATGAGTTGATTTCAGAAATCTCTTTTCGGTTAATGCGTGTAACCCCATTTTGCGGTTGTAACGGATGCATACAGGCTATGTTTATGAGCAGATAGGGCTGTAAAACCAAAATAAAAAACAATGTAATTTGACGTGTCACCACTAACAATGTTGATCCTGATTATGATTCAGATACTGTACAGCAATATCCAAGACAGGGTGACCAATATCACTGGACAGCAATTTATATTCAGGATATGGTTACCTTTCACCATATAGGGTAACCAATATCCATGTCTATCAATAAAAAGGTAGGAGACAGTTGGATCATACTTTTTTACAACGGTATAAAGGGTGCTACCAGCAATCCAATATATGACCTTGTACCCCGAGCTACGCACTGTACAAATCATCATTTGCTGGCCATTTAGACCCCAAACTGCAAGAAATGACATTCATAATGAATCGTTATTCCCTCGAACCATTACAGTCGTAATGCCCTTCCACACTCAATTCGACAGCTGAAGATGCTGAGGATTGTGTAGCTAAGTTTATATCTTGGATGACAACTACTAATCTACTAATATACCATACCACATGTCCTGGTTTATGAATGTCAGCTGACGGGCCTCCGTGGACTAGTGGATAAGAGCGCTGACTCGAGCCTCGCTCGGGTCACATGTGAGACGCAAAGTTCTGCAACGGAAGGTCAGGTGGTTTTTCTCCGGGTACTCCGATTTTCGCCCATCTCTGATTAACGATCGGCTCGATATGAGTGAATTAATCTTGATAGGGCCGTAAAACAAAACAAAATGTCATTTGACGTGTCACCAGTAACAATGCTGATTCAGATACTGGACAGCCAATATCCAAGTAGTAATAAAATCGCGGTGTCCGAACATGCTTCACTGTCATCATTTGCAAGGATCAATGCCACAAGTGCACCGTTCTCCGTATCGGGACGTTAACGGGAGGCCCCCTGTGCAGGGAGAACCACCAACTGTGCAGGTTAAATAAACCTACTGTAATTACATGATTATTTTCTAGGCTTTCAGCTTGCAAAAATCGATTGTATGTAATGTACAAACGTGACTAATGGTCAAATGTGAATAATCGCAGTGTCAGAAGAAAGTAAGACAGAAAAAGAAATAAAAATAAAGAAGCTTTAGTTAACGTCGCATATCCGAAACAATATCTGTAGAGCTTTTATTGCGACAAACAAAGACTAACCTGCCTTCATTTATCTTCCAAGGACTACCACGGACAATGCGAGTGTCAGCCAAGGGAGTGCCTAGTACCATTCTTCTCGCATTTGGTATGGCGCCGCCGAGGGTCGAACCCGCGACTTCCCATTCCACCGAAGCGGACGCTCTAACACTGAGCTATCGGGGCCGGTACAGAAAGTAATTAAGACATGGAGAAATCTTTCTATCTATCTCTATCTACTGATACTGCGTCGGTCACATTTGACCCTTACCGCAGGTGTACATTATATACACTCCAGGTTTGCAGGATGAAAGCCTACACAGTAATCATGTAATTACGGTAAGGATCTTTAACCTGCACAGGGTATGGTTCTCCCTGCACAGGGGGCCTACAGTTAACGTCCCGATCCGAAGGCCGTTGCACTTATGACATTCATCCCTGCAAATGATGCCAATGGAGCGTGTTCGGACACCGAAATTTTATCGCCGCTACCGGGGATCGAACCTGGGACCTCCAGCATCAGAGGCAAGTGCACTAACCACTGAGCTATCACGCTCCACAGATATTTTCACAGGATCAATTACCGGAAAAAGCCATACAAACGTTTACTAGTTTTCAAGAACGGAAACTTAATTCCGTAAAAAATCCTTACCAACAGCTGACATCAAAGCTATCCTCCATTATAAACAACTGTATGTGTATACGGTGTATAGAATGATAATTATTGGTAGACTGTCGCGCCTTCTTCTCGTTGTATTGATAGCCTCCCTTTGACCGTGTTCAAAAATAACGGTTTAGACACGCGCGTGGATAAAAAGCATAACCGTGTATTTCGTTTATCCTAAATGACGTTGTTCTATCAAATAAAAATGTTGAAAAATATTGTTTTTAGTAGATGAAATATATGCATGTAACAAACATTTTTTTTATCATTTTTATTTTTTTTTTAAATAAGCATTTGCTCCGACGACATTGATGGTTGACTACCGACGCGGAAGTGATTTAGATGGTTACATAAAATTGTTAAATGACACTCATACGAAATTCTTTTCGACTTCATGACACAGGCAGGGAAATTACGTGAACAATTGGTCAAAGGGTTCGTGCAATAGTAGTAAGTTTCAACAAATGTTTTTATTGGAAAAACAGCAGATAGTGATTTTTTCACATTCCCCACCCACTCCTGACGTTGTTGTCCTTCGCACCTTCGGTGCTTAATAAGAGAATATGTGGATTTAGGCTTGTTTTAGTGTTAATGGTGAAACGTCAATGTCCTGTGCTTTAAGTCCCAATTTTCAGCAAAAATGTCAATTAACTTACCGTACTGTATAATTATGCAGATAGACAAGGCTGTACTCTACTTGAGTAGGTAAACAGAGTCTTTTTTCATGCTCAACTTTTGTCCTACAATTGTTGGCTTTTTAAAATTATAAGCAGGACAAGCAACATTTTTTGCTGATATAGGCAGACAAATTGCCTTGTTTGTTATCCCCCCAGATTCAATAGGTTCAGGGGATATAGTGATCCGCTTGGTGTCTGTCCGTATGTAGCTCTGTAGATGGCCTTAAATACAATACCCTTTGAGATTCATTGATGGTACTTGGCCAGAACCACAACTCTGGGTGCCATATTTTTTAGTTATCTCTGCTTCACGTAAAATGACTACCTTGTGATGGCCATAACTCCAATATATACCGTGGGTTTACTAGTGTATTTTAATGCTGGTGTACTTTATATTAGTGAACAATCTTCTGAAGGCCATATTGGCTTTTGGTGGGGGGATTTGGCATCTGTTCTGGTGGTTATTTTATTTTAATAATTATGAGTATTACAAATTTAATGCTCAAGTGAGAAAGGTTGAGAATCGAAAGTTGGAAAAAAAAACCCGTCAGAGTCAGAATGATTTAAATCTTCACTGTCTAGTGATGCCTTTACAATGACACAACAATGTGATCTTATCCCTATAAATTAGCATTTTCCAGAAGAAATTTTTCGATAATTTTCTAATTACTGCTTCATAAATTGTGGATGCTCTTTAGAACTGCCTCATTGGAACAGTCCTAACAAGTTCCCAAGGCCCATGTTTTTGAGCAAAACTAACAAAACTAATTTATATCTTGGTAAACTCCTTTTTTTCCTGTAAAAATGTACAAGGGTATATTACACATACTTGTTAATGTGATGCAAAGGCACATTTGATTTGTTTCCCAATGAGATTTTTTCTTTTTACAATATTTAGGCTGGAGATGTAAAGGGTTTGGGCATCGTTCTGGAGACAAGGAGTGTGCTATGTATTCATCTGGTAACATGCAGACAGAGAGATTTAGATGGGTAAGTCTAAGGTCTGGTCATTAGAAGCCTTTACATTAACATTTCAACCATTCAGTATGGAAAAAAACAACATATTTCTGCTGAAAAAAGCAACTCATTTTGTTTTCAGCAGAATACCACTCTATAAGAAATTGTACTTGCTAGAACAGTTATTCTTGCACACCAGACAAGCAAATCCGTGATTTTACCCTGGGATAGAAATTTATGTTCTGACCCTGGTGTTCCGACCCAAAATTGAATATAATTATGTGTCTGATAAATAGACTGGTTGATTACGACCCCGTATGCGCCGTCGACAAGGTTGACTTCACAGCATGTTACGTGACAGCACTTAACATTCCTGCAGTGTCAACACAATATGGCGGACGTTGGTAACCGAAGTGACTGCAGCAATGAAATGGAAGTATGCAAGAAAAAGAATCCTATATGGGTGTGAGGGGTGGATAGAAAAATCCGTCCCTCGGCAAGCCTCGTGATGCCTGACGGTGACCCTCGGACGGATTTTTCCATCCACCCCTCACACCCATATAAGATTCTTATATTACAAGCATGTACAGTAAATGAGGCTTTGACTAGCTGGGTCCAGAGTTTAAGATAAGGAGGAGGAAGTAAACAGAATACATGTAATTTTTGGATACCATATTTACTAAGGCTGACATGATGAATTGTATAATCGATTAATCGATCGATAAATTCCACAAAAATGATTATCATTTCTGATTTGCTTTTAATCGATTACTTGATAGGTACAATTTACTACCCAAAGTTATGCCTAAAATAGCTGGATGATGGGGAAAACATTGCGTTCCCTGATGAGACGCCGCATTCTGTGGTGTCTCATCTGGGTCTACACTGCTTAAGTCTGTCTGTTCAAATATACATATGGTAAAGTGCAACATATGGTAAGAGCCATGCTCAGACAGAAAGCCAGACAGGTAAAATTATGACAAAAACCTTTGCGATTACTAATCGAGTATCAATTGCAATGACAGGACTGATAATCGATTATCTTTTCAGCTCCGATTAGCCAGCCCTAATATTTACTTATGCATTCAGACTGAGAGACCTGAGCAAACAGTGTAAACCAAGACGAGATGCCGCAAAATGTGGCAGCTCATCTGGGAAACTGTTTCAATGATGTTAGTTTATGTATCATTAAAAATTTTGATGACAAAATATGGCATATACACTTACGTTTTTGCTGGAAAAATGTGAGTAGCTTTTGCAAATGGCATTGTCCCAGCAACAATACCAGAGCATTAGATATTGTACTTGCTAGAACAGTTAACAACATGACCACTTATGAGCTTGTACTTTGCACAGTTGAGTCCTGGTCTTTAAGGGTGATTAGAAGTTGGTGCTTTTGTTGGTATGGTGCATAACTTCACAGCATCAATCGCTTAGCTCCATTAATAAGGATAATTTGGGGTAAATTTTCTTGTTTCATATTAATGGATCTATTTCTCTAGAGCCATTGATGGAATTAAAGAAGAGAAAAGTCTCAGTCAAGACTTTGAAGATACTGTAAATACCATTTACCGTTACCCTAATATTCAGACATCTAAACATCATATACATAAGCTTCAGCAAACGGTGTAGACCCTGATCAGCTGCTGATCAGGGTCTACACTGTTTGCCATTGAGCAAACGTCTTTGAAGCTGAAACATATAATGAATAAAACATCACTACAGCTGTTGTTAAGGGAATGTGTAGCGACCGTAAAAAGTCTCCCTGCCCTTCATCATAGTGTAGTCTATATTTTCTTGTCTTTTGGGATCATTGATTCCATTTCGGAATCTTGAACATATTTGAGGGCCACTGATGAGGCCTACTTTGGGAAAACTTGATAGTGAGGCCAAGAAAAGCTTGAACACTCAATACTTTTCAGTTCTATGTTGTACTCCTTGCTTCCAAAGAATAATCCTTTCATAGAACATATAAAGTGTTTCTATAAGGCTCATTGAAAAGTGTTGCACAGTATTTTGGGTGAATTTGGTATTCAGTTTCATTTGGCCAGGAATTAGATGTATTGTGTGTGACTGGTTGTATGATTATGTCTGATTTGCAGAGTCATGAAGATCCAATGCATAATTATCTGAGAGATCAAGATAGGAAAGATAAAGAGGCAAGGTAAATACAGTGGACTTCAATGGTTTAAACACCTTCGGGGTTAGAAATTTGTCTTAGACATGGGTGGTTTAAGCCTCAGAGGGTGAATCATTATGACAGTATAATTGGGATAATTAACCCTTTTTGTACCAAATGGAATCTTCCTCCTTATATATAGCAGGAGTCAATTTCAGAATTTAGGGGTTTCAGGTTGTGTTTTCTTCAAAATTTATTTGGAAAATGACTGAACTTTTAGCAAACATTGGAGGCCCTGATCGGAGGCCGCATTCTGCGGCATCTGATCTGGGCCTGCACTGTTTGCCAAGGTACCCCTTTTGGGGTTTCCAGTACAAAATGGGTTACAGAGATTTGTTGAGTAATAAATCACAGTTTGGAGGTCAGTTGTAAAGTAGATCAAATATGCCCTCGTGATTTGTCTACTTACAACTGACCAACAATCTGTGATTTATTACTCAACAAATCACACACAAGAGCTGATCTATTTCGATTCTTACACATTAAAAATCAACAATAATTTTGTTTTTGCCTTCAAATTCTCCCAACTCTTCCCATTGTTAGAAGGCCTGCCAACATGATTGACTATCACACACATTTATGTCCTTGCGTAATGTTTTTGATGCAAGAAAATAACATTTCACCATCTAACCTCAAGGGATCTTTGAGTAATGTCATAAAACAGCGGCTTTTAGTAATGCCACTCAACACAATCTTTCAACAAAGAATTTGTTGCATAATAAATCACAGTTCCTTTCCATTGCCTATTTTGGTGTTCTGTGTTAGAACCTTCCATAAAGTAAATACATATGCATGAGAGCACTCAAAAGAATGTGTGCACTTAGAAACACTAATCCTGCCTAGGAACAGTGTGGATAACTGACCCCCTTTACAAGACCTGTTAGACAATTAAACCAGAGCTTTCAATAGGAATGTGATTGCCCCCACCCATCGGGGCTTGAAGAAAATAGATGGGCTGCATGATGCTTCCATGCAGAGCTGAGACTGACCGCACACGAGTACTGGTAAACCGCTGAGGAGATATGGAACGCACACAGAATTCGACATATCAAACTCTTGACCTTCAAATGTGACCTTGACCTTGAGTCGGCATGATTTATTTATGTGTTCTGCACATCAGGTGGCTAAGGGGGATATTTGACCAACGTTTAATGAAAATCCTTTCAAGGGTAAAGGAGATATGAAACGGACACAAAATTCAAAGTTTCAAACTCGTGGCCTTCCAAGTGACCTTGACCTCGAGTCGGCATGGTTTATTTATGGATTCTGCACATCAGCTCACTGAGCGGGGGGGGGGGGGGGGGGGGGGGGGGGGGGGATAATTGACCAGAGTTTGATGTGAATCCTTGCAGGGGTAAAGGAGATATGGAACGGACATAAAATTCAAAGTTTCAAACTCTTAACCTTCAGATATGACCTTGACCTTGAGTCAGCATTGTTTATTTATGGCCCATGTACACCAGCTCACTCAAAAGAATATCTGACCAAAGTTTAATGAAAATCCTTCCAATGGTAAAGGAGATATGGAACGGACACAAAATTCAAAACAAAAAAAGTTTCAAAGTTGTGACCTTAAACTGTCACCTTGGCCTTGAGTTGGCATTGTTCATTTATGAGTTCTGCAAATCAGCTCAATGAGACGAATAATTGACCAAAGTTTAATGAAAATCTGTGGGTTCAGGAGATATCGAGCGGACAAAAAAGTGTTACGGACAGACAGATGGACGGACGGACAGACGAAGTCCATTCCTATAATCCCCGTTCCGCTTCATGGCGGGGGATAAAAATGCGATGTACTGTCAACAGTGGTCAAAAAGAATTATACCGATATCAGACGTGGTGTCACAGCTAATGATTTTCCATGAAGTGATCGTGCAAATAAACCATATACGCCCTTGTAATTTACAAGAGCAGTAACCACTTCTATATATGGTTTAAATGGGTGTGCCGAACCTGTCAAAATGTCTTAGTCTGTGAAAGTAAATTTCGATTTTGCAATTTTCTCCAAATAATCACAGCCTTTTCTGGTTGCCACAGAGGCATACGACTTGCTGGAGAAATCGGCGGAGGGTCAGGTCTAAAACTTTCCCATAGTGATGTATGGGCTAAAATGAGTATTAACAGCAAGAAACGAAAAAATCGATGATTCAGATTTTCTGAACGGAGTTTAATACCCTTATAAACCCCACTGCAACATTTAGTAAGCTTTACCGCTGCATACATATACCACAACCTCTTTATAATGCTATTGTTGGGGTCCAAGGTTAACACCTTGTTATTCAACCCAAATTTTGTATATGTAGCTTATTTTCAAAAATGACCTTTTATGGTCATTTTTAAGGTCATTGTTATTTATATAGTCTATACATTTTTGTGATCTGTCTTTAACCCTTTCCCACTCAGATACGTATTTTTACGTGTCTGCACCCTCCCCCCCCATTTTAAGCCCCAGAAGCATCTAAAATCTGCATTTCTACCCTTGGATAGTTATGTTTGCTTTAGGATTTGTTGGGCAAAAAAGTGACCTGTTTTTTCGCGCGCCTCCCCACTAAAAATATTCTAGGAGGGATTGAAGGGGGGCAACGCCCCCCTCATATCCCGAAAAATTTTGGGTGTATGGCCCAACCGGCCGCTAAAATTTATATCTGAGGGTGTCTAGGGTCAAAAATGCCTGAAAATTGATGCTGATAAAACATGCTGCAAACAGTGAAAATGACCAGTGCCAAACACCTCAATTGTTGCCTTGACAGCTGTGTGAAGATTAAAATGTGGTAAAAAATTCATGTGAAAACACACTTTTTGCCAACTTTGAGATGCCCCCTCTTTACCATGACAACAATGATCAAGTCATGAAAGGTTGAATTGAAAGGCTACTGCCCACTGAACATTCACACCGAGTTTGGTGTAAAACAGACCATCCATTATGAAACAATGGCTAGTTGAAGTTGCTGTCAGGTGCAACACTGTGAAAATCAGCGAAATTCACAAAATCCCCGAGTGGTAAAGGGTTAATGAAGAAAATCCCAACTGACCAAAATAATGTTTTTTCATCATTTTATTGCAAGAAACAATATTTCAGATATAGTTAATGCATTTTAGACTAAAATTCTGTATGTTCCCAGATTTCAGTTAACCCTTTCCCACTCAGATACGTATTTTTACGTGTCCGCATACCCCCCCCCCCATTTTAAGCCCCAGAAGCATCTAAAATCTGCATTTCTACCCTTGGATAGTTATGTTTGCTTTAGGATTTGTTGGGCAAAAAAGTGACCTGTTTTTTCGCGCGCCTCCCCACTAAAAATATTCTAGGGGGATTGAAGGGGGGCGTTGCCCCCCTCACATCCCGAAAAATTTTGGGTGTATGGCCCAACCTGCCGCTAAAATTTATATCTGAGGGTGTCTGGGGTCAAAAATACCTGAAAATTGATGCTGATAAAACATGCTGCAAACAGTGAAAATGACCAGTGCCAAACACCTCAATTGTTGCCTTGACAGCTGTGTGAAGATTAAAATGTGGTCAAAAATTCATGTGAAAACACACTTTTTGCCAACTTTGAGATGCCCCCTCTTTACCATGACAACAATGATCAAGTCATGAAAGGTTGCATTTGAAAGGCTACTGCCCAATGAACATTCACACCGAGTTTGGTGTAAAACAGACCATCCATTATGAAACAATGGCTAGTTGAAGTTGCTGTCCGGTGCAACACTGTGAAAATCAGCGAAATTCACAAAATCCCTGTCAGTGGTAAAGGGTTAAACAGATTATATTTGAAATGAAATCATGATAGGAAAGAATAAGGAGATTAACTTGTTTCCCCATAAAAACGTGTGTTAAGGGTACTTTTTAGAATCATCACATTGAGATGATTCTAACACGTACCCATACTATCTTTCTAAGAAGAAATAAGGACATGTCGGGAGTGGGTTGGGATGTTGGTGGTAGGGTTGTGGCCATAGGTTCAGGCATATTTCAGAGGCATATGACCTAGTGGCTGTTGGTTTATTTTGATAGCACAGTAATTGTGCCATAGTAGTCTGAGGTGCAATATTGCGTGAAGGGTTAACAGAAATACCTGTGTTGAATGATTAGCGGTGTCTTGACTTGTCAGAGAACCCTGAAGATATGTATACTTGCGGCACCACATTTCTTTTCTGCTACTTAACATGAGAATTTGGTGTGTTATGCGGAGAAACTATATCTAGAAGCCTCTAAGGTATAGCTGTTAACCTACTCACCTCTTAAAACAAGGATCGTGGGTTTGGTCCCCAGCTTTTCCAGACTTTAAGATGAATATTTTAACTGAGGTCACATCTCCATAATGACCATAAGTGTTGGTGGGACATAAGGTTAAACACACACATACTCCCTTATTTTTTTTTTTGCTGTATTTTCCAAGGGAGACAACTTTTACGAATTCCTTTTGGCTTTTCTATAAACTGAACCAGTCAGATAAAAGATGGGCTACTTTTAAAGGAAAGAATTTGCTCCTGATCTGGGGGACAAAATATTTCTTGAAAGAGATTCATCCACTGAAGTTGTATCCATTTGTTTTAGGATTGCTAAGGGCTTGCCGAATGGACCTAAATTTAGAAAGTTGTGCTTAAAGGAAAGCAGTTTAGCCTTATGTCACATATAGTAAATCAATGGCCTTTGAGAGGTCAAAATTCAAGCTTGATGATACTATTTCATTTTTAGGAAAGGCAAGTTTTGGATACTTTTTATACCCCCGGCATATGAAGTATGCTATGGGGGTATATAGTTTTCGTCCTGCTGTTTGTCCGTCCGTGTGTCTGTCTTTCCGTCCGTTAACATTTTGGTTATAGTTTTGCATTAAAGTTTCTAAGAGATTGTATCTTCTGAACCCTTTGATAGATTGAGTTGATACTTACACTGAAGTTACATACTGGTCTAAAGATTTCATTGATGCATGTCCCACCCCAACAGTGACCTTGAGGTCAAGGTCATAGACTTAGAAATTTTACATTTGGTTAAAGTTTTGTGTTAAAGTTTCTAAGAGATTGTAACTTCTGAACCCTTTGATAGATTGAGTTGATACTTACACTGAAGTTACATACTGGTCCAAAGATTTCATTGATGCATGTCCCACCCCAACAGTGACCTTGAGGTCAAGGTCACAGACTAAGAAATTTTACATTTGGTTAAAAGTTTTATGACAAAGTTTATAGATGCCTGTATGTTCTAAACTCTAAGACAAATTCAGTTGATACTTGATTCAGTGTTGCATAGCAGTCCAAAGATTTCGTGATGCATGACACTTCCCACCCATGTTTTTTTACCTCAAGGTCATGGACTTAGAAATTTTACATTTGGTTAAAGTTTTATGACAAAGTTTATACATGTAGATGCCTGTATGTTCTAAACTCAAAGACAAATTCATTTGATACTTGCATTGATGTTGCATACCAGTCCAAAGATTTCATTGAATCATACCCACCCTGCTGCTTCAGTAACATTGATGCCCCCACCCATTCAGTAATTTTGATGCCCTCACCCTCTGGGTCCAGTTAGAAATTTTATGTTTGGTTGAGCTTTTACAAGTACAGTCAAACCTGTGAACAAAGGCCATCTATGGGACAGGACAAATTTGGCCGTTATTCACAGGTGACCTTTATTCGGAGGTTTGACAATTACCAGCAGGCCGACAGTGTCCAAAAATTTTTACATTTATTGATTAAATAGCATGCTGTCACTGGATGAAGAAGCATATTGTTTTCCATTTAATTTACATGTTTATTTGTTGCGTCATCCGACGCCAGCAACCCCACACGTTTTTAAATCTTTCATAAAAAATGTTTGGAACCGGTAAAAAATATTTTCTCGATAGCTAAACGGTTGTGAATAGAGGTGGATAGAAAACAGCGCTGTATAGCTCCCGAATTATCCCTCCGTGTCAATAACCAACAACAGCGTTCGACTTTTCCCGCCGAGCGTCTGCTATTTGGCGCCAAAACATAACCATTCATGAGATCGTAGAGTAGTCCGTTTATATTATGCAAACATATACCGGCAGGGGCTGACAAATCCATTGCCCGGCCGCCCGGGACAAGTCCGAAATCACGCCGGGCAGGTGCACCTTGACCTTTCGACGCCCGGTCGGGCAAGTGCAAAACAATCGTCTATAAATGTCAGTCTTTTGATCAGTAAGTAAATCACAATAATTCCCGCTTTGTCGGCAATTCAGAGACAAAACCATCTATGTTTTTAAAACGGTTCAATTATGACACTATTGTTAATCCATGTCATATAATTACCAATTAAACACGATTGCCCGGCAGTGCGTATCTTTCATTTCTGATGTGGTGTGTACCACCAGCGCTATCGATAAGCGTGGCAAGGTGTGAAAATAAGATTAAGTTATGTCTCTAATTTGCGTTTATCCCTGCCATAAAATTTAATCCACAATCAATGTGAAAATGATTTAATAGCTCCTAAGACGATTTGCTACATCTTAATGAAAGAGATACGCCCCATTAAAATAAAACAATGACGTTAAACACGTGCTGGGGTTGGATGACGTCATTTACCGATCGCGTGCCGAAAAATGGGAGTGGTGGTTTATGGACGACGATTTGGATGGCGGAAATGATGATCGCATTGAACTTGCTTGTAGGGCGGGTGTGAAAGTTTGGGTTCGTTTTGGATCGAGGAGGTCCTCGTCTTGTGGTTCAAGCTAAATAAATTGCATTATTTTAATTCTTTTATCTCGCTGCCCTGACACTTCTGATCTTTTGAGTAGATCTATATCGGCTGCAGCTCTTGTTTATCATGCGTGTCAAGCTAAATGAGTTTATCTAACTGTATCTTAAATTGCTAATCGGTAAAGGTATTATGTCAATTAACTTGAAAAGTACCGTTATTGACTGTGACAACAACAGTATTTTCTACCGTATTACCGCACAGAGGGAAATAAATAGAAGTGAATGCAATGATCAGGAATCGATACAATTAACACTGAGCTCCCCTCAGAGACACCAAAGAAAAAGAAACACAAACATGAAATAACTAGATCCTAATGGAAAGGGGTTGTGCTTGAAACGTGACAGAAACCTTGGGTTTTATTTATAAATGTCGGTTGTCATCATCGTCACTATTATCAGCCCCCCCCCCCCCCCCAAACTTTGAGTTCCAAAATCCTGGGCAAGTAGGATTTTGAGCTGGGCAAGTACAAAAATATTTTACTTGCCCGTTGGGCAAGTGGAAAATTTTTGGATTTGTCAGGCCCTGTATAATACCGTTAGATGTAGCTAATTGTCTGAGGAGGATTAAATCATTTTCACATTGATCTTGGATTAAATTTTATGACTGGAGGATAAACGCAAATTAGAGACATGACTTGACCATATTTTCACACCTTATCGACACGCACCGCAGGGTGGCAATTATATGACAGGGATTAACAATAGTGTGACTTGAACCGTAATAAAATACACAGATGGTTTGTCTCTGAATTGACAGTGCCGCAATTATTGTGATTTACTTACTGGGCTAGTTTTAACGTCTTTAGGATTGTCCGCCAATTAAAAAAAAAATGTTTAGTCAATTTTTCGTCACTTTTCTAATAAACTATCTTCAGTTCTTGTGTAAAACAATGCAATGGATTTATTCAATTTAACTCACTCACAAACCGTAACATGTTTGACCAAATCGCCAGGATTAAGGACTGCAACACCAATCAAGCAGGCCAATTATATGCCAATCAATGGCGATAATTACCCCAAAGCTGAAATCATGAGCGTGATGGATTCAATTATAGACCGTTATTCAAGGACAGCAACTCAGTTTGGGACTGAATAACGTGACCGTTGACCGTAGTGCACAGTGGACCGCTATTCCCAGTTAATTTATTAGGGAATTTCGATGGGAGGGGTTGAAAATGACCGTTGTAATAAGGGGACCGTTATTCGGAGGTGACCGTAAGCACAGGTTCGACTGTACATTTATAGATTCTTATAGCTTCTTCACTTCTTCATTCATATTACATACAAGCTCGAAAGATATATCAGAGGGTGGAGCGGGCCAGGGGTATACGTGACCCACTGGTCGCTTTCTCTAGTTTGTCATGAAATTTACTTTTAAAAAAATATGGTGTTTGTACGAATTCCAGACTGTTATGACTACATGACTAAAAGCATAATTGTAATTATCGACCAATCGGGGCTTGAAGAAATAGATGGGCTGCATGATGCTTCCACGCAGAGCTGAAACAGACCTGCACAAGACTACTGGTAAACCGCTTAGAGGAGCTAAGCCTGCCCAGGCAATGCGGTGCGAGTTGGCCCGTCCATGCTTATAAACTATTTTATTGTCATTTGGCGGCAGGGCTTGAGATGTCATTTCATCTCAATGTCGGGTAAAAGTTCCACAAAATTGGAAGCAACGTCTCCAAAATGACCTTTACGGTGTTGACGGGAATGTTAAACTTCACATCAAACAAACAAACCAATCTTAAATACCAGCTAAAGGCAACTTACCTAAAACATGGTCAAGTTCAAAATTAGCAGTAATGTCTCACTGCGTTTTGAAAGGCTGTAATGACAAGTAGACCTGTCAGGCCTCATATTTTTCAGGCATATGCAGGATTTCAGGCTTTTAGGGCTTGATTGTGTTTTTATTTTTTCTTGATTTCAGCCTTTTTAGATTTTGATTTTTCCTCCTATTTTTAGCTCACCGTCACGTAGTGACGAGGTGAGCTTTTGGGATAATTTTTTGTCCGTCGTGCGTCCGTGCGTGCGACCGTGCGTAAACTTTTTCTTCAAACGACATCTCCTCCTAAACCACTGAGCAGATTTTGACCAAACTTCACAGGAATGATCCTTAGGTGGTCCCCTTTCAAAGTTGTTCAAATGGTTCCGGTCCGTTGCACATATAGGTCACAGGAGCCAAAAATAGATTTTTTTCACCAAAAACTTAAAAAATCTTCTTCTCTGAAACTGCAAGGTTCAGGTCTTTGATATTTGGTATGAAGCTTCATCTAGTGGACCCCTACAAAGATTGTTCAAATTATAGTGCTGGGGCCAAAAATGCCCCCGCCCCGGGGCCCTTTGGTTTTACATGGGCTTATATAGGGAAAATCTTTAAAAATCTTCTTCTCTGAAACTGCAAGGCCCAGGTCTTTGATATTTGGTATGAATCTTTATCTGGTGGACCCCTACCAAGATTGTTCAAATTATAGTGCTGGGGCCAAAGATGCCCCCGCCCCGGGGCCCTTTGGTTTTACATAGGCTTATATAGGGAAAATCTTTAAAAATCTTCTTCTCTGAAACCGCAAGGCCCAGGTCTTTGATATTTGGTATGAAGCTTCATCTAGTGGACCACTACCAAGATTATTCAAATTATAGTCCTTGGGCCAAAAATGCCCCCGCCCCGGGGCCCTTTGGTTTTACATGGGCTTATATAGGGAAAATCTTTAAAAATCTTCTTCTCTGAAACTGCAAGGCCCAGGTCTTTGATATTTGGTATGAAGCTTCATCTTATGGACCCCTACCAAGATTGTTCAAATTATAGTGCTGGGGCAAAAAATGCCCCCGCCCCGGGGCCCTTTGGTTTTACATGGGCTGATATGGGGAAAACCTTTAAAAATCTTCTTCTATGAAACCGCAAGGCCCAGGTCTTTGATATTTGGTATGAAGCTTCATCTAGTGGACCCCTACCAAGATTGTTCAAATTATAGTGCTGGGGCCAAAAATGCCCCCGCCCCAGGGCCCTTTGGTTTTACATTGGCTTATATTGGGAAAATCTTTAAAAAATCTTCTTCTCTGAAACTGCAGGGCCCAGGTCTTTGCTATTTGGTATGAAGCTTCATCTAGTGGACCCCTACCAAGACTGTTCAAATTATAGTGCTGGGGCCAAAAATGCCCCCGCCCCGGGGCCCTTTGGTTTTACATAGGCTTATATAGGGAAAATCTTTAAAAATCTTCTTTTCTGAAACTGCAAGGCCCAGGTCTTTGATATTTGGTATGAAGCTTCAGCTAGTGGACCTCTATGAAGATTGTTCAAATTATAGCCCTGAGGCCAAAAGGCCCCTATCCCGGGGCCCTTTGGTTTTTCATAGACTTATATAGGGAAAATCTTGAAAAATCTTCTACTCTGAAATCACAAGGCCTAGGTCTTTGACATTTGGTATGAAGCTTCAGCTAGTGGACCTCTACCAAGATTGTTCAAATTATAGCCCTGGGGCCACAATGCCCCCGCCCCAGGGCCCTTTGGTTTTACATAGACTTATAATAGAGATAATCTTTGAAAATCTTCTTGTCTGAAACAACAAGGCCCAGGTCTTTGATACTTGGTGTGAAGCTTCATCTAGTGGACCTCTATCAAGATTGTTTAAATTATAGCCCTGAGGCCAAAAATGCCCCTGCCCCGGGACCATTTGGTTTTACATAGGCTTATGTAAGGAATATCTTTAAAAAAATCTTCTTCTCTGAAACCACAAGGCCCAGGTCTTTGATATTTGTTGTGTAGCTTCATCTAGTGGACCTTTGCCAAGATTGTTCACATTATAGCCTTTTGTTGATATTTGGTATGAAGCTTCACCTTTTTATACCCCCCTCAACATTATGCACATTATAACCCTGGGGTCAATAATGGCCCTCCCCGGGGCCCACTTGTTACTCTATGGATCAGGTGAGCGATCCAGGGCCATCATGGTCCTCTTGTTAGCTCACCGTCACGTAGTGACGAGGTGAGCTTTTGGGATCACTTTTTGTCCGTCGTCCGTCGTGCGTCCGTCCGTGCGTCCGTGCGTGCATCCGTGCTTAAACAATTTCTTTAAACGACATCTCCTCCTAAACCACTGATCGGATTTTGACCAAACTTCACAGGAATGATCCTTAGGTGGTCCCCTTTCAAAGTTGTTCAAATGGTTCCGGTCCGTTGCACATCTAGGTCACAGGAGCCAAAAATAGATTTTTTTCACCAAAAACTTAAAAAATCTTCTTCTCTGAAACCACAAGGCCCAGGTCTTTGATATTTGGTATGAAGCTTCATCTAGTGGACCCCTACCAAGATTGTTCAAATTATAGTGCTGGGGCCAAAAATGCCCCCGCCCCGGGGCCCTTTGCTTTTACATAGGCTTATATAGGAAAATCTTTAAAAATCTTCTTCTCTGAAACCACAAGGCCCAGGACTTTGATATTTGGTATGAAGCTTCATCTAGTGGACCCCTACCAAGATTGTTCAAATTATAGTGCTGGGACAAAAAATGCCCCCGCCACGGGGCCCTTTGGTTTTACATTGGCTTATATAGGGAAAATCTTTAAAAATCTTCTTCTCTGAAACCACAAGGCCCAGGTCTTTGATATTTGGTATGAAGCTTCATCTAGTGGACCCCTACCAAGATTGTTCAAATTATAGTGCTGGGGCCAAAAATGCCCACGCCCCGGGGCCCTTTGGTTTTACATAGGCTAATATAGGAAAAATCTTTAAAAATCTCCTTCTCTGAAACCACAAGGCCCAGGACTTTGATATTTGGTATGAAGCTTCATCTAGTGGACCCCTACCAAGATTGTTCAAATTATAGTGCTGGGACAAAAAATGCCCCTGCCACGGGGCCCTTTGGTTTTACATTGGCTTATATAGTGAAAATCTTTAAAAATCTTTTTCTCTGAAACCACAAGGCCCAGGTCTTTGATATTTGGTATGAAGCTTTATCTAGTGGACCCCTACCAAGATTGTTCAAATTATAGTGCTGGGGCCAAAAATGCCCCCGCCCCGGGGCCCTTTGGTTTTACATGGGCTTATATAGGGAAAATCTTTAAAAATCTTCTTCTCTGAAACCACAAGGCCCAGGATATTTGGTATGAAGCTTCATCTAGTGGACCCTACCAAGATTGTTCAAATTATAGTGCTGGGACAAAAAATGCCCCCCGCCATGGGGCCCTTTGGTTTTACGTAGACTTATATAGGGAAAATCTTTAAAAATCTTCTTCTCTGAAACCACAAGGCCTAGGTCTTTTATATTTGGTATGAAGCTTCATCTAAAGGACCCCTAACAAGATTATTCAAATTATAGTGCTGACGCCAAAAATGTCCCCGCCCCAGGGCCCTTTGGTTTGACATAGGCTTATATAGGGAAAATCTTTAAAAATCTTCTTCTTTGAAACCACAAGGCCCAGGACTTTGATATTTGGTATGAAGCTTCATCTAATGGACCTCTACCAAGGTTGTTCAAATTATAGCCCTTGGGCCTAAAATGCCCCCGCCCCGGGGCCCTTTGGTTTTACATAGGCTTATATAGGGATGATCTTTAAAAATCTTCTTCTCTGAAACCACAAGGCCCAGGACTTTGAAATTTGGTATGAAGCTTCATCTAATGGACCTCTACCAAGATTGTTCAAATTATAGCCCTGGGGTCACAAATGCCCCCACCCCGGGGCCCTTTGGTTTTACATAGATTTATATAGCCCCAGGGCCATTTGGTTTTGAATAGGCTTATGTAGGGAATATCTTTAAAAAAAATCTTCTTCTCTGAAACCGCAAGGCCCAGGTCTTTGATATTTGATGTGTAGCTTCATCTAGTGGACCTTTGCCAAGATTGTTCAAATTATAGCCTTTGTTGATGTTTGGTATGAAGCTTCACCTTTAAGACCTCCCTCAACATTATGCACATTAAAGCCCTGGGGCCAATAATGGCCCTCTCTGGGGCCCACTTGTTACACTGAGGATCAGGTGAGCGATCCAGGGCCATCATGGCCCTCTTGTGTTTTATATTAGGATCACTTTTTGTCTGTCATCCGTGCGTAAACAATTTCTTCAAACGACATCTCCTCCTAAACCACTGATTGGATTTTGACCAAACTTCACAGGAATGATCCTTAGGTGGTCCCCTTTCAAAATTGTTCAAATGGTTCCGGTCCGTTGCACATATAGGTTACAGGAGCCAAAAATAGATTTTTTCACCGAAAACTTAAAAAATCTTCTTCTCTGAAACCGCAAGGCCCAGATCTTTGATATTTGGTATAAAGCTTCTTCTAGTGGACCCCTACCAAGATTGTTCAAATTATAGTGCTGGGGCCAAAAATGCCCCCGCCCCAGGGCCCTTTAGTTTTGCATGGGCTTATATAGGAAAATCTTCAAAAATCGTCTTGTCTGAAACCTCAAGGCCCAGGTCTTTGATTTTTGGTATGAAGCTTCATCTAGTGGACCCCTACCAAGATTATTCAAATTATAGTGCTGGGGCCAAAAAAGCCCCCATCCTGGGGCCCTTTGGTTTTACATAGACTTATGTAGGGAAAATCTTTAAAAATCTTCTCCTCTGAAACTGCAAGGCCCAGGTCTTTGATATTTGGTATGAAGCTTCATCTTGTGGACCTCTACTAAGATTGTTCAAATTATAGCTCTGGGGCCAAAAATGCACCCCCCCCCCCTCTGGGGCCCTTTGGTTTACATAGACTTATATAGGGAAAATCTTGAAAAATCTTCTCTGAAACCACAAGGCCTAGGTCTTTGATATTTGGTATGAAGCTTCAGCTTGTGGACCGCTACCAAGATTGTTTAAATTATAGCCCTGAGGTCAAAAATGCCCCCGCCTCGGGGCCCTTTGGTTTTACATAGATTTATATAGGGAAAATCTTTAAAAATTTTCTACTGTGAAACCACAAGGCCTAGGTTTTTGATATTTGGTTTGAAATTTCATCTAGTGGACCTCTATCAAGATTGTTCAAATTATAGCCCTGGGGCCAAAAATGCCCCGCCCCGAGACCCTTTGGTTTTACATAGACTTATATAGGGAAATCTTTAAAAATCTTCTTCTCTGAAACTGCAAGGCCCACGTCTTTGATATTTGGTATGGAGTTTCATCTGGTGGACAATTATAGCCTTTGTTGATATTTGGTATGAAGCTTGACCTTTTTAGACCTCCCTCAACATTATGCACATTATAACCCTGGGGTCAATAATGGCCCTCCCCAGGGCCCACTTGTTACTCTATGGATCAGGTGAGCGATCCAGGGCCATCATGGCCCTCTTGTCTGTTTAAAATGACTATTTAACACTCATCCTCTGAATAAAATTATTTTGCTACACCCATTTCTGCCTATTCACCAATCAAATTATTTGATATAGTGTATTCAAGTCACACACTGCATTACAAACAGTGTAGATCCTGATCAGATGCCATCTTTAACTTCTTTCAGAGTGGAGGAATTACAAGCACTGTTAAATGCCTCATCATCAAGTTCTAGTGACACAGACAGCTCTGATATTTCATCAGACACACAGCACAGGAAGAGGAAAAGGAGAAAAAAGACCCACAACAAAGAGTCGTACAAGGGAGATAATCATGATCATAGTAAACATTCTAGAAAGACTGACAAATCCAAACCAAAACATTATAATAAGAGTGACAAAGAAAGTGAACACTCAAGAAAGGGAGATAATAGGCCAGACTCAGACAGGGACAGTAAGGTTGATGTGAGAAAGCGTGATAAGCACAAAGAAAAAATTCACAGAAGTCATGGTCAAGAAAATGACAGACATAAATCTGGTAATGAAGATGCAATAAAAAGTGGCAGACACAGGAAACAAACTAAAGATTATGATCACAAACACAGTGATAAACATAAAAGATCTAATAAAGGTAGAGACAATGAATCCGGTAGTGATACTAAAAAGAAACACAAAAAATCCAAGCATAAGAAGAAACATAAAGATTGACTCATTTTCTGGTCCATTGTTTATCAATCATACCAAAGTTATAAAGTGCAGTAGTTTTTCAAGCCGCCGGCGTCGGTAGCTCAGTCGGATGCACGTCTTACTGGTGATCAGGAGGACACATGTTCGATATCTGCTGGGTTGGCAACATTTTTTCGTGGAGATGAAATCTTTTCTACAGTCATTCTCTCCCTTCCGCTGATTCAAGAAGGGCAGTTATCAGTTTCTGGCGAAAGAATGTGCACTGTACTGGTTAACCGCTTACGTTTAAGCCTGCCCAGGAAAAGTGTGGATATGTAAACTGACTGGCTCAAAAATGACCTAAATAGTGTTGACTGGGCCGTTAAACTCCAATACAAACAAAAGCTTTTCAAGCTGAAGTCCATGTGCCTATCACTGACTTGTTGGAAATCCAGGTAACGGTTATTTATAGAAAATAGCTGTGATATTCTTATCCCTATGAAGTCAGAGTGTTGCATAAGAGGTTTAAATATTAAATATAGTCTCTCATGGGTTGGCTGTGGCAAACAGTTTAGACCTAGATCAGATGCCATATGTGGCATCTGATCAGGGTCTACACTGTTTGCTTACATTAAAGGAATTTAATGGTTAAGTTCTAGTCCAGGACAATTTTTCCAGCCTACACCCACAGACAGTTGACCCTCCAGTGCTGTCAGTACTTTGATCTGCACTTGCATCACATGACCCATCATTATGAAAACACGCCTATACAAATACATTGTAAACTGTACCGCTGAAAAACCCTAAAATTTTAAGATGAAAAATTGTGATATTTTTCTTATTTTGGCTGAAAATATTGATTGTGGGTACTCGTTAGGACCGCCTCAACGAGGCGGTGCTAATGAGTACCAACAAAATATATTTTAGAGCAGAAATAATAATAATAAGATTTACCCCTGTGAATCCCCAGTTTTATTATATAAAAGTGGGGTTCAAGAGAGTCAAAATTATATAGGCATGTTTTCGTGATGGACAAAAGAAAACGCACTGTTGGAGGACGTGCACTCAATGAATGCAAATCAGGCAGTCTTCCAAGCAGGGCCTCACAAATCCCAGTTTCAACCACTTGCCTGGCAGTCCACAGCATTTTCATATTGGCTCGGAGTTATCTTCTATTATTTCTTTTCTGGATGTGAAATAAAAAATCATTTGCCAAGTCAAAATTAGGAGTCTTGGGCAACTGGACAATGTATTTGTTGAGTCCTGTCAGGTCAGAACATAGCCGTCCCTGACTGCCTGAAGCTTTGGTCAGCCATCAGCACACAGCCAAGACTCAGAACAGATTGCATGAATGATTTGTTTGTTTGGGGTTTAACGCCCCTGTCAACAGTGTTTGAGACAATTTTGTGGAACTTTTACCCGACATTGAGATTGAATGACATATCAAGAAACCAATAGGGTTTATAAGCATGGACGGTCGGTCCTACAAGTATCACTTTGCCTGGGCAGGCTTAGATGCTCTAAGCGACATCAGTACTCGTGTGCGGTCGCTTTCAGCTCTGCATGGAAGCATCATGCAGCCCATCTATTTCTTCAAGCCCCAATGTGCGGGAGTCTACATGAATGTGCAGGCTGATCAGTATTTGATGATCTTTATGTCTGATGACAGTTTTGTTTGTTGATGCTTATATAATCACTTCTTTTGAAGCAGCAGCATGCAGGAATGAGCCTTATAAGATCTGCATCTAGGAATGCAGATTTGTTTTTATTGCCCTTTCAAGGCTATTTCACTTATTTTGAGCCAAGCGTTAATCAGAATTGGGGAAAAAACCGGATTATCCCTAGAAAGACCACCTCAACTTGGCATCTCACTGGACATGAACAAGACTCGAATCCACAGTAGTGAGAGAAATAAAGATTAGAGCTAGTGCTCACTAGCCCACAGAGGCCTGTATGAGGCTTTGGATCTGATGGTATCTGAAAAAGCTGTTGGCCAATAGCTACACATAAAATGCTCATTGGACTGATGAGCAGATTGCATAGATATCAGGGCTGTTCAGTCGTTACTGGGCACAGTGTGGATAATTATTGTTCCACATCTGTTATGTATTGACTGAAGAGATGTATCGTACACAAGCTGGTTTGAACATGTCCAGGACAAGCATACCGGTATTAGAACAAATATACCTAGATACTAAGTTTGATTCTTTGTTACTTAAGTTATACACATAAGAGGGGTTTACCCTTAAAGGAAAGAATTCGCTCCTCAGCAGCAAATTCTTTCCTTTTATAGTAGACCCCTGTAGATAGGGGAGGCAAAAATATTTTTTTTTATAAAGTGGCCTCCCCTGGAAATGTATCAATTCCCCGTAAGGAGCTGGTGACGGAACAGGAATACCCATCCTATTCTGTCAACATTAATGTGAAACATCATCCGACTTGACAGACATTTTGAGAAAGTGCTCGTGGTGACCTATTATTATCAGTCAATGTCTGTCATCGTCAACAATTAGCTTTAAAAAATGGGGCACTCATCCTAAACCCTTGGGCCAATTTGTTTTAAACTTCACAGGAATGTTGCCTGGATGGCTCCCTACCAAAATAGCTAAAATCGTTCTGCTCCAATGAACAAGATGGCCACCAGAGCTAAAAATAGAAAAATCCTTAAAAGACAACTTCTGTACCTTTAGGCCAATTTTATTCAAGTTTCATAGGAATGTTACTTAGGTGACTCTCTACCAAAATAGCTAAACGGGTTCTGCGCTAATGAGCAAAATGGCCACCAGAGCTAAAATAGAAAAAAATGTATATTTGCTTCAAATGCAAACTCCTCCTAAACCCTTGGGCCAATTTGATTCAAACTTCACAGGAATGTTGCCTAGGTGAGTCTCTACCAAAATAGCTAACATCGTTCCTCTCTGATGAACAAGATGGCTGCCAGAGCTAAAAATAGATAAAAATCTTTAAACAACAACTGCTCCTGTTCCCTTGGGCCAATTTCTTTCAACCTTTATAGGAATGTTGCTTAGGTGACCCTCTGCAAAAATGGCTAAAACCGTTCTGCTCCAGTGAGCAGACTGGCCACCAGAGCTAAGAGTAGAAAAACCTTACAAATTTGCTTTAGATGCTAACTCCTCCATTGGGCCAGTTTGATTCAAACTTCACAGGTGGCTCCCTACCAATATAGCTAAAATTGTTCTGCTCTGATGAACAAGTTGGCTACCAGAGCTAAAAATAGAAAAACGTAAACTTGCTTCAAATGTGAATTCCTCCTAAAACCTTGTGCCAATTTAATTCAGACTTCACAAAAATGTGGCCCATGTGACTTCCTACCAAAGTAGCTAAAATCGTTTTGCCCTGATGAACAAGATGGCCACCAGAGCTAAAAATAGAATGTACTATAGACAGTGACACACTTAGGGCCCCCTTGTTTCACATACATTATGGCACATTTATGTGACAAAGTGCATTCTTTTGTATCTCTAGGAAGATTATTTCTATTGTAAAAACAAAAATTTGATATTTTTCTTATTTAGTTCAAACAGGTTTTTGGTGCTCATTAGAACCATCTCATTGAGGCAGTTCTAACCATTACCCACAATCCATGTCTTGGAGCAGAAATAAGAAAGTAATATATACCCATGTAAACCCTAGTTTTAAAGTACATGTATATCGTTGTCAAAATGAGCCACTCTATTAATTCTGTATGGTAAGGTGACTGCACAAGCTTCGCATTTGCATTTTCGCCAATTGGAGTCCATTCATAATATTTAGGCACAAACTATTCATAGATTACCATGCAGATCGGCACAAACTGATCAGTTATGTGTATCACATCCATTGAGGACTTCTGAGAAAGGCAAGAAAGCCTTGGTGAGATACAGAACGGACAAGCTGACCAGAGTAACCATCGCTGTCCCAGAGCCTAGTAGTCAGATTTTTCCATGATTTGGCTTACAAGCTTAAAACTTGCCACAATCAGTTGGTACCATTGAGTAATGAAGCAACTGTAACTTGAAATCAATGGGCTGATTCAAATTTAGGTCCTACCCAAGGTGTGAAAAATTCTGACTACATACTGTGTAAAATTCCTGTATTTAAACCACATTTGGGACTGTTCAAAAGTGGTCTGACCACTCAGAATTCCGGCAATGTTATTCCATGTAAATGAATTAACTATCCATCCAGGCCAAACAAATCCTTTAATAGTGAATAATTTGAATAGGGGATCTGCAGAAAGTCAACCCTGGATCTCCATTTTCTCAGTTAGTTGACAGCACACACAGGTTTTTGTTGCATATTTTCAATTTTCGGCGAGGCTAAACCTGATAAAACTGGCTATTGCCAACAATATATTTATATTGTGACATAAAAATGTCATTACCGTAGCCTTGTTCACTGTTAAGAATAATTCTTGAAGCATTCAGTCTCGTTGCTCCAAGACCATTGAAGTAGCTCTAATTATAGCATTGTAGTTGCAGCAAATTAAAATAAGTATGTTTTCATAAATGGCCAAAATAATGAATCATTATACTCCCGGCATACGAAGTATGCTATGGGGGTATATAGTTTTTGTCCTGCCGTTCGTGTGTCCGTCATTCCGTCCGTCTGTCTGTCCGGCACACGAATGGGCACTAGTTGGGTAGGACGTTGTTGAGTATTTGCCGTTTATTATGCCCCCAACTTCGAAGAAGTTGTGGGGGCATATTGGTTTTGCCCTGTTCTTCCGTCCGTCCTTCCGTCCTTACGTCCGTCCCACTTTTTACTGCATAGCATAACTTTAGAACCATGGGTGCTAGGTTTTTGAAATTTCATATATGGATTCCTCATGAAAAAATAATTGACCTGTGTTTTTTTTCTCGTCAGGATTATGCCCCTTTTTTGAGTTATGCCCCTTTGCAAAAAATACTATGAAATCTTGTAAGCAAGATATCTCAAAAACTGTTTGAGCTATTGCCCTGAAACTTTACATGCTGGTTGGGGATGATGAGTAGATGAACTGATTAACTTTTGAAAAAAATCCGAAATTTTTTTCTTGAGTTATGGCCCTTTGAAATTTTTCGCGTTTTAAGTTTGTAAGCAAGATATCTAAAAAAACTATTTGAGGTTTTTCCCCGAAACTTCACAGACTTGTCGGGGATGATGAGTAGATGAACTGATCATGAAAAAATAATTGACCCGTGTTTTTTTTCTCGTCAGGATTATGCCCCTTTTTTGAGTTATGCCCCTTTGCAAAAAATACTATGAAATCTTGTAAGCAAGATATCTCAAAAACTGTTTGAGCTATTGCCCTGAAACTTTACATGCTGGTTGGGGATGATGAGTAGATGAACTGATTAACTTTTGAAAAAATCCGAAATTTTTTTCTTGAGTTATGGCCCTTTGAAATTTTTCGCGTTTTAAGTTTGTAAGCAAGATATCTAAAAAAACTATTTGAGGTTTTTCCCCGAAACTTCACAGACTTGTCGGGGATGATGAGTAGATGAACTGATCAACTTTTGAAAAAAATCCGATTTTTTTTTCTTGAGTTATGGCCCTTAGATTTTTTTCGTGTTTTCAGCTTGTAAGCAAGATATCTCAATAATTGTTTGAGCGATTGCCCTGCAACTTTACAAGCTGGTTTGGGATGATGTGTAGATGAACTGATTAACTGTTGAAAAAAAATCCTATATTTTTTTCTTGAGTTATGGCCCTTTGAAATTTTTCGCGTTTTAAGTTTGTAAGCAAGATATCTCAAAAACTATATGAGGTTTTTCCCCAAAACTTCACAGACTGGTTGGGTATGATGAGTAGATGAACTGATTAACTTTTGAAAAAAATCCAATTTTTTTTTCTTGAGTTATGGCCCTTTGATTTTTTTCGTGTTTTCAGCTTGTAAGCAAGATATCTCAAAAATTGTTTGAGCTATTGCCCTGAAACTTTACAGGCTGGTTGGGGATGATGAGTAGATGAACTGATTAACTTTTGAAAAAAATCCGAAATTTTTTTCTTGAGTTATGGCCCTTTGAAATTTTTCGCGTTTTGGCGTCCTTCCGTCCTTACGTCCGTCCCACTTTTTACTGCATAGCATAACTTTAGAACCATGGGTGCTAGGTTTTTGAAATTTCATATATGGATTCCTCATGAAAAAATAATTGACCCGTGTTTTTTTTCTCGTCAGGATTATGCCCCTTTTTTGAGTTATGCCCCTTTGCAAAAAATACTATGAAATCTTGTAAGCAAGATATCTCAAAAACTGTTTGAGCTATTGCCCTGAAACTTTACATGCTGGTTGGGGATGATGAGTAGATGAACTGATTAACTTTTGAAAAAAATCCGAAATTTTTTTCTTGAGTTATGGCCCTTTGAAATTTTTCGCGTTTTAAGTTTGTAAGCAAGATATCTAAAAAAACTATTTGAGGTTTTTCCCCGAAACTTCACAGACTTGTCGGGGATGATGAGTAGATGAACTGATCAACTTTTGAAAAAAATCCGATTTTTTTTTCTTGAGTTATGGCCCTTAGATTTTTTTCGTGTTTTCAGCTTGTAAGCAAGATATCTCAATAATTGTTTGAGCGATTGCCCTGCAACTTTACAAGCTGGTTTGGGATGATGTGTAGATGAACTGATTAACTGTTGAAAAAAAATCCTATATTTTTATGCCCCCGGAATCTAAGATTCTGGGGGGCATATAGTTTTTGGTCTGTTTGTCTGTTTGTCCGTTTGTCTGTTTGTCCGTTTCTCCGTCTGCAAAAACTTTAACATTGGGCATAACTTTTGAATGGTAAGTGATACAGCTTTCATACTTCACATGTGCATTCCTTGTCACAAGACCTTTCAAGAGGTACCATAAATTTTGACCTCGTGACCTTCACCTTGAGATTTGACCTACTTTTGGCCTCATTTTTAAAAACTTTAACATTGGCCATAACTTTTGATTGGTAAGTGATAGAGCTTTCATATTTCACATGTGCATTCCTTGTCACAAGACCTTTCTATTGGTACTATAATTTTTGACCTCATGACCTTGACCTTGGCATATGACCTACTTTTTTAAAAACTTTAACATTGGCCATAACTTTTGATTGGTAAATGATAGAGCTTTCATATTTCACATGTGCATTCCTTGTCACAAGACCTTTCTATTGGTACTATAATTTTTGACCTCATGACCTTGACCTTGGCATTTGACCTACTTTTTAAAAACTTTAACATTGGCCGTAACGTTTGATTGGTAAATGGTAGAGCTTTCATATTTCACATGTGCATTCCTTGTCACAAGACCTTTCTATTGGTACTATAATTTTTGACCTCATGACCTTGACCTTGGCATTTGACCTACTTTTTAAAAACTTTAACATTGGCCGTAACGTTTGATTGGTAAATGGTAGAGCTTTCATATTTCACATGTGCATTCCTTGTCACAAGACCTTTCTAATGGTACCATAATTTTTGACCTCATGACCTTGACCTTGATGTTTGACCTACTTTTTTGGACGGGTTTTTAAAAAAAAATCCGTCCTTTAAAATAGCGATGTCCGGGCGGGCGGGCGGGCGGGCGTCCTGCGGGCGGGCGGGCGGGCGGGCGTCGTCCCAGGTTTACCTTTTGGTTAACCTTTTTTCAAAGTGATATTTTTCATCTATTCTGCAGCAGATTGTTTTAATATCAGGACTGATGCATAAGTGGAGGTACCGCTTTCATGTATTATCCATAAATGGCGCAAAAGACTAAAATTTTGGCGGAAATTGTCATTTTTCAAACTTGCGTTTTTCAGGTTTACCTTTTGGTTAACCTTTTTTCAAATGCCAGTGTAGTGGATAGAGTGCTGGACTACGGATCCTATTGTTGACTATGAATCTGAGGGGCGTGAGTTCAAACCCCGGTGGAGACATTTTTTTTTTTTTTCTGTTCTTTTTTTTTTCTGTTCTTTTTTTTTTTTCTTTCTTTTTTCATTCTTTTTTTTCTTTATTTTTCTTTTCTTCTCCATAAACACATATGAACAATTATTATCTTCCTCCCCTGATAGTTGCTAGTAATAATACATACATGCATGCATAGGCATGGAATTTTCTTTTTTTTTTTTTTTTTTTTTCGTTCTTTTTTTAGCTCACCTGAGCACGATGCTCAAGGTGAGTTGATGTCCGTCGTCCGTCAACAATTTCTTTAAACGACATCTCCTCCTGGGATAATGGCCCGATTTCAAAATTATTTTACAGAAATGTTCATTTGGTGACCCTTTTTCAAAATTGCTAAAATTAGTGGCCACTAGAGCTAAAAATAGAGCTAAAAATAGAAAAAACTTTATTTTTTTTTCTTCGTAAAACACATAAACAAATCCCCCCCCCCCCCCCCCCCCACACACACACAAAAAGTTGTTACTGGGTTAGGATATTGCATTTGTTCTGTACATACATGCATACTTAGTTTTACATACATACCCTACCCACCCCACCCTACCCTACCCCACAACCCCACCCCACCCCCATCCCAAAACAACCCCCATCCACCCTCAACCCAACCCCATCCCACCACTCCCCACCTTACCCGACCTCACCCCATCCCACCCACCCAAGCCCACCCCACCCCACAACCCCACCACACCCCATCACACCCCACCCCACCACAAATTCCACCCCGTCCCACCCGACTCCTAACCCATTCCACCCCACCCTACCCCACACCAGCACACCCCACCCTACCCCACCCATGCCACCACCATCCTAACCATACTGAAAAAAAAACCCGTCCATAATGCCATTAGGCATTTTTCTTGTAAAAACTTTAACATTGGCCATAACTTTTGATTGGTAAATGGTAGGGCTTTCATATTTCACATGTGCATTCCTTGTCACAAGACCTTTCTAGTGGTACTATAATTTTTGACCTTGTGACTTTGACCTTGATGTTTGACCTACTTTTTAAAAACTTTAATATAGTCCATAACTTTTGATTGGTAAGTGATAGAGCTTTCATATTTCACATGTGTATTCTTTCTCACAAGACCTTTCCAGTGGTACCATAATTTTTTACCTCGTGACCTTGTGGCCTCAACCATGACATAATTTAGTGATGGGGCTTTCATATTGCACAGGCGCTGTCCGGGGGCATCGGTGTTTCACAAACACATCTTGTTTTCTTGAGTTATGGCCCTTTGAAATTTTTCGCGTTTTAAGTTTGTAAGCAAGATATCTCAAAAACTATATGAGGTTTTTCCCCAAAACTTCACAGACTGGTTGGGTATGATGAGTAGATGAACTGATTAACTTTTGAAAAAAATCCAATTTTTTTTTCTTGAGTTATGGCCCTTTGATTTTTTTCGTGTTTTCAGCTTGTAAGCAAGATATCTCAAAAATTGTTTGAGCTATTGCCCTGAAACTTTACAGGCTGGTTGGGGATGATGAGTAGATGAACTGATTAACTTTTGAAAAAAATCCGAAATTTTTTTCTTGAGTTATGGCCCTTTGAAATTTTTCGCGTTTTGGCATATTGGTTTTGCCCTGTTCGTCCGTCCGTCCTTCCGTCCTTACGTCCGTCCCACTTTTTACTGCATAGCATAACTTTAGAACCATGGGTGCTAGGTTTTTGAAATTTCATATATGGATTCCTCATGAAAAAATAATTGACCCGTGTTTTTTTTCTCGTCAGGATTATGCCCCTTTTTTGAGTTATGCCCCTTTGCAAAAAATACTATGAAATCTTGTAAGCAAGATATCTCAAAAACTGTTTGAGCTATTGCCCTGAAACTTTACATGCTGGTTGGGGATGATGAGTAGATGAACTGATTAACTTTTGAAAAAAATCCGAAATTTTTTTCTTGCGTTATGGCCCTTTGAAATTTTTCGCGTTTTAAGTTTGTAAGCAAGATATCTAAAAAACTATTTGAGGTTTTTCCCCGAAACTTCACAGACTTGTCGGGGATGATGAGTAGATGAACTGATCAACTTTTGAAAAAAATCCGATTTTTTTTCTTGAGTTATGGCCCTTAGATTTTTTTCGTGTTTTCAGCTTGTAAGCAAGATATCTCAATAATTGTTTGAGCGATTGCCCTGCAACTTTACAAGCTGGTTTGGGATGATGTGTAGATGAACTGATTAACTGTTGAAAAAAAATCCTATATTTTTTTCTTGAGTTATGGCCCTTTGAAATTTTTCGCGTTTTAAGTTTGTAAGCAAGATATCTCAAAAACTATATGAGGTTTTTCCCCAAAACTTCACAGACTGGTTGGGTATGATGAGTAGATGAACTGATTAACTTTTGAAAAAAATCCAATTTTTTTTTCTTGAGTTATGGCCCTTTGATTTTTTTCATGTTTTCAGCTTAAAAAACTAGTAGGGGGTGATAAATAAACGACCTGATTAACTACAGCTTTTCTTGTGTAATTTCAGCATTACAGCCACATAAAAACAAGATATCTCAATTACTGTTAGGGACAAGCAGTGTTAGGGTCAAGCAGTTGGGGGCATTGTGTTTCATAAACACTGGCTCTAGTTCCGTTAGTGTCCGAAAAAAGTAGCAAACAAGATTTATTGCTTTGTTGGGTAGTTTAGGGGTATTTTTGTGTCTTGTTGGCTAGTTTTTAACATGGAAGTACGCAACAAGTGTCCATCTGTGAGGACGTCCATCCATCTGTCCGTCCGTTAACATTTTGGTTGAAGTTTTATGTCAAAATTTCTAAGAGATTGTATCTTCTGAATCCTTTGATAGATTTAGTTGATACTTACACTGAAGTTACATACTGGTGCAAAGATTTCATTGATGCATGTCCCACCCCCACCATGACCTTGGGTTAAGGTCACAGACTTAGAAATTTTATGTTTGGTTAAAGTTTTACGTCAAAGTTTCTAAGGGATTGCATCTTCTGAACCCTTCGATAGATTTAGTTGATACTTACACTGAAGTTACATACTGGTCTAAAGATTTCATTGATGCATGTCCCACCTCATACAGTGACCTTGAGGTCAAGGTCACTGACTTAGAAATTTTACATTTGGTTGAAGTTTTATGACAAAGTATATAGGTCCCTGTATGTCCTAAACTCAAAGGCAAATCCAATTGATACTTGCATTGATCTTGCATACCAGTCAATACCACTACTATACATTGATGTATACCCAACCCTGCTGCCTGTAACTTTGATGCCCTCAATCCCTTGGTCCATATAGAAATTTTATCTTTGGTTTAGCTTTTACAAGCACATTTATAGATTCTTATAGCTTCCATATTACATACAATTAAGCTCTAAAGATATATTAGAGGGTGGCGCTGGCTGGGAGTATACGTGACCCACTGGTCGCTTTCTCTAGTTTCTTTATGCGAGTCACGGTACACGAAATAATGTATGTGTTTTTAAAACCAGTACTTCCTTTATAACATTAGTTGTGAACTATATATTTGCCTCTTTAAATAGTTCAGCTTATTATTTCATAAAGTGTTCATGAGGTTTTTGCACACAAAGATGAATTTGAGGATATATCTGAATCTGTCTTATAACATCTTGTGCAATGTTAACGGTATATAATGAAAAATTATGTCATTAAGATTTGTAAAATTTTAACCTAACTGACATCTTTCATAGCAAAAATGAAGCAAGATGTTCCCTAGAGTTCTCTACTCCATCCCACCGTACTCCTTCCCAAATGAATTCACCATTCTTTTCCACATAATTGGCGACCTAGTTATATGAACCTAATGAAATACTAGTCCCAAACATAACAAGAAAAGGAAATGCAGTAAAATTCCACTGTTAAGACCACCAAAAGTGGAGTCCAATTCCGCTTTAAAAAGCCAGGAAGATTCAGTTATTATTCAGAAAGTTTCATTTATTCTTTGTTTTCTGCATATAGTGTCCTCTGGTCAGTGACCACCTTTGGGACTGTTTAATAGTGGTCTTAAAGACCACTTTTGAACAGCCCAAAAGGTGTTCTTAATATAGGAATTTTACTGTACAGTGAAATTCCCCTATTAAGACCACCTAAAATTATGACTAATTCAGCTCTTAAAAGCATATTGGTTTCAGTTACATTTTCTAAGTATTTTCTACATGTGGTGTCCTTTAGACATAGACCACCTTTGGGACTGTTCAAAAGTGGTCTAAAAGACCACTTTTGAACAGTACCAATGGTGGCCTTTATATAGGAATTTTACTGTAATTACAACAGCAAAAAACCAAAACAAAAATACCAACTTGGACCGATCAGTAACTTATTTTCTGATAGCATCACTTTCTGTCATTGCTCTTCTTTTAGCATGCTTTATGATTTAAAACTTTCATAATTATGTGCTATACGTGTGGAGGTCTGATCATTGAACTAACATGAGCAACAAATAAATCACAGATAAAGTCTTTTATGCTGATTCCAGGATGAGGGCTCAACAGAAAAAAAATGCTTTAAAGCGCCTGGAGGGTCAGTCAACGCCACTGGAACACTTCAGCAAAAGAAAACCGTTGAACCCCAGAGAGCCAAGCAGCAGGGTTTCAACCAACAAAATAAATACCTTTAAAGAGTCAGAAAATCAATTTCAAAAATGAAAAAAAATCATTAGAAAAAGAGTATAAAGAAATTTGTTAAAGATGCATTTGAAGTAGGGCAAAGCTCTCCGTCTTTGGTTGTTACAGGTCATTTATGAAGACATACTTTTGTTTTGCCATTATAAACTCCTGGGAACTACAACGATAGTGTTTGAGCTACCTCAATAGTCTGGGAGCAACGTGATTGAAGTTTGCAAGAATAATTTTTTACATTGAACAGGTTTATGACATTTTTTCTTCAAAATGATATACTGCAGCCAGTTTTGTCAGGTTTAGCGACTGACTGTTCCAAGGTGGTTCTTCTATCGTGGTTTATATTTGTTATGGATGGTCTCGCTTATTATCCCCTCACACAACATAGTTGTGAGGGGGATATAGCGTTTGTCCCGTACGTACGTACGTACGTCTGTACCTACGTACTGTTGTCATCGCTCTAGCGCCTACATTTCTTGACCAATTTTAATGTAACTTCACACAAATGTTCCTTATGACAATATCTCGAGCGAGTTCGACTTTCAAGGTCATGACCTCAAGGTCAAGGACACTGGCTATTTTTAGAAAAACTTGTCATCACTTTAGTGCCTACATTTCTTCACCTATTTCGATATAACTTCACACAAATGTTCCTTATGACAATATCTCGAGCGAGTTCGACTTTCAAGATCATGGCCTCAAGGTCAAGGTCACTGTGGCTATTTTTAGAAAAACTTTGTCATTGCTCTAGCGTCTACATTTCTTCACCGATTTCAGTATAACTTCAAACAGATTGACAATTGGCTATTTTTAGAAAAACCTTATCGATCTAGTGCCTACATTTCTTCACCGATTTTAATGTAACTGCACACAAAGTTCCTTATGACAATATCTCGAGCGAGTTCGACTTTCAAGGTCATTGCCTCAAGGTCAAGGTCACTGTGGCTATTTTAAGAAAAACTTCATCATCCCTTTAGCGCCTACATTTATTGACCGATTTTAATATAACTTCACATACTGCTTATGATAATATCTCAAGAGAGTTAGACTTCAAGGTCATGGGTCAGCGGTCATTTGTATAGCAAGCGATGCCTTGTATTATTTTGCTTTGGATAGTCAATTGGCCATTTTGTGGGAAAGTAACTGTCCTTTTGGCTTTCCTCTAGAGATGTTTCGTTGTTTCAGGTTTGTGTTTCTTTCCCTTGGTGTCTCTGATGGGAGCTGTCGTTAATTGTATCGATTCTTGATCATTGCCTTCACTTCTTTTAGCATCATGTCCGTTGATACTCATCAAGACACAGGTGCTAAACCTGACAAATGCATCTTTAATATCTTTATACTCTTTTTGAATGGGATTTTTTCATTTTTAGCTCGGCTGTTTTCGAAGAAAACGATGAGCTATTGTCACAGCTCTGGCGTCGTCGTCATGCAAAAACTTTGACATTTTGTAATATCTCTGTCATTACTGAACATATTAACTTGAAACTCGGAAAAGTTGTTCATTATGAAAAGGGGAACTCATTTCAATAGGTGAGGTAATCCTCAAAATATTTTTGGCACTGTTATGCCCCTTTTTCGACTTAGAATTTTGAAAATAAACTTGGAAATTTTGTAATATCTCTGTCATGACTGAACATATTTAGTTGAAACTCTGACTAGTTGTTCATTATGAAAAGGGGAACTCATACCAATAGGTGAGGTAACCATAAAATATTATTGGCAGTTATGCCCCTTTTTCGACTTAGAATTTTTGTTAGAAAGAAACTGCAGCCAAGCGTTGGCACCCGCATGCGGTGCTCTTGTTGAAAATTTTGCAGGCACTGATCTGATGCTGCATTCTGCAGCATCTGATCTGGGTCTGCACTGTTTGCCAGGCTACCCTTTAAGGGGTTTCCCCGCCTAGAATGGGTTAACTTATACACAACATCCACCATGATGCACCCTGCCCAGTGCTTTTCACACTAAACTGCACTATGTTAACACTGGTGGAAATCAGAACTTCCTCGAAGTATGATTTAACTATCCACACAGGCCAAACAAACCATTAAATTATTATACCCCCACAAATGAAATTTGGGGGGGTATATAGGAGTGAGCTTGTCGGTCGGTCGGTCTGTCTGTCTGTCGGTCGGTCTGTTGACTTGGTTTCCAGACGATAACTCAAAAAGCGCTTCAACGATTTTTATAATTTTTGGTACACTGATGTAACATCATAAAATACAGGTCAAGTTCGATTTCCACTACAATTCGTCAATTTTCGACATAGTTATGGCCCCTTTCAAGTGAAAAAATTGCAAAATGCGCTGATTTACTATCAAGGCAGTTTTTGTGGGGGTATTCGTCACCTTTAGTGATAGCTCTAGTTAATATATAATTTGAATAGAGTGACCCGGGAAAAGTTGACAATGGAAGTGAGTTGACAAAATCTGTGTGTGCTGTCAACTACTTTTCACGGATCACTCTATTCAAATTATACACTAATAATTTAATGGTTTGTTTGGTCTGTGTGGATAGTTAATATACTCAGAGGCAATAAAAAGTATACAGTTTTTGATTTGGAATACCGGATCATGTATTGCTGTCTGTAATAAATTATGCCTATGTCCGTTTTTACCAAACGTCCAAGTTTGTAAAACTCCAACTCTTTTCTTGTTGCAGTCATCCATGATGGAGTTATTGTCCTTAATTGATAATCAATATTTCCGAAAAAATCTTGTGTTGTACATGACATTCAAATCTATGCCCACCGCAAAAGTCATGTACAAATGTTCATCGATAAGATGCCATCATTACTTTGCCATTAAACCCAAACAAACAGCTTCAAACCCAATTGGAAGTTCTGCCTGTTCCGGATTATCTCCCTTTCAATTAAAATCATAATGAATTAAATGAGTCTTTTTATCAAATCGTGTAAGAGATATTCATTTGAAACTTCCGCATAAATTTTGTTTCCCTCGGCATTTTTATGCTTACTCCATAGTGATCCCTCTAAAATTGCTCAAAGAAAAGTTAATTCACTGACAAATCCCAAAGAAACATAAAGCATTTAATCAAAGGAAGAACCTAAAAGGCAAAAATGACATTTTCTTTGACAAAAAATGTTGCACTTTACCTTTTGTTTAATTCAAATATGGGATATATTCTTGCCAATTGGTTCCCCTTCTTTGAATCTGTTGCACGAAAAATCATTTATTGAATAACACTTATTCGAAACACATGTTTAAAGGGAAACTATCCAAGACAAAATATTGGATCAGACCCCCTTTCCATTTCAGGTGACGCAATTTCATTATCCTTTAGTTAATTTTACCTGAAAATGCTGCAAATAATGCGGAAGTGGTTGTTCTTATTTATGATGTCACATATATATATGTAGAGAAGACTTTGGGACGCAAATCGGCATTCAGTAACCTGTATACTTTTGCCTCTCAGTGTATCATATTTACATGGAATAGCATTGCCAGAATTCTCAGTTATTTGCTCATTCTTTTTAAAAATACTGAAAACGGCAGTGCACCAACCTTTGTTTACTGAAAATTTGACATTGTCACTACCCCAGGTCCCAGATGTTGTGTGGGAACAAATTTGAGTTAATGCAATTTCGAGGTAGTTCTGATGTCCACCAGTGTTAACATAGTTCAGTGAAGTGTGAAAAGCACTGGGCAAGGTGCATCATGGTGGATGTTGTGTATGAAGTTTAACCCATTCCAGGCGGGAAACCCCTAAAAAGGTAGCATGGCAAACAGTGCAGGCCCAGATCAGACATTGCAGAAAGCAGCATCTGATCAGGGTCTGCAGTTTGCTTACAGGATTTTCTGTCAAAAATGAAATTAAACTGAAAATAGGCCCGACACACTTAAATGACAAATGAACTTGTCCAACATATAGCAACCGAAGAGTCCACCAGTATACAACGGGTTAATATGCTTTTAGGCTCGATTTTTCAAGAAATGGATCTCAATGTAGACCTACCATTTTTCCGTTAAGTGTGACAGTTGGGTCAAGGTAGTAATGGTCAACAGCACTGGGCAGGCTGCATCACATGGGTCAGTATGTATATAAAGTTGCATTATCATATATCTGGCAAAGAATGTGCACTGTACTGGAAAATGCTGGTGTATAAGCCTGTCCAGGAAGTTTGGTTAGGTAAACTAACCAACTCTATATCACATATAATAGTGTTGACTTGGCCTGTTACATTTCAAAACAGTCCTGTGTGTTCAAGAAACAGTATAAGGCACAAACTAAATATAATGGTTGAGGACAGTGAACAGGGTGCACCATGGCAAATGTTTGTATAAACTTGGGTCTTTTGTGTTTGAGAAATGGAAATCAACATTGTTCAGACTTGTGTGAAAAGTAGGTCAAGGTCACTAACAGTAGTGGCCAGGATGGTTATGTGCATGAAATTTTATTAGCTTAGAGCTCCGTCTTGGACTTCCGGAAATGAAGC
This sequence comes from Lucinisca nassula, assembly GCA_963580285.1. NCBI lineage: Eukaryota > Metazoa > Mollusca > Bivalvia > Lucinida > Lucinidae > Lucinisca > Lucinisca nassula. The sequence continues at coordinate 110,703,503 of OY757017.1, read as the reverse complement.
ATGAAAAATAGCTAAGGTTAATAATGGCTTACATGAGCCTCAAGAGAAACCTAGCTAAACAAGACTAAACATTGTTCAGCCAGGTTGGAAAAATAGGTCATCAGTAAGGGTTGATGGCATTCGACAGAGTGCATCATAGTGGATGTATATGTGAATTTTCATTACCTTTGAAGTTTCTCGTTTGAGAAAAAAGGCTAAACAGCTCGAACATTGCAACTGAATGCACAGACTAAACAGTCTAGCCAAGCATGAAAAATATATCAAGCTTAGCAAGTCAATAGCATTGGGCAGGGTGCATCTTAGCAAATGTGTGTATGAATTACCGTTTGCCCAGAAGTATGGTGCATAATGCACAGCCTTAACATTGACACACACACTAAACTCGAGCATGAAAAGTAATGTTTAAGAGCATTGGACAGAGTGTGACCAGAAGCATGGTAGTTTGAGAAAAGGAGCTAAATTCACAGGCCAAACATTGTTCAGCCAATCATGGATGCATCATGCTGGATGTGTGTATGCTTTGATTTTATTTGTCAACACTAGGTCATTTCGAGCTTGTGAGCTTAACTAACCACTTTTCATGGCAAAAGATGTTAACAAATACGAAACATTCTTTTGCAACATACTGACAAATGCCATTCTTGACTCAGCATGTGTAAGATGATAATCACATGAAAGATTTCATCAGCAATTCCCACAAAAAAGTTGCCTACCCAGCAGGATCTCCTGATTGCGTCAGACATGCATCCGATTAGCACTGTGGCTGGACAAAATTTTTTTATATGAAGTTTCATTATCCTAGAAGCCTTGGTCTTAAAGAAACAGAACAAAATGCATGGTCGTCATCAGAAAGTGGTCCCTATGTCACTCTTGCTTGGTACAGCAGTAGTGACAATAAAAATCACTCCTGTTGCAGATCAGAATTTCAGTTGGTCATAGGAAAAAGGAATTTTTTTAGGTGACCAGCAAAGTTTCAGGCAAGCTGACGCATACTGTAATGATCCGGGAATATTGGGACAGACAGGCCTGAACAAACAGTGTAGACCCAGATCAGACTGCTCCAGAACGTGTCACAAGGAACTTATATGCTAAATATGAATGGTTCAAAAGTTTTTTGAAATGAAATTTTTTTCTTTAAAGTAGGTCAAGGTCACAGGTTAAATTTTGAGTGGAAAGCTCTTGGTCATAGCTGAAACGGTTCAAAAGTTAAGACCAATGTTAAGCTTTTCAAGTAGGTCACTGGTCAGTTTTTGTATGGGCTTGAAGCCCTTGTCACAAAGAACCACATGCAAAATATGAAGGATATCTCAGTTCAAAATATTATGAAAAGAGAGAGAGAATTCGGGTTTAACGTCGCTTTCAACAATTTTTCAGTCATATCACGACGGTGTCTGGTTGCGACAGGGAGCTCAATGCTCTCTTTTATAGTGCTGCCTCACTGAAGTATCATATCCCAGTCACATTATCCTGACACTGGGTCGACCAGTCCTAGCTCTACCCCGTAAATCTGAGTGCCAAGCGAGGAGCAACTAGTACCATTTTTAACGACTTTGGTATGTCGCGGCCCGGGATTGAACCCGTGACCTCCCGTTTCCCGGAGCGGACACTCTACCAACTGAGCTATTGGGGCCAGTAAAAGTTATGATAAATGTTACTTTTTTTTCTTTAAAGTAGGTCAAGGTCACAGGTCAAATTTTTTGTATGAATGTGAAGCTCTTGTGAAGGCTTTACCTAAACGGTTGGAAAGTTATGACCAATGTTATTTTTTCTTTAAAGTAGGTCAAGGTCACGGGCCAAAATTTTTTTGTAAGAGTGGGAAGCCCTTGTCACAAGGAATCTACATGCCAAATATGAAGGCTCTATCTCAAACAGCCAAGTTATGACCAATGTTAAAGTTATCCGACCAACAAACAAAGCAACAAACCAACAGGGCAAAACAATATGTCCCCTTTATCACTACCGGGGACATATAAATTTCAGGAGAATTACAGCAAGTCCTTTTGTCCGTATTTTTACGCTTTTTACAGTATGTGCGGTAATGCAGTATCACCACAGCCTTTGCTACTCACAGATACCAATGAGACCTTCAGGTAGCCTCCTACAAAAACTGATGTCCTATAAATTGGCAGCATATACGTACATGTACAGTCAAACCTGTGAACAAAGGCCATGTATGGGACAGGACAAATTTGGCCGTTATTCACAGGTGACCTTTATTCGGAGGTTTGACAATTACCAGCAGGCCGACAGTGTCCAAAAATTCTTACATTAATGATTAAATAGCAAGCTGTCACTGGATGAAGAAGCATATTGTTTTCCATTTAATTTACGTGTTTATTTGTTGCGTCATCTGACACCAGCAACCCCACACATGTTTAAATCTTTCATAAAAAATGTTTGGAACCGGTAAAAAATATTTTCTCGATAGCTAAACGGTTGTGAATAGAGGTGGAAAGAAAACAGCGCTGTATAGCTCCCGAATTATCCCACCGTGTCAATAACCAACAACAGCGTTCGACTTTTCCCACCGAGCGTCTGCTATTTGGCGCCAAAACATAACCATTCATGGGATTGTAGAGTAGTCCGTTTTTATTATGCAAACATATACCGTTAGATGTAGCTAATTGTCTGAGGAGGATTAAATCATTTTCACATTGATCTTGGATTAAATTTTATGACTGGAGGATAAACGCAAATTAGAGACATGACTTGACCATACTTTCACACCTTATCGACACGCACCGCAGGGTGGCAATTATATGACAGGGATTAACAATAGTGTCATACTTGAACCGTAATAAATACACAGATGGTTTGTCTCTGAATTGACAGTGCCGCAATTATTGTGATTTACTTACTGGTCTAGTTTTACCGTCTTTAGGATTGTCCGCCAATTAAAAAAAATGTTTAGTCAATTTTTCTTCACTTTTCTAATAAACTATCTTCAGTTCTTGTGTAAAACAGAATGCAATGGATTTATTCAATTCAACTCACTCACAAACCGTAACATGTTTGACCAGATCGCCAGGATTAAGGACTGCAACACCAATCAAGCAGGCCAATTATATGCCAATCAATGGCGATAATTACCTCAAAGCTGAAATCATGAGCGTGATGGATTCAATTATAGACCGTTATTCAAGGACAGCAACTCAGTTTGGGACTGAATAACGTGACCGTTGACCGTAGTGCACAGTGGACCGCTATTCCCAGTTAATTTATTAGGGAATTTCGATGGGAGGGGTTGAAAATGACCGTTGTAATAAGGGGACCGTTATTCGGAGGAGACCGCAAGCACAGGTTCGACTGTATTTGAATACCGTAAAAGTCCTAAAAGTTTCGACACCTTGAGAATATGCTGTAATTCTCCTAAAATTTTAACAAATTTGTTTCATGATCCAGCAAGGAGTCCAGAAAGTGCAGACCGTATGCAAAACAGTGTAAATCCTGATCAGTCTGATCTGGGTCTGCATTGTTTGCTTAGGCCTGTCTGTCCAAATTCTTAGGATCATTTTAGTATTGAAACATAAATACTTAGGGTCTTTTCAATAATACATGTGGGCGCATTTTGATCTTTTCTTTTACTTTTCGGCTGATCATTGTATCCGATACACCTATAATATGAAGAGATTCACGCTTTACCATCCCTGAGGGCAGATATATTCACCTTACATTGAACTCAACAACAGGGAAAGTTTATGCTTCATGACGATGTATAACCCTTTCTGCGGGAAACTGAAGGGAAGACAGAAACACCACAAAAATTGTTTTTGTTTTATTTACTTGCTCAGATCACAAAAAACAACATCCACTTTTAAGGGAAAGTATATACTCAATATTTTCCACCAATTTTTACAACTTACAGAACTTTATGTTCCATTTCCTATAGTGCCCTTCTTTCCTTAAGATACCAATCTCAACAATTGTAGTCTGATGGTTTTTCTGAAGTCATTTTTGCAAACTGTGGATGAAAATCAGACAACTCTAGGAGCAGTCTGAGCTGGCTCCACACGGTTTGCCTGTATTCAAATATATTTTTATAACGTTTGCACACAAGTCCAGCAGACAACATTTCAGATGCAGTTTTTCATGACAGCTTTAGGGTTAAAGGTTAGATCCCTTTAGACACAATTTTTAAGAGGTGTCACCCCTGATGGTATATTCATTCCCTTTAAGATGTACAGTAAAATTCCTATATTAAGACCACTTTTGGACTGTTCAAAAAGACCACTTTGGAACAGCCCCAAAGGTGGTCCCTGACCAGAGGATATTGTAGGCAGAAAACACAAAGAAAAAGTGCACCCTTCAAAATAAGCTTTTTATAGCAGAATTAGTCCCAAGCGTAGGTGGTCTTAATAGCATTCACTGTACATATCTCCGCAAAACGGTAGTCGTTGGACTCCGATCTTTTTTTTTTCTCCAACCAATCATGTTTATTCAACAACAGACAAAACTAGAACTGTCAGAGGATCTGACTATAGCCCCGCTACAGTGCTATTAGAAATGAAAAATACAAGAAAAAAAATGTTTTCCGCTTTCAGCCTCTAATTAAAGGTGGTAAAATGGATTGAAATTGGAATTGCAGAATTATCTAATAAACCAAATTCATTACAGGATACCATTGCAACTACAAATTTGTAACACATCTGTGCTAGGGAAAAGTCAGTGTTCAGATTTCAGGACCATAACAAAGATTTTTATACAAGTTTAAAATTGCCACTTTTCAATGTTCAAAGGGCAATAACTCTAAAAGTAGACAATCCAGAGTTATGGTTTACACTCTCTGCACATTGCTTCATAGTGCTTTACATTTGTGTGAAGTTTCATGAAAATACCTGAAACAGTTTTTGAGTTATGATGAATAACGGAATCACAGAAGGACAAGGCAAATCCAATTTCAAAGCCAGGCTATAAAAAGAACCAATGAAAAAACTATGAAAATTTATAGTGCAATTTCATACATGATGTTGGATATACTGTTGGTAAAAGCTTGCTTAAGAAAGAAACCGACCACCCTGATGAGTAATCATCCAAGTGTAATGATTAATCTCAGTGATTTACAGACGAATCATTTCACTCAACGATTTAAGAAAATAAAACCAAAATAATCATTATTGTTTCTTCTTTGAACAAATTGCTTGACAGTAATCTTTCCAACCAGTCCTAAATTTGTACTGTTAGTACATCAGAATCAGAATTGTTACATTCATTCACTAGGACCTCTCTGACATGGGAATTAGGCCAAAACAAAATATATGTGTGGTTCCTATTACATGGTTTTCAAAAATAGGGTAGGCAGGTAGGAAAATTATTTTATTTTTTATTTTTATTTTTTTTCTCACCTTCTATACTATGCTACACACCGCACTTATTTTTTTGTTATATTGTTTTGCTTTTGTTGTATAATTGTACTTGAAAACATTGTAAACAAATAAAAGTATAATAAATAAGCTTAGTTTTCATCCATATTGTCCTAACTGTTACAAAAAAAAGGTGTTCTTCAGTCAGAACAAAGTATTTTGATTGGACATCCTGTGTACCGGTATGTGTGTGCCTTTTACAAAAGGTCAGCCTTTTGGACTTGCTGTTCTAGTGAAGGTTGCTTTATAACTGTTATTGTACCATATATACATTGAAGATAAATGTAAAAGTTCAAAAGATCAAGATGAAATGACAGAGTAAATGGATATCAGAAAGTTTCTTTTAACGGCTTAATGCTGCAAATTAAACATCCAGCAATTAGCACCAGCAAAAACTATTTTATATAATCTTTTCAAATCGTAGTCCTTGTGCCATTTGTATCTGTATTACTTTGTCTTAAAGCTGAACATGATAGTTAGGTAGATAGATAGATAGATAGATAGATAGATAGATAGATAGATAGATAGATAGATAGATAGATAGATAGATGGTTCTGAAAACAGGAGTCCAAAATCCTTCATTTTGAAAAGTTAAGTTCCTGACCTTGATTGCACAAAAAACATAAACAACATTTCCACACACATGTGTGCACTACATCATATTTGCATGTTTCCCTAACTGCCTCTTTCATGACTTCAATCCAAACTTGTGTAGTAGTGATCGGTATAAGATACACTTGTACTGCCTTGCGGTACAAGCCGGCTTTTATAGCGACGCGGTAGAGTGTTGGTCTGTCACTCCGGCGGCCCGGGTTCGATCCCCGGCCGGGTTAAGGTGATTAGCAATTTTTTCACCTGTTACATTTGGCGCCCAACGTAAATGACCCACTGAGACTCGGACCACATCCGTGTACAGGCGAGTTTCGTTGGAAAGTTTGAGAGATTCGAGGACGAATCTTAAATAGGAGGGGGAATATGTAGTAGTGATAGGTATAAGATACACTTGTACTGCCTTGCGGTACAAGCCGGCTTTTATAGCGACGCGGTAGAGTGTTGGTCTGTCACTCCGGCGGCCCGGGTTCGATCCCCGGCCGGGTTAAGGTGATTAGCATTTTTTCACCTGACACACTTGTACAGTGTGAAATCTCAATAGAACCATGCCATTGAGGTGGTTGTAATAAGAAACCACAATGTACATGTATGTTCTGGAGCAGAGATTGGGAAAAAAATATATCCCCATTTAAGTCTGCTTTCCCCTTTAACCGCTAATCCCGCTGTTTATTGTTCCAAATTATCTCACTTTAAAATTTGATGACCAGTGTACATGTAAGTGATACCAATTAAACGATTAGGTGTGAAAGGTTACCTGACCAGTGTTATCATGTGCATATGCGGCCAGTCTGATCGGCGAGTGTCTAAACTTTCCGAGAAATGAAACCTTGTGAGCAATAAACTCAGATCAGACTGTGCAGAACTTCCAGCTGATCTGAGTCTTTTCTGTGCGCGCATACGCATTCAGTGCATTTCTCCGAAAGCATTTCTGATGTCACCGCCATATGACATCCTAGCTCATTAACTACCGTCTTTGTCGGACATATATTACAACATGTTAAACTGCTTCCTGCACTCACGAAAAAAAAATTCTTTTAGCGTAAAATCAGCCTGTACATCGAGCTCTTCGTTTGCTGCGATCTGCATATCCCAGAAGCCATACCACAACAGGTTTGAACAAAGAGCAAGGACTGATAAGACTGCGCAGGCTGATGATCTGTGACTTCACCTGTCGCACAGTTTTACTGTCATGTTTTCCCAAAATTGGATTCGAAGACCGTGTGTGCAAACTATCGATGACGTGTTATTGAAAAACGTGGGAAAATTTCAGACTGCAACAAATGCACGTTCAAAATGACGGCGGGAAATTTAGCGCGGCATGAAAAAAATATATATGTGTGACCAGCGAAGACTACGATCATCCTGCGCATCTGTGAAGGCTTAGCTTTCTGTTCATGGAGATAGTGAAAATACTTGAGAGATTTATACAAGCTGTCTGCATTATTTATGTTTGTTGAAGCGTGCACACTTGTCTGATTATCGCTACAGGTGGTAAAACATGATTTGGATAATTTTTATTGTCACAAAAGTAATCTGATTATTGAGAGGGGTCATACCGTCATGGTCTACATACCGCAAGAAATGTGCGCCATTGTCCTTTTTTATGCGTCCGAGACATGGGTTTTATGCATCTTGCGCTTCCGAAAACAAATTGCATTCATAATTTGTGGGTTCCGACCGCTTCCTAATTTTGCCTCTCTTACCGGTATATGGAAAATGCCTGTTGATCACAGGAGACAACAGACGTTTTACCCTCTGGTAGTAGTTTTTTTTCTTATTTATTTTGTTTCCGGTGGTGGTTCTATTGGCTTGCATGAACGGTCTTGAATGTGCTAGGTACTGGAGATTTTGGATTATAATTATGGGTTACTTCAAAGCGTCGGCTTCTTTAGAAATAGCCACGTGCCATATCCCTGACCCATTTGAACTGTAACTGGCTAAATTGATTAGCACAGGCGACTTACCGTTAACTGACAGCTTGCGGCAATTGATAAAAAAAACAGCTTTTAAATAGCGATGCTTACGATATGCATTTTTATTCTAGGCTCACAGTTATTTAGAGACAAACACGGATGTTTCTGATGTTTTTTGGCAGACGCACACCATTTTCATGCGTAAATACAACCAGATTGTCCTTTAATGAAAGCGCTTTTTAATGAATATGTACTTAAATACTTTAACAATGAAAAATTGAAAGACCGTTTTTGCACATAAAATGTTTGTAATATTCATGATAGAAAAAATAATTAGGGTCGGCGGGAAAAAGCTAGGCACGGTCGGGTAACCGGAACCACACATATATTTTATATTGGCCTTAGCCCTTTGAAGTCCAGCCCGTTCCAGATTAAATACCGAAATACATATGAAACCATAACTTTGAAAACAGAATCGTTATCTTGATTAGATTAGCAGTTTCCTGTGCACAGGTTTCCTGTGCACCTGTGCACTGGCAGAACACCTTGATTACTATTCAAGCTGGTGTACACGGAAATTTTTATATTGGCATTGCAACTTGCAACTGTGCAGAATTTGCTCCTAATTTAAAATATTTGGTCTTCCCTATCAACTGGGGTCCACTCTCAAAGGAATGAATTTGGAAATTCTTTCCTTTAAGAGTAAACCCTTTTATCAGAGAGGCCTAATGAACAGTTCAGAATTATGGTGGACCCATTTTCAGAGAGGTTCAAGTAAAACACACAAGTCCTGGGCCCAGTTGTTCAAAGCATCGTTAGCTTAATGAGCTCGTTAGTGGTCAAATTGTTAACTCTTCTAGGAAGTACAATATCCTAAATTTTGGTATTTTTGCTGGAAAAATGTGAGCTTTCAGCAAAATTATCAGCATATTTGCGATATTTAGTGGTCAAAGTTTTAACAATACGTTAACTAACGACGTCATTAGTTTTGAACAACTGGCCCCTGAAAAAATTGGCAGAAAAATCTACCAAGTGTAAGCATTCTCCTTTATACTGAGTTGAAGGTTGAATGAAGTTTAAAGGCACACTGCCTAGTTATTCTCTGTTTTTCAGTTCTAGTATTAAGTCCAGTTTTTCATCCACTGCTCGATGATAATGTAAGTATGAATGATGAAGCAGCAGAATCTGTGACAACTTATTTTGGTTTGAGGGTAGCACACACCATTGTGATCGTCTCAGATTCCTCATGTGACATATCTTTCACTTTCTTGACCTTTATCTGCGTCAAAACGTTGTAGCTCGTCTCTGGAATAAGAAATACTACGTTAGATTCACATGAATCTTTAAGCAGATTTTGATTGGTTGTTAAGTTATCACTTAACCCAATCAGATGATTACCCCCCCCCCCCCCCACCCCCAGCCCATCGGGGCTTGAAACAAGAGGGCCCAGTGGGCCCTGGTTCGCTCACCTGATCCAAAGCATAACAAGTGGGCCCCGGGCAGGGTCAATTTTGGCCCCAGGGCTAAAATTTGAACAATCTTGGTAGCGGTCCACAAGATGAAGCTTCATATCGAATATGAAAGACCTGGGCTTTCTGGTTTCAGAGAAAAAGATTTTAAAGGTTTACCCTGCATATAGAAGTCTATGTAAAACAAGATTTTCCCTATATAAGTCTATGTTAAACCAAAGGGCCCCGGAGCGGGGGCATTTTTGGCCCCAGTGCTATAATTTGAACAATCTTGGAAGCTTCATAACAAATATCAAAGACCTAAGCTTTGTGTTTCAGAGAATATGATTTTTAAAGATTTTCCCTATATAAGTCTATGTAAAACCAAAGGGCCACATGGCGGGGGCATTTTTGGTCTCAGGGCTATAATTTGAACAGTCTTTATAGAGGTCCACTAGCTGAAGCGTCATAACAAATATCGAAGACCTAAGCCTTGTGGTTTCAGAGAAGAAGATTTTTCAAGATTTTCCCTATATAAGTCTATGTAAAACCAAAGGGCCCCGGAGCAGGGGCATTTTTGGCCCCAGGGCTATAATTTGAACAATCTTGGTAGAGGTCCACAAGATGAAGCTTCATACCAAATATCAAAGACCTGGGCCTTGCAGTTTCAGAGAAGAAGATTTTTAAAGATTTTCCCTATATAAGCCCATGTAAAACAAAAGGGCCCTGGTGCGGGGGCATTTTTGGCCCCAGCACTATAATTTGAACAATCTTGGTAGGGGTCCACTAGATGAAGCTTCATACCAAATATCAAAGACCTGGGCCTTGAGGTTTCAGAGAAGAAGATTTTTCAAGATTTTCCCTATATAAGCCCATGGATGTAAAACCAAAGGGCCCCCATGCAGGGGGCATTTTTAGCTCCAGCACTATAAAATAAACAATCTTGGTAGGGGTCCACTAGATGAAGCTTCATACCAAATATCAAAGACCTGGGCCTTGCAGTTTCAGAGAAGAAGATTTTTAAAGATTTTCCTTATATAAACCTATGTAAAACAAAAGGGCCCTGGTGCGGGGGCATTTTTGGCCCCAGCACTATAATTTGAACAATCTTGGTAGGGGTCCACTTGATGAAGCTTCATACCAAATATCAAAGACCTGGGCCTAGCGGTTTCAGAGAAGAAGATTTTTCAAGATTTTCCCTATATAAGCCCATGTAAAACCAAAGGGCCCCCGTGCGGGGGCATTTTTAGCTTCAGCACTTTAAATTGAACAACCTTGGTAGGGGTCCACTAGATAAAGCTTCATACCTAATATCAAAGACCTGGGCCTTGCGGTTTCAGAGGAGAAGATTTTTAAAGATTTTCCCTATATAAGCCCATGTAAAACCAAAGGGCCCCCGTGCGGGGGCATTTTTGGCCCCAGCACTATAATTTGAACAATCTTGGTAGGGGTCCACTAGATGAAGCTTCATACCAAATATCAAAGACCTGGGCCTTGCGGTTTCAGAGAAGAAGATTTTTCAAGATTTTCCCTATATAAGCCCATGTAAAACCAAAGGGCCCCGTGCGGGGGCATTTTTAGCTCCAGCACTATAATTTGAACAATCTTGGTAGGGGTCCACTAGATGAAGCTTCATACCAAATATCAAAGAATTGGGCCTTGCAGTTTCAGAGAAGAAGATTTTTAAAGATTTTCCCTATATAAGCCGGGGGCATTTTTGGCCCAAGCACTATAATTTGAACAATCTTGGTAGGGGTCCACTAGATAAAGCTTCATACCAAATATCAAAGACCTGGGCCTTGCGGTTTCAGAGAAGAAGATTTTTAAAGATTTTCCCTATATAAGCCCATGTAAAACCAAAGGGCCCCCGTGCGGGGGCATTTTTGGCCCCAGCACTATAATTTGAACAATCTTGGTAGGGGTCCACTAGATGAAGCTTCATACCAAATATCAAAGACCTGGGCCTTGCGGTTTCAGAGAAGAAGATTTTTCAAGATTTTCCCTATATAAGCCCATGTAAAACCAAAGGGCCCCCGTGCGGGGGCATTTTTAGCTCAAGCACTATAATTTGAACTAGACTATCAAGTGAGCATATGCTCACTAATACCCCCGGCCAAAGCCATCGGTAACTTTCTTTGACACAAAATTTAAGGTAACTCACAAAATACACATCTCAGTAGCAAATATAACAAAGGGGAATAACTCTAAAGAACCTGGCCCCACAGCCCCAATTTTCTTTCCCACAATACAACTAGTTATGCATGTTGCTTGTACCAAATTTCAAGTTTCTAGGTACAGTAGATCTTGAGAAATCTTTGACACAAAATTTAAGGTAAGTCACAAAATGCACATCTCAGTAGCAAATATAACAAAGGGGAATAACTCTAAAGAACCTGGCCCCACAGCCCCAATTTTCTTTCCCACAATACAACTAGTTATGCATGTTGTTTGTACCAAATTTCAAGTTTCTAGGTATAGTAGTTCCTGAGAAATCTTTGACACAAAAAAAAGGAGCATAATCCGGACAAGAAAAAAAATACGCGTCAGCTAATTTTCCATGAGGAATCCATATATGAAATTTCAAAACCCTAGCATACACGGTTCTAAAATTATGCTATGCATCACTTTTACCATACAGATCAATGGCACAAATTACCAAAATGACAAAGGGCCATAACTCACAAAGTATTTTTCGGAATTTTACCACCAATCTATTCACCAACTTTCAAGGCTCTAGCTCCAATAGTTTTTGAGATATCTTGCTGACAAAATTTTATAAAAAAAAAATTCTTAGAGCAATAACTCTTGAAAGGGGCATAATCCTGACGAGAAAAAAAAATACGCGTCAGCTAATTTTCCATGAGGAATCCATATATGAAATTTCAAAACCCTAGCATACACGGTTCTAAAGTTATGCTATGCATCACTTTTACCATACAGATCAATGGCACAAATTACCAAAATGACAAAGGGCCATAACTCACAAAGTATTTTTCGGAATGTTGTCAAAAGTTAATCAGTTCATCTACTCATCACCACCAATCTATTCACCAACTTTCAAGGCTCTAGCTCCAATAATTTTCGAGATATCTTGCTGACAAGATTTTATTAAAAAAATTTCAAAGGGCAATAACTCTTGAAAGGGGCATAATCCGGAGGAGAAAAAAAATACGCGTCAGCTAATTTTCCATGAGGAATCCATATATGAAATTTCAAAACCCTAGCATACACGGTTCTAAAATTATGCTATGCATCACTTTTACCATACAGATCAATGGCACAAATTACCAAAATGACAAAGGGCCATAACTCACAAAGTATTTTTCGTAATATTGTCAAAAGTTAATCAGTTCATCTACTCATCACCACCAATCTATTCACCAACTTTCAAGGCTCTAGCTCCAATAGTTTTTGAGATATCTTGCTGACAAGATTTTATTAAAAAAATTTCAAAGGGCAATAACTCTTGAAAGGAGCATAATCCGGACGAGAAAAAAAATATGTGTCGGCTAATTTTCCATGAGGAATCCATATATGAAATTTAAAAACCCTAGCATACACGGTTCTAAAGTTATGCTATGCATCACTTTTACCATACAGTACAATGGCACAAATTACCAAAATGACAAAGGGCCATAACTCACAAAGTATTTTTCGGAATTTTGTCAAAAGTTAATCAGTTCATCTACTCATCACCACCAATCTATTCACCAACTTTCAAGGCTCTAGCTCCAATAGTTTTTGAGATATCTTGCTGACAAAATTTTATAAAACAAGAGGGCCATGATGGCCCTGGATCGCTCACCTGATCCATAGAGTAACAAGGGGTCCCTGGGGAGGGCCATTATTGACCCAGGGTTATAATGTGCATTATGTTGAGGGAGGTCTAAATAGGTGAAGCTTCATACCAAATATCAACAAAGGCTATAATTTGAACAATCTTGACAAAGGTCCACTAGATGAATATAAACACCAAATATCAAAGACCTGGGTCTTGCGGTTTCCGAGAAGAAGATTTTTTTAAAGATATTCCCTACATAAGCCAATGTAAAACCAAATGGCCCCGGGGCTAGGGTGTGTTTGGCCTCAAATTTAAACAGTCTTGATAGAGGTCCACTAGATGAAGCTTCGCACCAAATATCAAAGACCTGGGCCTTGCTGTTTCAGAGAAAAAAGATTTTCAAGATTATCTCTATATAAGTCTATGTGAAACAAAAGGGCCCCTGGGCGGGGGCATTTGTGGCTCCAGCACTATAATTTGAACAATCTTGGTAGGGGTCCACTAGATGAAGCTTCATACCAAATATCAAAGACCTGGGCCTTACGGTTTCAGAGAAGATGATTTTTAAAGATTTTCCCTGTATAAGCCCGTGTAAAACCAAACGGCCCCGGAGTGGGGGCATTTTTGGCCCCAGCACTATAATTTGAACAATCTTGGTAGGGGTCCACTAGATGAAGCTTTAAACCAAATATCAAAGACCTGGGCCTTACGGTTTCAGAGAAGAAGATTTTTAAAGATTTTCCCTATATAAGCCCATGTAAAACCAAAGGGCCCCTGGGCGGGGGCATTTTTGGCCCCAGCATAATAATTTGAACAATCTTGGTAGGGGTCCATTAGATGAAGCTTCATACCAAATATCAAAGACCTGGACCTGGTGGATTCATAGAAGAAGATTTTTAAAGATTTTCCATATATAAGCCTATGTAAAACCAAAGGGCCCCGGGGCGGGGGCATTTTTGGCCCCAGCACTATAATTTGAACAACCTTGGTAGGGGTCAATTAGATGAAGCTTCATACCAAATATCAAAGACCTGGGCCTTACGGTTTCAGAGAAGAATATTTTTAAAGATTTTCCCAATATAAGACCATGTAAAACCAAAGGGCCCCGGGGCAGGGGGCATTTTTGGCCCCAGCATTATAATTTGAACAATCTTGGTAGATGAAGCTTCATACCAAATATCAAAGACCTGGGCCTTACGGTTTCAGAGAAGAAGATTTTTAAAGATTTTCCATATATAAGCCCATGTAAAACCAAAGGGCCCCGGGGCGGGGGCATTTTTGGCCCCAGCACTATAATTTGAACAATCTTGGTAGGGGTCCATTAGATGAAGCTTCATACCAAATATCAAAGCCCTGGGCCTTAGGGTTTCAGAGTAGAAGATTTTAAAGATTTTCCTTATATAAGCCCATATAAAACCAAAGGGCCCCGGAGCGGGGGCATTTTTGGCCCCAGCACTATAATTTGAACAGTCTTGGTAGGGGTCCACTAGATGAAGCTTCATACCAAATATCAAAGACCTTGGCCTTGCGGTTTCAGAGAAGATTTTTAAAGATTTCCCCATATAAGCCCATGTAAAACCAAAGGGCCCCAGGGTGGGGGCATTTTTGGCCCCAGCACTATAATTTGAACAATCTTGGTAGGGGTCCATTAGATGAAGCTTCATACCAAATATCAAAGACCTGGGCCTTGTGGTTTCAGAGAAGAAGATTTTTTAAGTTTTTGGTGAAAAAAATCTATTTTTGGCTCTTATGACCTTGATATGCAACGGACCGGAACCATTTGAACAACTTTGAAAGGGGACCACCTAATGATCATTCCTGTGAAGTTTGGTCAAAATCTGATCAGTGGTTTAGGAGAAGATGTCGTTTGAAGAAATTGTTTACGCACAGATGACAGACAAAAAGTGATCCTAATATAAAACACAAGAGGGCCATGATGGCCCTGAATCGCTCACCTGATCGATAGAGTAACAAGCCGGCCTCGGAGAGGGCCATTATTGACTCCAGAGTTATGATGCGCATAATGTTGAGGGAGGTCTCAAAAGGTGAAGCTTCATACCAACTATCAACAAAGGCTATAATTTGAACAATCTTGGCAAAGGTCCACTAGATGAAGCAACACACCAAATATCAAAGACCTGGGCCTTGTGGTTTCAGAGAAGAAGATTTTTAAAGATTTTCCCTATATAAGCCAATGTAAAACCAAAGGGCCCCGTGGCGGGGGCATTTTTTGTCCCAGCACTATAATTTGAACAATCTTGGTATGGGTCCACTAGATGAAGCTTCATACCAAATATCAAAGTCCTGGGCCTTGTGGTTTCAGAGAAGAAGATTTTTAAAGATTTTCCTTATATAAGCCTATGTAAAACCAAAGGGCCCCGGGGCAGGGGCATTTTTGGCCCCAACACTATCATTTGAACAATCTTGGTAAGGGTCCACTAGATGACGCTTCATACCAAATATCAAAGACCTGAGCCTTGTGGTTTCAGAGAAGAAGATTTTTAAAGATTTTCCCTATATACATGTAAGCACATGTAAAACCAAAGGGCCCCGTGGCAGGGGCATTTTTTGTCCCAGCACTAAAATTTGAACAATCTTGGTAGGGGTCCACTAGATGAAGCTTCATACCAAATATCAAAGTCCTAGGCCTTGTGGTTTCAGAGAAGAAAATTTTTAAAGATTTTCCCTATATAAGCCTATGTAAAACCAAAGGGCCCCGGGGCGGGGGCATTTTTGGCCCCAGCACTATAATTTGAACAATCTTGGTAGGGGTCCACTAGATGAAGCTTCATACCAAATATCAAAGTCCTGGGCCTTGTGGTTTCAGAGAAGAAGATTTTTAAAGATTTTCCCTATATAAGCCTATGTCAAACCAAAGGGCCCTGGGGAAGGGGCATTTTTGGCCCCAGCACTATAATTTAAACAATCTTGGTAGGGGTCCACTAGATGAAGCTTCATACCAAATATCAAAGACATGGGCCTTGTGGTTTCAGAGAAGAAGATTTTTAAAGATTTTCCCTATATAAGCCAATGTAAAACCAAAGGGCCCCGTGGCGGGGGCATTTTTTGTCCCAGCACTAAAATTTGAACAATCTTGGTAGGGGTCCACTAGATGAAGCTTCATACCAAATATCAAAGTCCTGGGCCTTGTGGTTTCAGAAGAAGATTTTTAAAGATTTTCCCGATATAAGTCTATGTAAAACCAAAGGGCCCCGGGGCGGGGGCATTTTTGGCCCCAGCACTATAATTTGAACAATCTTGGTAGGGGTCCACTAGTTGAAGCTTCATACCAAATATCAAAGACCTGGGCCTTGTGGTTTCAGAGAAGAAGATTTTTAAAGATTTTCCCTATATAAGCCAATGTAAAACCAAAGGGCCCTGTGGCGGGGGCATTTTTTGTCCCAGCACTAAAATTTGAACAATCTTGGTAGGGGTCCACTAGATGAAGCTTCATACCAAATATCAAAGTCCTGGGCCTTGTGGTTTCAGAGAAGAAGATTTTTAAAGATTTTCCCTATATAAGCCTATGTAAAACCAAAGGGCCCCGGGGCGGGGGCATTTTTGGCCCCAGCACTATAATTTGAACAATCTTGGTAGGGGTCCACTAGATGAAGCTTCATACCAAATATCAAAGACCTGGGCCTTGTGGTTTCAGAGAAGAAGATTTTTCAAGATTTTCCCTATATAAGCCTATGTAAAACCAAAGGGCCCCAGGGCGGGGGCATTTTTGGCCCCAGCACTATAATTTGAACAATCTTGGTAGGGGTTCACTAGATGAAGCTTCATACCAAATATCAAAGACCTGGGCCTTGTGGTTTCAGAGAAGAAGATTTTTTAAGTTTTTGGTGAAAAAATCTGTTTTTGGCTCCTGTGACCTAGATGTGCAACGGACCGGAACCATTTGAACAACTTTGAAAGGGGACCACCTAAGGATCATTCCTGTGAAGTTTGGTCAAAATCCGATCAGTGGTTTAGGAGGAGATGTCGTTTAAAGAAATTGTTTACGCACGCACGGACGCACGCACGGACGCACGACGGACGACGGACAAAAAGTGATCCCAAAAGCTCACCTCGTCACTACGTGACGGTGAGCTAAAAAATATATCAAAGGGGAATAACTCTAAAGAACCTGGCCCCACAGCCCCAATTTTCTTTCCCACAATACAACTAGTTATGCATGTTGTTTGTACCAAATTTCAAGTTTCTAGGTACAGTAGTTCCTGAGAAATCTTTGACACAAAATTTAAGGTAACTCACAAAATACACATCTCAGTAGCAAATATAACAAAGGGGAATAACTCTAAAGAACCTGGCCCCACAGCCCCAATTTTCTTTCCCACAATACAACTAGTTATGCATGTTGCTTGTACCAAATTTCAAGTTTCTAGGTACAGTAGATCTTGAGAAATCTTTGACACAAAATTTAAGGTAAGTCACAAAATGCACATCTCAGTAGCAAATATAACAAAGGGGAATAACTCTAAAGAACCTGGCCCCACAGCCCCAATTTTCTTTCCCACAATACAACTAGTTATGCATGTTGTTTGTACCAAATTTCAAGTTTCTAGGTATAGTAGTTCCTGAGAAATCTTTGACACAAAAAAAAGTTTACACACACACACACACACACACAGAAAAGACGAAAACTATATACCCCCATGGCATACTCCGTATGCCGGGGGTATAACAATCTTGGTAGGGGTCCACTAGATGAAGCTTCATACCAAATATCAAAGATCTGGGCCTTGCAGTTTCAGAGAAGAAGATTTTTAAAGATTTTCCCTATATAAGCCCATGTAAAACCAAAGGGCCCCCGTGCGGGGGCATTTTTGGCCCCAGCACTATAATTTGAACAATCTTGGTAGGGGTCCACTAGATGAAGCTTCATACCAAATATCAAAGACCTGGGCCTTGCGGTTTCAGAGAAGAAGATTTTTTAAGTTTTCGGTGAAAAAAATCTATTTTTGGTTACTGTGACCTATATGTGCAACGGACCGGAACCATTTGAACAACTTTGAAAGGGGACCACCTAAGGATCATTCCTGTGAAGTTTGGTCAAAATCTGATCAGTGGTTTAGGAGGAGATGTCGTTTGAAGAAAAGTTTACGGACGCACGCATGGATGCACGCACGCACGACGGACGACGGACAAAAAGTGATCCCAAAAGCTCACCTTGTCACTATGTGACAGGTGAGCTAAAAATATGGGATGCATGATGCTTCCACGCAGAGCTGAAACCAACCCTCACACAAGTACATTGTACTGGTAAACAGCTTAGAGGATCTAAGCCTGCCCAGGCAAAGCGGTGTGAGTCGGCCCGTCCATGCTTATAAACCCTATTGGTTTCATTGGGCGACAGGGCTTGAGATGTCATTTCATCTCAATGTCGGGTAAAAGTCCCACAAAATTGGAAGCAACGTCTCCAAAATGACCTTTACTGTGTTGACTGGGATGTTAAACCCCAAATCAAACAAACAAAATCAGATGATTAGGTAAACAACAAGGCAACAGATGGTGGTTGGATACCAAATTCTGTGGCTGATCATCTTTTTGTTCAAGAGAAAATTGGTTGATTATACATTTTAACACAGCATGCCTATATAGACAATGGAAAGGAACTGTGATTTATTCTGTAATAAATCACTAAGAAGGAGAGCATAACACTTTCTATGACATCATTTGAAGAATCTATGATGTTAGACAATGAATGTTACTTTCTCGCATAAAGATCAGTTAATAATGATGACAGGATTTCTTATTACAATGGCAAAAGGCTAGAAGAAGTTGAAGGAAACAAAATTATTGTCCACTAAGTCTTAGAATCAAAATAGAAAAGCTTTAGTGTGTGATTTGTTGAGTAATGAATCAGTTTGTTGGACAGTTGTAAGTAAAAAAGAAATTACTCGCTCTACGTGTTTGTGATTCTATCTACTTTGCAACTAACCTACAAACTATGATTTTTATTTTTCAACAAATCATTGCTAGAACTGACCTATTACTTGATTGAACAGCCTCACTGGCCTAGCGGATAAGAGTGCTGACTCTTATTCATTAGGTCTCTCACCTCTGTGGTTCGCGCCTGGCTTAGTTCACGTGAGACGCCATGTTCTGCAACCGAAGGTCGAGTGGTTTTTCTCTGGGTACTCTGGTTTTTGCCCACCTCTGATTAACGATTAGCTCGAAATAAGTGAAATAATCTTGAAAGGGCCGTAAAAACCTTCATTGAACATTGATCCGACGCATGAAACTTCCAGAAATATTAACAGTATTGTTCTTTATTGTTTAATATATGAGCCGGGGCACAGCATTTCCTACAATTTACATATATGCTCAGCAAAGAATCAGATCAGCCTATGCATCCAAATAGTCTAACCAGAGACTTCTCTTGCTGCATGGAGGAGCATTGGGCCCTTAGCTATCATTAGAGCACACAACGAAGACTCTGATCAGACTGCAGATGCGGAGGCTGATTTGAGAGTCTTAGCTGGGTGGCCATGTCTTATTGTAGGTTTTGTCGTGTGCTGGCTCATATGGTTTTGGATACAATTGCACTGGAAGATAAGGAAAAATATGCAAATTACACAGAAACGTATGATCCTGGTTTTTATGATTATTAATAATTGTCTCTCTGTATATAAAAAACTCTTTTTCTTACTGGTTTAGGATACAGAGAAAATCTGTGTTCACTGTACAACTTGTGATTATAGCATCTTCAGAGAACTCTCAATATAACAGTGTTTCTTCCTCAACGTTTGTTGTTATAATAAAGCACTTCAACCAAGTAAGGAGTGGTAAAATATGTTATAAAGGGACTTTGCCTTAATTGCTCCAAGAAACAAATGAATACATCTCCATTTCTTGCAGTATTAACCCTTATCTTGCTGTTCACAACAACCCCTATCTTTGCAAACAGTGTAGATCCAGATCAGATGGCTTCTGAAGAAGCCATCTGATCAGGATCTACACTGTTTGACATTCAATTTAGGAATTTGTAGGAATAAATTACATCACGTAATCTGATTGGTTCAAAGTCAGAAATAGGTGTGGCTAATCTGAATATTCAGCAAGAGAAGGGTTAAATACAATATTCTTGAATATCTCCATTAACCCTTTTTGTACCAAATGGAATCTTCCTCCTTATGTATACCAGGCGTCCATTTCAAAATTTAGCGGTTTCAGGTTTGTTTTTTCTCCAAAATTTATCTGGAAAATGGCTTAACTTTTCGCAAACAGTGTAGGCCCTGATCAGACGCCGCGTTCTGCGGCGTCTGATCTGGGCCTGCACGGTTTGCCCTGGTACCCATTTTAGGGTTTCCGGTACTAAATGGGTTAATCTGTTTCATCCTGAGCTAAGGATTCGTTCCACTCGATTTGTCGTTGTAAAGTTTTGCAACCTCATTATAACATGGTTAGTTATAACATGATTTTGGATATCACATGGCTGGAAGACGGATCCCAAAAATGCATAGATTATATGGTCATTTTTCTATATAATCTATTCATTGTTTGGCTATAACACGGTTGTTTAACCAACACGGTTTTTTCTTTGGACCCCATTTATGGTGTTATAAAGAGGTTGTGATGTATGTATATATATTTTCCAGATACAGAAAAACTACTAAAAATACCTTAAATGCAAGTATATTTATATATGTGTAGCTATGGAAAGAATTCATTCAGGAGTGAGTTGATATTACCCATGGTGAACACCCATTTCTGACTATCAACCAATTAAATTACTTGGCATAAAGTATTCATTCAATTCACAAACTGCAGGACAAAGACTAGATCCTGATCAGATGGTTTACGTAGGGTTGTCGTGTTCATCAGGATAAGGGTTCAAGTTTCACTTCAACTGATAATTTCTCATCTTTCAAATATATTGGTTCATAGTCTGAGGTTGCACTTGCAGAACTGAAGGATCACTCATTGCTAGGGTCCATTTGAAAACTACTGAAGACATGCTGACTTACTATTCTCAAGTGGATCTACTCCACACATTCTCATCAGGTGGTGGCTCTCTACCTTATAGTCAATGTGGTCCTTGATAAATGTCTTGTTTCTCCAGCCAATAACGACCATAGGGCATTTGGGATTTTCTTCACTGTAAACATTTAAATCATATGACCCATGTCACAAAAAAATCGTCTTTCGGGTAAGTTTGTTTAAAGGTGCATTATTGAGCTATCTGGAAAAAATGCTTCCAAAAATAAAATACATATAGCCATTATTTTTCTTTAAAACAATACAAATGAATGTATTTTATGCAAAAATGCGAACAATTATAATGACAGGTCAACGAGTTTGAGAGGGATTCCCTAACTATGTTTCGAACACTAGTTAGATCTATTTTTAGTTGGTGACAAAAATAGAATCCCCATATATGACGTTATGCGAGGTTCATTTTTGGCCTTGTTTGCTTAGGCCATGCATGAATCGGAAAAAATTAGACGCTGAATACCATGCCATAAGTAACGACACTCAGAGACGATACTGTCGCCATGTATGTGTAAAGTTAACAGATTTATTTTTAGAACAGAAATTCCGAACACATGTTCAGAGCGAAGGGTAAACACGAACGAAAACGGCCATTTTCACAAAGTTCTGAAGCTGTATTTGGCTCCAAAAGTGTACACATGACAAAGGAGTATGCATTGAAGATAAAAACCAGAAAAAAAAAATTTGAGACCCGGTAGCTCAATAATGTACCTTTAAATCATATGACCAATGTCACAAAAAATCATCTTTCGGGAAAGTTTGTTTGTTTGATTTGAGGTTTAACGTCCCCGTCAACACTGTAAATGTCATTTTGGAGACGTTGCTTCCAATTTTGTGGGACTTTTACCCGACATTGAGATGAAATGACATCTCAAGCCCTGTCGCCCAATTAAACTAATAGGGTTTATATGCATGGACGGTCCAACTCGCATCACTTTTCCTTGGCATGCTTACCACCTCTAAGCAGTTTACCAGTACTCATATGCGGTCGGTTTCAGCTCAGCGTGGAAGCATCATGCAGCCCATCTATTTCTTCATGCCCCAATGGGTGCGGGCGGTCTTTGGGTTAAGTGACCAGGGTCCACAGGGTCCAGCTGTTCAAAGCACTGTTAGCTTAACCCTTACCCTGCTGTTCACAACAACCACTATCTTTGCAAACAGTGTAGATCCAGATCAGATGGCTTCTGAAGAAGCCATCTGATCAGAATCTACACTTTTTTTGCAGTTAGGGGGTCGTCATGTTCAGCAGCATAAGGGTAAGCATCATAATCTTGAAAATGGTCAAAAAAACATTAGCTGATATAGCAAGTACACTATCTAATACAGTGGGATTTTTGCAGAAAATTAGATAGTAGACTTCGCAAAGCTTTTTTTCCGCAAAAATGATTTATTTTTCCATACTCTCTCAATGTTTTTAAGGGGAACGGGAACCTCAAGCACATTTTCTGCTATTTTTCAATGGGGCACAACTTTTTGGACTTCCTGTTCACTTTTCTATAGACTCAGTCCCACTGAAAAAGGGGCCAAATCTTAAAGGAAAAGTTGCTACTGCTCCTGAGGCTTTTTAAGGGGAATGGGAATCTCAAACACATTTTTCTGCTTTTTTCCAAAGGGAGACAACTTTTGGGACTTCCTGTTCACTTTTCTATATACTCAGTCCCTCTGAAAAAGGGGCCAACTCTTAAAGGAAAGAAGTTGCTATTGCTCCTGTGGCTGCCTTAAGAGTTATCTCCTACTGAAATAGGAAATAAAGATACTTTTGCAGGAGTTCGCTCCCCTGGTGTATCCATTCCCCTTAAGCTTAGTATTTTGTTTGTTTGGAGTTTAATGGCCCAGTCAACACTACTGAGGTCATGTTAAGCTGGTTAGTTTATGTAACCAAATTTTTCCTGGGCAGGCTTACACCTCAGTGCTTAACCAGTACAGGGCATATTCTTTCACCAGAAACTGGCAACTGCCGTTTTTGAATCAGTAGAAGGGAGATAACTAGAAATGTGTCCAGACGACACAGATGCCCCTGCCAAGGGCCCCGCCTCACCCCGAAAATCCATGTTGCAACAAAATTTTCTAAGTGTGTGACCTTGTCATCAGGAACATTTGTGAGAAGATATATTGAAATTGGTGAAAAAATGTAAGCGCTAGAGCAATGACAAACTTTTTCTAAAAATAGCCACAGTGACCTTGACCTTGAAAGTAGAACTCGCTCGAGGTATTGTCATAAAGAACATTTGTGTGAAGTTATATTGAAATCAGTGAAGAAATGTAGTTGCTAGAGCGATGACAAAGTTTTTTTTAAAAAAGCGACAGTGACATTGACCTTGAAAGTCGAAATGGCTCGAGATATTGTCATAAGGAACATTTGTGTGAAGTTATATTGAAATCGGTAAAGAAATGTAAGCCCTAGAGCGATGACAAAGTTTTTCTAAATATAGCCAGTGACCTTGACCTTGAAAGTGGAACTTGCTAGAGATATTGTCATAAGGAACATTTGTGTGAAGTTATACTGAAATCGGTGAAAAAATGTAAGCGCTAGAGCAATGACAAAGTTTTTCTAAAAATAGCCACAGTGACCTTGACCTTGAAAGTCAAACTCGTTCGAGGTATTTTCATAAGGAACATTTGTGTGAAGTTATTTTGAAACCAGTGAAGAAATGCAGGCGCTAGAGCGATTACAAAGTTTTTCTAAAAATAGCCACAGTGACCTTGACCTTGAAAGTCGAAATGGCTCGAGATATTGTCATAAGGAACATTTGTGTGAAGTTATATTGAAATCGGTGAAGAAATGTAAGCGCTAGAGCGATGACAAAGTTTTTCTAAAAATAGCCAGTGACCTTGACCTTGAAAGTGGAATTGCTAGAGATATTGTCATAAGGAAATTTTGTCTGAAGTTATATTGAAATCGGTGAAAGATGTAAGCGCTAGAGCGATGACAAAGTTTTTCTAAAAAATAGCCACAGTGACTTTGACCTTGTGGCCATGACATTGAAAGTTGAAATTGATTGAGCTATTTTTATAAGGAACATTTGTGTGAAGTTATATTGAAATTGGTGAAGAAATGTAGGCGCTGGAGCGATGACAAAGTTTTTCTAAAAATAGCCACAGTGACCTTGACCTTGAGGCCATGACCTTGAAAGACGAACTCGCTTGAGATATTGTCATAAGGAACATTTGTGTGAAGTTATATTAAAATCAGTGAAGAAATGTAGAGCTATGTTGTGCGAGGGGGATAATTAAAAATTTTTAAGTCTGTGACCTTGACCTCATGGACACGGGTGGGGGTATCGCTGAATAAAATGGACAGGTATCTAACATCATACCAAATATCAACTCAATCCATCGCACGATTTGGAAAATATCAACTCTTAAAATATCTAATTAAAAATTTCTAAGTCTGTGACCTTGACCTTGAATGCATAGGCATGAGTGGGGGTATTGCCAAATAAACATTTGGACCTGTATCTATCATCATAGCATACATAAGCCAAATCCATAATATAGCTTGGAAAATTTGAGCTCTTTAAAATCTTTCACATTAAAATTGTCTAAGTCTGTGACCTTGACCTTGAGGTCATAGGCATGGGTTGGGGTATTGCTGAATAAAACATTGTACCTATATCTATCATCATATGAACCAAAGCCATCATAAAAGTTCAGGTTCTACCAGGTACAAATACCTTAACTGGAGTCTTTAACATGGAAAATTTCTAAGTCAATGATTTGACCTTGAGGCCATGGGCATGGGTGGGGGTATCGCTGAATAAAACTTTGGACCTATATCTATAATCAAACCAAATATGAACCAATTCCATCGAATGGTTTGGAAAATATGAGTTCTAAAATGTTCAAGTCTACCTGTTACAAAACCTTAACCTGAGTCTTTAACATTGAAAATTTCTAAGTCTGTGACCTTGACCTTGAGGTCACAGGCATGGGTGGGGGTATTGCTTAATAAAACTTTGGACCTATATCTATCATCATACCAAAGATGAACCAGTTCCATCAAATGGTTAGGAAAATATGAGTTCTAAAAGTTCAGGCTCTACCTGTTACAAAAACTTAACCCGAGGTTACAGGATCATGTACGTACGTACGTACACACACACAGACGGACGTACACATGTACGCACGTACGGAAAACCGAAAAACTATATGCCCCCGGCATCATATGATGCGGGGGCATAAAAAATATTTCATATCAATACTCAAAGAATGTTGCTGGCCCAACCCAGCTTTGATCTAATGGTCAACAGCCTATCACCAGACATGCATCATTGTTTTTTTGTTTAATGGTCCTGTCGAAAACTAATTAAGATATGTGACAGTCAATCATCTTTTTCTCCTTGTTGTTAACCAGAACACTGCAGCCTTTCAATAGAAACTAATAACTAGCTTCCTTCAATATGATCCTGAATGACAGAAGTTTTAACACTCTTTCAACTACATCATTAGCTAAGTGCAGCTCTGTCCGGGTGTGTAGTGTAAATGAAGTACCCAATGTACCCTACATATTCCGACAACTCAATCCTTACCATGCTTGTTCTAAAATAAGAACAAGTACAATTTACTACCTGATGCTGTGTCTAAAAATGGCTGAATGAGTGGCAAATAGTGTAGACCCTGATGAGATGCCACATTCTGTGGCATCTCATCTGGGTTTACACTGTTTGCTCAGGTCTGTCTGTCTGAATACATACGGCAAAGACAATACACTGAAAGGGAAGGGACAATTCTTACCTTCCATCTGGCTTGTACTGAAATATGAGACAGCCTGGCTCTGAAAGAAATGACATACCAGATATTAATGATAGCTGTTTAAAATATGGTTAGCTTAATAAATTCATTAGTAGTCAAAATTTGAGTCGTAATGCAAATGGAGAAGCTAATGACGATTTTTTTTTTTTTTTTTTTGAGCAAAAATATCTGGGGCCAGTTGTTCAAAACTAAAGATGTCATTAGTTAATGTATTGTTAAAAAACTTTGATAGTTAATATGGCAAGTATGATAATTCTTTTTGCTGAATGAAGTGAGTAGCTTTTAAAAATGCAACAGCTACTGACATTTATCAGCAAAAATACAACAGTAGATATTCTACTTGCTAGAACAATTAATAACTTGACTATTAACAAGCTCATTAGGCTATAAATGCTTTGAGCAAATGGGCTTGGGTTTTTTGTTTTTTTTGCCTTGACTGATTGTAAATTTGACAATGTAAACTTATAAATTTATTAGCTCTGAACTGCTTGGACTTGTCCAAATTTAACTACAAAGATATAATTATTCCAGGCTTCTCCAGACTTTCAGATGAGTCTTTGAACCGAGATCCAGTCTCCATATGACCTTAGTTGTTGGCTGGATGCAGTACTGAAACACACACAAACAGAAATTATTTCCTCACCATGTTAAACAACAAATAAATCAATATTTCTGCTGAAAAAGATGCAAGTACTCTTCTTGAATCAGGGGAAGAAAATGACCGTAGAAAAGATTTCATGATCAGTCTCCATGAGAGAATGTTGCAGGTTTTGAAAACGCATCCCCATGATTACCAGTCAAGATGTGCATTGTCTGAGCTACTGAAGCCTTCTTGTTAGCATCAACTGTCTACTAAAAATACTTGTGTCTTGCACAGCATAGGAGTATGTCGCCTGCTTCTTGTCACAACTGATACTCCTGTTCAAAACACTGTTGGCATGTGGCAAGGTCACGCATCAAAGGTCCCCCGCCCATAGGGGCTTGAAGAAATATATGGGCTGCATGATGCTTCCACGCAGAGCTGAATCCAGCCCGTACGCTAGTACTGGTAAACCGCTTAGAGGATCTAAGCCTGACCAGGAACCGCGGTGCGAGGCGGACCGTCCATGCTAATAAACCCTATTGGTTTCATAGGGTGACAGGGCTTGAGATGTCATTTCATCTCAATGTCGGGTAAAAGTCCCACAAAATTGGAAGCAACGTCTCCAAAATGACCTTTACAGTGTTGACGGGGACGTTAAACCTCAAATCAAACAAACAAACAAACACGCATCAAAGGTCTGTTTTTTTAGGGGGTAGGGGGTTACTGGTAAACCGCTTAGAGGATCTAAGCCTGTCCAGGAACCACGGTGCGAGGCGGACCGTCCATGCTAATAAACCCTAGTTTCATTGGGTGACAGGGCTTGAGATGTCATATCTCAATGTCGGGTAAAAGTCCCACAAAACTGGAAGCAAAGTCTCCAAAATGACCTTTACAGTGTTGACGGGGACGTTAAACCTCAAATCAAACAAAATGTATCTCTTCATACCACTGTTTGATACAACACGTTTATGGATATAACAAGATTTAACCTATTTTATCAGAAAACCCCAAAACGGGTCACTGACAAATGGTACAGTGTGGGTGTCATTATTAACCCTTTTTGTACCAAATGGAATCTTCCTCCTCATATATATATAGAACATGTTCATTTCAAAATTTAAGGGTGTCAGGTTGTGTTTTCTTTAAAACTGATTTGGAAAAAGGCTTAACTTTTTGCAAACAGTGTAGGCCCTGATCAGACGCCGCATTCTGCGGCGTCTGATCTGGGTCTGCACTGTTTGCCAATTACCCGTTTTGGGGTTTCTGGTACTCAATGGGTTAATGAATCATTTGTTTCATATTTAATTTTACCTGTCTCTTCAATAGCTGTCTTGGTAGCTTCAGAAAGTTTTTCAAGAGACACTGTCTTATCTTTCATCATCAGTACAAGATCATCTTTTGTTACATCAATCTTGCGCGTTCCAATGTATGGTAGTATACCAATTATGCCCTGCAAAAGTTCATAAAACATGAAAGATAACTGTATTTTTCATCTTCAAAAGAGGCTTTATTCTGGATAATGGCAGCAATTTTCTATTTACCTTACAGAGACCACATTCAACTTCTGGGAAAGTAACTCCTTCCAAAATACTTTCAACTTCTTCTATTAACTTTACATAAAAGTACCAGGCTAAAATCCAGGGTCCAGTTGTTCAAAGCCTAGCATAATGAGCTTGTTAGTGGTCATATTGTTCACTGTTCTAGCAAGTACAATGTTTAGAATCTTGGTATTTTTGCTGAAATATGTGAGTAGCTTGCAAAAGCTTTTCATTTTTTCAGCAAAAATTTTAGTATATTTTTGCTGAAAAATATGAATAGCTTTGGCACATGCAAAATCTATTCACATTTTTTCAGCAAAATTTTTCATACATTTACCATATTAAAGGATCAAAGGTTTTTAATGGTTTACTGACAATGTCATTAGTTTTAAACAACTGGCCCCGAGGGTGGTAGATATAACGCTTTAATGTTTAACCCTTTCACTGCTAATCACTCTTCACAGACAGCATTTTCAAAGTGCAGTTTTCTTATTTTTCAGTTAATATAAGGCTTGACATTACACATGAATTGTCTTCCAATCTCTCTTTGATCTGTCATCCCCAAAAGGGACACTGCAAACAATGAAGACCCAAATCAGGCGACACTGAATGTGGCAACTTCAGGCCTCATACTGACCAAACTTTTCAAAGCCTGAAAGACCTGATTTTTCAGCCGTAACCCTAATCCTGCTGTACATGACAACCATTACCTTTGCAAACACTGTAGATCCAGATCAGATGGCTTCTGAAGAAGTCATCTGATCAGAATCTACACTGTTTGAAATACAGTTTGTGACTTGAATACAATATATCAAATAATTTGATTGGTGAATCGGCAGAAATGGGCGTAGCAAAATAATTTTATTCAGAGGATAAGTGTTCAATAGTCATTTTAAACAGAATATAGGTGGAAAAATCAAAATCTAAAAAGTCTGAAATCAAGAAAAAATCAAGAAACAATCAAGCCATTAAAGCCTGAAATCCTGCATATGCCTGAAAAATATGAGGCCTGCAACTTATGTAGGTGTTTGATGGCTGTTCTGACAATAGTCAAATCTATTGTCCCAAGTTTCTGTGGATGACTATTACACAAAGCTGAATAGTGTATCAGATCAACAATTTTGACAACTGCTTAAACAGCCATCGGCCTAATGTTTTATTACACAATATCGATTTTTGTTTGTTTGTATTGGAGTTTAATGGCCCAGTCAACACTATTTTAGGTCAGTTTTGAGCCGGTAAATTTACCTAGATCCACACTTTTCCTGGGCAAGCTTATACGTAAGGGGTTAACCAGTCCAGTGCACATTCTTTTGCCAGAAACTTACAACTGTCCTTCTTGAATCAGCAGAAGGGAGAGAATGTCAGTAGAAAAGATTTCATTCTTCAGAAGCCATCTGATCTGGATCAACACTGTTTCCAAAGATAGGGGTTGTCGTGAACAGCAGGATAAGAGTTAAAACTCATCTATCGCCAAATATACTTTTTAACTTTTTCAAGTTAGAGAGCAAGTAATACTTTACCATTTCACTGGGCACCATTTCACAGTCCTTCACCAAATCACTTCTGTGGGTCTGGAAGATCTTCAACCCAAAGTTCTTGTACTTTTTCTGTAGAGAAAGATGAAGTTTTAAAATAGTGAATCTCTAATTTACAACGAGAAATTCCACTGGAATCTCGATAAGTTTGACTCCCAGGAGCCGGCTAATTTTGTTTGAATTATCAAGACTCTTGAGTAATCAAGCGATTTCCAAAAAACAAGTGATTTCCAAATCACTTTGACCTTTCAACCTCTTTATCACACTATTATTGGGGTTCAAAGCAGAAATCAAGTGAGTTAAACAACCATTTATCCAAACAAAATGTATTGATTATATAGAAAAAGACCATTTATAATCATTTTCTTACAAATTATACATTTTTGGTGCTGTAATGATCCTAAGTATTGGGACAGACGGGCTTAGCAAATAGTGCAGACCCAGATCATACTCTACACTATTTGCCATTCTGTCTCCACTTTTTGGACTCCTCACTGTATCATGAAACAAGTTTGTTAAAATTTTAGGAGAATTACAGCAAGTTCTCAAGGTGTCCAAACTTTTAGGATTTTTATGGTATCCTCCTATATTTATTTGAATTCAGGTTTAACATGCCTATCAACACTATTTAGGTCATTTTGGAGGATTCCGATTTTGTGGGACTTTTACCCGATGAGATGAAACATCTCAATCCCTGCCGCCCAATGAAACAAATAGGGCTTATGTGCACTGAACAGTCTGACTCACACCAATGCCTGGGCGGGTTTAGTCCTTCAAAGCTGACTACCAGTACTCAGAGGCAGTCCGTTTCAGTTCTGCGTGGAAGCATCATGCAACCCAATCTATTTCTCTAAACCCCAGTGGGTGGGGGCCCATATCCTTTTAAGCTGTGTTATATCCAAAACTGCTATAATCAATAGTGCTACAAAGAGGTTAAGTTTACTTTGAATTGTCTGAGTAATCAAATTTGGTCTGTATTAAAGGAATTCACCCAGAATATGTCTTGATTGCTAGTGGGGGATATCAAGTGGGGATATCAAATTACCAAGAAAAATTAGTCAAGGTCACTTGGTCACCCTATGTATAGTGAAAAGCGGTGGTTGGCTGTGGTGTATCTTGCGTCACTGGGGTGTCTAACTAATAGTGGCTTACAGTTGGGCAAGGCCTGCTGTCCCTGCAGCATGTAAGGACAGTGGGTGAGTGTTATTATAAGAATCTGATATGGGGTTCTGTTGTAGATGAGCGTTTCCAACCCGAGGGATGACCGTGCTGAGCGGAACCGAGGCTATGCCGAGGTTCCGCTCAGCACAGTCATCCCGAGGGTTGGAAACGCCCATCTACAACAGAACCCCATATTGGATTCTTTTTCTTGCACAAAACCTCCGGTTAGTTTTGACAGCTCGCAGATGTATATTGTATACAAAATAAAAGTAGTGTTATAGTAGTTCCGGCAGTTGAATAGAATTGAAGCGCATATATATGTTAGTTGCCTGGGTCGGAACACCAGGGTCAGAACATAAATTTCTATCCCAGGGTAAAATCACAGATTTTCTTGTCTGGTGTGCAAGAATATTTCTTCTGTTTCTACACTTCCATTAATTTTCCTCTTTCTTCCATGTCCCTCACTTTTATCTCCTCTACTTTCTTTTCTCTTTTTGTTTGTTTGATTTGAGGTTTAACATCCCCGTCAACACTATAAAGGTCATTTTGGAGACGTTGCTTCCAATTTTGTGGGACTTTTACCCAACGTTGAGATGAAATGGCATCTCAAGCCCTGCCCCCCAATGAAACCAAAAGGGTTTATAAGCATGGACGGGCCGACTCGCACTGCTTTGCCTGGGCAGGCTTAGATCCTCTAAGCGGTTTACCGGTACTCGTGTGCGGGTCAGTTTCAGCTCTGCCTGAAAGCATCATGCAGCCTATATATTTCTTCCAGCCCCGATGGGCGGGGGGCGACTCTCTCTGGGAGATGACAAAAAATGACCCACAAGAGTTGACATGTTGTTAAACCCCAAACTATCAATCAATATTTATCATATGATGTTGCTCTGAGAATGTAATAATGCCATGTATTAAAATCTGTAATTCATTGGTAGATTAAATATGCAAATTAGTTAGATATGTCCCATAATGTTACATGCACGATGACCTTTACGTCACATTTACTAATGGCGGAATATTGACATTTTTATACAAAAATTGTGAATTAAATACGTTTCAAATGTCATAAACTTGAGGAGAAGGGATACAATGCTTGGCAAAGCCTCACATTTTGTCCCTTTCCCTCAACCCGTTTAATAAATTCAATAATACATGAACACACATGTAAGATCCTTCGTTTATAGTGAAATCTTAATGCCTCAAACACCCATGACTCATTTAACATGTTTTGAGAATATTCCCCGAGTTCCAAGGAAAACTTCCCATTGCTGCAGATATTGTTTTTTAGGGTAATTTTGGGAAAATGTTCTTATTTTTTTCATATTATGTATGTTATGAGCACCTCAGAACAGCCTCGATGAAGGGCTTCTAATGCCTACCCTTAATTCATTGAAGGTATCTTTTAAAAATCCCCATTCAATTTTATTTTAGAATTTCTTAATTTAAAAATAAAATGGCAAATGGATACACCTATTATACTTTTAGCCATTCTTTTATAAGGCAGATAATTTTCCAAACTTCCTGCTCTTTTCCTGTAAACTTGGGGTGGGGGGCTACTCTTAAAGGAAAGAATTTGCTCCTCAGGAGCAAATTCTTCCTTTAAGAGAAGACACCTACTGAATTGGGAGACAAAACTACTTTTGAAGAGCAACCTCCCATGAGGTTCTATCCCATTCCTTAACTGCACAGTCATGTGCTCCAAGATTAGTAAACATACCATTTCCTTGAACACTGTGTTAGAGTCCAAGATAGATCTGACAGTTGGGTGGATGTAGTAGTAGCCTGGCCACTGTTCCTTGCCCCGCCTCAGAACAAATTTAGGGTTGATTCTGTCGTTGATCTTGTAGTATGCCCTGTGCAATAAATTACATTTATAGAAGAGAGCTCTTAACAGGAGTGGGGAGCGTAATTATAAGATGAGCCACAACATGTGACTTTTGACGTGCTCTCAGTGAATCAGCCTAGTACTCATTCAGTTAGAATACAGCCTTCGTCTGCACGAGAAAGCTTTTGGTCAACTGACATCCATACAGTGCACAGTAAAGATTGATAAGAATGTGTGGATACAGATAAGGTTGGTATTTTGAGATAACTGAAGGATAGTTTTCCTTATTTTTTCATGTAAACCTATGTTGTGGGTATTCATTTGAATCGCCTCGCCGAGGTGATTCTAATGAATACCACAACATAAGTTTTTATGGAGAATTGACAAAAACTATCTTTCAATAATCAGAAAATACAAACCTTATCTGTTGCTATGATCACTCTCTGAAGGCAAATTTCTTTTACTGGAAGCTGCTCTAATAATTTTCCCAATTTCCTTATATATACATAGCTTTTGTTTGTTTGATTAAATGTGTAACGACCAAACAAACTAATAAGATTTATATGCAGGGATGGTCCGACTTACACTACTTTGCCTGGGCAGGCTTGGACCATCTTAGCAGTTTACCAGTACTCATGTGTAGTTAGTTTCAGCTCTGCCTAGAAGCATTATGCAGCCCAATCTATTTCTACAAGAAGGCCCCGCCCATCGGGGCTTGAAGAAATAGATGGGCTGCATGATTCTCCCACGCAGAGCTGAAACCGACCCGCACACAAGTACTGGTAAACAGCTTAGAGGATCTAAGTCTGCCCGCCATGCGAGTCGGACCGTCCATGCTAATAAACCCTATTGGTTTCAATGGGCGGCAGGGCTTGAAATGTCAATTCATCTCAATGTCCGGTAAAAGTCCCACAAAATTGGAAGCAATGTCTCCAAAATGACCTGTACAGTGTTGACGGGGATGTTAAATCTCAAATCAAATCAAACAATTTCTACAAGCCCCAAGAAACATAGCATGTGTGTTTTGGCTTCTAAACAACCATCAGATCAGGATATACACTTTCCCAATCAGCTTGAGGATCTGAAAGACTACAATATAGTAAGTTGATTGTCAGAAATGGGTGCGGAAAAAAATGATTTATTCAAAAGAACAAGGGCTAAACAGTCATGAGCAATATGAATCACATGCTAAGCCGAGATGAGCTTTACGCAAGTGTCACAGCCTGGCCCCAAGATATTTCAACTTTTTTCATGCTTAACTCCCCTGTGCAACACATTTGTCCTGCTTATAAGCCATATCCTGCTGAATATTCAGTTTAGCCACACCCATTTCTGACTTTGAACCAATCAGATTACTTGATGTAATTTATTCTTACAAATCCATAAACTGAATGTCAAACATTGAAGATCCTGATCAGATGGCTTCTAGATCTACACTGTTTCCAAAGATAGGGGTTGTCTTGAACAGCAGGATAAGAGTTAAGCTTTTATGTGCCAACGATTTCCTGTTCAAAACAGCAGAGAATGATGTTTGTCCTGCTCAAAAATTTTAAAATGCCACAAATTTCCTGTTCGAATCAGCAGGGCATGTTTTTTTGTTTGGCCTGATGAAAATTTTTAAACGCAAACAATTTCAAGTTGAAATCAGCAGTGACTGCCATTTGTATTGTTCAAAACTTTTAAACTGCCAATTATTTTCTGTTCAACTCAGCAAAGAATCAAACATACATGTATTTGTCTTCCTCACAAGTTTTAAAATGCATTGGTATTTTAAATTTTACGAGCAGGACAAACTAGAACTGTTAGAGGATCTGACTAAAGCCCCGCTATAGCGCTATCAGAAAAGAAAAATACATGAAAAAAAAAATGCTTTCAGCCTCTAATTAAAGGTGGTAAAAAGGCAATCCAGAGTTATGGTTCAAGTGCTCTGCACATCATCTCATGGTGCTTTACATTTGTGTGAAGTTTCATGAAAATATCTCAGTGTTTATGTTATGGAGCGGACAAGGTTAAAATTGCCATTTTTCAATGTTCAAAGGGCAATTACTCCAAAAGTAGGCAATCCAGTGTTATGGTTTATGCGCTCTGCACATCGTCTCATACTGCTTTACATTTGTGTGAAGTTTCATGAAAATACCTCAAACAGTTTTTGAGTAATCATGAATAACAGAATTACGGTTGCCTTTTTTCAATGTTCAAAGGGCAATAACTCCCAAAGTAGGCAATCCAGTGTTATGGTTCATGCACTCTGCACATTGTCTCATAGTGCTTTACATCTGTGTGAAGTTTCATGAAAATACCTCAAACGGTTAGTTATCATGAATTACGGAATCACAGAAGGACAAGGCAAATCCAATAGAGCCCCCACTTTTTCGAAGCGGGGCTATAATAACATCCTCTGCCAATTTGAGCTTGACCATAGCTCTTTTGTATGTATTCTAATATTTGCAAGCCCAAAACAATTTTTCATGATTGTATGACCTGAGCCCTGGTCAAATGTATACATACTTAGCTTGCAGCCAAACCTTGTCATCTGGAGTCAGCATCTCATCAACATATTTGTCAGGTAGTTTTCCCTTGGGATAGGAGCTGAAAGAAATATTTTTTTTTTTTTTGTAATCAACCCTTTTTGTACCAAATGGAATCTTCCCCCTAATATATGGCAGGAGTCCATTTCGAAATTTAGGAGTATCAGGTTGGGTTTTCTTCAAAATCTGCTTGGAAAATGACTGAACTTTTTGCAAACAGTGTAGGCCCTGACCAGACGCCGCATTCTGCGGCGTCTGATCTGGGCCTGCACTGTTTGCCAGGGTACCAGTTTTGGCATTTCCGGTACTAAATGGGTTAACTACCAGAAAAGCAATTTATTTCATTAACTGTAGACTCATTGAGCCAAGTTAAGCAAAAATGTATCATAGCATACCTACTAACATTTAGCCATTACATTAGGTCATAGTTCTAGTTTTTATGTGCATTGTGACCTCTGGATGGTGAAATACGGACTAAACAAAAAATAACCCACAATTTTTATCAGCCATTTCGCATAAATTTTACCCTGGTAAAAAATCTGATGAGCATCCAATGTTGGAAAAGCCCATTTATATTTGTAGCTTCATTTGCTATTTATATCTCCATCAGATTTTCTCTAATACAACTAGAAAAAGTGTCCATAGGACACGGATGCCCCCGCCAAATGCCATTCATAAAAAATATTCCAAATGTACTTCAAATCAATCATAAATTATATTAAAATCATAAATGTAGGTGGTAGAGCAATGACAAAGTTTTTCTAAAAATAGCCACAGTGACCTTGACCTTGAGGTCATGACCTTGAAAGTCAAACTCCCTCGAGATTTTTTTATAAGGAAAGTCAAAGCAACTCGAGATATTATCATAAGAAACATTTGTGTGAAGTTCTATTAACATCCATCAATAAATATAGGCACTAGAGCAATGACAAAGTTTTTCTAAAAATAGCCACTGTGATCTTGACCTTGAAAGTTGAAATAGCTCGAGATATTGTCATAAGGAACATTTGTGTGAAGTTATACTGAAATCGGTGAAGAAATGTAAGAGCTAGAGCCATGACAAAGTTTTTCTAAAAATAGCCATAGTGACCTTGACCTTAAAAGTCAAACTTTCTCAAGGTATTGTCATAAGAAACATTTGTGTGAAGTTATATTGAAATTAGTGAAGAAATGTAGTCACTAGAGCGATGACAAAGTTTTTCTAAAAATAGCCATTGTGACCTTGACCTTGAAAGTCGAAATGGCTTGAGATATTGTCAAAAGGAACATTTGAGTGAAGTTATATTGAAATCGGTGAAGAAATGTAAGCGCTAAGTGATGACTATTTTCTAAAAATAGCCACAGTGACCTTGACCTTGAAAGTGGAACTCGCTAAAATATAGGCACTAGAGTGAAGATAAATTTTTTCTAAAAATAGCCACAGTGACCTTGACCTTGAAAGTCGAAATCGCACGAGATATTGTCATAAGGAACATTTGTGTGAAGTTATATTGAAATCAGTTAGAGGGATGACAAAGTTTTTCTAAAAATAGCCACAGTGACCTTGACCTTGAGGTCATGACCTTGAAAGTCGAACTCGCTCGAGATATTGTCATAAGAAACATTTGAGTGAAGTAATATTGAAATCAGTGAAGAAATGTAGGCGCTGGAGCGATGACAAAGTTTTTCTAAAAATAGCCACAGTGACCTTGACCTTGAGGTCATGACCTTGAAAGTAGAACTCCCTCGAGATTTTTTTATAAGGAACATTTGTGTTAAGTTATATTGAAATTGGTGAAGAAATGTAGGCGCTAGAGCAATGACAAAGTTTTTCTAAAAATAGCCACAGTGACCTTGACCTTGAGGTCATGACCTTGAAAGTCGAACTCCCTCAAGATATTGTCATAAGAAACATTTGTGTGAAGTTATATTGAAATCAGTGAAGAAATGTAAGTGCTAGAGCGATGACAAAATTTTTCTAAAAATAGCCAGTGACCTTGACCTTGAGGTCATGACCTTGAAAGTCTAACACCTCGAGATTTTTTTATAAGGAACATTTGTGTGAATTTATATTGAAATTGGTGAAGAAATGTAGGCGCTAGAGCAATGACAAAGTTTTTCTAAAAATAGCCACAGTGACCTTGACCTTGAGGTCATGACCTTGAAAGTCTAACACCTCGAGATTTTTTATAAGGAACATTTGTGTGAAGTTATAATGAAATTGGTGAAGAAATGTAGGCGCTAGAGCGATGACAAAGTTTTTCTAAATATAGCCACAGTGACCTTTAAAGTCGAACTCGCTCAAGATTTTTTTATAAGGAACATTTGTGTGAAGTTATGCTATATCCCCCCTCACAACTATGTTGTGCGAGGGGATAAAAATATTACAAATGTACTTCAAATCAATCATAAAATATATGCATCAAGGGCAGATAATCCAAAAACCAAAAATGCAAGAGTTGTCTTCCTTGTTCATGACACATCGTCTCAGAGTGATGAATGCACCTGTGAAGTTTCATATATTCCATATGGTTTGGGAGTTATGGCCCGGACACGGTTTACTTTTTGGTACTAAGTCAAGGGCAGATAATTCAAAAAATAAAAATGCAAGAGTTGTATTCCTTGTTCATGGCACATCGTCTCAGTGTGATGAATGCACCTGTGAAGTTTCATATATTCCATATGGTTTGGGAGTTATGGCCCGGACACTGTTTACTTTTTGGTACTAAGTCAAGGGCAGATAATTCAAAAAAACAAAAATGCAAGAGTTGTATTCCTTGTTCATGGCACATCGTCTCAGTGTGATGAATGCACCTGTGAAGTTTCATGAATATATTCCATATGGTTTAGGAGTTATGGCCCGGACACGGTTTACTATATGGTACTAAGTCAAGGGCAGATAATTCAAAAACCAAAAATGCAAGAGTTGTCTTCTTTGTTCATGACACATCGTCTAAGTGTGATGAATGCACCTGTGAGGTTTCATGAATATATTCCATATGGTTTAGGAGTAATGGCCTGGACACGACATACCATTTGACTATATATGGATGTAAGTCAAGGGCCGCTAATTCAAAAACTAAACAAGCAGGAGTTGTCTTCCTTGTTCATGACACATTGTCTCAGTGTGATGAATGCACCTGTGAAGTTTCATGAATATATTCCATACGG
Organism: Lucinisca nassula; assembly: GCA_963580285.1. Classification (NCBI taxonomy): domain Eukaryota; kingdom Metazoa; phylum Mollusca; class Bivalvia; order Lucinida; family Lucinidae; genus Lucinisca; species Lucinisca nassula. Next base: position 110,665,316 of record OY757017.1, on the reverse strand, counting down.
TTTAGGAGTAATGGCCCGGACACGGTTTACTATATGGTACTAAGTCAAGGGCAGATAATTCAAAAACCAAAAAAGCAAGAGTTGTCTTCCTTGTTCATGACACATCGTCCCAGTGTGATGAATGCAACTGAAGTTTCATGAATATATTCCATACGGTTTAGGAGTTATGGCCCGGACACCGGACGAACAAACGAAGAATGCACGGATGAACGGACGCACGGACGGACAGGGGTAAAACTTAATGCCCTTCCGGTATTCTCCGAATACGCGGGGGCATAAAAATTGCAAACAAATGCAAGTTGCAAAACAGACCTTCCATCTCCATCAAGGAAGACAGAGGCCAATTCTATTTTTTTTTTTTTTTTTCATAATTATGTTTGAAACAATTGTTTATCTGCAAGTATATATTTACCTTGGAATGAGCTTAGTGACCTAAATTCATAATCTGCATCTCTAAAACTATTGTATTGCATTTCATTGATAATAAAAACATTCAAACACTTGACAATCATTAGTGGAACTGACTCCTCCTTTGCAGTTAAATGAAGCAAACTCAACAACTAAACATTACAAATGCTGAAAGTTGAATATCATCAAGATTGGGAAGGGCGAACACACAAACTAACTGAAATTGTCTGTTATATTAAAGTTTTTTGTCTCTCCACTCTGTGATGAGTGTCGCTGGGGAAAGAGATGGGTTTGGGATTGTTTAAGGGCTTACATATTATGGGAACACCCATATTCAAATACATTGTAAATTTGACTGCCAAAACAAACAAACATTCAAGATAAAAAATTAAGATATTTTTCTTATTTCTGCACAAAACATAAATTTTGGTTACTGAATACTTGTTAAAACCGCCTCCATGAGGCTGTTCTAACCAGTACCAACAATCTATGTTTCAGAGCAGAAATAAGAAAAATAATGTTTACCCCTGTAAACCTGTTTTACTATATAAAATGGGGTTTCAGGGATCAGAATTATATAGGTGGGTTTTTGTGATGAAAAATATAGAGCTACACACCTAGTACATTAAAGGCATTTATTCTTAATAATTGAGGACTATCATTTCATTGCATAATATCATGTCACCCTCAGTATTGATGGAAGAGAGGTCCTCTGTCTTCAACAGGAAAGGGGCATCCTTAGGGAAAATCAATAGTTTACTTCCTATTGACTAGTGTACATTATTGATTTCCCCTTAAGTGCTTCAGTCAAGGGATTCAACAAGAGAAACTAAAAACAAGCAATAAAACAATTATGAACACACAGTGTGTCCTAATGTCACAAGAACAAATGCCTTAAAATGGTCATGTCAGGAAGTGTGTGAAGCTCTCGGCTTTCTACTTGACATTATTTACATAAGATTTGGTACTAAGTTATTTAGACAAGTTGTGGGTATTCTGATGGGTACTAATTGTACGCCACTTGTGGCTGATCTGTTTTTGTTATGTTATAAGAGCGACTTCATGATGTCCCTTTCTGCTGAAAACCAGTCTGAAATCATTGACGCTTTTAGCTCCACTTCTAGATATTTGGATGATTTATTAAATATTGCTTCTTTCACTCCATTTTGTGCAGTTTATGTGTTGGGGTGGGACACACACAAACTGCACACTTACCATGCTGCTATTGTCATCTCCGGGACGTCAAATTCTTGTGTCTCTGTGAAAGAGTCGGTTTCTCCATCTTCTTTAGTAGTCTCTGTAGTCCACTCTATCTTGGTCACAGTGACGTCCGTATGACAGCGAATAGGCTTCACATATGTAGTCTTGTCAGTCGGAGCATTGGACTCTGCAGCATCTAACTCCATTGGAGGTCCTATATATATTTCAGGAGAATTGATAGTTTGATATCAATGGCATATTAACCCATTTTTACCGGAAACCCCAAAAACAGTAGCCGGGCAAACAGCGCAGGCCCTGATCAGAACGCGGGGTCTGATCAGGGCCTCAACTGTTTGCTAAAAGTTCAGTCATTTTCCATATAAATTTGGAAGAATACACAACCTGACACCCCTAACTTTTGAAATGGACTCCTGCTATATATAATAAGGAAGATTCCATTTGGTACAAAACTGTTAACCACTATTGGTTTTACAGTTTCGACTACTTTTATGACTTCCTTGATTTTTATTTTCTGTTTTACAGTCCTTTCAAGATTATTTCATTTATTCCCAGCCTATCCTTAACCCTTTTTGTACCAAATGGAGTCTTCCTTCTTATATATATAGCAGGAATTCATTTCAAAACTTAGCGGTGTCAGGTTGTATTTCATCAAATTTTATTTCGAAAATGGCTGAACCTTTTGCGGACAGTGTAGGCCCTGATCAGACACTGCGTTCTGCACCATCTGATCTGGGCCTGTACTGTTTGCCAGTGTACTCGTTTTGGGGTTTCTGGCACTAAATGGGTTAATCTGTGGTGGGGGTAAAACCAGAGTACCCAGAGAAAAAAACGTGACCTTCTGATGCAGAACTTGGCTCGAGCAAAGGCGCAAAGCAAAGCAGTGAGAAACCTTATGATTAAGTGTTATCATTCTTACCCATTAGGCCACAGAGCCCAATGTGAGTTCCAGTTTACCGTATTCCGTTGTGTATAACCCACAGATTTATATCCACAGATTTCAGAATCCAACTTGGGCTGCGGGTAATTTATCTGAATTATTTTTGGTCTGGTTTTAAAACTCAATGCCAGCCAAATATTGCAATGTTCAATCACGGAAGCATTGAAGTGTTCACTGCTACTGGCAAAATTAGCATCAATTTCTGACTCTCACATTCAGATGGATATTGTTATAACTGATTATTACCAAGCGTTACATGTACAACGTTGCATTTGCTAATGACAGAATATTGACATTTTTGTTCAACAATCGAGAATAAAGTTTGTTTCAAATGTCATATGATAACTAGAATCTTGCAAGTGTGCTCATGTATTACTGAATTTATTTAACTCGAAGAAAAGGGATAAAATACTCAACAAAGAGTTTTATCCTTTTTCTTCAACTTGTTATTAAACTCGTTGAGGAAAACAGATAAAATGCTTGGCAAAGAGTCGAGTATTTTATCCCTTTTCTTCAACGAGTTTAATAAATTTGATAAAACATGAACACTCATGTAAAATCCTCTATATACACATACCAAAGTCTTTAGCCAAAACTCCCTTCTTGACAAACACAGCACAGAAAAACCCACCAGTATCATTGTCATGAGGAAGAACACGTAAACTGAAAAATACAAAACAACAGCCACTGCCTACAATGTCCTCTGGCCTGGGACCATCTTTGGGACTGTTCAAAAGTGGTCTTTAAGACCACTTTTGAACAGTCCCAAAGGTGGTCATAATACAGGAATTGAACTGTTGTTGGTATTTCAATGAGATGGCTCGAACACCTTTGGGACCATGAAAATTTGTTCGAGACGGGGGTAGTTCGAGCAAATGAGGATTACTGCTAGGGGGCATAAGTGGGGTAATTTTGGGACATCTTTTCGATATTCTATAAAAAACATATGCTGTGTGTGCTCATTAAAACCGCCTAATCGAAGTGATTCTAATGAGTGCACACAGCATACTGTGTATAAAATAGTATAATAGTATAAAATCTAAATTATCCCACACTATTCCTTATAAAAGAGGAATTCCCTTGGGACTCGAAGAAGAGGTTCGACTCAGCCATGGTAAATGAACCATCAGTGTTCAAGCCACTGAAGTTCTACAGTGCAATGAAACTTAGACAACTCCAAAATGGATGACTCTTCTATCATGGCTAACTCAAACTCACTCTTAATAATAATAATAATAATAATATTAACCCTTTTTGTACCAAATGGAATCTTCCTCTTTATATATACCAGGAGTCCATTCCAAAAATAAGGGGTGTCAGGTTGTGTTTTCTTCAAAATTTATTTAGAAAATGACTGAACTTTAAGCAAACAGTGGAGGCCCTGATTCTGCGGCGTCTGATCTGAGCCTCCACTGTTTGCCTGGCTACCCGTTTTGGGGTTTCCGGTACAAAGTGGGTTAATAATAATAATAACAACTAGAGCTGTCAGTGAAACTGACTAGGGCCCCAGCAGCGCTATCAGAGGAGTAGGAAAAAATTTGTGGACGGACAGACAGACAGACGGACGGACAGAGTGATTACTATAGGGCACCCACACTTTCAGTGCGGGGCCCTAATAAGAAAGTTATGGAGGATAAAAAAATTTGTCGACGGACAGATAGACAGACAGACGGACAGACAGAGTGATTACTATAGGGCACCCACACTTTCAGTGCGGGGCCACATTATGGTTAACATTTCTGCCAAGTAATATTTAAATCCATCCAGGAATAATAACAAAGTTATTAATTGGACACAGGAAAGACCCTTTTTTGACCTTTAACCTCTAAGTATGACCTTGACATTTGAGGTACGGACCTGAGTCTTGCGCGCAACAAGCCCCGGCAGCGCTATCAGAGGAGTAGGAAAAAATTTGTGGACGGACAGATGGACACACAGACAGACGGACAGACAGAGTGATTACTATAGGGCACCCACACTTTCAGTGCGGGGCCACATTATGGTTAACATTTCTGCCAAGTAATATTTAAATCCATCCAGGAATAATAACAAAGTTATTAATTGGACACAGGAAAGACCCTTTTTTTGACCTTTAACCTCTAAGTATGACCTTGACCTTTGAGGTACGGACCTGAGTCTTGCGCGCAACACTCCATCACATTATGGTTAACGTTTCTGCCATCCAGGAATAATAATAACAAAGTTATTAATTGGACACAGGAAAGACCCTTTTTTGACCTTTAACCTCTAAGTATGACCTTGACCTTTGAGGTACGGACCTGAGTCTTGCGCGCAACACTCCATCATATTATGGTTAACATTTGAATGATTTCTGCCAAGTAATATTTAAATCCATCCAGGAATAAGAAAGTTATGGAGGATAAAAAAAATTGTGGACGACAGACGGACGGACAGACAGACAGACAGACGGACAGACAGACAGACAGACAGAGACAGACGGACGGACGGACGGACGGACAGAGTAATTACTATAGGGCACCCACACTTTCAGTGTGGGGCCCTAATAATAATCATCGTTATTTATAGAGTAACACATTTAGCACTACTACTAATCTTCCATATGGTCCTCTTTTTTTTCTCCCTTTTTCCTGGGTAGAAATCAGTACTAAGCAATGTGAATAAAGTGTCTTGCTCAAGGACACTACACTTGTTACATGCTGGGATCAAACCAGCTACTTCTTGATCTACCATCTTTACATCTGCACTCCAGTCCACAGTTTGTTTGTTTGTATTAGAGTCTAACAGCCCAGTCAACACTATTTAGGTCATTTTTGAGCATGTCAGTTTACCTGTCCAGGTTCGATTCACTCATATCCAGCCGATCCTTAATCAGAGGTTGGCAAAAAACAGAGTACTGGGAGAAAAACAACCTGATCATCCATTGCAGAACTTGGCTTCTCACATGTGACCTGAGCCAGGCTCGAACCACAGCGGTGAGAGACCTAATGATTGGGAGTCCGTGCTCTTATCCACTAGGCCATGGAGGCCCGTCTTGAACTGGTCTTTTGTTTGTTTTGGAGTTTAACGGCCCTGTCAACACTATTTAGGTCATTTTTGAGCAGTCAGTTTACATATCCACACTTTTCCTGGGCAAGCTAATACTTAAGCGGTTAACCAGTTCAGTGCATTCTTTCGCCACCAGTCAGACGCGCATCCGACTGAGCTACCGAGGCCGGCCTTGTACTGGTCTACAGGACTGAAAGGTATAACTTTGATTTGTGACTGGATTACCATCTTTCCAAGTGAAGAGCTTTGACTTCTGTAGCAGTAGGTGGGAAAACTGATGAGCCGTTTTCTTCCTTGAACCAGTCTGGTGCTTCAGCTTCTGACTCATACCACACTAAGCCGGTGCTCATGACCTAGAAAAAAACAACAACAACAATTTCCTTAAGACAGGTTCCTTATGTAAGCTAGCAACTCTATAGGCAACTTTGATCTCGGCAGTGTCACCGGTATAGCCCAAAAGTAAATGTACTCTGTAATTTACCGTATTTACCTTATGTATTCAGACAGACAGGCCTGAGCAAACTATGTAGATCCAAATGCAACAAAGCAGAATGCCATTTCTCATCAGGATTTACACTGTTTGCTACTCATCAAGCTAATTTTAGACACAAACTGAGGTAGTAAATTGTACTTGTTTAAATTTTAGAACAAGTATGGTACGGAGTTGAGGTATCCGAATACTAAGGGTAAACACAGTATTTCAAAACATTTAAACTATGTACCAAGGTTTACGCCAGGTAAAGCCTCTGGCTACACAGACAAGCAAGAGCCTTGAAATTTTAGATATAGAAACCAGAGGTATTGTACTTGTTTTGTTTGAATTGTGGTTTAATGTCCCTGTCAACACTATTTAGGTCACTTTGGTGATGTTACTTACATTGAGATAAAATGACATCTCAAGCCCTACCACCCAATGAAAAAAATATTTATGGACAGTCCCACTCGCACCACTTTGCCACATTGATTACCATATTTACCCAATAAATTTGGACAGACAGGCCTCAGAAAGCAGTGTAGACCCAGATGAGATGCTGCAAAATGCAGCATTTCATCTGGGTCTGTAATTTTTTTTAGCTATTTTTAGGCATAACATAGGGTAATAAAGTGTACATGTTCACACTTTAAATCATGTATGGTAAGGTCAAGGAGTTAAGGTGTCCGAATATCAAAGGGTAATTATGGCACCCAATACTGTTTACTGTTCTTGCTCGGCTATTGATTGATTGATTGTTTTGGGTTTAGCGCCCACCAATAATTTTTATGCTGATCAGATGGACTGAGTGTGGGTCATATCACAGCATTTGCTGTATCAATGAGGCTTAATCCAAGACACAAGAGCTTTATCCCAAACTTTGAACTCACAGAGGAGCACATGATGAGGAGATGGGAGCTTGACACTTACGCACTGATCATAAGCTTGATTGTAAGTTCTTGTTTACATGACAAAGCTTGATACTTTTGCACTGAATTCAGCAGTGCATTGAAATGACACATTTTTGTACAACTGATATTATATCACCCACGAGAGGTTTACCAGTAACCACTAATATTTGACAGAACTGTAAATATATTTTGTTGTTCCTTGGGGAAACCCGGTGATTTCATTCCAAGCCAGAAAGAGAAATATGGTCCAGCTTGTTCTAAACAATATATGTATAGCAAGCACAACAGGCTTTCTATATGAAACAATTTTGTTATGTTGTGTAGTTGTTGTGTTGGGATTAAATGACATTTCAATCCTTGAGGGTCATTTTGTGAAGTATAGTATGGCTATCTGAATGCCTAAGGCTACTATGTATTTCCAAACTATTTTTCATAAGGTGCAGTGTGTACATACCAATATATCAAAAATAGTTCCTTGCTGGTTTTGGGAAAATAGGTCCAGTGATGCTATTAGCCTGTTAGCACCACATAAAATTGCTTAGTAAATGTTATTCAAACTATTGCTCTTGCTTCTAAGAGAATTTAAGACTTAATGTTTCGTGTAAATCATCTGTTTGAAAGTGATATTGGAAACAATGCATAGGGTGGAATTAACACTAATTGTTTAAACACTTATGCAAGTCAAATTACACCATTGTTGATTTTATTAGCTCTCACTGAGCTGAAACCAGATGTACTATTTACAACAACAACAAAAAATCAGGATCTGCATTGTTTTTCATTCTGCCAAAAATTGAAACCGTGAAACAGTTACACAAAAGACTGAAAATCAGGGAGGAGCGTTTGTTTGACTTGAGGTTGAATGTCGTCATTTTGGAGACGCTTCCAATATTTTGGGACTTTTACCCAACACCTAGATGAACATCTCAAGCCCTGTGGCCCAATGAAACCAGGTTTTATATGCATGGATTCGGACCACTTTGCCTGGGCAGGTTTAGACCTACTAAGCGGTTTACCAGTACTCGTGCGGTTGGTTTCAGCTCTGCCTGGAAGCATCATGCAGCCCAATCTATTTCTCGTAGCCCCAATGGGCTAGTGCCTAGGGATGAGTATAGCATATTGAAATATTCCATGGGCTGGTGCCCCAGTGAGGCTTGAAACATATTGAAATATCAATCTGTCTGTAAATGATAACCCCTAAAGCACCAATCATATCTAGTAGGTATTTTCAAAACATTTTTCCACTACTTTTCAGTAGAAATACAGCTTGACAAAATATTCACATGAAATGTCGAAGCCATATTTCCCCTCTTAATCATTAGGTCTCACACCACGCCTCGCTCGGGTCACATGAGACATCAAGTTCTGCAATGGAAGGTCAGGTGGTTCTTCTCCGGTTACCACTCACCTCTAATTAACAATTGGCTCCATAAAAGACTTTAAGTGAAATAATCTTGAAAGGGCTGTAAAACCAAACCAAAAAAAAAAAAAATTCCCATAAACCAAAGATGTTTGAGCCATTGAGGTTGACCTGTACCTATCTGTTCAACAGTAATGAACCAACTTTCTCACTGTAATACAAACCTTACTGTTGCTAGCTCAGCTCTTCAAACCATTCTGATAAAGGTTCCATTGTCTGACTTTATAAATGGTAACCTTAATGTTTGCTTAGAAACTCCTGAATACCTAAGCAGACAATGCAGACCAAATATGTCCATCTTTTTGGTCTTTCAGCCTTTTGTCAACCTTTAGAGCACCAAAAAAGTCCTGAGCACATGATGATCTTTAGGTGTTAGCACAGAAAAGGTGTTTTTTCATCCGAAAAGTACTGCTATTTTTCTTATTTCCGCACAAAAAACGTATGTTGTTGGTGCTTATTAGTGCCTCAGTGGGGCATTTCTAATGAGTACCCACATTTTCATGCAGAAATAAGAAAAATATTATGTGGATAACTCCTCATATCTGGGGCTATGAAATAAAAAGAACTTACCTCTATGACTTGCTGTGTTCACAAGTCTGTCAGTTACTACTGTACCCAGAATATCATGTTCATACTAATGTTCAGGTGTTCAAATTCTGAACACATTCATGTACCTGTCAACTGCTGTCATACGCAGTTAATGGATTCCAGGGTAACTAAATAACTGACCGGGTAAACATACTGGTTGCATGTTATTATCATTAGCAACATTATCTGACTGGTGTTTCAACAATAACCAGTCGGGGTTCTCTTTGGCTATCAGGGATGATTGTGTTACAAAACAAATGCATTCTGTTCACATGTTACAATTTTATCATACATGTGTATAAGGCATAACAGAAGATGTTATGACTTTATAACATCATTTGGAATGTATTATATACTATGACTATGTGATATACATTAAAATCGGAGAAAATCAGTGAATATGCTGATATTAATTAAGCATACAATGTACAAAGGAATACCTATGTATGATTCCATGTGGGCTAAAATATAACATGAGGGCTGCCCACTAAAATCATGGAATATCATGTTATACCTGATACAAGTGCATATGTTGTCTTGCACCAAGTAAGAGCTATGATATGTAGCAAATGAAGATTTTAATATAACAAATGTAAGGGCTTTTTTCTGGGTGAGAAATGCAAGGTCATTTCTCCAGTATTAATGAAAGCACATTATTATGGAATAAAGAAATAACAGTTCATAGCTGTCTGGATGGAAAATATTTTACGGTTTTGGACAGGGGCTTGAAGGGTTTAATTCACCTTCATCTCTTAACTCAAAGAGTTCAAGTTAAACATCTTTAATATCTGTCAGCCAGTCTGTAGGTCAGTAATTTTTCCTTTTGTCTGTCTGTCAGTAACTAAGTATGTTGTCCTTTGAGTAGATGTCTGGCTGTAGTGACTGTTGCTAAAGTCAAGTTTTTGGAAAATGCACACAGACTGCAGTCTCTATTAATATTCCAAAAAACTTTCTAAATGTACTGTTTCTTTTCTTCAGCAACATCAACAAACCTCAATTCCAGATGTTTCAAGCCTTGTGACTGGTTGAAATATTGTAAAGTAAACCAATCAAAAGGTTGTTTAGATAGGAATTGCCAGTTCTCACGGCACCAGTTTAAACCTGCATGAACTCACTGTCATTTGCTTGTCTCAAGCCCCTGATGTCCAATATTGGGTTGCCTTAGGATGGGACACCTGATAAACAAAAATATAACATAAATATAATTGGTATTTTAAAGTCCCACAGAAAAGAATACAGTTAAAGAAAAGATTTTTTTCTCAATAAAACTGTCCTTGTGTTTACATGTGTTTATGGTCTTAAGTTTCAAGCTGCAATTTTCATACTAGTTTGAATGCAGTCAGGTAGACTTGAAAAAGTTGTTTGCACATTGTTGACTTTTCCATGCACTTTGACCCGATGGCCATTTTATAGCAAAATAAGGTAAAAATTTTCTATGAAAGGGTTATCCTTTGGAAGCAGAGAATACACCACAGACCTTAAAAGCATGAAGTATGAAGATGATTTTTCCATGACTTCACACCTGATTTTTATGAGCCATATCGTTAACTGATGATCACTTTGGAGGATCTCGGGATTTCTTCACTGTACATATTGTTTTCAAAGAAAACATTTGATATTTTCTAAATGATGGGAAAACCCAGGTATTCCATGAATTTTCCTTGGATAAGAAATACTGAAATTTGTGCAAAAAAAGGCACATTGCAAAGAAATTTGAAATGACTATAGGGTAAAAATGAAAGAGGCCATCATTCAAGTGTCTGTAACAATTAAAAATATCTGAACAGACAGCAAGAAAATATTCAATGTCATATATTTTCATGACCATAAAATACTGATTTTCATCACTCAAATAGAAGAATATTATTATGGATATTAAACACAAGAATTCTGCCGAAGGCTATGTCGCGCCTGTGGTAAACTTGACCATTAGGGTGAACGCTAGGGTGGTCGCAAATGTTGACGCCTTGACGAACGGACGGACGGACGGAAAACCGGGTGCCTATATCGCACCATGCTAATAGCAGGCGTGACAAAAAGTGCTCTAACACTTAAAAAATATGTTTTACCAAAAAAGGTAGTACCGGTATTTGGTTGGATATGAAGACTGTTTTAAAAAATCAAAATACAAGTTCTTAAAGCAATTCTATTCATTATGTAAACAAGTCCGTAAAATGAACACCCTATAAACCCCATTTTATATAGAAAGGTGGGGTTTACAGGGGTATTCATTATTTTCCATATTTCTACTCCAAGACATAGGCTGTGGGTACCAGTCAGCAGGTGGTTCTAATGAGAACCAGCAACCTATATTTGGAGTATAAACAAGAAATACAACAAAAAACAAAAAAAAAATCATCAGAAAAATAACCATTTTGGAGATATGAGAGAATTCACTATGTCACACAGATGTGATATCGTAATGTATCAATTTTCTGGATAAGGCAAAAAAGACAAAACAGGCGACTGTGCTAGTATTGTGTGGGATCTGAGAGGGTGGGGTGGCCTTATTAAGCTTAATGTCATCGATCAGGTTTTCCCACAGAAATTTTGGAAAATATTAGTCAATCACAAGCAATCAAGTCAATGATCAGCAATCAATACAATTAACTTACACCTTCCAGCCAAGACACCAGAGGGAAAGAGGCAAAAACATAAAGCAAACGCACCATAATTAAAATATTACAAGCTGATAGCCAAAGGACAGTTTCTTTCCCAAAACATGACCAAACAGGTATCCAAAATAAATTGTATTACCAGGACATACAACTTGTTTAATTAAAAACAAAAGTTTATACTGTTGACTTGTAATCAATAACGGTATCTGTAAAAATTCAGACCAGACGTATGCATCTTGTAGCATGCTTTTATGATTTAGAAATCAAGTTGTTTAAAGCAATGCATTGTGGGATATTTACAAGTTGATATGAAGGACAGCAGTAGTCATTTTTCTGTACAATCTATAGTTTTGCTTGTATGTAACACAATTCATTTACTAACATGGTTTTTGCTTTGGCCCCCAACAACAGTGTTATGCACCTTCTGTTATGCCCCTATCAATGTTTTCCCCAAAAGTGGGGATGGCATGATTACTCACTGGAAATTAGACAATTTTGAAAATTGGATGTCTAATTTCCCACCAATAAGTCACAAAGTGGGATATAAAATCCCCTAGATGTGTATTAGGAAACCCCTAAAAGGGACATAAGAAAACAGTACAAACCCCAATCAGATGTCATTATGCATCTAATCATGGCATACACTGTTTATTTACAGGATTTTCTATCAAAAATAGAATAAAGAGAAAAGCCAAAAGGCCTGCAAGATCATTGTCATACTGATGTTTCGTATGAAAACTTAATCCACTTATTGAATGAATGAAATAATGGTAAGAAAAATACCATTTTTAAGACTGGGGACTAAGAGCTAGAGCATGAAATTTGCCCTGCTCATAAATATTTAACCCTTGACCTGCTGAATATTTAAATACCACACCCACTAGTGAATATCAACCAATCGGATTACTTGATGCAAATTATGGCAACAAATTAATAAACAGAACAGCAAACAATGCAGATCCTCATCAGATGGCTTCTTCAGAAGCGATGTCTTCTTCAGAAGCCATCTGATCTGGATCTACATTGTTTGAAAGGTAAGGCATATCCGGGATCAGCAGGACAAGGGTTAAATGTCAAAAACTGCTGGCCATAATATCTATCAGCAAGACAAACATTTTATATGGTACTGAAAGAAGCCTCTGTGGTGAAGTGAGTAAGTTACTTGAAAACTTGCCTTATTCACTTATATTTTAGTTCTTATCAGTGCTAAAAGATTCATACTCAAGGCAGATAAAAGTTTTATAACCACTGACCCCATATTCAGGGATAAGATTGGTCTACTTCAACAGGGGAAAAAAAATCTATAGAAAGCAGAGGAAAACCCTATACCTGCTTCAGAAAATGATGTTTCTGAGCATTTCTTTATTTTAGGAAAAATGGAGTCAAAAACAGGAATTCCTCTAAAATATCAGATCACTAATACTGTAACTGTTTCACATGCAACTGTAAGTACCAAAACCTGTGAGGTCCAATCTGGGAGTTTAAACAAATTTCCTATCTCCACGTCCACAAGCAATAGTTTGGTGTTTAAGAAAGTTCATTATTTGACATCCAAGAAACAAACAGTTTAACACACACCCCACTTCATAACACTAGTTATTATCACAAAGCTTCTGATAAAACAACTGGGCCCAGCTGTTAAAAGATTTGTTAGCTTAACAAGCTTGTTTTGTTTGTACTGGAGTTTAACGGCCCAGTCAACAATAATTTATGTCATTTCTGAGCTGGTCAGTTTACATATACACACTTTTCCTGGGCATGCTTATACGTAAGCGGTTAACCAGTAAAGTGCACATTCTTTTGCCAGAAACTGACAACTGCCCTTGGGGCCGCTGCCAATTGGGGCTTGAAGAAATAGATGGGCTGCATGATGCTTCCACGCAGAGCTGATATCCGACCGCACACAAGTCTGGTAAACTGCTGAGAGGATAAAAGACTGCCCAGGCAAAGCGGTGCGATTCAGATCGTTCATGCTTATAAACCCTATTGGTTTCATTGGGCGAAAGGGCCTGAGATGTCATTTCATCTCAGTGTCGGGTAAAAGTCCCACAAAATTGGAAGCAACATCTCCAGAATGATCTATACAGTGTTGATGGGGACGTTAAACCTCAAATTAAACAAAAAAAGACAACTGCTCTTCTTGAATCAGCGGAAAGGAGAGAATGACCATAGAAATTAACGAGCTCGTTAGTGGTCAAATTGTTAACTGCTCTAGTACGTACAATATCTAATATAGTGTTATTTTTGCTAAAAAAAATGTGAGCACAACAAGCTTATTTACCATATTAAATGATCAAAGTTTTAACAATACATTAACTAACAACTGGCACAAGATCCAAAATGATTTTATGCAGACGTGAAGATTGTGTAGCAAATACAAAAAAAAATGTCATTTTTTTCCCATATTTTCCTACAACCTATATCTTTGAACCATAAATGAATGTGCAAAAATGGAACCAAAAAAATAATGTGTGCGACCAGTGAAGACTGATCAGACTGCAGAGATACTTCGATCAGACTGTGCATCTGTGCAGTCTCATCTGAGTCATCACGGTTTGATTTAAACTTTATTTTGGTTGCTTCAAATACAGCATAATGTACAACAATACAATATTTTCCCGGATCTGACAGTGAGCCTTAGTATGTCTTCATTGTTCACTTAAGCCTCCAACAGCCTCTGGGCTAGCCAAAGAGCAACAAGTGGATGTGGCCAGAATGGCTTTATGCACAGACTGATCTGATTCTTCAATATTTGTATAATCATTTTTTTGTTTTACGGACCATTCAAGATTATTTAACTTATTTCGACGACCATCATTAATTGGGTTGTCAAAAACTGGAGTACCCGGAGAAAAACCACATGATCTTACATTGCAGAACTTGGCATCTGACCTGAACAAGGCTCGAACCACAGTGGTGAGAGACCAAATGATTAATAGTCAGCGCTCTTATATTATTCACTAAGTAACTGAGGCCCATGCGATCTTGTAGGCTTTGCCATGCTTTTGCTCAAATTTTTTGTTCAGACGAAATGAGGATGTTCTGATAATGAATAATGCATCTCAGCATAGTGTTATAAAGAAGGTGTGGTATATTAAGCCTTTACCTGAAATAATGTAATATAAACAGCAATGCATGCTGGGTATTTACCTTCCATGTCTTCAGACCCTCTCTAGCAGTAAATCCAGAAATTCTACTCCTCACATCTACCAGTTCTACCTTCCCTGAAATATCAGAATGGCATGTGTGTGATGCAGTGTTACATCCCACCAACAACTAAGGTCATACAAAGCCAGGACCTTGTGTTAAAGACTCTTAGGCAGGTCTGAAGAAGCCTGGAAATCTATCTACGACTCCTGGTTGAGGAGGGAAGTAGCTTACTCACTTTACCATGCAGGCTTCTCTCTGAATCACAAACCAGAATATTTTTCAGCAAAAATACCACTGTATTAGATATTAAATTTGCTAGAACAACTGTGCCAGCATATGAGCCCCGCCAAGCGAATTTGTGTCTTCGAGCATTCCGTCATGACAAATTTTAACTGCGCATGCCCAGCCATTCAGAGGAGCCAGGGATATGGCTTTCTGTCTGAAGGTTCCTCTTGATTCACTACTTGTATGAGCGAGCAGCGAAGGTTCTGGCGAGCCTGCGCGAATGCGCAGGCTCGCCTGAACCTTCGCTGCTCGCATAGGCGATAAGTACCAAAATCGCTTGACGGGGCCCATATGACAAAACCTACAATAAGACCTGCAAAGTCCCAGATCAGCCTGTACAAATGCGCAGGTTGATCAGTCTTTGCTTATTGCATGAGCCTTCTTATGCGTGTGAACTATCCAAGGATAGATAAGCCTGTTATAGACACATTTGCTGCTACTTGCAGCAGACATGTTGACCTTTAAGTAGTTTCATGCAAGCAAACACACATCTAGCATATAAGCTGGCTTCCGTAAATTCTCCTAAAATTTAACAAATCTGTTTCAGGATCCAGCAAGGAGTTGGAATGGCAAACTGTGATGACCCGGAGCAGTCTGATCTGGGTCTCCACCGTTTGCTCAGGCCTATCTGTCCCATTACTAAGAGTTCATTGTTTTATTTAGACAGATTTCAAGAATAAATCGAAGAATGCAAGGGTTTTTTTCCTCATGTATCAGCTCTTTTGTTTTCACAACTATCAAAAGCTGTCTAACTCTTATCTTGCTGAATATTCATTTAAGCCACACCCATTTCTGTCTATTAACCAATCAAATTTCTTGATGTAATTTATTGCTACAAATTCATAAATTGAATGCCAAACAGTGCGGATCCTGATCAGATGCCATCTGATCTGGATCTACACTGTTTGCAAATTTAGGGGTTGTCTTGAACAGCAAGATAAGGGTTAAATTGCTGCTTGTTTTCAGCTTTGTGGGTAAAACATGTAACCTACCTTTAGCTTCCTTAAGTACTCCAGCAACCACTGCCTCATTTTCAATGGGGTTCAATGAGGTTGTAGTATACAACAGATTTCCTCGGATGCCTAGCAGTTCCAGTCCACGCTTCAAAATCGCTTTCTGTTTTCTGTAATAGATACTCAATAAGTAAATCATGAAAAGATTAAAACCAGGCCCTGAGGAAATTAAACTTTTTTCCTGCTCACTCAGTTGAGCATAAGGATTAAAATTCCGACAAATACAGTGGAACTTCGATGGCTAGAACACCGATGGCTCATTTACCATCGATGTGTCGAACCCATTCTTGAGCCCCTAGCGAAATCCTCTACATAAGAAATAGTGGGGGATAATTAAGGATATTTCAGTCTTTTATCTTGCAAATGTATGCTGTGTGTACTCATTAGAATCGCCTCGATGAGGCGATTCTAATGAGTACACACAGCATACATTTTCATTATAGCACACCGAAAGGTGTCTGAAAGTATCTCTCTATGCCTCCTGACAGTAACCCTCAGTGGCTCAAACTACCCGGTCTCGAACAGATTTTCGAGATCCCAAAGGTGTTCGAGCCATTGAAGTTTGACTGTAAGTTAGTTGGTTTGTTTGGAGTTTTCAGCCCAGTCAACACTATTCAGGTGTGATTTCGAGTTGTATGTCCCACCAACAGCTAAGGACATATGGAGATGCGTGCCTCGGTTTAAATACTCATCTGTTACGTGTGTATGTCTGGAGATCGGAATCAAACTTCCGACAAGTGGTTTATGAGGCTAGAAGCTTAATCACTACATCTGGCTTCTACACTATTTAGGTAATATCAAGTCAATCAGTTATGTTACATAACCACACTTTTCCTGTTCGGGCTTATACATCAAGGTTGGTCGGTAAATACTCATTAGAATTGCCTGGTTGAACTGCCTCATTTAGGTGATTCTAATGAGTACTCACAACATACATTTGAGCCTTGACGTAGGAAAAGCCCATTCGGACATTCTAAGGTCAATGTCAGGAGGAAACAGTGTAAAAGTGAACATGTGATATCTTGAGCATTTTCAAATAATCTTTCTGAAGAAGCAATCTGATCATGATCTACACCGTTTTTCATGCAGTTTGTGAACTGAACAAATATATTATATCAAGTAACTTGATTCGTTGATAATCAGAAATGGGTGTGGCTTAATTTATGCAGCAGGATAAGGATTAAAGGACAAGTAATTCCAAAGTGAATAAAATCAGATCTGGCCCAAATTTGAACTGCATCTTTGGGGAGGACTGAAACTGGCTGTTGTAGAAAGGTGGGATTGACTGACTGGTGTTTTATGACACAGCAGCACAAAGAAGGCCATATCACGCAGCGTAGGGTAGTCTGACTGTTCGTTGCATCTTCATTTTTGAGACATTACAAAAACATGCCCACATAATTCTGACCTCCTTCAACCCCACTTTTAAGTTGCAAAACTGCGATTTACAGGGATAAACCTTTATTAGTCTTATTTCTGCTCTAAAATATAGATTGTGGGTACTCATTAGAACAGCCTCCTAACGTGTACCCACGATCTATATTTTGAGCAGAAATAAGAAAAATATCACTATTTTTTTCACCTGAAAATTTTCTTTTTTGTTGGCGGTAATATTTTCAATGTATTTGTATAGGCGTGTTTTCGTAATGGAGTCCAAATCATAGCTGGTATAGGGAGGTGGCTGTTATAGACTGTTTATGGTCTCTCCACTGTGTGCTAGGTTAACTCTTATCATGCTGTTCACGACTACCCATATCTTTGGAAACAGTGTAGATCCAGATCAGAAGGCTTCTGAAGGAGCCATCTGATCAGGATCTACACTTTTGACATTCAGTTTATGAATTTGTAGGAATAAATTACATCAAGTAAACTGATTGGTTCAAAGTCAGAGAGGGGTGTGGCTTAAATGAATAGTCAGCAAGAGAAGGGTTAATTCAACTTACCTGTGCATCTCCAAGCCAGTATCTACTGTCCACTTGTCTCGTAAATCTTCACTCTTTCTCATGTTACCATCATGACTAGAAAACAAGATTTTTAATTATAATATTCTGTTTTACGACCAATTACTTAAGGGGTTAGAACCTTATAAGAATTTAAATTCATTCTTCACCATTCATTATATGATAAGACTGCAGGCAGAGCTTAAATTATACAAGTATAGCTTATACAAAAAGCTAGGTCTATGCTTAGCACAAAAATTTAGCTAACGGCGAGGCAAGTTTCTGAGCCAAAAGCTCCTGGGGAGCTTATAGGATAGGCAGTGGTCTGTCGTGGTTCAGAGTTTGTAGGGGTATATTTTGTATTTGCCTGTAAGAATATGTCAGCAAATATGGGCTTATACAAATGAGTTAGCAATTCTGTGCCAGAGCTCGGGCTGTGGGCCTCTTTTTTGTATGAAAGCTAATACTTGTTACGGGCAGCTTTTTTTCTTCTTGTGAAAGCTTATACTTCTGCACACATATAAAGGTCAGCCTGCATTGTGGGTAACTAATGGTTGAACTTCGGTGTTATACCCAACGTCTGTAATGTCTATGCCCATGGGCACAGACAATAAAAAACAAAGAATTTTAACAAATACCACCATAAATATTTGAAAAATGAAAACATCTGAAAAAAAAAAAAAAAAAACTTCTATTTTTAGGTTTACAATTTATTTTTAAATAATTACTAAGCAAGTCAATGGGTGATAGTTGTGCAGATATGCGACACAAAAAATCTACATCTGAAAATGTTGTCTGCTTAAATTTTTAGCAAACTTTTTAAAAATATTTTTGCATACAGGCAAACAGTATGGGCCAGAAGCAGTCTGATCTAGGTCCACACCGTTTACAAAAAATTACTTTAAGGTAATCAATCGGCAGACGTCACAGCAGACGATAATGGTCGTGATTGGCATTTATGGGTTACCTGTGATATTCTGCCACGAAGTTGAACATTCGTCTCCATGACAGGACATCAATCAAAGTTTCATTAACCATACAAGATATTTATTTATCTGTGACACTGCTTGGTGACAGCATAACATCCCAGATAAGAGAGGGTTTCCACACATTTTTTTAATTCTACAGAAAAAATGTTGTGGGTACTCATTAGAAGCATCTCAATGAGGCACTACAACACACATTTTCATGCAGAAATACGAAAAATACCAGTAATGTACAGATGAAGAAAACTTCCTTTTATGGAGGTATGCAAGTGCCACTCACTGAGTTGTGAAAAAGACTGGAATTTCTACATAATCCATATATTTTTTTTTTAAATTTTGGAATAAGTCTTCAATGCTATATCCAAAACCATAACCTGCACGGGCCTCAGTTGCCTAGTAGGTAAGAATGCTGTCTTTAATCATTAGGTCTCTCACTGCTGTGGTTCGAGCCTGGCTCAGGTGACATGTGAGACGCTAAGTTCTGCAAAAGAAGGTCAGGTGATTTTTCTCTGGGTACTCCGGTTTATGCCCACCTGATAAACGATTGGCTGGAAATAAGTGAAATAAACTTTGAAGGACCGCAAAACCATAAAACCCCGATGAATACGATTATAGAGGTTTACAGGTATTACGCCATTTCGAACTGGAAACCCCAAAAATGGGTAACTGGCAAACAGTGCAGAACTAAATCAAACATCGCAGAATGTGGTGCCTGATCAGGGACTACACTGTTTGCCAAAAGTTCAGCAATTGTACACACCCAAAGTTTGAAATGGATACCTTCTATATATAAGGAAGATTCCATTTGGTATAATAAGGGTTATTAAAGATAAATTTTACCTGCAGGGAACATCACAAATGACACGGTCATAACCTATCTTGTTCCGGGGAGTATTCTGAAAAAAAAAAATATGAAAGAAACATGTTTTAAATGAAGTACATATTTTTTGCCAATCTTTTCAAAAAGGAGACAATTTCTGAAGCTTTTTGTCTGATTTTAACGTACAGTAAAAGTCCAATATTAAGACCACCGTTGGGACTGTTCAAAAGTGGTCTTCAAGACCACTTTTGAACAGTCCCAAAGGTGGTCTCTTAATAGGAGACACTGGGTGTAGAAAACACAAAGAAAGAATAACTCAAACCATCTTAATAAGCTTTTAAAAGCAGATTTAGTCTTAATTTTTGGTGGTCTTAATAGCGTAATTTTACTCTATTTATTATTAAAGCAATACAAGACAAATGATAAAGTCTACAATATGTTAAAGGATTAGAACAGAAGCCACATGTAGCTTATGAAGTTCATCTCCTAACAAATGGAATTAATAGGATTTACATTCCTGTCAACTCGTCATTTTGGAGGTGTTGCTTCCAATTTTGTAGGACTTTTACCCAACATTGAGATGCAACATTCAAGCCCTACCTCCCAAAGAAACTGCTACGGTTTAGGGAATAGTCTGAATTACACCTCTTTGCCTGGGCAGGCTTAGACCTAGGTAATGGTGACACGATTAATCGTATAATCGATTAATCGATCGATAAGTTCAACAAAAATGATTATCATTTCTGATTTGCTTTTAATCGATTACTTGATAGGTACAATTTACTGCCCAAATTTATGCCTAAAATAGCTGGATGAGTGGCAAACAGTGCAGACCCTGATGAGACGCCGCATTATGCGGCGTCTCATCTGGGTCTACACTGTTTGCTCAGGCCTATCTGTTCAAATATACATATGATAAAGTGCAACATATGGTAACAGTCATGCTCAGAAAAAAGCCAGACAGGTAAAATTATGACAAAGACCCTTAGCGATTACTAATCGATTATCAATCGCAATGACGGGACTGATGATCGATTATCTTTTCAGCTCCGATTAACCAGCGCTAGACTTTCTAGGCGGTTTGCCAGTACTCAATTAGGTCAGTTTCAGCTCTCACCTAAGCACCATGCAGCCCAATCTATTTCTTCATGTTCCAATGGGCGGAGGCGAAGGCAAATTGATAGAAATCTACCCGTATTAAGCAATCACCTGTCTTAGGCAACCATTTCGTTGGTATGTTTGCTTAGCATAGGTTTGAATGTACACATTTTCTTTATTTTTTGTTTAGAAACGTATGTGTTGGGTACGTATGTATTGTAGAGTTGCCTTGTCAGTTCTAATGAGTACTCACAAACCCATGTTTTAATGGAGAAGGAAAATTTTTCTCCAAAATATCCTTAATATTCCTATTTATCCTAACTCTGCAAACAGACAGAGTACAGGTCCTGCATCAAGTAAACAAGTCCATGAAATAAAGACCCCCTAAACCCCACTTTATGTAGAGATAACTGGGGTTTACTGGGGTAAACATTATTTTCCTTATTTCTGCTCCAAGAGATAGGTTGTGGGTACTCGTTAGAACCGCCTCAATGAGGCAGTTCTAACGAGCACCCAAAACCTATGTTTGGAGCATAAATAAGAAAAATATCACAAATTTTCATCAGAAAAATTACCTTTTTTTGAGGTGTGAAAAATGCACTATATCACATGGATGTGTTATTGTAATGGAAGGGCACAAAATTGACATACCGGTTCAGCCATATACAAGTCTGGGAATGCTCGAGCATCCTTGCTTAGGAAGAGACTGTTGGATCCCTGTGTCCATCGCCACTGGAATTTGTTAGGATCTGTGTCATTCAGCACCAGGAAACCATCTAAGACAAACAAATTTTGGTACAACCCAGTGAACAATATTCATGTAATAAAACTAGTCAGTTTTCCTATCAAGAAGGGGTGTCTTTTCCATGCCTAAAAGACCCCTTATCCTGCTGATCACGACCACCTCTACCTTTGCAAACAGTGTAGATCCAGATCTGATGGCTTCTTCATGATCAGGATCTTCACTGTTTGTAATACAGTTCGTGAACAGAAGAAATACATTACTTTAAATAAAGTCGGAAATGATTGTGGCTAAATAACTTTTTTCAGTGGAATAAGGGTCAAATAGTCATTTTGAACAGAATATAGGAAGAAATAAAAAAACAAAATCTAAAGCATGAAATCAAGAAAAAATCAAACTCCAAAAGCCCGAAATCCTGCAAATGCCTGAAAAATATGAGGCCTGATGCAGTGTATATTCTTTCATCTGGAGCATTGTATCAAACAGTGGAAAGAATGACTCTGTGGGAAATTTTGACTTTAACATCCCACCAACCACTACAATCATATGGAGACGGGACCTCCATTTAATGACTCATCTGAAAGTCTGCAGATGCCCTGGTTTAATTTATGAGGCAAGTAGCTTACCACTACACAATAGACTTCTAGAAATTTCGGTAGAAAATAATTCCACTCTACCATATTTACCCTATGTATTTGGACAGACATCAAGGTCTACAATGTTTGCTACTCATCCAGCTATTTACAGACAAAACTTCGGGTAGCAAATTGTACTTTTTTCAAACTAGGAGTTTGAGGTGTCTGAATATTTAGGGCAAATACTGAACTATAAAATCAAAGTATCATTAAAATAAAATACATTTCTAAACAGAAAAAAAAAACCTATGATTTACATCCTCTGTTTACTGGATGCAACAAAATATTCAGTCAATAGTGATCGAGGAAATGATCAATGGGACACACTACAACCTCTTAATAGCACTTTGTTGGGGTCCAAAGCAGAAACCATTTTAGTTAAAGAGCAATTACAAAGAAATTTTAAAATTCTTAGTATGAAGCAGGATGAAAGCAGACATACATGTAAGGAGGGTCATTTTATTGAAAACCGCATGAAAAAATTCCCATCCGTTCCAAAGTTATGCGCATTTATATTTGATACATGTCTATTTTCCTCTGAGAGTAGCCTCCCCTGAAATATCTTTGATTTTAACCCACAATGCAATATTCTGTGATGTCATAGTGGCTTTAAACTTTTTAAAAATAATTTTAAACTACCATATTTTCCATTTTGCAGTTGCCTAATAAAGTTTTCTCATGCCCTTTGATTACTGTGTATCTTGTTCATAATTTAGGATAGAAATGAGATTTCAAAATTCAAGCTTAAATTTACAATTAAAGTATTTTTTAAAAATGTTTAAAACTACCATTTTAATTCAAAATTTCATTCCAACTAGCTAATGTAAGTGTTTTTACAAGCCTTTTGAATAGTTCATTAAGTTCTGTATGTTATATCATCCTCTTACTAAAATAGAAACTTGAATTTAAATTATTTTAAAAAATATTTAAAATTTGAATTTAAGGTTTGCAATTGAAAATTTGGGAAAACTTGTTTAGCATATCAGTTGAAATCAGTTTAAATAATTCAAATAGGTGATTTTACAGTTCCTTAGGTCTATAAAACACAAGGTATTTCATATTTAAAAAGTTTAAAAATTTTAATGTGCATCTATGACATCATAGAATACCTCATGAATATTAATGAGGCAGTCTGAAGCTGCTCTGTTTCCATGAAATATTTCACACTTCAAATTGTAATATCTTGGAAACTAATAAAGATAATTTGATGCGGTTTTCGCTCTTCGATTCCTATAATCAATGTCTTTTTAAATTTAATGGATTTCTATACCTTTGTATATGACCTTTAAACGACTGTTATAGTCAAACAAAAATGTATAGATTATATAGAAAAATGATCATGGTCATTTTTCTATATAATCTATATATTTTCGAGATATTCCAACCATGTTATATTAACGGGCCTAGAGCGCCGACTCTTGATCATTAGGTCTCTCACTGCTGTGGTTCAAGCCTCGCTCGGGCCACATGTGAGACACCAAGTTCTGCAACTTAAGGTCAAGTGGTTTTTCTCCGGGTTCTCCGGTTTTCGCCCAATTCTGATTAACGATCAGCTTGATACGAGTGAAATCTTGTTTGTTTGTTTGATTTGGGGTTTATCGTCCCCGTCAACACTGTAAAGGTCATTTTGGAGATGTTGCTTCCAATTTTGTCTGACTTTTACCCGACACTGAGATGAAATGACATCTCAAGCCCTGTCGCCCAATGAAACCAATAGTGTTTATAAGCATGGACGGTCCGCCTTGCACAGCAGTTCCTGGACAGGCTTAGATCCTCTAAGCGAATACTAGTACTAGTGTGCGGGCCGGATTCAGCTCTGCGTGGAAGCATCATGCAGCCCATATATTTCTTCAAGCCCCTATGGGCGTGGGCTGGAAAAATCTTGAAAGGGCCATAAAACCCAAACAAAAAAAAAAAAATGTTATATCCAAAATGATGTTAGACCAAAGCATGTTATAGCAAGGTTGTGGTATAAAATTTCAGCTACTTTTGCATGGGAACTTTGGCATTTCTTCTTTGCTTTCTGGAAAGCAAAGAAGAAATACAAAAGTTCCCATGCAAAAATAGCTGAAATTTTATACCACCCAGAAAGCAGAGAAGAACTAGAATTTGTTTTTCTACAAAAACACAGATGTCTCCCCCGTTTTTGACTGCTAAGTATAACCTTGACATTGGAGGTATTGAGCTGGGTCTTGTGTGCAACACATCATCTAATGAAGATGAACATTTCTGCATAGTAACTTTAAAAATGTTCATAGAAAAATAAAAAAGTTATTGGCCTTAAACAAAAAAACCCCTTTTTAACCTTTGACCTCTAAGTATGGCCTTGACCTTTGTGGTACAACACATCGTCTCATGATGGTTAACATTTCTGCCAAGTAATTTCATAATCCATCAAAGAATAAGGAAGTTATTGACTGTCCTTTTTTTTACCTTTGACCTCTAGGTATGACCTTGACATTGGAGGTATGGACCTTGGTCTTGCACATGACTCATGGTCCAACTTTCAAGCCTCTAGCTCCAACAGTTTTTGAGATATCTTGCTGACAAGATTTTATTAAAAAAATTCAAAGGGCAATAACTCTTGAAAGGGGCATAATCTGGATGAGAAAAAAAATACGTGTCAGCTTATTTTCCATTAGAAATGCATATATGAAATTTCAAAACCATAGCATACACAGTTCTAAAGTTATGCTATGCATCACCTTTAGGATTCATTACAATGGGCACAAATTACCAAAATGACAAAGGGCCATAACTCGCAAAGTATTTTTCGGAATTTTGTCAAAAGTTAATCAGTTCATCTACTCATCACCACCAATATACTCAACAACTTTCAAGGCTCTAGCTCCAATAGTGTTTGAGATATTTTGCTGACAAGATTTTATTTCAAAGGGCAATAACTCTTGAAAGGGGCATAATCCGGACGAGAAAAAAAATACGCATCAGCTAATTTTTCATGAGGAACCCATATGTGAAATTTCAAAACCATAGCATACACGGTTCTAAAGTTATGCTATGCATCACTTTTAGCATACATTACAATGGGCACAAATTACCAAAATGACAAAGGGCCATAACTCACAAAGTATTTTTTGGAATTTTGTCAAAAGTTAATCAGTTACTACTCATCACCACCAATATATTCACCAACTTTCAAGCCTCTAGCTCCAATAGTTATTGAGATATCTTGCTGACAAGATTTTATTAAAAAAATTCAAAGGGCAATAACTCTTGAAAGGGGCATAATCCTGATGAGAAAAAAAATACTCGTCAGCTTATTTTCCATCAGAAATGCATATATGAAATTTCAAAATTATAGCATACACCGTTCTAAAGTTATGCTATGCATCACTTTTAGCATACATTACAATGGGCACAAATTACCAAAATTACAAAGGGCCATAACTCACAAAGTATTTTTCAGAATTTTGTCATAAGTTAATCAGTTCATCTACTCATCAAGATTTATTAAAAAAAATTTCAAAGGGCAATAACTCTTGAAAGGGGCATATTCCGGACGAGAAAAAAAATGCGCGTCAGCTAATTTTCCATGAGGAATCCATATATGAAATTTCAAAACCCTAGCATACATGGTTCTAAAGTTATGCTATGCATCACTTTTAGCATACATTACAATGGGCACAAATTACCAAAATGACAAAGGGCCATAACTCACAAAGTATTTTTCGGAATTTTGTCAAAAGTTAATCAGTTCATCTACTCATCACCATCAATATAATCACCAACTTTCAAGGCTCTAGCTCCAATAGTTTTTGAGATATGTTGCTGACAAGATTTTATTAAAAAAAAAAAAAATTCAAAGGGCAATAACTCTTGAAGGGGGCATAATCCGGATGAGAAAAAAAATACGCGTCAGCTAATTTTCCATGAGGAATCCATATATGAAATTTCAAAACCCTAGCATACACGGTTCTTTAGTTATGCTATGCATCAAAAGCGTAATGGACGGACGAACAGACGAACGAACCAGAACCAATATGCCCCTCAAACTTTTTCAAAGTTGGGGGCATAATAAGAAAGTTATTGACAGAACACAAAAAAGGCCCTTTTTTACCTTTAACCTCTATGTATGACCTTGACCTTTCAGGTTTTAAACTGGGTCATGCGTGCAACACATCATCTCATGGTGGTTAACATTTCTGCCTAGCAATTTCAAAATCCATCTAAAAATAAGAAAGTTATTGACCAAACACGAAAAAAGGCCCCTTTTTTACTTTTGACCTCTATGTATGACCTTGACATTTTAGGTACCAAACTGAATCATGCATGCAACACATCGTCCCATGATAGTTAACATGTTTGCCAAGTAACTTCAAATTCTATTTAAAAATAGGCAATTGACAAAACCCGAAAAAAGGCCCCTTTTTTTACATTTGACCTCTAAGTATGACCTTGACCTTTGAGGTAACAACCTGGGTCATGCGCGCAACACATCGCCTTATATTGGTTCACATTTCTGCCATGTGATTTCAAAATCCATCTCAAAATAAGAAAGTTATTGACCAAATACGAAAAAAAGGCCCACTTTTTTACCTTTGACCTCTAAGTATGACCTTGACCTTTGAGGTACCGACCTGCCTCATGTGCACCACACATCGTCTCATGATTGTTGATAATTATGCCAAGTAATTTTACAATCCATCTCAAAATTAGAAAGTTATTGACCAAATACGAAAAAAAGGCCCCTTTCTTTACCTTTCACCTCTAAGTATGACCTTGACCTTTGAGGAACCGACCTGCCTCATGAGTACCACACATCGTCTTATGGTTGTTAATAATTATGCCAAGTAATTTTTAAATCCATCTCAAAATAAGAAAGTTATTGACCAAATACGAAAAAAAGGCCCCTTTTTTGACCTTTGACCTCTAAGTATGACCTTGACCTTTGAGGTACCGACCTGCCCCATGCGCACCACACATCGTCTTATGGTTGTTAATAATTATGCCAAGTAATTTTAAAATCCATCTCAAAATAAGAAAGTTATTGACCAAATATGAAAAAAAGGCCCCTTTTTTGACCTTTGACCTCTAAGTATGACCTTGACCTTTGAGGTACCGACCTGCCTCATGCGCACCACACATCGTCTAATGGTTGTTAATATTTCTGCCGAGTAATTTTAAAATCCATCAAAAAATAAGAAAGTTATTGACCGGACATGATTTGCCCATACATATATACATACCAACAAACTTCCAAGGGAGATAATTCAAAAAGTATAAATGCGAGAGTTATGGTTCTTGCGCACTGCACGTCGTCTAATGCTGATTAATATTTATACGAAGTTTCGTGACGATAGCTCTAACGGTTTTCAAGTTACAGAGCGGACACGAAAGTGTGACAGACGGACAGACGGACAGACAGACAGACAGACGGACAGACAGACGCCCGGGGGAAAAACAATATGTCTCTCCGAAAAAAAATTTTTCGGGGGAGACATACATACCAAAGTTCCCATGCAAAAATAGCTGAAATTTTATACCGCAACCTTGCTATAACACATTTTTGGTATAACATCATTTTGGATATAACATAATTCCAATAATCAGAGCCCTTCCAAAGAAGGTGTTTGCTCACACCACTCTGCTTCTTTGCATAATTTTTCCAACAGGAGTAAGGGAGTGTGCGAGATAATCATTTTTCTTTCTAATGAAATTCCTGCCTCTCATGAATTTGTACATATCAACTTCTTTTAAGAATTGAACAGCCATAGCAGGGTGACCAACTGCTTGGAATTTTGCAAAACATTTTCATCCAGCCAGAATCCCCAAAATTATTTTCAACTGCCTTGAATGTACAAAACTCCTGTAAACATTTTCAACATTGTTAACTTTGTTTAAATATTCTTATGAGAAATTGCTTTTTGGGCTCATTAGTATAATTGGTGCCTCCTATTTGCTGTGTACAGTCCAAAAAATATTTCGGGGGGAAATGGTTGGCCTGCCATAGTATGTAGTATTCAGACATAGAAAACGGCACCAATGCATCAAAATTTACCTGGTAATTTATTGGGGTCTGAGTAGAGCTGTTCAGAAATCATGGCTGCCATAAAACCTGGGGCTGCACACAGGTCCAGGATCTAAAATTAAACACATAACAATAGTAGGATCATTAGAAAACTCACTAGCCATTTACAAACAACGAAGATGCTGATCAGCCTGAACATGTGCATGGTATAGAGGATCTTACATGAGTGTCCATGTATTATTGAATTTATTAAACGAGTTGAGGAAAAGGGATAAAATGCAAGGCTTTGCCGAGCATTTTATCCCTTTTCCTCAATGAGTTTAATAAATTCAATAATACATGAGCACAAATGCAAGATTCTATTTATCATATGACATTTAAAACGCATTTTATTCACGGCTGTTTACAAAAATATCAATATTCTGCCATTAGTAAACGGGACGTCCTTAAGGCACGTACATGTAACGTTACGGGACGTATCTAGCTAATTTGCATATTTATTCCACAAGTGGATTATCGAAAATATTACATGGCGTTATTTGGAAGCAACGTCTCCAAAATGACCTTTACAGTGTTGACGGGGACGTTAAACCTCAAATCAAACAAACAAAACAAACATGGCGTTATTACACTCTCAGACGCGATGTCATATGATATGAATATCAGTTTCTCAGTCTTCACTGCTTGGGAATTGCAATATTTTTAAGTGATACAATGTCACACTCAAAGCCACCATCAAAGACTTCAACATACCAACAGTCATGTTAACAGCTTGCAAAGAGCCGAGTGAAAGAATGCTAGTGAATATGAGGAAATAGAGGTTATTTGATTTTTACTACATTACGAAAACACGCCTATATAATTTTGACCCCCTTGAACCCCACGTTTATATGGTAAAACTGGGGTTTCCAGGGGTAAACCTTATTTTCTTATTTCTGTTCTAAAATATAGAATGTTGGTACTCGTTAGAACTGCCTCGATGAGGCGGTTCTAACGAGTACCCACAATCTATATTTGGGCGGAAATAAGAAAAATATCACACTTTTTCATCTTAAAAAGTTTGTTTTTTTTGGTGGTTATGTTTACAACGCATTTGTATAGGCGTGTTTTCATAAAGTTGAGTGTTAGATCAAATTTTAATGCTTCAAAACAGCAATATTTAGCTTCACTGATCGCGCCACTCACCCATGGAGAAAACTAACTTTGTTCCTCAACAGTTCGCTTCAATTTAGTGGTATCCAACGTGTTAATTAAAATATTATAAAACATACAGTAAAGTGCAGCAATAATTTACACTGAACCAAGATAAATTTCTTTGTAGTCCAAATTTTACCACTTAAACCAGGGATTTTCCTAGTGCAACTTTGGGGCCGGTAAACGGCCCCTATTTTTCCCAATTAAGAGACAGATAGTCCTAAATTTTATAACAAATTTCCCAATATCTGATGTGCTACATTTGGATAAAAAATTCATGAAAATTGAACCGAAATTGATGAAGTTACAGCTGATTTTAATTCCCAACTATAAATATTAGCGAGCTGTTTTTCCCTAACCCAGTGGCCCCTGATTCTGAAGGGTAGGAAAATCCCTGTAAACTAATGAGTAGTATAATTCATAATTTACACCACAACTTCTTTAGAACTCTATTGTTGGGGTAACCAAAGCAGACACCATGTAATAGGTAAACAGCCAGGTTATAGTCAAACAAAACTATAGAACTTAATAGATAAATGGTCATTATCTCTATATAATTTTGGGATCCATTATATAATTTTGAAATCTGCCATATAATTTTGTGATACATCTTCACTAGGGCTGGCTAATCGGAGCTGAAAAGATCATTGCCATCGATAATCGATTAGTAATTATTGAAGATTTGGTCATAATTTTACCCGTCTGGCTTTCTTTCTGAGCATGACTTGGACCATATGCTGTACTTTGCCATGTGTATTTGAACAGACAGGCCTGAGCAAACAGTGTTGACCCAGACGAGACGCCGCAAAATGCAGCGTCTCATCTTGGTCTGCACTGTTTGCCACTCATAAAGCTATTTGTGGCGCAACTTTGGGTAGTTAATTGTACTTAACAAATAATCGATTTCAAGCAAATCAGTAATGATAATCATTTTTGTGAAATTTATCGATTAATAACGATTATCCGATTAATCATGCCAGCCTTAATCTTCACACCATGTTGTATTGAAAAACATTATTATGAACAGTGTTGAACTGTGATAAAAATGGCTAAGTGTATGTAATAGCTATGTTTTTTTATCAATCTTTAACCATGTTATATCCAAACTCCTGTTTTGGCTCTTATCCTGTTGTTCACGACAACCCCTAACTTTGCAAACAGTGTAGATCCAGATCAGATGGCTTCTACTGATCAGGACCTACACAGTGTGTGAACTAACAAATATCTTATATCAAGTAATTTGATTGGTTGATAATCAGCAATGGGGATGGCTTAATTAATCTATGCAGCAGGAAAAAGGTTCATACAGAGACCGTCATGTGCTTCATTGGATGAATAATTTAAGGACAACAATATAATAAGGCCTACCTTGTGATTTGGTTTAAAGTCCATGAGTAGAACTGGCAGCATGGAGGATATATCTTGACGCAGGACATGAAACTGAAATCAGTTGAAATGTGAACTGAAATATGCGCATGACAAAACCTACAATTTTGTTTGTTTGTTTGATTTGAGGTTTACCGTCCCCGTCAACACTGTAAAGGTCATTTTGGAGACGTTACTTCCAATTTTGTGGGACTTTTACCCGACATTGAGATGAAATGACATCTCAAGCCCTGTCGCCCAATAAAACCAATAGGGTTTATTAGCATGGACAGTCCACCTCGCACCGCGGTTCCTGGACAGGCTTAGATCCTCTAAACGGTTTACCAGTACTAGTGTGCGGGACAGAATCAGCTCTGCGTGGAAGCATCATGCAGCCCATATATTTCTTCAAGCCCCTATGGGCGGGGGCCAAGCTGAAATATGAGCATGACAAAACCTACAATAAGACCCGTGCTATGGTCGACGACTCAGTTCTGACGACCAGTCAGGTCAGCCCGGTAGGAGCATTCTCTTGTTGCCCTATACAATTTTCTTTTTTTGTTTCTTTCAAATACCCAATTGAAATTTCCTGACAAGCTTTGATACCTAATTGAAAATTGAAATACCCTATTGAACTGAAAATGTGTGGGTATAGTACCTAATTGGTGAAAAGCTTATCTAGGGTGCTGGGTATAACAATTAATTTCAGTTACCGGTGGAGTTTAAATGTACAAACTGTTACATTTAAATCTTGAAGAAGCCTGTCCTCAGACCATTGAAGGTAAAAATTATGTTGTTTCAGAGTTTGATGACCCAGTCAATACTATTACTGCCATGTTGAGTCTGTCAGTTAAAGTAACTACACTTTTCTCCAGAAGACTTACCCAGCCTAGACAGTTAACCGCTACCACAGGAACAGAGACAGTTGGGTATTTTGTGACAACTGAAAGCAGTTTCCTTTTTTTCATATATACCTATGCTGTGGGTATTCATTAGAACTGCCTTGTTTTTCTCACAATATGGCTCATGTCAAAGGGGAGGGGTGAAAAACAGACAAATGCTGCTTTCTAATGCAGTAAAATTCCTATATTAAGACCAACTTTGGGACTGTTCAAAATGCTTTTAAATGCTTCTTAATTGTGGAATTTCACTGTCTCACATTGTCCCTTAAAAATGCATCAAACTTTAACAGCCCCCGCCCATCAGGGCTTAAAGAAATAGATGGGCTGCATGATGCTTCCACAAAGAGCTAAAATCGACCCGCACACTAGTACTGGTAAAACGCTTGAAGGATCTAAGCCTGCCCAGGCAAAGCGGTGCGAGGCGACCCGTCCAATTGGTTTCATTGGGCAGCAGGGCTTGAGATGTCATTTCATCACAATGTCGGGTAAAAGTCCCACAAAATTGGAAGCAATGTCTGCAATATGACCTTTACAGTGTGTTGATGGGGACGTTAAACTTCAAATCAAACAAAGCATCAAACTTTAAAATGAGAAATCAGATACCTTTCTTTGGCAATACACCATATACTTATTAACCCATTTAGTACCGGAAACCCCAAAAGTTGTAATTTGGCAAACAGTAAAGGCCCAGATCAGACAAGTCATTAAGACCACTTTTGAACAGTCCCAAAGGTGGTCTGTTTGCAAGTGTTATGCCATTTTCTGACAACCCTAAATTTTGAATTGGACTCCTTCCATATATTAGGAGGAAAATTCCATTTGGTAAAAAAATGGTTAACTACACCATTTACTGTATGGGCCCCATCAAGCGATTTTGGTACTTATCGCCTATGCGAGCAGCGAAGGTTCAGGCGAGCCTGCGCATCCCCGCAGTCTCGCCAGAACCTTCGCTGCTCGCTCATACAAGCAGTTAATCAAGAGGAACCTTCAGACAGAAAGCCATATCCCCGGCCCCTCTGAATGGCTGGGCATGCGCAGTTAAAATTTGTCACGACGGAATGCTCGAAGACAAAAGTTCGCTTGGCGGGGCTCGTATCATGAAACTTACCCCAACAGTCTCTGAGAGAAGCAGGTCATTAAAAGTACGTAGAACATCTTTTTTCTTCATATCACTGCTGGAAAAATTGGCACGCCAGCCATACTCATTCGGGTACCTGTAACAGTATTGATAGAAATTAGGGACTCAATCACAACTGAAGAAGAGCTTGCCAGCTGTGCAATAGGATCAGTTCACACACATACCGGTATATGATCACGCATACCACACCTACAAGGATGTATGAGGTGCTGGGGCATCAAGCCACTCTTACCCATAGCTGATTAGCAACAGGTAAGGTATTTGATGAACTGAAGGGTACTTAACCTTATTTTTCAATAGAAACCTGTTGTGGGTATTCATTAGAACCACCTCAGCGAGGCGGTTCCATTTCATATACACAACACAGGTTTTATGAAGAATTGAAAAACAAAAAAACTTTTAATAATTATCAAATACCCACCTTATCTGTTGCTATGTTACCAATCTTAGCTATATATTCCATGGGCAGCCTGGAGGCTGTGTGGCTGGGCAGGCGGAACAGAGTCTTTGCTGGTAACACAGGTTTCTTCAGGAGCCAGCTGTTCAAAACTAACGACGTTGTTAGTTAACGTATCGTTAAAACTTTGAAAGATAAAGCATATCCGGACTCAGCAGGACAAGGGTTAAAAGAGTACCCACATGTTTTCATGCAGAAATAAACAAAATATCAGCACTTTTAAGATGAAACTAGAGCTGTCAGTGAAACTGACTAGGGCCCCGGCAGCGCTATCAGAGGAGTAGGAAAATGTTGAAAATTTGTGGACGGACAGACAGACGGATGGACAGAGTGATTACTATAGGGCACCCACACTTTCAGTGTGGGGCCCTAATAAGTGCCTTATCTTGAGCTATGAGTCCAAAACTGTGTTTGTCATTGTTTTACAAACTTCAAGGGAAATATCTATGCAATACCTACCAAGGCAGACTTGACACCTCCAGTGAATTGTCATCTAGTTCAACCTCCTCAATTTTCGGGATGTATTTTTCTTTGATGAGGTCCCTTATCGTATCAGACTGGCTGCAATAAATAAAGACATCAGCTTTCGTGAGGTAAAAATCTACAATTATTGATATCAGTATTCGACTAAAAATTAGAATTTTAAATTTATATCAGACTAGAAAATATCAACTATTAAGTGGTTAAAAAAAAAAACAAAAAAAAAACAGCAAGTGACCAGGGGTAATAAATTTTTATATTTCATGATCCAGAAAGGAGTTCAAAAGATGCAGACTGAAAGGCAAACAGTGTAGACCCCGATCAGACTGCCACTTCATGAGCAGTCCGATTTGGGTCTGCAATGTTTCTTAGGCCTATCTGTCCCAATACTTAGGATGATTATGGTACAGAAGAATGAAGAGTTAGTCAGAAGAATTGCCCCCCTTGTAAGAATGCAGAAAATATCTTATCTGCATCCATTCATCTTTACTTTTCATTAACTATTCACGCCATTTTTTAAACAAACAAAATATGGAATGACCGATCACAGCAACAATAGATAGATAGATAGAAAGAAAAGGACATTTATTTTTATATTCCGAATTAGCCCGCTCATATTTCTGAATATTCAAACCCAAATTTATATAATACAGACATAACAAAAGAACTAAACTTGAGGTCAAATAAGAGCTGATTTGTATTGAAAAACCAATTAAGGATGACTGCACAAGCATTGGTGATAATCACCGTTCCGCTTGTTGAGCAGCAATTACATCATCCGTCTTTGTTGCCCATTTCTTAATTGATCAACCATGACCGCAAAGTCAGTCAGGTGATTAGATTTAACACCGGGTATTCCATTGCGTTGTGCGGGACAGAAATAATATTCTTCACCCACTGGTTAATATTCAACCTTGCTGCACCTTTTTAGGAGGCGGAGCCAAGTTGTTGACATGTGTCGATAATAAAACAACCTCCATTTTTGCTAATGTGATTAATAGTCAAGGTCTTAATTATCGGGTGACTGGAAAAAAATGGGTGAAATACACATGTCAGTAAACGGCTTAAGTCGGCAATGAAAGGATGGGGCTTTCTTTTTCTTTTTTATATATATATAATTTTTTTTTTTGCCACTAGTTTTCGTCAAATGACACAGATTTGCGCCAGATTTATTTTCTTTTCACAATTGGCAACTTTGGCGACCGCTAATGCGAACCCTGGATAGAGAGTTATGAGCCATCCCATCAGGATTAACATTGTTTGCCATGATCCTGTATCTGACTATTCACCATATTTGCTGGCTCCCAGCTTGCACATTGTCAATATTGGAAAAACAGGTAAGCAGACCACCCTGACCTTTTAAGGTCAAGGGGGTCTGGTTACCTGTTTTTCCAACACTGATAACCTTCAGACTAGGAACCAGCAGATAATGCAAATAAGGTGAATTGACTAAACCTCCTATTTACAAGTACATACATGTCCAAATACAGATTGGAGTTCACTTCAGAAACTAGAGGTAAAAGGATTTAAGGGGAATGGGAAGACGTGGCAGATTCGTCTGCCTTTTTTCAAAGGGAGAAAACTTTTGGGACTTCCTGTTCGATTTTCTATAAGCCCTGTGCCACTGAACAAGGAGTCTACTCTTAAAGGAAAGAATTTGCTCTTTAAGAGTTGACCCCTATCGACGCGCGAGATAAAAATACTTTGGCAGGAGTTGCCTCCCCTGAATTTGTATCCATTCCCCTTAAAACCTCCATTATTGAATCAAGAAAAGGCGGTTAGTTTTACCTTACGACCCCTTTTGTTGCTTCCAGGAAGTTGTTACAGACGCGGTTCTGTCGGCATATTCGGAATGACAGTGGCATAGGGGTCAACAAAGCAGTAAGCATTTCCTGAAATTCATCTTCTGGAACCAGTTCAATGCCCTGAAAAAATAAGGGAAATGAGTGCAACTGACAACTGATTTGTTTCTTTGAATTGAGGTTTCACGTCCCAGTCAACAACATTTAGGTAATTGTGGATTTTGTGGGACTTGTAATGGGTTAAAACTGAGTTTATAAGCATGTCTAGTACTCTACCCTAAAAGGAAAGAATATGCTTGAAAGAAGCAAATGCTTTTCTCCACCGTAGGGAATACAAAAGCTGTTTAGCTTGGAAGAACAGCAAAAAATTATGGTTATGTAACGGATACAAGTACATGTTAACTATTCATTTAAGCCACACCCATTTCTGTCTATCAACCAATGAAATAACTTATGTTATTTATTGCTACAAATTCATAAACTGAATGCCAAACAGTGTAGCTCCTGATCAGATGGCTTCTTCTGATCTGGATCTACACTGTTTGCAAAGATAAGGGTTGTCGTGAACAGCAAGATAAGGGTTAAAAGTTCTGATTCCATTTTTTTCTTCAAATTGGAGTTTTGGAAGTAGAATGGCTTGTTTGTTTGTATTCAGATTTTACATCCCCTTGAACACTATTTAGTTTATTTTGGAGATGTTGATTCTGATTTTTTTGGACTTTTACCTTACCCTGAGGTGAAATTACACCTCAAGCACTACCACCAAAAGAAAATGCCAGGGTTTAATGGAGGGTGGGGCTCCCAACACTTTTCCTTGGCAGGACAGGTTATGCCATTAACCCTTTTTGTACCAAATGGAATCTTCCTCCTTATATATAGCAGGACTCCCATTTCGAAGGTTGTGTTTTCTTCAAAATTTGTTAGGAAAATGGCTGAACTTTTGCAAACAGAGTAGACCCTGATCAGACGCTGCGTTTTGTGGGACTTTTACAAGACAATGAGATGAAATGACTTCTCAAGCCCTGTCGCCCAATGAAACCAATAGGGTTTATAAGCATGGACATTCAGACTCTCAACGCTATGCCTGGGCAGACCTAGATCCTCTAAGCAGTTTAACAGTACTTGAGTGCAGTCGGTTTCAACTCTGCGCGGAAGCATCGTGCAGCCCACCTATTTCTTCAAGCCCCGATGGCGGGGCCAGATTTTGTTTGTTTGAATTCAGGTTTAACATCCCCATCAACACTTAAGTTAATGTTGATGTTGAACCCTGCAGGCTTCTAAAGTCCTAAACAGTTTATAGTACCGGTAGACGCAGATTGGCTGGGCGGGGCACTTCAAGTGGTGTCAATGTATGTCATATTCGCCATAAGAAGCTCAGAGCACCTCTTGTATGCTTCTTGCAAGCGGACTGAATAGCCATGCACACTATAAATTGTAGCTTTATTTGTGTTGAGTAAACAAACATGTACAGGTAATCCGGTGACTTGGTTTAATACTTTTAGTAAATAATTATTCCAAAGGCAGCCGCAGGAGCAAACGATAGCTCAACCCCACCAATCCCAACTGAATCTTTATGTTATGCCCCATCTCCCCTCCCACACCTTATCCTGAACTAATACAGTAAAATTCCTATATTAAGACCATTTTTGAACAGTCCCAAAGGCGGTCCCTGACCAGAAAACAATGTGTGAAGAAAACACGAAGAAAGAATAACTGCACCCTTCTAAATAAGCATTTCACAACCCATTAGGTCCAAATTTTAGGCGATCTTAAGAGCGGAATTTAACTGTAAAATTCCGCTATTAAGACCACCTAAAATTAAGACTAATTCTGC
Source organism: Lucinisca nassula (assembly GCA_963580285.1). Classification (NCBI taxonomy): domain Eukaryota; kingdom Metazoa; phylum Mollusca; class Bivalvia; order Lucinida; family Lucinidae; genus Lucinisca; species Lucinisca nassula. Next base: position 110,627,884 of record OY757017.1, on the reverse strand, counting down.
TTTAAAAGCTAATTTTGAAGGCTTCACTTAATTTTCCTTCATGATTTCTGCCTCCAGTTTCCTCTTGTCAGTGACCACCTTCGTGACTGTTTAAATCTGGTCTTAAAAAACACTTTTGAACAGCCCCAAAGGTGGTCTTAATAGCGGAATTTTACTGTACTTTACTTACTTTGTAATATTTGATAAAGTTTGTCATCCGACTCTCAGCATTGGCGATGGTCACCTCAGGTGGAGGCTGTACCTTCTGAAATATACAAGATCAATGAAGATGGATCTATTAAATTATCATACATGAAGCTTCAGATACTGGGCAGTAGCGAAGACAGCTAACCCTTTTCGTACCAGATGGAATCGTCCTCCTTATATATAGCATATCATCATCGCCACAACCATTTCCAAATTTAGGGATGTCTGGTCGTGTTTTCTTCAAAATCTGTTTGGAATATGACTAACCTAACTTTTTGCAAACAGTGTAGACCCTGATCAGACGCTGCATTCTGCAGTGTCTGATCTGGGTCTGCACTGTTTGCCAATTACGTGTTTTGGGGTTTCATGTACAAAATGGGTTATGGGATACATGTATTTTTTTATTTTTTTGATTTTGGTTTTATGGTCCTTTCAAGATTATTTAACTTATAAATATCACGCCCATCCTTAATCAGGTGGGCGAAAAACAGAGTACCCAGAGAAAAACCACATGTTGCAGAACGTGTGAGAGTCCCACATGTGACCTGAGCCAGGTTGAACCCATAGTGGTGAGAGACCTAATGATTAAGATTAAGAGTTAGCACTCTTATCCACTGGGCCACGGAAGCCGGTACATGTAATTTGCGTTAACCCTTATCCCGCGGAATAATTCATTTTGCCAAATCCATTTCTGTCTTTGAACCAATCAGATTACTTGATGAAAACTGAAATTTGTTCCTACAAAATCTAAACTGAATGTCAGACAGTTTAGATCCTGATCAGATTCCTTCTTTCCTCTTATCCCATAAAGATCCAATTTGTACAATAGGCTCCTGTGAGGTACCTTGTTGAATGCCTTGGCAAAATCCATGATAATCAGATCGGTCTGTTTGTGGCAATGATTAATGGCCCCATCGAGATTGCTCACTACATGTCTGTCATGGTAGAAATGCACTAGATGACAGGCGATTTTCTACTATTCCTCAGGGGCCGAAAAAGGGCCCCATTCCCAACTGAAAATAGCCTTTATTTTTCCCAATTTAATTAAAAAATTCCCAAATGAGAGAGGAAAAAATCAACACAAAGAAACATCTTCTGAGACACTGCATTGCTAACTGAAACTTCAAACAGTCATTTCTGAAACATCAGACCAGTAAATAGTCACATAAAAAGATACATGTATGGTTGCTTGAATGTAGCAGTAATTCTTGTTCCCAAGTTCACTACTTTTGTCTTTAATTTCCCAAATTTAGTAACTTTCTTGCTATTTTTCCCCAATTTAAGTCAGGGACCTTTTCCCAAAATACCTGGATAATGCCCTGGATGAGTTTCACAAGACCTTTGGCTACTGACAATGTTGACAGTCAGCAAGAATGCTTTCAGAGGCTAGGTGATTGTTGATGTTGCTAACTAACTCTTATCTTGCTGTTCACGACAACCCCTATCTTTGCAAACAGTGTAGATCTAAAGAAGCCATCTGATCAGGATCTACAGGCCTCATACTGTTCTATGCCTGAAAGGCCCCGATTTTGCAGCCTTAACCCTTATCCTGCTGAACACGACAATCACTACCTTTGCAAACAGTGTGGATCCAGATCAGATGGCTTCTGAGAAGCCATCTGATCAGGATCTACACTGTTTGTAATGCAGTTTGTGACATGAATGAATACAGTTTATTAAGTATATTGATTGGCATTGGCTACTAGTCAGACATGGGTCTGTCTATAAATAAAGTTATTCAACAGGATAAGGGTTAAATAGTCATTTTTAACAGAATATAGAGGAAAATTCAAATTCTAGAAATCAAGAAAAAAAATCAAGTTTGAAATCCTGCAAATGCCTGAAAAATATGAGGCCTGGATCTACACTGTTTGACATTCAGTGTATGAATTTGTAGGAATAAATTACATCAAGTAATCTGATTGGTTCAAAGTCAGAGATGGGTGTGGCTAAAATGAATATTCAGCAAGAGAAATGCTAATGGATGCTCTAGTGCAACAGATACATGTGAGCGACACAGATGCAGACTTTGAGGATCAGTTTGATAAATCTTATGATTTGCAAGACTAAGTCATTCAGGTCATTACTTTTGTCATCCACCTCACTATCTGATATGACTTATAACTGAAGGTTTCAAACTTCCATGACAGAAAGTGTCAATGTTTTGTACCCTTTTTTACTGGCTTCAGCAGTGTTCCCACCCAGGTTTGTTTTTGGGGGTAAACTTACCCCCTGGGTACAAAAACTGGGGGTAAGGATCAAATTTAGGGGGTATGAAATTTTACAACGATGCAAAATGTGTGACTTGCCCATAATGCTTTGAATTTTAATAATAATAAAAAAAAAAACATTAAGGCTTTGTTATTTATTCTTTATCCATTTATCATGATGTGAAAATAACATTTATGATTGTTACAGTGTCACTGACTAATACTCATTATTCATATTTTTAGGGGTGCAACTATATACTGCGGTTTGCCAAAAATAAATATTGTACCGTGGTTCGCTTTTGCCTGTACCGGTACAAAAGCCATTTCTTTGTGTCCCTTTTTGCTCACTTCCCTCTTAAATCCGGAAAAACTCAAATACATGGTTTACTAAAATAAATACATGCTTATAATTAAAATAAATGATTGGAAAGAACTAAAGTGTAACATAATTTGGTTGTTCTTTAGCACTTGACACACATTCTGTTAAATTCTGTGTGTGTGCTTCTCACCTTTGCCCCAGGCATTTGTCACTTAGACCAAACGAAGGATTAGAACAATAAATGGTGTCTTAGATCAGATTAATTTGTTATCTGTTATAGACACATCCAAACACTACGTCATCACTCAGTAATACTATTTGCAGGGACTTACCGGTGGTGGGCAAAAACGTCTTTGGCCGTTTGTCGCTATTGTAAATGCGATGCTATTTTCTGTAAACTTGTATTTTGTTTGGAATCGAAACGACAAAATTGACCTTTAAACTTTTAAAATAGACATGTCTTAGCTAGTAATTATTGGTTTCTAGAATATTTGAAGATGTTTTGATGATAATTACCTGTTAAAATTAGACAGGTAACGAGGCGGGATGGTCTTAATTATTTGTAATAAAAATGCGCAAAACGAATGACTAAAAATGCGGAAGATGCAGGAATGAAGTCTAGAATATATTTTTCTACTCATTTAAAGTGTAATTCGATCGATTTTCTGTAACAGTCAATTAAAATATGCCCGTATTTATTAAACCTATTTACTATGTGTTTATATGGAACCAGCGGGTTTTTGCCAACCACGAAAGATCGTTATCAAAGGGAAATGTAGTTTTGCGCATGCGCAGACACAAGTAAACAAGGTCACGTGTCAAAACATTGGATCCGTCTACATCTGGGCAATCACCTGGTCACCTAGCATGCCAAGTGCTTGTCACAACTAATCAGTTGTGCAAAATCAGTGAAAGCCACAATCAACTGTGAAAAACGATAATTGTAATGCTGGTAAATGAAAAGAAAGAAAAGATGAATAGATGAATACATTTGTACATAAATAATCAAAATGTATCGCCCAAATAAATATCTAACTAGGGTTGAAAGTAAAACGCTTGGTATATTGTGATTTTAGTTAGCATGTGACCTTTTCCCGCCTTTTTAAGAGGCTGTTGTGTAACCTTTGTTTTTTTTCACTCTCCATGGGTGTAAAATTCCACTCGCCTGCTCGTATTTGCGAGTAAGTTTTAAGGCAGGGCGCGTAAGGTTCTCAAAACTGACCTTACTTTTTCTTCAGTTTTAGCACCTAAATGAAAAGTTTAGACGATAAGGGCGAGTAAGTTTGAGGGAAATTTTACACCTCTGCTCTCAGATACAACAAATGATTCAGCAATCATCAACGCATAAAATATTATGATTTTAGCGAGCATGTGGCTTTTCCAGCCTTTTTTTACCAAGGTCTCAAGTTATGTTTTTCTTTGCAAAACATCTGATTTCTTATGTTGTTTTTGGCACATTGTGATTTTAGATAGTATGTCATTTTTCCTGCCTTTAAAAAGAAGACTAGCCTTACTTTTTTCTGGGCAAAACAGTTTGATTTCATAAGCTTTTTTTTCACTCTCAAATGCAACAAATGATTCAGCAATCCTTCAGCACACTGTGTTATTATGTTTGCCGCTAGCATCTGGCTTTTCCCGCCTTTTTTAATCTCAAGTTACGTTTTTCTTTGCAAAATCATCTGAATTATTTGTCTTTTTTCTTTCAGTCTCGGATGCCAAAAATGATTCAGCGATGATTCAGCGAATATCCCTGTGGGTAATACAAAATAATTTCTTTTTTTTCTGCCAAGTTTTAGCCGAATATCACGACGTCGGTTAATGCCAACCAAGCTTTACACAACCGATTACAGTAATCCAAGGGTCCATCAAATTATGATCTCCGAGGTGTTGTCAATCTAACAAGTAAAAAGAATTTAAGCAGAAATGGTGACTGTCTGTTGTTTCCTTTGTCAATTAATCTAGCGAAAAATTTTAGGCCCAGCATTTTCATGTCTCTTAAATATGGCATTATATATTGCATGGGTTAATGAAGTTTAAAGGTGCATTATTGAGCTATCGGGCTTCAAAAATGAAAAGCATGTTTTTCGGTTTTATTTCTTCTATTCATGTAGCTTTGTCATTTGTAATCTTCTGAAACCAAATACCACTTCAGAACTTGGTGAAAATCGTCGTTTTCATTTTTGTTTATTTGTTGTTTTTGGGAATTTCAATCTAAAAATATTCCTGTCACGTGACAAAAAGCCGGGCAACATCACTTCGGCGAACAATAAGATGGCGACCTCCGGTTCATCTGAGGAAAGTAGAATTTTTAGTCCAAATTATAAGTATTTGACTTTCAACGGCACTGACACAATACTATCATGCATGTTAATCTGTTATCAAATGCTAACGCATCAATTTACAGGCAAGAAGATAATTTTGCCGTCAATATCTGGGGTTGAATTTCTGAATCGATGAGAATTGACATGGGGTCGTTTCAAAGATACACAAAAACCGCATACATGTGAGAGTACATGTATGATGTGGGTATTTGTTAGAATTAGACGATACTAGCAATAACCTTTTGATTTGTTTGATTTGAGGGTTAACGTCCCAATTAACACTGTTTAACGTCCCCATCAACACTGTATAAGTAATTTTGGAGACCTAGCTTACAATTTTGTGGGACTTTTATATACCCGACATTGAGATCTCATTCCCTGTCGCTTACGGGCCTCCGTGGCCTAGTGGTTAAGAGCGCTGACTCTTGATCATTAGGTCTCTCACCGCTGTGGTTCGAGCCTCGCTCGGGTCATATGTGAGACGCCAAGTTCTGCAACGGAAGGTCAGATGGTTTTTCTCCGAGTACTCCGGTTTTCGTCCACCTCTGATTAACGATCGGCTCGATATGAGTGAAATAATCTTGAAAGGGCCGTAAAACCAAAACCAAAAAAAAAAAAAAAAAAAAAAAATCCCTGTCGCCCAATGAAACCAATAGGGTTTATATGAATGGGCGGCCCGACTCGCACCGCTTTGCCTGGGCAGGCTTGGATCCTTTAGGCGGTTTACCAATACTCCTAAGCGGTCGGTTTAAGCTCTGCCTGGCACCATCATGCAGCCCACCTATTTCTTCAAGCCCCGCCATGGGAGCCGAGCAAGAACTTTTTAATACCGAAACAAAAGAGAAACAATATCCATATTGCACCGCCCATCGGGGCTGGAAGAAATATATGGGCTGCATAATGCTTCCACGCAGAGCTGTAATTGACCCGCAAACGAGTACTGGTAAACAGCTTAGAAGATCTAAGCCTGGGCAAGCAAAGCGATGCGAGTCCGTCCATTTGTTTCACTGGGCGACAGGGCTTGAGAAGTCATTTCATCTCAATGTCTGGTAAAAGTCCCACAAAATTGTTATCAACGTCTCCAAAATGAGGGCACTTTCACATTAAATTAGAGCAAAAATTCTCATAGGGAGTGAAAAAAAAGAACCCTTCTACATGGTTCTTATACATTTTTTCCAATCCCATATATGCTTAATTTCACAAAACAAGAGGGCCATGATGGCCCTGGATCGCTCACCTGATCCATAGTGTAACAAGTGGGCCCCAGAGAGGGCCATTATTGGCCCCAGGGTTTTAATGTGCATAATGTTGAGGGAGGTCTTAAAGGTGAAGCTTCATACCAAACATCAACAAAGGCTATAATTAGAACAATCTTGGCAAAGGTCCACTAGATAAAGCTACACATCAAATTTCAAAGACCTGGGCCTTGCAGTTTCAGAGAAGAAGATTTTTTTTAAAGATATTCCCTACATAAGCCTATGCAAAACCAAATGGCCCCAGGGCTATATAAATCTATGTAAAAACAAAGGGCCCCGGCCCGGGGTGGGGGCATTTGTGGCCCCAGGGCTATAATTTGAACAATCTTGGTAGAGGTCCACTAGATAAAGCTCCATACTAAATATCAAAGGCCTTGGCCTTGCAGTTTCAGAGAAGATTTTTAAAGATTTCCCTATATAAGTCTATGCAAAACCAAAGGGCCCCGGAGCGGGGACATTTTTGGTACCAGGGCTATAATTTGAATAATTTTGATAGAGGTCCACTAGATGCAGCTTCATACCAAATATCAAAGACCCAGGCCTTGTGGTTTCAGAGAAGAAGATTTTTGAAGATTTTCCCCATGTAAGTCTATGTAAAACCATAGGGCCCCAGAGTGGGGGCATTTTTGGCCCCAGGGCTATAATTTTAACAATCTTGGTAGAGGTCCATTAGATGCAACTTCATACCAAATTTCAAAGTCCTGGGCCTTGTGGTTTCAGAGAAGATTTTTAAAGATTATCCCTATATAAGTCTATGTAAAACCAAAGGGCCCCGGGACGGGGCCACTTTTGGCCCCAGCACTATAATTTGAATCATCTTGGTAGGGGTCCTTTAGAAGAAGCTTCATACCAAATATAAAAGACCTAGGCCTTGTGGTTTCAGAGAAGAAGATTTTTAAAGATTTTCCCTATATAAGTCTATGTAAAACCAAAGGGCCCCTGAGCGGGGGCATTTTTGGCCCAAGGGCTATAATTTGAACAATCTTGGTAGGGGTCCACTAGATGAAGCTTCATACAAAATATCAAAGTCCTGGGCCTTGCGGTTTCAGAGAAGAAGATTTTTAAAGATTTTCCCTATATAAGGCCATGTAAAACCAAAGGGTCCCAGTCGGAGGCTTTTTTTGCCCCAGCACTATAATTTGAACAATCTTGGTAGGGGTCCACTAGATAAAGCTTAATTCCAAATATCAAAGTCCTGGGCCTTGCAGTTTCAGAGCAGAAGATTTTTAAAGATTTTCCCTATATAAGCCTATGTAAAACCAAAGGGCCCGGCGGCGGGGACATTTTTGGCCTCAGCACTATCATTTGAATAATCTTGTTAGGGGTCTTTTAGATGAAGCTTCATACCAAATATAAAAGACCTAGGCCTTGTGGTTTCAGAGAAAAGGATTTTTAAAGATTTTCCCTATATAAGTCTATGTAAAAACAAAGGGCCCCTGAGCGGGGGCATTTTTGGCCCAAGGGCGATAGTTTGAACAATCTTGGTAGAGGTCCATTGGATGAAGCTTCATTCTAAATATCAAAGTCCTGGACCTTGCGGTTTCAGAGAAGAAGATTTTTAAAGATTTTCCCTATATAAGTCTATGTAAAACCAAAGGGCCCCTGAGCAGGGGGATTTTTGGCCCAAGGGCTATAATTTGAACAATCTTGGTAGGGGTCCACTAAATGAAGCTTCATACAAAATATCAAAGTCCTGGGCCTTGCGGTTTCAGAGAAGAAGATTTTTAAAGATTTTCCCTATATAAGCCTATGTAAAACCAAAGGGCCCCAGGTGGAGGCTTTTTTTGCCCCAGCACTATAATTTGAACAATCTTGGTAGGGGTCCACTAGATAAAGCTTAATACCAAATATCAAAGTCCTGGGCCTTGCAGTTTCAGAGCAGAAGATTTTTAAAGATTTTCCCTGTATAAGCCTATGTAAAACCAAAGGGCCCGGGGGTGGGGACATTTTTGGCCTCAGCACTATCATTTGAATAATCTTGTTAGGGGTCTTTTAGATGAAGCTTCATACCAAATATAAAAGACCTAGGCCTTGTGGTTTCAGAGAAAAGGATTTTTAAAGATTTTCCCTATATAAGTCTATGTAAAAACAAAGGGCCCCTGAGCGGGGGCATTTTTGGCCCAAGGGCGATAATTTGAACAATCTTGGTAGAGGTCCAATGGATGAAGCTTCATTCTAAATATCAAAGTCCTGGACCTTGCGGTTTCAGAGAAGAAGATTTTTAAAGATTTTCCCTATATAAGGCCATGTAAAACCAAAGGGCCCCGGAACGGGGGCATTTTTTGCCCCAGCACTATAATTTGAACAATCTTGGTAGGGGTCCACTAGATAAAGCTTAATACCAAATATCAAAGTCCTGGGCCTTGCAGCTTCAGAGCAGAAGATTTTTAAAGATTTTCCCTATATAAGCCTATGTAAAACCAAAGGGCCCGGGGGCGGGGACATTTTTGGCCTCAGCACTATCATTTGAATAATCTTGTTAGGGGTCTTTTAGATGAAGCTTCATACCAAATATAAAAGACCTAGGCCTTGTGGTTTCAGAGAAAAGGATTTTTAAAGATTTTCCCTATATAAGTCTATGTAAAACTAGAGTGTTCACAAGTTTTTTCTTTAATTTGACCTACTGACCTACTTTTTGACCCGAAAAGACCTTTATTCAAACTTAGCCAAGATATTGTCACAATGACCATTCTGAGCAAGATTAATGATTTAACCAAACTTGTGGCCTCCTGAGTATTCACAAGGTTTTTCTATGATTTGACCTACTGACCTACTTTTCAACCGGACATGACCCATATTCAAACTTGACCGAGATATTGTCATGATGATCATTCTGAGCAAGTTTGATTATGATTGGACCAAAATTGTGGCCCCTAGGGTGTTCACAAGGTTTTTCTATGATTTGACCTACTGACCTACTTTTTGACCCAACATGACCCATATTCAAACTTGACTGAGATATTGTCAGGATGATTATTCTGAGCAAGTTTGATGATGATTGGACCATAACTGTGCCCTCTAGAGTGTTCACAAGGTTTTTCTATGAATTGACCTACTGACCTACTTTTTGACCCGAAATGACCCATATTCAAACTTGACCGAGATATTGTCACAATGATCATTCTGAGCAAGTTTGATGATAATTGAACCATAACTGTGCCCTCTAGAGTGTTCACAAGGACTATCTATGGTTTGACCTACTGACCTACTTTTTGACCCTACATGATCCATATTCGAACCTGACCGAGATATTGTCATGATAATTATTCTGAGCAAGTTTGATGATGATTGGACCAAAACTGTGCCCTCTAGAGTGTTCACAAGGTTTTTCTATGATTTGACCTACTGACCTACTTTTTCACCCGACATGACCCATATTCGAACTTGACCGAGATATTGTCATGATGATCATTCTGAGCAAGTTTGATGATGATTGGACCAAAACTGTGGCCTCTAGTTTGTTCACAAGAAAAAGTTTACGCACGACGGACGACGGACGACGCACGACGACGCCGGACATCTTACGGTCACAAAAGCTCACCATGACCTTCGGTCAGGTGAGCTAAAAAGTGTTGAACAACAGATTAAGTCCATTTAATTTTCTTCAGAGGGATTTGAAAGCAGGAATTATGTATTTTAATAGAAATGTAAAGCCTGTATTATTCATGGAATTTCATTGACTAAGTTTGGATTTTGCACGAGTTAGACAAATTAAAAAGGAGGTATGGATCCCATGTCTGATTTGAAAGGGTGTTCAGCTGACTCTGTTTCTAGTACTTTGTGAAGTTCAATCTTGAAGTAAATGCTTGTTTTCCAATTAAAATTTTACCTGCTTTCTTTTATTGTAGCTTCTGTAATGGTGAACTTTGGCCAATGATTTTTTACTTATCAAATGGCACCGTGTGGCTCTTGAAACTAGCAATAAATTTCTAGGACAAAATCAAATGGTTATTGAACTGGAGAGTGTCCCATATTTGTGTCCTCTCCAGTACAATGTTCTGGAGGGGACATAAGTGAAGGACACCAAAGAAAACCAAAGAACATATAGACTAGACTTTCCAATATAATTTTTTGTTTAATTTGAAACATATGCAAACATAAAACAGGAAAAATTCTAGAGGACTGTATATGGCTGTCACTTTTAATCAGAGTCCCTTAATTCAGTGGAAGAATGCTATTACAGCAGTCAATGACAATTACTGCATATCATGAGTGTTGCCAACACTCTAGAACTTTCACATCCCTTGTACGCAGTAACCAGTTATATTGACCTAAATCGTTCCAAATTTTAATATTTCCCAGAAAAAAGTGACACTCAAATTAACATGTTATTCGTACTGGAGTGGACATGTTTTATGGGACAGGTATCTGTGACCCTTAATTCTGCTTAAATTACAATAAAAGTTGTTGTACTTTTCTCAAACATTAAGGATACAGTCGCATCAATGGAAAAATGAAACAAATTTAGGAAATTTTCTGAATAAATATGGTATAAATATAAGGCATTCATGTCTATTGACTGTTTAAAAAATATGTCAAGAACACAAGTGGCTCTTTTTCATTAATAGTAGAATAATTCCAATTGTTTCATCCAATGATGTGCATCAGTAGTTGTATATTATCAGTTTCCATGAACTTTTTATCTGCACCAGGGTGTTAAACATAGACAGATGGTAAAATACTGGAGGGGACATTTTTGGGACATTAAACAGTAACATGATGAAACTACAAAATGGATAAGAACAGGTAACATATGTACAGGATGTTCCAAAGTCTTAAGAAAACCACTGAAATATCAAGCAAGTCACTGAGAAAAACATCAAACTGACTTATCAAATTTATATCTAAGTATGTGTATTCATTAACTCAATACCTTACAAGCGCAACTGTTTGCTGTATCTTTTTCATATCTTATAAGATTTGAAAGCTATCAATGTCACATAAAAAGTAGTAACCATGTATTTAGAAAGAAAGGATCATCACCCTTCAATACCATAATGTTTACCAAAGCAAGAAAGACTCAGACTGTTGAGTCCTGGAGTGGACACACTTGTGGGACATATTAATTCAAACCTGAAACCATAGCTACAGATATGATGCCGGGGGCATATAGTTTTTCGGTTTTCCGTACGTGCGTACATGTGTACGTCCGTCTGTACGTGTGTGTGTACGTACGTACGTACGTACGTGATCCTGTAACCTCAGGTTAAAGTTTTTGTAAGAGGTAGAGCCTGAACTTTTAGAACTCATATTTTCCTAACCATTTGATGGAACTGGTTCATCTTTGGTATGATGATAGATATAGGTCCAAAGTTTTATTAAGCAATACCCCCACCCATGCCTGTGACCTCAAGGTCAAGGTCACAGACTTAGAAATTTTCAATGTTAAAGACTCAGGTTAAGGTTTTTGTAACAGGTAGACTTGAATATTTTAGAACTCATATTTTCCAAACCATTTGATGCAATTGGTTCATATTTGGTATGATTATAGATAAAGGACCAAAGTTTTATTCAGCGATACCCCCACCCATGCCCATGGCGTCAAGGTCAAGGTCATGGACTTAGAAATTTCCCATGTTAAAGACTCCAGTTAAGGTATTTGTACCTGGTAGAACCTGAACTTTTATGATGGCTTTGGTTCATATGATGATAGATATAGGTACAATGTTTTATTCAGCAATACCCCCACCCATGCCTATAACCTCAAGGTCAAGGTCACAGACTTAGACAATTTTAATGTGAAAGATTTTAAATATCTCACATTTTCCAAACTATATTATGGATTTGGCTTATGTATGCTATGATGATAGATAAAGGTCCAAATGTTTATTTGGCAATACCCCCACTCATGCCTATGGCTTCAAGGTCAAGGTCACAGACTTAGAAATTTTTAATTAGATATTTTAAGAGTTGATATTTTCCAAATCGTGCGATGGATTGAGTTGATATTTGATATGATGTTAGATACCTGTCCATTTTATTCAGCGATACCCCCACCCATGCCCATGAGCTCAAGGTCAAGGTCACAGACTTTTTTTAGACTTGTTCCTTATGACAATATCTCTACCAAGTTCCACTTTCAAGGTCAAGGTCACTGTGGCTATTTTTAGAAAAACTTTGTCATCGCTCTAGCGCCTGCATTTCTTCACTGGTTTCAAAATAACTTCACACAAATGTTCCTTATGACAATTCCTCGAACGAGTTTGACTTTCAAGGTCAAGGTCACTGTGGCTATTTTTAGAAAAACTTTGTCATTGCTCTAGCGCTTACATTTTTTCACCAATTTCAATATTACTTCACACAAATGTTCCTTATGACAATATCTCTACCAAGTTCCACTTTCAAGGTCAAGGTCACTGTGGCTATTTTTAGAAAAAACTTTGTCATCGCTCTAGCGACTACATTTCTTCACCGATATCAATATAACTTCACACAAATGTTCCTTATGACAATACCTCGAGCGAGTTCGACTTTCAAGGTCAAGGTCACTGTGGCTATTTGTAGAAAAACTTTGTCATTACTCTAGCGCTTACATTTTTTCACCAATTTCAATATGCCTTCTCATAAATGTTCCTGATGACAAGGTCACACACTTAGAAATTTCAGTAACATCTATCAGGCATGGAATAAGGGAGCTTTGTTTTATAATTTAGTTACCTAAATTTTAAACTGCTATTTTATGAAAATTTAATATTTTTTCAACAGTTTTGTTTCCAGCTTCAGAAGTTGTCTGCAATTTTGAACTGCTTGTTTAAAACTAAGTGAGTTTTTGGAGCTGCTGAACCGGTTACATAAAAGGTGCGAAGAAAAAAATCTTTCTTCCTATTTCCTTCCCTGTGTGGGGGAAGTGCATATTGGGTTTACTTGAGAGACTCATTGTTTTGAAGTACAGAATTTCTATATGTAAAACAGAAGTGAAGGCAATGATCAGGAATCTATACAATTAACCCACACCTCCCATCAGATACATCAAAGGGAAAGAGACAAGATCATGCAATAACTAGACCCTAACGGAAAGCCAAAAGACAGTTACTTTCTCACAAAGTGGCCAATTGGTTATCCAAAACAAAAAGATATAACAAATTCACACATTCAAGACAGTCTGATTTAAGAACTGAGGCACATCATACCCAACAATAAACGTGTGTGCCCAGCAAAGACTCAGATCAGCCTGTGCATCCACACAGTCTGTTCAATCTCGGCTGTGCACTCTGACGATAGCTAATGGCCCAATGCTCCTTCATATGGCTAGCAGATGCACAGGCTGGTCTTCGCTGGGTGATCATGTAAATTGTAGGAAATACTGTGCCCTGGTTCATATATAGATAAAAGAATTTTCAACAATACTTTTGGTAGCAGGAGGGGGAAGGGAAAGCCTATGTTGACCGCTTCAAAAATGTTCCTAGCCCTTTAATATAGGGTAGTTTTAGGGCTCCTTGATATAATTTCATAAGTGTCCCAAAAAATGTCCTCTCCAGTACACTTTCTTTGTGTGGCTATGCACAAATATATTATTGTTTATAATATTTCATATGCTATTTAAGACTTGAAGTATCATTTCTCATAGTCAGGTGAGTAAAAAGCTCACCTTCTTTACTGACATTAATACATTGTGGTAATTTGCCATAATTTCATTAGTTTTCCACTTGCTCTGCATAAAACTTATATGAACAATTATTATTTTTTAGTACTTCAGGTATGTTTACAGGCAAATAATTTTGTGTAACACTCATTTGGACATAAAAAAATAAGTTAAATAAAGAAGTTAAGACATCTCCTCAGCAGATTTTATATGTGTTATGATGCTATATAAAATGTCCTGGAGGGGACATTAGTAATTTTCCGTCTTTTTTTTTTACATTTCTTGCAAAGAACCCTACCCTATACTATGAATCAACGAAAAAAGGACACTGAACATTGGAACTTCTTGTCCCCAATCATGATTTACTTTAAAACTTAAGAGATATGAGAAAAAAAACTATGTCTGGAGAGGACATTTTTTGGGGACAAATGATAGTACAGCTATTCCATGTTTCATATCATGTTGTAAGAGCTATTTACATCCACAAGATGCACATACTTTAATTAATATCATGTTGAACTTCTGTTTTCATAAAAAATCTTCTGTTTATCTATGTATTTAACACTGATGTTGAACCCCTGGTCCTGGAGGGGACATTTTTGGGACAAATTTTTGCAATTTACACAAATCGATGCATTTTTGTAAATTTCAAAGACAGGTTCACAATTTTTTTCCTGTTGAAACTGATGCATTGTGGCTTCAAAATAGTGTTGTCTGAACACAACTGATCTTCACTATTTCTACATGTAAAGCAAATTTATTATGCAAATTATAAAATGAGAATTTTTTCTGTCCCCAAAAAGAGACATTTTTGCAGATTGTGCAAAAACTACTGGACCAATTCGCATCAAATTTTCACCACTGAAAAAATATAACCATATGCTTATAACACAGTTGAAAAATTGAACAAGATATCATACTGAGTAAAGGAATTAAGGCTCAAAAGGACATTTTATATACCTCTAATGTAATGTGAAAGTGCCCATGACCTTTACAGTGTTGAAGGGGACGTTAAACCTCAAACCAAACAAACAAACGTGTACCAGGACCTTTCTACTCACTGATACTGGGATCGGCCACATTTTACCATTACTTGCAGATTTACAGCACACATCAATCTTGCAATTACGGTAGAGGTCTTAACCTGCACAGCGCTGGCCTCGGTAGCTCAGTCGGATGCGCGTCTGACTGCTGATCATGGGAAAGCAGGTTCGATTCCTGCCGGGGTCGGCAATATTCTTTCGCGGGGATTGATCATGAAATCTTTCCTACGGTCATTCTCTCCATTCCGCTGGCTCAAGAAGGGCAGTTGTCAGTTTCTGGCGAAAGAATGTGCACTCTCCTGGTTACCTCTTACGTATAAGCCTGCCCAGGAAAAGTAAACTGACAGGCTCAAAAACGGCCTTAATAGTGTTGACTTGGCCGTAAACCCCCAAAACAAACAAACAGTTAACCTGCATAGGGGATGACTCTCCCTGAACAGGGCGCCTCCAGTTTGTTTGTTTGATTTGAGGTTTAACGTCCCCGTCAGCACTTTAAAGGTCATTTTGGAGACGTTGCTTCCAATTTTGTGGGACTTTTACCCGACATTGAGATGAAATGACATCTCAAGCCCTGTCGCCCAATGAAACCCATAGGGTTTATTAGCATGGGCGGTCCGCCTCGCACCGCGGTTCCTGGACAGGCTTAGATCCTCTAAGCGGTTTACCAGTACTAGTGTGCGGGCCGGATTCAGCTCTGCGTGGAAGCATCATGCAGCCCATATATTTCTTCAAGCCCCTATGGGCGGGGGCCGGTGCCTCCAGTTAAACGTTCCGATCCAAAGGGCGGTGCGCATTTTGACATTCATCGCTGTAAATGATGTTCAGACACCGAAATAATCATCGCCGGGTCGAACCGAGGGCCTCTGGCATCTGAGTCAAGTGCACTAACCACTCTGGGCTTAACCACTGAGCTGTCACGCTCAGTTTATTACATAAACTCCAGGTTTGCAGGATGAGACTCTGCACAGTAATCGGCTCTTTCCCTGTACATTGGGTCGTTCTCCCTGCTCGGGGGGGGGGGGGGGGGGGGGGGGGGGGGGGGTCATGTGAGTACCAGCTGATAGCAAGCCGGCGGAATGAACAACTGACAGCGCATAAATGTCATCCTACTAGATTTCAGTAAGGCCTTTCACGAGGTTCCGCACAATTTCATTGCTGATGGATACCAGAAAGTCGTAATTGATGATTTCTTCGTCTGCGCCCGTTACTTCTGGTGTTCCACAGAGTACAGTGCTCGGCACTCTCCTCTTCCTCATATACATCAACGACTTGCCACCACGCGTCTCCCCTGTTCGCTGATCACTGCCTGTTGTACCGAGTTGCTGTCGCTCAAGAGGACTTTAATCATTTACAAGCATGGGAGAGAGACTGATAGATGCGTTTTCACCCAGACAAGACTTAGTCTGAGTACATCAGAATCGGCAACAAAAGCAAGATAATGGAGTCATCATACAACATCCATTGCCAGAAGTAAAGCAAAAAACCTGGCTATAGACAGTACACTGGTGTGAAATAGTCACACTGACATGCTTAGACTAGCTTCTAGTCGGATATCATATTTTAAAGTTAATAAGTAATATTCTTCTACCCCTTATTTGATCTTGGGAAGATATACTCTCGACTAAAATGCCAGTTTGCCTTATCAGTTGGTGTTCGGTAAGGGGTACAGAAAGGCAATAAACATTTCATGACTGTAGCTGTAATCAATCATTTACCAAGGATCTTGCGAGGTAAAATTCGCATTGTACTAGACCTTGGTGTCTGAGACAAGATTAAAGTCTAACAAGGTTTCATATTTGATAAAAACACGCATGAAGGTTGGTAATTGGTAAATATGACATCAAGGTCTAGTAGCTAGACTATGACATGCTATCTACGACAGACAGCCAGACAGTTGCTTTCCTATCCTACGCAGGAATCTCTCTGCATGCCCAAAGGACATCAAGGCAACAGCATACAAGTCACTAGTTAGACCTAAACTAGAATATGCTGCCACCCCCTTGGACCCCTACAAACAAACTAGTCCAGTTCAATCGCAATCTTCCGCTCACATCGTCTATCTTACTGATCATATGCATATTGGAAATGAAAAAAGGGAGGTTGGTAAAACCTAGTATTCCTTGAATTTCTCGAATCAAGGTCTGCTTTAATTAAGGAAATTTCGTAATCCCGGATCGTTTTGTTATTGACGAAGAGCTCTGTGTGAATGATCCATGTCCCTGTCTTGAGATAGATATAAGAGCTTTATTTGTTTAACCGTCATTCATGAAGGCTTACAAAAGTATTTAGGCTGATGAAATAATTATATATATTTATTCGCTATCTATCTATCTATCTATCTATCTATCTATCTATCTATCTATCTATCTATCTATCAAAATGTTAAACAATCTGTCTACATGTGCAATTTATTAAAGTAAAGACTCATGTGGACAACTTTCAGATGGTTAGAAAAGTAGTTGTGTATAAGTATGAAACGTCCGCTTTATAATGCAGTTTTCTTTCAAAAAAAAAACAAAATACAGAGGAGTACGGCAACTTGGATTTTTCAAGTACGGCAACTTGGATTTTTTTTAAGTACGGCAACTTGGAAAAAAAATGCTGAATTAACTGTACGGTTACTTGCGTCACAAAACTGCAAATTTGGAAACTACTGACACCATTTTGACATCGTTTGGAAGGAAAGGCCGTGGTTATTATCATGTTTGGTTTCATCACATAGGGATCGATTATAATGCTAGTGCTGATCGTAAATCAATCTATTTTTGCATGAAACAGATGGAGATGTGAAATCTACACCAGGGCCATATTTCCTTTTGAGAATTCTTTGTCGTTGCTTTCGCTTTGTTTCATTACTGAAAATACTTTGGAAGAAAGTCTGTCCCCTATTGGTCTATTCAACGGAAGGAACTTTCCTTTCGTGATGGAAAGTTTTTCTTTCTTTTTTCTTTTTGTTGTTTTTGTTTACGAAATAAAGTTTGTTTTTCAGTGAGCTGAAATAGTTTCTACTTCGTTCTTGTGAAGCTTACAACTAGAATAGACGTTAGTTTATGCTTTGAGAAGTGTTTATTCCTTTGACGAGAGTTTATTCAAACGAAGGTCCTGTAATATGCATACTATACTCCAGTTATTTAAGATTATGAGTGAGGCCATTATTATTATTATTATTTTTTTTTTTTTTTGCATTACGAAAACATGCCTATTCAAATAAATTGAACATATTTCCACCAAAAAAAATGAAAATGTTCAGATAAAAGATTCTGCTATTTTTCATAATTCAGCTCAAAACATAGATTTTGGGTACTCGTTGGAACCGTCTCGACCAGGCGGTTTCTGACGAGTACCAAAATTCTATGTTTTGGGCAGAAATGCGAAAAATAATGTACACCCCTACAAACCCCATTCTACTGGATTAAAGTGGAGTTTAAGAGGGTCAAAATTGCATAGGCATGTTTTCATGATGGTCTTCTGTTTTTTGTTTTTTTTTTCGAAATCGGCCACGTGCACACATGTTGCAATTTTTATCTTGTATATTCTAACCATTTCACATTTGTACGGTTTAGTAACACCACAGACAACAAAAAGCTACTTTAAAGAAGGTGATTTAAGGTTCCTCAATACAGTTATTTCACTACATTTGAGGTACTGAAAAAATCATATTTGCAAATAGTTACCCAAACAGATTTTTCATCAGATGGTAGTCCATGTAAATGTAAGAATATGAAAGCAAAATATAATGTTAGTAATTTATTGCATTTTTCCATGGTTTTGCAAAAATGATATCTTAATCCACAGAACAAAAATGTGTAAAATACTATCATAGAATTGTGGCTAAAGGTTGCCTTTAGGCGCTGCAAGAGTGGAATTTCAAGTAAAATACCTAAATAGTACTGAAAATTAATGATTCCTCCTCCACCCCCAAAAATGTAATTATTTCACCTGGTACTATTTTTAAATTCAGTGTATGGTAGCCAAAAATGACCAGTTCTACCAAGTTGGCAGTAAGATCACTGATTGGGTTGAGGTGTTGCAATCTCTTGCATTTAGCTTGTAAAATGATTGACCTTCTTTGGTGCTTTTAGTATTTCATTTTATATATTTCATTCATGCAATTTATAACAATTTATGAATCACTGCACCAAAGTTTCACTGTATTATTGTGTTTACTGGGTGGGTGATTTGATACTGGAATAATATCCAAAACCAAAAAAAAAAAAAAAAATAAGATAAAAACAGTTTATCCCCATATTTGAACTGAAAGAATGAAAGCAGCCTGTTCAGCACCAGGATTTTTGTGCAAAAGGCTTCTGATTACTTCCAATAACTGCTATGTTATAGCAGTGATTTTTACCCATTGATTTGTTACATCAGAATCAGAATCAGAATTGTTACTGGTGACACGTCAAATGACATTCATACACCAGGACCTGTGATACGGGAAGTTAGTCCCTAGCTCTAACCAAAGATGTAAACTTAGCTACACAATCATCAGCACCTTCCGCCGTCGAAATAATAGAATCCGGAAGGGCATTCCAATCTCTAATGGTTCGGGGGAAGAACGATTCTTTATAAATATCCGTTCTTGCAGTAAGGGTCTGAAACGTCATTGAATGGTGCTGTCTACAGTGCCTAGCCGGGGCAACGTCATCTGTTGAAATGCTGGCAGCACCCTTTAGACCTTTGTATAAGAGTATGAGCCTACTGTCTCTTCTCCTTTTCTTGAGAGACTCCCATCTTAATTTTCCTAGAATTCCAGTCATGCTCCCAGTTTCAAAGCAGTAATTTCCAGTTACAAATCTAACCGCTCTATTCTGAACTTTTTCAATTTCTTCATTTAGGACCACTCCGCTTGGGTCCCAGATGCAACTACCATATTCCAAGATTGGGCGAACAAGTCCCCTGTATGCTGTCTCTTTCACATCCTGGGGACACTGATGAAGATTTCGCCTCAGGAATCCAAGAGTTCTATTCGCCTTTGTACACATATTGCTAATGTGTGTATTCCATCTCAAATCGTGAGTGATTGTCACACCAATGTATTTAATGGAATTCACATTTTCGAGGACCGTTCCCTCTAAAGTGTAAGAAGCCTCAACTTTATTAGATCTCTTCCTTGTTATCTGCATAATATTGCATTTAACTGGCTGAAATCTCATGCCCCATTTTCGGGCCCAACATCCTAATCCATCTATGTCAGCCTGAAGTTTCAGTGAGTCATCTGTATCTCTAATTTCCCGGTAACAAACACAGTCATCTGCGAAAAGTCTTATTTCTGAGTCAATGTCAGAGGAAATATCATTGATGTACAGGGAGAACAATAGAGGACCAAGAACAGTCCCTTGTGGGACTCGAGACAAAACTGGCGCCCATACTGAAGATTCACCATTAACAACAACACGCTGTTTTCTGTTCACATGAGTCACCATAAACAAATAATTGATGTTTGGACATATTTATCTAATCCAATTAATGATCTGTTGTGTCACCTACTTACCAATGTGCGGGTTGGTAAAATTTCATAGAAGCCCAATGCTTTTAATATGTTTTGCTGAAAGAAGTTAAACAAGAGGGCCCAGAGGGCCCTGGTTCGCTCACCTGATCCAAAGCATAACAAGTGGGCCCCGGGCAGGGTCAATTTTGGCCCCAGGGCTAAAATTTGAACAATCTTGGTAGAGGTCCACAAGATGAAGCTTCATATCGAATATGAAAGACCTGGGCTTTCTGGTTTCAGAGAAGAAGATTTTAAAGGTTTACCCAGCATATAGAAGTCTATGTAAAACAAGATTTTCCCTATATAAGTCTATGTTAAACCAAAGGGCCCCGGAGCGGGGGCATTTTTGGCCCCAGGGCTATAATTTGAACAATCTTGGTAGAGGTCCCCTAGCTGAAGCTTCATAACAAATATCAAAGACCTAAGCCTTGTGTTTCAGAGAAGATGATTTTTAAAGATTTTCCCTATATAAGTCTATGTAAAACCAAAGGGCCACATGGCGGGGGCATTTTTGGTCTCAGGGCTATAATTTGAACAATCTTTATAGAGGTCCACTAGCTGAAGCGTCATAACAAATATCGAAGACCTAAGCCTTGTGGTTTCAGAGAAGAAGATTTTTCAAGATTTTCCCTATATAAGTCTATGTAAAACCAAAGGGCCCCGGAGCGGGGGCATTTTTGGCCCCAGGGCTATAATTTGAACAATCTTGGTAGAGGTCCACAAGATGAAGCTTCATACCAAATATCAAAAACCTGGGCCTTGCAGTTCCAGAGAAGAAGATTTTTCAAGATTTTCCCTGTATAAGCCCATGTAAAATTAAAGGGCCCCCGTGCAGGGGGCATTTTTAGCTCCAGCACTATAATGTGAACAATCTTGGTAGGGGTCCACTAGATGAAGCTTCATACCAAATATCAAAGACCTGGGCCTTGCAGTTTCAGAGAAGAAGATTTTTCAAGATTTTCCCTATACAAGCCCATGTAAAACCAAAGGGCCCCCGTGCGGGGGCATTTTTAGCTTCAGCACTATAATTTGAACAATCTTGGTAGGGGTCCACTAGATAAAGCTTCATATCTAATATCAAAGACCTGGGCCTTGCGGTTTCAGAGAAGAAGATTTTTAAAGATTTTCCCTATATAAGCCCATGTAAAACCAAAGGGCCCCCATGCGGGGGCATTTTTGGCCCCAGCACTATAATTTGAACAATCTTGGTAGGGGTCCACTAGATGAAGCTTCATACCAAATATCAAAGACCTGGGCCATGCGGTTTCAGAGAAGAAGATTTTTCAAGATTTTCCCCATATAAGCCCATGTAAAACCAAAGGGCCCCCGTGCAGGGGCATTTTTAGCACCAGCACTATAATTTGAACAATCTTGGTAGGGGTCCACTAGATGAAGCTTCATACCAAATATCAAAGACCTGGGCCTTGCGGTTTCAGAGAAGAAGATTTTTAAAGATTTTCCCTATATAAGCCCATGTAAAACCAAAGGGCCCCTGTGCGGGGGCATTTTTGGCCCCAGCACTATAATTTGAACAATCTTGTTAGGGGTCCACTAGATGAAGCTTCATACCAAATATCAAAGACCTGGGCCTTGCAGTTTCAGAGAAGAAGATTTTTTAAGTTTTCGGTGAAAAAAATCTATTTTTGGCTACCATGACCTATATGTGCAATGGACCGGAACCATTTGAACAACTTTGAAAGGGGACCACCTAAGGATCATTCCTGTGAAGTTTGGTCAAAATCAGATCAGTGGTTTAGGAGGAGATGTCGTTTGAAGAAAAGTTTACGGACGGACGCACGGACGGACGCACGGACGCACGACGGACAAAAAGTGATCCCAAAAGCTCACCTTGTCACTACGTGACAGGTGAGCTAAAAAGAAATCTACCCTTTTCAACTTGTTTACTTGGGAACAGGGGTGAACAACACAAACAGGACAATGTTACACGTAGAAACTAGTTCAGAAATGAAGGCATACTATTCATGAATTAACGAACAAATTATGTTAGAAAGTACGTGAAAGTAGGCGCAAGACAGTTTCAAATATGAATATTATGTTTTAAATTTAAAGCAATGGTGTACTATTGTTTTTTTTGGGGAAATTAGTTCCAAGGCGTATGAATACGTTTTTGCATTTGGCAAGCTGGAAATCTCTTCAATTTGACAGCTACACTAATTTATCAGTGATGACAGGCTTCCAAGATAGGCGATTTCATTATGGTATACGCAGGAAGAAGGCTACATAGCTGACTTTTCAAGGTATTTTCATTGATGATGGAGAAAATAAAATGTGGAAGGCATAATTGATGAAATCTCAGCATTTCAGATTTACCGCAAGAAAAGGAGATGATGGCGCCCATCGAGAATAAACATGTCAAAAAAATCTGGTTTTCAATTCAGGTAGCCTTTTTGATAGAAAGCTTTGTCCGAGTCGTTAGTATTTGATGTGAACTATTGATCTGCAGCTGTTTTAGTAACTTTTAAAAAGTCTATAAAGCGGTTTCCTTTTTTCCTGGTAAAAGCGAAAAATACAGAATTTCATTTATTTTCAAAGGCACAGGGATGTTGCTAATGCAAGAAAGTACTTGCTGTAATAACCGTTTATACCTCCAAACCTTTTTCTTGTGGGACATGGATTTTTAAATGGAAATCAAGATTATATTTTGGGGAAAATCAACTTGCAAATCTTTCATCTATATTTTTCTTGTGCAAATGTATTGAGGAAACTTAAGATGTCCTGAGATAAAAGTACTTTCATAAATTTCTTTTCCGTTCACAAAAGGTTACTTTCGCTGTAATATAAAGGGCAGCTAAAATAATTTTCATCCTAGTTGTAATCTAAAACTGTTAGTTTAACACTTAAATACCAGCATTTTAAACAAGAAGTGCAGATCTGGTAAAACGCAGCATTATGCCGCCTTTCTATGTTTGGATTCCATGTTCCAGTGAGATTCTATGATGGGGCGGTCTAAGTCCCTCTGGAGGGTGACCGAATAATCAGGGAGAATTATGGTCAGGTACACCCCAGTGTCACCAGCAAATAGGCGAACCCGGGACCACACATTGTCGGGTAGGTCGTTAAGGTATAATAACAATAATATTGTGCCTAGAACTGATCCTTGTGGTACACCTGAAGTAACTGGAACCTCATCTGAGAACTCACATTCAAGTGCAACTGTCTGACTTCTCTCAATCAGAAAAGACTTAATTCACGGGATAGTTAATCCATGTACCAGTAGCTTGCGAAGAAGCTTCATGTGATTCACCTAGCCAAAGGTCATGCTAAACCCAAGATAAGATCTATTTGTTGACCATTTAATCATGATCTGGTAAGGTCAGAAACAAGCAGAATCACATGAGTGTCACAAGATCTGCGCTCCCAGGCTGTTGAGTATTTTGTGATCATAAGGTATGTCCAAACCAAATCTTATGCGGCGAAATTTAGTTTCAACCTACAAAAATCCATTTTTTGTAGGATTTTCTGCTTGTCGGAATTTTGTAAACCTGTCCCCGTAGAAAACCTAAAGCAAATTCTTATATGCCCATTATGACATAAAGACCACATTGGTAATGGGAAATTGTTTTTAAGAAATAGGTGCGATATGGGCATAAGAGCAATTTACGATCTTACTAGTGAGGAAGTGGTATTTTATAGTTTTGAACAGTTAAAGGCGAAATATGATATAAGGGCCACATTTTTAGACTACCACCATGTAGTAAATAGTATTTCTCAAGTACGAAAAGATCAAATTCACATGAATCGTGTATTTGCTGTTAAATTTAAACAAAATGTAGTTTGTAACATATACTTTCAAGACTTGATTAGTTCAAAGAAAGGGAGTAGACTATTTATGATATTTTGGTTAGAGTAAACGAATACATTACACAAACAAAATGGCAAACGGAGATAGGAGATAAAGTGGAAAAAGAGCATTAAAGACATTTCACGAGACAAAACTACGCGACTTTCAATACAAAATCAATAATAAAAATTTAGTAACACATTCATTTCTATTTAAAATTAATAAAATCAGGGTCTGGTCGGGCTCATCGGAGTCTAACTGTTGGTTTTCTTTTGCTCCAGCATTTCAGAGGTTTCTTGCTGTCAAGTTCTCACCGTTGTCTCACCTCTGTGGTTCTTTGATTTTTATGTTCACGGAGATGTTGCACTGATGAGTTAGGAGGCCTTCATGCGGACTGAATAAATTATTTGTCTAAATCGCGACGGAAGTAAGGGCGAGGATTGTGGCCACGTAAAATCGATTTAAGCCCCCCAGTGGAAATCTTCCACTGACCGTTCCAAGGCGGCTCTTCTGTGGCGATTTATTTATGTTGTTGTTTGTTACTTACTGTGTGTATCACTTGTGTCTTTTAATTTTGGATGGCCATATGGCCATTTTGTGGGAAAGTAACTGTCCTTATGGCCTTCCTTTGTTTAGGTTTCCATTATGGTCTGGTCGCTTAATGTTTGTATTTCTTTCCCTTTGGTGTCTTTTATGGGTGGAGTAAGTTAATTGTATCAATTCCTGATCTTTGTTTTACTATTACTTTGTAGTTACTGTAATGAACAACCAGAAAAAATCCATTATTTATTTCTTAGATGCCCAAAAGTAAGAACGTTTTAGACTGAACTTTAATCATGGTTGACCACAAATGTAAATCCAGAAATATCGCTAGAGGATCGTAAAATACTATTTTCACACGGTGGTAAAGCAGAAGTGGTCAATTACATCTCTCTCTCTCTCTCTCTCTCTCTCTGTCTCTCTCTCTGTTTTAGCAAAATATTGTATATACGAAAACAAATTTGTTTCTATGAATAAAGTGCTTAGCGAGAGAAACATTTCACTCATAAACAACAGGTTAGATAAATTCTTTAAGATTAAAGCCCCTCTCTCGCCCAGCCCAGTGGAATTCGTTTCACTGACCGCTCCAAGGCGGTTCTTCTGTCGCTGTTTATTTTTGTTATGGTTTGTCTTTGAGTGTTTGTATCACTTATTTTATTTTGTTTTGGATATCGAATTGGCCATTTTGTGGAAAAGTAACTGTCCTTTTGGCTTTCCGCTATTGATGTTTCCATTAGGGTCTGTTGTTTCATGTTTGTGTTTCTTTCCCCTTTGGTAACTCTGGTGGGAGCTGTGGGTAAATTGTGTCGATTCCTGATCATTGCCTACACTTCTATGTTCTACATATAACTACTTTTACCCAAACACTGATGATTCATGAGGCCTATTCCGACTTTATGTTTATGTTTGGTGTCAGGGTTCTGTTTTCCGTCGACTATCTGCCACACATATAGTGCAGTAGACTTGTACCATTAGCTATAAAAGGCACATCTTGTAGAAAATACATGTACATTGTTACTACAGTTTGTTTTCTGCTCTCCCATGAAAGAATTTTATTATTATTATTATTATTATTATTATTTTTTCAAATTGATTATCATCGTCTATTAGCCATTACGATGTTACACCCGTATGACTTTAGGCATTCTTTCATATCTTAACAATATTTACTTTTCTGGTGAAAAATTGTGATAGTTTTCTCATTTATGCTTCAAACATGGCTGTTGGTGCTCGTTGGAACTGCCGCAGTGAAGTGGTTCTATCGAGTACCCACGGCGTATGTCTTGGAGCAGGAATGAGAAAAATATTGTATACCCAGTCAGACGCGCATCCGACTGAGGTACTGAGGCCGACGATTATCATACGAGATATTTTGGCCAGCAATGATCGAGTGTATGTAAACGTAAAGTGCAGATAACTCCATGTCAATAGACATACAACGTCTAAACAACGTCGTGTCAACGTCAATGCAACATCACTGCGATGCATTGACGCTGACGCAGCAAATTGTATACCCAGTTACAAAATATTGTAACCCCCAGTTCTCTCTCTATTAAGTTGGGTTTAAAGGGGCGTTCATTGCACGGACCTGTTATCGTAATGAATCGTCTTATTATTAACATTGCTAGAGATACTCGCCTACCAGTCGAGGAAGACAGAAGACCAACTTCTATCGTACATGTTGTCTAAACTGAAAAGCACTCACACAACCTTTCAATAATTCCCTGTCCCCTTTTTGTACTTTCTCTCATCTACTTACTTCTAAATATGTTCTAGAAAGGGTTGTCCTTTGGAAACAAGGAATACACCACAAAACTGTAAACTAGATCGCGCAGTCGATGGCGCGCCATCGCAAATCCCCACGTTTTGACCGCTTCCAGGGACCCCTGGGGGCTGGTCCAAAAATTAATGTGCTCTTGCAGAAGCCATTCATGTATGTAACTCACACACCAAATTTGGTTGAATTCAAATGAACGGTGTAGGAGGAGAAAGCCGGACAGACGGACGGACGGACGAACGGACAGACGGAGGCGATAACAATATCCCCACTTTTCTTCGAAAAAACGTGGGGATAAATATGGAGTGTACATGTTTTCTGGACCAGACTAGCTAGTTTTGCCCGATTAGGCCTCATCAGTGACCCTCAAAAATTTCAAAATTCACCACTGGAAGGGCAAGAAAATATAAACTACACTATGATGTTGGGCAGGGAGACTTTTTACGACCTCCACACATTCCCAGACACCAGCTATAGTGACGTTAAATATGTTCTAGAAATGGTTATCCTTTGGAGTGAGTGAGTGAGTGAGTGTTTGAGTTTTACGTCCCACCAACAGCTAAGGCCATACGGAGACGGGACCTAGGTTTAAAGACTCATCCGAAAGTGTATATCCTTTGGAAGCAAGTAATGCACCACAGAACTGGAACATATGGAGTGTACATGTTTTCTGGGCCAGAATAGCTAGTTTCGGCCAATAAGGCCTCATCAGTGACCCTCAAACCTTTTCAAAGCTTTCCAAAATGTCTGCACAAGAATTTCAGAGAAAATAAGTTCAGTTAATATGGCATTAGGATAACACATCCGTGGGATATAGTAAATTTCTCAAACCTTAAAAAAGGCATCTTTTTCTGCTGAAGATTTGTGATATTTTTCCTATTTATACTCCAAACATAGGTTTTGGATGCTCGTTAGAACCGCCTCATTGAGGCGGTTCTAACGAGTACCCACAGCCGATGTCTTGGAGCAGAACTAAGGAAATTAATGTTATTCCCCGTAAACCCCAGTTTTCTTTATATAAAATGGGGTTTAGTGGGGTCTTAATTTCACGGACTTGTTCACGTGATGGGAAGTGGTTTTAGGTTCTAGCTTTACGTAATAACGCCAAATTAGGTCATTACCTGCCGTCCGTATTTTTTTATTTTATTTTTTTTTTGGGGGGGGGGGGTGGGTTTGGTTTTACGGCCCTTTCAAGATTATTTCACCCGTATCGAGCGATCGTTAATCAGAGATGGGCG
The DNA here is from genome assembly GCA_963580285.1 of Lucinisca nassula. Classification (NCBI taxonomy): domain Eukaryota; kingdom Metazoa; phylum Mollusca; class Bivalvia; order Lucinida; family Lucinidae; genus Lucinisca; species Lucinisca nassula. The sequence goes on along the minus strand of OY757017.1, from coordinate 110,600,119 downwards.
AAAACCAGAGTACCCGGAGAAAAACCACCTTACCTTCCGTTGCAGAACTTGGCGTCTCACATATGACCCGAGCGAGACTCGAACCACAGCGGTGAGAGACCTAATGATCAAGAGTCAGCACTCTTAACCGTCGGTATGATCATTTTCCACATTAATCTGGTACTTTTGAGTAACAAGTTCCGGAGCCGATGCTACACGCTATGTCAATTTCGTTGTTGCATCGACTTTGCTGCGTCAGCGTCAATGCATCGTTGTTTAGACGTTGTATGTCTGTTGACTTGGACGTTGTTTAGACGTTGTATGTCTGTTGACATGGAGTTATCTGCACTTTACATTTATATACACTTGATTATTGCTGGCCAAAATATCTCGTATGATAATCATCGGCCTCAGTACCTCGGTCGGATGAACGTCTGACTGGTGATCAGAAAGGCGCGTGTTCGGTACCTGCCGGGTTGGCAACATTCTTTCGTGGAGATAGATCATGAAATATTTTCCACGGCCATTCTCTACCACTGGGCATCCGCTGATTCAAGGTGGGCAGTTGTCAGTGGCGAAAGAGTGTGCACTGTACTGGTTAACTGCTGATGCCTCGGTCACAAATTCGGCGTACCCCGGCCGAGCTATACTATACGTTGTGGTCGGCCGAGCAGTCCAAGCCGAGAAATGGGTGTCTGGCTCGGTTTTGGCAAAAAGTATGCCGTGTGGGGCCTAGAGAGACATCCGCCGGGAATCGGGCGGTGTCAGCCTAAGTTTTGCGGGGAAGCATCGGCGTATACGCCGGGCGGAAATAGGCCGGTGCACTGCAGGTTACCGACCGTATACCCGGCGATTGTTACTAGTCCCCGAGCATCGGTCGATGTTCCGCAGATGTCCGCCCAGTTCCCGGCCGCCGGACAAGGGACGGGTTTACCCCAGCCGGGAATTGTCCAGTTGTTCAGGGGTATATAAACTGCATCCTCTCCTGCCTATACAACAAATGGGACAGCTCTGTTGGTGGGTGAACATCCTTTTTCTTGACGTCGAGGAAAACTTTCGAAGAAAAGCGGAACAAGATGCCTCTTATCCTACCACTGCACCTACCGTCACCCCAGGAAAGGATCCGGAGGTTACAGGAGTGGCTGCTTAGGGCTCGGCACCGTGCCAATGTGGTCTTTGCAACCTTGTGTGCGGGAGAAGAACTGCTACCGCTGATGGTGGATGAAGCAATGGATCGTGTACCGTCCTTTGCATGGGCAGTTATCAAACGTTTATGTACAATCCCTACTGGTCTGCTAGAAACTGGCACCCATCGGAGATCGGCCCCTTATATAGTCGAGCGTCAATCAGCGATCGAGCGGCGCCAGTCGAAACCGGGATTCGTCCAGCGGATTCCGCTTGATCATCGGTCGGGCCTCGGCCGATTACTGCCCGATTATCTGATTGGTCGGGGTCCGCTTTACGACTACCGGATGCCAGCCGATGCCATCGACATCGACGTCGGTACGAGCTCTGCTCGACTTTTATCGATGTGCCACCGACCCAGAAGTCGGTGAGTTTTCGGGGAGAATTTTAACTACGAGTTAAAATTTAACCGGGCGCCTCCCGACCACCACCGACGCCCCAACATCCGACGGGACGCCGACCGGACTCCAGCCCAATCTCACCCCATCGCAGTCCCCGAGTAGTCGGGCGGGGATCGAATAGTGATTTGTGACCGTGGCTTTACGTATAAGCCTGCCCAGGAAAAGTGTGGACAGGTAAACTGACCGGCTCAAAAATGACATAAAATAGTGTTGACTGGGCCGTTAGTCCAATACAAAACTAAACTGAGGTAGGGGTCTTTAACTTTAATGGAAGACACCCAATCAGCGTAGAATGTCGGTCAAGCGTCGGCCCGACGATATATACATAGAATATTTATTTTCTGTCTTATACCGTTAACAAATAACATAAGCCCTGTATGGCTTTTACTTCTACAAAAACAGTGTAGAAGAAAAACAATCTTTTTGGTGCTGTTTGGGCAGGATCAAGATTTTCACCTTACATCCTCATTCGAAGGATGGAGCAGGTCAAGGCATTCATCTCTGCAACTAAGTTTGACAACGCTGCCAGAGAGAGAGAGAGAGAGAGAGAGAGAGAGAGAGAGAGAGACTAATGAGCAGCATGTAGGTAATGGTGTGTGTGTGTGTGTGTGTGTGTGTGTGTGTGTGTGTGAATCATCTGAACTACGCCTACTTCGGGCCGACAGCGATACGACATGGCGACGTCGTATCGCTGTCGGCCCGATGTTGGCCCAATGTGGTGCGCTAGCCAATAATGTGAGAGAGAGAGAGAGAGAGAGAGAGAGAGAGAGAGAGAGAGAGAGAGAGAGAGAGAGAGAGAGAGAGAGAGAGAGAGAGAGGGAGAGAGAGAGAAAACACTGAGCAACATATTGGACATGGCACTTTCAGAGCCCATGGGGGCTTGAAGAAATATATGGGCTGCAAAATGCTTCCACGCAGAGCTGAATCCGGCCCACACACTAGTACTGGTAAACCGCTTAGACGATCTAAGCCTGTCCAGGAACCGCGGTGCGAGGCGGACCGTACACGCTAATAAACCCTATTGGTTTCATTGGGCGACAGGGCTTGAGATGTCATTTCATCCAAATGTCGGGTAAAAGTCCCACAAAATTGAAAACAACGTCTCCAAAATGATCTTATGACCTTTACAGTGTTGACGGGGACGTTAAACCTCAAATCAAACAAAAACAATTTCAGAGAGAGAGAGAGAGAGAGAGAGGAGAGAGAATGACGTCATTCACGGAGTTCTATATTTTTGTCGCGAAATTAAAAAAAGACCTAACTGGGATCCTCTGGCACCGTCAAAACCTAGATACCATGCACTTAGCTACATGCGCGTCACACTCAGAGAGAGAGAGAGAGAGAGAGAGAGAGAGAGAGAGAGAGAGAGAGAGAATGGACAATATGTAGGCCACGATAAGAAAGCAATGAGCAACATGTAGGCCACGGAGAGAGAGAGAGAGAGAGAGAGAGAGAGAGAGAGAGAGAGACTAATGAGCAACATGAAGGCCAGAGAGAGAGAGACGAATGAGCAACATGAAGGCCACAGAGAGAGAGAGAGAGAGAGAGAGAGAGAGAGTAAATCGCCTGAACGGTGCGTCTGACCGAGAGCGATACGACATGGCGACGTCGTATCGCATCGCTGTCTGCCCGATGTTGACCCACTGTTTCAACATGTAGCCCATAATGAGTGAGAGAAAAAAACTTAGCAACATGTTGGCCATAGCACTTTCAGAGAGAGAGAGAGAGAGATTTCAGTCACAACAATTGTGTGTAACGATGTTGAGATGACCCCTGCATACCTTTCTAGGTATTTACCGCATGACGTCATTATTCACGCGCGTTGTAGTTTTGTCGCGAAATTAAAAATAGACTAACTGCGTTCGTAGCATAGTTAGGAAAACCGTCTCATAAAACTTAACCTGTGATCATAATTGTTCGCAATATTACATAAAACTCATTCATTTGTATTATTTAAACAAAAAATACCCGATATATGTAAAAAAAGAATTAAGCACTTTTTTTCCGACAGCTCAATAATGCACCTTTAACTTAGGACAGTAATAAAGAGAAATATAGAAACTAGATGTATTGCAATACGCTTTTTGGCGTATCTTTGCACCCCTAATATTGTTGACCTTGAAATGAATGTATTAATTTGATTATCAGTAGGGGTGCAAACACATTTCGATATACCGCGGTTCGCCGAAAATAAATATCTAATCACGGTTTGCTCTTGCCTGTACTGGTACAAAAGCCTTTTCTATGTGTCCTGTTTTGCAGGGGTGTAAAATTCCACACGCCCGCTCGCATTTGTGAGTAAGTTTTAAGGCAGAGTAAGATTTTCAAAACTGACCTTGTACTTTTTCTTCATTTTAGCACCTAAATGAAAAGTTTAGATGATAAGGGCGAGTAACTTCGAGGGAAATTTTACCCCTCTGGTTTGGCTCATTGCCCTCTAAAATCTGAAAAGAAAATCGCAAACTTCCTGTTAAACAGCACCAGTCATACAGCACCAGCTCCAGTCAGACCGGGATTACCTAGAGCTGACCCATCTGTGAACATTAGTACACCAATTCTATCACAATTGCTTAGTAGCTCTAATACATGGATATTTTCTTTTTGATATTCCTTGGAGAATGTGAATTCTTCCTTGTCTACACTTCCTGTCTCTTTGATGAGCCCCATCAATTCCTTGGTATACCTGAATTCCTTCTCAATACTTTCAAACTCTTAACATTCCCTGCATTTCCATAAACCTAGACATCAATAAATGAAAAATAGTAGCTCTTCTAACCCCAATCTTATCCCCCTCTATCCATACACAGACTTGCCTACCCCTTGCGAAAGAAAATAGTAAGATCCTCCCAAAAAATCATAAGATTCAAATTTTATTGGTAAGGGTTTTAAGGTAGGCAGTGGCTAGCCGTCCGGTACCGGACGACCAGCCTGTGGGTCTGCCCGTCCGGTACCGGACGGCTAGCCAACCCACGTAGGAATGGCTAGCCGTCCGGTAGTAAATTGAAGTCTATCATTTTATATAGGGTATGCGTTCCAAATAATATTATGCACCATATAGTGTAATAAAATTTTTTCTAATTTACTCTAACAGTATTCTTATCACCTGTTTGTCGCCATTTTTCACTAAATTTAAGTAAGGGACATAATTGTAATTGACCCCGATGCAAAAGACTGTTGTACTCAAAGCCTTGTCCGGGCACTGTGACAGTTATTATTAATATTATGTCAATGTTATAATTTCTATTTCATATTATTATTGTTATTATTAAAATCTGCCAAATGTGTGTCCGATGTTGAGTTTGATATTAATCGTGATAGATTTACATTAAATTTAACCTATCAGTTAAACATGGTAGGTTCAAAGAAATATCAATATGGGGTAATTATCTCATTAGCAGGGCACACATAAAGGCAACGATCCGAAACTCCATGAGTAGAGCGATTACCGTAATGATCCTATGTATTGGGGCAGATAGGCTTCGGCAAATAGTGCAGTCCCAGATCAGATTGCTCCTGAAGCAGGGTCTACACTGTTTGCCATTTCATCTGCCTCTTTTGGACTCTTTGCTGTATCGTGAAACAAATTGGTCAAAACATTAAGGAGAATAACTGCAAGTCATCAAGATCTTTATTTCTTAGGATTTTTACGGTATTGCTCAGTTGCTATTAGTTGTTTTTCGCGACCCTTGGATCAAACGTTTTAGTATCTTCAAGCCGCAGTTACATAAAGAAAGGAAAAGAAAATATATGAACTTATAAAAAATGTCAATAAATTTGTGTTAAGCTATTCACATCATTCCCGAAAAAAAGCTATATTACCGATTGGTAGTTACTTATAAATATATTATTGATAGTAATAATATTAGAAATAAGTAAACACGACTACAGCGTTTATCACCACAGGCATAATTGCTACGACAATCATGAATTACCGATAGGGCTCTGCATCCAGTACTCCAGAAAATGATACAAGTGCTATTAAGCATCCATATCCTAGATGAAATGAGAGTAAAATTTACTAACGGACGGCTAGCCATTCCTACGCGGGTTGGCTAGCCGTCCGGTACCGGACGAGCAGACTCGTTGGCTGGTCATCCGGTACCGGACGGCTAGCCACTGCCTGTAAGGTATCCGATGCCACAGGGCTTTAGATAAGGCTGCGTACCGCGTAAATTACGAAAATAATTGGGAGGATACTCCTTTTTTTCAAATCTGCTGCGTATCAGGTACGAAAAACAAATTAGCATTACGCATTTAATATTTTTTGAGAGCGTATTTGGAAGGCACGTGAAATAAATGATGTGTGTAATAAAAGGCGGGAAATTTTCACGGGAAAATTATGCATTCATAAATTATTTCAAGGGAATCAAGTTTTATTGGGGTTGGGGTTACGGTCCTTTCAAGATTATATCACATATAGAGCCGATCCGATCGTTAATCAGGTGGGCGTAAACCGGTGTAATCTGAACTACAGTAAGACGAGCGAGCAGTGAAGTCTCGGATCAGTCAGCGCATGCGCGCAAGCCTTCATTAGCTGTATTGATTGGATGAGCAGGTCATTGCTCAATAGTATCGACACGCATCAGTCTGCGCATCGCTGATTTTACAAGCTGGGTTATCCAAACGGACTTGCGTAGTTGTTGCGCATGTTGTTCTGACTTACATAGTGGTTGCGCATGCTGGTCTAAGTCTTCGAGTATCGTGCGACCAGTGAAGACTCGGATTAACCTGCGCATCATTGCAAACTGCTCTGTCTTCGCTGACCCCAAGAGCCTTTTGCAGGGCTACTCAGAGATAGGTGAGGAAAAAGGTTGCCCGGGTTGCGCATGTTGATCTTGGTCTTTGCAAGGTGTTGTGCGACGCAGCTCGGTATACACACTGTTTACTTGTAATACTGTCGCAGACTGATCAAGCCGCGGGGATATTGCAAACACTAGCTTCGCATTTTGATCAGAGTCTTTGCAGATCATTGGCAACCAGTGAAGACGAACGTTCAGCCTGAGTTCTGAAACGTCAAATGACATGGATAATTATTGAGTAGTCTCCGTTGAACAGATTACTTATTCAGTCATCGGTTATTTTTTGTATTGCTTTAATAACACGCTTTCAGATGAATCAAACAAATTATTTTTAATTTAAATATTATAATTCTATATTAAAAGATACCTAGAAGTTAAATGTTCAAATGTTTTTTTTAAATAATAAACGTTGCTATTGCTTCGACCCAGTACACCACTTACTTGTGAAATGCATGTAAATATATGTTTATATAATTCCAATAGAGACATCAGTACAATTAGCTTCACTAACGTGTGAAAAGCCATTGATCATAACGATTTTGATGGCATTTTATAAACCAAAAATAGTGCCCAGTTTTTGTCATGCAAACGTTCCCTGCCCAGCCTATCGCCCCTCTGCCCTAAAATCTTAGCTGGAACACTGCAACACTTAAGTTCTTATCAGTGAAAAAGGTCCTGACAGATTTTTGACCCAGTAACTGGTTCCGATTATAACATTGCCTGTAAGGAAACATGATGGGTCCCACGATCGAAGGGTGGAAGAAAATAAATATCCATGGACAATATATGATGAAATTGAGAATATGGTTTTGAAAAGGAATTATAAAAGTTTTAAAGAATATGAATTTCACTCCATATCTTGGACAATAAAGTGAAGCTGATATTCTAAATTTTTAGAAACTCGGCCACAATAATCAGCCATTGAAGTCCTGCTATCCGCCAAGAGAACTGAACCCCAAAAGTTAGATTTCTCCGTCAACAAACTGCTCAGAAGGGATTTCAATATTAGGGCTGACTATCGAGGTCAATTTTGACTATCGTGATAGTATTGCTATCGTGGAAACTACTATCACGATACTATCACTATCGCAGCACACTATCACGATACTATCGTGATACTATCGGGTACTGTTATAAATGATTCATAGGTGTTATGTCACTCACATAAAAATGGCTAAGAGTGACAGAACGAATTAGGAAAATTGCAATGGCCTAAAATTGTATGTTTCTTGTGTTTTAATATTAGCATTCATTCCCTCCGGGCTATTCCAGAAAATAAAAAACATCATGAGGAGACGACTCTTTATATATCCCCACCACCTGCAGAAGGACCCACCGCTTAAAAATAGCTTGCTGCTTCCAGTATATATTCCTGTCATAGCTTTAATACCTATGCACATACACCTTTGCAGTGTTTGAGATTTTCTGCTTGTAAAAACTGTCACATGCTGATCGTTCTTTGATTGTTTGATGTTTACCGCCTGTGGTAAATTAATCTGTGTATTCAGTTAATAAGGTAACTTGATCATTACATAGTATTACGTAATCACAGCACGACATTTTAGCACCTCTTTAAGGGCATTAAAACTTGAATTTACATATTTTTTATTTGAACTTAGCATCAAAAGCTAGACTATCAAAATAGAAGTAAAGCAATGAACAAGTCGGTGTTTTCATTTAGCAATACGTACAGGGCTCGACCTGGGCACTCTGACTCTGTGGACATTGCACATCAGACAGCTAAGCAGCAATAATAATACATGTACAAAGTTTTTATGTCATGAAATTGGGCCGTTTTGACCTGTTTTTTTTTTTCTGGAATATCCCTCAAGATATTATAATAGAAAGACAACCAAAAATAAAATAAGGAAGACACATGAAAAAGAAAAACGGCAAATTGTCCATCATTCACCTTAATAAAGAACTTGATAGACGGAGACCTAAGGCCAGGTGCTGCACACTTTTTGGTTGTGTTCTTCTCCTGCAGAATGACGGCAGGTAAATAAATCTTTGTCAGCTTAAATGTTCCCCACAGAGTTCTACTGAAATCCCAATCGGTCCGGCCAGCACACTGATGACATCATCATTGATGCATACTTATCGACTAATCTGAGTCTATCATGTACGCACATGCGCATTCTGTGCATTTCTCGGGAAGCATTTCTAATGAGACCACGAACGGGCGGTTTGACAATCTGGTCCTAATACTCATTAGCTGTCGTGTTTGTCAGACGCAAAAAGAGTCACATATACAAGTTAAACTGCATTATACCGTCGTTTATTATACATTTGCAGATGTGAACGAGTCCGCACACAGCAAAAACAAACATTTCTTCATACAAAAGATCAGCTTGTGCATCTTGCAAATGTCTTCAAAACTGAACAGGGAAATGACGTTTGCACCCAGAAGCCATACTACGGAAGGCTAATACAAACAGCAAACATTTATATATGACTGTGCAGGCTGATCTGAGCCTTCACATGTCGCACAGGTTACACTGTCATGTTTTCAAAAAGTTGCATGCAACAACTGTGTGAGCAAACTATCATTGACGTTTTGTTATTGAAAAATGCGGAAAAATTTCTAACTGCCTCAACTGCACGTGCAAAAAGGACAGCGGGAAATTCATCGCCGCCAGAAATTCACGACGATACACACGTGCAAACAGCGAAGACTCAGATCATCATGCACATACCTGAAGGCTTATCAGTCTGTCCTGATTACAGCTGCATGGCTATACTTGTCAAAATACTTGCGTCATTACACAACAGTACGGGTATATTTTCAAAGTCTATTCAAGAAAAAAAAAATATCGAAACTATCGATAGTTGAATGAACTATCGGCGATAGTTATCGATAGTCCAGAGTACTATCGATGCATTGCTATCGAGGCAGTCCCTATCGCGATGCATCGTTACACCCCTATTCAATATGGCATTGTTTTGTGATTTGTGGCCAGGCATACTGCTTGTTTTCTAATAGACACAGATATTGAATATGTGTATCTATAAGAAAACAAACAGTACACCTGGCCACAAATCAGTCCATAAAAACATTGTGTCGAGGCTGCAAAATAAAGTTTTTTGGTTTATTTTTCAGTACTCTTTAAAAATTTCTCATTACTCCTTTTTTTAAAAAAGGACGAGTACTGTACTCTTTTGAAAAAAAAAATTATCTAAAGCCCTGGATGCCATGTCAAAATAAGCCCATTTCCTCAGGGTTTTTTTTTTGCAATAAATCGGCCGATTCAACTTTTCTTATTTCTCCATTTTTTTTTCCTTTGCAAAGGCATCCATCTTGCCGCTCATACCGAAACAAATTTGTTAACTGAACTGTGATTGGATCCCTTCCCTAACATTAGCCAATGAAATTTAATTTCATAACGAGAGTAAGCCATGAATGACAACTATTGTCTTTTTCCGGTATAAATGCGCGCTTACCCAAACCGAACCAAAATAATCACACCGATTTCGATTTTTTAACAAACACCGAAAATTGTACAGAATACAGCCGTGGTCGTAAGTTGGACATAAAATAGTAAGCCTTACGACCAAATTGTAAGGGTAGCAAGACTGCATACATCAAATTCTTCCCTGAGAGGATCATCTTCATACTTGGCACTGATACTGATGACTTTTTGTGTCTTCAGCTGTAGGTCTATAGGCATGGTGTTTGTCAAGACTTCCAAAGCTTCTGTGCTGGTACTGTTCAAACAACCTGATGCTTTTGGAAATGGGTCAACTCGGCCTGTAACCAACTCGGCCCCTGAGTCAAGTCGGCCTCGAGTCAAATCGGCCTGCATTTGTCAAGCATTATACATGACAAGAAACTTTAGTGAATAGAGAATTATTTTCGTTTTTTGACCAAAGTTATATTTTCTGAAAGTTATCAGTTGGGAATGGTGCTTAACTGCACATGTTCGAGCTGCATTGATAAAATAGGGGCAAAATAGGCATTTATTTCACATCAAATGTACACATTCACATCAAAGGTTAACATTCATTTCGGGTCGTTTGTTTCAAAATTTGAGTAATTTTCCAGTCTAGTAAAAATACCAGACCACATCTTAAGTATTTGACTTATTCTAAATGATATTTATCTGCTGTCCACTAATTGATTAGAAACCTTAATGTTGTGTGACAATCCAACCTTGCCGTCGAGGTCTACTGTAAAAGACGTATGCAATATGAATAAACAAACAGAAAAACGGAAGGACACAGATATAAAATAGTATGTAGTAGCATATCATTTCATTAAGGACACATCCGTCAAGCTAAATTCATACTGGGGTCCGACTTGACCAGGCCGAGTGGACTCGGGCCGACTTGACTCAGGGCCGAGTTGACCCGGATTCGATGCTTTTAGCATCACTTCAAAACTGCTTACTGCTTTCTGCAAGGGACTCGACTGTCACTGCTGCTCCCTACTCCATCACAGGTAGAACCAAGGAGGTGCGTTTTAGGATACCTAAAACGTGTGCTTTGTGGCCAACACGTGGGTGGGGTAAAGATCGGCCGGTAAAGATTAGCATAAAAATTTGCTAAAAAAACCCTTGCAACATCGGATCGACTTTTCGTGTTAAACAATGACATTTATTATAAGTCAACTTCTATTTTTGAAATAAGCCTACACGTGCACAATACCTTTTTCGGTGTCTTTTTCCCCATTGTCTTTTTCCGCAATCTGAAATGATAATGGCTACCCCACGCTTTCTGAAAATGAAGACAGCGCGCACAACTCGCATACAATTGTCTGGTAATTATTGAAGATAAAATCCGGGATGCTTGGCCGCATGCAATTATTGTTTGGTGATCGACTAAAATCAGGTATTGTTTTACCGGTATCCGCCTCTGTGTTTCAATCTTACACTGTACGGGCCTTGAAATCTTCTGCGGACTTGGCGTTCACCGCAGAGGAGGGAAGACTATTTTATTGGGGATTAATTCTAGGAAAGAAGGTGTTCTTCAGAGCATCACTATAGGACTGGTATCTACTGTCATAGTCAGGGGTTGATTACATCCGGTCTGTAGTAAGTTTACGGAATAGAATAGAATAGAATTTTATTTACTGCACAACTATACCCTATAAGGGTTAAAGGCAAGCAAATACAAACATGACATAATACATTCTTCAATGATATGAAAATAATTTTATAAATGAATAAAAATAATAATAAATAAATAATAGTTAAAAGGAAAAAAAAAAAATAACAATAATATTAATAGCCTTGAGTCATAAGAGCCATGACATGCTATGATATATTACATTCACTTACAAATATTCCAATTGTTTTCAAAATAGTATCGTCTGTAGATGCCATAAGTTTGACGAAATGCTCTTTTTTAGATTGCAATGAATGATTATTTAAAACTGCCATGTTCTGAGACATTTTATTTCGCAGATCATTATACTTAGAGCAATCACAAAAGAAATGTATTTCGTCATCTAAAATATTACAAATATTACATAGTCTGTCTTCCAGTCTTTGCCCTAAATATCTCCCCCTTTCAATTTTTAGATGATGTGCACTTATTCTGAAGGCTGTTAAAGCTTTTCGCTGTTTTCTGTCTGGTAGAATATCCAAATACTTTTCAAATTCAAATTTTTGCTTAAACAATTTATATGTCCTTAACTTATCCATTCCAACTTCAGAATTAATACTTTTCTTCCAAAATGAAATAAACCTTTCTTTCAACTTGGCTTTTATACATTCAATTAAAGCAGGTACATTGAATGTACTATGATTATCCCATACATGTGAAAATCCCAAATCACTTAATACAGTTTTAATGAAACATAGCCACAAGCTTTTCAATTCAGGGTTATTACATTGTTCCCAATATGCTGCAGATATAAGTGACTCTGTATCTGATTGTAAAGTATGTAGCCAAAAATTAATACAACTGGTTATAATAGAGATTACTAAAGAAAACTGACCTAGCTCACTAAAAACAGCAAAATTGAAAGCTTTTGAATGTACTCCTAAGACATATTTGGAAAATCGTGTAGAAATCTTATCAAAATCATTATGACCTTTAAACGACATTTCAAACATTTCATCAATGGACTTCTTATGGTAACATGTTTTATACCCTGCCCAAATCTCACTATTATAAATGGCAATTGGTTTAATAAGTGAATCAAATATTCGCAGAACTGCAGAAGGCTTGATAGAACTGTCAAAAATACCTTGCTTTATCGAAAACAATGCCTTGCTAGCCTTTAAACTTAAATTCTTTTCGGCTGCCAAAAACTTGCCATTAGCAGATATGGTGATCCCAAGATATTTATATTGGCTCACATTTTCCAAAATTGTCTGCCCAATGGTAAATATATATTGATTTTTTGGCATACGCCCACTTTTTGAAAATACCATTACTTTAGACTTGTCTGCATTTACAGAAAGACCCCATTTATTACAGAATTCATTTATCTTAGTTATATTACACTGCAATTCATTTTCAGATGTTGAAAGTAGTAATAAATCATCTGCATAAAGCAAGTGACTTATTTTATGACCATTCAAAGTTGGAACACCAGTGTCTAACAAATCATCCCCTATGTCATTTATAAATATGTTAAACAGTAAGGGGCTTAGAACACTACCTTCATGGATGGACGCCCTGTGTAATTTCAATATGTTCAGACATTGTATGCTTAGATTTAACCCTTGAATGCGAACTGTTATACATAGACTTTATAACATTGTAGATTTTACCACAGATCCCAGCTTTCTGTAATTTAAGCAACAATCCATCATGCCATACAGTATCAAATGCCTTTCTCAGGTCAACGAAACAGGCAAATAACTTACTACCATTTTTTACATTTAAAACATATTTATCAATTATAGTTCTCAGCACAAATATATGGTCAGATGTTCGATGGTTTTTCCGAAAACCAGCCTGTTCTTGTTTTAAGAGAGCTCTGTTCTCTAAATCAGAACTAATTCTGTTGTTAAGAACATGACAGAATAACTTACTCAGGCAACTACTGAGAGTAATACCCCTGTAATTGTTAGGGTCAAACTGATTTCCGTTTTTGTGCACTGGTATAATAATTCCATTTTTCCAAGACTCGGGAAATTTACCAGTATTTAGAATCATATTAAATGCTTGAGTTATTGGCTTGGAAAGAAATGGAAGTGCTGATTTTATCATCTCATTTTTTAACAAATCATACGCACTTGCTTTATTATTTTTTAGCCTTTTTGAAGCTGCAATAACTTCTTTTTCAGTCATGGTATAATCAAGATTACTACTTTGATTTAACGTCTCATAGATATTAACTTCGTTTTTCACTAAATCCTGTCTATTTTTGTCAACTGGACTGAACTGAGTGTTTAATAATTTATTAAAATGATCAAACCATGCCTGGTGATTTATTTTCTCTGCTTTGTCTGTGGGGGATGACTCTTTTTTCAATTCGTCAATTATTTTCCATGCATTTTGTGGATCTTTTTCTATCGCATCATTTAGCATGTTCGTTAAGTTTTGTTTAAACTTTCTTCTTTTAAATTTAGTTAATCTTTTATATTCCTTAAACTTTTTGTAAAACACGTTACGTAAGTAAGCATTATCAGTGTTTCTATTAAATGCATTCTTTGCTGCCTTCAATTCCCTTAGCAAACAATGGCAATCCTTATCATACCATTTTTTGTTTAATTTGTGAGTTTTTTTCTTCTTTATTTTATATGTTTTTCTTGAAAGTGTCATGTCCCCAGCAGAAACAATTACCTCTGTTACAGCCTCAATTAAACTATCAACTTTACAATCAGCTTGTCCAGTGATCATGTTAAGACTGTCTATTTTTTGTTTAATAGTTGGAGAAGAAAAAACATCCTGAAATTGGACTTTAGAACGATTTGACCACACAAAGCTATCTGGTGCTAAGCACCCCAAATAATCAGCTGAGCAAATATGCTCTTCTTGGCATAATTGTGAACCTAACATCAACTTTGCAGTCAACATACAGTGGTCAGAAAGGAAATTGAAATCTTGAACTTTCATGCATTGAATAAAATTTGATAGAGATCTGCTGGCTATAAAGTAATCAACTGTACTACTACCACGTGGAGTTTGGCAAGTAAACTGGCCTGTTAAATCGCCTAATGTTCGCCCGTTCAAAATATATAACTGATTATTGATACACTGTTCTATCAGCCATCTGCCACTTTGGTTAACAACTGAATTATCATGAGAAACTCGTGGTAAAATCAAATCAAAAGTATCATCATGAGGGACTGGTATATATGGGTCAACTTCATTTTGTATTAAATCTATACAGTCTCCAATTCTTGCATTTAGGTCACCAGAAATAATTATTTTGCCTTTACAAGCAAAATATTCTATTTGTTTTTGTAATTTTGACATTATGTCTTTACTGTTGACTTTTCCATAAGTAGAATTTAATGGGGGTAGATATACAAAAGCTAAAAAGAGATCATTCTTTAGTGAAGTGAATTCTTTTAGCAACCGCACCCAAATTATATCGCTGTCAGAGACAGGGTCAAATTTAAACATATGTCGCAAAGAGGATTTTAAAAGAACTGCTATTCCACCAGAAGGTTTACGGGCATTTTGGTGTTTCGGCCTATCCTTACGAAAGACATAATATCCAGGAAGGCTTATATCTACAGACTTATCAGCATGTGTTTCTAAAAGGCCAATTAAATCCGAAGATTTTAGACAATCTATAACTTCAGGATCATCCAGTTTGTTACATTTTAACCCATGACTCTTATGCTCAAGACCATTTATGTTCCAGGAAGTAATGGAAAATAACATATTTGAAAGCCGACCTTTCATTCAGAACTTAGGTGCATAAGTTTCTATTTGAAGATTAGAGTGATTAGAAAGATCATTCATTTGAATCCAAGAGAATGCATAAAAAAAAATACCCATAATCCTTTGAAGCCTCATATGACACAACAATTTGTCAAACATTTTCAATGCATCTCTTGTGTAATTAAGTATTGTTCATATAATGTAACTGTATGGCACAAATGAATATAACTGTATGACACTAAACTCACATTGTGGTTGATATCACAGGAGCCAGAAATTCAATCAGTATGACACCCTCCCCTCACCCCACCCCCACCCCCCCCCACCATCACCCTAAAAAAAAACAAAACATCCTGGCCAGTAAATAGTGCAATTCCAGCATCTTTGATGAAAAATGCTCGACTCACAATATCTCCAGTCTGTTTGCGGCCATACTAAAGAAAACCCCAAGCCCCTGCGATTCACCGACAGTCACATATTTCACATAGATTTAGTATCTCCTGAATTCATAGTAGTCACTGTCCTTATGTCTTCGTGATGTGTAATCAGGACCATTTAACCGACTGCTTTGATATTTGTCCCTAGAATTGAAATTTCCTTCATATCTGTCTTTAGCGTATCTCGTGTCCCAACGTGATCTCCCCCTGAACTTGCCCGGTCTATGCTCGTTAGGATTCCGTAAAGCTGACCTCATACTGTATCCACCTGATCTCGCTCTGTGTTCATCGTACATTGTCCCGTATCCACCTGATGTTGACCCGTGACCTGATCTTGCCCTGTAGCTATCAGATCTTGCCCTGTCAACATATGGTCTCGACCCATAAGTATGTGGTCTGGTCTTGTAACCATCTGGCCTCGTTCCGTAACCATCTGATCTGATCCCAAATCTGTTTGATCTCACCCTGTAGGCATCTGATCTTTTGTCTTCATCCGACCCCGCCTCGCGACTGTCTGGTCTCATGCTATAGCCATCAGTTCTCACGCCATAGCCATCTGGTCTCATCGCATACTCATCTGATAATTCCCTGCAGCCATCTTGTATCGCCCAATACCCATCTTGTCTCTCCCCATAGTCATCTGATTTCATCACACAGTCATCTGGTCTTGCCCCATAGACATCTGGTCTTTTCCCATAATCATCTGGTCTCACTCCATAGTCATCTTGTCCCGTCCCATAGCCACCTGGTCTTGTCCCATAGTCATCTGGTCTTGTCCCATAGTCATCTGGTCGCTTCCCATAGCCATCTGGTCCCGTCCCATAGCCATCTGGTCTCGTCTCATAGACATCTGGTCTCGCCCTGTAGCCATCTGGTCTCGCCCCCACTCTGTACCCATCTGATCTCGCACTGTTTCCATCTGATCTAGACCCGTAAGTATTTGACCTTGCTGGGTAAACATTTGACCTCGCCCCATAGTCACCTCTTGGCCGGTATCCACCACGTCTTCTCCTGTAGCCATCTCGTCTCGCAACTGGTCTCGCTCTGGATTCTTCATAGCTCATTACTTCATCTATTGTCCTTTTGAAGTTGTTGCCGAACCTGATCGCCCCAGTATGTGATAGGTGCAACAAATCTTGAATGTAGAATTGTGTTATAGGCCTCCCTTGCTCGGCTAAGTTGCTATTGTCAATGAAGAGTATATCATTCTGCACTTCTCGTAACTTCTTTTCACAGCCAGCGTTTAAAAATGTCCTTTCAATATCTAATTCTCTATCGCCTACCGGTGTCAGTTTGGATACAGCTATTTTTGCGTCTGGTGCTTTCTCTCTCAGTGTAGTTATCCCTTCGATTAGTGATTTGATACATGAGTCTGTACTTTCTTTATCTCTAAGATTATTTATTCCAGTATGGATAAGTATGAGCTTGGCATCTTTAATTTCTTCAGCATGTTCTCCTATATCTTTAATTTTTGGTGCTCTGATTCTTCTGACAAATGTATTTGTAGATTTCCCTAGCATGGCAACATTCACTTGACCCGCAATAGAGTCGCCGATCAGACATACTTTTCTCTTTCTGCTTCCTCCTCCATCCTCTTTTATCTGCTGCTCTTTTGGTGTATTGCTTTGGCTGCTGACAGATGCCTCTGCTTCATTTAATGGCTTTTTAAGTTTCTGTGTGTCTTCTGTTTTACCAACAACAGTCTTTACATATGTTATTTCAGCATCTTCATCCATGTCTGTAGTTTTACTTTCAATATTATCTTGTTGTTGAGAAGAGACACAATCTTTCTCTATGCTAACTTCTTTTTTCCTTGGTTTGGTGTTTACTGTAGAAAATGTGTCAATTTCTGTTAAAGTGCTGACGCTTTTCTCCATTTCCGCCACATGTTCTCTGGTACGCTTGCTTTCGTCTCTGACTTCTGTAATAGCTTGATATAGTTGTCTCCCCATGGTTTTGATATTCTCGCTTTCTTTCTTATTTTTGACAGAGGATTCGTCAACATTTTTCTTCCAAAAAGAGCACGAGGATTCAGCCCTATGTAATGTTGACTGTAAGGTGTCTAGACGACTACTGACATTCTTTTGCAGGTTTTGAAGTCCAGTATGTATGTCCTTAAAAGTACTGGCGGTTTCTATTGTTTCTTTCCCTGGCATGTTATTTATACATTTCAGCTTACTCATACAGTCATGAACTTCTGAAGATATTTTTGTTGGTATTGTTGACAGTGATTCTGCAAGGCTTTGTTGCTGCGTGGTAATATCTTCCAGCTTCTTTGAAACATCTTGCTTGAAATTCAGATTGTCTTCTCTTGATTGGGTTACTTGATATAATACAGTTTCAAGCACTGCTTCCATATTCTTCATTATTCGTATAAACTGGTCACTGTCCACTGTTATTGATGGTTTGACTTGGATATTATCCTTCTTTCTACTGTCTTGAACATTCTTTTTGTCAATACTTGACCCATTAATACTGCCTGGAACTGGTGTGTCTGAGCGGTCCTTTACTAATTTTACCTTAGGTGTGAAATAGATTTGTTCTTCAGTTTTATTTGTATCTTTCTGCTTTTGGTCTGGCTTCTTAGAGTTGGATATGACAATAACTTTGGGCTGTGGTCCTGATGCTGTTTTAACAGTAAGTATTTCATCTTCTTTCTTCTGGTCACTCTCTTTATTATTAGCACCGATAACAGCCAACTTATCAGCTTCCTCATTACCTGTGACACCATTATGACCAGGAACATGATTCCATGTAATTGATATTTTACAATCATTCAACAACTTCAGTAACTGCACCCATTCTTCTTTATGTTTAACTTGCTCACCATTTGACGTCTTCCAACCATTTTTGCACCAGGTATCAGACCACTGCTTTACTCCAGAAATAACATACTTGCTGTCAGATTTAATGATTAACTTGCCTATACAGTGTTCTTGCGCAACCTCAATGGCTTTAATAGCCGCCCTTAATTCCGCTTTGTTATTTGTCGGCCCATCCTCCTGTGGTATAGTGTAGCTGCCATTCCATGGGTGATCAGCCCCCCAGTAAATGCCAAATCCACCTCTAGCACAGTTCGCCCCATTCTTTATGCAGCTACCATCTATAAATACAGTTGTAGGCTCAGATTCATCCTCCTTATAGACAACTTCAACTAATGTCCTTTCATCCTGTGGCGTATCTTTTTCATTTATGCCTCCTGGTACAATATTGCATTTCTGTTCATACTCAGATTTTGTATAGGAATTTTGCCCATCAATGACAGCGAAATCAGAGAAGCCTGCCCTAACCATTGCATTTACAGCATCACTAAATGTCACAAAGCCCTTGTGTTTTGCATTGGCAAAACCTAACACTGCATCACCTGCCTGAGGCCAATTTGTATAAATGCCGATCTCTCTCCCGTTTGTTACGGCATAAAAATTAAATTTCTGTCTTCCAGCAGGCATTATGAGCTATAAATCATATGTTGTGCTAGTTATCTAATGAATATATTACCCTCTTTTCTCAAAATATAATAATAGTCTCTTTAAATACCTTGAAATTGTCTTTAGATCAATGTTGAAATTCCTCTCATAGCAGCTGTCAAAATACGAAAACACTAGAATCACGAAAACGCCGTTGATCTATCCAATGACCGCTCAGATGTTTCAAATACAGCTAAAAACACGATAGATTTAAATTTACCCAATGTCATTTGACCTTTACTTTCACTCCAATCTTCTGTTTGAAACTTAAAATTCACTCAGATTCGAAAAGACAACCATCTTGTTTACATCGTGACGTCTTGTTTTTTTTTTTTTTTTTACTTTGAGTACTCCAGTTGATTCCATCCGGTTGATAGTAAGTGTTCGGGTGACTGTCTCGTTTATTAAACGATTGTTGCACTGTTGGTCGTGTCATAATTCCCGTTAAACATGGTTTCCTCGCTATTTTACCTGTGTCAAATAAAGTGTTAAGCCTAGGGCAAAATCTAACATGCATGAGCACAACACACGCTTCACTGCACTTGCCATCTACGGTTTATACGGATAAGGTGTATACTTATCATTACTGAAGCTTTATTCGGCTTTATAATATATTTTGCATATATTATATATTACAGGTATGCTTTAATTATCATTTTTGAATTAGTTTGTTTGGTTTGAGGTTTAACGACCCCCGTCAACATTGTGTAGGTCATTAAGAGACGATGTTTCCGATTTTATAGGATTTAACCCGACTTTGAGATGAAATGACATCTCAAGCCCTGTCGCCAAGGAAACCAGTGGGGTTTGTAGGCATGGACAGTCAGACTCACACCGCTTTCCCTGGACAGGCTTAGATCCTCTAAGCAAGTTACCAGTACTCGTGTGCGGTCGTTTTCAGCTCTGCATGGAAACATCATGCGGACAATCTAATTCTTCAAACCCCGATAGGCGGGGTTGATCATTTTGGTCCCTGAAACTATAGTTAAGTGTGAGTCAATGTGTAATGTGTTTTTATATCATGAAACTGCGAGAAATGAAAACCGCACCTACAATTGTGTATTATCATGTTTTGTTTAGTGGTTAAGTATTTCATAGATTCATAATTCATATAGCATTGTTTGTCTGTAAATATCATATTGCCATTAGCATTGGTGACATGTATGTATCGCGGCACTTGCCATCTACGGTTTATACGGATAATGTGTATACTTATCATTACTGAAGCTTTATTCGGCTTTATAATATATATTTGCATATATTATATATTACAGAATGACGATGCTGCTATAAGAAGATGTAGAGCCATAATAGATTCATCATTCATCAATCGTCTTTGTGGTTTATTTGCTCCAAAGGACGGACTCACGTCCGTTGACATTTGGTGGCCAGTTGGGGGTCCAGCACCGCGTCTGAGGGCATGAAAGAGTATGAAAATAAGTCTCGCAGCCGGACTGGATAGGACTTAGAGATTCGGGACGAGTGAGTGAGTGAGTTTTAGTTTTACGTCCCACCAACAGCTAAGGTCATACGGAGACGGGACCTCGGTTTAAAGACCCATCCGAAAGTCTGGAGAAGCCCGGGATCGATCCTGCGATCCCTGGTTTACAAGGCGAGTAGCGTAACCACTGCACCACGGAGGCTTCTGAGATTCGGGACGAATCTCATGAGAAGAGATTCGGGACGAATCTAATTAAGCAGGGGGAAAGTGTAGCAGGTCGACCGTGTGGCTCGGTAGCTCAGTCGGTAGAGTGTTCGCACGGTATGCGAAAGGCTCCGGGTTCGAGTCCCGGTCGAGTCATGTTCTTTTTCCAACCCTGTGACACTACGATCTTGTGAGTCGTTTACTTTTGATGCACTTGTTTACAGGGGTCAAGTACCTATCTTTATAAATAGACACTGAATCAGAGTGTATCTTGTAGAAGAAGGTTAAAGAGGACTGCTCTCGACGTGAGGGCCTCCAGGGACGGCCACTCAAGATAGCTCATTAAGCATGTCACCGACGCTACTTCTATTTCGCCATCGCCTGCAGGTCCACCGAGCAACTGCCCTCTGCACCTTCTCCACATGCTGAGTCTGAGTTTTATCATAAAAATGCCAAATGGGTGATGCATATTCAAGTTGAGGGCGAACCAATGTTTTAAATGCAACATCCTTTGTCTGCCTAGGTGCAAAGGCCAAGTTACGTATAAGGAATTCTAAAGGCCTAGTTGCTTTAGATGTAATCTCAGAGATATGTTGACCCCAATCAAGATCGTCAGTGATGGTGATACCAAGATATCCGGCGGGTTGAACATGCTCCAAAATTTGCTGGTGAAGTGTATAGTCAAACTTAATTTGTTTGTCCGGAGGGTGTCGCGACACACTCATTGAGTGACATTTGGCCACATTAAACTTCATCTGCCAATCGGCCTCCCACTGTGCAAGTTGATCCAGGTCATCTTGTAAAATAAGACAGTCAGAAGGAGAATATATGGTCCTATACAGGACACAATAATCAGCAAACAAACGGACCGATGACCTGATATTATCGGGGAGGTCATTGATGAAAACCAAGAAGAAGACCGGTCCAAGGACCGAACCTTGGTGGACTCCAGATAAAACAGGGACTGGATCAGACGTTTGGCCATCAAGTACAACTTGTTGTGAGCACCCAGAGAGCCATGAGCAAATCCACCTATGTGTGGATCCTATTATCCCATAGTACTCCAGTTTATATAATAGCCTTCTTTGAGGTACCTTGTCAAAGGCCTTAGCGAAGTCCATGATGATCAAGTCATTCTGTTTGTGGCCACGGTTTATGGCCCCATCCAGATTGCTCATAATGTCATGGTTAAATTGAAAAAGTTGCATTTCGCAAGACCTTTGACTCCGGAAACCATGATGGCAGTCAGAAAGAATGCTCTCAAAGGCTAAGTGCTTGTTGATGTTGCTTACTAATATAATGCTCCAGGGTTTTGCAACAGATGCATGTTAGCGACACTGGTCTATAATCTGCTGCATCATATTTTCCCCCTTTCTATAGACCGGGATAACATTTGCTTGTCGCCAGTCATCTGGTACAATGTCCTGGGCAAGTGATTAATTGAAGATAAAGGCCAACACAGGAGAGATTTCAGCACTACATTCCTTAAGTACCCTGGCATTCAGGTCGTCGGGCCCAGATGCCTTATTATTTTGAGCTTACCTAACAGTTAAGCGACCCACTTGGGATTAACTGTTATGTCCCCCCCCCACCCTATAGAGGGGAACGGACTTGTACCTTAAGATGGTAGCTCACCATCAGTTTCACGCATAAATGCTGATTGAAACTGTTTATTGCATATATTAGCTTTTTGATTTTTATTTGCCTTCACTGCAGCTGGTGTTGTGCCGTGTGGCGGCCGTAAAACGTCTCCCCGTACATCAACCATAGTGCAGTTTATATTTTACTTTTGGTCCTTTGAGATCAGCGTGAATATTCTGAGAAATCGGAAATAAATTATTGGTTTAGACTCATATTCTAGACAAGTTTTTAATTATTTGGACCCCATTTTGATTTATATCAGTCTTTGAATCGACTGCCTATTCGAAATTCGCAAAATTGCAGTATGTTTCCTCTGGCTTTCTTTGCCGGATCATTACAGGGTCACTGATGAGGCTTTATTAGCCGAAACTACGTAGTATGACCCATCTTCTTTCTTATGAATGTTTTCATTGCTCTTAAAGGAACTCATTTTTGATTTTTATTTGCCTTCACTGCAGCTGGTGTTGTGCCGTGTGGCGGCCGTAAAACGTCTCCCCGTACATCAACCATAGTGCAGTTTATATTTTACTTTTGGTCCTTTGAGATCAGCGTGAATATTCTGAGAAATCGGAAATAAATTATTGGTTTAGACTCATATTCTAGACAAGTTTTTAATTATTTGGACCCCATTTTGATTTATATCAGTCTTTGAATCGACTGCCTATTCGAAATTCGCAAAATTGCAGTATGTTTCCTCTGGCTTTCTTTGCCGGATCATTACAGGGTCACTGATGAGGCTTTATTAGCCGAAACTACGTAGTTTGACCCATCTTCTTTCTTATGAATGTTTTCATTGCTCTTAAAGGAACTCATTTTTGATTTTTAATTATCACGCGCGTCTGTTTTTAGAATTCCATTTTCCCTTAGCGAAGTGATCCCAAACGCATCCTTTTTCAGGGACTTTACGAATGACCAAAACCTTTTTACTTTATCATTCTTTTGGGGACTATCGGGATCTGTATTGTCATCTTCAAAGGTAAAGGTGCTGGAAACATGCTTCCAATATGCATCTCCTATAACCTTTTGCACATGTGCTCTGAACCGTTTGTAATGGTTCTTAAAGACACATTTTTTATTGCATAACACCCTAACGACCGGTTATTGAAAATTCAGTTTTGAGATAAGATATATTTGGGTATTCTGGCTGTCATACAGGAAGAGGGCCAAGAGAGGGCAATCAATTACCTAAAGAAAATTTGCTTGTCCTGGTTTTGATATTCCGCACATTTATTTATTTTTTTTATTTTTAGTCACCATTATTTATACTCATTACAAAAACATGCATATCCAAATATCTTGGTTAAATTTTTATGACCAAAAATGATAAAAATCTTGATATCTTTAATATTTCGGCTCAAAACATGTATTGTGAGTACTTGTTAGGATGAGGCGGTTCTAATGAGGACCCACAATATATGTTTTTGAGTAGAAATAAAAAAAATAATGTTCCCCCCCCTAAATCCCAGTTTTATGGTACAATATTATTAAATTGTGAGTACTCGTTAGAACAACCTCTGCGAGGGTGTTCTAACAAGGACCCACACTATATGTTTCTGAGTAGAAAAAAGAAAAATAATGTATACCTCTCTAAACTCCAGTTTTACCGTAAAATATGTTTTTACATTGCGGATACTTGTTAGAACCGCCTCTGCAAGGTGGTTCTAACGAAGACCCACACTATATATATTTTTGAGTAGAAGTAAGAAAAATATTACAATCCTTTAGGCCCCTGTTTTACTGAATAAATAAATAAATATTGATTGGTTGATTTAGTCTTGAATTAATGAAATCATTTAGTTAACTTCTTTTCACATTTGAGTTAATGAAACAATGAATGTCATTGTTTTACTTTCCTTTTTTTAATAAAAAAGAAGTAATTTAAAACAGCATTTTGTTGAGAACAATCTCAATAAAATAAAAAATATACCATCGCACAATTTTCCCTTATAGAGCCCCCTTTTAAACTTATCTCTCCGAGCGTCTCTGCTCATAATCACTTCATAATAACTTAGATAAGATAAGCCTTTGATGTGCACTATGGTCCGAAGGACTTGTTTATTGCAGACGTTTCTACTAGAAAGGCCACCCCTTTTATATATAGTGACGTCATGCAACTTCGAGGGTGACGCAAGTTCGATGACGTCATTTGT
The DNA here is from genome assembly GCA_963580285.1 of Lucinisca nassula. NCBI lineage: Eukaryota > Metazoa > Mollusca > Bivalvia > Lucinida > Lucinidae > Lucinisca > Lucinisca nassula. Next base: position 110,575,628 of record OY757017.1, on the reverse strand, counting down.
ATATGAATATATCGATTACTACTGATGCTATTCTCTCGTTAATCAACAACAACAAACCACAAATACAAGCCAACATTTTGGCAGTATAATATTCTTGCGATGCCGATCAGAGAGGTAAATATTGCTTGAGACATTAAAAAGTTACAAAAATGCGCCATTTTTGCTAATACTTTTACACCCAAATTTAACCGATGATTTCTTCATTTATACACATTCTGGCAGAAATATCAAGCGTGCTTTGTTTACTGTTGACACATACCAGCAGACCTGTTTATCCATTATTTTCGTATCAGGATCAATGTGGGAAAATTCTTTAACTAAACGTACCTGCTGTCCTTATTACTGCATAGGCCTCATTTGTCTTCTATGAAATGGAGAGCAGTAGTGAATGTGATGCTCTTAAGAAATATTAAAGTAGAAGTAAAACAAAGATCAGGAATTGATACAATTAACTTACTCCATCCATAAAAGACACCAAAGGGAAAGAAATACAAACATTAAGCGACCAGACCATAATGGAAACCTAAACAAAGGAAGGCCATATGGACAGTTACTTTCCCACAAAATGGCCATATGGCCATCCAAAATTAAAAGACACAAGTGATACACACAGTAAGTAACAAACAACAACATAAATAAATCGCCACAGAAGAGCCGCCTTGGAACGGTCAGTGGAAGATTTCCACTGGGGGGCTTAAATCGATTTTACGTGGCCACAATCCTCGCCCTTACCCCCGTCGCGATTTAGACAAATAATTTGTTCAGTCCGCATGAAGGCCTCCTAACTCATCAGTGCAACATCTCCGTGAACACAGAAATCAAAGAACCACAGAGGTGAGACAACGGTGAGGACTCGACAGCAAGAAAGCACTGAAATGCTGGAGCAAAAGAAAACCAACAGTTAGACTCCGATGAGCCCGACCAGAGACAGAGCATCAGGCACCAACCAACATTATCTCTTTAATTTTCAATAAGCCTTTACGTTGGAAAAACCTTAATAATCAAAACTTTAGGTAATTGTTTTTGTTCTTGGGACATCTAATTCTCATTTGAAGTAGATATCAATGAACAAATTATTACATGCAGCTAAATGTTTGGACTCATTTGTATATGAATATATCGATTACTACTGATGATATTCTCTCGTTAATCAACAACAACAAACCACAAATACAAGCCAACATTTTGGCAGTATAATATTCTTGCGATGCCGATCAGAGAGGTAAATATTGCTTGAGACATTAAAAAGTTACAAAAATCCGCCATTTTTGCTAATACTTTTACACCCAAATTTAACCCAATGATTTCTTCATTCATACACATTCTGGCAGAAATATCAAGCGTGCTTTGTTTACTGTTGACACATACCAGCAGACCTGTTTATCCATTATTTTCGTATCAGGATCAATGTGGGAAAATTCTTTAACTAAACGTACCTGCTGTCCTTATTACTATAGAGGCCTCATTTGTCTTCTGTGAAACGGAGAGCAGTAGTGAATGTGATGCTCTTAAGAAATATTAAAACCTTAATAATCAAAACTTTAGGTAATTGTTTTTGTTCTTGGGACATCTAATTCTCATTTGAAGAAAATATCAATGAACAAATTATTACATGCAGCTAAATGTTTGGACTTGTATGGAATAGAACAGAATGAACTAAACAGATATCTAGAAGAATAATAGACTTTTGAGCACAAATGGAAAATGAGTGAAAAATCACCATTTTCTAAATGATTTCCATAAAATATATGTCATTTACAAATAAAGTATCTTGATATCATTTACATGCCTTCATTTTATTTTTACCCCGCACAGCACCTTAATGTTCCCCATGACAACTGCATCCTCGAACTAAATGCCATTTTGAAAATGACTAGGAAATGGGTCATTCGATATATAATAAGCTCTATCGATGTTTTCCCGTTAAATTACGTGTTTGTTTCTGACAGTTTATTCATCAAATGTTGTTTGATAATTTTGTTACCAACTTTTTCAATATATTGCTATTTATAGAAATATAAACCGGTCAAGTCGATTACGTCCTCGAACTTCGGTCCTCCCAGTATAGAAAAAAAATGCATCTTTAATGTCAGGGCTGCTAGGCTTGCGAGCACGAAATTACAATCGATTGCGTCTTCTTATGAGATGCTTGATCGTGTTATCGATCCAGGGTGCACTATATTTTGTTTTGGTCATTTTCGTTGGTATAAACCTTTCCATTACCGTGGTTAATTCGGACTTAAAACTGACCCATTACCGTGTGTAATGACGGCCGCCGCCCATCTGGGCTTGAAGAAATAGATGGGCTGCATGATGCTTCCACGCAGAGCTGAAACCGACTCGCACACGAGTACTGGTAAACCGCTTAGAGGATCTAAGCCTGCCCAGTCAAAGTGGTGCGCGTCGGATCGTTCATTCTTATAAACCTAAATTATTGGTTTCAATGGACAGCAGGGCTTAAGATGTCATTTCATCTCAATGTCAGGTAAAAGTCCCACAAAATTGGAAGCAAGTCTCCAAAATGACCTTTACAGTGTTGACGGTGATGTAAACCTCAAATCAAACAAACAAACAAATACCATGTGTAATGCACAAGATTTTTTTTAAAGTACCCAATGGTTATAAGCAGCATAGATAAACAACAACAACAACAACTACCCTTGTACAATCTTATAATAAACCGCAAAGATCAAAGTCATAAGATTTGGTCAATTTAATACAAGTGTAAGCTAGACCTATTTTTCTTTTACTGCACTGATGATGATAATAATAATAATAATAATAATAATAATAATAATAATAATAATAAAAAAATCACAGTAGTTGTAACAGCAGCCGTAGCAGTTGTAGTAATATTATCAGTAGCTAATAGCAGCAATACAAGTTGTAGTAGTAGTAGTAGTAGTAGTAGTAGTAGTAGTAGTAGTAAGGGTATGGGTAGCTGTAGCAGTAGTAGTAGTAGTCTGTCTGTGTGTGTGTGTGTGTGTGTGTGTGTGTGTGTGTGTGTGTGTGTGTGTGTGTGTGTGTGTGAGGTTTACGTCTGACCAACAGCTAAAGTCATACGGAGACGGGGCATCCGTTTAAAGTCTCAGAAGCCCGGATCGAACTCACGACCACTGGTTTATGCGGCCTCGAGCCTAGAAGAAGGGGAGCAGATCTACGCAGTCCTACTGGACTTCAGTAAGGCGTTTGATAAGGTTTCTTATCAGCGCCTCCTGCTGAAGCTCTGCCATTATGGCGTAAGATCGAGGTCCTCTACTCTCATGGATAGAGAGCTTTCTCACAGGCAGGAGTCAGAAAATGCTTGTTGAAGGGAAGTCCTCTTAATCAGTGTCAGTTGTGTCAGGAGTCCCACACGGCACCGTCCTCGGCCCTCTCCTGTTCCTTCTTTAGATCAACGACCTCCCAGACAGTTGTCTCTACTACTAGGCTCTTCGCTGATGACAGCCTCCTCTGCGGAAGATCCAGAGTGAGGAAGACAAGCACACCCTACAGGAAGACCTCCAAAGATTAGAGGAATGGGAAAATGACTGGCAGTTGTCCTTTAACCCAACAAAGTGTGAGGTCATCAGAATCTGCAAGAGGAGGAACCAGCAAACCGGCTCCTATCATATATACGGTCACCAACACGCCGCAGTCAGATCTGGAAAGTACCTTGACGTCACACTGACATACACCCTTTCCTGGAACTCACATGGCGCAAAGGTCACAAAGAAGGCTAACAACACACTGTACGAATTCCTCAGAAGAAACTTGTCCACCTGCTCGAGGCACACCAAAGCCCAGAGCTATCAGACCATGGTCCGCCCGGTACTGGAGTATGTGTCGACAGCCTGGGATCCTTACACCCAAACGACTACAAACAAGTTGGAAGCTTTCCAGCGCTGTGATGCGAGATTCTTGACAAAAGACTATCGCACAACAAGCAGTGTATCAGAAATGAGCACCGACCTGGGATGGGAAACCCTACAGCAGAGACGCACACAGGCAAAACTGGTCATGATGTACAGGATCACTCAATGCCTTATTGACATACAAGTGTTACGAGCCAGGTGTAGCAGAAAGAAAAAAGCAAACAAGCCTTTTGGAAAAATTTAACAAAATTTATTTACAAGTTAACTTTAACCTGTAGAAGTAAGAAAATTAAATGTACTTAGCTCTGTTATGAAATATCCTGAATGAATCTACTTTCCTTGATCCCACAGAATTCACAGTCCAAAATGAAAAGTAATATCCTTTAACAATCAAACACAGAATTTAGAAATAACTTTTCTTAAATGCCCAAACTTCAAACTCCAAAGACTGACTCAATGAGAAAAATCAAGCTCTTTTATAGACCCTTAAGATTTCTCTAGAATGTTCCACAGGGCTGTGGAATAAGATGATGTAATTTTCTAAAAATAATGCAAACCTGAACTTTCTGGAAGTTTCTGAAGTACTTTTCCTTGTAAACATGTTGTTTACAAAAATGAAATTAATCTGTGACTCAGTTTTCTAGAATCTTCTATAAGAAGATTAAAAAGATATTTAATGCACTATTAGGTCAACAGTGGGGTGAAAGTGGGAATCAGAAAAATAAATTCTTATGCATAACACTCCCCCTCTTCGAGAAAAAGAAAGATTTATGTAATAAAGCTTTCTTTTGCTTTAAGAATAACAAAATATTGAGCATAGCATATAAAATTACATGTCTCCACAATCCACTTTAGTAGGAAAGAAAAACACAACTCCTGACACTGCTCAAGCTCTTGAAAGGGCATCAGGGATAATGTTATCTCTCCCTCTGATATGTCCTATGTCTAAATTATACTCTTGTAGCATAAGACTCCACCTGAGCAACCGCTGATTTTTGTTTTTCATTTTATGTATGAAAGTCAGTGGATTGTGATCACTGAAAACAACAATCGGTGCAGTAGTAGGGGTAAGATAAACTTTGAAATGTTGCAGAGCAAGAATCAGAGACAAGCACTCTTTCTCTATGGTAGAGTAATTTCTCTGATGCTTATTAAACTTTTTGGAAAAGTAGCAAACTGGATGATCCACACCATTTTCATCTGCCTGCAACAAAACACTACCTGCCCCCACGTCACTAGCATCTACAGCTAGCTTAAACTCCTTTTCAAAGTTTGGTTCTAAGAGAACTGGTTCACTCTTGAGTATGGCTTTAAGTTTATCAAAAGCATTTTGGCATATTGCATTCCAATGGAATTTTGTTCTTTTGCTGAGCAAATTTGTCAAAGGCTCAGCAATGACAGAGAAATTATTACAGAACTTTCTGTAATAACCAGCCATACCAAGAAATCGCATCACTGTTTTTTTGCATGTGTGTACGGGAAAATTTGAGATAGCCTCAACTTTAGCATCAATGGGTTTCACATGACCTTGACCTACAACATGACCTAGAAATGTCAAACTTGCATGGCAGAATTCACTTTTAGCAAGATTGATTGTCAATTTGGCATTACTCAGTCTATCAAAGAATGCTCGAATAGTCCCGAGATGTTAATTCCACTGGTCGTTGTATATGATAGCATCATCGATATAAACACTGCAGCCTTCCAGCCCCGCAATTACCATGTTTATTAAGCGCTGAAATGTTGCCGGAGATTTTTTCGTTCCAAATGGCATGACTTTATAGTTAAATAATCCGTCTGGTGTTGTGAATGCCAAAACCTCCTTTGCTCTATCTGTAAGTGGAATTTGCCAAAATCCTTTCAGAAGGTCGAATTTCGTTATGTATTTGGCATTCCCGATGTTATCAATGCAGTCATCCATTCTTGGAATAGGAAAGCTATCTGTTTTACTTAAGGAATTAACTTTCCTAAAATCTGTACACATACGATGTGTCCCATCAGGTTTTGGTACAAGAATACAAGGAGAACTCCACTCACTTTGGCTTGGTTCAATAAAGTCATTGTCTAATAGATACTGAACTTCTTCTTTAAGATATTTTTGTTTCACAGGATTCATCCTGTATGGGTGTTTTTTTACAGGTTTAGAACCATTTATGTCCACATCGTGAAATATTTTGTCTGTCCGTGTTGGAATGTCAGGAAATAAGTGTTTATATTCAAAAATCAGCTGTTTCAGTTCATTCCGCTGATTTGTCTCTAGATATGACAGTTTCTGGTCAAGATTCCGTAGAATGTCAGAATTCTGAAGTTTTGATGATGTGGGATCCGACTTCACTGAATTAATATCCTCACAGTCATTGTCACATGAATTAAGTGGAACAGAGCTAACTAGATTGACTGATGTTAAAGATGTTTTGTCCCTATCTATGTATTCCTTAAGCATGTTAATATGACATGGCTGCTTTAGCTTGCGCCTCCCAGGAGTGTTTATTATGTAATTTACGTCACTGATCTTTTTGTCTACAGTGAATGGACCATAATACCTGGCCTGCAACGATTTTCCTGGAATAGGCAAAAGAGCTAGTACCTTATCACCTGGTTTAAAATTCCTTTCTTTTGTCCCTATGTCATATAGCTGTTTCATTTTCCTTTGGGCTGACTGAAGATTGGTCCGAGCAGCCTCACAAGCTTTTGAAAGTCTAGTTTTGAAATCAGACACATACTGAAGTAAATTCAGGGAGGTGTCATCATTGGAGAGAAACTTCTCTTTGAGAAGTTTCAAAGGACCACGAACAGTATGGCCAAATACTAATTCAAATGGACTGAAGCCAAGAGATTCTTGCACAGATTCTCTGACAGCAAATAAAAGCAGATGGATGCCTTCATCCCAATCCATCTCTGTGTCAAAGCAATGTTCTTATCATGTTTTTCAATGTTTGATGGGATCTTTCAAGGGCGCCTTGACTTTCAGGATGATAGGCTAATGACTTATACTGTACAATGCCAAGTTCATGCATTACTTGTTGAAATTTTCCAGACATAAAATTTGAGCCTTGGTCTGACTGAATAGATTTAGGGCGCCCAACAAATGTGAAAAACTTCACTAAGGCCTTGACGATTGTCTTAGTTTTGATATTTCTTAAAGGAATGGCTTCAGGAAAACGTGTGGAAGCACACATAATGGTCAAAAGATATTCACAGCCAGACTTAGTTCTGGGCAAGGGACCCACACAGTCTATAATTATTCGACTGAAAGGTTCATCAAAAGCAGGTATAGGCTGCAAATAAGCCTTATTTATGTTGCTGTTTGTTACTTACTGTGTGTATCACCTGTGTCTTTTAATTTTGGATGGCCATATGGCCATTTTGTGGGAAAGTAACTGTCCTTATGGCCTTCCTTTGTTTAGGTTTCCATTATGGTCTGGTCGCTTAATGTTTGTATTTCTTTCCCTTTGGTGTCTTTTATGGGTGGAGTAAGTTAATTGTATCAATTGCTGATCTTTGTTTTACTTCTACTTTGCATATCAGGGCTGTTTTGTTTGTGCCGTGTGGCGGCTGTAAAAGGTCTCCCCGTACATGCATTTAATGCTCTTATTTTTCCAATCCTCAGGGATTGCTTATGCAATTGCTTTTCACTGTTCCATCAATTGACATCCTTTAGATAGTGGTACTAAGGCCTATGAACTTCAGCCTTTAGCTGAAGAGAGAGCTATAGTAGATAACATGTTTGTCTTTCAGCCACCAAGTTTGCTGTGTGTGTTAACGAAGGCCAAGACAAGCTTCCTACGCTACACTGGTTACCAAAACTTCATAAAAAACCTTACAAAGCACGGTTTATTGCAAATTCTAGCTCTTGCACTACCACTGAACTTTCTAAATTATTAACTTCCTGTCTTACTGCTATTAAAACGCATGTTATTAAATATTGTGATAAAGTCTTTGAAAGATCAGGAAGAAATCTATTTTGGTCTATAAAAAATTCGAATGAGGTTTTAAATAAATTGAAATCTAGACATTTTTGTGCTTCTAGTCTGTCTACCTACGATTTTTCCACTCTTTACACTACACTTCCTCATAATCTTATAAAAGAAAAGCTTAATGATTTAATTGAATGGGCTTTTCACAGAGAAGATTCTCTCTATCTTGCACGTAATGTCAGAAATGCATTTTTCACTTCTAAAGAGCATAAGAATTATACACTTTGGTCATGTCAGAAAGTGTGTGATGCCCTCACCTTTCTACTTGACAATATTTATATTAGATTCGGTACTAAGTTATTTAGACAAATTGTGGGTATTCCGATGGGTACTACTTGCGCACCTCTTGTGGCTGATCTGTTCTTGTATTGTTATGAAAGAGACTTCATTTTGTCGCTTTCCATTGATAACCAATCTGAAATTATTGAAGCTTTTAGCTCTACTTCTAGATATTTAGATGATTTATTAAATATTGATAATACCTATTTTGATGGTTTGATCAGTCAGATTTACTCCCTAGAACTTCAGTTAAATAAAGCAAATTCTTCTGATACCGAGGCCCCGTTTTTGGATTTACATCTATCTATTGTAGATGGATTTGTTTCGTGCAAAATTTATGATAAACGCGATGACTTTGATTTTTAGATTGTAAATTTTCTGGTGATGTTCCTCGTGCGCCATCCTATGGCGTTTATATTTCGCAATTAATTCGATTTGCTAGAGTGTGTAGTCATGTAACTGACTTCAACACTCGTAATAAATTATTAACGGCTAAACTCCTTAATCAGGGTTATCGGTACCATAAACTACGCAAAGCCTTTTCAAAATTTTATAGACGCAATTCTGATTTAATTTCAAAATTCAATATTGGACTTAAATCTCTTCTGCAACAAGGTCTATCGGAACCCGAATTTTATGGTGACTTAGTATATAAATTCAGAAAAATATATAGCCACAATGACTTCAGCACCCAATTTCGTAAAATTATTCTTCGATATAAAAAGATTGGGTACAACATGGATATTATACGACAGACTGCATGCATGGTAGTTAACCCAATCACGGTTGGCAACTTTGCTTCCCTCTTTAATTGCACGCCGGTGGGTCAGGCCTCAGATTCTATGACGGCTCCAACGTAAAGGCTTATTGAAAATTAGAGAGATAATGTTGGTTGGTGCCTGATGCTCTGTCTCTGGTCGGGCTCATCGGGGTCTAACTGTTGGTTTTCTTTTGCTCCAGGATTTCAGTGTTTTCTTGCTGTCGAGTCCTCACCGTTGTCTCACCTCTGTGGTTCTTTGATTTTTGTGTTCACGGAGATGTTGCACTGATGAGTTAGGAGGCCTTCATGCGGACTGAACAAATTATTTGTCTAAATCGCGACGGAAGTAAGGGCGAGGATTGTGGCCACGTAAAATCGATTTAAGCCCCCCAGTGGAAATCTTCCACTGACCGTTCCAAGGCGGCTCTTCTGTGACGATTTATTTATGTTGCTGTTTGTTACTTACTGTGTGTATCACTTGTGTCTTTTAATTTTGGATGGCCATATGGCCATTTTGTGGGAAAGTAACTGTCCTTATGGCCTTCCTTTGTTTAGGTTTCCATTATGGTCTGGTCGCTTACTGTTTGTATTTCTTTCCCTTTGGTGTGTTTTATGGGTGGAGTAAGTTAATTGTATCAATTCCTGATCTTTGTTTTACTTCTACTTTGGGTATAGTCTGATTGGGTTTTCCTACCATTTGGCATGTATGGCAGGACCTACAATGCTGAGAAACATCTGATTTTAACCCAGGCCAGTAAAAATGATTAAGAATCTTGTGATAGGTTTTATTTACACCTAAATGTCCTGACATGGGAGTTTCATGTGCCAAGTTTTATATTTCGGTAAAGCCGTGGAACCACTATCTGGTGGTTGACAGTCCACTCGTCTTCGGCTGAGACGTCTGGTGGACGCCATTTTCTCATAAGAATGTCATTTTTGACATAATAACAGACTGGGACGTCAGATACTTCCTGCTCATCTAAAACCCTTTCAAACGAAGGCGAAATTTCAGGATCCTTGTGCTGCTCTATAGCTAGTTGAGACCCGGACATTTTGTCTTGGCCTAGATCGACAGATGAGTTATTCTCATGAAAAGCTGTCTGCTTATCAGGCAGGCTTGAAGACAGAGACCTTGTTATCTCGTCATTAAAAGACTGACCCAAAACGGTATCAGTGAAATCAAAATCCTGTTTCCAATCAGCTTGCTTGGCCTTACGTGCCATAGCCCTTGTGACTGCACAGGACGGATAAAGATCAGGAATTTCCTGCTCAATGGGATCAGGTGGTTGATCAGTGCAAGGATTAGAAGTCAAAAGTGGGTTTACAACAACCTTATCTCCAGCTAAGCCATTGCCTAGCAATAAATGAACACCTTTAAAAGGTAAAGAAGGTCTAATACCAACAGCCACTGAACCGGATACCAAGTCTGATGACAAATAAACGTTATGAAGCGGAACATTAACAAATCCACATTCCACACCTTGAATAAGGACACATTGGCCCAAAGAAGTCTTCTCAGAAAAAGGCAGAGTATCTGCTAGAATAAGAGATTGAGAAGCCCCGGTATCTCGTAAGATTTTGATAGGGGTAGGATGTACATAACTGTCACCATTTAGTGACATAAAACCATCTGATAAGAATGGTTCATACATCTCCATAACTGAATTAGTCTCAGATATTTTGGTATCAGAAAGAGTTTCCTCCCTTATACAAGACTGTGGTTTTGGCCTTATAGAAGTCAAACCTGTAGGCTTAAGTTCCTCTTGTCTTTCTCTTTCTTTTCTTCGCTTTAATTTTAAACATTCAGAGATCAAATGACCTGTATTTTTACAATAATAACAAACTACTTGAGATTGAGATAAGGGATTCTGGTCTTTGTTTTCACCAGAAGGTTTGGAAGGATTCTGGCTTCTGTTTTCACCAGAAGGTTTGGAAGGATTCTGGCTTTTATTTTCAACAGAAAGTTTGGGCAAAGTACCAGATGTATGGCTATAACTACCAGAGGGATTACTGGGATAGAATCTTGGACCTGTCTGTGGATTATAAGGTTTTCGAGGATAAGGCCTGTTCACAAATGAGACTTTATGAGTCAAAGCATAATCATCTGCCAAACGAGAAGCTTCCTCCAAAGTTTCAACCTGGCTCTCATCGAGAAAAGACTTAATGTCTGAATTTATGCACCGTTTGAACTCTTCAACAAGGATAAGCTGTCTAAGTTTGTCATTATCAGAGCCTACTTTTTTAGAAGAACACCACCTATCAAATAACTGTTCTTTGGTGTGAGCAAATTCTACATGGGTCTGGGGAATTTCTTTTTTACAATTCCTAAATTTCTGCCTGTAAGCCTCAGGGACCAACTCATATGCCTTAAGAATAAGCTCCTTAACCAAATCATAGTCTGAGCTTTGCTCGACAGTCAGCTGAGTGTAAATGTCTCGAGCCTTTCCGACAACAACGCTTTGCAAAAGTAAGGTCCAATGCTCTTTTGGCCATTTTAAATTTTCTGCAACTTTTTCAAAATGCAAAAAATACTCATTTACCTCTTTTTCCTGAAATGGCGGAACTAACCTTATGTGCTCTGTGGCATCAAAGTAACTGCCAGAGTCAAAAACAGGGGTATGTTTCACCCTATCCTGACCCCGGAGTTCCATTTCCTTCAGCCTTAATTGAAATTTGCCTTTCCCTTTCTTTTTCCTCAATACTATATTTCATTTTTTCCTTTTCTAACCCAATCCGTTCCTCAATTTCCCTTTGTTTTTCTTTCTGTTCTAATTTTTCTTTTCGAATTCGTTCTTCCATTTCTCTATGTTTTTCTTCCTGTTCTAATTTTTCTTTTCGAATTCGTTCTTCCATTTCTAATCTTTCCATCTGCATTTGTCTCTGCATTTCTCTTTCTTTTACCTTCTCTCTTTCTTCCATTTCTAATATTAACTTCTCCAATTCAATTTGCCTTCCTATTTCAATTTGTCTCATTTGTAATTCAGTATGTGAAACCATAATGAGAGACAAAGCAGATGGATAGAAAAGTTCTTCATCAACAAAAAACTGTACCAAAATATTCTTAATTTCATGCTTCTTTTATGCTTGTTTTGACAGCAGTGACCCCATAATGGGAAGCAATATCTAACAAATCTGTCCTTTTGGCCAGATTAAACAACTCCTGAGTAGGCTGAGCCAAAAAGCTTCTCAAATCAAACGACATGTTTGCTTTTTGTATGTTTTATAAAGTAATTATGGTAATAAAGATTGAGGTTAATTTGACAAATTTTTTTTTTAAATGACAAGCCCAACAAAAATTTCACATGAAATGAAAAGTACTATTTCACCTGAAATGACAATTCACATGAAATGACAATCCCCTATATGCCTATGGGGAAATACCTATCTTTTGAAACAACTGCCAAGTCTATATCCGATAAGAAATGACAATTACTTGCCTACAAATGAAATGTCAGTCCAAAAATGCTCAAAATGTTTTTATCCCGGAAGAGCCCTCAATTTCTGTTACGAGCCAGGTGTAGCAGAAAGAAAAAAGCAAACAAGCCTTTTGGAAAAATTTAACAAAATTTATTTACAAGTTAACTTTATCCTTTAGAAGTAAGAAAATTAAATGTACTTAGCTCTGTTATGAAATATCCTGAATGAATCTATTTTCCTTGATCCCACAGTTTTCACAGTCCAAAATGAAAAGTAATATCCTTTAACAATCCAACACAGAATTTAGAAATAACTTTTCTTAAATGCCCAAACTTCAAACTCCAAAGTCTGACTCAATGAGAAAAATCAAGCTCTTTTATAGACCCTAAGATTTCTCTAGAATGTTCCACAGGGCTGTGGAATAAGATGATGTAATTTTCTAAAAATAATGCAAACCTGAACTTTCTGGAAGTTTCTGAAGTACTTTTCCTTGTAAACATGTTGTTTACAAAAATGAAATTAATCTGTGACTCAGTTTTCTAGAATCTTCTATAAGAAGATTAACAAGATATTTAATGCACTATTAGGTCAACAGTGGGGTGAAATTGGGAATCAGAAAAATAAATTCTTATGCATAACACAAGCCCCTCAGCTTCTTCACCCTGCTGCTCTCGTTGCTTAACGGTGCTCATTCTTTCCACCGGGGATACACCACTGGAACCATCGTCACAGCACCAATTTTGGAGACCTTCACTAGAGGGTCACTTTTAGCCAGCAGAGGAATATTTATATCCGTTTTCAACCGTTTTAAACCGAGCCCCAGACGCACATGGTAAAAGTCACAGTACGAAGATACTCCAGAGAGGGTCCTGCTCTTATTGGAAGAAGAATAAGCATATGTCACGGAAGCTTCAATAGTAGTAATATAGAAGTCGCGGATAAGATTGACTAGGCGGAGCTATCGTTTGTACCAGCCTTTGGAATGTTCTATTAACAAAAAGGTAAACCAAGTCACCCAGTTGTGTGAATTCAACTATGACACGAACAAAGTTGTGGAGTGTAGGGCCCTATGGTCCCCTTGCAGAAAGCATGCGAATGCCACTCTACCGAATCTTCTGGTGGTCTCGGCGAATTTGACATATATTGACAACAACTGAATAGCTCCGCCTAGTCAATTTTATCTGCGACCACTAAAGTAGTAGTAGTAGTAGTAGTAGTAGTAGTAGTAGCACTCCATGCCTGGCGAAAACCTGAAACCTCCTTGGTGTAGTGGTTTTGCTACTCGCCTCATAAACCAAACTGGCTTCTCCGGACTTTCGTATGAGTCTTTAAACCAATGTCCCGAGTCCCAAAGACCTTAGCTGTTGTTGGGGCGTAAAATCAAACACATACATATACCACGAGAGGAAAACCACGTGACGTTTCGTTGCAGAACTTTATTTGCGTCTCACAATAACAATAATGATACGCAAGAGTCTAAAACTCATAGGGGGTGTGAGATGGCACCATTGTATTTTGAAAAAATACACAATGAATTTCAGAGTAGTTAAACTGTTCTTATTTCTAGTCCAAATATAGTCTGTGGGTACGCGTTAGAAACGCTCCTACGAATGCCCACAATATATGTTTCTCAGTGAGAAAAAGACAAAATAGAAAAACTATGTATGTCCCTGTAACCTCTCTTTTTCTCTGTATAAAGTGGGACCGGCCCCGATAGCTCAGTTGATAGAGTGTTCGCTCCGGGGAACGGGAGGTCTCGGGTTCGATTCCGGGCCGCGACATACCAAAGTCGTTAAAAATGGTACTAGCTGCTCCTCGCTTGGCACTCAGATTTACGGGGTAGAGCTAGGACTGGTCGATCCAGTGTCAGGATAATGTGACTGGGTGTGGTATCATGTAATGTGTCTGGGACATGAAACTTCAGTGAGGCAGCACTATAAACGTGAGCATTGAGCTCCCTGTCGCAACCAGACACCGTCGTGATATGGCTGAAAAATTGTTGAAAGCGACGTTAAACCCGAACACACACACACACACACACACACACACACACACACACACACACACACACACACACACACACACACACACACACTGTATAAAGTGGGATGTACATGCTGTTCATTACACAGACTTGTTTTAGTGTAACCTGATGTCTATATACATGTAAAGCGATTTCATTTGCAACCGTATTTGGCGATCATATGCCTGTAACATAGGCGTAGCCCTCATAACGCATATGCATCTGCGTAATGCAAAACGTAATATAGAGAAAAGACGGGAAGGCAATGATCAGGAATCACCTTTTAAGGGGGTCAATATTAACCGTTAAAATTTTTATAGGCGTATTTCCGCGATGGATTAGAATTTGCTGCCGAGGGGAACAAATTCTTTCCTTTTACAGTAGCTCGTGTTATATTAAATGTAAAATACGATATGGTTTCTTTAATTCCATTTTACATTATGCTCATAACATGCGATATGAGGGTTATGCCTCTTCATTCCTATGGGGCACCAAACTGTTGAACTGTTATATATACTGCAAATTAAATCGACAAAAAATCCGTACATCTTTTCCGATGATTCAAATATTATCTGGGCAAGCTAGCTTACACAAATTTACATTCGTAGGACTTCTATAAAGAAAAGCGGCAATAATGGAAATAAGAAAATAATTTACTATTGTTTTCAGGGTTTTATCTTGTTTTCATTTTCCTTATTCCTTCACTCGCTGTTTTGCAGCAACTGACCCTCTATAGTTATTCTCACTCTGTAATTTATTGTGATTTTTTTTTAAATTTAGAGAAAGACAATATATTGGGGTCATCTAGCGCCTCCTATAAATAAAAGACTCGTATTTATCATTAATGTGATTATGAAACACCAAGTTGTGTAACGGAAGGTCAGGTGTTTTTTTTCGCCAACCCCTGATATACGGTAGGCTCGATATAAGCGAAATAATCTTGAAAGAGCAGTAACCTCTCCACCTTCGCAATAATAATAATAATAATAATAATGCCTAAAATAGCCGTGTTTCCTGCTAACCCGTCCGACTCTGCTTCAGACCCCCGACTCTACTTTTTTTTATAAATAAAATGACAAAATAAAAAATTACACTACCGACCCTACCATTTTCAATTTCGGACCCTACCCAGTGTTGTCTTTGCATTTTCCCATAACAATTTCGCGTCTTTAGTACATTTATGTAGGTTTTGGTATTTAGTAGCTTCCAAAATACAGAGCTGACTTTTTTGAGCATCTAAAATGAATTATGATAAACAGTACAAGTCTCAACATGACAATTTTATTAACAAAACATGTACAAAAACAAAAGCACATAAAATTACAGGCGCTACCCTGTTTTTTTTTGTTGTTGTTTTTTTTCGGAAGAAAATATAAAATAATAATAAAAAGTTTCTACCGACCAAACTTTTTTTTCAGCATGTTTGTAGAAATACAGCTTTTTACGACTAATAATAATAATAATAATAATAATAATAACAATAATAATAATAATAATAATAATAATAATCGTAGGTCCAAAGTACTTAATACCTCTCAGTTTGAAGCCCCTTTTACTGAGTTTAACATCAACAAAACCGAATCTGCACACATGTGCTGTGCAGGGTATTTTGCTTGCTCAAAAAGGTATACTCGTCACATATAGGGAGTAAAAATAGCCGTGTTTCTACTGAAATGCTGAAAAATATCGGTCGGTAGGTAGGAGAAACTTTTTTATTGTATTATTTTTTCTCCCGAAAAAAAAAAACAAAACAAAACAACAACACAATAAACAAAAACAAACAAACATGGCGTATTTTTTATGGGTCATTACGAAAACAAGCCTATACAAATATATTGACACATTTATCGCCGAAAAAAATGAAAATATTCTGATGAAAATTGTGATATTTTTCTTATTTCTGCTGAAATATAGATTGTTGGTATTCGTTAGAACCGCCTCGTTGAGGCGGTTCTAACGAGTACCCACAATTTATATCTTAGAGCAGAAATAAGAAAAATAAGGTTTACCCCTGCAAACCCCAGTTTTACTATACAAAAGTGGGGTTCGAGGGAATCAAAATTATATAGGCGTGTTTTCGTGATGTTTTGTTTTGTACATTTTCTTGTTAATACAATTATCATTTTGAGACTTGCACTGTATATCATGATTCATTTTAGATGATCAAAAATTCCCATCTGTATTTTGTAAGGTACTAAATGCCAAAACTCTACAAAATTGTACTTAAAACGCGAAATTAGTATGGGAAAATGCAAAGACGATTCTGGGTTCTGTCGGAAATTGAAAATTGTAGGGTCGGTGTTTTAATTTTTATTTTGTTCGTTCTTAATAAAAATAGTAGGGTCGAGGGGTCTGAAGCAGGGTCGGTCGGGTTAGCGGAAACACGGCTATATTTTTTAGGCCTAGTCTACATCACGTGAACAAGTCCGTGAAATAAAGACCCCCCTAAACCCCAGTTTATATAGAGAAAACTGGGGTTTAGGGGGGTAAACACTATTTTCCTTATTTCTGCTCCAAGACATAGGTTGTGGGTACTCGTTAGAACCGCCTCGACGAGGCGGTTCTAACGAGCACCCAAAACCTATATTCTGAGTATAAATAAGAAAAATATCACAAATTTTCATCAGAAAAATTACCTTTTTTGAGGTTTGAAAAATGCACTATATCACATGGGTATGTTATCGTAATGATATAGAATTGTGACCCCTTGGGTGGCGGTCCTTGGAACATATACGTATAGATGTACGTCCGAGAATATCAAAGCTGTTACTGGTGATACGTCAAATGACACTTATTCACCAAGCTTAGTATACTTCATGTATTTTTGACATCCATAGGAAAGGTTAAAGGCGTGTACCCAAATAACTTAATGGTCTAGGGTGTTTGATTTGAGGTTTAACGCCCCCGTCCACACTAGATAGGTCATTTTGGACACGTTGCTTCCAATTTTGTGGGATTTTTACTATCAGTACATTCAAGTTTTGCATTTTAAAGTAAAATAGTACAAGTATATGTAGCAATTAAACTGTGTCTTGCATAAATTTTAAATCTGAGCCACACTCGGCCACGAGAGCATTTTCTGATAAATGTCATTACTTACAGCAAAGTGACTAATCCGTGTATAGTTTGTTGTTAAATAAAAAAAAATATTTCACATGTGAAACCGAATAAAAGAATTTATTTTATAATGTATAATGGTAATACAGTCTTTTATTGAAATTACCGGTGCTTTATAATTCAAGGGAAATAATTCAATATTACAAATACAAATACAAATACAAATAATTTATTGGTCTAAAATCCAGCCACAGGATTGTCACCAAACACAATACAATTTCTTATTTTAACCTATATGATACTAGATCTACTATGACATTTAATATGCCCTTAAGCATTATATTTGGTTTAATATGTAGTAGTGCGGACAATAAGATTTCTGAAATAGATTCACCCCTTTAGCACCTTCAGCCGTCCCCCAGCCAAAAGACAATCAGCGCCAGAACACAGACCACCGGAACCCCCTGACCTTGTCAGATGGTTCCTGTCCCCTGCATATACAAATATATTGAAAGTTTTTACAACACCAAAAAAAAAAAAAAAAAAAGAAAAGAAAGAAATGAGGATCTTCTTCTAAAAATTCTGATATCTCCCCTCATCCCCGCCCAGAACACAGACCGCGGGGACCCAATAGAACCGCCTCTATGAGGCGGCCCCATCGAGCACCCACAATCCACACCTCCAGGCAGAAACAAGAAAAACATTGCATACCCCCAAACCCCAGTTTAGGGGGCATACAATGTAAAAGTGGGACTGAAGGGGGTACAAATCATGCATTCATGCTTTCGCAATGACTTGTCTAAACTAATTACTGTTTACCCTATTACACATATTTACAATCTCATTTCTTTCATTATATAGCTCATGTATAAATGATATGCACAGTACATTTAAGTCATAATCTTTACTAGTCATAAGAAACTTAAACTTATCTGTATTAGTCATGTCACTAAAGGATGGATAAATATGACAAATTTTGTCAAAAAACAATTCCCTACTAGTTTCTAGTTTAGAGCATGACATAACAAAGTGTATCTCATCTTCCACCTCAGTATGGCACAACTGGCACACTCTTTCTCGCAGAGGTATTTTCCTGTATCTTCCTTCTTCGATATGAAGTTTATGACAACTTATTCGTATTTTAGCATAAGTGCATACTTCTTTTTTCAGAATGAGTGCGTTCAAGATTCTCCCAGCTGGTAACCAGTTCACTACCAATGGTTGCCGTAAGTTACCGAAGGTTACCAAACATACCTTAGGTTGCCAATTAATTCTGAACGGACTTTGGTATTATTGGTCACCAATGAAAACAATAAAATAAATAAATACACCAACAGAACAGGAATTAAACTTTCTAAAATATGAAACACACGTCTCTTGGACCAATAATTTGTTTAGTTGCTATAAAATGCTCATTTTTGCACCCTCTGACAGGCACGCCGGTCATTTATAATATTTAGACAGAAGCTGGTTATTGGTTACCTCCCTTATGTACCATATACGTTTCTGCAGGAAAATATGAAAATAGGAGAAATGTGCCCCAATACCGCCTTATCGCGCAGTGTACTTATTTGCAGCGATGAAAGTAATTCTTTTTGCTTAAAAGGTACGTTATATGTTCTCTTATTTGCTGGCATTCTCAATGGAATGAGATGCCGCCATCATGACTTGATTCAAAACGAGGCTACCAAAGCTACCTCACTTATAGAGTAGCGGGAGAATTGGTTGCCAATAACATTACTATCGGTATACCAGCAGTCACCGAAGGCTACCAATTGATACCGATGGCTACCAACGGTACCAATATGTACCAATGGTAGAATTCTGAACGCACTGATTGTTACTGGACAATAAATATTTTTCAAGACTGTAAAACGATTTAAGTGTACGGTAGGTCCTAAGCTTGTTTCCATTAATAATATTTGAACTATCATCAACTAAACACTTTCTCCAAAAGAGAATGTAAGAATCCTTTAATCTCGTCATAATGGCGTGTAATAATCTGCCATTTGAAAATGTACCTTGGTTTTCCCATACATGTGAAAAGCCAACTTTGTCAAAAAATGATTTAACAAAATGGGCAAATCCAACCTCCCTACAACTGGCATCCCTGTAAGCATTATATACAAGTTTGTTATCATTCATATTTGTGATATGCAACCAAAACTTAATACAGGATTTTAAAGAATATATTGCGAGAGGGAACATGCCAAGTTCTGCTCTTACTGCATTATTGGCAGCTGATTTATGTACTCCAAGGAGTATTTTACAGAATTTCAACTGATTTTTTTCAATTGTTAGTGAGTCATATTTTTGTTCCAAGACTGAACATCTATGCATTATTTTTTTCTATAGCCCAAACTTCACTGCCATATAATAAAATGGGTTTTACACATTGTTCATACAATTTCATAAATATGGAAACATTCATACATTCAGAAGATATAGCTTTTCTTATGCAGAACAGAGCGTTTGAACCTTTCTTACAAAGATATTTTATTGCCTCTGAGAAAGAACCAGACGGTTTAAAAATAATACCCAAATACTTATATTCACTGACTAATTCTATATAATGACCGTCATACATAAAGTGGAAGTTCTTTAGAATTTTTCCTGATTTATTAAATATAATTACTTTAGTTTTAGCCACATTTACTGTCAGGTTCCATCTCTGGCAAAAGTCTGAAAGCCTACTTAAAAGCTTTTGTAGGCCAACAAGTTTGTTGCATGTGGTACCGGATTTTAGTAAAATTTTATGGGTAATTGTATGCTATAGTGCATGCTGTCTTGATTTTATTACACTACCGATAGCGTGCAGTAAGAGGATTATCTAGCGTGATTGACTAATGCGTGTATCGGATACGTTTTCCATGTTTTGTTTGAATTGGGGTTTTACGTCCCCGTAAAAAGTATTTAGGTCATTTTGGAGACCTTACACCCGATTTTATGGGATTTTTATCCGATAATGAGATGAAATGACTTCTCAAGCCCTGTCCTGTCCTCCAAGACCTAGAGTCATTTAGGTCAGGGGTAAGGACAGTGTCACACTATATGCCCTAATCCACAACACTTGATTTAATCTGATTTTATTCTCTTCTGTAACATAAACTTTTAACTTTTCCTCCATACTGTCTCACTTTTACTTCTTTTACTTTGTCTTGCACGACGCCTCTGCGCACACACCTGCACATTAGTCCTCTTAACGGGGTTGCTGCAGTATAGATAGATAGATAGATAGATAGATAGATAGATAGATAGATAGATAGATAGATAGATAGAAGGCACCAGGGTTCAAGGAGCGGTTCGACTTGTCAGGTATGTACCCTCATACTTTTCAGTTCTTTCAGTTCCTTGCTTTCATAGAACATATTGGACCTTCTAAACAGTTTACCAGTACTCAAGTTCGGTCGGATTCAGCTCTGCGCGGAAGCATGCAACCCAGTCTGTTTCTCCAAGCCACTGCAGACTGCCATACCACCCTTCTTCCATTCGGCAGACAGACTGACTGACTGACAGATTGGTCGATCGACCGATTGATTGATTGATCTTTTATGCAAAATTCTTAATTTAGCAACACTCTGAGATCCCGAATATCCGTGCTAATTGTGCTTGGTCATTTTATGTGCTCATCTTTTGAAACCCTCTTATATAGAGGAACGTTTCATAAATTTCATATGAAATGACCACGAGTGTAAGACTCTGTTTGTCATATGACCACTCTAAATTGGATTTTATCGCCTTTGAATTTGACAATTTTTTCAACAAATAAAGCATTGGTTGACGTGGACGTCGTCATGACGTAACTTAATCCCGCCAAAGTGTTATTACACGTGTGGTCATACGATTTTTATTACACGAAGTTATCCAATGCTTATCAACGAGGTCATATGATAAAGCTATTTATCTTCGGTATATCTTACAGTTTTAATAGAAGCTTTCATACTTTTGTGTGTTTTTCTTTTACCATCTGTGTTTAATAGTCATGTCTCTTGTTTTTCAGTCGGTAAATAACTTTTAAGCTAATGTTCTCACTTTATGTATGAAAAACCGACTTTATTACCATCTCTTCTATTTAAATAAAGATTCTGGTATCTTGTATTTTGGAAAATCGGGGAAAATCTAGCTGCTCTTGGATATGTCCAAAATGTCTTCAATTTTTCTGACTCATTCGGTCGTCAGTGAATATCTAGAACCAGATAAGCGTAAGGGGGTTAAATCCCCGACTCCTGACACAACTAAGCCCAATTTTGTAAAAGGTCTGAAACTTTGCAGTAAAAACATCAATGGTATAAGAGGCAAAATACTTATACAGTCGAACTTCAATGGCTCGAACACCTTTGGGACCACGAAAATCTGTTCGAGACAGGGGTAGTTCGAGCCACTGAGGTTACTGTCAGGAAACATAACGAGATACTTTTAGACATCTTTTCGGTGTTCTATAATGAAATGTATGCTGTGTGTACTCATTAGAATCGCCTCATCGAGGCGATTCTAATAAGTACACACAGCATACATTTGCAAGATAAAAGACTAAAATCTCCTTAATTACCCCCACTATTTCTTATGTAGAGGACTTCGCTAGGGGCTCAAGAATGGGTTCGACACATTCATGGTAAACGTGCCATCGGTGTTCGAGCCATCGAAGTTCTACTGTAGCTTTCCTTGAAACTCACCAACCACATATTTTGGTTAGGCCTATAAAATACTGTGTTTCCGCTAAGATGCCGAAAAAAAATAGGGTCGGTAGGTCGATTAAACTTTTTTATTTTTTGTCAACTTTTTATTTGATGGAAAAATAGCAGCAATCTTTAAAAGGGCTTAATTCCAGCCATATTTCCAGAAAACGTTCGAGTAATGAGTTTTAGAGCATCAAGGCAGCAAAAGAACAGGGGCCAGTTGTTCAAAGCATCGTTAGCTTAACGAGCTCGTTAGTGGTCATATTGTTAACTCTTCTAGCAAGTACAATATCGTAAATTATGGTATTTTTGCTGAAAAAAAAATGTGAGCAGCTTTTGCGTCCGCAAAAGCTGCTCACATTTTTTCAGCAAAAAATTCAGCATATTTGCTATATTTAATGATCAAAGTTTTAACGATACGTTAACTAACGACGTCGTTAGTTTTGAACAACTGGCCCCAGGGGTTTAAGTATTAGTTTTGCTTATTTTGACAGTTTTATGATATTTTATCAAAAATGCTAAAATATATTAAGGTCGGTAGGTAAGAAATTCTTTTTATTTTTTTTTCTTGATGGCCATAAAAATGCAGGGTCAGCACAAAAAAAAATCAGGGTCGGTCGGGTTAGCGGAAAAACAGCTATTTTCAAGCCTTATTCAGGAAACAAGGATTGACAGTTCAATTCTCATTTATGAGCTTTTCCCTGAAACTTGTCAGTACAGTGTTTACAGAAAATATAAAATCTCTCATGGCGGTGGAGTGATGTTGCTCATTCACCGAGACATCTTTCACATGCCATTCATGGAACTGGAAAACGACTCAGAATCGGTCGGGGTTAAGGTTTTAGCAAACAAAACTTCTCTCTTCGTAGCAAGTTGGTATTGACTGTAGAAAACTCCAAGTTGTTTAAAGATCAGCTTGATCGCATTAAGTCTCAACATATAAGGGTAATACATGTTCTTCAGAGACATTGTTTGGCCCGACAGTCTGGCAAACAAGGGACCACGCTGAGTCAGTCCGAAGGACAAATATTGACTGATATAATGAATGATCAAAGCTTAGACCAAATTCTTAACTGCCCCACTCCTGATAAGAACACTGAAGTCTCAACGAAAGTCTAATACATGTTCTTCAGAGACATTGTTTGGCTCGGCAGGCTCAGCAAACAAGGCGAAATTCTGAGTCAGTCCGAAGGACAAATATTAAATATTATAAACGATCAAAGCTCAGAACAAATTGCTAACTTACCCACTCGCGATAAGAACACTTTCGATTTGAATTTCACAATTTTACCAGGACAATTTGAAGATTTCAGTCTCCAGATCAAACTAATTATGATCATGGTATTATCTTCGGATTTTTAAAAATCTTCATTCCACCTACTCAGAGGAAGGTGCATTCATAGCACGAAGGTGACTATGAAACTATGAGGAAGGATGCGCTGAGAGTTGCAAAGGAGAAATACCTTAATGTTCATTCAGATGCCCGGTTGGCCCAGGAGAACTTTAATTTGATAACTTCTTTTATTCAAACCGGCCGAAAATCATATCCTTTCGAAAACTAGTAGGTACAGATACAGATCTTCGATTCCCTGGACCACACCAGAGATTAGAAGAAAGATTCGCAGAAGGAATAAGATTCATGCTAAGGCAAAAGGATGGGTAGTGGTAAACTCGGGCAAAATTTGAAAGCTTGAGACGAGAAATTAAAACTGACATAAAAACCAGCATGATTAGTATGCGAATACCTTGGTAGGTGATGTAAAGAATAATCCCAGCGACTTCTACAGATATATCAAAAGCCAGAAAAAAGACAGGCAAGGTAAATTAAAGAGGGGAATGGAGTAGCTGAATCAGACTCTGGAAGGGCGGGAGAACTAGATGGTAAATTCAATGACGAATTCAATAAAACTGAGTACAAGGTGGTTCCATTGACCGGAAGATCGGTCCCTATCATGGATAATGTTTTGTGTCATCGGAGGGAGTGATCAAGTGACTAAAAGGCTTGAATCCATCTAAAGCTCTAGGACCTGTTGAGCTTCATCCTAGAGTTCTGAAAGAACTAGCAAATGAACTAGGTTCCAACAGTCTCTTGATATGGGTGAAATCCCAAAGAATGGGTTCCAGCGAACATTTTTTCACTTTAAAAAATGGAGATAGGGCTCTTGCTCGTAGTTATCGCCCTGTGTCCCTGACTTGCTTTCCATGTTAATTGCTTGAAAATATAGTCTGCTCAAACATCATGGCCCACTTGGATGGACATAAACGTTTTTCATACAGACACCATGCATTTAGGAAAAGGCGTAGTTCTGAAACTCTGTTGAGCACCTTAATGTGTAAAAATCTTGGACAAAGGGGGAGAGGTGGACACATTTATTCTAGATTTCGAGAAGGCTTTTGTTACCCCACCCGTCATGAACTACTTAAATCCAATTTAGTTTTATTTGGTTATGGCAATTGCGTGGTGGGGTGTGAGGGGAGGGGGTGGGGGAGTGGGTAAAGAGGAAGACTCTCAAATGGATAGATTCCTTTCTTTGCTACAGAAAACAGAGAGTTGTTGTTAATAGTAAATCAACTCAGTGGGCTCTAGTTGTCCACAAGAGACTGTTCTTGAGCCATTGTTGTTCTCCCTGTACATTAATGATATTTCCACTGGCATTGACTCATAGATAAGAATGTTCGCTGACGACAGGGAAGTTAGAGATAAAACAGACTTATAATAATGTAAGAAATGCTTTTTTCACTTCTGAAGAGCATAAAATTTATACTTTATGATCATGTTAGAAAGTGTGTGAAGCTCTCACCTTTCTACTTGAAAATATTTACATAAGAGTTGGTTTGTTTGTTTGATTTGAGGTTTAACGTCCCCGTCAACACTGTAAAGGTCATTTTGGAGACGCTGCTTCCAATTTTGTGGGACTTTTACCCGACATTGAGATGTAATGACATCTCAAGCCCTGTCGCCCAATGAAACCAATACTAAGTTATTTAGACAAGTTGTGGGTATGCCGATGGGTACTAATTGCGCACCCCTTGTGGCTGATCTGTTTTTGGTGACTGTGTTATGAGAGAGAGAGAGAGAGAGTGTGTTTGAGTTTTACGTCCCACCAACAGCTAAGGTCATACGGAGACGGGACCTCGGTTTAAAGACTCATCCGAAAGTCTGGAGAAGCCCGGGATCGATCCTGCGACCCCTGGTTTACAAGGCGAGTAGCGTAACCACTACGCCACGGAGGCTTCTAGTGTTATGAGAGAGACTTCATGGTGTCCATTTCTGCCGAAAACCAGTCTGAAATCATTGAAGCTTTTAGCTCGACTTCCAGATATTTGGATGATTTATTAAATATTGACAATACTATTTCGATGGTTTGATCAGTCAAATTTACGCCCCCCCACCCAGAACGTCAGTTAAAGAAAGCAAATTCTTCTAATACCGATGCCCCGTTTTTGGGGTTTAAATCTATCTATTGTAGATGGGTTTGTTTCTTGCAATATTTAGGCCTCCGCCCAACGGGGCTTGATAGATGGGCTGCACGCAGAGTTGAAACCGACCCGCACACGAGTACTGGTAATCCGCTTAGGGGACCTAAGCCTGCCCAGGCAAAGCGGTGCGAGTCGGACCATCCATGCATATAAATTCTATTAGTTTCATTGGGCGGCAGGGCTTCAGATGTCATTTCATCTCAATGTCGGGTAAAAGTCCCACAAAGTGGAAGCAACGTCTCCAAAATGACCTTTAACAAACTTTCAAAATTTATGATAAACGCAATGATTTTGATTTTGAGCGATTGGAATGCGTTTCCAGATTCGATCTAAGCTGGCGGTGCAGAGGATTGCGTTGCTAAGTTTACCTATTTGGTGGGAGCCGTATCCAAGTTCCTTAAGAATGAATGGTATTTGACGTGTCACCATTAGCGTTTCGGTTGTTTTTCGATATTCTGTTTCAGTTTCACTGTTGCAAAGAATACACCAAATAAGCGAAAATAGCAGACTCGGTTTTATTGAGTCTGTTCATGACCAGATAGCCATGATCATGGCGAACATGATCATGGCCTGCTCGATTTTCTATGAGCCAGTGCATGACAAAACCTACAACTTACATGTGCGCCCAGCGAAGAATAAGATCAGCCTGCGCATCCATATAGTCTAATCAGAGACTTCTCTTGCTGCATGAAGGAGCATTGGGCCCTTAGCTATCCTTAGAGCGCACAACGAAGACTCTGATCAGACTGCGCGGATGCGTAGGCTGATCGGAGTCTTCGTTGGACGCACATGTCTTATTGTAGGTTTTGTCGTGCGCTGGGTGCTATGTTAAAACTATGCTTGCAATTGCCAAATGCAGAGAATTATAATTTTTGGACGAGTGATATATTTTTAATACTGTAATTATTTGTATTTTTACAGATTGTGATTAATTCCCTCAGCAATGGAAGCGACGTTTTGCTTGTAGACATAATCAGGGATAAACAATCATTTGCGTTTGTTTTGAATCGAACACACGGTCCGTCGTCGCATCCGTGCGTCGGTTCGAATCACAGCAAACACAAACGTAATAAAAGTTTAACTGTTAAATCAGGGATATCGATATCATAAACTTAGGAAAGAATTTTCTAAGTTCTATCGCCGATACTATCAATTTATTTCTCAATTTAAGGATGGATTACATAGGCTTTTGCTGCAGAGGCTGTCACAGCCTGTGTATTTTTGGTGACATTATAAATAAATTAAGTAAAATTACAGGCAAACGTAATTTTTCGGAACAATTTTAGAATATCATTAAACGCTACAAACGCATTAGATATTATATAAATTCTATTCAACAGTCTGCATGCATTTTGTTTGACCCAATCACTATCAGACATTATGCTTTCCTCTTTATTTGCACGCCGGTGGATCGGGGTTCAGACGCCATAATGTCTTTGTCGTAACGCTTTTTATTAGTTGGTCGGAACAGGAACTTTAATGTCTGTTTCTTGGTCCAACGGAGTTCAACTGTTGGTTTTCTTTTGCTCCAGTGTTCCTGTGACGTTTCATCGGATGGCTCAGCGCGTTTTACTGTCGAGTCCTTATCCATGTGTCATCTGTATGCATGGTGGTTAACCCAATCACGGTTGACAACTTTGCTTCCCTCTTTAATTGCACGCCGGTGGGTCAGGCCTCAGATTCTATGACGGTTCCAGCGTAAAGGCTTGCTGAGAATTAGAGAGAATCTAATTCAATGTAATGTTGGTTGGTGCCTGATGCTCTGTCTCTGGTTGGGCCCATCGGAGTCTAACTGTTGGTTTTCTAATGCTCCAGAATTTCAGTGTTTTTTTTTTGCTGCCGAGTCCTCATCGTTGTTTCATCTCTGTGGTTGTTTGATTTTTGTGTTCTCGGAGATGTTGCGATGATGAGGTAGGAGGCTCTCATGCGGACTGAACAAATTATTTGTCTAAATCGCGACAGAAGTAAGGGCGAGAATTGTGGCCACGTAAAATCGATTTAAGCCCCTCAGAAGAATTCGTTTCACTGATCGTTCCAAGGCGCTTCTTCTGTCGCGGTTTATTTTTGTTATGGTTTGTCTTTGAGTGTTTGTATCGCTTATATTATTTTGTTTTGGATAGCCCATTGGCCATTTTGTGGGAAGGTAACTGGCCTTTTGGCTTTCCGCTATTGATGTTTCCTTTAGGGTCTGTTGTTTCGTGTTTGTGTTTCTTTCCCTTTGGTGTCTCTGATGGGAGCTGTGGGTGTCACTTGAATCGATTCCTGATCATTGCCTTCACTTATATTTGTCTTTAATTGTGATTCCTTTGTTTACCGAGATGATTCACTGATGCGTTAGGACCAAACAAATACTTGGTTGAATCACAGTGAAAGGGAGGGCGAGGGTTGGGATCCCGTAAAGTTAACTTTAACCCACGAGTAATTTTACTGACCGTTCCAAGTCGGTGCTTTTGCTGTGGTTCCTTCATTATTTGCGTGGCTGTTCTGATTCTTTCCATAATTATATATGTTGTTACGTTGATGATTCTGGTTCTTCCCCCTTTTTGGTTGTTCATTTTTAGTTACATTTGTCCTTTCTGCTTGGTGGTTGTCATGCTGGTGGTTCTGTTGTTCCCCATTATGTGTATTGTTGCTTTTTTGTTACGTTGGACAACTTTCATGTGGACCAAACAAATACTTGTTTTAAACATAGTGAAAATGAGAGTGAGGGTTAAGATCCCGTAAAGTTAACTTAAACCCACAAATAATTGTTACTGACCGTTCCAAGTCGGTGATTTTGCTGTGGTTCTTTCATGTTTTGTGTTGGTGGTTCTGATTCTTCCCTATTATATATGTTGTTACGTTGATGATTCTGATTCTTTCCCCTTTTTGGTTGATCATTTAAAGTTACATTTGTCCTTCCATTTAAATGTTTGTCATGTTGGTTAATCTGGTTCTTTCCCCCATTATGTATATTGCTCTTTTTAAGTTAGGTTTGGATATTCTTAGTCACCACCTATTTGGCAAAGCGCTGCTGACTCGGTTTACTTGTTGTCCGTTTTGTTTACTGTCGTCACACCACTCCATGTTTCGAATTCTTTTCCTAGTGATATTGTGAGAAGAAAAAGGGATCTGACTGTATCGGTTCCTAATCATTTCTCTTTTTAATTTTCGAAAAAGTTGTGGTGGCCATATTGCTTTTGCTTTAACCGTTCGTCCGTCTGTCCGTTCTTCGTCCGTCCATCACACACTATAGGATGTATCATGGCTTAGGGACCATATCTGCTAGGGTTCTGAAATTTCACATGTGGATTGCTCATGAAAAAATATCAGGCCCATATTTATTTTTCTTTTCAGTCAGACGTCTTGTTGCCTAGTTATGCCCCTTTACACACTTAGGTGTTTTTCACACGTGAAAGCTTTCAACAAAATATCCCAAGATTCGCTTGGACTAGGCTCGTGAAATTTTGTAGGCTGTTTGGAACCAACGTGACAATGACGCGATTGAATTATGGTATAATTTTATGAACAATTGACTAAATTATGCACCTTTGCGGACTTAGGCATTTTGTTACAGATGTTACCCGAGAAACACGAGTTCGTACCTTTCTAATTT
Source organism: Lucinisca nassula (assembly GCA_963580285.1). NCBI lineage: Eukaryota > Metazoa > Mollusca > Bivalvia > Lucinida > Lucinidae > Lucinisca > Lucinisca nassula. The sequence continues at coordinate 110,546,510 of OY757017.1, read as the reverse complement.
AGTTAAGTGTAAGACACGAAATATTTTTTAACGTTCATTTAAGTATAAACATCATCGGGTCTGGAACAAAGTATGTGAACCCAAAGGATTCCTTTATACTTTATTTATACTTTACTCTGGACCAAGTGCTGTTCATACTTTGGGGTTCACATACTTCGTCACCCGATAATGTCCATACTTCAATGAATGTTAAATGGCATAACTTTGCGACTGATATTACATTATTTCGAGCCATTTTTTACTGAAAAGTTCTGGTTTGAGAACTAAAATTGCACGCAATTTTCGCAATAACAGTGGAACAACACAATGTCGCTATTGTCGAGAAACATGGTTAGCAAATGCAAAAGCTACTCACATTTTTCAGCAAAAATATTAATCTATTAGATACTATTCTTGCTAGAGCAGTTAACATTTCGACAACTAACAATCTTGTTGATTTGAAAAACTTGGTTCAGAGCCTACTGTTTTCATGTAAGCGTTGTTGGAGAGGAGCATTTCACCAGTCATCTGAAGCCATACCTCCATTCAAAATAAAGTAGAAGTAAAACAAAGATCAGGAATTGATAAAATTAACTTACTCCACCCATAAAAGACACCAAAGGGAAAGAAACACAAACACCAAGCGACCAGACCACAATGGAAATCCAAACAAAGGAAGGCCATAAGGACAGTTACTTTCCCACAAAATGGCCATATGGCCATCCAAAACCAAAAGACACAAGTGATACACACAGTAAGTAACAAACAACAACATAAATAAATCGCCACAGAAGAGCCGCCTTGGAACGGTCAGTGGAAGATTTCCACTGGGGGGCCCAAATCGACCTCACGCGGCCACAACTAGGGATGTAACGATAGTCAGAAAATGACTATTGCGATAGTATTGACATTGCAGGAAGAACCATTGCGATACTATTACTATTGCTGACTACTATTGCAATACTATTGTGATACTATTGTCTGAAACATATTTTGAGAAGGAAATAAAAACTATTCAATCCTTCAAACTGTATTCTGTATGCTTTATCTGCATACAAGAAATAAACAAGATAATTTACACAAGAGGGACACCTGTTGTGAACTCCTGTTTGCTTTTCTGTCTTCCCTACATGAAGAGGAAACAGCTCCCCAGGAACATCTTTTTATTTCCTTTTAGAAATCCTTCTGGAAGAGCCGGGAGACTCATTTTAATAGAAGTAGCCAAGTAAAATGTATCAATTCACAGTGAGAATGTGAAATCAGTTTCTTAATCAAAATAAATGTAAGCTCTTCACGAAGGCAATGAAATCTTTGCTTGTCTTCAAAAACACTTCAGGCATGAAATGGAGACTAAATACACCTCAACCTCGTTATAACACTGAACTTTGGGTCCAACCAAACCGACCATGTTAGTTAACCGAATCGGGTAATAAACGCCGGATATGCAGTCTATCCTATAATTACACTGTAAACACAAGCCTCCGGCGCTACCGATAAGCCTATAATGTTCCGCGTGACAAGGTGTGAAAATAAGATCAATTTATGTCTCTAATCTGCATTTATCCCCCAATCATCAAATTTAATCCACAATCAAATCGCTCCTAAGACGATTAGCTTCGTCTATCGGTAGATGTATGCATGATAATAAAAACACACTATTCTGCTGCCTCGTGCATGGCTATATTTTGGCGCCAAAATAGCAGACGCTTGGCGAGAAAAGTCGAAGGCTTTAATTTGTGTAAACACATCTGTATGCTGTTGTTGGTGACACGGATCGAGCTTCCGGGTATAGATCAGGAATTGTGCAGGGCGCTGTTTTCTATCCACCTCTATCCACAACAGTTTAGCTATTGAGAAAATATGTTTTACCGGTTACGAAAGAAATACGCTTCATTAAAATAAATAGTAGATAGCTGAAAAACTATGTCAGCAATGCATATGATTCATAATCAGAATTGTTACCGACGACACGTCAAACGAATCCATACACCAGAACCTGTGTTTTGGGAAGTTAGATTTGAATCTTAAGACCGAAAATCTGAGGAAATTTTTAATATTAGTCTCAGTGTTTCGGTACACAATAGATCGCATGCGTTTGTTAAACGGAACACCTTTGAGATCAGGGCTAAAGAATTTTTATATCCAAATCGGCCCTGGTCGACCGATGACGGCATCAGTAACGTGCCGAACATGCCTTACAATGTCATCCCGACATTCTTGCATCTGCCAACTTATATAATTTTCCATCATTTTCATTGTGTAATGTTTTTTTTTTTCCAAACATCATTTGTATTTTCCTTTTGTTGTTTTGGTAAAATCTTTTAAAATATTTTAGCAGTACAAATAAACAGAAAATCGTACCACGTTTTTAGTTTCTTTAATTGTTTTCTAGTGCGGTATTTCCCTTACACGGTGTCCAAGATTCAAAATTAATTCCTCGGCTGTATAAACATGTCTGGATGCCCAAATAATAAACGTTCTTTGCAGGACGACACGTATTTCATTTCCTTTGATGTCTGTTATTGACAAATTAAGAATCCTCTAAAACATCAACCAGAACACCAGAACATTATTATTATTATTTTTTTTTTTTGCATCTTTTGAAGCGGTAGTGACACGTGCGGACTTTCCATTCTTCATGTGCTAATTAATGCGGGCGGCACCCTTTGACAATTAATACCACTGTGAAAACACGCATTAATTATAGCTTTTCTTCTCACTGGCTTACAGACACCTTGCAGATTAGCGTAATCAAAATATGCGTGGTCGTCCGTGTCAATTATTTCGAAATCAATTTACATCAAAGTGCTGTTGAAATATGCTTCAGAAAGTTGTAAATTTACCAGTTCAATGAAGGAATATTCAGCGTTCTGACCTTATACCGACATCGGGTGTTAAGTGGATAATCTGTAACAAAATAGGATGCATAAACACAGTGTACTTGCAGGCTACCGCCAAATCACGACCGCCAAATAACGATTCGGCTGTAATTTTATTGCCTTTATCTGGCGACTAGCAGCCGTTGTCTCCCACTGACACAGGATAATTAGGACAATGTACAGTTTGACGCTTGACCGGGTACACTACAAGACGTAGGTGGTAATAAAGAATATAAATTGTATTAGAATGAAAACAACTTCGGGAATTATCTGAAAAACTTGTGATATAGAAAACTATCGAAACTATCGATAGTTCAAAACACTATCGGCGATAGTCATCGATGTTTAACTTTACCATCGATGTAGTACTATCGGCCCAGGGCCTATCGCAATGCATCGATGGTCCGATGCATCGTTACACTCCTAGCCACAACCCCCGCAAAATTGCAAAATTCCTAGGAAGCTGCTCATGGTTCCCAAACGTAGACGCCATGTGAACCAAGGCAACAAATTAAATCAAGTATATGTCTAGCTAAAAACAAAACAACACATATAGTTTCTGGCAATTAAAGCATTTTTATATATTTAGGGAGTTTGAAACAACCTAAACACTCACATACATACACACGCGCATGCACGCAGAGAGAGAGAGAGAGAGAGAGAGAGCGAGAGCGAGAGCGAGAGCGAGAGAGAGAGTTAAAATGTACGAACAGACGCATACTTGTATGTATATTTTCTTTGTATTTCATCCACATTGACGTTTTCTGCACAGTAACAATTACAGATGAGCCTCGTAATCTAAGTTTCAGACTCAGTGTATGGTTTTCATATGTAAAACATTTGAAAAAATATCTATTACATTCCAAATATATGAAAACATCTAAGACATAATGCACTTTTAACCCTTCAAGCGCTAAGCACGTTTAGGCAGGTTTATAGCAAAAACCTCTTGTACATTCGTGTAAGCGTGTAAGTGAGCTAAAACGTCAACAATTATTCACTGACTTGAAAAAAAAAAAGATGATTGTCACAGTTAATTGTTAGTCAAAGCTATCGACGGCTCTAGTTAACATATCGTTAAATTTTTATCATTTAAATGCAGAAAATACATTAATTTTTTTTTTTGAAAAAAAATAAAAAAAAATGGTTCAAATAGGTTTCAGCCAAAAATCCAGAATATTAGATATTGTTCTTGCTAGAAAGGTCACTACCGACTTCATTACTCCATATATAGCAGTCTACTTTTGAGATATTGACAAATGGGCCCCGTCAAGCGATTTTGGTACTTATCGCCTATGCGAGCAGCGAAGGTTCAGGCGAGCCTGCGCATCCGCGCAGTACCGCCAGAACCTTCGCTGCACACTCATACAAGCAGTGAATCAAGAGGAACCTTCAGACAGAAAGCCATATCCCTGGCCCCTCTGAATGGCTGGGCATGCGCAGTTAAAATTTGTCATGACGGAATGCTCGAAGACACAAATTCGCTTGGCGGGGCTCAAATAATGTGGACCGAGAACAGACGCCGCAATGATTTTTTTCCGTCACTGAATCATTATGTGACATCGCCCTCAACATTGCGTCCCATACGTTGACTATACTGTAGGTGTTTTTCCGTAAATGCACTGAGGACGCAATTATTTGATCCTGAACCATCATGCCACTGGTCAATAGGGACGAATGTATCCTCGGGCAGTTGAATTTCAATAATTCAAGGGGAGGTGGGTGAGGCAAAGGTGACGTGTATATTGCGTCGCTGGGGCATCCAACTGATATTGGCTTACGGTTGGGAAAGGCTTGTTTTCCTTGCACCAGGTAAGGATAGAAGGGGTGTTGTTTTTCTGCCCTCATCTTCTCTACTATCACGTGTCAGTTTTCTGCCCTTCTCTGGGAGACGAGAAAAACGTCAGAAAACGTCAATGTGGATGAAATACAAAGAAAATATACATACAAGTATGCGTTAAACCCAAAACAATCAATCCATTTCAATAATTAGAATAACACAGTACTATGAAAACATGTTCAGTGTTAATTCTAGCTACTGAGGGTTACTAATAGCGCAAGAAATAGACCATACAAGGTTCGTGTCTTTTGATATCAAGTTCCTCAGGCAAGGTTTGGAGAAGGCTTGTAGAATAACGAGCCTCGCGATTCTACAAGCCTTCGCAAAGCTGTGTCTGAAACCTCATGAGCCTGTTAAATTTGACATCACATGGCACGAGTCTGGTAGTCTATTTATTATTTCGTTAAATTGGCAAATTGATTGTCCTCAGTGCGTCCCAACATTCCAGTGCACAATCATTTGTCGATATAAATTTCGTATTTTCTGACTGTAATTGTTCCTATGATATTTTTTTCCATTTTTCCAGTAATAATAACATTATTGCAAATTTTTCCAGCAGTCCGGTTCTTTCGTAAAAGTGCAGTGTCACGTTGACCTGATAAAGTGTACTTGTCCCGAGACGGCATATCTTTATCAGGTCATGATGGAATTAATATAGGGGGTAACTGATAATAGAATGTATAATGCAGATATCTTTTCAATAGTCTGTAAAAATAAAAGTAAAAGTATATTGTGTTAGCTTTGGCTTACTTCATGCGTACATACAAAATATATTTATAAAAGAAAACAAGTGAAGTCTCTTCAAGTATCGATCCCTATAAATTTGAGCTGCGAAAGGCAAGAAAACCTGCACGTTTTGCAATTTGCAAACAACGCTGCAGACCAGTATGCGCACCTGCACAGTCTGATCAGCTTCTTTGTGCTGATTGCTTGGACAGTAGGGTACCTTAACCCTTGTCCTGCTGAACCCGGATATGCCTTTTCTTTGAAACAATGTAGATCCAGATCAGATGGCTTCTGAAGAAGCCATCTGATCAGGATCTACATTGTTTGTCATTAAGGTTGTGAATTTGTTGTAATAATTTGCATCAAGTAATCTGATTGGTTGATAATCGGTAGTGGGTGTGGCATATATGAATATTCAGCAGGACAAGGGTTAAGTTTCTATTTCTTAACCTTTATCCTGCTAAACACGACGCCACCCCCTACCTTTGCAAACATGGAAGATCCAGTTCAGATGGCTTCTGAAGACATCTGATCAGGATCTACTCTGTTTGTCATGCAGTTTGTGAACTGTACAAAAATTATATCAAGTAATTTAACTGGCTGGTATGCAGAAGTTGTAGTGGGTAAAATAATTTATTCAGCGGGATACGGGTTAAAATTTAAAACCCTTGCTAGTGTAAGTAGCTGAGCAGGCTGGTTTGTGGCCAAAACGTCTCCCTGCCGTACATCATAGTGTAGTTTATATTTTCTTGTCCTTTGGGATCATTGATTCCATTGTGGAATTTTGAAAATACGTGAAGGTCACTGATGAGGCCTAATTGGCCGAAACTAGCTAGTCTGGCCCAGAAAACATGCACACTTCATATTTTCCAGTTCTGTGGTACATTCCTTGCTTCCAAAAGATAACCCTTTCATAGAACATATTTACATGATCGCAAAACCCGAATACAGCTTTTCTCATTTCTTGTTATGAGAAAGATCCCCTAGAGACCCAAGGACTTGTTCAGATCAGCTTGGGCATTGAGGAATTGGTGTTTGAATCAGTGAAGTTCAATTGGTACAGTATTGACAATCAAATTTAGATAACACTCCATCTGGGTCCAGTTGTTCAAAGCTAATGAGGTCGTTAGTTGCTGTATCATTAAAAACGTTGATAATTTAATATGGCAAATATACTAATATTTTTGCTGAAAAAGTGTGAGCAGCTTTTTCATCATGCAAAAGCTGCTCACATTTTTTCAGCAAAAATAACTTGCAAAAGCTGCTTATTTATTCAGCGAAATTAACATTATTTTAAATATTGTACTTGCTAGAACAGTTAACAATTTGACCACTAACGAGCTCATAAAGCTAATTAGGCTTTGATCAACTGGACCCTGGTTTCTGTATCTAAACTTTCAAGACATTCGTGTGCTTACTCGGTCAGAACACAACATTCCCGGTATGCAGGAAGAAGATTATGATCAGACTGCGCAGGCGCATACTGATCGTTGTCTTTGCTAGACGCACATACTCAAAGTATTCTTCACGCTCGTATCAACAGTATAATGTCAATAAACATAAAAGAAATACTTAAAACACACATTGAAATTTAAATACTGTCTTGCCACACTTTTCCCATTTGGTCTGCCCCTGTAAACCTAATATAATAGTGAAAAGTGGGGTTTACAGGTGGTGTTTTGTTTTTCTTATTCTTACTTAAAACTAAGACTGTGGGCACTCGTTAAAACCGCCTCGACGAGGCGGTTCTAATGAGCACCCACAATCTATGTTTGAAGCAGGTACAAGAAAAATATAATATCTTTTTTTTGGCATAAGAAAAATGCCACTGTTACAGCCATTATGTATAAAGAAGGCAATGTTCTACATGGATGTGTCATCCTAACGGAAAGCTTCAGAGACATGCTTTGGTCCCATGGAGATATTATGCATTATTATTTGAGTAACGAAAGGTTTCAAACAGGCCAGCAGTCCTATGCAACATCCCTTTTCATTCTTGCCCACGAGAAAAGGGTGATACTGAAATCCTAGATTTTGCTCTGGGATAGAAACTCTTATTACAAGAATGCACCTTCAGAGGCTAGATAGCCTGTTCCCGTGTTCCAGTTATGTGAGTTATTATAAATATGCCCCCCAACTTCGAAGAAGTTGTGGGGGCATATTGGTTTTGCCCTGTTCGTCCGTCCATTCTTCTGTCCTTCTGTCCGTCCCGCTTTCTTACTGCATAGCATAACTTAAGAACCATGGGTGCTAGGTTTTTGAAATTTCATATATGGATTCATTATGAAAAATAATTCACCTGTGTTTTTTTTCTCGTCAGGATTATGCCCCTTTCTTGAGTTATGCCCCTTTGCAAAAAAAAACAAACAAACAAACAAACTTTGAAGTCTTGTAAGCAAGATATCTATCTCAAAAACTGTTTGAGCTTTGGCCCTGAAACTTTACAGACTAATATAGGATGATGAGTAGATGAACTGATTAACTTTTGAAAAAAAAATCCGAATTTTTTTTCTTGAGTTATGGCCCTTTGAAATTTTGCGCATTTTAAGCTTGTAAGCAAGATATCTCAAAAACTGTTTGAGATATTGCCCTGAAACTTTACAGGCTGTTTCAGGATGATGAGTAGATGAACTTATTAACTTTTGAAAAAAATCTGATTTTTTTCTTCAGTTATGGCCCTTTGAAATTTTTGTGTTTTAAGCTTGTAAGCAAGATTACTCAAAAACTGTTTGAATTATTGCCCTACAACTTTACATAATTGTTGGGGATGATAAGATGAACTGATTAACTTTTGACAAAAATCCAATTATTTTTCTTGAGTTATGCCCCTTTGAAATTTTGCGTGTTTGAAGCTTGTAAGCAAGTTATGTCAAAAACTGTACGAGCTATTGCCCTGAAACTTTACAGGCTTGTTCAGGATGATGAGTAGATGAATTGATTAACTTTTGAAAAAAATCCGTATTTTTTTCTTCAGTTATGGCCCTTTGAATTTTTTTGCGTTTTAAGCTTGTAAGTAAGATAACTCAAAAACTGTTTGATCTATTGCCCTGAAACTATACAGAATGGTTGGGGATGATGAGAAGATGAACTGATTAACTTTTGACAAAAATCCATTTTTTTCTCGTCAGGATTATGCCCCTTTCTTGAGTTATGCCCCTTTGCAAAAAATACTTTGAAATCTTGTAAGCAAGATATCTAAAAAATTGTTTGAGCTTTTGCCCCGAAACTTTACAGACTGGTTTGGGATAATGAGTAGATTAACTGTTTAACTTTTGAAAAAAATCCGATTTTTTTTTCTTGAGTTTTGGCCATTAGAAATTTGTTGCGTTTTAAGCTTGTAAGCAAGATAACTAAAAACAGTTTGAGCTATTGACCTTAAACTTTACAGAATAGTTGGGGATGATCAGAAGATGCACTGATTAACTTTTGACAAAAATCCATTTGTTTTCTTGAGTTATGCCCCTTTGAAATTTTGCGCGTTTTAAGCTTGTAAGCAAGATATCTGAAAAACTGTTTGAGCTATAGCCCTGAAACTTTGCAGTCTGGTTCAGGATGATGAGTAGATGAACTGAATAACTTTTGAAAAAATCCGAAATTTTTTCTTCAGTTATGGCCCTTTGAAATTTTTGTGTTTTAAGTTTGAAAGCAAGATAAATCAAAAACTGTTTGAGCTGTTGCCCTGAAACTTTACAGAATGGTTGGGGGTGATGAGAAGATGAACCGATTAACTTTCGACTAAAATCCAATTTTTTTTCTCGGCAGGATTATGCCCTTGTCTTGAGTTATGCCCCTTTGCAAAAATACTTTGGAATCTTGTAAGCAAGATATCTCAAAAACTGTTTGAGCTTTTGCCCTGAAACTTTACAGACTGGTTTGGGATGATGAGTAGATGAACTGAATAACTTTTGAAAAAAATCCGAATTTTTGTTTCTTGAGTTATGGCCCTTTGATTTTTTTTACGTTTTAAGCTTGTTAGCAAGATAACTAAAATACTGTTTGAGCTATTGCTCTAAAACTTTACAGAATGGTTGGGGATGATGAGTAAATGAACTGATTAACTTCTGAAAAAAATCCGATTTTTTGTTTCTTGAGTTATGGCCCTTGGACATTTTTTGCGTTTTAAGCTTGTAAGCAAGATAACTAAAAACTGTTTGAACTATTGCCCTAAAACTTTACAGAATGGTTGGGGATGATGATGAGAAGATGAACTGATTAACTTTTGACATAAATCCAATTTTTTTTTCTTGAGTTATGCCCCTTTGAAATTTTGTGCGTTTTAAGCTTGTAAGCAAGATATCTCAAAAACTGTTTGAGCTATAGCCCTGAAAATTTGCAGGCTGGTGCAGGATGATGAGTAGATGAACTGATTAACTTTTGAAAACAATCTGAAGGATTATGCCCTGTTTTGAGTTATGCCCCTTTGCAAAATACTTTGAAATCTTGTAGGCAAGATATCTCAAAAACTGTTTGAGCTTTGGCCCTGAAATTTCACAGACTGCTTTGGGATGATGAGTAGATGAACTGATTAACTTTTAGAAAAAAAAACGATTTTTTTTCTTCAGTTATGGCACTTTGAAATTTTTTGCGTTTTAAGCTTGTAAGCAAGATAGTTAAAAACTGTTTGAGCTATTGCCCTGAAACTTTACAGAATGGTTGGGGATGATAAGAAGATGAACTGATTAACTTTTGACAAAAATCCATTTTTTTTCTTGAGTTATGCCCCTTTGAAATTTTGCGTGTTTTACGCTTGTAAGCAAGATATCTCAAAAACTGTTTGAGCTATTGCCCTGAAACTTTACAGGCTGGTTCAGGATGATGAGTAGATGAACTGATTAATTTTTGAAAAAAATCCGATTTTTTTTTCTTCAGTAATGGCCCTATGAAATTTTTGTTTTAAGCTGTAAGCAAGATAACTCAAAAACTGTTTGAGCTATTGCCCTGAAACTTGTTAGAATGGTTGGGGATGATGAGAAGATGAACTGATTAACTTTCGACAAAAAATCCATTTTTTTCTTGAGTTATGCCCCTTTGAAATTTTGCGCGTTTAAGTTTGTGAGCAAGATATCTCAAAAAACTTTACACGCTGGTTCCGGATGATGAGTAGATGAACTGATTAGGTGAATTTTAATGCATTTGCCTTTTTGGGGAACTTAATGCATGCTTGCTTAAGACAGGTTCTTCGCTTAATAGAGGTGGACACTAAGACAGGTTTGACTGTATCTCTAAAACTGTATGAGCTATTGTCCTGTAACTTAAAACACTGGTATGGGTTGATAAATAAATGACCTGATTAACTTCAGTTTTTCTTGTGTTATGTTCCTTCTAACATTTCAGCATTGCAGCCAAATAAAAAAAAGATATCTCAATTAATGTTAGGGACAAGCAGTGTTAGGGTCAAGCAGTGTTAGGGTCTAGCAGTTGGGAGCATTGTGTTTCATAAACACTGGCTCTAGTTCCTAACTCTTATCATGCTGTTCACGACAACTCTGAGCTTCGGAAACAGTGTAGTTCCAGATCAGATGGCTTCGATCAGGACCCACACTGTTTGGCATTCAGTTTATGATTTTTTAGCAATAAATTACATCAAGTAATTTGATTGGTTGATAGACAGAAATGGGTGTGGCTTAAATGAATATCCAGCAAGATAAGGGCTAAGTTATCCTATCCAGGCATAGGATACAAAGTCGAAAACCCTCATGTGTTTCATCTGAAAAGGTTGTATAGGACATCATGTACATTACGGAACATAATAATTTTACTAAATCATCACAAAATGGCGGACAACATCAATCGAAGTGAAGCAATTTTTAAAATCCATATCCAAAAAAGAAAGGCGTTCTTCATGGGTGTTGTGTTGGGATACAAAAGTCTAGGGCTGGTTAATCGGGGCTGAAAAGATAATCGATTATCAGTCCTGTCATTGCGATCGATAATCGATTAGTAATCGCTAAGGTATTTGTCATAATTTTACCTGTCTTGCTTTCTGTCTGAGCATGACTCTTACCATAGGTTGCACTTTACCAGAGGTATATTTGAACAGACCGGCCTGAGCAAACAGTGTAGACCCAGTGTAGATGAGTGGCAAACAGTGCAGACCCTGATGAGAGTATGCGGCATCTCATCAGGGTCTGCACTGTTTGCCATTCATTCAGCTATTTAAGGCATAACTTTGGGTAGTAAATTGTACCTATCAAGTAACCGATTAAAAACAAATCAGATATGCTAATCATATTTGTGGAATTTATCCATCGATTATACGATTAATCTTGTCAGCCTTTCAAAAGTCTATCCTTCGTAATCACAGTCTGCCAAATCTCGTGGTGTCGGACAGTTACTCTCAGGTCGGAGTTTTCTATCCATACCTCACACCTATGCAACAATTCTTTAACATTAGATGTGCCCAGAATTAGACACGGTGGGCTCCAGATAGTCCGAACTTTCACGATGTAATGTTTCATAAACACCAGACAGCGCTATACCATCTCGTTTTGCCATACAGGTGTACAAGTTTCCATTCCTGTTCCGATTTTCCTTTGATGGGCACTCTTTTTCATCCGGTTCATCGAATCTGATAAGGTCGTACGTTGAGTCTGGCCGCTCGGGTTGGAGTGGCGAGGATAAGGCACCGACAGCAGCAATTGGTTCGAAACCTTGGTAACAAGGAGTTTCGAATTGATCGTCCACCGGCATCTGTGCTGGTTTTGCGGATCTGAAACACAAATATTCGAACTTCAGTGACTTGAACACCCGACTATTCATTACGAAAACACGCCTATACAAATACATGGTATATTGTACCGCCGAAAAACGAAAATTTTAAGATGAAAAATTGTGATATTTTTCTTATTTCTGCTCCAAATATAGATTGTGGGTACTCGTTAGAACCGCCGCATCGAGGCGGTTCTAACGGGTACCCACAATCTATATATTAGAGCGGAAATAAGAAAAATAAGGTTTACCCTGTAAACCCCAGTTTTGCTATATAACAGTCGGTTTCAAGGCGGTCCGAATTATATAGGCGTGTTTTCGAGATGAAAATTTGTTTTAGACAAGGGTAGTTTGAGCCATTGAGTTTTAAGGTAAAGTACGTATAATAGAATTCATCTTTGGATATTTTTATTCTTCTAAACAATTATAGGCATACTACTGTGTTTACTAATTTGAAGGGTCTTATCGAGGCGATTAGAATGATTGCATGCAACACACATTGTCAAGAGACAAAATCTTTAACTATTTCTGATCCAAAAAGCAAGTTAATTGTCCGTGTAATGAACACCCCTCTACACCCAACCCTTTATACAGAAAACCGGGGTTGATAGGGGTATTCAATATTTTTCTTATTTATGTTCCTAGGCATAGCTTGTGGGTATTGGTTAGAACCGCCTCATTGAACGGGCACCCGCAACCTATATTCGGAGTAAAAATAAATTTTTATCAGAGAATAACCGTTTTGGATGTATAAAAACTTTGACCATTTAATATGGCAAATATGCTTAGGTTTTGCTGAAAAAAGTGTGAGCAGCTTTTGCAAAATGCAAAAGCTGCTCACATTTTTTTCAGCAAAAGTAATTTGCAAAAGCTGCTCATTTTTTAGCAAAAATATCAAACTTTTAAATATTGTACTTGCTAGAACAGTTAACAATTTGACCACTAACGAGCTCATAAAGCTAATGAGGCTTTGATCAACTTGACCCTGGTTTCTGTATCTAAACTTTCAAGACATTCGTGTGCTTACTCGGTCAGAACACAACATTCCCGGTATGCAGGAAGAAGATTATGATCAGACTGCGCAGGCGCATACTGATCGTTGTCTTTGCTGGACGCACATACTCAAAATAGAAATGGCGGCAAAGATCAGGATTCGATACAATAGACCCACAGCTCCCATCAGAGACACAAAAGGGAAAGAAACACAAACATTAAACAAAAGACCCCAATGGAAACATCAACAGTGGAAAGCCAAAAGGACAGTTACTTTCCCACAAAATGGCCAAAAGGCTATCCAAAAATTAAATAATATAAGCGACACAAACATCCAATGACAAACCATAACAAAAATTTACCGCGACAGAAGAACCACCTTGGACCGGTCAGCGAAAACGTATTTCACTTGCGGGGCTTATATCGATTTTACGTGGCCACAATCCTCGCCCTTACTTCCGCCGAGATTAAGACAAACAATTTGTTCAGTCCGCATGAATGCCTCCTAACTCATCAGTGCAACATCCCCGCGAACACAAAAATAAAACGACGACAGAGATGAAACAAAGGCGAGGACTCGACAGCAAGAAACCACTGAAATGCTGGAGCAAAAGAAACCAACAGTTAGACTTCGATGGGCCCGAAAAAGTTGGTTTCAGCGTATGTTTCGAAAGATGCGCACCAAACCTTGCGACTTCTATTTTCTGATTCACTTTCAGTGCTTAAGGCTTTCTGCGCTCGAAATCCCACAGACCTCATTCTGATATAATTTCAAAACTCAATATTGGACCTAAATCTCTTCCACAACAATGCCCACCAGAACCCAAATCCCATGGTGACCCAGTATATAAATTCAGAAAAATATATAACCGCAATGACTTTAGCACCTAATTTCGTAAAATCAAAATAGAAGTAGAAGCAATGATCAGGAATCGATACAATTAACCCAAAGCTCCCATCAGAGACCCCAAAAGGAAAGAAAGACAAACACGAAGCAACAGACCCCAACGGAAACACCAAGAGCGGAAAGCCAAAAGGACAGTTACATTCCCACAAAATGGCCAAAAGGCTATCCAAAATATAATAATATGAGTGACACAAACACCTAAAGACAAACCATTACAAAAATAAACCGCGACAGAAGAACCGCCTTTGAACGGTCATTGGAAACGAATTCCACTGGGGGGCTTAAATCGATTTTTCATGGCCACAATCCTCGCCCTTACTTCCGTTGCGATTAAGACAAATACTTTGTTGAGTCCGCATGAAGGCCTCCTAACTCATCAGTGCAACATCTCCGTGAACACAAAAATCAAACAACCACAGAGATGAAACAACGGTGAGGACTCGACAGCAAGAAACAACAGGAATGCGGAGCAAAAGAAAACTAACAGTTAGACTCCAATTGGCCCGACCAGAGACAGAGCATCAGGTACCAACCAACATAAGCCTTGACGTTGGAACCGTCATAAAATCTGAGGCCTGACCCACCGGTTCGCAATTAAAGAGGGAAGCAAAGTTGTCAGCCGTGAACGACTATTTCACGCTTGTATCAACAATATAAAGCCAATTATTACATTTTCAGTAGTGATTTACTGAGATTTCTCAGTGAATTAAAAATCTATAATTCACAGTGTGAATAATTTCATTTCGAACGTTTTGACGTCATAATTGCTAGGCGACGTTGCTGACGTCGTTTGTAACATCAATAACAATAGTTGACGTCTGGCGGAAAATTTGATAAAATAATAGAAATCAGACTTCAATATTCGTGTCCATTTGATGTTTTTAAGGAAAGACCTGCATCACGAAGATATAGTTTGATTTTCTTGACAATACAGTTCCACTTCATGACAATGTTGTATCTGTATTTTAAGCACAGGATAATTTTTGCATTTAAATGAAAACAAGATGGCGACTGATTTTCAAACTAAACCACGCCCCCATGAAATCCATACCCTAACTGAAACTATTTACGTAGGAAATCAGAACGGTTGAATGTGAAAATCCAAAGGTAAAACACAAATGGAAATGTAATAAATAGTTTATTTTGTTGTTTTGATTGGTTACGGAGAAATAATTCACTCGTGTTCTAAGGCTAGCCTGTAAAACACTCGTTCGCTATCGCTCACTCGTTTTTTACTCGGAAGCCTTAGAACACTTGTGAATTATTTCACCGTAGTTGATCAAAACAACCAAATAAACTCTATTTAATAATAGTTTTTTTTAGCGTAATGAGTTCGAATCAGCCATAATAAACGAGTCACCGGTGTTCCGAGTCGTTAAAAATTTTACTGTTTAACGCCAAAGTTAATTTTAATACAATAAAAGCAATAAGGTACAATATATATATGATTGATGTTTGTTTCCTTTAAACATTGTACATATCATTTTTAATACTTGCACATTATGAATAATGAAAAAAAAATAACACTGCTTATTTTATATCCGTCACAAGGTGAATGGTCGATGAATTGTATTGGAAACTAAAAGGAATCAATAACATAAGACCCACAGCTCCCATCTGAGACACCAAAGGGAAAGAAACACAAACAGGAAACAACGAGTCTCTAATGGACAAATCAATAGCGGAAAGCCAAAAGGATAGCTACTTTCCCATAAAATGGCCAACTGGCTATCCAAAACAAAATAATAAAAGCGAAACACACACACAAAGACAAACCATAACAAAAAATAAACGCGAAAGATGAACCGCCTTGGAACCTTGGAAGGTCAGTGAAACGAATTCCGCTGGCACACGGGAGCCGAAATCCTCGCCCTTACTTCCGTCGCGATTTAGACAAATAATTCGTTCAGTCCGCATGAACCCCCACCCCCCCCCCCACCCCCAACACACACACACACTAACTCGTAAGTGCAACATCTCCGAGAATACAAAAATCAACCAACAACAGAGATAAAACAACGGTGAGGAGCCAACAGCAAGAAACCATAGAAATGCTGGAGCAAAAAAAAAAAAAAAAAAAGAAACAACAGTTGGACTCCGAATAAGAAGAATAACTATAAAAATACTGATCCCTTGATCGTTCTTTTTATGCATCCCACAAGGTAATGAGCGATAAAAATGGAAAACAAGATGTACTGCACACAAAAGAATTGCAAAGGAGACGATTATGGGCAGATGATTTGCTTGAAATCATCACGTGAACAGGTCCGTGAAATAAAGACCCCCCCCTAAACCCCACTTTATATAGAGAAAACTTGGGTTTATTGGGGTAAACATCATTTTCCTTATTTCTGCTCCAAGACATAGGTTGTGGGTACTCGTTAGAACCGCCTCATTGAGGCGGTTCTAACGAGCACCAACCACTCATGTGTTGAGCTTTAATAAGAAAAATATCACGGATTTTCATCAGAAAAGTAGCTACTTTGGAGATGTGAACTAGAGCTGTCAGTGAAACTGACTAGGGCCCCGGCAGCGCTATCAGAGGAGTAGGAAAATGTTGAAAATTTGTGGACGGTCAGACGGACAGACAGACAGACAGATGGACGGACAGATGATTACTATAGGGCACCCACACTTTCAGTGCGGGGCCCTAAAAATGCACTTTATCGCAGGGGTGAGTTATCGTAATGTAACAAGCCTTACTTTCGCTAAAAATAACGGAAGCAATTCGATTAGTTTAGTTTATACTAATTAAGTTTAGTTCGATTGCGACGAAATCTTCACGCTTATTTGAACCGCTCTCGAACACATACTTATTCCGGATGTTATCATGCGCGCGCGCGAGAGAGAGACAGTGACTTTAACACCACTGCTACCCTTTTACACCTGGGTGAAGTGGGGCAGTTGCATTACCAAGTACACACCTCGCCTCCGGTGGCCTGATTCTAACCCACGACCTCTCGATCATAAGTCGAATGCGCTAATCACTGAGCTATCGAGGCTGCCATAACAATTAGATTGCGGCTTCTCTAGAATTTTTTGCAGGGTTTAAAGGGTTGATATTAAAGCATAAAATTTGGCTTGCTCATAAATTTGATAATGCCAATAACAGTTCGCCTCAATGAGAAATCCGACAATTTCTTTTGAACCGGTCTAGAAGTTGAAGGCAATTATTTTTGGCCATTCCAAGGCGGTACTTTCTTTGCGATTTCATTTGTTTTATGTTTTGTTTTATGGTCGGTTCTTTTCATTTTTTTAACATGAGCCAGCGCACGACAAAATCTTCAGTTATACAATGAAGACTCAGATCAGCCTGCGCATCCGCGCAGGCTGATCAGAGTCTTCGTTGTGCACACTAAGGATAGCTAAGGGCCCAGTGCTCCTTCATTCAGCAAGACAAGTCTCTGGTTAGACTATATGGATGCGGAGGCTGCTCTGAGATTTCTATGGGCGCACATGTCTTATTGTGGGTTTTGTCGGCGCTGGCTCACATGTTTTCATTTGAACACATCTGTGTGTCTAAAGAGGCCTCCGTGGTGTAGTGGTTACGCTACTCGACTTTTAAACCAGGGATCGCAGGATCGATTCCGGCTTCTCCAGACTTTCGGATGAGTCTTTAAACCGAGGCCTAGTCTCCGTATGACCTTAGTTGTTGGTGGGATGTAAAACTCAAACACTCACTCACTCATCTGTGTGTTTAAATTATATTGTTCAGTAAATATAACTGAGTTGTCATCTGTCTGGGATATAGCCGCTCACTCGGATTGCCGCCTCTGATTTTGTTTTTGTTAAGGTGCGTCTGTTGGTCATTTACCTTTGTTGTTTGGGATAGGCACTGGGTTCTGATTCCATCACTTCATGAATTATCGTTTGTTTATTTAAGGGTAATGGGAACACATGGCAATTTTTTTTCTGTCGGTTTTCTAAGGGAGACAACGTTTGGGACTTCATGTTCGTTTTCTTTAAGCTCTGTCCCACTGAAAAAAAGGATTTACCCTTGAAGGAAAGAATTATCTGGAGCAAATTCTTTCTTTTAAGATTTGACCCCTATTGACATGGGAGGCAAAATATTTTTGCACGAGTTGCCTTCCCTAAACGTGTACCAATTCCCCACAATTTACCTTTTGAAAATGACTAACAGTAACACAACAATGATTGCCACGAGAACGAGTCCTCCTGCCCCTGCACCCGCAATAACTGGTATCATAGGCTTGCCCTCCGACTGTGGCGCTTTAGTTCCCCCAACAGGATGCGTGCTTTTTGTAGAACTTGCGGTAGTGGGTGCAGTGGTACTTGGTGTAGATGTAGTGGACGTAGTTGTAGTGGGCGTAGTTGTAGTGGACGTAGTTGTAGTGGACGTAGTTGTAGTGGACGTTGTTGTAGTGGACGTTGTTGTAGTAGGCGTAGTTGCAGTTGACGTAGTTGTAGTGGATGTGGTACTAGTTGTAGGAATAGTGGTAGTAGACGTCGTGGTGGGGGTCGTAATTTCTGAAATTATGAAAAATACGATCACTGACATAAGATTTCAAATGTTTGGACCAGGCAAGGTATTAAACCATGTTATACTGGTGGACTCTTCCACTGTTTTTATGTTAAGCAAGTCTAATTGTCATTTAGGGGATGTCAACAATTTTTGTTACTTTGTTTTATTCTGTTATGACGGAAAAGCCGGTTAGCATCACGCAAACACGCCTATATAATTTTGACTCCCTTGAACCCCCTTTTATATAGTGAAACTGGGGTTTACAGGGGTAAACATTATTTTTCTTACTTCTGCTCTAAAATATAGATTGTGGGTACTCGTTAGAACCATCGAGGCGGTTTTAACGTGCACCCACAATCTGTATTTTGAACAGAAATTAGAAAAATATCACAATTTTTCATCTTAAAATTTTCATTGTTTTCGGCGATAAAGGTTACAATGTATTTGTATAGGCGTGTTTTCATAATGGCAAAAGGCGTAGAAATAGATTGCAGCGTCTGATCTGGTCTGCACTTTTTGCCAATGCCCCTTTCACGGATTTCTCTGTAAGAAAGGGTTGCTTCACATACATTTAAAGAGTGCCAAAGTTTTAGATATTGAAAACAGAGGCATTTGTAACGACAAAATTTAAGTGTTCGCAAATGGCCAAAACAGGTTTCATCATAGAGTGGGTTAAATTTTATAGTCGTTTGGGACCACTGGTCTCACCGCGGGACTTACTAAACAATATTTGAGGGTCACTGATGAGACATAACCCTTTTTTAGAACATTACTCATAACCCCGCACAAAAAAACCAACAACAACAACAAACAAATAAAAGCACTTAGGCCAAAATGGGGCATTAAGAACAGTTTAGACCTAAGACAAACAATAGGCAATAACTTCATTTGCACTAACACATTCACAATGAATGGCAAGGGCAAACATGAACAGCAAATTCATTACATCATATGGGCCCCGTCAAGCGATTTTGGTTCTTATCGCGTATGCGAGCAGCGAAGGTTCAGGCGAGCCTGTGCATCCGCTGCTCGCTCACACAAGTAGTGATTCAAGAGGAACCTTCAGACAGAAAGCCATATCCCTGGCCCCTCTGAATGGCTGGGCATGAGCAGCTAAAATTTATCATGATGGAATGCTTGAAGACACAAATTCGCTTGGCGGGGCTCATATAGAGGATACACACCATAGACAGAGGACCATATTTCAGGAAATATAGGTAATAACCCAGTGACAACCCTCGCGAAAACACATGGTGCCATCACGAAAACATGCCTATATAATGTTGACCACCTTGAACCCCACTTTTCTATAGTAAAACTGGGGTTTACAGGGGTAAACCTTATTTTTCTTATTTCTGCTCTAAAATATAGATTGTGGGTACTGGTTAGAACCGCCTCGATGAGGCGATTCTAACGAGTGCCCACAATCTATATTTTGAGCAGAAATAAGAAAAAATATCACAATGTTTCATCTTAAATTTTTCATTTTTTCGGCGATAAAGGTGGCAATGTATTTGTAAAGGCGTGTTTGCGTAATGCGAACCCCTACGAACGCCACGTCGTCGAGCGGTTCAAATGTGCACCAACAACACATATCCTCAGGCAAAACTACAACAAATGCTTTAAATTGCGTCAATGAAATTTTGTTCTCTCGTCACATATGGGAATTATCAAGTAAGTACCGATAGCAACAAAACTGTTAAAAAGGTGTATCTCGAAGTCTTTTATCACTATTTATTTCATTATAAGCGAATTATGAGAAAAAAATCCGGCAATGCTGTTGTTTGCAGATATAATTTAATTCCGTTCTTCGTTAGAATTGGCCGTAGGAATATCCGGCGTCCAATTCAACAGGGAAGAAAAGTTATCAAACGTGATTGGGGTACCATGCATACAGTATGTCGTATAACATTTATGTTGTACCCAATCTTTATATATCGAAGAATGATTTTATGAAATTGGGAACTGTAGTCATTTCAAGAATATATTTTTCTGAATTTATATACTAAGTCACCATAAAATTCGGATTCCGAGAAGAGATTTGTCCAACATTGAATTTTGAAACTAAATCAGAATAACGTCTATAAAACCAAAAAAAAAAAGGTTTTCGTAGTTTATGATACCAATAACCCTGATTAAGACGTTTAGCAGTTAACAATCTATTACGAGTGTTGAAGTCAGTTAAATGACTACACACTCTGGCAAATAGAATTAGATGCGAAATATAAACACCGTATGATGGCGCACGAGGAACATCACCATCCAAGAAAGGAAAATTTACAGTCTTAAAATCAAAATCGTCGCGTTTCTCATAAATTTTGCATGAAAGAAACAGACCCATCTACAATAGATAGATGTAAATCCAAAAACGGGGTTTCTGTATCAGAAGAATTTGTTTGATTTAGCTTAAGTTGGTGTGAGTGTGTGAGGGAGGGGGTAAATTTGACCAATAAAACCATCGGCGTAGGTACTGTCAATACTTAATAAATCATCCAAATATCAGTCGAGCTGAAAGCTTCAATGATTTCAGATTGGTTTTCAACGGAAAGAAATATCATGAAGACTCTTTCATAAAAACAAGAACAAATCAGCAACATAGGGTGCACGATTTGTACCCATCAGAATACCTACAATTTGTCTGAAATGACTAAGTACCAACTTTTATATAAATATTGTCAAGTAGAAAGGTGAGAGCTTCACACACTTTCTGACATGACCAAATGTATAAGTCTATGCTCTTATGTTTATGCTCTCTATTGTTTTTTATATGTCGCCTCACCCAATGGTACAATGCTGATACATATATATGTTCTGGATGTTGGTCTGATTACACCGGTTCGTGACATCCACATATTTTTTACTATGCTGAACACAGTGTTGTTATTGTACACGTTTTTCCACAGACCTTAATTTTTTGTTCGTTGGGATGTTTTTACTACAAGAGTCTCAAGTATAGTTGCGAACACCTATGTGAGCGCTAGCCACTCGGGGTTTCAAGATGTGTTTTGTATTTGCTGAAACGTTTGTCACACTGATTGTCAACTATAATTGCACTATTTCTCTTTCTACGGGCTACAAGAATAAGCCAGCAGGCACTTAATGTTGAACTTACGTTGAAACAACGTTGAAAACGTTGTTTCAACGTTAGTTCAACGTTGAGTCAACGTTTTGTACCTGCTGGAAAGAACCTATAGTCTATCTTCTTACTTTATCACTTTCGAATATAACATGCCATATTTTAAAAAGGGATGCATGGAATGCAACGGTACAAGTTATTTATTCCGGTGAACATGGCGCCACACGTGGTTTAAACAGCGGGAAGGAAAACAATAAAGCTCGTGATTTTAAAAGGATATTTTAACATGGAAAAGTGGCTGGTGCACAAACATATGATTTATTAACCTGTGAGTTATGGAATTTCATGTTTTGATATGAACCAAAGCCATTTAAATGACTTTTAGTAGCGGCGTGTGCTGTGTAATGTTGTAAACACAGATGTAAACAGATGAACAGAACTGGTTTTACTGGTTATACCGTCTGATTGTACTTATCTTTAGAACTCTTTTGAAATTTATATGACATTTTGCTGCTTCTGCAGTATATACTACACATATACTCTGTATTTTATTACTTTTGACTAATTCCAACTGTGAAGATGAGTTCTGAAAATAGCAAAGATACAGGTACAGGTGACATGGACATTGACATCATCAGAAAGCGTAAGCCTGAAGAAGGCTCCTTAAGGGGATATTCTCCTGATGTAAAGCGTAGTGGTTCTTCGTCTGATATCGCCACTCTGATGAGCGGCGATCGCGAATCTGCGCGATTGTGAATTCTTTTAAGAAAGATAGCTTTATTGATAGAATTTCCCCCGTTATATCTGACATGATACAGCCAGTAATCACCTCGGCAATTAATTCAGCAGTTGCTAATGCTATATCTGCACTTGAACGGACAGTTGTAGCTCCTCTTAAGAAGAGTAATAAGGCTCTTTCTGATAAAGTTGCAATATTGGAAGACCAGCTTAAGCTAAAATCCGAGGAAATAGAGGCAAAAAATAATATCATTACATCTATGCAAGATGATATTGTAAATCTGCAGAAGAAAACGGATGATCTCGAGCAGTACGGACGGCGAACATCGGTTCGTTTTTTCAATCTCCCAGGTGATGGCGATCGGGAAAATTCGGTGTTAAATATTATCAATAATAAGCTTAAGGTTCCCATTGGACCAGATGACATTGAGCGATGTCACCCGCTTGGTCGAAAACAGACAATTGTGAAATTTAAAGCGTACAAGGTGAAAGCGGCAGTATACCAAGCTAAATCCAAATGAAAGGGTAACGAAGATAGGATCTTTATGACGGAGGACTTGACAAAGAAGAATCATGAAATTGTCAAATGTCTGTTAGCTATGCGAAAAAACGGCTCAGTGGATAGTTTTTGGACTGCAGATGGCAAAATTTTCGTGAAATGGTCCAAGGAAAGCCATCTTGTCAGGGTTTTCTCCAAGCCAGTCATTTCAGCAGCGACTCCGGACCATGATGGAAACCAGCGAGATAGATCGGGAGATGGTAACCCGGACGACGAAGACGCGTAAACCTGAACCCGTTTATAAATTATATATGCAACTAGCAAACAGTGATACCCCATATCATATACGCCCTCAAGTGCCCCATAAACTAGTGTTATTAACACAGGTGAACTGTATGTAGCACGAGATTGTTCCTCACCAGTGCTACTACGGAATACGTTTACAAATCAATTTACTATGACAATTTCACAATACTTACTACAGGTCAATGCTAACTGGAGATTATTGTAGTGGAATTACCTAATATTATGACTAAATCTACATTTGAAATCTAATTGAGAAGGTCTTAGCTGTTCTTTCTTTGTTTTTATCTACATCAAATTTTTAGAGTGGGACCACCCTTGGGACTGTCCAAAAGTGGTCTTACAGACCACTTTTGAAAGGTCTCAATGAATGGGCTTAATATGGGAGCTTTTCTGTATTGATGTTTCCTAGTTGACATTGCATATTTCTTTTTCTGGCCATCTATCCATCTTGTGAAGAAAATGCAACTTGCACGAACACTTTGCGTTGCCGCGACGTTGTAACAACGTTAACGTTGTTTCATCGTTGCTGCAGCGACGAGTCGACATTGTTTGTGTTTGCGGAGGTACATGGCCAGGCGGAAATAAGTTACCTGTTTGACTAAATCCGAACATTTCAGTGATGTTTTGTTTTTTATCAAGTAGCCGCACAGAGCTATTCTTGGGTGTAGTATACATGTGAGATACATGTTCTGTGTTGATAAACAGTGCGATGATGAGCAGCCGTCGGACTTCATAGGCCAGAGAACCTATAGACCAAGGAATTTATTCAGATTGCGGACAGTTCGATCTACTGAGCAAAAACATTGTTTCAGATCATGAAGTGTAATAGGTGACCACTTCAATATCTTAACACATTATTACAAAAGAAAGGTGCGTTGTGTGTACGCACTAGAATAGCCTCATCGACGCGATCCTAATGGGTACACACAACATGCATTTTACATGCATTTTAATGATCAACTCTAGAAAACTTTTCTTAAATGTCCTGATATAGGGATATCTTGCGGATTATGATGAATTCTATACGAATTTGAGATCGAGTTTTGAACAAATGCATGTTAATCGAGCTATCTATCTTCGAGTTTTCGAGGTTTCATTGTATTCTATTATGTGGGCGAGGTCTACCGGGATAACATTGCTCTCAATGAACAGTGTGCTCGTGGTATAACTGTCTGACCTCTGAGACCGCTGTCTTCATGTGACAGTAAAAACTTTTTTAAAGCATAATGATGATAATTCGGTGGCACGGTCACCTGGTCTAGTTTTGAAACAAAATGCGGATACATAAGCAATGGTCCCTCGAACAGAAATATAAATAGATCACGTGATATAATGTAAAACCGGTTTACTACTGAATGAATCGGTAGATTACGATAATGTGAATTGATACACTTTATACATATACAAGGGAGACAACTCTTATGACATCCCTTATGGTATTCTCTTGATGAGGGCGGGGTCCTCCTCTGAGAGAATTGCTTTGCTTCCGACAGATGAAATATTGTTTCTCTCTTTAAATTTGATGGTCGAACGTAATTAATAGTTACAACTTTATATATAGGAGATGTCTACCCTGTAACATCCGAAAAACACGCCTATATAATATTTCACCCCACTGGCCACCACTTGATGAGTAGAATGGAAGTTTATAGGGATATATTTCTTTTTCTTGTTTTTGTGCAATGTCATAGATTGTGGTTACTCGTTAGAATCTTCTCGCTGAGGTGGTTTTAGCGGGTTCCCACTGTCTGTGTGAAGCGGGGTGTGTGTATGTATGCTTGATTTTTTTTCTCTCTATCAGAACAGGCGAGTGTTTGGTTACAATGTGTCAACCTTTAACCAACATATATAAAAGTCACGATATAACGTGCCATACAGCACATGGGACATTTCAATATATGCTGAAGCATGGTAGTATTATTTTCAAGTATCATCCCACCTGGTATATGACGTTAATATGATGTCATATCGGTGTAAATAAGTCCAGTCATATTCCAAAGATTTTTTTTTCTTAATAAAATGCAGTCTGACAACACAATTGTCTTTTTTTTTCTTAATAAAATGCAGTCTGACAACAAAATTTCTTTTTAGATGAACTTGTGCTCTGTGATATTTCCGTTTTGTATAGGAAGGATTGATTTTTGTTCCATGTACCTGCTGGGATGATGCTCTGTATAACCAGGAATTGTATGATATACGTCTGAACACATTATACATATTTATGGCTAAATTCACACGCACACACACACACGCACGCACGCACACACGCATGTAGTCTGAATTCATTATATTGCGAATGTTAACATTTCTTTTCCTTATTATTAGAAACTAGCTGAGGTTTTCCGCAGTTTACATTTTGGCGATTATTTTTGATGCTTATATATTTTCTTCTTATATCTTCTGTTTTTTGCTTCTGTCCTTTAAATGTCTTGTTTGTAGTTGTTGGTTTGGTCACGGCGTGGTCCTTGTCCTTTGTGGGCATGAGCACAGTCTGTCTTTCAGGATGCGACCAGTCGGCATACTCCAGGAACAGAACATTAATTCTTCTGCCATATGGGTAATTGTCTTATTACATGGAGGATGTCGATTGGCTACTTCTAAAACAAAACACATGCTTTCCGTTGTCTGCAAATGATCTCGAGTAAATATCATTTAAATATTATATTTCTACTTCTTTATATTCTGCGAACTATTAACTCCAGCATAACAGCTGCTAGTAGATTCTGGATGACAGGCGCAAACAACTACCAAACATCCATTTTTGTTGCCCTGCTTGTATTACTGGCAGGCGATGTAGAAATAAATCCGGGTCCAACTCAGACCGAGCATTCAGTTTCGATATTACATTGTAATATTCGTAGCATCAGAAATAAGTTGGATTATATTAAAGATAACTTTCTAGATTTTGACATTCTGTGTTTTACCGAAACGCATCTGGACGTTAGCGTTTCAACAGATGACTTAATGTTATCAGATGAGTTTTATAATCCATATCGCAAAGACAGAACCAATCATGGGGGAGGTATCTTGATTTATATATCTAATTATTTGATTCATAAAAGGAGGACTGACTTGGAAGTTTTTTGGGACGAATGCATTTGGTTGGAAACAAAGCTCAACAATGAGCGCTGTTTACTGGGAGTATTTTACAGTCCCAAAACATCAGACGAAACTTTCTTTCATGCTTTTGATCTTAATTTGGAGGCTGCTCTAGAAGTAACAAAAACATTTTCATACTGGGTGATCTTAATGATGATTTACTTAAAACAAATTCTTACAGACTTAAAAACGTTTTGATATCAAACTCTTTAGTGAATATTATCAATGAACCAACCCGGGATCGAGCTCTGCTAGATCCGATTATTGTTTCAGATGAATGTCAAATTCTGGATTCGGGGATAATCGCAAACCCAAGTGAAATATCCGATCACTCCGCTACATACCTTGTTACAGTCAATAATTATTCCCTTTCGTCTTCATTTAAGCGTACTGTCTGGCTTTATAAAAATGCTGATTTTCAAAAATTAAATAATCTGATAACTGCTTTCGACTGGAGTTGCTTGTTGCAGGGATCGGTCAACGACGCTTGCTTGCTATTTAAAGATACTTTTTTAAAACTTGTCAACGACTGCATCCCTAGTAAAGAAGTAACGATCAGACCTAGCGATAAACCCTGGTATGATTCTGAGATTCCGTTTAAAATCTAAAGCGTTGAAATCAGGTAACCAGGCACACTGGTCAAAATACAAAACATTTAGAAATAAAGTTAACAATCTTAAAAAACACGCCAAGGAAACATTTTTTAATAATTTAGAAATTTCATTGACCGAATCCTTCACTAACAACAAAAAAGACTTTTGGCGCCTCATACGTCATTTTACGAAGAAAAAGAACACCACAACTACTATACCGCCTTTGAGTACAGTTTTACTCTCTAGTGAAACTAAATATCATGTATCAGATACTGAGAAAGCAAACTGTCTAAACGACTATTTCGCATCAATATCCTCCATTGATGACTCAAATGTTAGACTGCCTCCATTTACTCCCCTAACGGAACAAAGCCTAGAGAATCGAAATAACTGTACACGAAGTGAAAGACATTATTGATTCTGTGTGTCTAAACAAGGCATCTGGACCGGATTTGATAAGTCATAGAATGCTTAAAGGTGTCTCTTCTGCCATTTCCGTACCTCTGTCTATGATGTTTAATCGTTTTCTTCAAGAATGTGAATTTCCAGATAAGTATAAATCCTCTCTGGTCATTCCTCTTTTCAAGAAGGGTGAAAGTAATTTGCCAACAAATTATCGCCCCGTATCACTCCTAAGCTCAGTAGGAAAAATAATGGAAAGAGTTGTTTTTAAGCATATATATAACTTCCTTAATGAAAATATCCTCATCTATAAATATCAATCTGGTTTCTTACCTGGTCATTCTACTACTTATCAATTAGTTGATATCTTCCACCTAATTTGCCAATCTTTTGATTAAAAGCAGTACTCGTGCATGGTCTTTTGTGATATATCTAAAGCCTTTGACCGTGTTTGGCATACAGGTCTTTTATTCAAACTTCGCCAAAATGGTATCAAGGGCCCTCTCCTGACTTGGATATCTAATTATCTGTCTAACCGCAGACAAAAAGTGCGTGTCAACTCCTCTGTCTCTGATGTTAAGCATGTGTCTGCGGGAGTTCCACAAGGTTCTGTGTTGGGTCCGTTGTTTTTCCTCGTATATGTTAATGATATAACGAACAGTCTTTTAAGTTTGACCCGGCTATTTGCAGATGATAGCTCTCTTTTCGTCTCTGCATCCAGTGTGCAAGATATTGAAGGTATCATTAACCATGATCTATCTGTCATACTTCTTTGGGCTAAGCAATGGCTAGAAACTTTTAATCCACTTAAAACAGAAGCCATCATGTTCTCTCTGAGACGAAATCATGTTATGCCAAATTTACGTTTTGACAATACGGATATAGAATTTGTAGATTCTCATAAACACTTAGGGGTAACTTTATCTTGTAATGGACAGTGGCACACGCATATCGAAAATATTTTGAAGTCTGGGTACAAGGTTTTAGGGATGATGAGACGACTGAAATTTTCATTTAGTCACCAAGCTCTTAACCAAATGTATTTTTCATATCTAAGGCCGTTGCTCGAATATTCATCTATTGTTTGGGATGGGTGTACCAATCAAGATCGCGATGTCTTGAAAAGTTACAGAACGAAGCAGCCCGGGTGGTCACTGGCTTAACTAGATCAGTCTCATTAATAAACCTATATAATGAGTGTGGATGGGCAAGTTTAGCAGAGCGCAGAAAATACCAAAAATTATGTTTCATGTACAAAGTTGCGAATGGACAGGCGCCTGAATATCTATCGCAACTTATGCCACCTTTGGTGGGCGAAGTCTCTAGTTATCACTTAAGAAATTCTTCAGATCTTTCTAATTATTATACTCGAACAGAAACTTTTCGTAAGTCCTGCATGCCGTCTTCTGTTTCTTAATGGAACGAGTTAACGCCCGAAGTGAAACGGTGCGATTCATTTTCTAACTTTCAGTATAAACTTAAACTGCACTTATTTGGTTCAAGAAAAATCCCTGAATATTTCCTTAAAGGTAATCGTTACATTAGTGTATTGCAGGCAAGAATAAGGAACAACTGCAGTAATTTAAACCATGACCTTTTCCGAAACCACTTGACAGATGATCCTTCATGCCGATGTGGCTTTGAAATTGAAGACGCTAAACATTTTTTCTTTGACTGTCCGAATTATGCTGTGGTACGAATTGATATGTTTAGGAAAACACGTAACCAACACCCCTTGAATACTTACAGTCTGTTATACGGTAAACAAGGTGTTTCTGATAGTGATAATTTCTTTCTTTTTCAGGCAGTGCACCAATTTATCAAGGACAGCGGAAGGTTTAAATAAATCAAGCATTTATATAGTTAACAGATGATGGGCTGTGTTCATGTCCACTTTGGAACGGTGGCAGCGCGTGACTGGACCATACAACAACTTCTCTCTCTCTCTCTCTCTCTCTCTCTCTCTCTCTCTCTCTCTCTCTCTAATTATTTCTCTAATTTGTATCATTTTGTATGTGTTATGTAATTTTGGCCATTGTTCACTTTTTGTACAAAATTGTAGGGGAAAGGCCGTGAGTAATGTTGGTAGAACTTGTGGCCCAACCCCATATGCTATCATGAAAGGCAATAAAATATGTTTAACTTACAAGACATAATCGGTCTTACCAGCAGAAAAATGAGAGAAGCTACCTTAAAGACCAATGTTGATTAAGACTCAATATTCCAAGGATTTATCGTGATAAATAAGGCCGATAGAACTAGCTCCTTTCGATAGTACTACCACTCTGTTGAGGAAATTAATTTCGGTCAGTCATTTTGTCATTATTCTCCAGATACTTTTTCTAAGCCGGTATTTTTATAGACGATCTTACCTGAGTGTTCATGTATTATTGAATTTATTAAACGAGTTGAGGAAAAGGGATGAAATGCGAGGCTGTGCCGATCATTTTATCCCTTTTCCTCAACGAGTTGAATAAATTCAATAATACATGAGCACGAATGCAAGATTCTATTTATCATATGAAATTTAAAATGCATTTTATGCACGTTTGTTTACAAAAATGTCAATATTCTGCCATTAGTAAACACGACGTCGTTAAGGACGTCGTACATGTAACGTTACGGGACGTATCTACCTAATTTGCATATTAAATCCACTAGTGTATTATCGAAAATATTACATGGCGCTATTACACTCTCTGACGCGACTGATTTATTGATTTTCATGCGTTATATCATGTGATGATGCCTCGGGCGTCAGCGTTTATAGATAAGATGGTAAATGAAAGACTGGGTTTCCAAATCTCCGTGTTACAGAAACTAACAGTCTTTGTAGCTCCGCATTTAAATGGCAGAATTATATTCAAGCCCTGCATATTTCTTGGGTAAACTCTATAGAGAAATAAATAAATTAACTACACACAAAAGCATTGCTGGAATTTATAATAAAATGCTAATAAAGATGTAATGAATGATACAATTTTTCGAGACATACATTTTTACCGCTTTTGTGTTAGTGGTACTAGCTTGAAACTTTTCGGAGGTGTCAAAGAAGCAAAGTTCCATTGACGCATTTTGGAGGTAGTTCTCTGGAGAGCCACTCGTGAAAGAGAAAAGAAAAATGTCAAAATCCGTTTAAAACACGACATCTGTATCTGAATCTAAAATCTTACACACCAAAACATTTTTTGAAATACTATGAGTTTCAAATGGCCTCATAATGTTTCAGCACCGAAGTTTAAGCCAGATGTTAAGAAACTAATAACATACTCTAGTATTTAACTTTCATCCTGCGGAATACATTAATTTAGACACACCTGTCTCTATGTATTCACCAATCAAATTATGTGATGTAATGTATTCATTCAATTCATAACAGTATAGATATTGGTCAGATGGCCATCTAATCTGAATCTACACTGTTTACAAAGGTAGGCGTTGTCGTGTTCAGCGCGATAAGGGTAAAGATTATTTACCTTTGCACGGCTCAGCTACATTCCAGATGACACCTATGCAAATTATACTTCTGGCAGTTGGAAAGAAGCCTGTCTTACACGTGTAGGAACACTGTTCGCCATTTTGAAATAAACATGTCTTGGAAAATGTCACTTTTTCAACTGTAGCAGGACAATCTGGTTCTAAAACATAGAAGAATAAAAACTGAAAGTTGTGACAAATCTAGAAGATTAACCCATTTTGTACCGGAAAACCCCCCTAAACGGGTACCCTGGCAAACAGTGCAGGCCCAGATCCGACGCCACAGAACGCGGCGTCTGATCAGGGCTTTCACGATTTGCAAAAGTTTCAGCCATTTTGCAAAACAATTTTGAAGAAAACACAGCCTGACACCCCTAAAGTTTGAAATGGATTCCTGCTATATATAAGGAGGAATATTCCATTTGGTACAAAAAGGGTTTTAACCACGCTTGTACACTACAAAACACAACAAAGAATTCTAGAAATATTATTGGTGACTTTTTATTTTGTAGTTTGCAAATAATAACATAATATATGCTGATAACTTCTAATTAAACCCACTGAGTACCAGAAACCCCTAAATGGATACCTTGGCAAACAGTGCAGACACAGATCAGATGCCGCAGAACGCGGCGTCTGAAGAGGGCTTCCACTATTTGCAAAAAGTTGAGCGTGAACAAGGTTTTAACGCAAATTGACCTGTGATGTAAATTTTCACCCGACATGTCCCATATTCGAATTTTACCTAAATATTGTCAAGTTAAAAATTCTGGTAAAATTGCACGAAGACTGAATAAAAACTGTGGCCTCTTGAGGGTGAACAAAGTTTTAAAGAAATTTGACCTAGTGACCATTTTTTTTTATCGCAAATGACCCATATCTAACCTGACCGAAATATCGTCACGACTAACATTATGGTGAAGCTGCATGAAGATTGAAAAAATGTTGTCGACGAGCGACGTGTGGCGAACGTACGACGGACAATGGTAATCACAAAAGCTCACCTTGAGCACGTCGTGCTCAAATGAGCTTACAATGTATATATACAAAATAATTAAATACTTAAATAAATAAATAGAAATCCGAAATCAAGGAGCTCAAGTTTTGTTTAAATGCTCATATAAATGTACATCAAAATAGATTTTCCTTTTTTTGCTTTGACGTTTTTATTCGCCCGTTTTCAAAAAAGGTTTTATTTTCGTTTCCTGGTAACCCCTTATACAGTTTTCATCGGAGAGATTGAAACTGGCTAGATGGTAAGACTTTGCTGTGGAGTAGCACGTAAAGTTTCGAGGTAAACCGCCCAGAATATATAAATAGAGTTATGCCTTTTGAAACTTTCTATAAACATTTTCGTTTCCGGATGACTCCTCCTCCAATTATCATTTGAAAAAGCTGAAACTTAGTAGATAGTAAGACAAAGATATGAAGTAGCGCGTAAAGTTTTGAGATTAACTGTTCATCACATATTTATAGAGTTATGCTCCTTTGAAAATGTATGTTAATTGTTTCTTTTCCGGATGACTACTTCACAGTTTTCATCGGATGAATCTGAAACTTGGTATATATATAATAAGACTATGATGTGGAATAGCGTGTAAAGTTTCTAAATTAACCGTCAACCAAATCTTAATAAAGTTATCCCCCTTTAAAAATTTTTGTAAACATTTAGTTTCCGGCTAACTCCTCCTGCAATAAACATTCGAACAAGCTGAAACTTGATATATAATTAGACCATAATTTGGAGCAGCGTATATCGTTTCAAGTTGCGGTCCACCAAATAAAAATAAGGTTATGCCCCTTATAAAATTTGTATACAGTTTTTGTTCCAGCTAACCTCGCCAGCAATTTAGATCCAGTGAAGCTTAAACTTACAACATAGTTAGACCATAGGAATCAGAATCAGAAATGTTACTGGTGACACATCAAATGATATTCATACATCAGGACCTGTGATGGGAAGCTAGCCCCTTCCTCTCACTAAAGAGGTAAACTTAGCTACAGAATCCTCAGCTGTTAAAATGATCGAATCGGGAAGGGGATTCCAACCCGTAATGGTTGTTAGTTCTTGCAGTATTTTACTATTTTAAAGTCATTTCGTAAGTGTTTTGGTAAATTCGTACATTTTGGTCAATTTATACCCAGGTACGCAATGACCAAAACGGTTTTCGAAATGACTTGTGTACGAAATGGCTGTGAGTGGGTACGTAATGACCAAAAAACGGGTACGAAATGACTAGGGTACGAAATGACTTGGGTACGAAAGGACTGGTTACCGGCGAAAACCGGAGTACCCGGAGAAAAACTACCTGACCTTCCGTTGCAGAACTTGGCGTCTCACATGTTAAGAAAAGCGGTGCGAATTTGTCCGTTCATGCTTATAAACCCTATTGGTTTCATTGGGCGTCAGGGCTTGAGATGTCATTTCATCTCAATGTCGGGTATAAGTCACACAAAATTTGAAGCAACGTCTCCAAAATGACCTATACTGTGTTGACGGGGAGGTTATACCTCAAATCAAACAAACAAACAAAAAGTGGATAAGGATGCTTGAGTCTTTGGACTACTTTTCATGGTCAAAAATTCTGTTCAGGACCACTTGATATTTTTTGATATTTCAAATATGAATCACACAATACCACTTTCTAAGCTTACATACAAGTTTTGCTCTGGACTTTTCTATTTTTCTTTGGATTATCATGCCATTTTGCCAAATTAAATGTTAACACTCTTCAGAAAGATCTTGGTGGTACTAAGGCCTATGAACTGCAGCCTTTGGCTGTAGAGAGGGCTGTAATTGATGACCACATTTGTCATTTAGCCACCAAGTTTGCTGTATGTGTTAAAGAAGGCCAAGACCAGCTTCCTACGTTATATTTGTTACCTACATAAATCAAAGCACTGAGAGTGCTGATGGTGCGATTGTCTGTGATCTTTGGATTTTGCATCTGGTCGGTAGTTTAAATCAGACTTATAAAGAATACTCTTGCATAAACTCCTATTAGCATAGATGTTTGAAGCTATTCTGGGCCAGAAGGCATATTCATGTTGAAAATATAAAATTAACGTGCTGCTTATATATGGGTTTTGAACGTTGGCTATAAAAATGCATCACGTGAACATGTCCGTGAAATGAACACCCACTTAAACTCCACTTTATATTGGGAAACCTGGGGTTTACGGCGGTATACATTATTTTCTTAATTCTGCCCCAAGACATAGTTTTAGGGTACTCGTTAGAACCGCCTCGATGAGGCGGTTCTAACGAGCACCCAAAAACCTATGTTTGAAGGAAAAACAATAAAGAAATATCACAGAATTTCATTACAAAAGTAGTCATTTAGGAAGTGTGAAAAAATGCTCTATGTCGTACGGGTGTGTTATCGTAATGGTCTTTGCTTTGTTTACGTTATGTTTGAGCGATGTAACGTCGTTGCCATGAACGTAGCAATTTAATGTTTTATGGTGACGTCACTGCGGAACAGGCGCTATCGTTTTAACTTTTGAAGTAGCCACCATGCCATGTTAGTTTTACGGTCGCATCTGCGGCCTCTCTCGTCGGCGCTTGCAGAAATAGATGGGCGGCATGATGCTTCCATGCAGAGCTGAAACAGACCGAACACGTGGTAAACCGCTTAGAGGATCTAAGCCTGCCAAGGAACGCTGTGCTATTTGGGCCCATCATGCTTATTTACCCTATTGGTTTCATTGGGCGACAGGGCTTCAGATGTCATTTCATCTCAGTGTCGGGTAAAAGTCTCACAACATTGGAAGCAACGTCTCCCAAAATGATCTATACAGTGTTGACGAGGACGTTAAACCTCAATCAAGTCGCATCTGAAGAGGTGAATGGAGTTGTGGGTACTCGTTAGAACCGCCTCAGCGGAAGAGAGAGAACTATCGTTGAAATAATTTCATGATCAATCCCCACGAAAGAATGTTGCCGACCCCGGCAATGTCGAACCCGCGTCCTACCGATCATCAGTCAGACGTTCATCCGACTCCGCAACCGAGGCCGACTGTATTGTTATGATATCTTTGGGTTCACCCAGCCTCCATGGCCTAGTGTAGGGCGCAGACTCTTTGTCCTTATATTACGAAAACATGCCTATCTAAATATATTGAAAATTCTACCACAAAAAACTGAAAATTTTCTGTTCGAAAATTGTTGTATTTTCCTTATTTCTGCTCAAAATATAGATTGTGGGTAAACGTAAGAACCGTTTCGGCGAAGCGGTTCTAACGAGAACCCACAATCTATGTTTTTAAGCAAAATGAAAAATAATGTATACCCTGTAAACCTCAGTTTTTCTATATAAAAGTGGGGTTTTAGGGGGTCAAAATTATATTTGTTTGTTTGTTTGATTTGAGGTTTAACGTCCCCGTCAACACTGTAAAGGTCATTTTGGAGACGTTGCTTCCAATTTTGTGGGACTTTTACCCGACATTGAGATGAAATGACATCTCAAGCCCTGTCGCCCAATGAAACCAATAGGGTTTATTAGCATGGATGGTCCGCCTCGCACCGCGGTTCCTGGACAGGCTTAGATCCTCTAAGCGGTTTACCAGTACTAGTGTGCGGGCCAGATTCAGCTCTGCGTGGAAGCATCATGCAGCCCATATATTTCTTCAAGCCCCTACGGGCGGGGGCTTGGTCAAAATTATATATGTGTGTTTTCGTGATGGGTCTCTGAAAACCAAACTAACATTATTCCTTGCTATTGATTTAAACACCCCATTAACCCATATATACCAAGCGTCGTTTTGGGGACATCTTGCAAACATTGCAGACCCTGATCAGACGCCACATCGAGCGGCGTCTGATCTGGTTCCTAACTGTTTGCTGAAGTGCTGATTACTGCTAACAATATAAATTGGGCATGGGCCACTGCAAACGCATAAACTTGGAGATTCCGTCCAATGATGCATAGAATTACATAATCGACCTACACCGCGTACTTTTAACCCATTTTATACTGAATAGAATCATCAACCTTATATCAGTATAGAACAAAGTAGAAGTAAAACAAAGATCAGGAATCGATACAATTAACTTACTCCACCCATCAAAGACACCAAAGGGAAAGAAACACAAACATTAAGCGACCAGACCATAATGGAAACCTAAACAAAGGAAGGTCATAAGGACAGCCACTTTCCCACAAAATGGCCTTATGGCAATCCAAAATAAAAAGACACAAGTGATACACACAGTAAGTAACAAACAACAACATAAATAAACCGCCACAGAAGAACCGCCTTGGAACGGTCAGTGGAAAGATTTCCACTGGGGGGCTTAAATCGAATTTACCTGGCCACAATCCTCGCCCTTACTTCCGTCGCGATTTAGACAAATAATTTGTTCAGTCCGCATGATGGCCTCCTCACTTATCAGTTTAACATCTCCGTGAACACAAAAATCAAAGAACCACAGAGGTGAGACAACGGTGAGCACTCGACAGCAAGAAACCACTGAAATGCTGGAGCAAAAGAAAACCAACAGTTAGACTCCGATGGGCCCGGCCAGAGACAGAGCATCGGGCACCAACCAACATTACCAAGAATTAGATCTCTCTAATTCTCAATAAGCCTTTACGTTGGAGCCGTCATAGAATCTGAGGCCTGACCCACCGGCGTGCAATTAAAGAGGGAAGCAAAGTTGCGAACCGTGATTGGGTTAACTACCATGCATGTAGTCTGCCGTATAACATCCATGTTGTACCCAATCTTTTTATATCGAAGAATGATTTTACGAAATTGGGTGCTGAATTCATTGCGGTT
The DNA here is from genome assembly GCA_963580285.1 of Lucinisca nassula. Lineage (NCBI taxonomy): Eukaryota > Metazoa > Mollusca > Bivalvia > Lucinida > Lucinidae > Lucinisca > Lucinisca nassula. The sequence continues at coordinate 110,510,024 of OY757017.1, read as the reverse complement.
ATATATTTTTCTGAATTTATATACTAAGTCACAATAAAATTCGGGTTCCGATAGACCTTATTGCAGAAGAGATTTAAGTCCAATATTGAATTTTGAAATTAAATCAGAATGGCGTCTATAAAATTTTGAAAAGGCTTTGCGTAGTTTATGGTACCGATAACCCTGATTAAGGAGTTTAGCCGTTAATAATTTATTACGAGTGTTGAAGTCAGTTACATGACTACACACTCTAGCAAATCGAATTAATTGCGAAATATAAACGCCATAGGATGGCGCACGAGGAACATCACCATCCAAAAATGGAAAATTACAATCTCAAAATCAAAGTTATCGCGTTTATCATAAATTTTGCACGAAACAAACCCATCTACAATAGATAGATGTAAATCCAAAAAACGGGGCCTCGGTATCAGAAGAATTTGCTTTATTTAACTGAAGTTTGGGGGGTGGGGGGGGGGGGGTAAATCTGACTGATCAAACCATCGAAATAGGTATTATCAATATTTAATAAATCATCTAAATATCTAGAAGTGGAGCTAAAAGCTTCAATAATTTCAGATTGGTTATCAATGGAAAGCGACAACATGAAAACTCTTTCATAACAATACAAGAACAGATCAGCCACAAGAGGTCCGCAATTCGTACTCATCGGAATACCCACAATTTGTCTAAATAACTTAGTACCGAATCTAATATAAATATTGTCAAGTAGAAAGGTGAGGGCATCACACACTTTCTGACATGACCAAAGTGTATAATTCTTATGCTCTTTAGAAGTGAAAAATGCATTTCTGACATTACATGCAAGATAGAGAGAATCTTCTCTGTGAAAAGTCCATTCAATTAAATCATTAAGCTTTTCTTTTATAAGATTATGAGGGAGTGTAGTGTAAAGAGTGGAAAAATCGTAAGTAGACAGACTTGAAGCACGAAAATGTCTGGATTTCAATTTATTTAAAACCTCATTCGAATTTTTTATAGACCAAAACAGATTTCTTCCTGATCTTTCAAAGACTTTATCACAATATTTAATCACATGCGTTTTAATAGCAGTAAGACAGGAAGTTAATAATTTAGAAAGTTCAGTGGTAGTGCAAGAGCTAGAATTTGCAATAAACCGTGCTTTGTAAGGTCGTTTATGAAGTTTTGGTAACCAGTATAGCGAAGGAAGCTTGTCTTGGCCTTCGGTAACACACACAGCAAACTTGGTGGCTGAATGACAAACATGTTTATCTACTATAGCTCTCTCTTCAGCTAAAGGCTGAAGTTCATAGGCCTTAGTACCACCAAGCTCCTGCTTTAGCGTGTTAACACAGTGGAGCCGTCACACAACGACGACGTTGTTAGCGGCCTTGTCTGCAGGGGCCAAAACAAACTTCTTATGAAATTCTTGAATACCTAGTTTAAGATGACGTAAAGACGTCTTGGGCATAGGAGGTAATAAGTTAGTATTTTGAGAATAGAAAGAAATGCGTTTATTCACTAGTTTTAAAATGCTAAGTTTCCAGTCCTTAAGGGCTTTATGCTCAACATACTCTCGCTTACACCATCGATTACCGAATTCATTCAAGGAAGCAGCGATTTCATCTCTACATTTACTGAAATCAATTTTAGAAGGAAACCGATATTTCGGTCCTTTAGAAATTATATTCCTTATCCTAGAATCAGGAATAATTTTCAATTTGCCAGTAATTACATGACCAGCAGCAGGATAGCAATACACTGAGTTTTTACAATCACATGAATCGGGAATATTAATATCAATATCAAGATCTGAAACAAGTTTATTGAAATTAAAAATGATAGATCTAACAGGTTTGTTATATCTATAGCAAATTATAGGTGTTTCAGTATTTTGAAAATAAGCAGGAATGGAAGAAAGCACCGATCTCTCACGGAAGATACTGGGCAAATCTATAAAATCCATACCCTTATTAATGAAGGATATTTTGAAGAAATGGCGTTTACGATTAATTTCAGAATCAATGTAAGGACGGAGAGTATGCTGAGTATAGCCTCTAGTTAAGAGAGCCGCATCATATACCTGATTAGAACTATCGTAGAATTTATTCGCCTCGGTGTCCAGAAGACGTAAAACAGAAACGGGTAATGAACTTAAAAATGAAAGCATAGAGTGGCGTCCATGATTTAATAATATAATTGACAGTCACTTCAGTCTAGTATTGTTTCGTTTAAACGCACGTGATTTACGTTTAAAGTTACCATTTTTCCTGGTGCCGTGAGATCTAGTTCTGCGTTTTCGACATTCCAGGAGCGAGAAAATATCAAAGTCCGGCATTCTGGAAATATTACCCTCATGATAAATGTTGTCATTAAATCCCCGTGGAAAAGGGGTCTGTAAATTTTTTTATCCATTTCAGCTCAGCCTCATGTCTTTTGATGATTTTGAATCTAGATGTAGAATTTGCATAGTAATAAAGTTTTTCCACTGGTTGTATAATAATGTTATTTACAGAATGACCTGTACGTCGAAAGTGACAGTACAAGAAAGTGTCAGTTTTCTTAGGCTTACTCATTCTACGATAATGCTCGTTTAATCTAGTTTTAAGCACGCGGTTAGTTTGACCGACGTACTGCATATTACAGTTTGCAGCACGTCATGTAATTAGATAAATTAAATCTGTAGACTATCATGTCAAATCAGACATGTTAACTACAGAGAAGCGTCTACCGTTTACAGATGAAGTAACGGTAGACGCGGTTCTTAAATGCGAACAACATCTGCACCTCTTGGCATTGCACTTAGAAATACTAGGATACATTCCACTTCTTTTCCACGGATTAGTATATTTTCGAAGGATGGGCTATTTGAGAGGAGATAGTCTTATACGAAGACTACTCCCAAAAACATTGGTATTGCCTGCTCCATTGAGATTGACTGAAATTACAGAAGACAAATTTAAGGGTCTAACCAATACCGAAGGCAACATAGTATTAAAGTTCTTAATAGAATGGGGAATCCGTACAGAAGAAGCAGAGTGTAACCTAAGGGGTGATATTGATATTTTAAAAGTATTTGTGATACTCATGTGGGTTTAGAAGGTTTTGATACCATCAAAACTAAAGCGATCTTCATACCGGTCATTATGTAAAACAGCATATAAAATTACTGAAGATAATTCCTTCGAATAGAAGGAAGGTACAACAAAAGCCCACAAAACATCTTAGTCTACTTAAAGTCAAGGGATGTCAAACAAGCAGTTGTTATACAACGAGGAACGAACATCGGTTTAATAATGACCTTCAACAGGTATCTAAAGGTGTCAATTGATTGAACAGTGAAAAGCAATTGCATAAGCAATCCCTGAGGATTGGAAAAATAAGAACATTAAATGTATGTACCTTTTACAGCCGCCACACGGCACAAACAAAACAGCCCTGATATGCAAAGTAGAAGTAAAACAAAGATCAGGAATCGATACAATTAACTTACTCCACCCATCAAAGACACCAAAGGGAAAGAAACACAAACATTAAGCGACCAGACCATAATGGAAACCTAAACAAAGGAAGGCCATAAGGACAGCCACTTTCCCACAAAATGGCCTTATGGCAATCCAAAATAAAAAGACACAAGTGATACAAGTCCATTTCAAAACTTAGGGGTTTCAGGTTGCGGCTTCTTCAAAATTTATCTGGAAAATGTCTGAACCCTTCGTAAACATGCCGTGTAAGCCCCTGATATGACGCTTCGTTCTTTGGTATCTGATCTTGGTCTGCACTGTTTGCCAGTTACCAGTTTTGTTTTTAAATTCCGGTACAAAATGGGTTTATTGTACTGAGGCAGCATAAAAGTGGTTAATTGTCCTGATCTATGAAGAATTCCTATTAAATAAAATGTTAAAACCAAAAGATTCTTGGTTGATGGAAGGGATTTTTCGGATGGGGTAATCAGCTTCCGTTCCCGTTTTGAGACTGGTTTGGGGCGAAACGTCTATGTCTCGAAACGACTCGTTACCGCGGTTGTAACAGGTTTAACCAATGGCGTGCCGGGGCTTGAAAAAATAGATGGGCTGCATGATGCTTCCGAGCAGAGCTAAATCCGATCCGGACACGAGTACTGGTAAACCGCATAGAGGCTCTAACCGCTTAGATCCTAACCGCTTAGAGGATCTAAGCCTGCCCACGCAAAGCAGTGTGAGTGTCGGACCGTCCATGCTTATAAATCCTATTGGTTTCATTGGACGATAGGGCTTGAGAAGTCATTTCATCTCAATGTCGGGTAAAAGTCCCACAAAATTGGAAGCAACGTTTCCAAAATGACCTTTACAGTTTTGACGGGGGCGTTAAGTCTTAAGTCAAACAAACAAACAAAACCATTGGCGTGCCTTTTATTCTTCCGCGGATACGTCATCAATGCTTTTCATTGATAAGAATTCTTTCGAACAAAAAAAATCAATAATTGAAAAATAAACAGCAGGATATGTGCGTTCATGATGCTGATTAATAGAACATACAAATTACAACATTTAGTTTAACTGAAAGCCTATTGTGAAACTTTTCAAACGGTTTTGAATATGGAAAAATATTGTTTCACGGAGAATGTTGGGGTTCTTCGGCCGTTTGCATTGGCGATCAGATTTTAGCTTAAGTGTCCCCTCTGGTGCGATTGTGAGACAATCGCGCCAAAAACCATACGAAGCACGGTTTATTGCAAATTCAAGCTCTTGTACCACCACTGAGCTTTCCAAATTATTAACTTCATGTTTTACTGACATCAAGAAACATGTGATTGAATATTGCGACGGTGTCTTTGAAAGATCAGGGAGAAATCTGTTTTGATCTACAAAATTTCTAATGAAGTTTTAAATTAATTGAAACCCAGACGTTTTCGTGCTTCAAGTCTGTCTACATATGATTTTTCCACCCTTTACAATACCCTTCCTCACAATCTTATAAAAGAAAAACTTAATGATTTAATTGAATGGACAAGTCTTCGGGAAGACTCCCTCTATCTTGCATGTAATGTAAGAAATGATTTTTTTTTTTCATTTCTGAAGAGCATAAAAATTACACTTTATGGTCATGTCAGAAAAGGTGTGAAGCTCTCTCCTTTCTGCTTGACAATATTTACATAAGATTTGGTACTAAGTTGGGGGTATTCCGATGGGTACGAATTGCGCATCCCTTGTGGCTGATCTGTTCTTGTTTTGTTATGAAAGAGACTTGATGATGTCTCTTCTGCTGAAAACTAATCTGAAATCATTGAAGCCTTAGGCTCAACTTCTGGATATTTGGATGATTTATTACTGACAATATCTATTTCGAGAGTTTGATCAGTCAAATTTACCCCCCCCCCCCAGAACGTCAGTCAAATAAAGCAAATTCTTCTGATACCGAGGCTCCGTTTTTGGATTTACATCATTTTATTGCAGATGGATTTGTTTCCTGCAAAATTTATGATACATGCGATGATTTTGATTTTAAGATTGTAAATTTTCCTTTCTTGGATGGTGATGTTCCTCGTGGGGCATCCTATGCCGTTTATATTTCACAATTAATTCGATTTGCCAGAGTGTGTTGTCATCTAACTGCCTTCAGCACTCGTAATAAATTGTTAACTACTAATCCTCTTAATCGGGGTTATCGGTATCACAAACTACGCAAATCGTTTTAAAAATTTTATAGACGTCATTTCGATCTAATTTCAAAATTCAAAAATGTTCTTAAATATCTTCTGCAACAAGATCCATTGGAGCCCGAATTTTATGGTGAGTTTGTTTGATGTGAGGTTTAACGTCCCCGTTAATACTGTAAATGTCATGTTGGAGATGTTGCTTCCAATTTTGTGGCACTTTTACCCGACATGGAGATGAACTGACATCTCAAGCCCTGTCACACAATGAAACCAATAGGGTTTTTAATCAACGCTTGCCCTGGACAGACTTAGATCCTCTAAGCGGTTTACCAGAACTTGTGTACAGGTCGGTTTCAGATCTGCGTGGAAGCATCATGCAGCCCCTATATTTGTTCAAGCCCGCCCCTAAGCCCAGATCGGCAGGGCCATATGGTGCCTTAGTATCAAAAATCAGAAAAATATAATGTTGCAATAACTTCAGCACCCAGTTTCGTAAAATCATTCTTCGATATATAAAGATTGGGTACAACATAGATGATATTTGACAGACTGCATGCATTGAATTTAACCCAATCACGACTGACAACTTTGCTTCCTTTTTTTATTTGCATGCCGGTGGGTCATGCCTCAGATTCCGACTGACTGTCAGGTGAGACATGTATCTTAGCGGATTTGGTGGCCACTTTTTGTTATATTTTAAATTTTGCAAGTCTCGCTACTTTGGTCATCTCCTTCCTGATGCCAGGGACTTCCGGGCCATGTTTGCTGATGTTGGCTCGGTTGGAGACGCCTTTAAGTCCTAGGGTAGGCGTCTCTTGCCTGATGCCTCCAGTTGACCTGTCTGATGAGCTACGTCGGTCGGTGTGTGCTCGGAGGGGCGTGTGCTGTGTCAGCCGGGTGTTGCCCATCATCCATTTCGGTTTCCAAACTTTGGGGTTGAGACACACTGATGAAGATTAAATATCAAAAAGGCCTCTGTGTCACTAAATTTGGTATAGTTACACCTTAATTCTATGACTGTTCCAGCGAAAAGACTTACTGAGAATTAGAAAGAATTTAATTTTAAGTAACGTAGGTTGGTGTCTGACGCTCTGGCTCTGGTCGGGCCCATCATAGTCTAGTTATTGGTTTTTTTTTGCTCCAGCATTTCAGTGATCTCTTGCTGTCGAGTCCTCATCGTTGTTTCCTCTCTGTGGTTGTTTGTATTTTTTTTTTGTGTTCTCGGAGATTTTCCACTGATGAGTTAGAAGGCCTTCATGTGGACAGAAGTAAGGGCGAGGTTTGCATCGGCGTAAACTCTATTTAAGCACCCCCCCCCCCACACGCCCGCAGTGGAATTCCTTTCACTGACCGTGCCAATGCGGTTCTTCTGTCTCGGTTTATTAGAGTGTGTGTATCGCTTATACTTGTAGTTTTGGATAGCTAATTGGCCTTTTTGTGGCAACGTGACTGTCCTTTTGACTTTCCGCTACTGGTGTTTCCATTAGGGTCTAGTTTATTCATGATGCAGATGCAGAAAATTTCATGACTAAAAATAATCATATGTGATGAAACATTGGTACACTTTTTTGAACCCGAGAGTAAACAACCGAGTTCCGTATGGAAGCACCCAACCTCACCTTCACCAGTTAAAGCACGTCTTGCCAAGTCGACTGGTAAAGCCATTATTTTCTGTGACATTAGAGGTGTTGTACTTTTCCATTTGGTTCTACAAAATACTACAGTTAACTTTGTCACTCGGGTTCATAATACACCAAGACAACGCTCCCGCGGTTCACATGAGTCGCACTGGCCAAGCCACTAATTGAGAACTAGGAATAAAAATTCTCTCACATCCCACTTATAGCCCGGACCTGGCTTTGTGATGTTTGGATATTCCCAACAATGAAGAATAGGCTACAAGGAAATAGATTTGAGTCCCAAGACAAGCTGGGTAGTGCCATATTGAAGGTATTGCGGTAGATGCCACGTGTTGACCTGTCACATGTTTTCGTCCCTTGGAAAGACAGGTGGAACAAGTGCATAAGGTCGAAGGGAGATTACTTGGAGAAGGAATAACAACTAATATTTTACATTTTCCTTCCATCAGCAGAAGAAGCGAATTAATTAAAGGAACTCTTTGTTTGAAATTCTAACACAGCGCGCCTATATCAGCACTGGAAAGCAACTGTGTTTTATTATGCAACAAATCACGGTACGGAAGAGCGTGCTGAGTGACGTCATTAAAAGCTGCCAATTTATGACGTCACTCATAGATTCGTTGACGCTAGACGGTGTAATGTCACTTTCTCGCCCCAAATATGTTACAAAAGAACATAAAATCATGTATTATAGTCAATAATTTTTGCGGGATTTCTTCTAACAATGGCGAAAAGATGTGAAAATATGAAGGAAACAACAACATTATTGCCGATTTCAAGCGTGTTAGAATCGAAATAGATCAACTCTAGTCGGTAATCTGTTGAGTAATAAAACCCACACGCGCTCGTGATTTGTCGACTTTACAACTGACCTCCACACTGTGATTTATTACTCAACAAATCACAGCTAGAGCTGATCTATATCTTAAACACAATGCAGCTGAAAACTGTAATAGGTTAACACTCACCAATTTTCTCACAGGGATTTTGGTTTTCCCAGGACCCTCTGTCACATATTAAAGTTGCAATTGCAGTTGTGGCAGTTGGAGTATAACCATGAGCACAGCTGTATTCACATGCGGCTCCGTTTGCATAACTACAGGTTGTATTGAATATCACATTATCAGCTGGTGTTGGACACTTCTCGGCTAAAAAATGAGGACACATACTAGAGAATTTAGCAAAACAAAATACAGTCAAACTTCAATGGCTCGAACACCATTGGGACCTCGAAGATCTGTTCGAGACAGGGGTAGTTCGAGCCACTGATGGCTACTGCCAGGATGCATAACGTGGATAATTTTGGACATCTTTTCGGTGTTCTATAATATAAATATATGCTGTGTGTACTCATTAGAATCGCCTCATTGAGGCGATTCTAATGAGTACACACAGCATACATTTGCAAGATAAAAGGCGAAAATATCCGAACTTTCCCCTCACTATCTCTTATGTAGAGAAATTCCCCAGGGCCTCAAGAACGGGTTCGACTCTGCCGTGGTAAACGAGCCATCGGTGTTCGAGCCATCGAAGTTCTACTGTACTCACTAGATGAGTTCTTATAACTACTTACAATTTACTTTCATACGTGTACTAAAACACATACCTCTGGGTCCCAATCTACACCATGCGGCCTTTGAACTCCTCTGCAGTTTTGGCATTAACCACAGAGGAAGGAAGACTATTCTACTGAGGAACGAAATAATTCTTTAGGGCATCACTGTAGGCCTGGTACCTACGATATTGACTGTTGTTGAATTTTGATGCCCTTGTTTGAGTTATGGTAGTCACAGGGGTCAAGAATTTATCTTTATTAAGAGACACTGTGTCAGAGTGTATCTTATAAAAGAAGGTTAGAGGACTGCTCACGACGGGCCTCCAATGATGGCCACTCCAGCTCATCGAGCGTTTTACCAACACTGTTTCTGTTCCACCATCACCTGTAGGTCCATCGGGCAGCCGTCCTCTGAACCTTCTCAACCTGTTGAACTTGAGTTTTAACATGGGGATGCAAAACAGGTGATGCATACTGGAGTTGAGGTCGAACCAAAGTTTTGTATTCAACATCCTTTTCTGCCTAGGAGAAAAAGCCAAATTGCATCTAAGAAACCCTAGACGCAAACACCTCTGGAACATAGAGGCTCTTAAACGAACGCATTTCACACGCACTTTTGAAACGAGCCACCGGAGAGACTTTTGAAACGAGCCTGCGGCGAGTTAAATATATTTCGCAAGAACTGACCACGAGTATAATATTCTGTTTATCTTAAAAGGATTTTAAAATCCGATTTTATCGCTGAAGAAGCTCAATAGAAAACAGAGGTGTCACGAACGGTTTCATGACAGAACGCGCCAACAACCCTGTGTATTTTACAACTGCAGGCACATGATATTATTACATGACATTATTCACCTTATTTGCATTAACTGCTGGTTCCTAGTCTGAAGGTTATCAGTGTTGGGAAAAACAGGTAACCAGACACCCCTGACCTTGAAAGGTCAGGGGGTCTGGTTATCTGTTTTTTTTCAATATTGACAATGTGCAAGCTGGGAGCCAGCAAATAATGCAAATATGGCGAAATCACTAAATAACAGCGACAAAATGTGATAAAATGGAATTTCTTCGAGATATGGGTTAATCAAAACACAAGGTCAAGTGGCATAATGGGGATGATTTAAAGGTATCTTTTCAATTTTATATAAAATACTGGTATGCTGCGTACACTCATTAGAATCGCATCGATGACACATCTTCTAATGAGTACACACATCATACAATTTCAAGCCAGGTCATCCTAAATATATATGAGAAAGCATTAGGGACTCAGGAACGAGTTCGAACCTGACACGGCAAACGAGGCACTGGTGTTTGAGTCAATGAAGATGCACTGTAGCACGCTAAACGGCCAATGCAAATGTGTGCAGCTCATTTTTCAGTGATTGCCTTAATCATATTGAAAAACAACATTTCTTTGGTCATCGTAAAAGCTACATCATTCTTGATTCTTGATTCTTTTTTTTCTCTTTGGGTTTTATGGCCATTTCAAGATTATATCACTTCTTTCGTATCGATCATTAATCAGAAGTGGGCGAAAACCAATTCAGTCGGAGAAAAAACCGCCTGACCTTCATTTGAAGGACAGTACCTTGAATGCGTAGTCCATTATTTACCTTAGTTTGGCTTTGATAAAGATGTGTGTTTTCCTGATAGGTTCTGATTGTTTCATATGATAATAAACTGTCCCAACAAACTCTGCCTAAATACTTAAGAATCGGTTTGAATTGGCATGGTATGCAAACTTGAATGAAAACGGACCTTGCAATTACACACTGCATACAAATTCACGTAGCTACACTGAAACTGCAAATGCACGAACACCAATGACTCGTTTACAATGACTGATTCTCTAGGGAATGATTCCAATTGGATTGATTGATTGATTTGAAGTTTAACGTTACCGTCAACAATATATGCGTCCAGTTCTTTGAGTCTCTGAGAATGATTCCAATTTGAATGATTGACTGATTGATTGATTTGAAGCGTAACGTCTTTGTCATCACTATATGCGTCCATTTTTTGGGGACTTTTACCCGATATTGAGATAAAATGATATCTCAAGCCCTATCGCCCAATGTAACCAATAGGGTCTATAAGCATGGACGGTCTGACACGCACCTCTTTGCCTGGTCAGGCTTAGATCCTCTAGGCGGTTTACCAGTACTCGTGTGCAGTCGGATTCAGCTCTGCGTGGAAGCATCATGCAACCCATGTATTTCTTCAAGTCCCGATTGGCGGGGTCCTAGAGGAAATATTCAAAAAGCTCCCGCTCGACTTAGGTGTAATTTGGAGACACTTAGGGATAATTTGGAGAGTTTTTGCTCTCATTTTATCTAAAGAGTGTATATTGTTAGTGCTCATTGCGATTCAAATGAGTACACAATATACAATAGGTTGTAGAAAATCAAAAAAGATATCCCCATACAATGCACCATTATGTCCTCTGACCTGACATTATGATTTTCCCTAATTTGCATAGAACTATGCATAGTACCCTGCCTCGAACAAATTTTCATGGTCTTAACCCTTATCTTGCTGAATATTCATTTAAGCCATACCCATTTCTGTCTATCAACCAATCAAATTACTTGATGTAATTTATTGCTACAAATTCATAAACTGAATGCCAAACAGTGTTGATCCTGATCAGAAGCCATCTGATCTTGATCTTCACTGTTTGCAAAGATTGGGGTTGTTGGGAACAGCAAGATAAGGGTTAAAAGCGTTCGAGCCATTGAAGTTCGACTGTATATATTTATTGATTTCAATGGCTATCAAACATTTTTCTTTTGTGATTATGTTATAATTGTTGAACTAGATTACTGTCCTTCTAGCCTTGAACTTATCTACTTTGACTTCGTCTTGGATTTGCATTAAAAAACACGCCTATACAAATGCATTGTTAACATTTCCGCCGAAAAACTAAACACTTTAAGAGGAAAAATTGTAATACTTTTTTTATTTTTGCTTTAAATATAGACTGTGGGCACTCGAGGCGGTTCTAACGAGTACCCACAATCTATATTTCTAGAGCAGAAATAAGAAAAAATAAGGTTTACCCCTATAAACCCAAGTTTTACTATATAATAGTGGGGTTCAAGGGGGTCAAGATTATATAGGTGTGTTTACATGATGGCTCGCATAACTGGCATCGCCATGGGTGACGTCACTAACTATGCAAAAGTTTCTCAGATCATGTGCTTGCTGATCAACTGTCTGATCAGATTCTTCGGAGTGCGCTATATGAGTGCCATGTGATAACAAGCTCCGTCATGAACACCAGAAAGGTCTGAGCATGTATGAAGCCTGATTCTGACATTCTTGAACACCACCTTTTCATTTTGCATGGCCCCAGGTTATAGCGGATACTTACTGGAGAAAATGCATGGGTTCTGAATATCCCAATCACCGTTTTGACATTCTATCTTACTCGCCTCAGTTGTTGGTCTGTAGAATCTGTTACATGTGTAGGAACATTCTGACATATGGAGATAGGAGCAGCTTCCCAGTATTCGTCCATAATTAATCTTGCTTGGACACTGCCGGACTATAGGTACAAAGGATGAAAACGATAATAATAAAAGCTCATTAAACTTTACCTGTATCTTTGCTAATACAGCAGATGACAAATTGTTGAAATCTTTCTTATATTTCCCAGAAAACATGACTTGTCATCTCATGCAAATTGTCTCCATAAGAGAAATTTTGCTCGAAATGTCGACTCGTGTTTCCTGGAAAAACCAAGAAAACTATTTTAATGTCGTCTGCTGAAAAATACCCGGCATGCAGTGTTAATGATTTAACTCTTATCATGCTGTTCACGACAACTCATATCTTTGGAAACAGTTTAGATCCAGATCAGAGAAGCCATCTGATCAGGATCTACACTGTTTGACATTCATTTTATGAATGTGTAGGCATAAATTACATTAAGTACTATGATTGGTTCAAAGTCAGAGATGGGTGTGGCTAAAATGAATATTCAGCAAGAGAAGGGTTAATAAAGAATAGTTTAGCAAGTTAGTTCCAATAATAGAACAAGGATGATCAGTTTTGTCTTAGTCGTATAGTCGAAGCAAGTGTTAAGTGAATCTATCAGTTATCCCCTATATTAATTGCATTTTAACATACTGACCTGATAAAGATATGCTATCTCTTGACAAGTGAGCTCTATCAGGTCAACGTAGCATTTCACTTCTATGAACTTGACTACAGGAAAAATTGGCAAAACTGTAAGTGTGTACAAGGGGATTAACTGATAAATAAAATACCAAATTCGCGTCATTTTATATCAAGTTCATCAGGCTTGGCTTCGAGAACGAATGTAGAATCGCTCGGCAAGCCTCGCGATTCTATCAGACGGCAAGCCTCGCGATTCTACAAGCGTTCTCAAAGCCTTGCCTGATAAACTTGATATCAAATGACATGAACCTGGTATGACCCCATTTTACTGCTTTCTTCCCAGGAAAAAGGGGGCCACATGAAAGATTAGTACTAGTTTACTAAATGTGTTACTCTCTATAAGGTCAATTATTATTATTTTTATTATAAATACTTATTTCTATCAGACGACGCTGGGTGTTTACTGTTTGGCAATATTCTGATTTAGTGACGAAAGACATGTAAGGGTTAAATAAAGCTATACAGGTTTCCAGAGAGAGAGAGAGAGAGAGAGAGAGAGAGAGAGAGAGAGAGAGAGAGAGAGAGAGAGAGAGAAGAGAGAGAGAGAGAGAGAGAGAGAGAGAGAGAGAGAGAGAGAGAGAGAGAGGGAGCGTCTAGGTGTAACTGAGATTTTATGTTTACAAGACTGCTAAAGCTCTTGGATAAGTCTCTATTTTAAATACTAAACTACTAAATTAGGCTGAATGACCATAAAGGCGATAAACATGTTAGGCATGATGAAAAATAGGAATCTAGACATTTTCGTGCTTCTAGTCTGTCTACCTACGATTTTTCCACTCTTTACACTACACTTCCTCATAATCTTATAAAAGAAAAGCTTAATGATTTAATTGAATGGGCTTTTCACAGAGAAGATTCTCTCTATCTTGCATGTAATGTCAGAAATGCATTTTTCACTTCTAAAGAGCATAAGAATTATACACTTTGGTCATGTCAGAAAGTGTGTGATGCCCTCACCTTTCTACTTGACAATATTTATATTAGATTCGGTACTATGTTATTTAGACAAATTGTGGGTATTCCGATGGGTACTAAATGCGCACCTCTTGTGGCTGATCTGTTCTTGTATTGTTATGAAAGAGACTTCATTTTGTCGCTTTCCATTGATACCCAATCTGAAATTATTGAAGCTTTTAGCTCTACTTCTAGATATTTAGATGATTTATTAAATATTGATAATACCTATTTTGATGGTTTGATCAGTCAGATTTACCCCCTAGAACTTCAGTTAAATAAAGCAAATTCTTCTGATACCGAGGCCCCGTTTTTGGATTTACATCTATATATTGTAGATGGATTTGTTTCGTGCAAAATTTATGAAAAACGCGATGACTTTGATTTTGAGATTGTAAATTTTCCTTTTTTGATGGTGACGTTCCTCGTGCGCCATCCTATGGCGTTTATATTTCGCAATTAATTCGATTTGCTAGAGTGTGTAGTCATGTAACTGACTTCAACACTCGTAATAAATTATTAACGGCTAAACTCCTTAATCAGGGTTATCGGTACCATAAACTACGCAAAGCCTTTTCAAAATTTTATAGAAGCCATTCTGATTTAATTTCAAAATTCAATATTGGACTTAAATCTCTTCTGCAACAAGGTCTATCGGAACCCGAATTTTATGGTGACTTAGTATATAAATTCAGAAAAATATATAACCGCAATGACTTCAGCACCCAATTTCGTAAAATCATTCTTCGATATAAAAAGATTGGGTACAACATGGATATTATACGACAGACTGCATGCATGGTAGTTAACCCAATCACGGTTGGTAACTTTGCTTCCCTCTTTAATTGCACGCCGGTGGGTCAGGCCTCAGATTCTATGACGGCTCCAACGTAAAGGCTTATTGAAAATTAGAGAGATAATGTCGGTTGGTGCCTGATGCTCTGTCTATGGTCGGGCTCATCGGAGTCTAACTGTTGGTTTTCTTTTGCTCCAGTGTTTCGGTGGTTTCTTGCTGTCGAGTCCTCACCGTTGTCTCTCCTCTGTGGTTCTTTGATTTTTGTGTTCACGGAGATGTTGCACTGATGAGTTAGGAGGCCTTCATGCGGACTGAACAAATTATTTGTCTGGATCGCGACGGAGGTAAGGGCGAGGATTGTGGCCACGTAGGGTCGATTTAAGCCCCCCCCCCCCCCCCCCCCCCCAGTGGAAATCTTCCACTGACCGTTCCAAGGCGGCTCTTCTGTGGCGATTTATTTATGTTGTTGTTTGTTACTTACTGTATGTATCACCTGTGTCTTTTGGTTTTGGATGGCCATATGGCCATTTTGTGGGAAAGTAACTGTCCTTATGGCCTTCCTTTGTTTAGGTTTCCATTATGGTCTGGTCGCTTAATGTTTGTATTTCTTTCCCTTTGGTGTCTTTTATGGGTGGAGTAAGTTAATTGTATCAATTCCTGATCTTTGTTTTACTTCTACTTTTCTATATCCATCACATTGCACATAATGGCAGCTAGAATGAAGTTAAATGAAGCAATACAATAGAAGGATTGGGGATGGGGGCGCTTAATCGATTTATTGAGCAGTTTTAGTTTCAAGACAGCAACCTCAATATCAGAGCATCACGAAAATACGTCAATAAATTTTTGATCCCCTTGAACCCCACTTTTATATAGTAAAACTGGGGTTTACAGTAGTAAACCTTATTTTTCTGTCTATATTTTGAGCAGAAATAAGAAAACTATCACAATTTTTCATCTAAAAACTTTAGATTTTGGGCGGTAAAGTGTACAATGTATTGTTATAGGCGTGTTTTCGTAATGGCCAGGTACTGGAGCAGGTGTCTGTTATGCCCATATTATGATTGTTGCTTGGACACATCGGGACTGTGTCTGAGAGAATGATGGTAAATGGACCTGAAAGGAGATTTAAACTTTTTTGTTTAACCCTAGCACTCCTGTACTTTTCGCAAATACTGTATACCCCAATCAGGTGCCGCTTTCTGTTGCATTTAATCAGCGATGCCTAAACTGGGCCTAGAGTTCTTGCCTAACCAGCACTCGCGTTCGGGTTTTACAGATAACACTTAACCGATGTTCTAACAGGTGCATGTTTCCTATCATTATCTTTGTAGGGCTGAAGGCACATGACACCAAATAATTATATTGTGTTATGTGTTTGGGACAATGTGCAAGGGCACACCAGTTAAGTGCTGAAGTTGAAGCTAGTAACTTACAATCTTGGCATATGTTACTATTTGGCCACAAGGAAACACCATCCTGACAACTGCATTTTCTACCATACGTTGTCGGTAAACATAATGTGCTGCAATCACCAAGTCCATGGTTTGGTGAACAAGCGCTGTTTACTAAAACAGAAACAAACAAGAGTTGTCAGAAGACAACATAGCTCGCCTTTGGGGGCCTAAGATGGATGAGGGCAAGTTATCAAAAAAATGAAAAAGAAATCTATATTTGATAAAAAAAATTCTACAAACTACCAAGTAATAACAAGGCATCACAGACGATACAAATCCCCTCGAGCAAGACAAATTTAAAAAAAGCCTAGCCTAGCATTTGTGTAAAATTACATTATATCCATCAATAAATGTAGGTACTTAAGAGTGATGACAAAGTTTTTCTAAAAATAGCCACAGTGACCTTGACTTTGAGCCCCAGACCCTGAAAGTTGAACTTCATACCCAACATTTGTATGAAGTTATCTTAAAATCCATCAATAAATCTGGACACTGGAGCAATGATCAAGTTTTTCTAAAAAATAGCCACAGTGACCTTGACCTTCAGCCCCTGACCCGGAAAGTCAAAGTCACTCAAGATATCATCATACCAAACATTTGTGTCAAGGTATATTAAAATCCATCAACAAATGAAGGCGCAAGAGCGATGGCAAAGTTTTTCTAAAAATAGCCACAGTGACCTTGACCTTCAGCCCCAGACCCTGAAAGTCGAACTCGCTCAAGATATCATCATTGCCAACATTTTTGTGAAGTTATATTAAAATCCATCCATAAATGTAGGCACTAGAGCGATCACAAAGTTTTTTCTAAAAATAGCCACAGTGACCTTGACCTTCAGCCCCGGAACCTGAAAGTCGAACTTGCTAGAGATATCATCATACCCAACATTTGTGTGAAGTTATATTAAAATCCATCAATAAATTAAGGTGCAAGAACGATGACAATGTTTTTTCTAAAAATAGCCACAGTGACCTTGCCCCCGTGACCCTGAAAGTAGTGACTTTGACCTTAGGCCCCAGACCCTGAAAGTCAAAGTCACTCGAGATATCATTATACCAAACATTTCAGTGAAGTTATATTAAAATCCATCAATAAATGAAGGCGCTAGAGCGATGACAATGTTTTTCTAAAAATAGGCACAGTGACCTTGACCTTGAGCCCCAGACCCTGCTATGTTTTTAAAAAGAAGAAAAAAAACAAAAAAAACGTTCCTCCCCCAAAACATTTCAGTGAAGTTATATTAAAATCCATCAATAAATGAAGGCGCTAGAGCGATGACAATGTTTTTCTAAAAATAGCCACAGTGACCTTGACCTTGAGCCCCAGACCCCGCTATGTTTTAAAAAAGAAAAAAAAAAAAAAACGTTCCTCCCCCGGGATTTGAACTCATGCAGCTTGCAGGTAAACTTTAACATAGAGAAGTAAGGGAGGTAATACAGAGGAAAATATTAACTTCTCAAAAAGTCCAATTTAAGCCAAAAAACCTGTAAAATGAAGTACAATGATAATGTTAAATATTGTTTTTTTAGCAATTATTAATTATATATTCAAAATAAAGTTGTAAAACATCACATATAAGAGCTTGCAGGTAAACTTTAAATGCGGACGCCGACGCTGACGCCGACGCTGACGCCGACGCTGACGCTGACGCTGACGCCGACGCCGGACGCCCGGGGGTATGGCAATAGCTCCCCCTTACTTTCGTAAGGCGAGCTAATAAAAACTAAGTTGGACTTCAGTGGCTCGAAAACCTTCGGGACTACGGGAATTTGTGATAGGGGTAGTTCGAGATAACTGAATGTTATTCGTAGTGCAGGTCGGAGTACCCAGAGAAAAAACCACCCGACCCTTCGTTGCGTCTCACATGTGGCGCAAGAGAGGCGCAAACGGTGATAAACCTTATGCTTAAGAGTCAGCGCTCTTACCCAATAGGCCATGAAGCCAGGTTACGTGAAAGCAAATATAAATACCTAAATGATCGAAATTGAAGAACATTGGATATACCTTCAATGGAGGTAACCCTTCAAGGGGAATGGGAACACCTAGCAGATTTTGCTGCCATTTTTCAAAGGCAGACAATTTTCGGGACTTCTTGTTTGCTTTTCTATAAGCCCTGTCCCACGGAAAAAGCGGTCTACTCTTAAAGATAGAATTTTTTTCTACCCTGAGTAGCAACTCTTTCCTTTACTTTTTTAAGAGTTGACCCAATTGATATGGGAGACAAATATACTTTTGCAGCAGTTGCCTCGCCTGAAGGTGTAGCCATTCCCCTTAAAACATCTTTTGTATTTACTAATTCCTACTCATAGAAGTAATAACTTGCTCATGAGGAGATCTTTTTTACGACAAGCACGAGTCAAAGAAGTTGCGACCTAATCTCCTGGAAAGACTGACAAACAGCAATATTTGAGAAGATGTAACTTACCTCAAAATTAAAATATATATTGTCGGTACTTGTTAGAATCAACTCTATGAGACGCTTCTAACAATTACAGTAAAATTCCGCTATTAAGACCACCTAAAATTGAGACTAAATCTGTTTTTAAAGCTTATTGAGGAGGTTTCAGGAATTCTTTCTCTGTGTGTTTGACACCTAGTGTCTCCTTATACGAAACCACGTTTGGTACTGTTCAAATGTGGTCTTAAAGACCACATTTGAACAGCACCGAAGGTGGTCTTATTAAAGGAATTTTACTATAACCACAGCATGTGTTTCTAAGAATCCTAACACTTGTCGCCTAGATAGCCTATAGTAAAATCTAGTGATATATCGAGTGATAAATCACTAGGTTGAAGAGCGTGACGCAAAGAGCCGCCATTGTATCCAGTTTCATGACGTCAATCATTGTTCCCTCGACGTTAGACGGTGTAACATCGCTTTTTTGCGTCGAATATGTATTGAAAACAGGTAAACACATGTGATACGGGATCCCTTTAAACAATGGCGCAAGATAGGGAGAATCTGAAGGAATCAATAGCATTTTCGTATAGAAACAAAATAGATCAGCTCTAGTGTTGTGATTTATTGAGTGATACGGTCAGTTGAAAGTAGACAAATCACCCACACTACGCGCTCGTCATTTGATCTACTTTTCAACTGACCTCACACAATAAATCACTGCTAGAGCTGATCTATTTCTTCAGGGGAATGGGAACACCTTCGGAGGAGGTAACTCCTATAAAAGTATTTTTTGTCTCTCATGTCAATAGGGGTTCAGTCCTAAAGGAAAGAATTTGTTCCTGAGGAGAAAATTCTTTCCTTTAAGAGTAGATCCCCTTTTCAGTGGGACAAGGCTTATAGAAACGCGAACAGGAAGTCCCGAAAGTTGTCTCCCTTTGAAAAACGGTGCCAAAATCTACCACGTGTTCCCATATAAGAACAAGAGCTCCGCCAGCGGGGCACTATACGCCTGTGGCAATTAGGAAGATGGAGCATATATATACTGACTGTTGTACAAGTTTGGGTTTGTGGAATGAAACCAAGGAACAATATGTGCTCCATATATTCTTATGTGGCATTATTAATAACCCTCAATGGCTCAAACTACCTGTCTCCAACAAATTTTCATTGACGGTAATAGTTGGTGGACCACAACCCCAAAATTATAGAGACATAACTCTGGCAATAAGTGGTGGACTGCAACCTTGAAATAATATGCGCTGCTCCATATCATAGTATAACACAAGTAAAATGTGGGAGGCATAATCGGAAACAAAATATGTTTAGAAAAATATGTGAAAGGGGAATAACTGTTTTAATATTTTGCAGACTGTAACCTCAAATAATATGCACTGTTCCACATCATTGTCTTACTATATGTAAAGTTTCAGCTTCATCAGATGTAAAACGTACAGTATATTGCCAGCCTCGATAGCGCAGTGGTTAGCGCATTCGACTTATGATCGAGAGTTTGTGCGATCGAATCCGTCCACCGGTATCGAGGTGTGTCCTTTGGCAAGACATGTAATGATGCTGTCCCACTCCACCCAGGTTTAAATGGGTAGCAGTGGTGTAAAAGCCACTGCCTCTCTCTCTCGCGCGCGTGAAAACACCCGGAATGAGTGTTCGAGAGTGATTCAATAAGCTTAAAGCTTTCATCGCAATCGAACTAAAACAAATTGGTATAAACTAAACGTATGAGGAATAATCCGGAAACCGAATGTTTAGAAAAAATGTGTGAAAAATCTGTAATATTTGGCAGACCGTAACCTCAAAATAATATGCACTGATCCATATCATGGTCTCACTGTATGTTAAGTTTCAACATCATCGGATCTCAAATGAAGGAGGAGTTCTCTGGAAACAAAATGTTTACAAAATATTTCTAAGGGGCATAACTCTTATCATTTGTTGGACCGTAACCTCGAAACAATATGCGCTGCCCTACATTATGTTCTAATTATATAGGAAGTTTCAGCTAAATTGGATGTAAAATGTAAGAGAAATCATCCGGAAATCAAATCTTTACAAAAAAATTCAAAGGTCCATAACTCTTTTGTTATTTGGTGGACCATAACCTCGAAACAATATGCGCTGCCCCGCATCATGGTCTAACCAAGGATGAAGTTTCAGCTTGATCAGCTGTAAACTGTAGGTGGAGTTTTCCGGAAGCGAAAAGTTTACAAAAAATTCCAAAGGAGCATAACTCTATAATTATTTGGTGGACTGTAACCTCGAAACAATATGCGCTGCCCCACAACATGGTCTAACTGTGTATGACGTTCAGCTTGATCGGATGTAAACTGCAGGAGGAGATATCCGGAAACGAAAAGAATACAAAAAATTTCAAAGAGGCATAACTCTGACCATAACCTCGAAAGAATATGCGCTGCCCCACATCATGGTCTAACTATGTATGAAGTTTCAGTTTGATGTGATGTAAACTGTAGGAGGAGTTATCCGGAAACGAAATGTTTTCCAAAAAAAATCAAAGGGACATAACTCTATTAATATTTGGTGGACCGTAACCTCGCAACAATATGCGCTGCCCCACATCATGGTCTAACTATGTATGAAGATTCAGCTAGATGGGATGTAAACTGTAGGAGGAGTTATCCGGAAACGAAATGTTTTCAAACAATTTCAAAGGGGCATAACTCTATTATTATTTGGTGGACCGTAACATCCAAACAATATGCGCTGCCCCACATCGTGGTCTAACTATGTATGAAGTTTCAACTTGATGGGATGTAAACTGTAGGAGGAGTTATCCGGAAACGAAAAGTTTTCAAACAATTTCAAAGGTGCATAACTCTATTATTATTTGGTGGACCATAACCTCGAAACAATATACGCTGCCCCACATCATGGTCTTACTATGTATGAAGCTTCAGCTTGATCGTATGTAAACTGTAGGAGGAGTTATCCGGAAACGAAAAGTTTACAGACGGATGGACAGACGGACGGGCAAACGGACGGACAGCGGGGGGCATAACATAATACGACCGTTTTTCAAACGGGCGTATAAAAATATCCCTTATACACATAATAAGTGTCCATTGTTATAAAGCTATGAAGGTTGCTTTGGAACTCAAGAACATGATAAAGATTAACCTGAGGAGTTTCAATTTTTCTTGTGACTCCTTAAAGCTGCATAGAAGTTTGAAATACTGGTTATCTCCTCTACCGCAACAGAACACAATTGTCAAAGATACCGAAATAGTCTAAATTATCAAAGTCTGGTTTATGATAAAAGTGCCTGGCAGGAATAAAATGTTTTATGTATCTATAATTATTGACTCCAAACCGTTCAATATCATGGCTTTAAACGAAGACCAAATACAGTTATAAAACTGTCTAATCTTAGTACTACAAAATGTGGAATATTGACTTTTTTAATGTCAAGTAGAAGTAAAACAAAGATCAGGAATCGATACAATTAACTTACTCCACCCACCAAAGACACCAAAGGGAAAGGAACACAAACATTAAGCGACCAGACCATAATGGAAACCTAAACAAAGGAAGGCCATAAGGACAGTTACTTTCCCACAAAATGGCCATATGGCCATCCAAAATAAAAAGACACAAGTGATACACACAGTAAGTAACAAACAACAACAAAAATAAATCGCCACACAAGAACCGCCTTGCAACGGTCAGTGGAAAGATTTCCACTGGGGGGCTTAAATCGATTTTAAGTGGCCACAATCCTCGCCTTTATTTCCGTCACGATTTAGACAAATAATTTGTTCAGTCCGCATGAAGGCCTCCTAACTCATCAGTGCAACATCTCCGTGAACACAAATAATCAAAGAACCACAGAGGTGAGGCGACGGTGAGGACTCGACAGCAAGAAACCACTGAAATGCTGGAGCAAAAGAAAACCAACAGTTAGACTCCGATGGGCCCGACCAGAGACAGAGCATCAGGCACCAACCAACATTACCTTGGAATTAGATCTCTCTAATTCTCAATAAGCCTTACGTTGGGACTGTCATAGAATCCGAGGCCTGACCCGCCGGCGTGCAATTAAAGAGGGAAGCAAAGTTGCCAACCGTGATTGGGTTAACTACTATGCATGCAGTCTGTCGTATAACATCCATGTTGTACCCAATCTTTTTATATCGAAGAATGATTTTACGAAATTGGGTGCTGAAGTCATTGCGGTAAAACTTTTCTGAATTTATACACTAAGTCACCATAAAATTCGGGTTCCGATAGACCTTGTTGGAGAAGAGATTTAAGTCCAATATTAAATTTTGAAATTAAATCAGAATGGCGTCTATAAAATTTTGAAAATGCTTTGCGCAGTTTATGGAACCGATAACCCATCAAAGGTAAAATAAAATCTGTAAAGTAAAGAAAGCAAATTATTAAGTCGAACCTGGGGAAAAGTTTGTGTTTTCTTCTTTGCGTCCATGAAAACTAAGTACCTTATTAACGGAAGGCTCTCATGCATTCCTTCAGACCTCGTGTTAGTAACAGGCAAAAAAAAAAAACAACAAAAACAACAACAACAAAAAAAAAAAAAACTGAGGTTTTTATAAGAGGTGCGTTGCCTCCCTTAATTCTCCTCTAACGGTTCTAACGCGTGCCCACAATCTCTGTTTCTGAGCAGATATAAGGAAAATAGTATATATTATGTAAACTCGAGCTTTACTATATTAAAGTGGGGTTGAAGGGGTCCTAATTAAAAAGCCGTGTTTTCGTGATATTAACGACAAGCCGGCCAGTTTACTTAACCACACTTTACCTGCACAAGCATAACTCATAAGTCGGAGAATTTTGTGAATCTTTCTCTCATGCGTTGACCCATTCAAACCAGTTTTCCCCACCATAACCTACCTGGCTGTGCTGTAACAGAGGAACTGTAGATAGATATAGAGTCAAGTCTACCAAATTCTGCATTGGTGGCGATGTGAGTTATATCGTTAGTATTGTCTTTATTCATTTTTGTGATATACCTGACAAGAATAATGACAATATAGCATGATCAACAAATTCTTTTTTTTTCTTATTTCTGCTCCAAGATACGGGTTGTGGGTACCCGTTAATGAGTACAAATAAGAAAAATATCACGCATTTTCATCAGAAATTAATCTTTATAGAAATATGAAATAATGCACCATGTCGCACTGAGGTACAATCGTAATGATAATTGCGCTGCGTTAAGCTCCCAGTCACCATGGACACTCATTTAATGAGAAAACAATGAAATTCCACTATTATATGACCAGCTAACGTTTAAACGTATTCTATTTTAACCCTAATCTTGCTGAATATTCATTTAAGCCACACCCATTTTTGTCTATCAACCAATCAAATTACTTGATGTAATTAATTGCTACAAATTCATAAACTGAATTCCAAACAGTGTAGATCCTGATCAGATGAAGCCATCTGATCTGGAGCAACACTGTTTGCAAAGATAGGGGTTGTCGTGAACAGAAAGGTAAGGGTTAAAACGCATGTAACGCTCTGCATGCTTGTTATGTGCAGCAGACGACATTTTAAAATATTTTTTCTAATTTTCCCAGAAAACAGGATTTGATATCTGATGCAAATTTTCTAGGAGACAATTTGCAATTTGCACGAGATATCAAGTCCGGTTTTCTGGGAAAAATAAGAAAAAATATCAACAGTTTGTCGTCTGCTGAGTTAGCCTAGAGAGTGGTAAAGGTTAAGGGTATCAATTTTTCAGCACTCAACGTCATTTGCTAAGAGACCATCCTGTTGGGACTGTTCAAGAGTGGTTTAAAAGATAATGAATTACGTTAAAACGTGTTGTGAGTGAGTGTTTGAGTCTTAAGTCTCACCAACAGCTAAGGTCATACGAAGACGGGACCTCAGTTAAATGACTCATCCGGAAGTCTGGAGAAGCCCGGATCGATCCCGCGACCCCTGGTTTACAAGGTGAGTAGCATAACTACTTCACCACGCAGGCTTCCTTAAAAGTGTTGTAGTCCTATCCCGGCGACTACGGTGTTTCAAGCGTTGCGTAATTCTATATGTGAATATTGCTATTCGATATAGTCACTAATATTATATATTTCTATAATAATAATAATAATAATAATAATAATAATAATAATAATAATAACAATACTCGTAATACAGTGTTTGTGTACTGCAAACTGGCAACAATATGCATGGCTCTAAGTCATGGCCTTACAATAGAACAAGTAGAAGTAAACCAAAGATCAGGAATTGATACAATTAACTCAATCCATCCATAAAAGACACCAAAGGGAAAGAAATACAAACATTAAGCGACAAGACCATAATGGAAACCTAAACAAAGGAAGGCCATAAGGACAGTTACTTTCCCACAAAATGGCCATATGGTCATCCAAAATAAAAAGACAAAAGTGATACACACAGTAAGTAACAAACAACAACATAAATAAATCGCCACAGAAGAGCCGCCTTGGAACGGTCAGTGGAAGATTTCCACTGGGGGGCTTAAATCGATTTTACGTGGCCACAATCCTCGCCCTTACTTCCGTCGCGATATAGACAAATAATTTGTTCAGTCCGCATGAAGGCCTCCTAACTCATCAGTGCAACATCTCCGTGAACACAAAAATCAAAGAACCAAGGAGGTGAGACAACGGTGAGGACTCGACAGCAAGAAACCACTGAAATGCTGGAGCAAAAGAAAACCAACAGTTAGACTCCGATGGGCCCGACCAGAGACAGAGCATAAGGCACCAACCAACATTACCTTGAATTAGATCGCTCTAAATCTAAATAAGCCTTTACGTTGGAGCCGTCATAGAATCTGAGGCCCGACCCACCGGCGTGCAATTAAAGAGGGAAGCAAAGTTGCCAACCGTGATTGGGTTAACTACCATGCATGCAGTCTATCGTATAATATCCATGTTGTACCCAATCTTTTTATATCGAAGAATGATTTTACGAAATTGGGTGCTGAAGTCATTGCGGTTATATATTTTTCTGAATTTATATACTAAGTCACCATAAAATTCGGGTTCCGATAGACCTTGTTGGAAAAGAGATTTAAGTCCAATATTGAATTTTGAAATTAAATCAGAATGGCGCCTATAAAATTTTGAAAAGGCTTTGCGTAGTTTATGGTACAGGTAACCCTGATTAAGGACTTTAGCCGTTAATAATTTATTACGAGTGTTGAAGTCAGTTACATGACTACACACTCTAGCAAATCGAATTAATTGCGAAATATAAACGCCATAGGATGGCGCACGAGGAACATCACTATCGAAAAAAGGAAAATTTACAATCTCAAAATCAAAGTCATCGCGTTTATCATAAATTTTGCACGAAACAAATCCATCTACAATAGATAGATGTAAATCCAAAAATGGGGCCTCAGTATCAGAAGAATTTGCTTTATTTAACTGAAGTTCTGGGGGGTAAATCTGACTGATCAAACCATCAAAATAGGTATTATCAATATTTAATAAATCATCTAAATATCTAGAAGTGGAGCTAAAAGCTTCAATAATTTCAGATTGGTTATCAATGGAAAGCGACAAAATGAAGTCTCTTTCATAACAATACAAGAACAGATCAGCCACAAAAGGTGCGCAATTAGTACCCATCGGAATACCCACAATTTGTCTAAATAACTTAGTACCGAACCTAATATAAATATTGTCAAGTAGAAAGGTGAGGGCATCACACACTTTCTGACATGACCAAAGTGTATAATTCTTATGCTCTTTAGAAGTGAAAAATGCATTTCTGACATTACATGCAAGATAGAGAGAATCTTCTCTGTGAAAAGCCCATTCAATTAAATCATTAAGCTTTTCTTTTATAAGATTATGAGGAAGTGTAGTGTAAAGAGTGGAAAAATCGTAAGTAGACAGACTAGAAGCACGAAAATGTCTGGATTTCAATTTATTTAAAACCTCATTCGAATTTTTCATAGACCAAAACAGATTTCTTCCTGATCTTTCAAAGACTTTATCACAATATTTAATTACATGCGTTTTAATAGCAGTAAGACAGGAAGTTAATAATTTAGAAAGTTCAGTGGTAGTGCAAGAGCTAGAATTTGCAATAAACCGTGCTTTGTAAGGTCTTTTATGAAGTTTTGGTAACCAGTATAGCGTAGGAAGCTTGTCTTGGCCTTCGTTAACACACACAGCAAACTTGGTGGCTGAAAGACAAACATGTTTATCTACTATAGCTCTCTCTTCAGCTAAAGGCTGAAGTTCATAGGCCTTAGTACCACCAAGCTCCTGCTTAAGCGTGTTAACATAGTGGAGCCGTCACACATCGACGACGTTGTTAGCGGCCTTGTCTGCAGGGGCCAAAACAAACTTCTTATGAAATTCTTGAATACCAGTTTAAGATGACGTAAAGACGTCTTGGGCTTACGAGGTAATAAGTTAGTATTTTGAGAATAGAAAGAAATGCGTTTATTCACTAGTTTTAAAATGCTAAGTTTCCAGTCCTTAAGGGCTTTATGCTCAACATACTCTCGCTTACACCATCGATTACCGAATTCATTCAAGGAAGCAGCGATTTCATCTCTACATTTACTGAAATCAATTTTAGAAGGAAACCGATATTTCGGTCCTTTAGAAATTATATTCCTTATCCTAGAATCAGGAATAATTTTCAAATTGCCAGTAATTACATGACCAGCAGCAGGATAGCAAAACTTTGAGTTTTTACAATCACATGAATCAGGAGTATTAGTATCAATATCAAGATCTGAAACAAGTTTATTGAAATTAAAAATGATAGATCTAACAGGTTTGTTATATTTATAGCAAATTATAGGTGTTTCAGTATTTTGAAAATAAGCAGGAATGGAAGAAAGCACCGATCTCTCACGGAAGATACTGGGCAAATCTATAAAATCCATACCCTTATTAATGAAGGATATTTTGAAGAAATGGCGTTTATGATTAATTTCAGAATCGATGTAAGGACGGAGAGTATGCTGAGTATAGCCTCTAGTTAAGAGAGCCGCATCATATAACTGATGAGAACTATCGTAGAATTTATTCGCCTCGGTGTCCAGAAGACGTAAAACAGAAACGGGAAATGAACTTAAAAATGAAAGCATAGAGTGGCGTCCATGATTTAATAATATAATTGACAGTCACTTCAGTCTAGTATTGTTTCGTTTAAACGCACGTGATTTACGTTTAAAGTTACCATTTTTCCTGGTGCCGTGAGATCTAGTTCTGCGTTTTCGACATTTCAGGAGTGAGAAAATATCAAAGTCCGGCATTCTGGAAATATTACCCTCATGATAAATGTTGTCATTAAATCCCAGTGGAAAAGGGGTCTGTAAAAATTTAATCCATTTCAGTTCAGTTTCATGTCTTTTGATTATTTTGAATCTAGATGTAGAATTTGCATCGAAATAAAGTCTCACTTAAAGTCAAGAATACGTACATGTAAATGTGCACTCCCATAGAATATATTAAAATTATGCATGCGAGTACATCTTCACATTCGGCCCTCCCCAACCCGCCCATCGGGGCTTGGAGAAATATATTTCGCTGCATGATGTTTCCATGTAGAGCTGAAACACACCGCACATGAGTACTGGTAAAATAGAGGTTAAGGCAATGGTCAGGAAACGATACAATTAACCCACAGCTCCAGTCAGAGACACCAAAGGAAAAGAAACACAAACCTGAAATAACTAAACCCTAATGGAAACATCAATAGCGGAAAGCCAAAAGAACAGTTACTTTCCCACAAAATGACCAGTTGGGTATCCAAAACAAAAACAATATAAGGGATACACACAAACAAAAGACAAACCATAACGAAAATAAACCATAACAGAAGAACCGCTTAGAAGGTAAGAGCTTGCCCAGCCAAAGTGGTGCCAGTTTGACGGTACCTGCATATAAACCATATTGGTTTCCATTGTGGGCAGGGCTTGAGATGTCATTTTATCTCAATGTCGCGTAAAACTCTCACAATATTAGAAGCAACGTCTCCAAAATAACATTAATAGTGGTAACAGGAACTTTAAACCTCAAATCAATCAAAAAAAAAAAAAAAAAAAACATTTTCACATTCTTAGCTATACAAGAATAAAGAACACTTGGGTGTGTATAATGTGGGCGCATTTTGACGTTATTTGTGTGTAAAGTTAACGTTCCTAGAATCCATAGTCTACCAGTGACCAGAACATAATCTCTTGAACATAATTATTAGCAAATACATGCTTCTTACATGCTTTTAATGCATGATTTAGGTTTTTCAGTGAAATTTAAATCTATATCGTCACTGTTCCAAACAGTGAAAATTCGGTTTTTATTTAACACTGTTTGTGAATTCAATGAACCCTCAAAAACAACACGTACCCTCTGTTTGTGAAAAGTCGATTAGTTAAAAGTTATTAATGGGTGACAGAATTTACGTCACGCGCTGCGCTTTTTCACGTTATTCCGTTGTTGATGAAGACACTTTTTGCACCTAAGCAACGTAAATAATACACAAGACGCCAGACAAGCTTAGCAACTGCGGACACTATTTATATGCAAATTTCAAGTGAACCATTTGATAACGTTACATTCCAAGCTATTTTTCCAGCTGCAAACTTTCAGTTTTCAGCCAATTATACCATGTAAACACGCTGACACCTCTAAATCGACGAGAAATCGCACTGAAAAATAAGTTTGTTATGGTTGATGCTTTGAAATTGCACCACAAATTAATATTTAAAGTATGAAAGAAACAGAAAATTTGATATTTTTCAGTGTAAGGTCAGTTTTTGTTTCACCCATGAACACCAAAAAAAATATTGTTACTCGTGGCTTCTGAAAAAACTTCTCTCGGTGTTCATTCGGTGAAAAAAATCGATTTTACACTGAAAAAAAATCAAATATCCTCTTTATGCATACACAATATAGTATTAACTTTAAAGACACATTTCCCTTATTTATCATATGACGTCGCGTCTGAGAGTGTAATAACGCCATGTAATATTTTCGATAATCCACTAGTGGATTAAATAAGCAAATTTGCTAGATACGTCCCGTAACGTTACATGTCCGACGTCCTTAACGACGTCGCGTTTACTAACGGCGGCATATTGACATTTTTGTAAACAATCGTGAATAAAATGCGTTTTAAATGTCATATGATAAATAGAATCTTGCATTCGTGCTCATGTATTATTGAATTTATTAAACTCGTTGAGGAAAAGGGATAAAATGCTCGGCAAAGCCTCGCATTTTATCCCTATTCCTCAACTCGTTTAATAAATTCAATAATACATGAACACTCATGTAAGATCCTCTATGAAAAATGCAGGTAATTTAACACAAAGATAGATTCTGGTGCCTGTGAAGTAAGTTCTACTTAGTAGACAACCCAAAGTGATCGTTTTAGAAAAAACTAAGCATTACTGTAGACTGAAACTGCTTTTTTCGTAAATAGATTTTTTAGTGCTGTGGCTATGATCTGTTATACATCGTAGTAAGAACGCAAATTCTACCGTAAGATTAACTGGCACTGGGAAGACAATGAATAGATTGTGGGAGAATGTTGACTAGTCCGAGATGTGGCTGAATGTGCATACTACACACCATTTTCTTATAATGCAGTTCATATTTAATTCATCTGCATGATTTCAGCTAATGGCCTGCGGTTGTGAACTGGCCATTGTCCTGTACCCGACACGATCATGTATTTTGTTTTTGCAATAAGGAGAAAAGAATAGTACCATTTGACCTACATGGCATTGACGAATAATGGTCTTTTCAATGAAGACGTTTGTTTGGTATCCAATAACGTTGCCGATCAACGCGCGCTAAGTTTGGCGGCGATGTCATTTAAGTATTCTTGACCTTAAACAAGTTTCAACTTGATTGTATGTATTGTTTGTTTGTATTGGAGTTTAACGGCCCAGTCACCACTATATAGGTCATTTTGAGCCGGTCAGTTTACCTATCCACACTTTTCCGGGGCAGGCGTAAACAGTGCAGTGCACATTCTTTCGCCAGAAACTGACAGCTGCCCTTTTTGAATCAGTGGAAGGGAGAGAATAACCATAGAAAAGATTTCATGATCTATCTCCACGAAAGAATGTTGCCGACCCCGGCAGGTATCGAACCCGCGTCCTCCTGATTACCAGTCAGACGCGCATCCGACTGAGCTGCCGAGGCCGGCTTGATTGTATGTAAACTGTAAGCTGGTGTGGCCACATAAAATCGATTTAAGTAGCCCCGTCCCCACCAGAAAAAAATACTTTTTACTGAACATTCCAATGCGTTTCTTCTGGTTTGGTTTACCATTGTAATAGTTTGTCTGTACATGTATGTATTTCTAATATCTGTATTTATATGGACAGCCGTTTGGCCATTTTGTAGGAAAACAACTGCATGCTTGGCTTTCCGCTTGTGACGTTTTCTCTGTGGTGATGTTGTTTTATGGTTGGGTTTATTTTCCTTTGATGTTTTGGCTGAGAGATGTATGATAATCATGTCGATCCCCGATCATTGCTTTCATTTCTATTTATTTATCCAGAAGCAGCAAAAGTTTTGGCAAAATTAACAAGGGGACATAACTCTGCTAATATTTAGTGGACTGTAATCTCGAAATTATATGCGCTGTACCACATCAAGGTCTGAAAAAAATAAATCTAGGCTTGATCAAACCTTAACCTTAGGAGAAAAAATAGTCTGGAGCGAAACAGATTTCATCTACAAACAGGAAACCACTATTATAACGTGATATATATAAAACCTGGAATAGAATACAAATGAAATGATACAGAATATTTATATTACGGAATAGTGTCAGAATTGGTAGTCCAAAACTTTATTTCACTTCATCGCAGCTGATGTTATGTGACGTGTGGTGCCGACAGAAAGTATTCTTCTACTTCAATATGGTTTCGTTTAATTCTAATTCATCAATGATCATTCAGTTTATTTTATTATGTGTGAAAATGGAAATCTCAATAAAAAAGTGACTCCCATGTTTTTGTGATAAGGATTCTGTTTCCATAGTTGTTGAATAGCAATAGAATACAGCAGGTGCCAACTGACCTAGATTACATAAACATCTAAAATATGACAGTAAACGAGATTCAGAGTATAGCGAACGTTTTAAAGTGTTCACTGAGATGCAGTTGCTTAAACCGACGCCATGTAGCATATAGAGCTTATTGCTTTTCAGCGGGCACAATATTAATAAGCTTGTCAATGTCGTTATTTCATGGTTTGGAGTTAACAGAAACAGCAATTATTTTGTTCTTGGTATCGGCCCGTGTTAGACATATCTTGCCCGTACCTGCTTTAGTTACGCTAATCTCAAACAAGCCAAAAGAATGACTCGTGATAGCGGTTTATACAACATTATTTTCGGAGTATTAGAAAATCTTCCTCTGATCGGAAAAAACAAAAACTTTAGGCTACTTTATTGACCGCAAAAGTACATTCTATATGAGGCTTTTTTAATGTTTTAACATCGCCGATTAAAAACGTTGATATCACCCCCGTTACATGATCTGTGTAGCAAACATGTATGGTTGCCAGTGAAAAATTTTTACAATAACTTAAATTGCGCTAGCGAATAGATTCTAGAAATAGATTCTCGAACTAGTAGACTTACAACTGACCGTCACAAGGCAGTCGATCTTTTGGAGTGTTTTATTAGTTAATTGGCTTTATGGCGTCGGTTGATGTTTCGTCTAATGTTTTGTGTGAGCCTCCTTGTCGCTTTCTTTCTTTAGGTGACTTGGGATGACCGCGACCTTTGAGTAAGGCCTTTTCTTACTAGCTAGATAGCAAAGCCCTTTGTTCTACAAAGGCAAACTCATAAGTACATCGTTTTAGAAAGGAGTATACCAGTATGCAAGAAACATTAGCCCAAATATCGGGCAAAGCTATGCAAATAAAAAGGTAAACATTTAAAATATTTCGAAAAAGCAAAATAACCCATGCATGAAATAGCAGGTTGTAAGCCCTTGAAACACAATATCAAAATGTTTTTGACAAATTAACCTTTATCCATAACAACTGCCATTAAATATTTTACTTGCCCGCAACTGGTGTTAAGTACCGATCTTTATTGCACTGTATACTTTTATTTCAAATTATTCAGGGCCACTGTTGAAGCTTTATTGGCCGGAACTGGCTAGTCCGGTTCAGAATTAATACTTGGCTGTAATTCTTATGTGACTGTTGTTTTCTTCCAAAAGAAATCTGCGTGCTTCCAAAAGAAATCTGTGGCCGCGTAAAATAGATTTAAGCCCGCCCCCACCCCTCCAGTGAAATACGATTCACTGACCGTTTCAGGACGGTTCTTCTGTCGCGGTTTGTTTTGTTATAGTTCGTCTTTGAATGTGTGTATCGCCTCTATCTTTTTGTTTTGGATAATCAGTTGGCCATTCTGTGGGAAAGTAACTGTCGTTTTGACTTTCCTCCATTGATGTTTCCATTAGGGTCTAGTTATTTCATATCTGTGTTTCTTTCCCTTTGATGTCTATGATGGAAGATATGGGTTAATTTTATTGATTCCTGATCATTGACTTCACTTCTATTTTATCTCATACAAGAATATATATTTCAAAAATAAAACTTACGGTCTGTTCCAAGCAGTATAATAAAGATATTGCCCGGAAAGTTCTATATCCATCAAGTGGGCTCCAAAATCAGTATGAATAATTGAACACTGGCCGCTGTATGTACAACGTTTTATAGTATTCAAATTCCCGTCTGTGAGATAAAGCTTCTTATCTGCAACATAATATAACCGTCAGCAACAAAAACGTCGTTATGTATTGGTTAATGTACCATGACGACTGAGTGAATAACACCAAGCATGTGCGAATCTATTCTGCGACATAATGTCGGAAACCCGACGCTATCAGGTAACGCTGGGCTGGCTGGAATTTCCCTGAACGCGTTTTGTGCAAGTAGAACATTTAATTTTAACAAAACAGATGAAATCGTACACGACAATGTGCTAAGAAGTATCATTAGATGAGATAAATCAGCTGTTTTACGATCAACTATTCCGTTTGACGTTTTCATAATGCGTCGCCGTAAAACATATTTACACATCCCAAAATGACAGTCGATACTATGTTGAATAGTTATTCCCTACTTAAGGTAAACCAGGATGGGTTTTATAGATAATAGATCTTACGTACCAATGCTAAAACGAATTTTTCGATAAAATTGAAATTCTATGAGGGACATGAAGACGTTCTCAATGATTAGTATATACAATGGTGGCCCTAAGGAAATTTTTTATTTTCGTTTTACTTTCGGTATAACAGTACATGTATTTTTTTACATTTTCATAGAGAAGTATACCTGCCTTACATGATCCTGACAGGTGTCAGAACGGCACCCCGGGCGTAAGCGAGCTACTGGCCAATATATCTCTGACGTCATATTAAGCCATAGATAATTCACAGGGTACTTACTTGTAACACGTGAACAATTCTTTTGCGATTTCACACTAATTATATTAGATAAACAGTAGAAATGCTAGTCATATAGATATTGAAAACGTTTTATGCACCCGAATCTTTCGGAATCAAAGATGCAGGGGCATATAGTTTTTGGTCTGTCTGTCAATTTGTTTGTCCGCAAAAACTAACATTGGGCTTAACGTTTGAATGGTAACTGATATGGCTTTCATATTTAACATGTGCATTCCTTGTCATAAGAACTTTCCAGTGGTACCATAGGTTGTGACCTTGTCCTTGATGTATTACCTACGTTTTAAAAACTTTAACACTGGCCATAACTTTCGATTGGAGCGATATGGCTTTCATATTTCACATGTGCATTCTGTGTCACACGAATTTCTATTGGTATCATAATGGAGGTTGTAGCTTCTTTTTGCTACCTACGAGACATTGTCTCTGCAGCCGGTGGCTGTGATCTTTCGACCATATCACGTGTGAAAATAGCCTGGAAGAAGTTCAAGGAGCTGCTACCAGTTCTGTCTTCCCTGCCATCTCTCGTTCAAGACATGTGGCAGTGTGTACAGCTCTTGTGTGCGGAGCGCAAGGCTCCATGCCAGCGAGACTTGACCATTGACAAAACCAAACCTCCAATGACAGAGCAATATTCAGACAGATCTGCAATAGCAAGCTGCAAGTCACTGGCACCGTCAGGTCCAGTTAGCTACTTGCACCGCGCGGCTTGGCATTGAGGACCGGGACCTCATCCTCGGGGCGAGAAGGCTGCTCTGGTATGGACATGTGGAACGCTCCAACGGAGCAGTCAAGGCAGTCTATGACATACAGGTGGATGAGAAACCTGGACATGGGAGGCCCAAGATGACCTGAAAGCAGCCGCAGTGAGTGGAAGCTCTCAGCCATCTACCCTAATGATAGACATAGGAGATCTGGTGTGAGATCTGCCATGTGTGTAGCAAGCCAGATACCCAGAAGGGCCCACTTATGTAGATGTCGTCCCTGTACCTACACGTTAATAAAAAGAATCCGATTATGATGATGATGATGATGGTGATGCTGAAAATATTTTTGTGCATCAAAATGTTTGTATAAAATAATACATTGCAATTTGAGTAAGCAATTGACATTTTCTCGATTGTTTAGTTTGTAATATTGAAAATAATGTCTTCTTTTTCATGTACATATGTGTAAATAGAAATTAAAACTGATTCCGATATAAAATAAACATATTGGAATTTCTGTGCTATGAGTTAATTTCTGCATTATACAAAGACAGCCAGTGTATATAAGCAATAAAAATTCGACTGTAAAATATAGTATATGAAATATCTGTACATACATTTTCAAAATGCATTCAATAATATCCTCTATGATATAAATATAATTGCAACAAGGACATTCTGTACTTTCAAAACATTTGATATCCAACTGTGATAAAAAAGGTATACTTGTAAATAAATATTTGTAAATAATACATTGCAACTTGAGTAAGCAATTGACTTCATTGGCCCCGTGCATCGGGGCTTGAAGAAATAGCTGGGCTGCATGATGCTTCCGCACAGAGCTGAAGCCGACCACACACGAGTACTAGTAAACCGCTTAGAGGATCAAGCCTGCCCAGGCAAAGCGCTGCGAGTCGGCCTGTCCATGTATATAAACTAATTTAGTTCCATTTGGTGACAGGGCTTGAAATGTTATTTCATCTCAATGTCGGCTAAAAGTCCCACAAAATTGGAAACAGCATTTGCAAAATGACCTAGGGGACGTTAACCTCAAATCAAACAAACAAATAAACAACTGACTTCATTGCGAATTATTCAATTTTGTGAAGTTTGTATGACGTATATTCATGTTCATTGTACATGTAATTTAATTATTCAACTCTCATAAGTATTTATAATATGTCTGTATATAACTATTTGTGGATAATAAAACGTTATAAGTGGAATAAGCACATATTCAAACTAGCTTAAGATAAATTGCTTATACATGCAAATATGTAAAAATAAAATAATGTAAATTACATAGATTACAGCCAAATAGAAAACATTATGATACTTGTATTTAATACACTGTACATCTTGGATACATATGGTAACACAATCAGCAATTTCGTAATGTAAATATACAATACGTTTTCAACGGTGATAAATGAATAGAAAAACAGCTTGCATACAGCTTTTTATAGAAGGCATGAGGCATGTATATAATAGCCTTGACATATTTAAGAAATATACGTAAGTTATTATTTTAATTGGACAAAGATTTTTAATATATAAATACCCCCCCCCCCCTTGAAGACAGTCACCGTGTATTGTTAAGTGTGGCTTGCTTGTCGATCGTTCGAACTGTGAACTCTGCATATGCATGCTGGTCGGCCAGACCAAGGACAGTCACACCCTTTTATGTATCACAATTAATTAATGAAGAGGTTTTTGTATATAATAAGCATGATAAGGTAGTACCAAAAACTTTAGGTACGTTAATAAACTGAAAATTTTGTCGTATATCGTTGCTACGGTAGATTGTATGGCACTAACAGGCCTCTGTATGTACCATATTATATTCAATGTTATGCCCATGTTTAAAAAACAGTGTTTTCTCTTCCATTTCCACCAATAGTATATAATTGAAATCTCACTGGAAAACGCATAGTGCCAATCTGATCCATTGTGCTGCATTGTCATTATAATTGCATGTTGTGGTCCTTCACATCCTCCGTAATTAATGAGAAGAAAATGTATACTATAGTTTTCTTACCATCATAAATCCCAAAAGTTTGATAAAATATGAGACAATCCTGCAATTTACGGACAAATTTGAACAACAAAATAAAGAAAAAAGGTAAGGGTTACATATTAAGAAAGGTAATTATCACTAAGCGTTTGCTGCTTTTTCCATAGCTGCAGGATTCGTACTTCCGGTTGCCGTTTTCCTATGCAAAATGTACAAACCTTCCTTAAGAATATGTAATTAATCATTTCTTTGACATTTTTTTTGTGGTAGATGGTCAGAGTATAGGGTTAGTAACAGAACATGGTGAACACTTTTCTGTATGGTTTTCATTACATTTTCGGACGTCATCATTTTTGACGTCATACGCGTATACGCCTGTGGTCCGGGAATGACACCTGCAATTTTCTGAAGCCCAATACATTCATCTTCAATTAGCTTGAATAAAATTACTGTTATACTGAGAGTAAAACGAAAGCAATTTTAGCCAATTTCTGAAAAACGGCCACCATGCTATACCTTTAACAGATTTAATCCACTGGATGCTGAGATTTTGCAATAACATTTTTTCTGCTCACAATTCGACAAAGCCTGTGACTTTGAAATTATATTAAGGCCACCGTTATTTCGATAAGCAACTCATCTGCCCCAGCGATGTAAGTTGTCAATATTTTTTTAAAAATAATTTAAATTTCAGTTTCTGTATTTGTAAGGGGATGAAATAACGTTCAGAACTTACTAATCTGTTTTAAAGACATGTAAAAATACTTTCACTTACTAGTTTAAATGAAATTTTGAATGAAATGGTAGTTTTAATTATTTAAAAAAAAACAACTTTAAAACTAAATTTTAGTTTGAATTTTAAAATCATATTTCTCATTTTTAACCTAAATGATGAACAACATACACAGTAATCAAAGGGCATCAGAAAACTGCATTAGGCAACAGCAAAAGGAAACTATGGCAGTTTAAAATTATTTTAAAAAAGTTTAAAGCTACTACGACATCACAGAATATTGCATTGTGGGTTAAAATCAAAGAAAATGCAGGGGAGGTTACTCTAAGAGGAAAACAGGTATGTATCAAATATAAATGAGCATAACTTTAGAACGAATGGAAATTTTTACATGTGGTTTTCACTAAAATGGCCCTCTTTGCATCTACTTCCACCATGCGTCATACTAAAAAAAAATTAAATTTCTTTGTAATTGCTCTTTAAGTTAATTGTATCGATTCCTGATCGTTGCCTTTTCCTCTAGTTAATTGTTTTCGTAGTCAACGGATTTTGTATCAAAAAGACAACACCTAAACAAGTCCGTTAAATAAAAACAAGAGGGCCATGATGGCCCTGGATCGCTCACCTGATCCATAGGGTATCAAGTGGGCCCCTGGGAGAGCCATTATTGGCCCAGGCTATAATATGAAATCAGGCCAAAGGGCTAGGAGGAGATGTTGCTTAAAGGTATTTCTATTTTTAGCTCTGGTGGCCATTTTGTTCAGCGGAGCAGAACCATTTTATCAATTTCGGTAGAGGGTCATCCAAGAAACATTTCAGTGAAATTATTTTGAAATCGGGCCAAAGGGCTAGGAGGAGATGTCGTTTAAAGGTTTTTCTATTTTTAGCTCTGGCGGCCATTTTGTTCAGCGGAGCGGAACCATTTTAGCAATTTCTGTAAAGGGTAATCCAAGGAACAATTCAGTGAAATAATTTTGAAATCAGGCCAAAGGGCTAGGAGGAGATGTCGTTTAAAGGTTTTTCTATTTTTAGCTCTGGAGGCCATTTTTTCAGCGGAGTGGAACCATTTTAGCAATTTTGGTAGAGGGTCATCCAAGGAAAACTCTGTGAAATTATTTTGAAATCAGACCAAAGGGCTAGGAGGAGATGTCGTTTAAAGGTTTTTCTATTTTTAGCTCTTGCGGCCATTTTGTTCAGCAGAGCGGAACCATTTTAGCAATTTCGGTAGAGGGTCATCCAAGAAACATTACAGTGAAATTATGTTGAAATCGGGCCAAAGGGCTAGGAGATGTCGTTTAAAGGTTTTTCTATTTTTAGCTCTGGCGGCCATTTTGTTCAGCGGAGAGGAACCATTTTAGCAATTTCGGTAGAGGGTCATCCAAGGAACATTTCTGTGAAATTATTTTGAAATCGGGCCAAAGGGCTAGGAGGAGATGTCGTTTAAAGGTTTTTCTAGTTTTAGCTCTGGCGGCCATTTTGTTCAGCGGAGCGGAACCATTTTAGCAATTTCGGTAGAGGGTCATCCAAGGAACATTTCTGTGAAATTATTTTGAAATCGGGCCAAAGGGCTAGGAGGAGATGTCGTTTAAAGGTTTTTCTATTTTTAGCTCTGGCGGCCATTTTGTTCAGCAGAGCTGAACCATTTTAGCAATTTTGGTAGAGGGTCATCCAAGGAACATTTCTGTGAAATTATTTTGAAATCGGGCCAAAGGGCTAGGAGGAGATGTCGTTTAAAGGTTTTTCTATTTTTAGCTCTGGCGGCCATTTTGTTCTGCGGAGCGGAACCATTTTAGCAATTTTGGTAGAGGGTCATCCAAGGAACATTTCTGTGAAATTATTTTGAAATCGGACCAAAGGGCTAGGAGGAGATGTCGTTTAAAGGTTTTTCTATTTTTAGCTCTTGCGGCCATTTTGTTCAGCGGAGCGGAACCATTTTAGCAATTTCGGTAGAGGGTCATCCAAGAAACATTTCAGTGAAATTATTTTGAAATCGGGCCAAAGGGCTAGGAGGAGATGTCGTTTAAAGGTTTTTTCTATTTTTAGCTCTGGTGGCCATTTTGTTCAGCAGAGCAGAACCATTTTAGCAATTTCGGTAGAGGGTCATCCAAGGAACATTTCTGTGAAATTATTTTGAAATCGGGCCAAAGGGCTAGGAGGAGATGTCGTTTAAAGGTTTTTCTATTTTTAGCTCTGGCGGCCATTTTGTTCAGCGGAGCGGAACCATTTTAGCAATTTTGGTAGAGGGTCATCCAAGGAACATTTCTGTGAAATTATTTTGAAATCGGGCCAAAGGGCTAGGAGGAGATGTCGTTTAAAGGTTTTTCTATTTTTAGCTCTGGTGGCCATTTTGTTCTGCGGAGCGGAACCATTTTAGCAATTTTGGTAGAAGGTCACCCAAGGAACATTTCTATGAAAGTATTTTGAAATCCATTCACTGGTTTAGGAGGAGATGTCATTTAAGTGAATTGTTGACGACGCACGACGCACGACGCACGACGCACACCGCACGACGCACGACGCACGACGCACGACGGACGCCGGACAAAAGGCGATCACAATAGCTCACCTTGAGCACTTCGTGCTCAGGTGAGCTAATAAAGTACGTGTTAAACCCACTTTATGCAGACAAACGTGGGGATTAAAAATATCAATAGTAATCATCTTTTCTGATCTTTAGTTATCATTACAGCAAACATAATCTATTTGTTTGTTTGTTTTGATTGGAGTTTAACGGCCCAGTCAACACTATTTTAGGTAATTTTTGGGCCAGTCAGTTTACCTATCAACACTTTTATTGGACAGGCTTATACGTAAGTTGTTAGCTACACAGTGCACATTCTTTCGCCAGAAAATGACAACTACCCTTCTTGAATCAGCGGAAGGAATAGAATGATCGTAGAATAAATTTCATGATCAATCTACACGAAAGAATGTTGCAAACATAATCTATAAGTATAAAGAAACAATCAGAACTATAATCAATATCCATCTGAAATTTGCTAGTTGAATTTGGTTTTATTGCCCCAGTTAACACTATTTGCTAGTTGTACTCGTTTAGGCAAAGGTAATTTATTCAACAGGGAATGCAATTTTTGGATTCTGAATAAACAATTTTGATTGGCGCGGAAGAATTAATATTTCCTAACCTCTTGGATATATTATACCTTGATAATCTATGGCGATTCCATTTGGCCATGTCATTGCATTTGAAGAAGTATTAGAAATGATTACAGTAATATATGTTCCATCCATATTAGCCCTCTTTACTGTGGGGATTTCGCCGTGGTCTGTCCAAAACATCAACCTGTATGTGAGAAAAAAGAATTACTGTCAAAACTTTTGATTTGACTGGTTTTTATTTCAAAGAGTTTAGAAGCAGACCAAAATCTTCAACAAAACAGTCAAATCATCCTGTTATCTCAACTTGTCAGTTGAGTGGGCGGAAAATTAAGTATACCGAAAATGGTGCACTAAATAATCCTCTTAATCGATGATTACTTATCTACGGAACATCAGGACATAAATGATCACGGGTTTCTATATTGAGCAATCAAGATTTTGACCTTGATCACTTGTAATCGAAACTAGTTAGTCTGACACAGAAAAGCTCGCTCGCTCCATAACTTTCAATTCTACTGTGTATTCATTGCTTCCAAAGGATAATTGTTTTATAGAACACATCTAACGTCACTACACATGCAGCTGGTGTTAAGAAAATGCGTGGCGGCCGTTAAAATCTTCCTGCGCTTCACCACAGTATAGTTTATATTTTTGTTATTCCATTATCACAGGTTCTAATGTTGAGTTTTGAGAGTATTTGAGCAACACTTTTAAGCCTAATTTACCAGTCCTGTCTAGTCTGACCCAGAAAATCTTGTATACTAGACACTTTTCGGTACGATACTCTGTATTCCTTGCATCCAAAGGTTAACCCCTTTAAAACATATTCTATATATATTTTAAATTTATCATGTAGGCTGCCACTTAATTAAATCAATTATAGTCATAAAACAAGGAAGAGTGCGATGAATAGTTCCGGAAGCCTTGCTCATAAATTTTAACATATAATCAGTGACTTGCATAGCCGGATGGTTGATCACTAAATCTGAACTGGACATGACAGATGTATACCGATTCCAATATTTTGTTCTGATTGGTTTTGGTTTTACGGCCCTTTCAAGATTATTACACTCATATCGAGCCGCTCGTTAATCAGAGGTGGGCGAAAACTGGAGTACCCGGAGAAAAACCATCTGACCTACCGTTGCAGAACTTGGCGTCTCACATGTGACCCGAGCGAGGCTCGAACCATAGCGGTGAGAGACCTAATGATTAAGAGTCAACGCTCTTATCCACTAGGCCACGGTGGCACGTCTTTGTCCTGATAGAGTAGCGCGCCAATTTTTGTATTCAGATGTATGAACAGAACTTCTTGAAAACTTTAAGTTGTCTTGTGGCGTAAGTGACTCCGACACAAGGTATTCTTTTTGCAATGATTTCGATGCTTCATATTGCAATTTTAATAATTTTATTAAAAGATTACAAACTCTCACAAGACGAAGTACTTGATATATATTTAATACGCCAAATGTTCCTATATGAAATCTGGGTTTGACAATAGTCTGTAAATTATCTTCAAATAAACGATTCCTCTGAACATAAAGAATTTTAATGTTTCAAAGTCAGTTACCCTTCTGCTGGATCTACCACAATGTCTCTAACAGAATATCCTTCAGTAACCAAGTCTAAAGGGTCTCCTTTTGGTGAAAGAACGGCCACCCCAACAAAGCCACTGATACCGTCGACAGTAGCAGACGTATAATAGAGATTCCCCGACGTTGAGTCGATCGCAAATCTGTCAGCAAAGGCTTTCTTAGCACCTAAAATAAATATAGTTAAAAATGAGTTTTTCGTTATCGCCAGTATTATGAGCAGGAGATATCAAACATCAAGCCAAGAGCTTGAAAAGCTCTTATATTGGTATAGAGTTGTTCATTCGGGATAAGAAGAAACATGCGATGATCGATCTGTTAATAGAATGCACACAACTGTAAGAAAAATACGAATTTCAATTATAATGTCAGAAAAATCTTTATATGAATTTTGCTCTTCATTTCTGTATGACTTTTTTTCATCAGAACGCAGCACATTACGTCGCAGAGAATGTTTTATTATAGGGATCATCCATGGTTTTTCATGCATTAACATTTGCCGGGTCCCGAGCAAGGAGCAAGTTGTTTATTTGAACACCATACCGATTCGGCTGACTGCTCAAATATCTTCCGAGAAACCAGGCAAAAACCAAAAATGACACTTTTTGATCCTGTGCCTTTGAAAGTAAGGTCAAGATCAAGAAAATCTAACTTAGTCTGCGGTATCTGTAGTTAAGATATATTGCACATTAATCAATTCGTTTGTCAGTGCAGACAAATATGTTCTAGAAAGGGTTATCCTTTGGAAGCAAGGATTACACCACAGAACTCGAAAATATGCCATTTTCGGTCCAAAGTTGACTGTTTTGGTAGCATGTGCCCTTAAAAATGGGGTCAATGACATCACAACCTAATGTATCCCTCCCCCCTCCCATCTTAGTGTTGTAATCAACTGCATCCAGGCTTAAGTCCAGATGTCTTGACACTGTCTTGCCTCTGGATCCAGCTACATGTACATCAAGACGAGAGAGTGAGGTCGACTCTGCGCTACTCCCCCTCACTATAATTCCATTCACAGCGCATGTGATAATTGTATACACACAGTATTTGCATGAAACTCAAAAAGCCCTGTGGCGATGGGCGAGCAGCGAAGCAGCAGGTGAGGATACACTGGAAGCTTTAGTTGCGGACCTGCACACAGGAGGCTTTGTTCTTTATGATCGCTTTCCTGAAGAATGAAGCAGAACAGGAAATTCGGCAGCCGCACTGAGTGACTGAGCAGACCTTTTAGGATCGCACTGCTCAACCCTTTAGTATGGGGAAGGGGCTAGAAAAGGTGCCCTAAACAATTGCCTGCTTCAAAAACCCTTGGCTGGTTAACCGCGATGGGTAGGGATCCCATCTAGCGACAGAAATACGCATATATATACGCACATTCGATGCGCCGATTTTTAAAGGTAGCATCTTGATGGACAGTGCTGGTCCAGACAGACCACAGCGAAGAACAGGCTCTAGTTGGTAGAGAACTTAATCGTTACAAAGTCGGGATTGAAGCTCTTAGTGAGGCTCGCCTTGTAGAGGAAGGGCTAACAAAAGAGGTTGGTGCTGGCTACACTTTCTTCTGCAGTGGATGCACAAAAGAAGAGCGGCATGAAGCAGTAGTAGGCTTCGCCATCATATCACACCTTGCCAACAAGCTCTCAGGACTTCCAAAAGGCATGAATGACCGCCTGATGACACGGAGACAACGTTTATCTGGTAAGAGGCATGCATCTATTGCAAGTGCCTATGCACCCACAATGAACACCCCACATGAGATCAAAGAAGTTCTATGATGATATGGACTCTGTGATGTCTGCTACACCCCAGGGAGACAAACTCATCATCCTGGGGGACTTCAATGCTAGAATGGGCCAAGACCATCAAACCTGGGAAGGGGTGATTGGGAATGGAGAAGACGGAAAGTGTAAAAGCAATGCCCTGATCTGCAGAGCTTGAACTGCTGAACATTAACAAGTCTGGAGCGTGATAGATCAGTCGTTAGTGCACTTGCGTCTGATGCCAGAGGTCCCGGGTTCGATCCCCGGCAGCGACGATAAAATTTCGGGTGTCCGAACACGCTCCATTGGCATCATCTGCAGGGATGAATGTCATAAAGTGCACCGTCCTTCGGATCGGGACGTTAACTGGAGGCCCCCTGTGCAGGGAGAATCATGTCCCGGAGGTTAAAGAACTCTACCATAACTAGATGATTACTATGTAGGCTTTCATCCTGCAAAAACTGGACTGTATGTAATATACACCTGCGAGTAATGGCCAAATATGACCGATCACAGTAGCAGTAGAAAGAAAGAAAGTCTTCCGTCTGCCAACTCGTAACAAGACATCATGGCTGCATCCTCGCTCCAAACACTAGAATCTCAGTCAGGATGTCTGGGTGACAAAGACTGTGTGTGGTGCGGACTGCTTGACAGATCACAAGGTTGTTGTCAGCAAATGAAACCTGCACACGCGCCTGCGCGGCGACCAAAGGAAAGAAGGTGCCCAAGAGACTGGATGTCTAAAAACCGAAACAAGTGAGCAAGAGGCAAGTCTTCATTCATGATGTCGCCAACAGACTAGATGTATTGGAATTCAGTTCAGACGATCCAGAAGAGAACTGGAGAGTCTTCAGTGACAGTGTTAACTCTTC
This sequence comes from Lucinisca nassula, assembly GCA_963580285.1. Classification (NCBI taxonomy): domain Eukaryota; kingdom Metazoa; phylum Mollusca; class Bivalvia; order Lucinida; family Lucinidae; genus Lucinisca; species Lucinisca nassula. Next base: position 110,465,176 of record OY757017.1, on the reverse strand, counting down.
AGCAATGGATTCCCTAGGTCCAGTATCTCGTAAACATCAAGACTGGGTCGATGAGAATGACAAAGGCATCCAGGGACTCCTTGAAGAAAAACACCTAATCCACAGGGTATACTTCAGCGATACCAACTCCATATCTAACAAGGCAGCCTATTCAGATATATGCAAGAGAGTCCAAATCTCCTGGCTGAGCAAAAAGGCTGATAAAATCCAGTCCTTTGCAGACAGAAAGGATATGAAGAAGGTTATTGATTCACTAAAATTTACGGTCCCCAGACCTCAGGAATCACTCCTCTTCTCAGTGCAGATGGAACTGGTCTTCTGACTGACAAAGGGGCTATCTTGAAAAGGTGGGCTAAGCACTTTGATAGTGCTCTTAATCGGCCTTCCTCTATCAAGGATGATGCTATCAACAACCTTCTACTGGTTGAATGTAATTTGCTGCTTGACAAGTTCCGAACAGTTACTGAAACAGTGAAAGCAGTAAAGCTTCTGGCATCTGGTAAGGCCCTAGGACCAGATGCAATACCCGCTGAGATCTACAAAGCAGGGAGTACTCCAGTTTCAAAGATGACGGGGTTATTTCACATTATGTGGAGAATTCAAGGATGCTTGCATTATGCAAACGGAAAGAGAACCCTCAGATCTGTGACAATCATCGTGGTATCTCTTTATTGTCAATTGCTTGGAAAGTCCTCGCAAGGGTCCTTCTAAACCGACTGGACGAACACCTTGAACAGTCATGGCTTCTACCAGAAAGCCAGTGTGGGTTTAAGAAAGACAGAGGAACAATTATCATGATCTTCACAGCAAGGCAGTTTCAGAAGAAGTGTCAGGAACAGAACATGGACCTTTACATGACCCTTGTTGACCTTACCAAAGCATTTGATAAGTAAGTCGTGAGGGTCCTTGAAAAATCATGGTGTAGTTCGGATGTCCAAGCAAGTTCGTAGCAATGGTAAGACAGTTCCACAGTGGTATGCTTGCACGAGTCCAAAATGACGATGAGCTTTCAGATCCATTCCCTGTGACAATGTGAGTCAAGCAAGGCTGTGTGTAGCTATGGCCTCAAACTCAGCATCAAAAAGACTCAGGTTGTCTACCAGCCAGCACCTGGTAAGCCTTACAAAGAGCCCACCATCACAGGGTAAGGTCAAAGATTGCAAGCGGCATACAAGTTCACCTGCCTTGGGAGCACGCTGTCAAGAGTCTTGTCTACATAGTAAGCAGGCTCGGACTACTCTGTATGGATACAAGAGGGTCATGATGGCCCTGGATCGCTCACCTAATCCATAGAGTAACAAGGGGGTCCCAGGGTGGGCCATTATTGACCCCAGGGCTATAAAATGCACAATGTTAAGGGAGGTCTAAAAAGGTGAAGCTTCATAACAAATATCAACAAAGGCTATAATTGAACAATCTTGGCAAAGGTCCACTAGATGAAGCTACACACTAAATATCAAAGACCTGGGCCTTGCGGTTTCAGAGAAGAAGATTTTTTTAAAGATATTCCCTACATAAGCCTATGTAAAACCAAATGGCCCCGGAGCGGGGACATTTTTGGCCTCAGGGCTATAATTTAGACAATATTGATAGATTTGTTTGATTGATTTGAGGTTTAACGTCCCCGTCAACACTGTAAAGGTCATTTTGGAGACGTTGCTTCCAATTTTGTGGGACTTTTACCCGACATTGAGATGAAATGACATCTCAAGCCCTGTCGCCCAATAAAACCAATAGGGTTTATTAGCATGGACGGTCCGCCTCGCACTGCGGTTCCTGGACAGGCTTAGATCCTCTAAGCGGTTTACCAGTACTAGTGTGCGGGCCGGCTTCAGCTCTGCGTGGAAGCATCATGCGGCCCATATATTTCTTCAAGCCCCTATGGGCGAGGGCCTAACACTATTGATAGAGGCCCACTAGATGAAGCTTCACCAAATATCAAAGACCTGGGCCTTGCTATTTCAGAGACGAAGATTTTCAAAGATTATCTCTATATAAGTCTATGTAAAACGAAAGGGCCCCAGGGCGGGGGCATTTGTGGCCAGAGGGCTATAATTTGAACAACCTTGGTAGAGGTCCACTAGATGAAGCTCCATATCAAAGACATGGGCGTTGCAGTTTCAGAGAAGAAATTTTTAAAGATTTCCCTATATAAGTCTATGTAAAACCAAAGGTCTCGGGGCGGGGGCATTTGTGGCTCCAGGGCTATAATTTGAACAATCTTGATAGAGCTCCACTAGATGAAATTTCACACCAAATATCAAAGACCTATGCCTTGTGGTTTTACAGAAGAAGGTTTTTAAAGATTTTCCCTATATAAGTCTATGTAAAACCAAAAGGCCCGAGGCGGGGGCATATTTGGCTCCAGGGCTATAATTTGAACAATCTTGGTAAAGGTCCACTAGATGTAGCTCACACCAAATATCAAAGACCTAGGCCTTGTGGTTTCAGAGAAGATGATTTTTAAAGATTTCCCTTTATAAATCTATGTAAAAGCAAAGGGCCCCTGAGCGGGGGCATTTTTGGCCCCAGCACTATAATTTGAACAAACTTGGTAGGGGTCAACTAGATGAAGCGTCATACCAAATTTCAAAGACCTGGGCCTTACGGTTTCAGAGAAGAGGATTTTTTAAAGATTTTCCCTATATAAGCCCATGTAAAACCAAAGGGCCCCGGGGCGGGGGCAATTTTGGCCCCAGCACTATAATTTGAATAGTCTTGGTAGGGGACCACTAGATGAAGCTTCATACCAAATATCAAAGACCTTGGCCTTGAGGTTTCAGAGAAGATTTTTAAAGATTTTCCCTATATAAGCCCATGTAAAACCAAAGGGCCCTGGGGCGGGGGCATTTTTGGCCCAAGGCTATAATTTGAACAATCTTGGTAGGGGTACACTAGATGAAGCTCCATACCAAATATCAAAGATCTGGGCATTGCAGTTGCATAGAATAAGATTTTTTAAAGGTTTTCCCTATATAATCCTATGTAAAACCAAAGGGTCCTGGGGCATTTTTGGCCCCAGCACTTTAATTTGAACAATCTTGGTAGGGGTCCATTAGATGTAGCGTCAGACCAAATTTCAAAGACCTGGGCCTTGAGTTTTCAGAGAAGAAGATTTTTAAAGATTTCCCTATATAAGTCTATGTAAAACCAAAGGGCCCGAGGCGGGGGCATATTTTGTCTGAGGGCTAAATTTTGAACAATCTTGGTAATGGTCCACTAGATATAGCTTCACGGCAAATATCAGAGACCTAGGCCTTGTGGTTTCAGAGAAGATGATTTTTAAAGATTTCCCTTTATAAGTCTATGAAAAACCAAAGGGCCCCTGAGCGGGGGCATTTTTGGCCCCAGCACTATAATTTGAACAATCTTGGTAGGGGTCCACCAGATGAAGCTTCATACCTAATGTCAAAGACCTGGGCTTTGCGGTTTCAGTGAAGAAGATTTTTAAAGATTTTCCCTATATAAGCCCATGTAAAACCAAAGGGCCCCGGAGCAGGGGCATGTTTGGCCCCAGGGCTGAAATTTGAACAATCTTGGTAGGGTCCATTAGATGAAGCTTCATACCAAATATCAAAGACCTGGGCCTTGCAGTTTCAGAGAAGAAGATTTTTAACGGTTTTCCCTTTTATAATCCTATGTAAAACCAAAGGGCCCCGGGGCTGGGGCATTTTTGGCCCCAGCACTATAATTTGAACAATCTTGGTAGGGGTCCACTAGATGAAGCTTCATTCCAAATATCAAAGACCTGGGCCTGGCAGTTTCAGAGAAGAAGATTTTTAAAGATTTTCCCTATATAAGCCCATGTAAAACCAAAGGGCTCCGGGGCGGGGGCATTTTTGGACCGAGCACTATAATTTGAACAATCTTGGTAGGGGACCACTAGATGAAGCTTCATGCCAAATATCAAAGACCTGGGCCTTGTGGTTTCAGAGAAGAAGATTTTTTAAGTTTTCGGTGAAAAAAAATATTTTTGGTTCCTGTGGCCTAGATGTGCAACGGACCGGAACCATTTGAACAACTTTGCAAGGGGACCATATAAGGATAATTCTTGTGAAGTTTGGTCAAAATCCAATCAGTGGTTTAGGAGGATATGTCGCTTGAAGAAAAAGTTTACGCACGGACGGACGCACGCACGGACGGACGCACGACGGACGACGGACGAAAAGTGATCCCGAAAGCTCACCTCGTCACTACGTGACAGGTGAGCTAATAAAAAACTGAAAATGCATTTCTGTTAAATAAATATCTTGAGTGACTGGTATAAAAGAATGCATAAATACATTTCATTTCAATGTTTATATGAAAAGACACATATTCCTAAAACTCTGCAATAGGCAACTAAGAAGAACCTCAAGTACCAACTTTCCTCATACTTGGTGCTCATTTTTGCACATTTTTTTGTATTTATGCACATTCGGTATGCATGTTTTGCAATTAATTGTATTTTTACATGTTAAGTACTTATTGTTTTTCCTTTTATTGTACATAGTAGTTTTGTTTTGTTTGATTTGAGGTTTAACGTCCCCGTCAACACTGTAAAGGTCATTTTGGAGACGTTGCTTCCAAACTTTGTGGGACTTTTACCCGACATTGAGATGAAATGACAAGTACATAGTAGTGGTTTGAAACCTGGAATGTTGCAATATTTGAGCCAGAACATAGCAAAACCAATAATAAGAACTTTGCGATATGCGTAGGTTTTAATCACCCTGCGCATCCGCGCTTCCTGCTCCGACGTTTTCATTTCGCATCGTCATAGGTCTCCGAAGTAGCCAAAGGTTGGCATACATTCGCAGGCATCCTCGAGACTTTGCATCTTGCTCGGATTTTTCTGTAGATTTTGTCTCGCTACGGCTCATTCAGCAAATCAAGCAAACCCGGCGAAGCCTTATCGACAGGGTGGATATGGTCTGCAGAAATTATTTGAAAACTCGGACCACAAGACAGATCATAAAAACTGTGAGTGTGTAAGATTTTCTACTTTTATAGAACAGTATTATCATGTGATTCTAGTCCTTTGGGATCATTGATTCCCATTGGGAATTTCGTTCCCATTGGGAATTTCGGAAGTATTTAAAAGTGAGGGTCACTGATGAGGCATAACAGGCAAAAAATAGTAAAGTAGAAGTAAAACAAAGATCAGGAATCGATACAATTAACTTACTCCACCCATCAAAGACACCAAAGGGAAAGAAATACAAACATTAAGCGACCAGACCATAATGGAAACCTACACAAAGGAAGGCCATAAGGACAGTTACTTTCCCACAAAATGGCCATATGACCATCCAAAATTAAAAGACACAAGTGATACACACAGTAAGTAACAAACAACAACATAAATAAATCGCCACAGAAGAACCCACTTGGAACGGTCAGTGGAAAGATTTCCACTGGGGGGCTTAAATCGATTTTACGTGGCCACAATCCTCGCCCTTATTTCCGCCGCAATTTAGACAAATAATTTGTTCAGTCCGCATGAAGGCCTCCTATCTCACCAGTGCAACATCTCCGTGAACACTCCGTAAGTCTTTTCCAGATTTGTGTTGGTCTTTTGCTTTTGCTGTTATTTTTGTTGTATGTCTGCGAATTTGTTGTGAGTTGTTGTTTAGTGATTTCTAATGGTTTGATCTCCCCGTGTGGGGAACAGATGGCTGATTGTTCCATTTCATAAACACTCGTAATTATTCTTGTTTTGTGTATGTTTTCTCGAGAGTGGCCTACATTGTACGTCTTGTGATTTTGGCGCTCCCTGGGCCTTTCTTTCAAATTATTTAAAAGAGAGAGGTGCCAAATCGCTTTTAAGGAAAACCTCAGAACAAGCGTAATTACGTTAGGAAGAGTCAAGTTAAAACATCGAAAGCTAATTGAGGATCTGACTATAGCTCCGCTGCTGCACTACTAGAGGAGTTGAAACATTTTTAATTCATATTTACCAGGTATATTATTGTAGGACATGGTAACATGGAAACTTAAAACCTGTCAAGGGATTTAGCTCCATGAGTCCTGGGCTCTAAGCCCTGATTCTGGTACACATGATACATCCACCAATTGCCCATGTTTGTTCCAAATTTCAACTTTGTAACCCCAACAGTTGTTGAGAAACGTGAGTCATCAATGGGAAAATTTAAAACATATCAAGGGATGTAAGTCCAAGAAATATTTGACCTTGGTCCTGAATCCAGTATACAAGATATATCAACCCATTGCCAAAGTTTGTATCAAATTGCAACTTTGCAAAATATGAGACGAAACTTTTTCGTTAATGAAAAATTGCAACACCTATCAAGGGATGTAACTCCAGGAGTTATATGTCACTGGCCCTAATTGTAGTATACACAAACCAACAGGCCACCGTCAATATGTACCGATTTTAAACTTTACAGTTTTCATAGTACCTGAGAAATATGTAATGAAACTTGTTTCATAAATATTAAATTGTTAACTTATCAAGGGATGTAACTCCAAAGCGTTATGGGCCCTTGACGCTGAACCCGGTATACACTATACATCAATACGGCGCCCATATGTTCCAAATTTCAATTTTGTAACACAAACAGTTGACGAAAATCTGAAATTATGTTTTGTAAAAACTATCAGGGGCTGTACTCAAAGAGTAATGTGTCCCTAGCCCTGTACACGATACACGGACAGGGCTACTACCAGTATATGAATAACTCGGCTCAGTAAGTGGAACAACCAATGGAACAGCATTTACATAATAGCAAATGGAAGAAATGCAGTACATCATAGACAAGCTTATCCGCTGGAGTTTTGTAAGGATCGACTTTTGGTCGTTTCTTAGTTCTAAATTAGATTAACGACATACCGGACGATTAAGAGGGTAAAACGAGACTATATACAGAGGCTGCCATCGTAAGTGTTTCTTCGGCAGACCCAGCAGAGATGATAAGTGTCTTAAATAGTGATTTAAAGAATTTGAAAGAGAGAGCCAAAATGTTTGCTAACATTCAATCCACCAAAATCTGTTTTGGCGTGAGGCTGTTTTCTAATGTTTTCATAACTATCATTTTCAGCTTACAGTTGATCACACGTCCCTTAATTTGAAACTCATCTTATCTGGTTTCGTTGAATTTTGACAAGTTTTGAACGATAGGAATTTTGAATGACAAGGAATGAACGTGTAGTCTTAGTCTATTGTTTGTTTGTTATGACCTTTTTAAGATTATTTCACTACATCGAAGTGGGCGAAAACCGGATTACCCGTAGAAAATACACCTGACTTCCATTGAAGAACTTGGCGTCTTACATGTGACCCGAGCAAGGCTAGAACCACAGCGGTGAGAGACATTAGGAGTTAGAGCTTTTATCCACTTGGCCACAAAGGCCTCTTTAGACACAACATAACATCTACATCTTGGACTACATAATTACATTATGCGGTGTCGAGCGAAATTATGTCTCAACGATGTATCAAATCAGTCAGAATAAAAAGGAGTCAGAATACAGCTATACCTGTATGCAGAAAAAAGGTTTTAGTCCATGGTCATAGAGTACGGCAAAGACTTTACTGTGCGTGCATGCGCTTGGTGTGTCTCAATGGCAAAGCTGTATTTTTGTGAATACACAGTAAAATTCTACAATAAAGACCACCAACAATCAAGACTTATTCTTCTTTAAAAATCTTACTTGGACGAGTCTAAAAGAACCCATCTGAATAGTCCCAAAGGTGGTCTTAATTTAGGAATTGTACTGTAGAGGATCTTACATTTAATATAGAATTTATGAAACGAGCATTTGGAGAGTTTCATAATTTTCACAAGAAATGACCACGTGTGTACGAGTCTGTCTATCATATCGCGGTTTTAAATCAACTTGCGTTGCTGAAGACGTCCAACAGCAATCATAGGATTGTCAGGATGGTGCCTTGACGTTACACGCCAATAACCATGTTATTGTGAGTACGGTATTATGATATTTTAACATTACGTTATCCACTAAATAACAGCAACGTTATATGAGCCCCGCCAAGCGAATTTGTGTCTTCGAGCATTCCGTCATGGCAAATTTTAACTGCGCACGCCCAGCCATTCAGAGGGACCGGGGATATGGCTTTCTGTCTGAAGGTTCCTCTTGATTCACTGCTTGTATGAGCGAGCAGCGAAGGTTCTGGCGAGACTGCTCGGATGTGCAGGCTCGCCTGAACCTTCGCTGCTCGCATAGGCGATAAGTACCAAAATCGCTTGACGGGGCCCATATGATAAATAACAATCATGATAAGGTACATACCGTTATGATAAAGTATTTTATGATCGGTGCCATTAAGGTAGACGCTGTGTATACTCTTGTCTTTCGTGTCGGCCCATATAACACGTTTGTTGACAGGATTATAAATAACTGCATTGGGATTTCCAGCAGACTCTATGTCAATGGCTCTCACGTCACTGTCATTAACTAGAGAAACCTGGTAGATTTTATTGTGAGACCAGTCTGTCACAAACAAAACATTGTCTTCAAGTGGCACTAAAATTCGAATAAAAAACACACATTGTTTTCATCGAGCCATACTTCATTACGAGTGTCAATAAAACAACATCTTTTTATTAAAAAAAACCCCTTTAAGTGCAGTCCATCAAAATGCCATATATGTTTGGAAAAGGACTTGGGGGACGTATTTGTGTACGCCAACGGGCGTAGACTATCTAATGATGATTTTTGATCCGGAAGCATTTAAGAAAATGTCACGACTGGTTGAATGATTTCCTGTTGACTGGTCATCATAGTTATTTGTCACAATTACTCAAACCCGGTAATTACCGGAACGCTCTATTAAATGTATCACCTGTGCATACATAAATGCACTCACGCTTGCAAAATAAACCGACGGAGCCTGGTTAGAATCACTAAATGAGTCTTATCATAAAGAACAATTTTGTATATATTTCAGGGGTGGGGATCTGAAAGGTTTCTGAGATAGGCATCTTATAAAGTAGAGGGCGGGGATGGGGCAAAGCCCTGGAAATTCCAGGGGGTCCCTTCGAAAACCTCTTACAAATTTTCATCTTGATATCTGAAATATCCCCCACCCCAAATTTCAGAAAACAAATCAATCAAGCAGTTATTGAGTACTTGTAGGGACAAAATTTGGGTGGAGTTTTGCGTGCCCCGTAGGAGACGTTTTGGGGTCAACGGTTTAGAATTTCGAAACCCTCTTGCACAACCGGCGCGGGCATAAAAGTATACGGCTGATAGAGGTTCACATGGAACATTTCTATAAAAGTTTTGTCAAAATACCTGCAATGACTTGGCAGATAATGTCATTTTTCAATTATCCTATCTTAGTCTACGGGACATATGAGTTGCCATAGCAACCAAACTAAAGAGCCGATTTCCATAAAAGACAGAAGATTGCTTAAGGAACATTTCTATGAAAGTTCTATCAAAATATCTACAAAGGTTTGGCAGTTACTGCCATTTTTCAATTTTCCCCATTATAAGTCTATTGAAATATTCAGTTGGCATAGCAACCAAACTAAAGATACGAATTTCTTAAAAAAGAATTTCATAAAAATCATGAATTCTGTAAAGGCTGATATGGTGAATATTTCCATAAAGTCGCAGCCCCATAAAGCATGTAGTTCCTGAGAAGATGATTTTTTAATGTTTTTTTTTGTATTATTATCGACATTTTGGTTTCCATGGCAACCAGTAAATATGAGCAGTATGCCTAAAATCATATGGCAGATAGAAGATTACCTAAGAAACATTTTTATGAAAGGTTTGTCAAAATATATGCAAATGCTTGGCAATAAATGATTTTTTTTAAATTTTACAATAAGTCTATGGAAAATCTAAGTTGCCATAGCAACAAAGCTGTAAAACTGATTATCATGAAAAATACAAATTTTCAACACCCAGATCAAGGATGCTACGGATGATATTTTTATCCTATCTGCGTAGCGGTTTAAGAGGAGATGTTGTTTGAACGTGTTGACGCCAGACGACGCCGACAGACGACACCAGACATACGAAATACGACGACGACGGACAGCTGCCTATTCTATAAGCTCCCCAGGCTCTTGTGAGCTAAAACGTAGTAAAACCAAACCCTCAATACGTTCCAGTGAGACTGTGGCTTATTAAGCCATATATAGCTGTCTGTAAAACGTTTTCACTACGTTTATTGTCGTCTTGTTGCATTTTAAAAACGTTGTAAAGGCCTAGCCCTCAATACGTGACACTGAAACCGTGGCTTAAGATAGTAAATGCACTAAATAAGGAAAATTCCCAGAGTTGCAGGCCATGTAAATTAGATGACTCAATCTTCACGTGCTATTATGATGGCTTACAGCGTTTTGTTGTGAGATATGACAAAAGCGAAAGATAAAGAGTTAGAAATAAGACCCTCGGTTTATTGAGACCTTTTATATCATTATGTCTCCCCCGAATATTTTTTTTTTCGGAGAGACATATTGTTTTTCCTCCGGGAGTCTGTCTGCACATCTGTCACAAAATCGTGTCCGCTCTATAACTTGAAAACCGTTCAAGTTATCGTCACAAAACTTCATATAAATACGTATTAATCAATATTAGACGACGAGCAGAGCGCAAGAACCACAACTCTCGCATTTATACTTTTTGAGTTATCTATCTTGGAAGTTTGTCGGTATGTATTTATGTATGGGAAAATTGTGTCCGGTCGATATCTTTCTTATTTTCAGATGGATTTTGAAATTACTTGGCAGAAATATAAACCACCATGCGACGATGTGTGGCGGGCATGACACAGGTCGGTACCTCAAAAGTCAAGGTCATACTTAGAGGTCAAAGTCAAAAAGGGGCCCTTTTTTCGTGTTTGGTCAATAACTTTCTTATGTTTAAATGGATTTTGAAATTACTCGGCAGAAATGTTAACCACCAAGAGACGATGTGTTGCGTGCATGACCCAGGTCGGTACCTCAAAGGTCAAGGTCATACTTAGAGGTCAAAGGTAAAAAAGTGTTTGGTCAATAACTTTCTTATTTGTAGATGGATTTTGAAATTACAGACCAGCTACTGGTAATAACCCATATTTTTTCTCCGCGGTAATAGGCTTTTTTTCTCGGAGAACAAGCGAGAAATTTCTCCGAGAAGAAAAAAATTTCTTGTTTCAAAACGGTTAATTTCTCCGCGAACATCGCTTTTTCTCGGAGAAAGCCAATTAGTACAGGTGAAGTCGTTCACGGTGTTTCTCCGCGAAATCTGCCTATACCTACATGTATATTTGTTCATGTGCATGCATTTGTTTCATGCATTAAAATTTGGTACACAAAGTTTGAAGCATATGACGAAATGCATGTTCTTTGTACAACGAGCGACAACTCTAGCGATCGTAAAGTATGATTTTGATCCGTTTGGAATCATAATGATTTGCATCTTATGCACTTTACAACGCAGTATGAACATCATGGATGTTTTCTGTGTTCCTTTTGTACTGTTGTGTAAACGCTTCATAAATTGAAAACTGTTGATTTTCTATCGGTTCACCATACTGGGAGTACTTAATTTTTTTCTCAAGTAAATATTTTAGAAAAATCAAACTCAATGTATATCATAACGGGGATCCTGCTTGTACATGTATGTGTGGGCGCTGATCTCACTCTACATTTTGGTTGATCTTTTTCTTACACTGCGAGTAATTAAACATCACTGATGCTTACACTTAAGCTCACATGTAGCCCGAGTGAGAGATCTAATGTTTAAGAGTAGGCCACGGAGGCCCGCTTGCGTTTCTTGCCTTTACAATTCAATTTTGCTCATACATGTACATTAACCCATTTCAGACTGGAAACCCCTAAACGGTTACCGTGGCAAACAGTGCAGGCCCAGATCAGACGCCGCAGAAACCCCTAAATTTTGAAATGGACTCATGCTATATATAAGGAGGAAGATTCCATTTGGTACAAAAAGGGTTAATATGGGGAAATTGCGCGGCAAGCAATCCAAGGCTGCATATAAGTCTGATCTCTAACTTGGAGCAGCACTACAAAATTCTCCAAGATAATCAGCGAAGTTTGTACAGACATGCAACCTGGGTATCTTGTTAAGTCTACTGTACACCCCGAAGGTAACTGGCCCCCGTGTCCTAATGGGTAAGAGCGCTGACTCTTAACCCATTCAGTACCAGAAACCCCTAAAGGGGTACCTTGGCAAACAGTGCAGGCCCAGATCAGACACCACAGAACGCGGCGTCTGATCAGGGCCTACACTGTTTGCAAAACGTTAAGTCATTTCCCGAACAATTTTTTTAAGGTAAAAACAACCTGACACCCCTAAGTTTCAAGATGGACTCCTGTATATATAAGGAGGAAGATTCCATTTGGTACAAAAAGGTTAATCATCGGGTCATTAGGTCTCTCCGCTGTGGTTTGCGCCTCGCTCGGGCCACATATGAGACACCAAGATCTGCAACAGAAGGTGGTCTTACTCCGGTTTTAGCTCAACTCTGATTAGCGGTCCGTTCGAAATAAGTGAAATTATCTTGAAAGTGGGTGAGGGGTCGGGGAAGGAGACTTGGTAGCACAAATAATGCGTGAGAATGCAAAGGATCATGTCCTTTTTCACGCGCCTGCATGAAGCATGGCGCAAGATACATGTAGGTGTCTGGTTTTTCGTCCGTTCGTCCGCTACTTGGACCTAGCCTGCGGTGGAATACTTGTGTTCCTCGTTAACTGGTCACTAACTTTGCATGCATTCAAAGCACCGCTTGCAGTACCAATTTGACAGTTTGCAATCATAAATAAGTGAGGCGAATTTGAGCTTTTGGTTTTGTCTGTTTGAGGTCTTACGTCCCTGTCAACACTGTAAAGGTCATTTTGGAGACCTCGCTACCAATTTTGTGGGACTTATACCCGACACTGAGATGAAATGACATCTCAAGCCCTGCAACCCAATGAAACCAACAGGGTTTATACGCATTGACGGTCCGACTCGCATCACTTTGCCTGGACAGGCTTAGATCCTGTTAGCGGTTTACCAGTACTCGCATGCGGGTCGGTTTCTGCTCTGCTAGGAAGCATCATGCAGCCAATCTTTTCCATCAAGCTGAGCTTTTGGTAAATGTCACACATCATTATGGTGTTAATAACCTACATGTACGACTCATTATGAGAACTCGCCTATTCAAATCTATTGTAAAATTTTACCGCTAAAAACCGAAAATTTTCGGATAAAAATTCTGGCATTTTTTCATATTTCTACTCAAGATTTTGGGTACTCTTTAAAACGACTCGGCGAGGCGGTTCTAACGAGTACCTGCAATCTATGGTAGCAGAAATTAGATAAATAATGTATACCCCTGTAAACCCCAGTTAAAAGTGGGGTTTAAGCGGGTAACAATAAATAGGCGTATTTTTGTGATGTGAATAAAAGTTGTCATGAGACTTTTAAAAAGGGATTATACAAAGGAGAAATAAACTAGAGCTGTCAGAGGATCTGACTATAGCCCCGCTTCAGCGCTGTCAGAGAAGAAAGTTATTTAAGCTGCAGAGAAAACAGTTATGAACAAGAAATAACTGTTGAAAATTTTACATTATCTGGAAAAACTCTAAGAGTTGTGTGAGCCCTTGTCCCTCATTTCAATGAGCATGATACATTACCAGAATGTCCATGTTTATACTAAATTTCATCTTCCATTTTTCAATGTTCAAAGGGTAATAACTCCTAAAGTAGGCAAATCAGAGTCAGGGTTCCTGCGCTCTGCACATTGTCTCATGGTGCTTTACACTTGTGTGAAGTGTCATGAAAATATCTCAAATGGTTTGTGAGTTATGGAGCCGACACAGTCAAAATTGCCTTTTTAATGTTCAAAGGGCAATAACTCCTAAAGTAGGCAAACCAGAGTTATGGTTCCTGCACTCTGCACATCATCTCAAGGTGCTTTTCATTTATTTGAAGTTTCATGAAAATATCAGAAACGGTTATGGAGCGGACATAGTTAAAATTGCCATTTTTTAATATTCAAAAGCCTATAACTGAAAAAGTAGACAATCCAGAGTTTGGGTTCCTGCGCTCTGCACACGTAATATGGTGCTTTACATTTGTGTGAAGTTTCATAAAATTATCTCAAACGGTTTTTGAGTTATCGAGCAAAGACGGCTAAAATTGATATTTTTCAATATTCAAAGGGAAATAACTAAAAAATTAGGCAATCCAGAGTTATGGTTCCTGCACTCTGCACACCATCTCATGGTGTTTAATGTTTTTGTGAAGTTTCATGAAAATATGTGAATGGGTTTTAAAGTTATGGAGCGGACACGAAAATTGTTAACAGACACAGACAGACACACAGACAGACACACAGAAAATACGAAAACCAGAGTTATGGTTCTTGCGCTCTGCACATTGTCTCATAGTGCTTAACATTTGTGTGAAGTTTCATGAAATTATCTCAAACGGTTTTCGAGTTATGAAGCGTACACTGTTAAAATTGCCATTTTTCAATGTTCAAAGGGCAATAACTCCAAAAATAAGCAATGCAGAGTTATGGTTCCTGCGCTCTGCACATCGTCTCATAGTGCTTAACATTTGTGTGAAGTTTCCTAAAAATATCTCAAACGGTTTTCGAGTTATGAAGCGGACACAATTAAAATTGCCATTTTTCAATGTTCAAAGGGCAATAACTCCAAAAGTAGGCAATCCACAGTTATAATTCCTTCGCTCTGCACATTGTCTTATGGTGTTTAACATTTGTGTGAAGTTTCATGAAAATATGTTAAGCAGATACAAAGTTATGGAGCCAACACAAATTAACGGAATCACGGAATTACGGAATTACGGAAAATGTTCAAAGGGCAATAACTCCAAAAGTAGGCAATCCACAGTTATAATTCCTTCGCTCTGCACATTGTCTTATGGTGTTTAACATTTGTGTGAAGTTTCATGTTAAGCAGATACAAAGTTATGGAGCCAACACAAATTAACGGAATCACGGAATTACGGAATGACAGAAGGACATGGCAAATCCAATATAGCCCCACTTTTTCAAAGCGGGGCTATAACTAGAGCTATCACTAAAGGTGATGAATACCCCCACAAAACATGTCTTGATAGTACAACAGCGGCATTTTGCAATTTTTTAACTTGAAAGGGGCCAGAACTATGTCGAAAATTGACGAATTGTAGTGGAGATCGAACTTGACCTGTATTTTATGATGTTACATCAGTGTAACAAAAATTATAACAAGAGTGCCATGATGGCCCTGGATCGCTCACCTGATCCATAGAGTAACAAGTGGGCCCCGGGGAGGGCCATTATTGACCCCAGGGCTATAATGTGCATAATGTTGAGGGAGGTCTAAAAAGGCGAAGCTTCATACCAAATATCAACAAAGGCTATAATTTGAACAATCTTGGCAAAGGTCCACTAGATGGAGCTACAAACCAAATATCAAAGACCTGGGTCTTGCGGTTTCAGAGAAGAAAAGTTTTTTAAAGATATTCCCTACATAAGCCTATGTAAAACCAAAGGGCCCCGGGATGGGGGATTTGTAGCCATGGGGCTATAATGTGAACAATCTTGGTAGAGGTCCACTAGATGAAGCTCCATACCAAATATCAAAGACATGGGCCTTGCAGTTTCAGAGACGATTTTTTAAGATTTCCCTATATAAGACTATGTAAAACCAAAGGGTCTCGGGGCGGGAGCATTTTTGGCCCCAGGTCTATAATTTGAACAATCTTGATAGAGGTCAACTAGATGAAATTTCACACCAAATATCAAAGACCTAGGCCTTGTGGTTTCACAGAAGAAGATTTTTAAAGATTATCCCTATATAAGTCTATGTAAATTGATTGATTGATTTGAGGTTTAACGTCCCTGTCAACACTGTAAAGGTCATTTTGGAGACGTTGCTTCCAATTTTGTGGGACTTTTATGAGATGAAATGACATCTCATACCCTGTCGCCCAATGAAACCAATAGGGTTTATTAGCATGGGCGGTCCGCCTGGCACAGCGGTTCCTGGACAGGCTTAGATCCTCTAAGCGGTTTACCAGTACTAGTGTGCTGGCCGGATTCAGCTCTGCGTGGAAGCATCGTGCAGCCCATAAAGTCTATGTAAAACCAAAGGGCCCCGAGACTGGGGTACTTTTGGCCCCAGGGCTATAATTTGAACAATCTTGGTAGAGGTTAACAAGATGAAGCTTCATACCAAATATCAAAGAACTGGGCCTTGAGGTTTCAGAGAAGAAGATTTTTTAAAGATTTTCCTTATATAAGCCCATGTTAAACAAAAGGGCCCTGGGGCAGGGGCATTTCTGGCCCGAGAACTATAATTTGAACAATCTTGGTAGCGGTCCATCAGATGAAGCTTCATACCAAATAGCAAAGACCTGGGCCTTGCGGTTTCAGAGAAGAAGATTTTTACAGATTTTTCCTATATAAGCCAATGTAAAACCAAAGGGCCCCGGGGCGGGGGCATTTTTGGACCCAGCACTATAATTTGAACAATCTTGGTAGGGGTCCACTAGATGAAGCTTCATACCAAATATCAAAGACCTGGGCCTTGCGGTTTCAGAGAAGAAGATTTTTAAAGATTTTCCCAATATAAGCCCATGTAAAACCAAAGGGCCCCGGGGCGGGGACATTTTTGGCCCCAGCACTATAATTTGAACAAACTTGGTAGGGGTCCACTAGATGAAGCTTCATACCAAATATGAAAGACCTCGGCCTTGCGGTTTTAGAGAAGAAGATTTTTAAAGATTTTCCCTATATAAGCCCATGTAAAACCAAAGGGCCCCGGGGCGGGGGCATTTTTGGCCCCAGCACTATAATTTGAACAATCTTGGTAGGGGTCCACTAGATGAAGCTTCATACCAAATATGAAAGACCTGGGCCTTGCGGTTTCAGAGAAGAAGATTTTTTAAGTTTTCGGTGAAAAAAATCTATTTTTGGCTCCTGTGACCTTGATGTGTAACGGACCGGAACCATTTGAACAACCTTGAAAGGGGACCACCTAGGCATCATTCCTGTGAAGTTTGATCAAAATCCGATCAGTGGTTTCGGAGGAGATGTCGTTTGAAGAAATTGTTTACGCACGCACGGACGGACGCACGGACGCACGGACGCACGCACGACGGACGACGGACAAAACGTGATCCCAAAAGCTCACCTCGTCACTACGTGACGGTGAGCTAAAAATCGGTGAAGCGCTTTTTGAGTTATCGTCTGGAAACCAAGTCAACAGACCGACCGACAGACCGACCGACAAGCTCACTCCTATATACCCCCCCCCCCAAAAAAAAAAATTTCATTTGTGGGGGTATAATTACTAAAATGAAATTGTGTAACATGAAAGAATATTTGATTATGATTTAACAATGACTACCATTTGCCTTCGTTAACAAAAACAACGCCAAACAAACGAAGAAATAATAATGAGCCGAAAATCATACCGGACTTATGCGGACATCACCTTTCTCAGCTGTGCTGAAAATCAAGGGAATTAACGCGAACAAGACAGAAAATAAATGGTTATCTCCCCAAGGACTCAACTACCTCCTGTGCAAATTGCCTCAGGCAAATTGTAAATCGTACATTTTAGGACCGCTTTTTATATACTATATAGGTGATTGTTTTAATTTAAGAAAGTGGAGGTTGTGTTATGGTGTATCATGAAAAAAAAACAACAAAAAACAATTGAATGAAAAAGAATAAACATAGATGATGTATTATATATGATTACAAATAGTATCTTCCAGTGTCAAATATATCAGTTGTATTTAGCGACATAAATCAGTCTGAAATACATAAATGTACAAGCCAACCGTGTAAAATGCAACAAGGTTTTGAACATTTTATAATGTGCAACATAAATTTTCAAGAATAGCTGAAATGAAATATGATATAAAATAAGATAAAATAAAATAAAATAAAACGATCAGTAGCGTATGCTCAAGAAACGCAAAGTTGTTAAACACAACATGACTTGTCCGACGAAAATGATCTAATTATCATTTTTTTTTTTTTCAAAATATTTTTGTTGTTAATTCTAAGCCCAAATGATGTTTCATATCACTTGTGAATCGTCTGCAGCAAACGATTCACGTGAAATGTCAAGCCTTATTCGCGTTGGAAATTAAGAAAAAAATATTTGAAAGTGTCTTCTGCTACTGATTCCAAGAGCTTGGAAGATAGTATTGTTCGGTAGCCGGACAAAATCCCCCCGGACATAATCCCCCCCCCGGACAAAATCCCCCCTTTTTGTAAAGGCGGACTAAATCCCCCTCGGACAAAATCCCCCCTAAATTGTTCTAGTTAATTATCCTTCCACAACCCACAATCTATGTTTCTGAGCAGAAATATGAAAAATATTGGAATCTGTTATTGGAATATGTCAATTTAACTGATCATGCCAGACATAATCCTAATGGGTTGAGAGGTCCATAAAACCCCAAAGCACACATGTACAATTACAAAACGTTAATACAAGTATGTCCTTTTTACTTTGATCTTACAAGCAACATCTCCAAAATGACCTATACAGTATTGACGGGCAATAATTTCTACATGAGCACCAATATAGCTTTGATAGTACTGCACCAAATCGGATATGGAATCTGCAGTTTTCAAAACGACAGACTGATTTTCAAAAACCAGTATTTGTGCATGTGGAGGTGTGCGGGATACTGTCCACCTTTATAAACAGCAGGGGGTACTATGTCCGGGGGGGATATTGTCCAGGGGGGATTTTGTCCACCTGAACAAATGTTGGGGGGGGGGGGGTGTCCGCCTTTACAAAAAGGAGGATTTTGTCCGGGGGGGATTATGTCCGGGGGGATTTTGTCCTGGAATCTATTGTTCATGTTGCTATTACATTAAATCATATTTAGCCGATCAATCGAAGACGCAATCTGTGTGAAATTATTCATCGGGTCTCTGTATGTAGCAGAATCTCATCTCCCCTCAGGCGAATTAAACAGACTCGGACCAGACTGCGCGTATTCGCAAACTAATCCCAGTCTTTGTTTATTGCACACAATAAGGTCATAATATTGAGCCGGAACCCATGATTTAGTTTTTGCTTGCTTTGACAGTCCAATGACTCAGATCAGACTGCACCCGTTCGTATTCCTCTATCCGATTCGCGTT
Organism: Lucinisca nassula; assembly: GCA_963580285.1. Classification (NCBI taxonomy): domain Eukaryota; kingdom Metazoa; phylum Mollusca; class Bivalvia; order Lucinida; family Lucinidae; genus Lucinisca; species Lucinisca nassula. The sequence goes on along the minus strand of OY757017.1, from coordinate 110,446,083 downwards.
TGGCAAGAGCACCAGGATAATATAAATCAATGCTAGAAAAACAACCTAGTTGATTGCTGTCTATTCATTTAATAGGTGATATTCTTATATACTTAATGCCTCGGGCGGTCCTCAGTCTACCTTTCCAATGATGTTCACCCGTGACTTCACGATGTTACGCGGTGTTAACCCATTTAGTACCGGAAACCCCCAAAACAGGTACCCTGGCAAACAGTGCAGGGCCTACACTGTTTGCTAAAAGTTCAGCCATTATCCAAATGAATTTTGAAGAAAACACAACCTGACACCCCTAAATCATGAAATGGACTTGTACTATATATAAGGAGGAACATTCCATTTGGTACAAAAAGGGTTAACAGGGATTAATATAATTATTGGTTTGTTACGCCAAGGTCATTTTCTCGAAAAACACTATTGATTTTGCCATTATCTCTTTATAATCAAATCAAAGTCTTAAGTAAATCTGATGGGTCCGAGCTTAAAGTGAGACAGAGAGGGAGGCGATTACAAAAAAAAAGACTGAATTACTATTCTTGCTATTATTATTTTTATTATTATCATTATCATTACCTTCATTTTTTGACTTTGATTAGTATATTATTATCACAAATACCCACAATCTATATTTTAGAAATAATATTAGAAACATTTCGAAAACACGCCTATTCAAATATATTGAAAAAAAAATCCACTAAAATTTTCCACAGAACAAAAATGGTATTCTTCATATTTCGGCGGTTTTAACGAGTACCCACAATCTATGTTTTTGAGCAGAAATAAGAAAAAACAATGTTTACCCCTGTAAAACCCAGTTTTACTCAATAAAAGTGGGGTTTTAATAAGGTAAAAATTATATAGGCGTGTTTTCGTGATGATTCATCCAATACGTTTGCATAGTCGTGAACAAAAACTGTTAACAGGCGCCCGCTTGACACTCGCCAATCTGCGCGTCGATGTGTAAGAAAATTAATTATCAACTCTACTCAACAGGGCAATAAATGGACAATAAACGATTGCAGGGAATAATCCTGGACTCAAACGTTTTTTGTAACACGAGCAAAAATACGTTAAACATTTTACCACCAAATCATGAAAATTTGCGGATAAAATCTGATATTTTTATATTTCTGCTCAAAGCATAGATTTGGGCTACATAGTAGAACCACCTCGGCGAGGTGGTTCTAGCGAGTAATCACAATCAAGGTTTTTGAGCAGAAATAAGAAAATCTATATCCCAGTTTTACTATATAAAAGTGGGTTTAAGGGGGTCAAAATAAATCCAGAAAAAGCTGTTTGTCTTACAATAACGTGCATGAGAGAGATCTTTGTCCTTTCTTAATAAATATTTATCCACTCCAGGACAGGTTTTCAAGGTCCATTTCTCCAAATGTAAAGTCCTACCAGAATCTAGCCTTTAGTAGTCTTTAGGTTGGCGCGGTTTTAATGTTAATATCATGATCTGTAAAGCATTCTGACTAGATTTCAGTTTGTCGAGGTGTAAACGAGATAATGTTTTGAGCAGTAAGCGACAGGTCTGTAAAACATTGCATAATCTTCACAGTTTTCAGAACAATAAAATTATATGTCTTTTCTGGCCCCTGTCGGCAAATCTACTTCAATATAATTTAATACAATTTGGAGCCACATTTAGAACAGAACGTCACTTAATGAAACTAAACAATTACAAAACCAGGCCTATTCAAATACACATGTACATTGAAAAATTTTATCACTAAAATGATTCAAGATAGGCAGTTGACAGTTTCTGGATGAAGAATGTTAACTCTACTGGTTAACCGCCTACGTAAAAGCATGCCCAGGATTAGTGTAGATAGGTTAACTAAAAATGATCTAAATAGTGTTGACTGGGCTGTGAAATCCATCACAAACAAAGAGTCAAACAAACAAACAAAATCATTATAAATGAAAATTATCAGTTAAAAAATACGTTATTTTCTAATTTCTGCTCAAAACAAAGTTTGTGGATACTCACCAGAACCGCCCCGACGAGGCGGTCAAACGGGCACAAAACATAGTTTGTGGGTACTCGTTAGAACCCTCTCGGCGTTGCAAACGGGTACCAACAATCTATGTTTTTAAGCAGATTAATGTGTACAACTGTAAACCCTGTTTTACTACATAAAAGTGGGGTTTAATGGGGTCAAAATTATGCAGCGTGTTTTATGATGGTCAAACCAAAGTAACAAACACATTATTCCATTTCAAACTGATAATTAAGCATATCGTAGGCGTAATAAAGTCTTTGTTTTCGAAAACATTTACATTTGAGAATACATCTAAATAAATAAATAAATAAAAATCCCGAACCATACAGTTCAAGAAGCACGTCGTATGCGTAATATATTCTTTGTTATTGTTTACCTTAGTAACAACCGCTGACTGCTGGTTACCAAGGTAAACTGGAAATAGAAAAGGAGGGTAGTGTATTTCATTTTCAAAAAGGACCAAATTATTTTCATTTCTATTTTACAAAATTTATATGGACGTGTTCGTAATACATTTGCCAACATACTCCCGCCTGCACAGAATAAAAATAACAACTTACAAAAAAGTTATGACAATATATTCATCAGTTTTTGTCGCTTCATTCAGTTGTTTTACTATATATTCTATACATTTAGAGGGTGCCTCCAATTATATGTAAAAAGGACCAAAAAGTTGTTGTTAAAACTTCATGAAAAATACATGTGTGCATTCGTAAAAGAATGCAGAATCATGAACCTCTGGCACAGAAAAGATATTGCTATTACTATTTATTTTATAGGGAAATAATTATCAATTTCCTATATAAATATATGTATTTACTTTAACCGACTGCAGTTACCTGGATGTCCGTTAAAGTTCGACATGTTTCACGTAAGCCAAGTTGTATTTTTTTCTCCGCGAAACGCGGGTAATTTCATTTTCAATGAAAGCAATCGGTCAAATTTTCGCCGAGAATCTCCGAGAATTTTCTCCGCGAAACCGGGAGAAATTTCAGCGAGAAATTTTTCGCTCATTTTATCTTTTCTCGCGGTTTTGCGGAGAAAATAGCCGATTTTGCGTTAGGCGGTTTCTCCGCGAAACAAAACAAAAAACAAAAAAAAAAAAAACAACAAAAAAAAAAATTGGGTTATTACCGGTAGCTGGTCTGTACTTGGCAGAAATGTTAGCAACAATGAGACGATGTGTCTCTTGCATGACCCATGTTGGTACCTCAAAGGTCAAGGTCATACTAAGAGGTCAAATGTCAAAAAGGGGCCTTTTTAGTATTCAGTCAATAACTTTCTTATTTCTGGATAGTTTGTGAAATTACTTGGCAGAAATGTAAACCATCATGAGACAATGTGTTGCGCGCTATACCCAGGTCGGTACCTCCAAGGTCAAGGTCATACTAAGAGGTCAAAGGTAAAACAACAGTCTTTTTTGTGTCCAGTCAATAAGTTTTTTATTTCTGGATGGACTTTTTAAAGTAACCTTGCAGAAATGTTCACCTTCATTAGACGATGAGTCATGTGCAAGACCAAGGTCCATACCTCAAATATTAGGGTCATACCTAGTGGTCACTGGTCAAAAAAGGGGCGTTTTTTGTGTACAGTCAATTACTTTCTTATTCTTTGGTGGATTATGAAACAACTCGGCAGAAATGTTAACCATCACGAGACGATGTGTTGTACTTCAAAGGTCAAAGCCATTCTTAGAGGTCAAATGTAAAAAAGGGCTTTTTTGTGTACAGCCAATAACTTTCTTATATCTCTAAGAACTTTTAAAAGTTACTTTGCAGAAATGTTCATCTTCATTAGATGATGTGTTGCACACAAGACCCAGGTCAATACCTCCAATGTCAAGGTCATACTTAGTGGTCAAAAAGGAGGAAGAAATCTGTGTTTTTGTAGAAAAACAAATTCTAATCCAGGATCCAGTTGTCCAAAGCATTTTTAGCTGAACGAACTCGTTAGTGATCAAAATGTTTTACTGTTCTACAATATCTGACACTTGTATTTTTGCTGAACAATGTGAGTAGCTTTTGCATCACTGTTTAGTTCTTGTATAAACAATATATTATACAGTAGCATTTAGCTGAACAAATGTTAGCAGCTTTTGGATTTGCAAAATCTGCTCACATTTTTCTGCCAAAAGTTTAACATACTTGCGATATTAAATGGTGAAATTTTGAACGTTACGTTAACTAACGACATTGTTAGTTTTAAACAACTGGCCAACGATTAGGAAATCTGACACCCAATTTTCAAACTTGTCTAATTACCAGGACTGATTGATATGTTGTGAGTCTCGTATTAAAGGAGCTATGAAGGGGATGTTCTTTTTAACCCCTACTATTTTCTATCTATATACGACCGTGTATCCAAGGACTGGTCTCATTTGGTCAGTTTATATTGACGAGGTAGCACTTTTAAGTAAACAAGACAGTCAGCTTTTGCAAAATGGAGAAAATAGGTGAAAGAGCAGTGATCCAACATTTGCATAAAAAAGGTTTTACGAGGGTAGGCTGAAAAGTTCTGAGCCAGTCCAAGATCCAATGGTTTGTCCATGCTGAAAGTGCCTTATTTTCAACATAGTCTCCCTTCCTGTCCACACACTTCTCCAGCGATGCTGGAGTCCTTGGATCCCAGTGGTATAGAAGGTCTCATCTTGGTCCCTGAAAAACTCCTCCACAGCAGCTATTACCTCCTCGTCTGACCGATAATGCTGCCCAGCCAAGTGCTTTTTCATGTTTGGAAACAGGAAATTATCTGATTGACCTAGATCAGGTGAATACGGAGGGTGATCGACAAGTTTGAAGCCACAGTCATGCACAGCAGCCATTGCGACAACCGATTTCTGAGCAGGCGCATTGTCCTGATGGAACAAGAACCCTTTTGTCAATTTTCCGGGTCGTTTAGCCTTAATTGCTTTTCGCAATTGTTTTAGCAGATCTGCATAATACTCCCCATTAATTGTTCTGCCCTTTTGAAGGTAATCTATGAATATTATACCCTTGGCATCCCAGAACACTGATGTCATCACCTTCCCTGCAGAGGAGACGACCTTTGCCTTCTTTGGAGGGGGTGAGCCACGGTGCTTCCATTGCATGGATTGTCTTTTGGTCTCTGGCTCAAAGTGATGAACCCAACACTCATCCTGAATGATAAAACGGTCAAGAAAACCATCTTGGTCTGCTTCAAAAATAGTCAAGTTGGCTTGTGACAGGTTCAGTCTGGTCAGGCGTCATCTGGCGGAAACCTTCGGCATTCCTAATTCACTGTGTAGAATGTTCTCTACTCGTTCACGGGAGATGCCAACAGTGTTTGCTAACTGATTCACAGTTAAACGCCTGTCATCCATCACGGCCCTGTGCACTTGGCTGATGGTTTCCTCAGTTGTTGCCGTTGTGGGTCGTCCACACCGGTCATCATCTTCAAGGCTGTCCTTGCCCATCTTAAAATTTGCTGCCCACCTTTTCACGGTTGCATACGAAGGAGCTTCATCCCCTAATGTAGCAACCACATCGGCATGAATGTCCTTAGGAGCTAACCCCTTTTTATGGAGGTACTTGATGACATCACGATGCCAGATTTTGTCCATTTTCTCAAAAACTGCTAGTATCAATTTTCAAAGTCTAGAATTTCTACGTTATTGCAGGAAAACTTGAACTCATTTGAGTCAAATCAAGTAATAAAGGTTTGGATTTAATGAATACAAAATTTCATGGCTGTTCGATGCCTGCTTCTTGGTCAGGCTCAGAACTTTTCAGCCTACCCTCGTGTATAGAACATATTTAACGTCACTATAGCTGGTGTCTGGGAATGTGTAGCGGCCGTAAAATGTCTCCCTGCCCTACATCATAGTCAAGTTTATATTTTCTTGTCCTTTGGGATCATTGATTCTATTGTGGAATTTTGAAAATATTTGAGGATCGGGTCACTGTTGTGGCCTAATTGGCCGAAAGTAGCTAGTCTGGCCAAGAAAATATGCGCACTCCATATTTTTCAGTTCTGTGGTGTATTCCTTGCTTCGAAAGGATAACCCTTTTATAGAACATATTTAACCTAAGGATATCCGTAATGATATGGTAGCAACACAACGGAAATATGCCCATTCATGTGCTACAGTGAAAAGTTGGGTGGCGGAATTTAAGCGCGACAGACAGAGCCTTGAGGATGACCCCCGTCCTGGAAGGCCTGTCAATGTTGCAACCCAAGAAGTGGTCCATAAAGTATGACTAACAAACGAGTCACAAAAAGATATATAGCCAGTAGAGTTGGCATTTCACAGGAAAGAGTACATTCCTTTCTGACAGAGGATCTTGCAATGAGAAAACGTTCGGCCCGATGGGTACCAAGACTTCTGACAGATGAGGCGAACATTGTCGCGTGCTAATGTTAACCTTTTTGTGGAAGATCCTGCCCTTTGTCACTATGGATGAAACATGGGTCCATCAGTTTACCCCAGAGGCCAAACAACAATCGGAACAATGGAAGCACCCTGGTCCACCCCCGGCAAAGAAGGCAAAGACTGTTCCATCAACTGGGAAGGCTATGGCCTCGGTTTTCTTGGATGCAGATGGTATTATGCTGATAGATTATTTCAAAAGGGACAAACGATCAATGGCACATACAGTGCTTCAATGCTTCACGTCTGACGTACTTACGGGAAAATAGTAGACTTAACCGCCGCGGAAAGCTCACAGAAGGTGTGTTGTTCCATGAAGACAATGCTCCTGTTCACAAGTCTGTCATTGCTATGGCTGTCATTCATGCTTGTGGCTTTAAATTGATTGAGCATCCGTCGTATTCACCTGATCTCGCTCCAAAATACTTTCATCTATTTCCCAACCTTAAAATGGCTATTTCAGGCACCCACTTTCAGTCCGATGACACCATATATGCAGTGGATGACTTTTTGAACAGCCAAGAAAAGGAGTTCTCTAAGAAGGTGGCACTGAGACCCTTAAACACCGCTGGCAAAAGTGTATAGATGTTGAAGGGGATTATGTTGTCCGACAAAATTTAAATTCTTCCTAATGAGGCTCACAACATATCAATCAGCCATCGTACCAAGGGTTATCTTGCCATACCTATTTTGAAAGAAAACGTTGATATGTGCATTATAAGGCACAACAGAGAAATCATAATAAAACGTCCAACAGATGTCGACTTAAAATTAAGAGAAATATTTTTCGCTCAAGTGAATGGGGTCGGGTGGTGGTGGGGGCACTGATTACCTAGCACGCTACAGGCAGTAAAAATGAACCCATTGGACATCCTTCTTTACATACAGAAACATAGGGTTTACAAGGATATACACTCTTTTTCTCATACCTGACCAAAGACTTTTGTTGTTGGTACCTTTTTGTTTTGGATGGCCATATTGGCCATTTTGTGGGAAAGTAACTGTCCTTTTGGCTTTCCGCTATTGATGTTTTCATAACGGTCTAGTTATTTCATGCTTGTGTTTCTTCCTCTTTGGTGTCTCTGATGGAAGGTGTGGTAGGTTAATTCTATTGATTCCTGACCACTGCCTTCATTTCTATTTTACATAAGATATCGGGAGCAAAAATTCACATACTCATTACAATAACGCACCTGTGCGACATAGTGCATTGTCTTCAAAATAGCTACTTTTCTGACGAAAACTGGTGATATTTTTCTTACTTATGCTGCAAACATAGGTTATGGGTGCTCGTTAAAACCGGCTCATTGAGACGGTTCTAACAAGTACCCACAGCCTATGTCTTACAGCAGTAATAAGAAAAAATAATGCACATCCCCGTAAACCCGAGTTTTCTCTATATAAAGTGAGTTTTTAGGGGGTGTTCATTTCACGGACTTGTTTACGTGATGCGCTCGGTCTTGTCATACCGAGGTATAGAATCCATACTCATTAAAGAATCATATTTACGGTTGTGTTAGCTAGATGAATTTTCCATTTATGGGCTACTAGGCACACATGAATGCAGTAACAATTCAGTTAAATTGTTTTTAGTACACACATGTACCAGTTTAGAAAACAAACAGACAAAGAAACAAACAAACAAAAATACAACAACAAAACAACATGCGTTACAAACCAGAAGAACATGTTCGACCATTTGCGTCTTTTGTAAATCCATACTCGCACAGGCATATTCTGTTTCTGCCGACTGGGATACAAATGTGTTCACATTGGCCATTATCTGCTTCACACGGACCTGTTTAGTAAGTAAAAGGAAGGTTAACTTTACAGAACAATTCCTATATGATGACCACTTTTGGGACTGTTCAAAAGTGGTTTAAAATACCACATTAAATAGGATCTCTTACAAAGGACACTATGTGCAGAAAACGCACAAAAAACTGAACCTTTTAATGTTTGTTTTTAAGTTAAGAATTAGTCTTAATTGTAGGTGTTTTAACAGCGGAATTTTACTGTTCCTGTGTTAACAATTTCCGTCGAACTGTAATGACTCGAACAACTTTGGGGCAATTGCAGGATAGTTCGAGCCACTGAGAAAAGCCGTAATGGAAATAATTTAATAGGTGTATAAAAAGATATGTCTCACCAAGATAATTCTAATGAGAACACGAGACATACAATGTCAAGATAAAAGTACAAAACCTCCTTTAATAATCCCTGGGCTTTGAGAAATATTTCCCAGGGACTCACAAATGGTTTCAAATCAGCCATGGTAAAGAAGCGTTCGAGCCAATGAAGTTTTACTGTTTTATGGTGTGTGTGTGTGTGTGTGTGTATGTGTATGTGTGTGTTGTTAACCGTTTATTCAAATGGCAAGGGCATTAAATATGACGCAACTAAATAACTTAAACTAGGTATTCAAGAATTTCATAAGAAGTTTGTTTTGGCCCCTGCAGACAAGGCCGCGAACAACGTCGTCGTTGTGTTACGGCTCCACTATGTTAACACGCTTAAGCAGGAGCTTGGTGGTTCTAAGGCCTATGAACTTCAGCCTTTAGCTGAAGAGAGAGCTATAGTAGATAAACATGTTTGTCATTCAGCCACCAAGTTTGCTGTGTATGTTAACGAAGGCCAAGACAAGCTTCCTACGCTATACTGGTTACCAAAACTTCATAAAAGACCTTACAAAGCACGGTTTATTGCAAATTCTAGCTCTTGCACTACCACTGAACTTTCTAAATTATTAACTTCCTGTCTCACTGCTATTAAAACGCTTGTGATTAAATATTGTGATAAAGTCTTTGAAAGATCAGGAAGAAATCTGTTTTGGTCTATAAAAATTCGAATGAGGTTTTAAATAAATTGAAATCCAGACATTTTCGTGCTTCAAGTCTGTCTACTTACGATTTTTCCACTCTTTACACTACACTTCCTCATAATCTTATAAAAGAAAAGCTTAATGATTTAATTGAATGGGCTTTTCACAGAGAAGATTCTCTCTATCTTGCATGTAATGTCAGAAATGCATTTTTCACTTCTAAAGAGCATAAGAATTATACACTTTGGTCATGTCAGAAAGTGTGTGATGCCCTCACCTTTCTACTTGACAATATTTATATTAGATTCGGTACTAAGTTATTTAGACAAATTGTGGGTATTCCGATGGGTACGAATTGCGCACCTCTTGTGGCTGATCTGTTCTTGTATTGTTATGAAAGAGACCTCATGTTGTCGCTTTCCATTGATAACCAATCTGAAATTATTGAAGCTTTTAGCTCCACTTCTAGATATTTAGATGATTTATTAAATATTGATAATACCTATTTCGATGGTTTGATCAGTCAGATTTACCCCGCAGAGCTTCAGTTAAATAAAGCAAATTCTTTTGATACCGAGGCCCCGTTTTTGGATTTACATCTATCTATTGTAGATGGAATTGTTTCGTGCAAAATTTATGATAAACGCGATGACTTTGATTTTGAGATTGTAAATTTTCCTTTTTTCGATGGTGATGTTCCTCGTGCGCCATCCTATGGCGTTTATATTTCGGAATTAATTCGATTTGCTAGAGTGTATAGTCATGTAACTGACTTCAACACTCGTAATAAATTATTAACGGCTAAACTCCTTAATCAGGGTTATCGGTACCATAAAATACGCAAAGCCTTTTCAAAATTTTATAGACGCCATTCTGATTTAACTTCAAAATTCAATATTGGACTTAAATCTCTTCTGCAACAAGGTCTATCGGAACCCGAATTTTATGGTGACTTAGTATATAAATTCAGAAAAATATATAACCGCAATGACTTCAGCACCCATTTTCGTAAAATCATTCTTCGATATAAAAAGATTGGGTACAACATGGCTGTTATACGACAGACTGCATGCATGGTAGTTAACCCAATCACGGTTGGCAACTTTGCTTCCCTCTTTAATTGCACACCGGTGGGTCAGGCCTCAGATTCTATGACGGCTCCAACGTAAAGGCTTATTGAGAATTAGAGAGATCTTATTCAAGGTAATATTGGTTGGTGCCTGATGCTCTGTCTCTGGTCGGGCCCATCGGAGTCTAACTGTTGGTTTTCTTTTGCTCCAGCATTTCAGTGGTTTCTTGCTGTCGAGTCCTCACCGTTGTCTCACCTCTGTGGTTCTTTAATTTTTTTTGTGTTCACGGAGATGTTGCACTGATGAGTTAGGAGGCCTGAACAAATTATTTGTCTAAATCGCGACGGAAGTAAGGGCGAGGATTGTGGCCACGTAAAATCGATTTAAGCCCCCCAGTGGAAATCATTCCACTGACCGTTCCAAGGCGGTTCTTCTGTGGCGATTTATTTATGGTGTTGTTTGTTACTTACTGTGTGTATCACTTGTGTCTTTTTATTTTGGATGGCCATATGGCCATTTTGTGGGAAAGTAACTGTCCTTATGGCCTTCCTTTGTTTGGGTTTCCATTATGGTCTGGTCGCTTAATGTTTGTGTTTCTTTCCCTTTGGTGTCTTTGATGGGTGGAGTAAGTTACTTGTATCGATTCCTGATCTTTGTTTTACTTCTACTTTGTACACGTTACAGTTTTCAGTTCTGTTCTGTAGTCCTTGCTTCCAAAGGATTGCCATTTTTGGAACATATTTAATTCCACCACAGCTGGTTTTAATAAATGTGTTGTGTGGTGGCCGTAAAAAAGTCTCCTTGCCCCATATCATAGTGTTGGTTATATTGTCTAGTCCTCTGAAATCATTGATTCCACTGTAGTATTTTGAAAATATCTGAGGGTCACTGATGAGGCCTTATTGGCCGAAACTAGGTAGTCTGGTCCAGAAATAACTTGTACCATTACGAAAACACGCCTATACAAATGCATTGTAAACTTAACCACCGAAAAAACGGAACTTTTACGGTGAAAAAGTGTGATATTTTTCTTATTTCTGCTTAAAATATAGAATGTGCCGCCTCGTCGAGGTGGTTCAATTTATACTTTAGAACAGAAATAATAAAAATAAAGTTAACCTCTGTAAACCCCAGTTTTACTATATAAAAGTTGGGTTCAAGGGGTCAAAATTATATAGGCCTGTTTTCGTTATGAATTTACAGGTTTCAGTTCTATTTTGTAGTCCTTGCTTCCAAAGGATTACCCTTTTTTTCAGAACACATTTAACAGCTGGTGTTAAGGAAATGTGAATTGGCCATAAAATGTCTCTCTGTCCTTCATCATAGTGTGTGCTCTACATTTTCTAGTCTTTTGGGATCAGTTATTGCCTTGCAGAATTTGAAAATATACTAGGGTCCATGATGAGGCCTATTTGGCCGAAACTAGTAGGTCTGGCCTAGAAATAGATTTTACACTCTACAGTTTTCAGTTCTGCTCTGTAGTCCTTGCTTCCAAAGGATTACCCTTTTAGGAATATATTTAACTTCACCCCGGCTGGTGTTAAGGAAAGGTGTGGTGGCCATAAAACGTATCCCGGCCCTTCATCATAGTGTTGGTTATATGGTCTAGTTCTTTGGGATCATTGGTTCCACTGTATCTGAAGGTCAATGGTGAAGTCTGATTGGCCGAAACTATCCTGTCGAGAAATAAACTGTGCTCTAAGGTTTTCAGTTCTGTTCTGTTGTTCTTGCTTCCAAAGGGTTACCCTTTTTAGAACACATTTAACTTCACCACAGCTAGTGTTAAGGGAATGTGTGGCGGCCTGTCCATCCTAGTTTGGGTTATATTCATTTAGTCCTTTGGGATCATTGATTGTACTGCTGAATTTTGAAAGTATCTAAGGGTGCCTGATGAGGCCTAAATGAGCTAGTCTGGCGCAGAACTATTTGAAGTTCTTGCATCATCCAAAGGGTTACACTTTTTCGAATATATTTAATTCGGGACAGATGTATCAAGAAAAATATCACAAATCATTTTCAGGCGGGAGGGGGTGGTGGTGGTTGTGGGGGGGGGGGGGGGGGGGGGGGGGCAAACATGGAGTAGAGAAGGCCTCGTGCAGGTTACATATCAACATTCTATGTTTTCAGACATAGGATATAGCTGTCCGTTAAAACACAAAACTTCAATTGCTCGGACATAACCCACAATTTATATTAAAGAGGAGAAATAATAGAAACAAGATTTCTATTCATAAAACGTTTGCAAATTCCAAAAGATGTTCAGCTGTATTACTGAATAAGAAAAATTTAACAAATTTTATGGGCATAACATAGGGCGGAGGAGGCCTTGTGTACATCAATTGCCCACATTCTATATTTTCAGACATAGGATGTAGGTGCTCATTGAAAGACTTCTAATTAGTACGCAGCACATTCTTTAGTTATATACATACAAAATAGGAAAGTAATACGTACCCTACAATAGACTTCTAGAATGCCATCACGTAAACACGTCTATATAATTTTGACCCACTCGAACCCCACTTTTATATATTAAAACTGGGGTTTGTAGGGGTAAACCTTATTTTTCTTATTTCTACTCTAAGATATAGATTGTGGGTACTCGTTAGAACCGCCACATCGAGGCGGTTCTAACAAGTACCTACAATCTATATTTTGAGCTGAAATAAGAAAAATATCGCAATTTTTCATCTCAAGTTTGTCATTTTTTCGGCGATAAAGGTTACAATGTTTTGGTATAGGCGTGTTTTCGTAATGCTGATCATATCAAAAGTAAAGCTCTTGTCAAATAAATATACTACGCATTTCAATACCCATCTCGTGAACAAGTCCGTGAAATGGAGACCCCCCCTAAACACCACTTTATATAGAGAAAACTGGGGTTTACGGGGGTATTCATTATTTTTCTTATTTCTGCTCCAAGACATAGGTTGTGGGTACTCGTTAGAACCGCCTCAATGAGGCGGTTCTAATGAGAACCCACACCCTATGTTTTGAGCATTTATAAGAAAAATATGAAGAATTTTCTTCAGAAATGTAGCCATTTTCGAGATGTGAAAAATGCACTATGTCGTACGGGCGAGTTATCGTAATGCAATAGTCTCTCAGTGAAATGTAGCTGATCAACACTGTACATTCTTACGTAATTTCAGAGGTCCGTACACTAGAAAGATACATCAGACTCTCACAAATTTGTCACAATTGCAGTTCTGATAACTGGCATGTGATGACAGTATCTCTTATTGGATATGAGCTAATGGCTATTGCAATGTATCTGATTAGATACCTGCACACTCGGTTGGATTATTATTGGCTTAATACATTTCTAGTCAGTTTGTGACATCATTATTTGAAGTTTAGTGATCAGTTTACCGGCCCTGATAGCTCAGTGGTATTGCGTCTGCTTCGGGAATGGGAGGTCGCGGGTTCGATCGGCGGCCGCGCCATACCAAAGGCATGAAAAAATAGTACTATGAGCTCCCTTGGCTGACGCTCGCATTATCAGGGGTGGTCCTAGGAAGATAAATGAAGGCAGGTTAGTATTTGTTAAAGGATACTTTGTTTGTCGCAATAAAAGCTCTACAGAGCTTATGTTATTTGTTTCGGGTATGCGACGTTAAAAAAAAGCTTCTTTATCTTTTATCTTAAACAAGAGGGCCATGATGGCCCTGGATCGCTCACCTGATCAATAGAGTAACAAGTGGGCCCCAGGGAGGACGATTATTGACCCCAATGTTATAATGTGCATAATGTTGAGGGAGGTCTAAAAAGGTGACGCTTCATACCAAATATCAGCAAAGGCTATAATTGTCCACTAGATGAAGCTCCATACCAAATATCAAAGATATGGGCCTTGCAGTTTCAGAGAATAAGATTTTTAAAGATTTTCCTATATGTCTATGTAAAACCAAAGGGTCTTGGGGTGGGGGCAATTTTGGCCCCAGGGCTTTAATTTGAACAATCTTGATAGAGGTCCACTAGATGAAATTTCACACCAAATATCAAAAACCTAGGCCTTGTGGTTTCACAGAAGAAGATTTTTAAAGATTTTCCCTATATAAGTCTATGTAAAACCAAAGGGCCCCGAGGCAGGGGCATTTTTGGCCCCGAGGCAGGGGCATTTTTGGCCCCAGGGCTATAATTTAAACAATCTTGATAGATGTCCACTAAATGAAATTTCACACCAAATATCAAAGACCTAGGCCTTGGGGTTTCACAGAAGAAGATTTTTAAAGATTTTCCCTATATAAGCCTATGTAAAACCAAAGGGCCCCCGAGGCAGGGACATTTTTGGCCCCAGGGCTATAATTTGAACAATCTTGGTAGAGGTCCACTAGCTGAAGCTTCATACCAAATATCAAAGACCGAGGACTTGTGGTTTCAGAGAAGAAGATTTTTCAAGATTTTCCCTATATAAGTCTATGTAACACCAAAGGGTCCCGGAGCGGGGGCATTTTTGGCCCCAGGGCTATAATTTGAACAATCTTGGTAGAGGTCCACAAGATGAAGCTTCATACCAAATATCAAAGACCTTGGCCTTGCAGTTTCAGAGAAGAAGATTTTTAAAGATTTTCCCTACATGTAAAACCAATGGGCCCCGGGGCGGGGGCATTTTTGGCCCCAGCACTTTAATTTGAACAATCTTGGTAGGGTCCACTAGATGCAGCTTTATACCAAATAGCAAAGACCTGGGCCTGGCAGTTTCAGAGAAGAAGATTTTTAAAGATTTTCCCTATTAAAGCCCATGTAAAACCAAAGGGCATTTTTGGCCCCAGCACTATAATTTGAACAATCTTGGTAGGGGTCCACTAGATGAAGCTTCATATCAAATATCAAAGAGCTGGGCCTTGCGGTTTCATAGAAGAAGATTTTTACAGATTTTCCATATATAAGCCCATGTTAAACCGAAGGGCCCGGGGGTGGGGGCATTTTTTGGCCCAAGCACTATAATTTGAACAATCTTGGTAGGGGTCCACTGGATGAAGCTTCATACCAAAAATCAAAGACCTGGGCCTTGTGGTTTCAGGGAAGAAGATTTTTGAAGATTTTCCCTATATAAGCCCATGTAAAACCAAAGGGCCCCGGGGCAGGGGCTTTTTTGGCCCCAGCACTATAAATTGAAAAATCTTGGTAGGGGTCCACTAGATGAAGCTTCATACCAAATATCAAAGACCTGGGCCTTGTGGTTTCAGAGAAGAAGATTTTTTACGTTTTCGGTGAAAAAATCTATTTTTGGCTCCTTTGACCTAGATATGCAACGAACCGGAACCATTTGAACAACTTTGAAAGGGGACCACCTAAGGATCATTCCTGTGTAGTTTGGTCAAAATCCGATCAGTGGTTTAGGAGGAGATGTAGTTTGAAGAAATTGTTTACGCACGGATGACAGACAAAAAGTGATCCTAATATAAAACACAAGAGGACCATGATGGCCCTGGATCGCTCACCTGATCCATAGTGTAACAAGTGGGCCATTATTGGCCCCAGGGCTTTAATGTGCATAATTTTGAGGGAGGTCTTAAAGGTGAAGCTTCATACCAAACATCAACAAAGGCTATAATTAGAACAAACTTGGCAAAGGTCCACTAGATGAAGCTACACATCAAATTTCAAAGACCTGGGCCTTGCAGTTTCAGAGAAGAAGATTTTTTTTTAAGATATTCCTACATAAGCCTATGCAAAACCAAATGGCCCCGGGGCTATATAAATTTATGTAAAACCAAAGGGCCCCGGGATGGGGGCATTAATTTTGTGGCCCAAAGGCTAAAACTTGAACAATCTTGGTAAAGGTCCACTAGATAAAGCTCCATACTAAATATCAAAGGCCTTGGCCTTGCAGTTTCAGAGAAGATTTTTAAAGATTTCCCTATACAAGTCTATGTACAACCAAAGGGCCCCGGAGTGGGGACATTTTTGGTATCAGGGCTATAATTTGAATAATTTTGATAGAGGTCCACTAGATGCAGCTTCATACCAAATATCAAAGACCCAGGCCTTGTGGTTTCAGAGAAGAAGATTTTTAAAGATTTTCCCTATATTAGTCTATGTAAAACCATAGGGCCCCAGAGCGGGAGCATTTTTGGCCCAGGGCTATAATCTGAACACTCTTGGTAGAGGTCTATTAGATGCAGCTTCATACCAAATTTCAAAGTCCTGGGCCTTGTGGTTTCAGAAAAGAAGATTTTTAAAGATCATCCCTATATAAGCCTATGTAAAACCAAAGGGCCCCGGGGCAGGGCCACTTTTGGCCCCAGCACTATAATTTGAATCATCTTGGTAGGGGTCCTTTAGAAGAAGCTTCATACCAAATCTAAAAGACATAGGCCTTCTGGTTTCAAAGAAGAAGATTTTTAAAGATTTTCCCTATATAAGTCTATGTAAAACCAAAGGGCCCCGGAGCGGGGGCATTTTTGGCCAAAGGGCTATAATTTGAACAATCTTGATAGGGGTTCACTAGATGAAGCTTCGTACCAAATATCAAAGTCCTGGGCCTTGCGGTTTCTGAGAAGAAGATTTTTAAAGTTTTTCCCTATAAAAGCCTATGTAAAACCAAAGGGCCCCAGGGCGGGGGCATTTTTTGCCCCAGCACTATAATTTGAACAATCTTGGTAGCGGTCCACTAGATGAAGCTTCATACCAAATATCAAAGACCTGGGCCTTGCAGTTTCAGAGAAGAAGATATTTTAAAGATTTTCCCTATATAAGCCTATGTAAAACCAAAGGGCCCGGGGCGGGGACATTTTTGGCCTCAGCACTATAATTTGAATAATCTTGTTAGGGGTCTTTTAGATGAAGCTACATGCCAAATATAAAAGACCTAGGCCGTGTGGTTTCAGAGAAGGAGATTTTTAAAGATTTTGCCTTTATAAGTCTATGTAAAACCAAAGGGCCCCGGGGTGGGGGCATTTTTGGCCCAAGGGCGATAATTTGAACAATCTTGGTAGAGGTCCATTAGATGAAGCTTCATTCTAAATATCAAAGTCCTAGGCCCTGTGGTATCAGAGAGAAGATTTTTAAAGATTTTCCCTATATAAGGCCATGTAAAACCAAAGGGCCCCGGGAAGGGGGGGGGGGCATTTTTTGCCCCAGCACTATAATTTGAACAATCTGGGTAGGGGTCCACTAGATGAAGCTTCATACCAAATATCAAATTCCTTGGCTTTGTGGTTTCAGAGAAGAAGATTTTTAAAGATTTTCCCTATATAAGCCTATGTAAAACCAAAGGGCCATGGGGCGGGGGCATTTTTGGCCCCAGCACAATAATTTGAACAATCTTGTAAGGGGTCCACTAGATGAAGCTTCATACCAAATATCAAAGACCTGGGCCTTGTGGTTTCAGAGAAGAAGATTTTTAAAGATTTTCCCCATAGCCTCGTGGCGGGGGCATTTTTTGTCCCAGCACTATAATTTGAACAATCTTGGTAGGGATCCACTAGATGAAGCTTCATACCAAATATCAAAGACCTGGGCCTTGTGGTTTCAGAGAAGAAGATTTTTAAAGATTTTCCCTATATAAGTCTATGTAAAACCAAAGGGCACCGGGGTGGGGGCATTTTTTGCCCAAGGGCTATAATTTGAACAATCTTGGTAGAGGTCCATTAGATGAAGCTTCATTCTAAATATCAAAGTCCTGGGCCTTGCGGTTTCAGAGAAGAAGATTTTTAAAGATTTTCACTATATAAGGCCATGTAAAACCAAAGGGCCCCGGGACGGGAGCATTTTTTGCCCCAGCACTATAATTTGAACAATCTTGGTACGGTCCACTAGATGAAGCTTTGTACCAAATATCAAATTCCTGGGCCTTGTGGTTTCAGGGAAGAAGTTTTTTTAAAGATTTTCCCTATATAAGCCTATGTAAAACCAAAGGGCCCCGGGGCGGAGGCATTTTTGGCCCCAGCACTATAATTTGAACAATCTTGGTAGGGGTCCACTAGATGAAGCTTCATACCAAATATCAAAGACCTGGGCCTTGTGGTTTCAGAGAAGAAGATTTTTAAAGATTTTCCCCATAAAATCCAATGTAAAAACCAAAGGGCCCCGTGGCGGGGGCATTTTTTGTCCCAGCACTATAATTTGAACAATCTTGGTAGGGGTCCACTAGATGAAGCTTCATACCAAATATCAAAGACCTGGGCCTTGTTGTTTCAGAGAAGAAGATTTTTTAAAGATTTTCCCCATAAAAGCCAATGTAAAGACCAAAGGGCCCCGTGGCGGGGGCATTTTTTGTCCAAGCACTATAATTTGAACAATCTTGGTAGGGGTCCACTAGATGAAGCTTCATACCAAATATCAAATTCCTGGGCCTTGTGGTTTCAGAGATGAAGATTTTTAAAGATTTTCCCTATATAAGCCTATGTAAAATCAAAGGGCCCCGGGGCGGGTGCATTTTTGGCCCCAGCACTATAATTTGAACAATCTTGGTAGGGGTCCTCTAGATGAAGCTTCATACAAAATATCAAGGACTTGGGCCTTGTGGTTTCAGAGAAGAAGATTTTTTAAGTTTTTGGTGAAAAAAATCTATTTTTGGCTCCTGTGACCTAGATGTGCAACGGACCGGAACCATTTGAACAACTTTGAAAGGGGACCACCTAAGGATCATTCCTGTGAAGTTTGGTCAAAATCCAATCAGTGGTTTAGGAGGAGATGTCGTTTAAAGAAATTGTTTACGCACGGACGCACGCACGCACGGACGCACGACGGACAAAAAGTGATCCCAAAAGCTCACCTCGTCACTACGTGACGGTGAGCTAAAAAGACGTAGAAACACTATTGTAATTGATTGGCGTTAGACAATTATGGAGTATCACGTCCATGAATAATGAAATCTGTAGTATATAGGTAATTTACTTGACTTCAAGATATGGAATTGTTTACTGTAAATACTTATTGGTAAAGACAAATAAATAATTATACAGAAACGGGCTTTCATTGAAGCAGTTGCCATTTAATTTTTGCTAATGGTTTGGAGAGAATCAAGTTTGATATTTCGTATTACTTTTTTATTTTGTAGACCATTCACATGAAACGCCAATCCTGGTTTGTCTTGAAAAAGTACGTTTTTATTCAGGTGTTATTCTTAATATTTTAAAACAATGTTATTTCAACTGCAAGAAACTCATATCTTAGGTTTAATGACGTACATAGTTGCAAGCCAAATCTAAGGTGCAGACAAAGGTGCTAGATGAGTTCCTCTTTTCTGACGACATGGCAAATGGTGCTACAAAGGAAGAGAAGATGTAAAAGGCGTAGATCTGGGTTTCTGACTCCAGTGATAGCTATGACCTCATAATCTGCATCAAAAAGACTGAAGTGGTTTATCAACCATCACCTGGTAAACCTTACAAGGGAGCCCATCATTACAGTGAAAGGCCGAAGATGGCAAGTCGTAGACAATTTCACCTGCTTTGGAATTACATTGTCAATAGTCGTGCACATTGATGATGAAGTCAATGAAGTCAATGCCAGGATTGCCAAAGCTACGTGGTAGTGTTTGTGTTCGAAGTGGAATATGGTTTGACACAAAGCTAAAGTTTACAGAGCCATGGTGCTGCCGACACAATTGTATGCATGCGAAACTTGGACAGTTTACCAACGGCACGCCAAAAGACTGAACCAATTCCATACAAGCTGTTTTAGAAAAGTTTTAAAAAATAAGTGGCAAGACAGAGTTCCAGACACAGAAGTCATAAAAAGGACAGAGATGCAGAGTGTACATACTCTTCTAAAACGGGCACAGTTGAGATGGACAGGCCATGTTACCAGGATGACGCTTGCCAAAGAAAATACTCTGTGGAGAACTAGCAGTGGACAAACGTTCCTGTGGTGGTCAAAAGAGGAGATACAAGGACACCCTCAAAGCCTTAAGTCACATCAACACACCAACAGTCTAGGGGAATAAATGCACAAGACCGAGCAAAGTGGCGATGCCTCATCAGGACAGATGAATATGAACCAAAAATAATCAGCGAAGCCGAGCAGAAACACGCACAATGCAAAACAAGAGCTAGGGCATCACCAACAGAGGTGTCTTTCTCTGACCTCTGTTGTTCTATCTGCAACACGCAGTTTAAAGCTAGAATCGGTCTTATCAGTCATCTAAGAGAGAACATATAAACTGCTGCATTTCTTGCATGTGGTTAAGACTGTTCATTGTCAGAAATGACTGACGAGCTATTATTATTATTATTAATCAAATATTGTATGCAGTAAAAATGCTATTAAAGGCCACCTTAAATAAGACTAATTCTGATTTAAAATAAAAACTTATTTAGTAGGTTGTTATTATTTCTTGTGTTGACTGCATACAATGTCCTCAATGTATTGTTTGTATGTTTCCCATTCCTGTTTTACTGTTGAGGACAATATAGAACATAATTTCTGCGCTTAATACGTCATCCCCAGTAAATAATAATAATGATAATAAAAATGATTCAGGCTAGTTGATATATTTTGTCTGCTTCATTGTTACTCTAGGTTTAAGAGCTATCGTTTTTGCTATTTCCATTACCTTTCTGACTGGGCTGTAATGTCTCATCTAACACAGCCATTGCGACTGCCACACCTACATCAGCAAAACTGTCAGAGTAAATACTTTGTTGTGGGTTTCTTGCGTCTGCAGTATGTATCGTGCTCGCTCCAGGAACATCCTGTGTCCACACCAGATAGTCCTGCACAAAAAGTCAAAATGTTTTCCAGTTGTGTGGCGTATTCCTTGCTTCCTAAGGATAGCCCTTTCTAGAAAATATTTGACGTCACTATAGCTGGTGTCTTGGAATTTGTGGCGGTCGTCAAAAGTCTCCCTGCCCTTCATCATAGTGTAGTTTATATTATCTTGTCCTTTGGAATCATTGATTCCATTGTGGAATTTTAAAATATTTGAAGGTCACTGATGAGGCCTAATTGGCCGAAACTAGCTAGTCTGCCCCAGAAAAAATGTACACTCCATATTTTCCAGTTGCGTGGTATTCCTTGCTTTCAAAGGATAACCCTATCTAGAACATATTTGTTAGCTTAAAGAGCTTAGTGGTCAAACTGTTACTGTTCTTGTACAATATCTAACACTCTAATATTATTGTTGCAAATCTGTGAGTAGCTTTTTCATTTGCAAAAGCTACTCTTTCATTTGGGCATCAGGAAAACACGCCTATATAATTTTGACCCCCTGGAAATCAACCTTTATATAGTAAATCTGGGGTTTACAGGGGTAAGCCTTATTTTTCTTATTTCTACTCTAAAATATAGATTGTGGGTACTCGTTAGAACCGCCTCGATGAAATCAATAAAAGCGTTAGGACGTCGTGCATGTAATGTTATCGAGCGTATCTTACTTTGATAGTAAATCCTCTAGTGGATTACCGAAATTAACGCGACGTGATATGATAATATATGAATCTGATATGGGGTTCTATTGCAGATTGGCATTTCCAACCCGAAGGACGACCATGTTGAGCAGAACCGAAGCCATGCCGAGGTTCCACTCAGCACGGTCATCCCGAGGGTTGGAAACGCCGATCCACAACAGAACCCCATATTAGATTCGTTTCCTTGCTCAACACAACCTTAATTTTTTATCTTACTTTATTAAAAGTTTTATTATTCGCGCACTATACTGTAGTTTGTCTTGGTAAGAACACCAGGGTATGAACAGAATTTCTTTCCCAGGCTAAATCCACGGATTTCCTTATCTCGTTTGCAAGGAAAGGAATTTCTTTATGAAATGACTGCATTTGATCCTCTACATGTATTTATAACCTCGTTAATGGTACCTGGTATAGAAGAAACAAATTCGGAGAAACCGATTGGACTGGGAGAATAACCAATCCTGTCCCATTGATATAGACTCGTTTAATGTAACCACTGTCTACCCAGTATAACCTGAAAGACATGCATAAATAGCTTATGAAGCTTATGCACCCTGTCAAAGAACATATTGAACATGTCGGGAGGGGTTTGACATTATGTGATTTTTTGGCCGTCGGTCGAATAAAGAAACCTTACTACTATTTTTGGCTGCAATATATGTCTGGTTAAACATAATCTATTTGGATACGCTTCTAAATATTTCTATGACTGATTGTTGTTATGCATTTAGTCTTATATCTTGAACGAATCAAGTGAGTGAAAGTCGGCGGATGGCAAGATATCTCTCTCGTGCGCGCGTGCGCGGCAGTCTTAAGTATAAGTGTGCATCTTAGAGTTTCTCAACGTATTTCTAAGAATTATTTACAGGGCTTAAATTGCTAATTTTAAAGGCATCCAAGGAGATTTCATTTCTTTAATGCTCTGCATGCTGTGCTATCTCTCAGCAGACGACTTTTTAAATATATATATATTTTTAATTTTCACAGAAAACAGTTTTTGTTTGTTTGATTTGAGGTTAAACATCCCCGTCAACACTGTGAAGGTCATTTTGGAGACGTTGCTTCCATGTTTTGGGGTGTTTTACCCGACATTGAGATGAAATGACATCTCAAGCCCTGTCACCCAATGAGACTTAGATCCTCGGAAACAAAATTGACACCACATGCAACTTGTCTCCTATGGAGACAATATAGGAGACAATTTGCATTAGATGTCAAGACCTGTTTTGTCAATTACTTAACAGCAGAGAAAGCATCTTTAATAACCATATCTATTGAAAATAAAATTTGATCTGCTCATAAATATCATAATGCAAAAAGTTCTTGGAATTCTAAATTTATGAGCAGGTCACATTTCATTCTCAATAAGGTTGAGCATAAAAGAAGTCTTATCCAGACTGAATAGTCAATATGCTACAAAACGCATGCATGCACACCCGCAGAACACGCACACATGCTCCTCCCCCCCCCCCCCACACACACATCGCCTTGCTTGTCTGTTATTCTGAGTACCTGTACCTGTTTGTATGGGAATCAAATTCAAGTGACTGAGGATTAGTAGTCTGTGTACCAGAGACCACAGTCTTTGTATCGGTACCATCCAGATTGGATATTTCTATCGTGTTGTTATACGATGTCCCTGAGATCCACACCATTTTCCTGGAATTAAGACATTATTTCACAGCCCGATAACAAGTAAGTCGAATGAATATCCATGTAAAGTCCACTTAGGCAACCAAGGGTTTGCAAGGGTGTACATCTTGCTCAAAATCGTGGACTGAATACCATAATTAAATTGATCGGCCGTAGTGATCCACGTATTAATACAGATAAGCTTAAGCAAACAGTGCAGACTCATATGCGGAGGCTCCTGTGGAGCAGTCTGATAAGGGTCTACACTGTTTTCCAATACGTCTGCGCCTCTTTGGACTCCTTGCCGGATTATGAAGCAATCATGTTAAAATATTTGGAGAATTGCAACAAGTCCTCAAAGTCTTCGATTTTTTAGGATTTTTTTCGTAATATTACAGATAAAAAACCAGAAAGTACAACATTCTGTCCAGTATCCAGTACCTAAGTCGGACTGGGCATCCGACTGGTGATCAAGAGGTCTATGACGTTCGACGGTGGAGAGTGATCATGAAATTTTTTCGAGTGTCCGCTGATTCAAGAAGGATAGTAACTGCTGTTAGTTTCTGGCGAAAGAATGTGCACTGTACCGGCTAACCGCTTTAGTTATGATACGTATCACTGTCCAAAATGATGTGGAGAAGAAAACTGACCAGCTAACCATGACCTTAACAGTGTTGTCTGGGACGTCAAACCAAAACAACCAGTACGATAACAGCAACAACTATATCATCACACGGGAGTGAAAGGGAGAGTGTGACTTTTTTTTTAGTTTGATTTGAGGTTTAACCTCCCCGTCAATACTATTTAAATCATTTTAGAGAATTGCTTCCTATTTTGGGGGACTTTTACCCGACACTGAGATGAAATGACACCTCAATCCCTGCCGCCAAATGAAACCAATAGTGTTTACATGCATGGACGGTCCGGGTCCGAGTCCGACTCGCAGCACTTTGCCTGGGCAGGCTTTTAGACCTTCTAAGCGGGTTACCAGTACTCATGTATGACCGGTTTCAGCATCATACAGCCCAATCTTTTTCTCCAAGCCCTGTTTGACGTAGGCCAAATCACCGGCTACGCCAAACTCTTTGCAGTGTTGCCCTACCATTGGTACCATTGGCGTGCTGTGATAGATGATTTCTGTCTTTTTTCCTCATTTACAACGCATAGTTTACTCTGAGTATATCTGCTGTGCCGGCAACATTCTTTCGTGGAGATTTCTCATGATAGCGTTTTCACAATCATTCTCTCCATTCCGCTGATTAAAAAAGGGCAGTTGCCAGTTTTCGGCGA
Source organism: Lucinisca nassula (assembly GCA_963580285.1). Classification (NCBI taxonomy): domain Eukaryota; kingdom Metazoa; phylum Mollusca; class Bivalvia; order Lucinida; family Lucinidae; genus Lucinisca; species Lucinisca nassula. Next base: position 110,421,517 of record OY757017.1, on the reverse strand, counting down.
AAGAATAAGCACTGTACTGGTAACCGCTTACATATAAGCCTGCCCAGGAAAAGTGTGAATAGGTATATTGGCCGGCTCAAGATTATCTAAATAGTGTTGATCGGGCCTTTAAACTCCAAAACAAACAAAAAACACAGAGTTCTATTTATTAATTTTAAGTCATATATGCCAAGCGTGGTGTACAAGGGACATTGGCAAAAGGTGTACCTCCAGATCAGACTCCACAGATTGTGTCGTTTGATCAGAGTCTATGTTGTTTGAAAAATAAGAATATAGTTATGTTCCTAAAACTAAATGGGGCTTCTCATAGTTTTGTGCAAAAAAGATATTATAATCATGCGCATAAGTCAATATACCCTGAAAGAGCTGTGACAAGCGAAAAGGGGCCTTCGAACACGTGCGTGTGATTAGGCTTCATTTGTCAGTTATTATACAGTTCTCAGTCTTCCTGAAGAAATAAGAGACATCCATAAAGCACACAGCGAAGACTCTGACCAGACTGCGCGAAGCCGCCCTTTCACCTGGCGCGCCTTAAATCAAGTTGTTTGATAGCGAATAATAAACACTTACGATTCTAAAGGTAGTATTTTAAGGCCACGAGGGTGGTTCAGGCTTGTTTTCAACGGCAACCCATGATCACTGATGAAAATACGGCCTTGTGATGATCCTGTCGTCCAATAAATGGTCTTGTCTGTCCAGTCCAGCGATAAACCTGCGAAAACAGAATCAAGTTTTTTCTCGGTTTTGCCATTATGTTTTTGGTATTTTCCTACATTTTTGTTATTCCACTGGTCAATCAAACCACATGTTCGAGGAGATGACGATTTCTGCCACGAGATAGCTAGGCAGCTATAACGATAATTTAGAAAAGTATCGCGATATTTTTTAGTTTTCAGCACGATAACAGAAAATATTATCGCGATAAAGTTAACATTATTATCTCGCTTTTTTCGTGATAGTGCCCAGAACTGCCACGAGGTAGTAATAATGTCAAAACTTATCGCGAAAAGTCTCAAGTTTCCTGAAAATATTATCGCGATAATGTGAATTGTTCTCACTATATGTTCGCTATTTAAATTCTGATATCTATAAATACATCATCCGCCAAAAATGTGAATGACTAAAAAGCGTTACCGCTACGTGACCTATATGGTAACAAGTTTCGAGCCAAGACGTTTACCACTGGCCGATGTCACTCTCTTTTATTCGTTTCGCCTCTTTTTCTCACCCTAATTGTTCAGTCCCCAAATCCTAGTCGTTTCGCCCCAAACCAGCCCCTTTCTGGAAGTGTATAGACCGCAAGACAGACCGCCCAATCTTTTGTTAATCTGGAGCTGGATCCGATCGTTCTCTGGTGTGGTTTAAACGCATACAAGTGTACAGTATCAACAAATATATTCCAAGATTAAGATTTCTATTTATAGATAACAGGCTATTAAAATGGCGGAAATATCAAGAAAATCGTTTAAATTATGGCGATAATATTTCCTGGAAAATCCAAATTATCTAGATAATCTTTTCAGTTTCGCGACATTTTTTTGAATATCGCTATAGTCATGGCAGCTCTGGGCAATGTTACCTCAAAAAGAGAGATAATATGTTAAAGTTTCGCGATAAAATTTTCAGTTATCTTGCAGGAACCTCAAACATTATCGCGATGTTTTTTATATTATCGCGATAGCTAGCTAGCTACCTCGTGGCAGAAATATGCCACCATATATTTCATTTGTCGATAATTTCATTTTAATGATTTCCATTCAACAGCTACGATTGTTTACCCGAGTGTTCATTTTCTCCATTTTAAACTACGAAATGTTTCATTTTTCATGTGTGTAATAGAGTGTGTGTGTGTGTGTGTGTGTGTGTGTGTGTGTGTGTGTGTGTGTGTGTGTGTGTGTGTGTGTGTGTGTGTATGTGTGAATTCGGATTTAACGTCGCTTTCAACAATTTTTCAGTCATATCACGACGGTGTTTGGTTGCGACAGGGAGCTCAATGCTCACGTTTATAGTGCTGCCTCACTGAAGTATCATGTCCCAGACGCATTACATGATACCACACCCAGTAACATTATCCTAACACTGGATCGACCAGTCCTAGGTCTACCCCGTAAATCTGAGTGCCAAGCGAGGAGCAGCTAGTACCATTTTAACGACTTTGGTATGTCGCGGCCCGGGATCGAACCCGAGACCTCCCGTTCCCCGGAGCGGACACTCTACCAACTGAGCTATCGGGGCCGGTGTGTATAATAGAGACAGATCATAACTATGGTGGCATATTTCTGCCACGAGATAGCTAGATAGCTATCACGATAATTTAGGAAAGTATCTCGATATTTTTTTTAGTTTTCTGCCAGATAAAAGACAATTTTATCGCGATAAATTTAACATTATTATCTCTTTTTTTTCGTGATAGTGCCCCCAAAACTGCCACGAGGTAGCCAGATAACTTTCGTGATAATGTCAAAAGTTTCCTGAAAATATTATCGCGATAGTGTGAATTGTTATCACGATATGTTCGCCATTTAAATTCTAATATCTATAAATAAATCATCCGCCAAAAAGTGATTGACTAAACAGCGGTACCGCTCCGTAACCTATATGGTAAAAAGATTCGAGCCAGGACGTTTACCTCTGGACTATGTCACTCCTTTCTATTCGTTTTGCCTCTATTTCTCACCCTAATCGTTTAGTCCCCAAACCCTAGTCGTTTCACCCCAAGCCACCCCCTTTCGGGAAGTGTAGAGACCACAAGACAGACCATCCCATCTTTTGCTAATCTGGATCCGATCTCTTTCTGGTGTGGTGTAACGCATACATGTGTAAAGTATCAACAAATATATTCCAAAGTTTAGATTTCTAGTTATAGATAACAAGCTATTACAAGAGGCTCAATGAGCCTAAACCGCTCACCTGAGGAACTTAAGTTTTAACAATTCACAGACTTGACTACTAAATCTGCTAATAGAATCCAGCCCATTGACCCTTACAGGATATAAGTCATGATTATTGCATTGCATTCCAAGTTTGAGACTTCTAGCTTCTATAGTTCCTGAGAAATCTTTGACGAAAATTTAACATTGGTCAAAATGGAGAGAAAGAAGAATGAAAAACAGATGAACAAATAAGCTGAGAAAGCCCAATGTCTCTTACACAAAATAAGTCATCATTATTCTATTGAATACCAAATTTGATGCTTCTAGCTTTTATAGTTCCTGAGAATTCTTTGATTAAAAATTTAACATTGGTCTATTATCTCTATATGGAGAGAAAGAAGAATGACGGAACAAATGAACCAGACTAGCTCCAAAACCTAATGCAGCCTTTCCCCTTGCCCAATGGTGCTACACATAAAATTTAAACAAGATTGGTCGACTGCCTTCTGAGATATGCTTCATTGAAAGGGTGGACGACGGATGGACGGACGACAGACGACTGACTCCGGAGCCTTGGTATACTATCGGCTCACTGGAGCCTTTGGCTCAGGTGAGCTAAAAATTCAAGTCACTATTTCTGTCACAACATTTTCCCTACGTTAAGTCTATGGGCAAATTTTTTTGTCTCTCAAGGTCACGTAACTCCGAGGTCAATATTCCGATTCGGCCCAAAATCGAACTTAACCGAGATTTTATGCCTGTCCTCGTTACCTGCAAGTTTGAAGCTGATATGAATAAAAATAAAGTTGCTATCGTGGTCACAACGTATTTTTTATGCTCAAGGGCAGGTAACTCCAAGGCAAATATTCCGATTCGGCCCAAAATCGAACTTAACCGAGATTTTATGTCTGTCCTCGTTACCTGCAAGTTTGAAGCTGATCTGAAAAAAAATTCAAGTCGCTATCGTAGTCGCAACATTTTCCCTAATTAAGTCTATGGGCAAATTTTTTGTCGCTCAAGGTCACGTAACTCCGAGGTCAATATTCCGATTCGGCCCAAAATTGAACTTAACCGAGATTTTATGCCTGTCCTCGTTACCTGCAAGTTTGAAGCTGATATGAATAAAAATAAAGTTGCTATCGTGGTCACAACGTATTTTTTTATGCTCAAGGACAGGTAACTCCAAGGCAACTAATCCGATTCAGCCCAAAATCAAACTTAACCGAGATTTTATGTCTGTCCTCGTTACCTGCAAGTTTGAAGCTGATCTGAAAAAAATTCAAGTCGCTATCGTAGTCACAACATTTTCCCTATGTAAAGTCTATGGGCAAATTTTTTGTCGCTCAAGGTCATGTAACTCCGAGGTCAATATTCCGATTCGAACTTAACTGAGATTTTATGCCTGTCCACGTTACCTGCAAGTTTGAAGCTGATCTGAATAAAAATAAAGTTGCTATCGTGGTCACAACGTATTTTTTATGCTCAAGGGCAGGTAACTCCAAGGCAAATAATCCGATTCGACCCAAAATCTAACTTAACCGAGATTTTATGTCTGTCCTCGTTACCTGCAAGTTTGAAGCTGATCTGAAAAAAATTCAAGTCGCTATCGTAGTCACAACATTTTCACTATGTTAAGTCTATGGGCAAATTTTTTGTCGCTCAAGGTCACGTAACTCCGAGGTAAATATTCCGATTCGGCCCAAAATCGAACTTAAAAGGGATTTTATGCCTGTCCTCGTTACCTGCAAGTTTGAAGCTGATCTGAATAAAAATAAAGTTGCTATCGTGGTAACAACGTATTTTTTCATGCTCAAGGGCAGGTAACTCCAAGGCAAATATTCCGATTCGGCCCAAAATCGAACTTAACCGTGATTTTATGTCTGTCCTCGTTACCTGCAAGTTTGAAGCTGATCTGAAAAAAATTCAAGTCGCTATCGTAGTCACAACATTTTCCCTATGTTAAGTCTATGGGCAAATTTTTTGTCGCTCAAGGTCACGTAACTCCGAGGTCAATATTCCGATTCTGCCCAAAATCGAACTTAACCTAGATTTTATGCCTGTCCTCGTTACTAGCTACAGTGATGACAACATTTTCCCCATGTTAAGTCGATAGGCAATTTTTCGGGCGCTCAAGGGGACGTAACTCTTGAGTGAATTATCTGATTCGGCCCAAAATCGAACTTGACCGAGATTTTATGCCTGTACTGGTTATCTGCAAGAATGAAGTCGATCAGAAAAAAATTGACGGAGCTAGAGTGATGACAAGCTTTTTCCTATGTGAAGTCTATGGGAGCTAGATGTTGCCATGGCAACCAGAGTTCCACTCAGATCTGCCTGAAAACCTAATGAAGCCTTTCCACCTGCCCAATAATGCGACACATGAAATTTGATCAAAGTTGGCCAAGTAGTCTTTAAGATATACATTTTTGAAATTCCCATGAACCCTAATGCAAAAACACACACGGGCAGGTAACTCCTAAGTGAATGATCCGATTCTGCCAGTTATTGAACTTGACCGAGATTTCATGGCTGTGCTGGTTATCTGCAAGAATAAAGCCAATCTGAAAATAATTAAAGCAGCTACGGTGATGACAACCTTCTCCCCATGTTAAGTCAATAGGCAATTTTTACAACGCTCAAGGGCACGTAACTCCTGAGTGAATAATCCGATTCCGCCCAAAATCGAACTTGATCGAGATTTCACGCCTGTCCTCGTTATCTGCAAGAATGAAGTCGATCAGAAAAAAATTGACGGAGCTAGAGTGATGACAAGCTTTTTCCTAACGCTCAAGGGCACGTAACTCCTGAGTGAATAATCCGATTCAGCCCAAAATCGAACTTGATCGAGATTTCATGCCTGTCCTCGTTATCTGCAAGAATGAAGTCGATCAGAAAAAAATTGACGGATCTAGAGTGATGACAAACTTTTTCCTATGTTAAGTCTATGGGAGCTATTTGTTGCCATGGCAACCAGAGTTCCAATCCGATCTGCCCGAAAACAGTATGCAGCCTTTCCCCCTACCTGATGATGCTTCACATGAAATTTGATCAAGATTGGCCCACTGGTTCTGGAGATATACTTCTTTGAAAGTGTGGACGACGGACGACGACGACGGACGACGACGACGGACGACGACGGACGCCGGCTCGTGGTATACTAATACCTCACATGAGCCTTCGGCTCAGGTGAGCTAAAAATGGCGGAAATAACAATAATAATAATAATAATAATAATCGACCTTATTTATAGAGGGTAACACATTTAGTAAACTAGTACTAATCTTCCATGTGGCCCTCTTTTCCTGGGAAGAAACCAGTACTAAGCAATGTGGATAAAGTCTCTTGCTCAGGAAAATTGACATTGAATCAATGTCAGAAAACAGGAAAATAGTTTAAAATATCGCGATAATATTTCCTGGAAAATCCAAATTATCTAGCCAATCTTTTCAGTTTCGCGATATTTTGAAAAAAAAATATCGCGGTAGTTATCTAGCTACATCGTGGCAGCTCTGGGCACTGTTACCTCAAAAAGCGAGATGATAATGTTAAATTTTCGCGCTAAATTGTTCAGTTATCTGGCAGGAAACTAAAAATTACCGCGATACTTTTTTATATTATCGCGATAGCTATCTGGCTACCTCGTGGCAGAAATATGCCACCATACAGAACCTTATTAATTGATCTACCTCTTTTTGAATGAACAAACGGTTACAAATACGGATTTATTATGGTGAAAGTTTCTACTTTCGGTTTCCATATATCTGAACGCATTGCAAACGCCCAGTGACATCGACTTATTTAAAGCTTTTTGTTGTCTCCCTTGATATTATAAAATTTAAATGCGTTAGAAGAGCAGTCTGTTCAGGGTCTTCACTATTTGCCATTCTTTCCAAATGCTTTGGACATACTGATGTATTGTAAAGAACTATATTCCATTTTGGGGGTATTGATTACAGTAACTTGAATCAATGTCACAAAGTGCGCCGTCCTTCGGATCGGGACGTAAATTGGAGACTCCCTGTGCAGACAGACCCACCCCCTGTGCAGGTAAAAATTCCCTACCGTAATTACATGATTACTGTGTAAACTTTCATCCTACAAACCGTGAGTATATGTAATGTACATATGCACGTAATCCTAGTATCCAGTATATATATAAAGAAATGACTTTTTAGATGAAACAAAATTTGATCAAAATTTTAGAAAAAAAATACTTCGATCTAAAGTTTCGCACAGCATTATTGTTAATTGTCAGTTTGATTTGCTTCATTAATATACAGTATGGGGTGGTTGAGTGAGGTAAAGGTGACATGTATCTTGCATCACATAGGGGTCAAATTGCTATTACTGACAGTTGGGCAGGACCTGCTGTCCTCAAATTTGTTTGATTTGATGTTTAACTAAAGTCCCTGTCAACACTACTGAGGTCATTTTGGAGACGTTGCTTCCAAATGTGTGGGACTTTTACCCGACATTGGATGAAATGACATCTCAAGCTCTGTCGCTAATATGTGCCTTTCAAGATTATTTCACTTATTTTAGCCGATTGTTATCCAGGGGTGGGCGGAAGATAAAAAAAGACATAACCTTGCGTTGCAGAAATTGGCCTCACATGTGACCGGAGAGAGGCTCGAGCCCACATATAAATAAATCATTTTGGTTTGTTTGGGCGGTAGGGCACGAGGTGTTTTTTCCATCTCAGTGTCAGGTTAAAGTCCCACACAATTGAAGCAACGTCTCCAAAATTACCTAATAGTGTTCACGGGGACGTAAAACCTCATTTTAAACCAACAAAACATGCGTTTCAAGTTGGCAGATGAATTCACTGACAGGTTAACAGTAAGAACATGTCCTTGGATGTCAGATGGAGGCATGCGTTTGACACACAATACTTTAATGTTTTCAAAGTAATCTCGAATCAAAGTTCAGATAACTTATAGAAATTTTGGTTTCGTGTTTAAAGTGATTTGGGGCAATGGTTTCGACATTATTTGAGTCAGTTCATAAAAAAGATACTTATCGTGACATACAACTGGTTAAGACCATGAAATGAATAGCCCTCTTAATTCACTTTATATTAAGAAAACTGGGGTTTACAAGGGTATACATTTATTTTTCATTTGTTCTCCGATACATAGGTTGTTTTGAGTAAAAGTGAGAAAAATATAACAAATATTTCGTTAGAAAAATAAATGTTTAAGAGATATGAAAGAATGCTGTATATAGCACGGATTTATTCTCGTAATTTAGGCGAACAGCAAATGCTAAGGCGAGCCTGCACATTAGCGAAGTCTTACATGTGCCTTTGCTGCTTTGAGGCACATATTGGTGACCTTGATGTAGCTTTATGCCAGAAATTATGCGTCCCCTGTCAGTAGACTGTGCACCTGCATTTGAACAACAATTCCAGGAATGCTTAGAATAATTTCTTATGTTTGCTCATAGGGGCTTGAATCATGAAAAATATGGTACTATATTAGAGACTCTAATATATTACAATATTTATATTTATTATTATTTCATTTTTTGTTCATGATTCAAGCCCCTATGGTCTGCTCTTTAACTTAGAGCTAGCTTTGGGCTTTAGGGGTTTTAAATGTGTATTGCCGTAATGCTTATAAATATTGGGACAGGCAGGCCATAAGCACATAGTGCAGACCCAGATCATACTCTCCTGAAGGAGCAGTCTTATCTGGGTTTGTTCTGTTTGCCATTTCGTCTGCACTTTTTAGACTCCGTTTAGGATCGTGATACAAATTTGTTAAAATTTTAGGAGAATTACAGCTAGTCCTCGAGGTGTCCGAAGTTTTAGGCTGTTTGAGGCATAATGTTTTGCAGTTGTAGCAATTGCTACCATACCTCTGCAGGAAGAGGAAACTGTTGGCTGATCACCTGATTTTGTCATGTGACTAACTTTGATTAGGTATTTGTACTTTTGCTTCTTCTGGCCCCCACCCATCGGGGCTTAAAGATATAAATGGGCTGCATGATGCTTCCATGCAGAGCTGAAACCGACCTGCACACGACTACTGGTAAACCACTTAGAGTATCTAGGCCAGCCCAGGCAAAGCAGTGCGAGTTAGACCGTCCATGCTTATAAACCCTGTTGGTTTCATTGGAGGACAGGACTTGAGATGTCATTTCATCTCAATGTTGGGTAAAGGCCCTACAAAATTTGAAGCAACGTCTTCAAAATGACCTTTACAGTGTTGACGGGGACGTTAAACATCAAATCAAACAAATAAAAACTTTTTCTTTTTCTCCTGGTGCTTCCGGTCCGCTTGATTTTCTTTGTAACGTCCCTGTCAACACAATTTAGGTCAGTTTGGAGACGTTGCTTCCATTATTCTGGGACTTTTACCCCGACACTTCTCAAGCCGTGCCGCCACTCGATGAAACCAAAAAGGTTTGTATGAATGGTCGGTCCAACTCGCCTGGTAGTTGTGGGTTTGTTGCGTCGTACATGCATATTCACAATATCATAGGCAGACGGGTTTACCAATACTCATGGGCGGTCGGTTGCAGCTCTGGGTAACCGAATATATTTCTCCAAGTAAAAGTAAAGCCCCGATGGGCAGAGGCCTCCGCTATTATTTTTTGATTGGAGATTTTCATAGCGATCCTTGTAATTATTTTCTCTCATTAGATTACGACAGTGCGTGTCGTGGAGGAATCAGGGAACACTGGTTATTCCTTGTTTTACGGTATTCTGCATGTATTTGGTATCTCAATTCTCTCATCATGAGTTTTGATAAGCATCAGTCCATTAAATAAGATGTATGGGTAAAAGCAGATCGCACTTTTAAGAAGTACATACGCCACAATTTATAGTAGTTTTGGATTGACTGGCAAAATTTATATCGACTCTTTGTTAATCCACCCAAAATTATTGTTCTATAGTGTCTAGATTGCTGTCGTTATTTAGTGTTACTATCACTAAAATAATGTCAACATTCTGTGTGTTTGAATTTTACCTCCTATCAACAGCTAAGATCATACGTAGACGGGACCTCGGCTTAAAGACTCACCCGAAAGTCTATCGGTCTCACGACCCCTGGTTTATAAAGCGAGTAGCCAAACCACTACATCACAGAGGCTTCTAATAATAATGTTAAATAGAAGTGAAGGCAATGATCAGGAATCGAAACAATTATCCCACAGCTCCCATCAGAGACACCAAAGGGAAAGAAACACAAACATGAAAAACAGACCCTAATGGAAACGCCAACAGCGGAAAGCCAAAGGGACGGTTACTTTCCCACCAAATGGCCAATTGCCTATCAAAAACAAAATAATATAAGCGATACAAACACTCATAAACAATCCATAACAAAAAGAAACCGCGACAGAAGAACCGCCCCGGAACGGCCAGCGGAACGAATTCCAGTCGGAGGCTTAAATCGATTTTACGTGGCCACAATCCTCGCCTTTACTTCCGTCGCGATTTAGACAAATGATTTGTTCAGTCCGCATAAAGGCCTCCTAACCCATCAGTGCAACATATCCGTCAACACAAAAATTCAAACAACCACAGAGATGAAACATCAGTGAGGACTCGACAGCAAGAAACCACTGAAATGCTGGAGCAAAAGAAAACCAACAGTTAGACTCCGATGGGCCAAACCAGAGACAGAGCATCAGGTACCGACCAACATTACATAGAATTAGATGCTCTCTAATTCTCAGTAAGTCTTTACGCTAAAACCGTCATAGAATCTGAGGCCTGACCCTAAGGCGTGAAATTAAAGAGGGAAGCAAAGTTTTCAACCGTGAATGGGTTAACTACCATGCATGCAGTCTGTCGTATAACATTTATGTTTTACCTAATCCTTCTATTTCGAAGAATAATTATACGAAAGTGGGTGCTGAAGTCATTGCGGTTATATATTTTTCTGAATTTATATACTAAGTCACCAACTTCGGGATCCCATAGACCTTGTTGCAGAAGAGATTAAAGTCCAATGTTGAATTTTGAAATTAAATCAGAATGACGTCTTTAAAATTTAGAGAAGGCCTTGCCAAGTTTATGGTACCGATAACCATGATTAAGAGGTTTAGCAGTTGACAATTTATTACGAGTGTTGAAGTCAGATACATAACTACACACTCTGGCAAATCCATTAAAAGCCGAGCAAATGTACTATTAGAAAGATGGCCCGCAATAACATTAAAGAACCCGCATTTTTCATGCTTTCACTGGCTAATCCCTATATGCTTAGGGTCTGACAAAACAGTAAAGGCCAAGATAAGATGACACAGGATGCAGTGTCTGATCGGGGCCTACACTCTTTGCTTAAACTATGTGCATGACAGCGTTAAACGCTCGGGGACAATCGAAACGCCATTGCGATCAGTACATTGATGAACGTCTTAACAAATGTCATGCAGTTACATGATGACATACTGGTGTATTTGAAGTTTGGATAGAAGTACTTGATTGCCAAAGAATGTGACTAATTAATGCGCCCAATAGTCACTCAGAAATTAAACTTACCATAAGACAAGCGATACAAGACAAAAAAAAATCAGATGGGCATATTACCCATACATTGGAAAAGAAAACACGTGGTACAAAAATATATAGAGGATCTTACAAGCCGGTGTTCATGTATTACTGAATTTATTAAACTCGTTTAGGAAAGGCATAAAATGCTTTTGCCTTTTCCTCAACGACTTTTTAATAAATTCAAAAATACATGTGCACGAATGCAAGATTCTGTTTATGATATGTCATTAAAAACGCATTTTAGTCACGATTTATTGACAAAAATATCAATATTTTGTCATAAGTAAAACGCGACGTCGTTAATGACGTCGTACATGTAACGTTAAGGGGTGATTCTAACTAATTTGCATATTTACATGATAAATTGTGTTTATTGAATGCCAGTTGTGGGAGTTTGAGTGAAAACATATACGCATCACGCAAACGTGCCTATTAGACTATATATGGTTTTGACCCCCTTGAACCCCACTTTTGTATAGTAAAACTGGGGTTTAGAGGGGTGAACCATATTTTTCTTATTTCTGCTCTAAAATATAGATTGTGGGTACTCGTTAGAACCGTCTCAATTCCGCTGTTAAGACCACCTAAAAATTTAGACTAATTCCGCTCTTAAAAACTTCCTGAGAAAAGGTTTAGTTATTCTTTCTTTGTGTGTTCCACACCGTATGTCTCCTGATTATTTTGAGCAGAAATAAGAAAAATATCACAATTTTTTATCATAAAATTTTCATTTTTCGGCGATAAAGGTGGCAATGTATTTGTATAGGCGTGTTTGCGTAGTGGTGTATACCTGTTATGTCTCCAGGTGAGGACACAATATGTTCAGCTATTGGGATCTCCATGTCGATTTTCAGAGAATAAATATCTGTGTTTGTTGCGAAGAAAAGCGTTCTGTCAACCATGTCAAGTGTTACAAATTTCATTGTTCCATGTGTTGATGTATATATTCTTTTATGCTCGTACGTGGCAAAAACAGCTGTGAAGCTGCGTACATCGGCCAAGTATATGGAATTGCTGTCACTCAAAACCAAAGCCCGATGATACTTGGAAGTATCCACTACAATACAATCATGAAGGAAATGTCTTAGCTCAAATAGTAAATACATGTTCGTGGTTAGTGTCTTTAATAATGAAAAATAATAGATGAGCCTTAGACAGTTTTGCAGGGGCGAGCTTAAGCGAGCCCCTATAAAATTGTCGCGGCGAACCGATTATATCTTATTATCAAAGACACTTATCATGTATTTAGATTATACCGCAATTCAAAACAACCAAGGGTTTTGCAATAATTTAGCGAATTTAAGCAAAAAATGCAGCAGACAGTAGGCGTGTTAAACGACAGTTCTGTGCCACGGCGCGCACACGTAGTATAACATGACGTCATGACGTATAGGTCACTACCGATTATAGCGTGCCGTTATTCGATCCCTTTAATTAGTTGACTAGAATGTCTGATTGTGGTATTGAATGAAATTCTAACGCCCTTGATCTTGTAACGCTACGTTTAACACGATAACATAAAAACCTGACGTCATCACGTAACGTATTTTTACATTGACTGACGTTTGGTTTTATGAAGCTAACAGCTCTTACTGGTATGTGCACTTAACAATTTCTAAACCTTACAAATGGACAAGGGCATTAGAATGAAGATAATTGCATTCAACATGTTATTTGGGAGGAAAATCGTCGGTTTTATGGCCGCAAGTTATGTTTTTGGGATCCTTTTAAGGAATGTTCGGTTGTTAAACCGCCCATACCACCCATATACCGTCTCAAATGACAGTTTTGTATTCCATTACTCCTGATATATCAACTTGTTCACCGACCAACGCATAACGGATACCTGCAGCAAAACTACTGTGGCGGGGGCGTGGGGAAGGGGTTGCTTAAAATCCGCAGTTTATGAATATCAAACTCTCGCCCACAATTTCAGTACAGAATAACACATAATTACAACATCGCCAAAAAACACACCTATAAAATGCTGACCTCCTTGAACCCCAATTTTATAAAGTAAAACGCGGGTGTATTATTTTTGATCTAAAATATAGATTGTTTGAACGCGGTTCTGACGTGTACACACAATCTATATTTTGAGCAGAAATAAGAAAAATAACATACGTTTTCATCTTATTTTTTCGGGGGTAAAATTTACAAGGTAAACAAAGTAACGATAACAAAGTGACATGGAGAGGAGACGTGCAGTAGCTTCATGCAAGAAGTCAAGTGTCAAACCCATTAGTTGTCTGTGCGCGCATTCAAAGATAAATATACATGTAAATCGAGGAATTCGTAAAGCTCTGTTCTCACTGTTGGCAAAAACACACCACGTGGCATACTACATTCTTTCCTTAGTTTTTCTGATGAAACTTTGTAATAGTAGTTTCTATTCTTTATATGTACTCCCCAGTAAGCATTCTACATAAATCTACAGCGGGCCGTTAGCGGCCCGCCAGGGTAGCTGACGGGCCGCTAACGGCCCGCTGTAGATTTATGTAGAATGCTAGCAGGGTCGTTAGTCATCGGGGTTTGAAGAAATAGATGGGCTGCATGACGCTTCCACCAACCGCACACGAGTACTGGCAAACCGCTTAGATGATCGAAAACTGCCCAAGCAAAGCGGTGCGAGTATAAACCCTATTGAATTCATTGGGAGACTGGGCTTGGGATGTCATTTCATCTCAATGTCGGGTAAAAGTCCCACAAAATTGGAAGCAACGTCTCCAAAATGACCTATACAGCGTGGACGGGGACGTTAAACCTCAAATCAACGGCAACAACATACTCATTAGAAATGCCTCGTCAACACACGCCTCGTTGAGGCGGTCCTTACGAGCACCCACAGTCTATGATTTAGAGCAGAACTAATAAGAATAACATGTGCCCACTTTTCTCTATATAAAGTGGTGTTTACAGGAGTATTCGTTCCACGGACATGTTTACGTGATATGAGCCACCGCATGACAAAACCTACAAAACCTACAATAAGACATGTGCGCCCTACGAAGATTCAGATCAGCCAGCTCATCTGATAAGTCTTCGTTGTGCGCTCTAAGGATAGCTAAGGGCCCAATGTTCCTTCATGCAGCAAGAGAAGTCACTGGTTAGACTATATGGATGCGCAGGTTGATCTGAGTCTTATTGTAGGTTTTGTCGTGCGCTGGCTCATATGTAAGCTCATAGATACCTGTACACGTGCGCCCGTCTGGTTCCAGTTTGTAGCCTTCTCTGCACAGATAAGTTGCACGACCACCTTCGTTTACACAAATGTCAGAAAAATTTGTCGACCCGCAATAATCTGAAAACACAGACACTTATATTAGACATTTATTAAATAAATTAATAAATAAACAAATATTTTACATGCACAACAAAGAAATACCACGATTTCTCAACGAATTGAAAGGATAATCACCTCTGGCCTACTATTAGGAAGATTTATTTCCACTAAGGAAATATTTCCCTGTAGCCCGTTGTAATTTCCCAGTGCAGTTGTTATATTTATTAGACGCGGGAAAGTTTAATTCACATCGACGTGTTGCTCTTGACATGACGTCAGCAGCGTATCAAAGATGTCAACAATGTTCAGAGTTGAAATAAAGATAATTTGGACATAACCACTGAATGAAGCATAAGTTTCGTTGTTGAACTCTCGCTTTCTTATCACTCCAATAATTTTAGTTCGTCCATTTTTCAATCAGTACAATAGAAAACGCTTTCAAGATGGCGTCTAAACAGTTTTTGTTTCAGTTAGCTTATGTTCCACTGCGCACACTATCGATTGCATGAATTGTATGCTGAGAGTGAACTGTACTAAGAATTAGATGCTAAATGATCTATAAGTTCTATCAAAATGCATGTATCATATATACAGGTTACTGAACCAGCCCATTTTAAATATGAAATTTATAAACTCGCGAGGTTGAAGATCCGATAAAGACAATCGTGCGCAAGCGCACTCGTTTCTTTATCGGATCTTCAACCTCCCTCGGTTTATAAATCCCATATTTAAAATGGGCTGAATAATAAACTCTATAGAAACATTTCGAAAAAAACAGTCGTGTGCTTTTGTTTTCTTTGTTTGATTTGAGGTTTAACCTCCCCGTCAACTCTATATAGGTGATTTTTGAAAAAGTTGCTTCGAGTTTTGTGGGACTCTACCAAACGTTGAGATGAAATGATATCTCAAGCCATGCCGTCACATGAAACCAATAGGGTTTATATGCATGGACGGCCCGACTCGCACCACCTTGCCTAGGCAGGCTTAGAGCATCTAAGCGGTTTACCAGTACTCGTATGCGGTCGGTTTTAGCTCTGCGTAGAAGGACCATGCAGCCCAATCTATTTCACCAAGCCACGATGGGCGGTGTGCTTAAATGTTTTGTGGGAAAGTGACTGTCCTTTTGGCTTTCCGCTATTGGTGTTTCTATTAGAGTCTAGTTATTTCGTGTTTGTGTTTCTTTCCCTTTTGGCGTCTCTGATGGGAGCTGTAGGTTAATTGAATCGATTACTGATCATTGCCTTCACTTCTATTTTTTTTCGAACCAGTTTAACCGCTGTCGTTCAAAAGGGCAACCATCAAATGTACTGCGCTTAGGCCTAAAAAATAGCAGCGTCCGCTAACCCGACGATCCCACGACTCTTCCATTTTTATCAGTAAAAGATCAAATTAAAAAAATAAAAAACGACCCTACCAATTTCAATTTCCGACCTACCCAGTGTCGTCTTTGCATGTTCCCATAGTAATTTCGCGTTAAGTACATTTTTGTAGTTTTTGGCATTTGGTGCCTTCCAAATTACAGAGCTGACGTATTTGAGCATCTTAAATGAATTATGATATACAGTGCAAGTCTCAACATGACAATTATATTAACAAAAACATTTAAAAAAACAAAAACACATAAAAAATACAGGTCCTAACCTGTTTTTTTTTTCGGGAGAAAAAATAAAAAAAAAAAAAAAACATAAAAAATATCTCCTACCTATCGATCATTTTTTTCAGCATGTTTGTAGAACACAGCTATTTTTACGCCTTATGTCTATTGTCGTAAGCTTAAGACTTAGTTAGCGTGAAATCCTTTGCCGTAGTGGCAGCGTAGTAGCAGCGCCGTTGGAAGACCTCAAGCGCCGCAACAGCGTAACAACAGCGCGGCAGGATCGTGGCAAGCGCACTCATGTCGTTGTACAAGCGTGGTGAAAGCGTACTGGAAGTGCACAAATCTTGGCCACGCTTCCGCAGTGATTTGAAGAAGCGCCATGATCGCTATGAATGCAACGGAATCGCCGTTCAGAGGATTGAGGGTATCAGATATACAGTAAAATTCCGCTATTAAGACCACCTAAAATTATCACTAAATCTGCTTTTAAATGCTTATTGAGAAGGTTTCAATTATGCTTTCTTTGTATTTTCTACACCCAGTATCTCCTCATAAGCGACAACCTTTGGGACTGTTCAAAAGTGGTCTTACTTTTGAAGAGTTCCAATAAGAAATATTAGAAAAATGACTATGTGCACACGATGAGGTGAATGTGGCATCTGAGGCCAAGGAGTGAGTGAGTGTTTGAGTTTTACGTCCAACCAACAGCTAAGGTCATACGGAGACGGGACCTCGGTTTAAAGACTCATCCGAAAGTCTGGAGAAGCCCCTGAGGCCAAGGAAGACGCAGATCAGTTCACATGCACAAGAGCCACCCACAGACTAATCACAGTACTGACAGCACTGGCGACAATACGATAACACACCCGTGACACATAGTGCATTTTTTACATCTCCAAAAAGGCTACTTTTCTGATGACTATTCGTGATATTTTTCTTATTTATAACGCAACCAAAGGTTGTATGTATTCGTTCGAACCACCTAACTGAGATGGTTCTAACGAGTACCCACAACCTATATCTTAGAGCAGAAATAAGAAAATTATGTATACTCCTCTAACACCAATTTTCGCTACATAATGTGGGGTAGCGGAATGGTTTGTTTTTGAAAGCTTATTTGTTCTCCTTATACATAATAAACTCTTGATTGACATACAGGTTACCTTTCTCGGTAGCTCAGTAGGATGCGCGTCTTACTGGTGATCAGGAGGTTGCGCGTTCGATAGCAAGAAGAGCGCGATCACGATATCTTTTCTATGGTCATTCTCTCCCTTCCGCTGATTGAAGAAGGGTAGTTGTCAGTTTCTGGCGAAGGAATGTGCACTATACTGGTTAACCACTTATATATAAGCCTGTCCAGGAAATGTGGCAAGGTAAACTGACAAGCTTGCTATGACCTAAATCTTGAGACGCCAAGTTCTGCAACGGAAGGTCAGGTGGTTTTTCTCCGGGTACTCCGGTTTTCGCCCACCTATGATTAACGATCGGCTCGATATGAGTGAAATAATCTTGAAAGGGCCGTAAAACCCAAACAAAAAAAAAATGACCTAAATCTTGTTGACTGTGCCGTTAAACTCCAAAAACAAACAAAAATACTTACCTGGTAGTTGTGGCTGTGTTGCGGCGTCGTACATACATATTCCCCATATTCTCTCCATTTGTCTTGTATAGGGTTTAGCAATAATCGCCCCACTGAGTTTATTTATAAAGTAGACATTGTTACTGGCGACATCTACCACGCTCAACACATCCTAAAATAAGGAATGACAAATGACTACGTCAAGGGAAAAAGTTTCTTCAGACACTGGAACTCAGTGAAGACTGATCAGTCATAGCACTCTCTCAGAATAAACGTTTTATTCCGGTTTTCACGAAGACCGTTTGCAAATGGTCAGCCACACAGCGCACAGCGAAGACCCTGATCAGTCTGATCTGTGTCTTCGCTCTGTGCACATATCGAAAGACACTATTTTGTTCGGCGCGGCCGCGTTCGGAGTTCACTCAATGTTGCCATTGGTACATGTACGCCGTTGACGCATAGGATCCTATGGCACCACTGGCTACCAAAATTGCCAGCCATTAGCTACCAATCTTCTGAAAGCTTAGAGTATGGGTCGGTAAAATTACGTCATCGCGCACCATTTGGCGGCCGTGACGAAAATTAGACAGTGCAATCATTTTTGTTTACCATATTGTGAGTGGCAAAGGCTCGGGCAATCCTGTGCATAAGCGCATTTTAGGAGTTTATGGCAGCTTCGCGAATGAAGACATGCGTCTAGCCCGGATACTTGGCTGTAAATGTGTATTTATTAGTTTCACCCCCATAAGCCTCCGTGGTGTAGTGGTAACGCTACCCGCCTTGTAAACCAGGGATCACAGGATCCACCCCGGGCTTCTCCAGACGTTCGGATGAGTCTTTAAACCGAGGTCCCGTCTCCATATGACCTTAGCTGTTGGTGGGACGTAAAACTAAAACACTCACTCATTAGTTACCCCCATACTAATTACATTGTAACACCTTCACCTGATAAAGATATGCTATATCAGGTCAAGTAAGCTTTATCAGTTCAATGTGACATTGCACATTTACGAATGTACCGGACTACTCGAAGAATTAGCAAATGTTATTATTACTGAAAAAAAAAATGGTAACTTATTTGACAAAATATCATAGGCAAAATTACGGTCAGCTGATACTAAATACACGCCAAAGGAAACGCCCACAAGTTCAACTTCTGATTATTTAAGCAATCGGTTGAAATTTCGTTCCTTTAATGAACTTCCCAGTCTTCCAAGTGTGACCAGTCACTGTACTGACCTTTACGATACAATCTCCTCAAGCGTAGCTTTACATGTATGGTAAACAGGTTTTTCACGAGCACAGACCGTGTGCAGCCATATGTTAAAAAAATCCAGTATGAAACAGCAGCAATTTGGGCATGTAACAGGAATCCGAATTAAAACGCCTAATTTTGCATTGACGTCAGATGCAATGGCTACCACCGAGTCTTGGACAACAAGACGCTGGAGTTAACACTTCCTGCTGCCGCTTCCAATTTTGGACTGGATCCTAGGACCATCAGCCGAACAGCATTAACGACCGTCCATGAAGCGGCTGGCCGGGGGTGATGGCCGTCAACCAAGATAGGCATCCGAGGGCAAGATTGGCATATCAGACTGGCACATCTTCGCCAACGATCACAAGATATGATCAATACGTTGATCGGGTCTAGGCAAAGACACTGTGTGGAGACCATACTCGATAATGAGTATATCCAGTTTGTATCTGTGTACTTTTGTTTTGATGGTTGTGTCACATGGGATAACATTACGGAATGACAGCAGTGAATAAACTCATTTTTCTTTGATAGACGTGAAATTAAGGAAGGTTTTCTACCAAAGCTGATTGTGAAAATTTGATTGTTGTGTTTGGGAATAAAGGACGGGTCTCCCTAAGGGGTATTTTTGGCCTCCTAACGATTTTGTTTATTTCTGACTTATTGTTAGCATACATATGCCTAATTATTTGGAACATATGTGGTTTTGGTATTTAAGCAGTTTTTTTCTGAGTTACAGGCTCTTTAAAGTGGGTGGGGTAACTCACCACAGTTTTGACATGTATTTTGTGTCTCATTTAAAGGTAGAAATATAGTACCATACATGACACGTTATTATATAAAATTACAGGGGAAGGACTAACTCTATGTTTAGTGACAAGTTTATTCACCAAAATTCCTTTTTTGGGGGGTGGGGGGGGGGGGGGAAATATGGTTTAAGGAACCTTGGGTCATTTTTGAGATTTTTTAACAGTAAAGTTCTCTTTTTTTCTTATATCTTCTGTATACATTAATCTATAGTGGTGAAACTCCTACCATGCAAGCATACTGATTAGGTAATGTAACTCAAATGATCATTTGAGATGTTCACCTATATTTCACGGCTGAATGAACATTCTTATTTCATGTTAATGGGTTAGATTTTTGCTTCCATCAGTTCAAGAGTTTAGATAATTCTGGCATTTGGATAAACAGGCGATGGATTTAAACATACTTAAGTAAAACGAAAAAAACAAAAGAAATGTGTAAAAAGTACCCAGATGCCCCCGCCTTTTTGGCTTAGCTAATATGCCTGCATGACCCCTGGGAAAACACTGTACATGTATGTGTCATTGAATATGTATTAGCATCAGATATATATGTTCGTGGGTGGGTATCTCAATATGATTAGGTTCCTACAAACAGCTTCACGAAAACATACCTATGTTATTTTGCTCCCCTTGAACCCCACTTTTATATTACAGTCGAACTTCGATGGCTCGAACTCGCCGGGACCGCCGAAAAAAGTTCGAGCCATCGGTAGTTCGAGCCATTGGAGTCCAATTCAGCAAGATCCATCTTTGTGTACTATGATTTTTTATCATAGCTGCGGCGATTTGGGTGACTTCCTGTACATTTATCGGTCATAATTTAAGAGTGAATGATGAGCCGTATTTTTGGTCCGTATTATAATACTGATCATGCGCCTTCGTGACTTGATCGATAAAATTGGAATTTTAAAAAGGTAATTAGTGCGAGCCATCGGTGGGATTTTACATAGAAAATGCACTCTAGGGACCAGGCTTAGAGTTCGAGGGTTCGAGCCATCGTGGTTCGAGCCAAGGGTGGCATGTTTAGTTAAAATGAATAGGGATTTTGCCGGGACTGAAAAGTCAGTTCGACCCAAACGTGGTGTTCGAGCCTACCGAGTTCGACCCATCGAAGCGTTCTCGAGGCCGAGCCTGATAAACTTGATATCAAAAGACACGAAACTGGTAATTTCTATTTGATAAGCATCATTGTATAATGCTAAGGAACTATTCTCATGTGTCGCCTCCATCACGAAAACTCTGAATCTGACCCCTTTAAACCCCACTTTTACATAGTAAAACTTGGGTTTACAGGGGTAAACCTTATTTTTCTTATTTCTACTCTAATATATAGAGTGTGGGTACTCGTTAGAACCGCCTTGATGAGGCGGTTCTAACGTGTTGCCACAATCTATATTTTGAGCAGAAATAAGAAAAATATCACAAATTTTCATCTTAAAATCTTTGTTTTTGGGTGGTAAAATTTACAATGTATTTGTATAGGCGTGTTTTCGTAATGAAATATCGTCAAGAGCGTATTACAGAGGAATAATGTTTTGGCGAAATGCAGCACTAGTATGTCGAAAATGATCATGAACAATCCACCTATTATTTTGAGAGTTATGACCCTTTTACAACTTTATTTCAACATGATAAGTTGAAAAAAGGAATAAACACTGCTTATAAGATATCCCCAACCACCGCAAATTAATATTTAAAAAATAACGGACATTCTAACACAGCACGCCTATATAGTCAATGGAAAATAACTGTGTTTTATTCTGCAACAAATCACAGCTCGGCAGAGCGTGACGAATGACGTCATTAAAAACTGCAAATTTATGACGTCACTAGTCGATTTCCTTGACGTTAGACGGTGTAACGTCATTTTCTCGCATCGAAAACGTTATAAAAGGATATAAATGCATGTGTTTCAGTCGATAATTTTAGCGGGATTTCTTCTAACAATGGCGAAAAGTTGTGAGATTTTTGAAGGAAACAACAACATTATTGCCGATTTTCAGCGTGTTAGAATCGAAATAGATCAGCTCTAGTCTGGGATTTGTTGAGCAATAAATCACAGTTTGTCGGTCAGTTGTAAGTAGACAAATCACGCGCGCTACGCGCTCGTGATTTGTCTACTTTACAACTGACCTCCAAACTGTGATTTATTACTCAACAAATCACAGCTAGAGCTGATCTATTTCTTAAATAAGACATACGAAGGGGAATAACATTAACAGTATTGGTCCCTCGCTCGACCCTTTCAAGTAACAGATATCAACATTAAAAAATTATGACAAGATTCTCAATGTTATCAATCAAGAGATGCAGGAAAACCAGTTTTCAAGAACTACAATGGCGAATAACTATGTAAATATGGTCACATGGCCACTGGTGCTTTACCTAACAACAACAGCTTATCAACGTCAACATTTAGTCAAAATATGATTAGGTTCCTACAAACATCTTCACGAAAACATACCTATGTTATTTTGCTCCCCTTGAACCCAACTTTTATATAGTAAAACTGGGGTTTACAGGGGTAAACCTTATTTTCCTTATTTCTGCTCTAAAATATAGATTGTAGGTACTCGTTAGAACCGCCTCGATGAGGTGGTTCTAACGAGTATCCACAATCTATATCTTGAGTAGAAATAAGTAAACTATCCCAATTTTACATCTTAAAATTTTCTTTTTTTTTTCGGTGGTAAACTTTACAATGCGAGTTTTCGTAATGTTAAGCAAGAGAAACAAAATGACTCCTAAAGAACTTCAAACGGGAATAAGTGAGTGAGTTTTGTTTTACGTCCCACCAACAGATAAGGTCATACGATGACGGGTCAAACGGGAATAACAAACAGTATTGATCCCTTGACCCTCCGTTTGCTGTTGCAGCAACATCTCATGAATTACATCAACTTCTGATCAGCATCAATATCTATGCAAAATACGGATTCTTGAAATTATTAATTTACAAGATAGACAGGAAAAACAAGTGTTATGGGCACGAAATATATTTTTATGAATAACAAATTGGAATTAACTATGAGAGTATTGAGGGTTGGACCTTTATTTTTCTATAACAGCAATATTTCATGAATATCAACATTTATGCAAAATATGACAGGACTTTTAAAAATATTAATTTACAAGATAGATAGGAAAAACGGGTGTTATGGACACGAAACATATTTTTAAGAATAACAAAGGGGAATAATTTATGAAAGTATTGAGGCCTGGACCTTTATTTGTCTGTAACAGCAACATTTCATGAATAGCAACATTTATGCAAAATATGCTAAGATTCCTTACAAAATTTATCAATATACATGCAGGAAAAAACAGTTTTCAAGAACAACAACGGGGAATAACTATTTATTTATTAATTCCTGGACCCTAATTTTTCCCTAGCAATAACATTATATCAACATCAATATCTATGCAAAATATATTAGGGTTCTTAAAATTATGAATTTGCAAGATAGACAAGAAAAACAAGTGTTATGGACACAAAACATATTTTAAGAATAACAAAGGGGAATAACTATGAGAGTATTGAGCCCTGGACCCTTATTGTCTGTATGTACTAACATTTATGCAAAAATATGGTAAGATTCCTAATATTATTAACCAAGATATGCTAAAAGAAAAAAAAAAGGTTACGGAAAGTGGAGCGCTGTGGTGCAGTGGTAAAGCATCGGATTTGAGATCGCGAGGTACCGGGTTCGATCCTCAAATGCGCCATGTGTTGTTTTCTTGAGCAAGAGACTTTATCCACATTGCTCAGTACTGGGTTCTACCCAGGAAAAGAGGGCCACATGGAAGCTTAGTACTAGTACTAAATGTGTTACCCTCTATAAATAAGGTCGATTATTATTATTATTAAAAAAAATGGAACGGACAACTTTTAAAGAATAACAAAATGGAATAGCTATAACAATATTGACCCCTCGGCTCTTATTTTTCTGTTGCAGCAACTTATCATGAATAGCATCAATTATGCATATCGCACTGATGCATCCCATTAGGTTTAGCTTCACCCTACCTTTGGTTCGGGAGAAGATATCGCTTGAAGAATTTTCTGATGGCCGCCTTGGCAGCCTTCTTGGATATCGGAACCGAACAATTTTAACAAATCCCAATCTCCATGTAAAGCAAAAGCCTCCCGTCCAGTTTCAGCTCAATCTGACCTTTGGTTCGGAAGGAGATGTCGTTTAAAGAAGTTCAAGATGGCCGCCATCTTGGATATCGGAAATTTTATCAAATCTGAATTTCCAAGTCATCCCGCTCTGCCTTCCTCCAAGTTTCAGCTCGATCCCAGGGGGGGGGGGGGGGGGGGGGGGGGTGTCGTTTGACGAATTAAAAGAAGGCCGCCATGGCGGTCTGGTTGGTTATCGGAACGAAACAATTTCCCCATGTCGACCCGATGCCTCAAATCAAGTTTCAGTTCGATTCGGTCTTTTGTTCGGCAGGAGATCTCGTTTAAACAAGAGCACCGCAAGCGGTGCCATGCTCGTCTGTTTTTTTTTTCCATGTCACAGAGACAAATCGGTCAAACTGCATGATATAGTTATGGAACTTCGTCAAAATATGCCGTATTCACCCTAATTACCACACCGTGCGCTTGTTTTTATTTTTTATTATTTTTTTTTTTTTTGTTTAAAATTGTGTCAAGAAATTGTAGTGAAAAAGTGTTTCAGAAAAAATCGGAAAAGGGGAGATAATTCAGCCATTATCAACAATATAGTTATGGCCCTTTATCAGATTGTAGCACTTGTAATGGTGAGTATGTGTATGAAGTTTCATGAAGGTAGGCCTAATATTTTTGGAAATATGGTCAAGGTTAAGGTTTTTGGTTAATTTTGTAAAATAGGTCAAAGTTCAAAGTTCAAAGTCACTGGTCAAAAAGTTTGTATCAGTGAAAAGGACTTGCCCCAAGGAACATACATGTGAAGTTTGAAGGCTCTGTTACAAAAAGTGTTGGAATGAGAGTAAAACATACGTTTCAAAAAATGGGAGACAATTCAGTCATAATCATCAATATCGTTTTGGCTCTTGTTCAGAATGTAGGTCTTGTCATGGTGAGTACGTGTATGAAGTTTCATGAGGCTAGGTCTAATACTTTTGAAGTTATAGCCAAGGTTATGTTTTTTGGAACCACTACAACTACTACGACGCCAACGCAGACGCTGGAGTAATGACAATAGCTCCAAAGTTTTCTTCGAAAAACAGACGATTTTATAATATCAACATGGCTGCCATTGCGGTCATCTTGGATATAAGAACGGAACGGTTTTAGCAAACCTGAATCTCCATGTCATACCGATGCCTGCCATCAAGTTTCGGCTCATAGAAAATATGAAAAGTTTACGACGACCGGACGATGCACAACAGGCTACGGCAAAAAGCTGAGCTTCACCCCAGGTGAGCTAATAATAATAATAATAATAATAATAATAATAATAATAATAATAATAATAATAACAATAATAATCGACTTTACTTACAGAGTGTAACACATTTATTTTGTTTGTTTTTGTTTGTTTTTCGAGTTTAACGGCACAATCAACACTATTTAGGTCATTTCTGAGCCGGTCAGTTTACCTATCCGCACTTTTCCTGGGCAACCTTATACATAAGCAGTCAACCAGAACAGTGCACATTCTTTCGCCAGAACCTGACAACTGCACTTCTTGAATCAGCGGAAGGGAGAGAATGACTTAGAAAAGATTTCATGATCAATCTCCACGAAAGAATGTTGCCGACCCCGGCAGGTATCGAACCCGCACCCTCCTGATCACCAGTCAGACGCGATCCGTCTGAGCTACTGAGGCAGGCATAACACATTTGGTAAACTAGTATTAATCTTCTATGTGGCCCTGTGCTTTCCTGGGTAAAAACCAATACTAAGCAATGTGGATAAAGCCTTTTGCTCAAGCAAAGAAATTCTGATTGTAGTTGGGATCGAATCCGGTACCTCACGATCTCATGTCGGAGATGTGAATATGAGACAAAAAGATTCTTCCAACCCGAGCAGAAACGTGTTTTGCTCAAACTTAGAGCCAAGGCATCACCATCAGAGCTTTCTACCTCTGACCTTCAACACGGAGTGTTTTTTTTTTTTTTTTTTGGTTTTGGTTTCACAGCCCTTTCAAGATTATATCACTCATATCGAGCCGATCGTTAATCATAGGTGGGCGAAAACCGGAGTACCCGGAGAAAATCACCTGACCTTTCGTTGCAGAACTTGGCGTCTCACACGTGACCCGAGCAAGGCTCGAACCCACGGCGGTGAGAGACCTAATGACTAAGAGTCAGCGCTCTTATCCATTAGGCCACGGAGGCCCGTTTCAACAGGGAGTTTAGAGCTAATGTTATGTATAAGATTTTTTCTGATTCTCACATTTATTCCATTGCGTAACTTATGTAATGTTTATTTACTAACTTCTTAATAGGAAGGTTCTGAAAATGAGTCACATTTTGTTTACAAGTTAAGAGATTACAGTATGATCCAGAATGTCCAGATCACATTACTTTTAGCATGCGATGTGATTTCATTCTACAATATTCCAGAATCTTCCTTTACTACATAAAAGGCATCAAAATTTATTTCCTTAGTTCAGTTTGGGTTTCTTAAGAAAATATTGTTCTAAATACTGTGAAGGATTATTTGAGGACTATTATTCCGACTGAACTCGGTGTTCGTTCTTTCGGATCAGAAAAGGATAGATAGTTAGTGATTGATAAAATCTGAGAAAAGTACACTTTTGTTTATTATAGTTTAGTGTTTTGTCAATAAATTTTGTTAACTTTTCGATAAGGCTTAATTATTTGCTTTTTTTTTCTTTCTGCTACGCTTTGCTCGACACTAACCTTGGTCTCATATGCCCAAATCGATTTTTAGTCGAATCTAATAACTACAGGGAAATTTCGCTATTAAGACCTCCAAAAATTAAGACTCATTCAGCTGTATATAATAAGCTTATTTAGAAGGTTGCAGATAGTCTTTCTTCTAATTTTCTGCATACACAGTCTTCTGGTCAGGGACCACCTTTGGGACTGTTCAAAAGTGGTCTTAAAGACCACTTTTGAATAGCCCCAAAGGTGGTCTAAATATAGGAATTTTACTGCACTTAAATATAACTTACGAGGAATAGAGCCATGTCAAAAAACTCAGTGTGAGCCATGCGCTTGATAATACGTCTTTCGCCGCCCATCAGATTAGCCGACTCAATCGTGTCCCGAACAGGGTCTGCGAAGTAAATTCTTCGGTTTGTTCCGCTCACGTCGACATCTATGCAAATCGGAAATAAGAGCCCGGATGAAATGATTGCCTGCCTATCTTCTCCTGTCAAAGATGCTCTTTCGATTTTCGGATACTTTGCTATTTCGGTCCAGAAGAGATATCTGAAATGTGTCAAAATAGAGCGCCTGAGCTTGATTCTAGGTTTTCAAGCATGCTCAACTCAATTTGTTTCAAAGCACTGGCAACACTGGTGGGTTGTCGTCCTACCGCCCCCATCCCAGAAATAAGAAAAACAACATCAGTATTTATATGCAGGGACTGTCCGACTTGAAACACATTTGCCTTGGCTGGCTTTGACCTTCTAATCGGCTGACCAGGCCTCATGTGCGGTCGGTTTCAGTCATGCGTGGAAGGACCATGCAACCAAATTTATTTTTCCTACTCCCTGTGGGCGGGCCTTAATGGGGATGGGAACACCTGGCTGATTTTTCTGCCATTTTTCAAAGGGAGACAACTTTCGGGACTGTCCAACTGGAAAAGGGATCTTCTCTTAAAGATAAGAATTTGCTCCTCAGGAGCAAATTCTTTCCTTTATGAGTTGACCCCTAAGGGAGACAAAAAACTTCTACATGAGTTGCCTCCTCTGACGATGTCCCCATTCCCCTTAACGCTGCTCTTAATTGCACAAGCAGACAGGGAGAACTGTTTAAAACCGAGTG
This sequence comes from Lucinisca nassula, assembly GCA_963580285.1. Classification (NCBI taxonomy): domain Eukaryota; kingdom Metazoa; phylum Mollusca; class Bivalvia; order Lucinida; family Lucinidae; genus Lucinisca; species Lucinisca nassula. Next base: position 110,393,665 of record OY757017.1, on the reverse strand, counting down.
TTTACACGACAATACATGAGCTGCACCAAGATACACAAGTTCGTCTTTTTCAACATGAAACGGTGGGTGATTGAATGAGGTAAACTTGTCGTGTAACTTGCGTCACACTGATATTGGCTTGCAGTTGGGCAAGGTCTACTTGTCTTGCAGCAGGTGATGGTAGAGCGGGAGTGTTCTTATTTCTTCTGTATCTACACTTCCATTCATTTTCCTCTTTCTCCTCTGCCCCTCACTTTCATCTCCCTTCTCCCTTTTCCTGGGAGACTACACAGAACTGACCCACAAGGGTTGACGTGTCGTTAAACACAAATCAGTCAATCAATCAATCAAGGAAACATGAATATTCAGCGCTGTCTCAAATAGGCCCGGGTACCCGCTCGGTTATTAACAGCCTTCCTACCTGTATGAAGTAACTGTGGGTCACCTGGCATCTGCACAGCGCACGGAGAACACTGCCCGGGTGTGAAAGCTGAGACTTTGCTGTACACATACAATAAAATTCCAGTATGAAAACCGTCCATTGAAAAGTGGTCTTTAAGACCACTTTAGGTGGTCCATGACCAGCGGATATTTTGTGGAGAAAGCACGAAAAACAAAACAAACAAAACAAAACAAAAAACAACAACAAACAAACAAACAAACAAACAAGTACAGTCAAACTTCAATGGCTCGAACACCTTTGGGACCATGAAAATCTGTTCGAGACAGGGGTAGTTCGAGCCACTGAGGGTTAAAGCCAGGAGGCATAATGACATACTTTAGGACATCTTTTTCTGTGTTCAATAATGAAAAATGTATGTTGTGTGTACTCATTAGAATCGCCTCATCGAGGCGATTCTAATGAGTACACACAGCATACATTTGCAAGATAAAAGACGAAAATATCCTAATTTTTACCCTCCCTATTTCTTATGTACAGAAACTCCCTAGGGACTCAAAAATGGGTTCGACTCAGCCATGGTAAACGAGCCATCGGTGTTCGAGCCATCGAAGTTCTACTGTACCTGCAAATAAACTTTTTAAACAAATAAGGTTTTTAAAATTAGAATTAGCGGAATTTCACTGTATATGTTCAACTATTTCGCCTGTCCAATAGTTGATCGGGCGACCATTAACACATTCCGTCCATCCCTGAGTGTCTGAAGTGAGCTCTCCCATCTTGCATTGGACCCATTCTAGTGAGTCTGGGATTTAGTCATTAACCATTTTTGTACCAAACGGAATCTTCCCCCTTATATATAACACGAGTCCATTTCAAAATTTAGCGGTGTCAAGTTGTGTTTTCTTCAAAATTTATTTGGGAAATGATTTGACGTTTTGCAACACTGTAGGCCCTGAACAGACGCGCGTCTGATCTTGTTTGTTTGTTTGATTGGAGGTTTAACGTCCCCGTCAACACTGTAAAGGTCATTCTGGAGACGTTGCTTCCTATTTTCTGGGACTTTTACCCGACATTGAGATGAAATGACATCTCAAGCCCTGTCGCCCAATGAAACCTATAGGGTTTATAAGCATGGACGGTCCGACTCGTACGCACCGCTTTGCCTTGGCAGGCTTAGATCCTCTAAGCTGTTTACCAGTACTCGTGTGCGGGTCGGATTCAGCTCTGCATGGAAGCATCATGCAGCCAATATATTTCTTCAAGCCCCGATGGGCGGGGGCCAGGCTAAGAGGGGTACTCATCGTGATGATAGGGGAAATATTTTATCAGTTTTATGAATGAACTGGACTCCTGCCAAAACTGGTAAAAATATTATTACTGGAAAAATTGCCGGGGGAAAATTAAATGAAAACTATCATATGATACTAAATATATGAACCGATTATTGCACCGGCCCCGATAGCTCAGTTGGTAGAGTGTCCGTTCCGGGGAACGGGAGGTCACGGGTTCGATCCCGGGCCGCGACATACCAAAGTCGTTAAAAATGGTACTAGCTGCTCCTCGCTTGGCACTCAGATTTACGGGGTAGAGCTAGGACTGGTCGATCCAGTGTCAGGATAATGTGACTGGATGTGGTATCATGTAATGTGTCTGGGACATGATACTTCAGTGAGGCAGCACTATAAAAGTGAGCATTGAGCTCCCTGTCGCAACCAGACACCGTCGTGATATGACTGAAAAATTGTTGAAAGCGACGTTAAACCCGAATTCACACACACACACACACCGATTATTGCACGCCGGAATCTTGGAACGTTCTGAGGACAATAGATAGCTGGTCGTAAACTGCATATTTAAAGAGTGTATAAGTTTGGATAAACTGATAAACAGAATAACAGATTCGTGTCATTTGATATCAAGTTTATCAGGCTCGGCTTCGAGAACGCATGTAGAATCGCTCGACAAGCCTCGCGATTCTACAAGCGTTCTCGAAGCCTGCCTTATAAACTTGATATCAAATGACGCGAACATGGAATTTCTATTTTTAACATGGGACTGTTCTGAAAAGGTGTTATCTTCCTCTTAGAAACTCATCAATCTATGCAAGAGTATCCGTTCTTGGGCCTTTATCCTGTTCATTCTCAATACCTTCTATTAATTTTTGCGCATATATTAATTGAAATGAGATCCTTTATTGCTTACAGTCTGTGTATAAAAATATAATAATATGGACATGTTTCCTTAGGTGTAAAAATAGCCATGATTCTAACAACATGCTGGAAAAAAAGTTTGGTGGGTAGGTAGGAGAAACTTTTTTCCATTATTTTATTTTTTCTCCTGAAAAAAAAAAAAAAAAAAAAAAAAAACAACAACAACAGGATCGGGCCTGTATTTTCTATGTGTTTTTATTTTTGTACATGTTTTTTTTTTTGTTAGTAAAATTGTCATGTTGAGACTTGAACTGTATATCATAATTTATTTTAGATGCTCAAAAAGGGGTAACACGATTCCCCGAAATCACCGAAATCACCACCGAAATCACCACCGAAATCACCACCGAAATCACCACCGAAATCACCACAGAAATAACCGAAATCACCACTGAAATCACCGAAATCACCGAAATCACCACAGAAATAACCGAAATCACCACTGAAATAACAGAAATCAACAATGAAAACAGAAAAAAACCTCATTAAAATGCTTTTATTATGACCAAACGACAGAAGATAAACTCCGGTTTGGCCAAACGTTTCAAAGATAAATTGATTCGTTTCCCAGATATCAAATATCCACGGGACTATTCGGCTGACCTTGTTCATCTTCCTTCCTTCTCTGAGACGACAAACAATACAGGGCTGAAGAAATACGAAAGTCGAATTCGTAGGCTCCTCAGCGGTTTGAGAAATTAACACTTTGTGTTATAACAAACGGCCCTTTTCAGGGCCAGTCACATCATTCTGAAAGAGTAGTCTTAATAATTATGAAGACTCCCTTTGATACCCTAGCGTTCACATAAGCATTTTCATTTATTTATTTATTTATTTATTTATTTATTTATGTTCAAAAAGATCATAAGATTGTTGGTACTCGTTAGGACCGCCAGAATCGCCGAGTTCTTACCAGTTCCCACAATCTATGTTCAATGCAGGAATAAATAAAATATCCAAATTTTCATCAGATTTGTTTTTGGCCGACCTCTGTAGCTCAGTCGGATTTGAGTCTGACGAATGATCAAGTTCGATACGTGCCGGATTCGGCAGCGCTCTTTTGTGGAAATTGATTATGAAATCTTTTTGTACGGCCAATCACTGGTTGCCAGTTTCTTGCGAAAGAATGTGCACTGTACTGGTAACCAGCTAACGGATAAGCCTGTCCAGAAGTGTAGATTGCTAAACTGGCCGGCTCAAAAATGACCTAAATAGTGTTGACTGGGGCGTGAAATTCCACTGCTGGTTAACAGCTTACAGATAACCCTACATCCGGGGGCATACCCAAGAAAAGAGTCGATAGGTAAACTGATACATTAACAGCTTACAAGTATCGATACACAAATTGACCGGCTCAAAATGCTTCTGTGCTGAAAATGGACATTCTTTATTGAATTCAACCGGGCACATTATATGCTCACCTTAGAATGAAAACAAGACTAAAACAGTATACTAATAAACAGTATATATGCCCCTAGAATAGTGCATTAATGACAGGTGATTTCGCAAGATTTCGGAAGAACTCCCGAGCGTACAATTTTAAGTGTTTTTGGCTGAAAAGGTACCCAAAAGTCATCATTGACAATAAAAATAATGTTTGTAAGCTAAATACACTATACATGTCCATATATTAATTCCACAATGGTGATTTCTGTTATTTCAGTGGTGATTTCGGTTATTTCTGTGGTGATTTCGGTGATTTCGAGGTGATTTCGGTGATTTCGGAGAGTCGTGATACCGCTCAAAAAGTAAGCCCTGTACTTTGGAAGGTTTTTGTTTGTTTGATTTGAGGTTTGGAAGGTACTAAATGCCAAAAACTACAAAATGTACTTAAAACGCGAAAGGGGTATACATTGTTTTTCTTATTTCTGCTCAAAACAAAGATTGTGGCTACTCGATAGAACTCCCCGCAATCTATGTTTTGAGCAGAAATAAGAAAAATATAATAATTTTTAATCTTAAAATTTCTAATTTTTGGCCCAAAAATTGGCAATGTATTTGTATAAGCGTGTTTTCATAACAGAAAATGCAAAGACGATACTAGGTGGTGTCGGAAATTGAAAATGGCAGGGTCGGTGTTTTAATTTTTAATTTTGTTATTTTATTGATAAAAATAGCAGAATCGGGGGAGGGGGTTACTGAAGCAGGGCCGGTCGGGTTAGCGGAAACACGGCTATTTTTTCAGGCCTTATTGCTGTTTGGCATACAGACGCAGTTTGTGAGGTGGGAGTAGGTGGGAGAGGAGAGCACAATATTTTGATAGTGGTTTATCGTTTTCCTGTAAAACCAGCTTCATTTGAAGTAAAATAGGGTTTTCAATCGTTTTCATATTTCCCTTTTGTTTCAAAAAGCTTGTGACCACTCCACCACCCTTACTTAACCCCGCTCATTAATAAATAGCTATTCTTTGATTGACACTGCTCCCATGTTAAAACTATTGTATGTTGTGCTTCATGTTTTCACTGTCATATTGCTGATGTAGGATAAAAACATTTTGTAATTCAATTTTTACTGACCATTTTATTGACTGTTCCAAGCACAGGGGCCAGTTTCAAGCTTTTTGAGAGGAAAGATATACTATCCTATAATAATATAGACAAGGGCACCTTCGGGAAAATATGACCAGTCGTGAATGAAGTTGTATAGCTCTGGAAGTTGTGTAGCTCAGGCAGTTTGTAACACACAAGTCAAAATTCTTGTCACACATGTAGATAACACATTTATGTATACAATAGTACCTTCTATGTCTAATTTAGTCTTCACGATATGGAGCAACGCCACACATAATCTCCAGAATTGCTCAAAAATGAAAACAATAACAATTATGACATCTCATGGCTCTGGCAGCCATTTTTTATTTACAGAACAGGAGTAAATAAATCATGATGTCATACAATTAGGTTATTTTTTCATTGGCCAATTTGAATTGTTGAGATTTTTAACCAATGAAATCGCTCCTTTCTACTGGCTCCAAAAAAAATGGCTGCCAGAGCCAAGAGATGTCAAAATTGTTATTGTTTTCAAGATTTGGAGTAGTATTTACAAGTTTTTTATTGAAATTATGGACACAGGTGATTGGTATCGGTGAAAATTCTGGACATGGATATAAATTTCCTTTGTGTTGTGCCCTGGAAAACTTTGGAATCTCTTGGGAAGAGAGCAGACAGGCTTAGCTACACGCTGTCATTTTTGAGCAGTTCTGGAGATTATGTGTGGCGTTGCTCCATACCGTGAAGACTAGATTAGACATAGCAGGTACTGTTGTATATATAAATGTGTTATCTACATGTGTGACAAGAATTTTGACTTGTGTGTTACAAACTGCCAGAGCTACACAACTTCATTCACGACTGGTCATATTTTCCCGAAGGTGCCCTTATCTATATAATAGCCCTTATCTCTATTATTATAGGATAGTATATCTTTCCTCTCAAACTGGCCTCTGTGGTTCCAAGTCAGTGTGCATTACGAAAACACGCCTATACAAATACATTGTAAATGTTACAGCCGGAAAAATGAACATTTTAAGATGAAAAAAAAAAAAGTGATATTTTTCTTATTTCTATTCAAATACTCGTTAGAACCGCCTCGATGAGGCGGTTTTAATGAGTACCCACAGTCTATATTTTAGAGTAGAAATAAGAAAAATAAGGTTTTCCCCTGTAAACCCCAGTTTTACCATATAAAAGCGGGGTTCAAGGGGATCAATATTATATAGGCGTGTTTATAATAATAATAATATAATAATAATGTCTTTATTTTCTGAGGATAACATATTAAGTAAGAACTTATCTAACATATGGTCCTCAACAATTCAATTAAAAGATAAAAAGTACATATATATGGTAAATGTAGCATATATACAATATATACATCACTTACTAAAACATAAGATGGAACTAATGTATTTAAATGTCCACGAAACATCTAAGATATCTAGGTAAGTAACATTTTGTTTTAAAATATTGAGTAGTTATTTTGCGGAAAAAAACAACAACAGTAGTAAGGGGGTCACTTGGGCATCATGGACTGCGCATGCGCAGCATTTGTATCACTTCCGGTGAAACGTAAGCGAAACGATTAGATGACGAAACTACCCTAAATATCGGACGAGTGTTCGAATGACGTAAATTACCGTAATTACGTCGTAAGTATCCTAAATTTTGAGGCGAAAGATGTTCCCGCGGATTGGCAAAGTTCGCCGTCCCCGATCAGGTCGGGGGTGATCGGGGTCTACCCCGTTCGCTCGAGCTCTCCTATCCCAATATTTAGGGAGATACTACCCCGTATAGTATTGATGAAATTAAGTCTCTCACCCGCAAACCAATTATCGCCTCGAAAACCGGGAAACAATGGAAGGTGTTGGAAGAGCTCGACTCGATGAACTTCGATTACGAAGAATGGACCGCGTCCCGGAAAAAAAAAGTTTGGTTCGTTCGATTTGAGGTTTCACGTCCCCGTCAACGCCGTATAGATCATTTTGGGGACGTTGCTTCCAGTCGCGCGAGACCTTTACCGGACATATCTACAACATTTGTATCTCGGAGAATCTTTCTAGGCTACGGAATTTATACGGATATCGCGGGGGCGTAGCCAGTATGCATTATGAGAGTGGAGCGTAAAATGAGAAGCAAATGATGATAGGATTTTTGATCAGCTGTAATTACCCTAAAAATTGGGGCACCTGAAGGGAGGTCACCGTAAATATCCTAAAGTTTGATCTCAAGCGATGCAGCAAACGTGTTCTGGTGGAATAGTGGAATGACAAACAGTGCAGACTCTGGTCAGGGTGATCGGGATCTACACCGTTTATTCTGTCCCAATATTTAGGGTAATACTACCCGGTGCAGTCCTGCGATATTGACAAATCGATTGTCTCCGACACTCAGCGCGAAACACTTATCGCCTTTAAACTAGAAAACAATGAAACTCGCTGGAAGATAGCGTTTAGAAGGCTGATGTTGTCGTTTAAATTTCTAAACACGCTCGCTTCTGAATGGGCTGCGTCCCGGGAAAAAAAAAGTTTGGTTCGTTCTATTTGAGGTTTCACGTCCCCGTCAACGCCGTATAGATCATTTTGGGGGGCGTTGCTCCCAGTCGCGCGAGACCTTTACCGGACATATCTACGACATTTGTATCTCGGAGAATCTTTCTCGGCTACGGAATTTATACGGATATCAGGGGGGCGTAGCCAGAGCAAAAATACTTTAACACGAAACTCTTGATACGGAAAGAATTTGCTCCGCTTCTGTCGCTACTATAAAATTCGTAAAATCATCGCGAAAACACGCCTATATAATTTTGACTCCCTTAAACCCAGCTTTTAAACTGTAAACTTTGAGTATGCAGGCGGTAAACCTTATTTTCCTTATTACTGCTCCAAGACATAGGTTGTGGGTACTCGTTAGAACCGCCTCATCGAGGCGATTCTAAAATATATAAACCCAACTTTTATACAGTAAAATTTGGCTTTGCAGGGGTAAACATTATTTTCCTTATTACTGCTCCAAGACATAGGTTATGGGTACTCGTGAGAACCGCCTCGGCGAGGCTATTCTAACATATATCTACAACATTTGTATCTCGGAGAATTTTTTTCTTGGCTATGTAATTTATACAAGCATTTCCTATCAAGCTGATCAGATCAATGCTTAGTTTTGAGGATTTCTTCCATTTAAATTATCGTTATAAAGAGTGTGCCGCTATACGAATGTCGGTATAAAGTGGGTTGACTGAGGGCATAGCGGAAATAGATGAGCTCGATCGGGGTTAGCTCCGTTTGGTCAGGGGTAGTCAGTCCGTCGTTCACGCGAATTGTCGCGCATGTTAAACGAAACGACGTCGTTTTAACGTTGTACGCGCGGCGTGTGCCAGTGCACGGCAGCAGCAGTCTTCCATCCCAACATTTAGGATATTACTACTGACAGGTGCAGTCGCAGAGAAAGTCATCTTAATTAGTTCCCGCGTTACATCATAATAACAACGCCTTGACCATTATAATGGCGGCGTTTATCAATAATCAAAAACTAGTTGCCAAGCAACATTCCGAATGTGTCGAAAATCGGCCAATGGGTGACGATAGCCTCGTTTTGATTTCAGCTTCCTCGTAAGAACGCGCACGTCCGTCCTAACGTTTTAATATCGTTTTAGCAGTTGAGTGATAAAGATGGAAAGTGTTGTTAATTTCGAACTCGCGCTGGATTTTGTAAGAGAACAAATAGAAATGGACGAAGCATCAAATGCTTTAAGTTTTGATGACGAAATGGACACACTGGCGCAGTCCTGTGTTGAAGATGGCGAATGGTCGGGGCAGGTAAGAATTTTAATTATCTTTTCCATGTTTCATATACGTTCCATCACGAAAACACGCCCAAAATGATTTCGGTCCCTAGAACCCCCTCTTGTATTTACTAAAACTGGGGTTTTGCAGGGGTATACATTATTTTTCTTATTTCGGATCTTAAACATAGATCGTGGATACTCGATAGAACCGCCTCATCGAAACGGTCCTACCAAGCCCCCACAATCTATGTTTTAGCAAAAAATAAAGAAATCTCCATATTTTTTTTCATCTTAAATTTTTTTTTTTTTTCGGCGTTATAATTCGCGGTGTAATTGTATAGGCGTGTTTTCGTAATGTATTGTGTTAAAATTCCCGGGTTAAAACTATATGGCTTTCAACTGTATTTAATATGCATTTAAAAACACGTCTCTTAGACTTGGTCGGGGAAAGGTAAGAATTTTAATTAACTTTTCTCTGTTTCACGAAAACACGCCTGAAAATTTCGACCCCTTGAAACCCCGCTTTTATTTAGGAAAACTGGGATTTGTAGGGGTATACATTATTGTTCTTATTTCGGATCTTAAACATAGATTGTGGGTACTCGAAAGAACCGCATCATCGAGACGGTCTCGCCAAGCCCCCACAATATTTTTATTTTTATCACTATTATAATTATCATTATTATTTTTATCGTTATTATTATTATTATTACAGATGGAAGAAAGGGATGAGACAGTGCTCGTGATTGAAGATGGAGATTTAAGTCAGGATATACGGGTAAATTTCTGTTCTTTTGATAAATTACTTTTCATTTACAACACACGTTCTGATTGAAAAAAAAAAAAAAATATATATATTAGATGGTGTCCTGTCCTTTCTGTATTTAAAATCTAATCCATTACAAAAAACACGCCTATACAAATACATTTTTTCTGCTTATATGGATTTTTTAAGATGAAAAATTGTGCTATTTTTCTTATTTCTGCTCAAAACATAGATTGTGGGGACTCGATAGAACTGCTTTCGACATGGCGGTTCTATCGATTTCTGTTTATTTAATAAATCGCTTTACTGTTGTTTTTTTTTTTCAAACATTCGTCCTGATAAAAAATATTAGATGGTATATTGTATCAGGTCTTTTCTTTACTTTTCGTTTAAAAAAAAAAATCTAATCACTACATGCACAAACTGTTTCTTTATAGCGGGCTTTAATCAAGATGAGCAATTGTCGTCGTTTTTGTTATCGTTGTAAAAATGTTATATTTTTTCAGATGGAAGAATGGGACACTACGGAGTTGGTTATTGAAGACGGTGAATTGAGCCAAATGGCACAGGTAAATATATTCAATTCTATAAATTAACCACTGTCATACATATTTCTGCTAAAAGAAGTCTGAGCAAAATTGTATTAAACCAACGATTTTATCTTAATTAACGATAATCATGTGCACTAATGTTAAGACATAGTTTTCAAAAATGTCTTTCTTGCATCCATTGTAAAACTGATAATTTTATCCATTTTCAGCCATGCGTTATATCAGTTCATTACAATCATTATTATCATTTCAGTTTGAGGAACAGAAAGAAATAAGCGGGGAGCGAGAAGATTCGCATGGAAACTCCGTAGTGCAGGTAAATACTCATTATTTTATTATCATCGTAATCATCATTTTATCAATATTTTTTTCATTATATGTATTAACAGTAGTAGTAACAGTAGTAATTGTAATAGTAGTAGTAGTAGTAGCACTAGAAATAGTAGTAGTAGACGTTGTTGTTGTTTTATTATCATCATTGTTATTATCATTATTATTTATAACCAGTATTATTCTTAATATTTTGTTATTGTTATCATTATTTTTATTTACAGTAGTCGAAATAGTAGTATTTGTAGTAGTAGTAGTAGTAGCACTAGAAATAGTAGTAGTAGACGTTGTTGTTGTTTTATTATCATCATTGTTATTATCATTATTATTTATAACCAGTATTATTCTTAATATTTTGTTATTGTTATCATTATTTTTATTTACAGTAGTCGAAATAGTAGTATTTGTAGTAGTAGTAGTAGTAGCACTAGAAATAGTAGTAGTAGACGTTGTTGTTGTTTTATTATCATCATTGTTATTATCATTATTATTTATAACCAGTATTATTCTTAATATTTTGTTATTGTTATCATTATTTTTATTTACAGTAGTCGAAATAGTAGTATTTGTAGTAGTAGTAGTAGTAGCACTAGAAATAGTAGTAGTAGACGTTGTTGTTGTTTTATTATCATCATTGTTATTATCATTATTATTTATAACCAGTATTATTCTTAATATTTTGTTATTGTTATCATTATTTTTATTTACAGTAGTCGAAATAGTAGTATTTGTAGTAGTAGTAGTAGTAGCACTAGAAATAGTAGTAGTAGACGTTGTTGTTGTTTTATTATCATCATTGTTATTATCATTATTATTTATAACCAGTATTATTCTTAATATTTTGTTATTGTTATCATTATTTTTATTTACAGTAGTCGAAATAGTAGTATTTGTAGTAGTAGTAGTAGTAGTAGTAGTAGTAGCAGTTAACGTTGTTGTTCTTTTATTATCATCATTGTTATTATTATTATTATTATTTATAACCAGTATTATTCTTAATATTTTGTTATTGTTATTATTTTTATTAACAGTAGTCGAAATATTAGAATGAGCAGTAGTAGTAGTAGTAGTAGTTGGAGTAGGAGTAGTAGTAGTAGTAGAAGTAGTTGCAGGAGTGGTAATTGTAGCTGTAAAAGTAGGAGTAGAAGTAGGAGACGTTGTTGTTGTTGTTGTTTTGTCATTGTTATTATTATCATTATTATTATCGCTTTAATTATTGTTATAATAACTATTATTATTACTATTACGATTATTATTTTTATAATTACAGGTAGGAAGAGGGGATGAGCCTCAGCCGGGACCATCTCACAAACCCGACACCCCACCACCAGCCAATGGACTGAAGTACGAAATTAGAGAGAAATCGAGAAGGACGTACGCCAAAAATGCAGCGGTAGATCGCGGATACCAGGTTAAGATTGACGAACAGCATCACGGAGAAAGACTGGAGGACATCAGAGATGGTTTGCATGAGATGTTCGACCGAGTGTTGAATGAAGCCCGGGGCGCGTTAGCGGGAAACGATTTAGGTCGCGTGATCATTCAACACGAAGGATTGCACGATCCTATCGTAGTTCCCCTACAGCCCTGGGACGACATCAACGCGAACATGGTCATGGAAACCATCGAAAATGTCCTCAACAGTAATAAAAACTTATCCGTTGATGACAGTTTCGACATCTTAATCGGTTCCGTCGATCTACCCAAGGGAGGTGCCCGAAAAAGGATCACGAATCTAAAAGGCGAGAAAAATGCATGTAAAATAAAAACTTCTATTGTATCGATTGTAAATAATGATCAGTTGTGTCTGGCAAGAGCCATTTCGGTCAGCTGGGCTAAATTAAACCGATGCACGCCCGAAGAGTGGGCAGAAATTTCTAAAACCAGAGGGAAGAAAAGCAATCGCGAACTCATTTTGCATTATAGGAAAGTGCCCGAAAGCTTCTTCAAACAGCTTCGTGCCAAAGACAGGCACGAGCAAACGGATTTGGCAGTAGCCATTAGCCAGCTGGCCGAAGTACCTCTTGACAGACCTGCTAGCTTGAACGATTTAGCGGCATTTGAATCGGTACTCGGAGTGAGGGTGATGGTGGTCAGCGCAAGGCTCGGTAATAAGTTTATTACTAGTCCCAGCACCGATGACCGGCCTTGCGTATACGTTTACCAAGTAGACGATGACCACTTTCATTCAATCACTTCGATTACCGGTTTCTTTTGCAGTGTCTACTTTTGTCAGACCTGTTTGAAACATTTTAATGATAGGGAAAAGCACCATTGTGATATGTTTTGTATAGTATGTAAGACAGACGATTGCCCCAAAACCGATAAACCGGTCACTTGTCCTGACTGTAACATGCACTGTCGGTCTGACGCGTGTTACGAGCAGCATAAACAAGTACCGGTTTATGAAAAAGGTAAATCTAAGGGGCAACCGCGCGGGCCTTCCCAGTGCGATAAATACTGGAAGTGTCCCGCGTGTTATAAAGTTATTCGTAAAGACAAGAGGAAGACAGAGGAACACCAATGCGGTGAACATCTGTGTTCCTCTTGTCACAAGTATGTGATGGACGATCATCTATGTTATTTAAGATCTACATCGGCAAAGGAAGAATTCATTCCAAAATATATTTTCGCCGATTTCGAATGTAGCCAGGATGAGAGAGCGGAGTGTGAGAATTATCAGCCCTTGAAAAAGAATGATTGTAAAGACTGTCAATCGGAACAGTTATGTAAATCTTGCTCCAAATGTCGCCATTGTAACGCCTCGTGGTGCGGAAAAGCCACACATCGGCCAAACTTTGTCGTGGCTCATTCCGTATGCCCCAATTGTATTAATGATCCTTTGACCCCGAAATCTGTTTGCGAAAAATGCGGTACCCGTTGCCCGGAATGTGATGACAACGAAGACGATGGTCCTTGTCCCGGTAAATGCGGTTTTCGGGAGGTCACTTTTCGAGGAGCGGATACCGCAGAAAAGTTTGGCGAATGGTTGTTTTCCGACCATCATAAATACTTTAAAGTCATTGCCCACAACATGAAAGGCTATGATGGTTACTTTTTGTTAGAGTACCTCATAGACCAATCCATGCGGCCCGATAAAATCATTTATAGCGGTTCGAAAATAATGTACATGACGGTGGAGCGAGATTTACATATCAAGGTGATTGACAGTCTCAACTTCTTGCCCATGAAATTGTCGTCATTACCCGATGCGTTTGGACTGACAGAGTTGAAGAAGGGATGGTTCCCACATTATTTTAATACTTTAGAGAATCAAAATTATGTGGGACCATACCCGGATGCGAAATATTACGGACACAATTTCATGGGTGAGAAAGAGAGAAAGGAATTGTTAGAGTGGTTGAATGATAGAAAGGATGACGTATTTGATTTTAGAAAAGAAATGTTAGAGTATTGTCGTAGCGATGTTGATATATTGAGAAAGGCGTGTTTGAAATTTAGAGAGTTGTTGATGAATGCTACGGGTGTCATGAATGATAGAGATAAATTAGAAAAGAAATGGGACGGGGCCGTGGACCCATTTGACTCAATTACAATTGCATCGGTATGCATGAACGTTTTCAGAACAAAGTTTATTGAAGAGGAGTGGAAGGTGAAAATAGAAGGGCAAAATGAATGGATTCCCGCCAAAATGTCTGACGGGAAACTATTCATTTTCCGAAGCGACAAATGGGTCCACGAATCCGAACTGAAAGGGGTGAGAGTGGGTGCGAAAGAGTTCGTAAGCACGCCTATCGCGAAAATCCCTCCCGGTGGTTACAACGATCAATATAGTAAAACGTCCATACAGTGGTTGGAGTGGATGTCGCGTGTCGACAATGTCCGCATTCAACACGCTTTGAATACTGGCGAAAAAACCTTACCAGGCACCCGATACAAGTTGGACGGATATTGCGCTGAAACAAACACCGCCTACGAATATCAAGGGTGTCTGTTTCATGGCTGTGTTGAATGCTTCTCGGAAAACAGGGAAGACACGTACCATCCACTCACCAACCAATCTGTTAAAGAATTGTTTGCATTGACCATGAAAAAGAAGGCATATATAGAACGGTTAGGAATGAGATACGTTTGCATTTGGGAACACGAATTTCAAAATATGAAAAAACAAAACGCTGACCTCCAAAATTTCATTAATCAACTAGATTTAATGGACAGACTGGATCCTAGAGATAGTTTCTTCGGGGGTCGCACCAATGCGAGTCAACTCTACTACAAAACGTCCGAAAACGAACGCGTTAAATATGTCGATTTCACCAGTCTGTACCCTTGGGTGAATAAGTACAGTCGCTATCCCGTAGGTCACCCCGCTATCATCACGAAAGACTTTGGGGACATAAAGGACTATTTCGGCATTGCCAAGGTCAAGATACTCCCTCCTAGAGGGTTGTACCACCCTGTGCTACCTTATAGGTCCAATGGCAAGCTGAAATTTCCTTTATGTAGGACCTGCGCGGATACCGAAAACCAAAATCATTGCGCTTGTTCGGATCAGGAAAGAGAGTTGACTGGCACGTGGTGTACTCCGGAGATTGAAACGGCTATTAGACTAGGGTACACTCTGTCCAAAATATACGAAGTTTACCACTGGGAGAAAACGACCCAATACGACCCTGAAACCAGAGAAGGGGGACTGTTCGCTCAGTATATTAACACGTTCCTCAAGTTTAAACAAGAAGCCAGCGGTCCCCCTGACTGGATCCAAAACGAAAACGACATGGAACGCTACATTTCGCAGTATTTCGAAAAAGAGGGCGTTTCTTTGAATCGGGAAAACATCGTAAAGAACCCCGGACTGAGGCAACTGGCCAAATTATGCCTCAACAGTTTTTGGGGCAAGTTTGGACAGAGGCTAAATATGCGCCAGTCAGAATTTTTCCACGAAACGGAAGCAAATTTATTCTTCCAGCTATTCACCGATCCAATGAAACAACCTCTTAATTTTCACATCTTGACCAATGACACCGTACAAATCGAATGGTTATATAAAAAAGATTGTCAGCCAGAAGACAACAAGACAAACATCTATTTGGCTACATTTACGACGTGCTGGGCCAGACTCAAACTTTACAGTGTACTAGAACAGTTAGACAGACGGGTCCTGTATTACGATACGGACAGCGTTATTTACGTGAGCCGTCCCGGTCAGTATGACCCTCCCCTGGGAGACTACCTGGGCGAACTCACGGATGAATTGCAAACTGGGGAGCACATTGTAGAGTTTGTGTCTGGGGGGCCAAAAAATTACGCCTACAAAACTAACACTAAAAAAGAAATTTGTAAAATCAGAGGATTCACTTTGAATTACACTAATTCTCAATTAATAAATTTTGACAGTGTCAAACGAATAGTAACCAGTCCTCAAAGTTGTCCGAATATCACGGTGTCTAATCCAAACAAAATTTGCAGGGAAAAACGAAAAAGAATATTGATAAATCGTAAAGAAGAAAAAACTTATCAAATGGTTTATACCAAACGAAGACGTTTGGAAAACTATGACACTGTACCTTTTGGCTTTTAAAAGAAAGGGTCGTTTTGATTTTTGCGTTAGGTGTGCTGGAAATGTGTGAGAGCTGTTTAGATTTTTGTAATTAATGTTTATATTTGTGTCACAGTCGTTGTTATTTTTGCACGTTTACACCTATTTTACCGTAGAACACGTTTTCATTTTTGTACATCATTATTTACAATCGATACAATAGAAGTTTTTTTTTTTACTGTCGTTTCAATATCTTGTATTAAGCTTCTCATTTTTCGTCGATATATTTCGGTATTGTTGCATTCAGAATGTTTTATTTTTGTACATCATTATTTACAATCGATACAATAGAAGTTTTATTTTACTGTCGTTTCAATATCTTGTATTAAGCTTCTCATTTTTCGTCGATAACACTTCGGTATTGTTACATTCAGAATGTTATATTTACAATGCGTTATGTTACTGTGTTAGGACACTTTTCGAACGGGCCTCCGTGGCCTAATGGATAAGAGCGCTGACTCTTGATCATTAGGTCTCTCATTGCCGTGGGTTCGAGCCTCGCTCGGGACACATGTGAGACGCCAAGTTCTGCAACGGAAGGTCAGGTTGTTTTTCTCCGGGTACTCCGGTTTTCGCCCACCTATGATTAACGATTGGCTCGATATGAGTGAAATAATCTTGAAAGGGCCGTAAAACCCGAACCAAAAAAAAAAAAAGGACACTTTTCGATTTTTGAACAAACTGTTTTATGTTTTGTCAAGGTCGACTCAATTTCTTGCACAAACCCGTTTCGTTTTTCGTTGATGTGGTTGTTTGTATTGTATAGAGTACAGTCCGACCCGTATTAAGCAAGCACTTAAGAGATTATCGAAATGCTGTTGCTTTAGACAGGCAATTTCTTGATACGGGTGGAATTTATTGCATTTACCACATCAGGCCGTTTCAACTTTTGTTAACGTCGTTTCAATATCTTGTATTAAGCTTCTCATTTTTCGTCGATATCATCTCGGTATTGTTGCATTCAGAATGCGATATTTACAATGTGCTGTTACTGTCACTGGTGATGACGTTCGATCGTCAATGGTTTTATTGACACTTTTCTTAAAAGTATATTTCAGTTATATAAGTTATACGACTATTAGTGTTTATATTATTTGGAATGATTTTGATATTTGGTAACAGCCACTCTGGAAACGTACCAGAGGCGTTTTGATTTTTGTAATTTACCGTTCACATTTTTGTAACTACCGTTCGTATTTTTGTTGTTTAACACGCGTTTTACCATAGGACACGTTTCGATTTTTGAACAGACTGTTTCATGTTTTGTCACGGTCGTAACAATTTCTTGCATCAACCCGTTTCGTTTTTCGTTGAAGTGATTTTTTTTTCCATTGTATGCAGTACAGTCCAACCCGTACTAAGCAAACATTTAAAGGATTACCGAAATGTGTTTGCTTAAGACAGGCGATTGCTTAATACAGGTGAAATTTATTGCGTTTACCCCGTTTGGAAAACAAACGCCTGCTTGCTTAAGACAGATTGCTTGCTTAATAGACGTGGTCACTAAAACAGGATTGATGAGGCCAAATTGGCCGAAACTAGCTAGTCTGGCCCAGAAGTTATGTGCACTCCATGTTTTTTCAGTTCTGTGGTGTAGGCCTTGCTTATAGAACATATTTACCGTATATGGTATGGATATCTCGTTGTTACTCAGTTACATCTTTGTTACATGAAAACATGAGTAAGTTATATAACAATTGTTAACATATGACTTTTTTATTTACTATGTATTTATGAAAAATGTATAAATCGAAGCGTTCCAATGCTTCATTTCTATCCTTGTAATATACGTCACTAGTTAACTGCTAACAAATAAATGTTAGTAAGAACAGACATTCTTCATTTTCATTTCACTCCCCTCGTAAGAATATGGAAACAAACGAGCCCCATCAACCCGAAAGGGAAGCATTTATTTATGAACCCAGATCAGATGAAGAAAATCGATCAAATTCGGAGAGGTGGCACTTGTTAGGTGCCCGTATACCTAAAGCGGAAATAGTCTACTTTTGCCAGATGATCATTGTATACGTCATCATCATCACCTCTATAGTTAATTTGTCTTTACAAAACGGATCTACCGAGCTTTGGATAAGCCTCCTGAGTAGTTGCATAGGTTACGCCTTACCCAGCCCAAAACTTAAAAAATGAGCTGTACCCTGCCTTTCGAACCTTGCTCTAGCATGTGTATCAGTGGTCAAACGGGTAGCGGTAAAACGAGGTGGGTGTACAAGTTCCTGAATAATTTGCAATACATGTATACGAGAGAACCACCTACCCACGTATTATACTGCTACGGCATACACCAAGATCTCTTCGACGACATGGAACGGACGATACCCAATTTTTATAGTAAACGGGGTCTACCCTCTACCGAAGAAATTGACGAGTTTACCAAAGACAAGCGTCATAAGCTTATCGTCATCGATGATCTAATGCACCAAGTTATGAGCAACAAAGACATGGAATTATTATTTACGCAAGGGACCCATCACAAATGCGTCAGCGTGATACTGATAACTCAGAACTTATATCCGGGAGGTAAACACGCCAGAACGATAGCTTTAAACACGTGGTATATGGTGCTTCTGAAAAATCTACGAGATGCGTCTCAAGTCGCAATTCTAGGACGCCAGCTGCATCCCGGGAAATCGAAAGGATTCTTACGAGCGTACGAAGATGCTCTCAGCACCGAAAAACACGGCTATTTTGTGGTAGATATGAGTCCTCATGCTGACAACAGATATCGTCTTAGAACTCGCATATTCCCGGATGAAGACCCCGTGGTTTATCGACTGACGTAAGAACAAGAAACAGACCTACAAGAGGAACCATGGTTCAGCTACTCGTACAAGAACGTCACTTTTTGCTTTTATTTGCCCAAACTACACCGGGTCAACGCAAGGTACTACTGCGAACGATTACCAGACAGCAACTGAGAGCGATAAGTCAGATAGCGCATAACGTCGTGAAATGCAAGATAAAGTTGACCTCGGCACAGAAAAAAGCGCTTAAACGCGAGAGACGCCTTTTACACCTGTTGGGAGATAGAACCGTTGGTTATCATCACAAGAAAAAGGCCGTTTCGGATAAACAACGTTTCATTTTCACTCTGCTGAAAATAGTCATACCTTACTTAGAAGCAGTACTCAAATAGAGATGGAAAAGCTAGTACTTGTCCCCTACGATAAATACCGAAGGATGTTGAATGTTAAAGGAGAGCCTTCCGTAGAAAGGCAAACGCCATCTTCTCACTCGCAAAAGGTGGAAACTAAACCATCCCCCGCTATGGTGAAGAGAAAGAAGACCGAGCCAAAGAGCCAAACCGTGTTCGCGCCTCCACCCCCGGGGAAACGGGAGAAAAAGGCAGAAAAAGCAAAGACTGATAAATTCGTGGACTGGATATCATTTTAAAACAAAGACAATATTTTTGTTATAAAAGTTTTATTGAAATAAAGCGATGTAAAACTACATTATAGTTGCGTTGTATTTACAAATGTTCTCACAAATCTATCATTCATCTCTAAATCTCTCACGCTAATCGCGTTTACGATATCTTTCAATGACATTCCGACATATCGGCACACGACATAATATATACAGTACTGTCCACACGTATCAGAACCAAAGTCTTGTAAGCGATTTCTGTTCCTTAAATACGGTTTCCGTAATACGTGTCCAAAATTATAGTACTCCGCTGTGTTACCGAGAGAATCAAAGAATTCGTCGTGTCCACTTTCATTAAAGTAAAATGCAACCCAATGCTTGCCCGGTCCACCGCTTTTGTCCGTATTGGCGATCACGAATCTCTCTTTTTTAACATTATCGACTGAACAAATTCTGACTGGGTACCCTCTTAGCATACTTTGTAGTTGAAGGTTATTCATTTTAAGTACACGGATCTGGCTTGGTTTATGTGGAGAATTTCCGGAAATGTAGCGTACATGACAAGGGTGTCGCGAACTTGAGTTCCAGCCGACAATGACCTTTTCTTTTAGTGTTGAACGTATAGTAAGGATCTACGTCTAGTACATAGAGGCAGTATCCGTTTTTGTAATCGCCTCTACTCACGTTAATATCTTTTCTGAAGAGCGTCAAAGTTCTGTAACAGTCGACAAACTGATCGGCGCTGTAATTGGGTTGCAAAGGCTGAGAGGGGTATGACTGTCCATCGACGTACAACCCTACCGAACTGCAGTCAAACGATTGAAAGTTTAGCGGGTTTTTCTTGTAATCGCCGGTGTACGCCGCGCTAGACACCAGTCCTACCACGAGTTTGCTCGGAACGAGGCCTTGAAAAATGTCGTCAGCACTGAATCCGTACTGTCCTGGGGCTATGGAGGCAGTCTTTATCTCTGATCGTAGATACGGGTAGAGGGCGGGTTGATCTTGAAAGAGTTTTTCGTGAGCTACTAAAACTCCTCCATTTAAACGCTGTACGCATAGTTTAAATCTAACATCCAAGATCTGAACTTTTTCGTCGGGATCTGGACTGTCGGACATCAGTCTGAAAGCGTCCTGACTCGGCCACAATTTGATCCCAATACTGACGCCATTCACCAACAGTCTTGGCTGTTGAAACAGATCGAGGAATAATGGGCCTTCCAGATCCACAATTTTCCCGTCTTTCGTTGCGAGGTATCTTTCGAAAAGTCCCGCGTTACCGCCAAACCTGGCATTTGCCGCGTCTGGGTTATATCTCGTATCTTTATAAAATAGCTGACTGGACAGTATATTTTCCTGCGTGGCTTGATTGGTTTTAAGAATTGTATCTATATAGCTTTTGTAAGCGTAATTAGTTCCGATATGAGACAGCGATGTCTGCTGAAACGTGACGTCTACCTGTCTAAATATCGTGTGCAATGGAAGGTTTATCAGTCCGAGAGATCGGTCCTCTTTTACCGGAACACCTTGAGCATCTGTCAAGCGCAGTTTCACGTTTAACACGCTGTGTTTGAGATCGACGTAAGCGGATGACTGAGGAGGAATGTTGAAATCTATCGCTGAGGTGGAAGTGACTTGATTTGAAGGTCGATATTCGATCCATTCTCTAGACTGAAAAGCTGTATCTGATGGAGGCAATGAAAATAACGATAAACTTTCTTGATGACAATTGTCCATTTCGTTCGTTAAACTTGATCTTCCGGGTTGTAAGCGTATCGTTTAAATTCTTTGGGTAATGCTTTTCTGGCAACCGTTCCCTTCTTACGCTTCTTACCACCTTCTTTCTTACGTTCTATGTCGGATTTGGCCATCTCTACCGCTTGAGCGACCGGGCTGACCAATTTTACCACGGGTCTTTGACTTTCTTTCAATTTTCTGTTTCTTTCACCTACGCCCACCACGTAACGACCGAGGTGATCGGGCTGAACGTACCCGTCGCTCAAGTCTTTAAAATGTTGGTACCATTTGTCATAGTCTGGTATATAGGGGACCCATTTTTGCGATTTAATATCGTACACTTCGACTGAGCCCATTTTGTTTAAAATGTAACACGCAATGCAGATCGTTCGAATCGAAAGTGACGGGTTGTAAATCCTCGTCTAGTAGATATAATCTGAGGGCGGTCAAGTTTGACACGTTTACGGGAAGATAGATGGCGTCTTCAAACCTGTCAGATTTGAGTTTTTTATATCTGTTGTCGATCTCGATATTTCTCAACACCGGTATAGTTCTGTTTCTTACGTAGGATTCCTCCACGATATCGCAACAGAGATATATTCTTTTTGATCTAGGCGTAAATTTTAACGTCAAAGATATCTGTTTGAGAGCGCACACCCAGTGACCGTCCAGATTATAGGTTTTATGAAATTGGATCCAAAAGTCGGAAGGGTTGTTGTTCTTACGTAAATCCAAAGAGTCTTTGCTACTGAGATAAGCGTAAAAATCTGTCATGTTTCTGCGGTGGTTCGGATCTCGTCCACGATGGTTTGTATCAGGTAAACGCTTCTCAGCATAGACGGAATGAACGACGAATGTCTGTTTACCAATGCTTTCTTTCTCTGGAAACTAACTCTATTCGACCCTAACGTTCTTAGCGCGAGCCTTCTCCTTTCGAAGAGTCTTGCATCCCTTCTTAGAGGATTGATCGTTCCGTTGGTCAGTCTTTTGGCTACCTCTCTAATGGATGACATTTGCAATCGAGTAATATTTCGTAACAGGGTTCTACGATCCACGGGTAAGGCATCTCTCAAGGTCGCTAAATAGCGAATGGAACGGAGAACTTTGGAATGTTCCATGATTTTAGTCGGCGTTTCTTGTCACTGCTTCTTACGAGTATTGAGCTCAAGCTCGATCAGTGTTGGTAAAACCACGTCATCCATTTGATTCATAAATTTGATACCCGTGATTACCACTTTACCGGTATGAAAGCAGCAAAAATTTACGCCATCTATTTTGAAATTTAGAGCCGGAAACAACTCTGGCTCGTACACTACACTTCTTTCCTCAGCCAACGCCTTTAAGTCCAATTCAGCGCTAAGAGAGTGACTGGCAGACGCTGTCAACATCCTAACCGTTCCTAGGCTGGCGGGATAACCTAGTGTTTGAAGCTGTCTGGCATATCTGCGCAAACGTTTCCGTCCCTCTTCTACGTCTGAGGCTCTTCCATTGCAGTTGATAGCACCACTGGAAAACACGAGGCAGTTGCCACCGATAGTTCTATGCTGCCATATAAGACCTGGAAAAGATCTCGGGTCATATCGAGCGTTCCATATACGTTGACATAATTCTATCAGGTCGATCGGACAATTTAATTGGGCGCTATATACCACGTTGGTAATTTTCATCTTGGCGTCTTGTCAAACAATGAATACGAATTGGTGTGTATGTCTATTTTGTCCGACATAAATTCACGTGATTTCTGACTACGAGTAGTCTTTCACGTCTTCTTCCGGAATCCAGCTGTCATATTTCTTGGGCCAGTGCAACCAGCGAACGAGAACTTCTTTTCGCTTGTTTCGGACGCGTCTTTTTAATATCTCTTGGATGTAATATTCGGTAGAATCGTCCACGCGAATCTTCTGAAGTTCCTGTTCATAAAAGGTACCTTCCACTTTTTCGTCATCCCAGGATTCGAGCCTATAAACCGGGATACCCTCTCTTCTAAAACGCGAGCTGACTTTAAATATTTCGCCAGTCCATTTTTGCGAATATTCTCTATCGAATAAAGTTCTCACGTGCGATATGCGTACCGTTTGACCGAGTTTAAATTTGTACTGCTTTTTGGTTTTCCGTTTGCTTCTTTTTTTCGATTTGTCCCCGGCCTGTCTCAATAAATACTGCTGCAGCCTACTTTCACCTTCGTTTTCCTTTGAAATGGAAGCCGGGGGTTGACCGAGACTTCTATGTACGGTTTGATTATAGCTGTGAACTACATCTTGAAGAATGTCGACATACCGCTGCGTTCTATTTTTCATCATATACCTAAACAACTTATGTTTTAAAGTCTTGATTAACCGTTCGCTGTAATTTGCTTTGGTCTCCGTATTCAGGGCGTAAAAATGATGGATGTTTTTGTTTTTTAAATATGTATTGACCTCTTTACTACGGAATTCCATACCTCGGTCAGTCCTAATCGTGTTAGGTTTTCTCGGTCCTTTAAGAATGACTTGTAGGGCTGTGACAATATCGACCCCTTTTTTACTTTTTACGGGCCGGCAATGAGCAAAACGAGAGAAAATGTCTATGGAGACCAGTACGTATCGATAGTCGTCATTCTGTTTGGAAATGTCAACCATATCCATCAGATCCATATCCCACTGACTGTCAATGCCAGCCACAATTACCCTAGACCGGGTATATTTACGTCTGGCGCCTCTAGTCAGGGAATACGACTCCTGGTCTTGCAGCCATTTGCGTATGCGGTGCCTGCCAATTTTAAATTGGCATTGAGTTTTGACGATCTGGTACAGTTTCTCCGGCCCTAGGTAACTGCCTGGGGATTTGGGATTAAAATACAAGGAAGATAAATATTGCTTCCAGTCAGTCATCTTTATTTTAACGAAGACTATGGCAAACGAATATTCTTACAAAACTATAAAACGATACTAAACCTATAGGATACAAAACGATGAAAACAAGTGTGTATACTGTGTCACGTGGAAACAATGGATATATAAAGTTTGAAACAAATATTCAAAAAGTATGCATGTAATTTACAATATAACGCTATATAAGTGCGATACATCGTCATCGTGTCTCTCAAACGCTTCTATAAAGCGCTCCGCAGCCTCCCTGGCTTCCCGTCGTAATTGAAAACACCTCAGCCATAACAACAGTTCATCCAACAACGCCAAAGTCATCATTGCCATACCAAACATATTTATATTTGTCATTTGGGGTCTATCACTCTATATTCTGTCACGTATTCGCAATCATGCTCCATAATTATGACGCGTTGTATACGTCTGTTTCGTGTTTATGACAATTTACTTTCGTTCGTGTCACTGTCTTCACCAGTTTTGGTAATCGTTCGGATTGCACTCTGAGCACTGTAAAGCTCCCAACTGATTCAAATGGTCACTTTGCAGAAAGCAAGGGACCACTGGGTTGAGTTCGGGCAATGTATTTCCTATTTCTGATAACAAGTCTTTCAAACGATTGAATTCCGATGGCCTCAAGCATATTCCCGTTTTCGTTGGTACAACTTCGTCCCGTGGTTTCCAGTATTGTCTTATATCTACGCAGACACTATTTTCGCCGATCTTACAGAATACGTTCCCTCCGAGATGACATCTATAGACCTGTTTCTTTTCTAATGCCTTATCCACGTATTCCAACTGATCGAGCCAATTCTTCCACCGCATCAAGTTTAGACTGATTCCTTTCTTAGTCGGTTTATCGTCTTTCCACTCCCTGATATCGACCCGTAACTCGCCCTTCCATTCGTGCACTTCCACGTAACGATCATTCCCGAGACTGAACCGACATCTGTAGTTTGCCATGTTTCCTTATTGAATGACACAGTACCGCGCGAACGAGGTATATATACTTATGCGGTACAATCCGATTGGTTCTTTCACGGCTGTCGCTGATTGGATACAACGTGTCTAAACACGTTCGATGAATGTTACTATCGGATAAGCGGTTATGACAAGCGTTTTTCTCCTGGTTTGAGTACACACGACTTTAATGGTGTTGCTTGTTCGTCTGCTGTATCCCAAAATTCCTATGTCAAAAGTAAAGGTTTTTATGAGTTCGAGCCTTTTACCGCGCACGTTCTTTTTGTCAGGTTTATCCAAACACTTCTTGATACTATCAAACATGACACGTCTATTTGAAAAGACAGAAGCTTCCATACTCTCGGAGTAAAGATGTTTTTCTATCGCGTGGTTTGACACTTTACAACACGAATTCATTTTGAAACTGAGGTCTTGACCAGCACGCAGAAAGGTTTAACTCATTGCTCCAACCAATCAGATGAGATAATTTAGACATGACCAAACTCGCTCTGTATTGATCAATACTTTTTTTTTTTTTTTTTTTTTTGCTCTGGCTACGCCCCCGCGATATCCGTATAAATTCCGTAGCCGAGAAAGATTCTCCGAGATACAAATGTTGTAGATATGTCCGGAAAAGGTCTCGCGCGACTGGAAGCAACGTCCCCCAAAATGACCTATACGGCGTTGACGGGGACGTTAAACCTAAAATCGAACGAACCAAACTTTTTTTTTCCGGGACGCGGTCCATTACTAGTTTCTCGCATCGAGTCGAGCTCTTCCAACACCTTCCATTGTTTTCCCGGTTTTCGAGGCGATAATTGGTTTGCGGGTGAGAGAATTAATTTCATCGATACTATACAGGGTAGTATCTCCCTAAATATTGGGATAGGATCGCTCGAGCGAACGGGGTAGACCCCGATCACCCCCGACCTGATCAGGGACGGCGAACTTTGCCAATCCGCAGGAACATCTTTCGCCTCAAAATTTAGGATACTTACGGCGTAATTACGGTAATTTACGTCATTCGAACACTCGTCCGATATTTAGGGTAGTTTCGTCATCGTTTCGCTTACGTTTCACCGGAAGTGATACAAATGCTGCGCATGCGCAGTCCATGATGCCCAAGTGACCCCCCTACTACTAACAACAACAACAACAAAAAAAAAAAACCCAAAAAACAAAACATTTATTATAACAAAGAACTTCTAACGTTTACGTGGTGTTTACTGTGGTTCCTTCATGTTTTGTGTTAGTGATTCTGCTTCTTTCCATAATCATATATGTTGTTACGTTGATGATTGTATACAAGCCTCCGTGGTGCAGCGGTTCTGCTACTCTCCTTGTAAACCAGTGGTCGCAGGATCGATCCCGGACTTCTCCAGACCTTCGAATGAGTCTTTAAACCGAAGTACCGTCTCCATATGACCGTAGCTGTTTGTGAGACGTAAAAACTCAATTTTTAGTGTCGTCACTCCATATTTCGACTTTTTTCCCCAGTGATATTGTGGAAAGAATTTGGAATCTGATTGTATCAGTTCCTGATCGTTTCTCTTACTAATTTAAATGCTGAAAATAAAGTTATTGTATTGTATTGTATTATTTTACTATTAACCCATTCAGTACCAGAAACCCCTAAAGGGGTACCTTGGCAAACAGTGCAGGCCCAGATCAGACGCCGCAGAACGCGGCGTCTGATCAGGGCCTCCACTGTTTGCTAAAATTTCAGCCGTTTTCAGAATATTTTTGATGAAAACACAACCTAACTACCCCACATTTTGAAATGGAGTCCTGCTATATATAAGGAGGAAGATTCCATACGGTACAAAAAGGGTTAAACGGCCATAATAAAAGAATACCTTCCGACTGCATCAACCGCCAGACCATACGGTTTTTCAAGGTCTCCTTTCACCACTATCTTGAACAGACTGGCATCAATATCATCCGTGTTACCTGGCTGCATTGCTATCCACCGAAACATAGGATCAGTCCAGTAAATATTGTGAGAAACCCAGTCCACGGCAACTTTCACGTAACCAACGGACACGCCCGTATGCATTCGGGTAATGGACGTTACAGCAGCGAAGTCGTTTCGCCAGTCGAAATTTGGAATAGCCTCAATTCTTGCGTAAGCTGCATCATACATATACATAACTTTCCTTGAATAGTCTACTTTACAAGCTCGCAGTTTTGCTGACAGCTGACCGTTCTTCTTAAAATGTCTATGTGGTGAATAAAATGACTGGTTTCTGGCTAAATCGTAAGGTGTACCCGGAATTATGTAAATATGGTGAGAATCAGGCCATGATGGCACCACAGGAACAGTTGTCAAAATAATACTGTTTTCGTATGACACTTCTGAACCTGTAATATAAGATGTTACGTTTTAACCCTTTTTCTGGTGCATAAATTAATTAAGCCACACCCATTGCTAACTATCAACCAATCGAATTACGTCATACAGTCGAACTTCAATGGCTCGAACACCTTTGGGACCTCAAAAATCTGTTCGAGACAGGGGTAGTTCGAGCCACTGAGGGTTACTGTCAGGAGACATAACGAGCTACTTTTAGACATCTTTTCGGTGTTTTATAATGAAAATATATGCTGTGTGTACTCATTAAAATCGCCTCACCGAGGCGATTCTAATGAGTACACACAGCATACATTTGCAAGATAAAAGACTAAAATCTCCTTAATTATGCCCCACTATTTCTTATATAGAGGGTTTCGCTAGGGGCCCAAGAATGGGTTCGACACATCTATGGTAAACGAGCCATCGGTGTTCGAGCCATCGAAGTTCCACTGTAGAACATATTTTGTTCAATTCACAAACTGCATGGCAACTTGCACAGTGTTGATCCTGATAAGATCTGATCTGGCTCTACACTGATTGCAGTAGAGGGTATCGTGAACAACAGGATAAGATGTTACTTTTAGGATGACAGGCTTGTTTTCAAATCAGGGCATGCAAATTGTATTTATGCTATTTAAACATGTTCTTACTTTATTGAAATAAATACTGTTCCAACCAAGATGTATCTTTTAAACCATTATGCGCCAAGCATAACAAAACAGACGACACTTCACATGGTCTTATTTAGCCTTTGTGGCCCAGTGGTTAAGAGCGCTGATTCTTGATCATTGGGTCTCTCGCCGCTGTGGTTCGAGCGTCGCTCGGGTCACATGTGAGACGCCAAGTTCTGCAACGGAAGGTCAGGTGGTTTTTCTCCGGGTACTCCGGTTTTCGCCAACCTCTGATTAACGATCGGCTCGATCGATATGAGTGAAATAATCTTGAAACGGCCGTAAAACCAAAAAAAAAAAAAAAAAAAAAAAACAACACCTTCAGGGGAGGCAACTCCTGCAAAAGTATTTTTGTCTCCCATGTCAATAGGGGTCAACTCTATTTCCATTTTTCAGTGGGACAGGGCTTATAGAAAAGCGAACAGGAAGTCCCGAAAGTTGTCTCCCTTTGAAAAATGGCGGAAAAATATGCCAGGTGTTCCCATTCCCCTTAACAGGCAATAAGGGTTGATTTTTCAAGCGATTCGTCACAGACATTTCACACGAACTGCTAAGCCTGGCTCTCATGTTGTGAAACTTTTTTCATGCTCGGCTCACTTCCTCGTGAAATTTATCCTGCGCATAAATCTTAAAATGTCAACATTTGTTGGCATTTTAAAATTTATGAGCATAATAAATAACATTCTTTGCTGATCTGAACAGGAAAATTGCCTGATTTGCTTGTTAGTTTTTGTTTTACGCCCCACCAACAGCTAAGGTCATACGGAGACGGGACCTCGGTTTAAAGACTCAGCCAAAAGTTTGGAGAAGCCCGGGATCGATCCTGCGATCCCTGGTTTACAAGGCGAGTAGCATAACCACTGCGCCACAGGGGCTTCTGCGATTTGCGTGTTTTTTAATAATGAGCATAACGAATTTCATGCTCGGCTGAGTTAAGCATAAAATAGTTTTATTACCTCGAGGTCGGCCCCCGCCCATTGGGGCTTGAAGAAATAAATGGACTGCAGGATGCTTCCACGCAGAGCTGAAACCGACCGCACACGAGTACTGGGATCTAAGCCTGCCCAGGTAAAGCGGTGCGAATTGGACCGTCCATGCTTATAAACCCTATTGGTTTCATTGGCCGACAGGTCTTGAGATGTCATTTCATCTCAATGTCGGGTAAAAGTCCCACAAAATTGGAAGCAACGTCTCCAAATTGACCTATACATTGTTTACGGGGACGTTAAACCTTAAATCAATCAAACAAACAAAACAATAACCTCGAGGCCTGATAACGATTCAAATAAAATCACAAAATGGTAGGGTGACAATGGGCCAAAAAGTCCACTATTTCTGGTAGTAACCCATACCAGCATCAGTATCAGCATCCGTAGTATCTGAAACTGCCGGCATAAATTGGCATAAATGATGGCGAGCTGAGAAATCCAAGATGGCGTCCAAGATGGTCGCCATAGCTGTAAATTCCAGTTTTTTGTAAAATATGAATATAAATACCACAAATCAGCTTACAAACTTATTTTAATTTATTTTTCTGATGTAGAAAGAAGATTTGTGCTAGAATATACATAAAATTTTTAGGTTTTACTTGAAAACCGGTGAAAAAAATGATATTTTATTGTTTTTGTGTCTAGTTTCATAGGTGGTACATAAAAGCAATTCTGATGTTTCAAAATTTAAACGGCTTTTACATATATATTGTTTTATTTCAAATAAAGTTAACTAAGACACTATTCTAAAATACATTTAACACTATTCTTAACTACTTTTATGGTTGGTTATGACTTTTTTACCATCAATTTAGCCCCAGGATTACCCCACCCACTCAGTTTACCAGTAAAATTCATTCACATAATATTGCCACAAATCATCTAACAAACTTATTTTAATTTATTTTTCTGGTAAAGAAAGAAGATTTGTGCTAGAATATTGATCAACATCCTAGGTTTGACTTGAAAACCGGGGAAATAAAAGACATTTCATTGTTTTTGTGCCTAGTTTAATAGGATGGTACATAAAGGCGATGCTGATGTTTCAAAATTTTAAAACGTTTTTATTTATCTTTTGTTTTATTTTAACTAAGACACTATTCTAAAATACATTTAACGCTATTCCCAAGTACATTTATGGTTTGTTATGACTTTTTACCATCAATTTAGCCTCAGGATTACCCCACCCACTCAGTTTACCAGTACAATTCATTCACATAATACTCACACTCAAGGGATTTGCAGGTTAGGATTTCATTTTAGACAACAAGTAGAAGAGAGCATTGAAACTAATGTTTAGTTCTGTTTACATACTATATTATATGATCAGCCATTAGGATACACCACCTCTTTATGATACTGTTTTCGGGATCTGAGCATTAACCGTCTTAATTAAGCAAAGCTACATCCAAACAAAATAGCAAATTAGTGTTTTTTATTTGATCTAAAATGACTTTTATTGTCATTTTTGCTGTGGGTTATAAAGTGCTATATCCAAAACTGTGTTATAAAAACGTGTTATAAAGAGGATATGCTATACAATTAGGTTATATTTTGTTTGATTTGAGGTACAACATCCCCGTCAACACTGTATCAGTCATTTTACATTTTGGAGACATTGCTTCCAATTTTTTTGTGGGACTTTCCCCGACATTGAGATAAAATGACATCACAAGCCCCGCCACACATTTAAACCAAAAGGTTTTATATGCAAGGATGGTCCAGCTCACACGACTTTTCCTGGGCATGCTTAGAATCTCTAAGCGGTTTACTCTGTATACCCTAGATCTACTGGGCTAGGCAAATTAATCTTAGATTTTATAGCTCCCCATCAAATCGGTAGCTGATATACACACCTGTGCACTAAAAAAATTGCTGCTGCTTTAACTAGCCCTGAGACATTTGACTAAGTCCCAAGATCTGAAATATCGTGAAGCTGGAATCTGGTTTAGGCAGAACATGAATTGCCTGTACTATGTAAAGAAGAGCAGGTATCACAACCCATAAGGGAATACAGACAGCATAATTGCCCTTTCCTCTGGCTCTAGCTTCCTGAAACCAGCGTGAACTGGAATATACCTGGTGCAGTCAGCATGAATACCTTTTCTACCTGTCATCAGCATAAAGCAGACTAAAGTGATGCACAAGTAGAAAGAAAACTTGGTTTCAAAACTGACAACAAGGGCTGTGTTAACTCCAAGAGAACCTGCAGCTGATAGTTGCAAATCATTCTACTATCAGGTTCTTCACGGTTTGAATAATGAACAGAAACAACATCAGAGCCTTGTTCTTAATTCAACCTGCACCAACAACAGTAGCATTCTTCTTAATAAGCTCAAGGCAATTTTCATTAAGGAACCTAGTGTAAAGTATTGTCAGTTCGTTCTTGCTTTTACTGCTTGAAAGTATCTATCAATCACCAGTTACTATATTTTTTCCCGTAGACACAGGCGCGTGTGAAGAAATATTCTTTCCACAAATTTATTGGGTCTGTGATTTGAGACTGTTTGCCTCATTCCTGTCAGAACTGACGTGAATGGTAGCTACCCAAATAATAGTAAGAAGACCGTAAGACCAAAACATAGAGGTCATCTGTTGATATGTCAGTTTGAGACATGATGAATGCTGCAACATTTTAAGTACAGACATCCCGTCAAATACTATACAACCAACTTTCTAGTTTTTGAAGGAAATCAGACTTATTGGTAGACATCAAACATTCTCCATCTGCAAACAAACTCGCGTGATCGTGCGCATTTTTGAAAGACAATACCTTGAATGAATGAATTGATGTATAGAAAGCATATATCTCTTCACCGGTGGCTGTCAGTTCCTCAGACTGTTTTCCCCAGACACCTGTGCCATTGACCTGATATCATTCTTAGTCAGGAGTTTTGACCCAGACAAAGGCTCATAAGATTGTTCTTTGGACTGCCTAGCAAGCTATGGGTATGCGCCTTTCCTCCATGAATGACTCAAATGGCTTTTGACCCATTTTATGTCAACTTATCAAACTTCTCTATCTCTTAAGGAACTTCATCTCCAGTAGCTATATTGTTCAAATGTCTTCGGCCCCCGCCCATCGGGCTTGAAGAAACAGATGGGCTGCATGATGCTTCCATGCAGAGCTGACACCGACTGCTCATGGGTATTGCTAAACCCCTTAGAGGATCTAAGCCTGTCCAGGCAAGGCGGTACGAGTTGGACCGTCCATGCTTATAAGCTGTATTGGTTTCATTGGGCGAAAGGGCTTGAGAAGTCATTTCATCTCAATGTTGAGTAAAAGTCCCATAAAATTGGAAGCAACGTCTCCAAAATGACCTATGCAGTGTTGATGGGTACGTTAAACTTCAAATAAAACAACAAACAAACAAAACTGCCCAAATGTCAGGGAGAATGGTTCAATAAATTTTAAACTGTCATTGTGAAATAAATCCAGCATCTTGTTAATAGGCTTATTATAAGCCTGTGTATTAGTATGGTGTTGAGTAGAGCTTGCAACTATGCATGGCATACTTAGCAGTAATGGGTCGTGATAAAAACCATCTTATATGGGCTTGTTCATAACTTCATTGTGGGTGATTCCTATAATATAACTGGGTAGCCAGTTTGCCATTTTGTGGGACAGTAACTGTCCTTTTGGCTTTCCTCTGTTGTTGTTTCCATTAAGTTCTAGTTACTTCATGTTTGTGATTCTTAATGTTGATAACATATTCTTCAAGACAGACAGGAAGGGTATTCATGCTGACTGCACCATGTATTGCAGTTCACACTGTTTTCAGGAAGATAAAGCCAGATGAAAGTGCAATTATGCTGTCTGTATTGCCTTACAGGTTGTGATACCAGCTCTTCTTTACATAGTATAGGCAAGAAGAGTGCCTAAATCAGACTTCAAGCTTCTAGAGATTTCAGATCTTTGTATTGAGTCAAATGTCTCAGAGCCAGTTAAGGCAGCAGCAACTTTTCTGTAGGTTTGCTGTTCAGACAAACAAATTAGACAACAATGGTGCTCCAAAAATCAAGAGTTAGACCTAGTCATCTACCACCAACTAATAGTTTTTTAGCTCCATTTGTACAGGTGTACATACCAGCTACTGATTTGATGGGAAGCTATAAAAGCTAAGATTAATTTGTCTAGCCTTATAGACCTAGAGCATATGGTTGATCCTGAAACTGGGTTATTCATTCCACAGCTCATAACAAAGACACATGCAGCCCCCAGCTATTAACTGATATGGTTGTAAATAGCCTGATCAGTGTAGTGATGACTGCATTTGCTCATAGAAAGTACAACAATGTACTCTTTAAACCTTATTGGTTTCATTGGGCGACAGGACTTGAGATGTCATTTCATCTCAGTGTCGGGTATAAGTCCCACAAAATTGGAAGCAACGTCTCCAAAATGACATACATGGGGACGTTAAACATCAAATCAAACAATAAAAAACAAACAACAATGTGCTCAAGCTTGCAAGTAGTAAAGCATGTTTGGATAGGTCTTACATTTTTAAGCATCTAAATGGTGATCAGGAGGACACGGGTTCGATACCTGCTGGGGTCGGCAACATTCTTTCATGGAGATTGATCATGAAATCTTATCTACGGTCATTTTCTCCCTTCTGCTGATTCAAGAAGGGCAGTTGTCAGTTTCTGGGGAAAGAATGTGCACTGTACTGGTTAATCACTTACGCATATGCCTGCCCAGGAAAAGTGTGGATAAGTAAACTGACAAGCTCAAAAATGACCTAAATAGTGTTGACTTGGCCGTTAAACCCCAATAAAAACAAGCAAACTAACATTCGTTAGTCGCCCTCACCCATCGGGGCATGGAGATAGGTTGGTGCTTTCACGCAGAGCTGAATCTGACCACACATCAGTACTTGTAAATCGCTTTTAGGACTAAGCTTGCCCAGGCAAATCGGTGTGTGTCAGATCGTCCAATGCATATAAGCCTTCTGGTTTCATTGGGCGGTAGGGCTTGAGATGTCATTTCATCAATGTTGGGTAAAAGTCCCACAAAATTGGAAGCAATGTCTCCAAAATGACCTTAATAGTAAACCCCAATTCCAACAAACAAACAAAAACCAATATTTGTAAGAACTTGTTTACAATACTAGCTCCCGCCCATCGGGGCTTGAAGGAATAGATAGGCTGCACAATGCTACCACCCAGAGTTGAAACCGACCCGCACACGAGTTGGCCCGTCCATGCTTATAAACCGTATCGGTTTCATTGGGCAACAGGGCTTGAGATGTCATTTTTTCTCAATGACGGGTAAAAGTCCCACAAAATTGGAAGCAACGTCTCCTAAATGACCATTACAGTGTTGACGGGGACGTTAAACCTCAAATCATACAAACAAAACAATACCAGCTCATGTTTATACCGAGGACTATGACGGTTTTAAAACATGTACTTGTAGTGTCATATAGCCTATTAGTACAGCACAACCATTTTATAACACATTTTATATAACACTGTTCAAAGTCCAAACCCCTAACTAATTGCATAGAAAAAATGACAAAAAACATGAAAAGGAAGTTATTTTATGCTATTCCACCTTTTTGTTTGGATATAACACTGTTTGACTAAGAGCTTAATGCTTGGGTTAAAGAACAAAGTATTATAAAGAGGTGGTGTTTCCAAATGGCTAAATAGCTAAATACATAATATAACATTACGAAACATGCATAATTCATGTCCAATGGAAGATTTTACTACAGTCACCCCATCACATCCCTCACCCACCCACACACAAATCCAGATAAAAATGATTTTTTTTCTTATTTCTCTTCAAAACATAGATTGAGGGGACTCGTTAGAACGCTCTCAACGTGGCGATGCTGTCAAACATCCACAAGATAAAACTGAGGTTCAAGGGGTCATATGGGCATGTTTTCGTGACAATATGAAAACAGAACTAAGCATTATTGTGAATGTCCTCTACTACTTAATTGTCTAAAATGGAGCACAGGCCTACAAATCCCTTGTGTGTGAGCATTTATGTGAATGAATTTTACTGGTAAACTGAGTGGGTGGGGGTAATTCTGGGGCTAAATTGATGGTAAAGAAGGCATAACCAACCATAAATGTATTTTAGAATAGTGTTAAATGTATTTTAGAATAGTGTCTTAGTTAAAATAAAACAATATATATGTAAAAATTGTTTAAATTTTGAAACATCAGAATTGCTTATATGTACCACCTATGAAACTAGACACAAAGACAATAAAATATCATTTTTTCACCGGTTTTCAAGTCAAACCTAAAAATTTGATCCATATTCTGGCACAAACCTTCTTTCTATACCAGAAAAATAAATTACAATAAGTTTGTAAGATGATTGGTGGTATTTATATTCATATTTTACGAAAAACTGGGATTTACAGCTATGGCGGCCATCTTGGACGCCATCTTGGATTTCTCGGCTCGCCATCATTTATGCCAGTTTATGCCGGCAGTTTCAGATACTACTGATCCTGACGAACATTTTGGTATATGACTTGTCTTGTTATACGGGGGGGGTATGGGTTCCCATTTTTTTGGTCCAGATTGTCACCCTACCAAAAACTGGCTTTTGTTTTGTCTATTGTCAGCGGTAGTACGCGGGAAGCTTCTGAAAACAATCGACCCAAAGCTAGAATGTTCTACTTGGGTATGATTTTGAGTGTTAATCCGGACCGCGCACAAAGTCCTTGCTTGTGATTGTTGAGGCACGGCCCGGGACCCATTCCTGGCGCCGTAGCAGGCCTGGGGCCAGTTGTTCAAAACTAACGACGTCGTTAGTTAACGTACTGTTAAAATTTTGATCATTAAATATGGCAAATATGCTGGAATGCTGAAAATTTTGCTGACATAATGTGAGCAGCTTTTGCGAATGCAAAAGCTGCTCACATTGTTTCAGCAAAAATACCAAAATTTTAAATATGAAACTTGCCAGAACAGTTAACAATATGACCACTAACGAGCTCGTTAAGCTATTGATGCTTTGAACAACTGGCCCCAGAATGCTTCTTCACGTATGAGTCGCGGGAACAAATTGCACAGAACAGAGTAAAAAGGCGAGGTCTCGTCAGAAGGGGTGCAAGTGAATATGTGTTAAAAAGAATCAGCGAAGCTGAGCAGAAAAGCGAGAGCTACATGATTTCATTAGGCGGCAGGGATTGAGATGCCATTTCATCTCAATGTCGGGTAAAAGTCCCAAAAAATTTGGAAGCTATGTCTCCAAAATGACCTATACAGTGTTGACGGGGACGTTAAACCTCAAATCAAACAAATCCTCTGATCTTTGTTGCTGTATCTGCAACAGACCTATCAGAGCCAGAATTGGTCTCATCAGTCATCTTAGCACACACAAACAGTAACATTTCTCAAATGTTATTAAGATTGGACATTGTGAACTATTATTATCATGACCATAATACGTCATCAACCGCACCTTCGAGAACGAGTTTAAATGTTCTTTGAAATAAATATGCTTAACCCATTGCATGCGGGAAACCCCTAAAAAATTACCTTGGCAAACAGTGCAGGCCCAGATCAGACGCCGTATTCGGCGGCCTCTGATCAGGGCCTGCACTATTTGCTAACAGAATTTTTCGTCAAAAATAGAATGAAATCGAATAACATAGGCCTGACACCCCTGATATGACAAATGGACTTATCCAACATATAGCAATCCTACGAGGGGCTGGACCAACGTTCAAACAATTTTCATTAGAATTACAATTTATTGAACTGCTCTTCAAAATAAATATTAGAAGTACAATTTGTTGAACGGCTTTTCAGAAATGATTTCCCATATAAAAGAAAATAAGGAAAAAATACTGAAATTTCAAGGTTGGGGATGGGATGGGATATATATATTCCTAATTACTCAGATCCTTTGTGAAAAATTAAAATCTTCTCTGAAAACGAAGAATTTGCAAAACCAAAGGGTACAAAGGTGTCTACCATATCTATAGAGTTTCAAAATGTTTTTTCTGTCATGTTTTCCTTATTTCTGCTCTAAACATAGATTGTTGGTGCTAGTTAGAACCGCCTCTTGAGGCGGTTCTAACGAATACCCACGATCTGTATAACTGAGCAAAGTATGTTTTGTTTTGTCTGCTATAAACATTGATTTTGGCTGCTCCTAAGAATCGCCTCATTGAGGCAGCTTTGTCGAATAGGTACGATCGATACTATGGAGTAAAATAGTCCAGTATAATAATGTACCTTTTCTTAAACTTGTTTGTTTGTTTTGTTTGATTTGAGGTTTAACGTCCCCGTCAACATTGTAAAGGTCATTTTGGAGACGTTGCTTCCAATTTTGTGGGACTTTTACCCGACATTAAGATGAAATGTCATCTCAAGCCCTGCCGCCCAAATAAACCAATATGGTTTTAAGCATGGGCGGGCCGACTCGCACTGCTTTTTCTCTAAGCGGTTTACCAGTGCTCGTTTGCGGGTCGGTTTCAGATCTGCGTGGAAGCATCATGCTGCCCATCTATTTCTTCAAGCCCCAATGGGCGGGAGCCTCTTAAACTTGTTGATGTAAAAAAGACCTTGTGACAGGGAGTACCTACAATCTGTTTTTGAATTTGTTTGAATTGAGGTTTATGTTCCCGTCAGCACTATTTAGGTCATTTTGACGACGATGTATCCAATTGAGTGGGAATTTCACCCAACATTGAAATGACACCTAAAGCCCAGCCGCCCAACGAAACGTGCCCACCACTTTGCTTGTTTTAAGCGGTTTACCAGTATTTATGTATATTCAGTTTCAGCTTTGCCTTGAAACATTCATGCAGCCCATTTTATGTCACGAAACACCTATGGGCTGGAGCCGTCTATGTGTTGTTGTTTTTGAGCAAATAATAAGGCAGCAATGTATAGCCTTGTAAACATGAACACCTTTCCATTAACTGGGGTTTAACCCATTTAACCTTGTAGAAGATTACTCATAACAGACTGCCCCATCAGGATTTGCACTGTTTGCCAATCTCATTGGAAAAATTATTCTCCTAAAACTGATTTTTTTTCAGGTAAAAATCCTGATATTGATCATATTTCTGCTCAAAACATAGATTGTTTTTCGATTCCGTTCTAACAAGTACCCACAATCTATGTTTTTGAGCAGAAACATGAAAAATAATGTATACCTCTGTAAACTCCAGTTTACAATATAAAAGTTGGTTTTAAAATATATAGGCGTGTTTTCGTATTGTGTCAAGCCCTAGTTAACAAGAATGGATGTTAACTTTAAAGAAGGAAATGTCGACTTCAGAAAATCAGGGATAAAAGGGTTAAAACTGTATCCAATACAGAGATTTGTTTACCTAGACATTTAAATGTTTCGTACACGCGATATTTACTGGATAACCCAAACTTCTGTTTTCTTTTTTGCTTCGAAAACAGCATATTTTGCTTTTGTATAAGTTCCTATTTTTGTGCTTTCAGGTATCATATTTCGCAACTTGGCCTGTTTGTTTGAAGAACAGGAAGTTTAAAAAGACATAATTGTGAATTTGCGTTTTAAATGTAGTGTTCTTTTGACCATATGCTTAAGGGAAATGGGAACACCTGGCAGATTTTTCCGCCATTTTTCAAAGGGAGACAACTTTTGGAACTTCCTCTTCGCTTTTCTGTGAGTTCTGTCCCACGGAAAAAGGGTTCAACTCCTCAGGAGCAAATTGTTTCCCTTAAGAGTTGACCCCCATTGACATGGGAGATAAAAATACTTTTGCAGGAGTTGCCTCCCCTGAAGATGTATCCATTCTCCTTAATACCTATTGTTTTCTTATATATATTATCCCTGTCACATGAAAAACTGTCTAAGGGATTTGCGACCAGGTAATCTCAGCCCCATATTGGCCGGCTATTGCGTAATAGCTGGGAAGTATACGATATACCATGTAATGAAAGTTTCACCTCTGTGACTGTTACTGACATTTTGCTCTTGAACAGCAGTTGTCAATTTCTGGCGTAAGAATGTGCAGTGTGCTGGTTAACTGCTAACGTATAAGCTGTCAAGAAAAAGTGTGGATAGGTAAACTGACCGGCTCAAAATGACCTGAATGGTGTTGACTGGGCCGTTAAACTCCACTACACACAAAGAAAAAAATGTGCATTATTATTAAAAATGTACCTCTCCCTCTGTTTAGTTTAGTATTACACTTCTCTGAGTATTTCTCAAATCCATCTGGGAGAGGAATTATGATTTTGTTACCTCGAAAATTGTGTACAGGTGCCAAAAAAGTATCGATGCATTTAAAAAGTAACATTAACAACGAGAAGAGCCTGCATATGCTGTAGTATAACGAAACATCCTCTACCTGAGTTATGCAGACGAGCTATTGATCAGTACACATGAGAAACCCTAAATTTGCAGCCTGCGTGGAAAAGGAGATAGACGTGTAAAAAGTAGATAAGGCATCAATCCGTGAAAAAAGTGGACATGCGTGAAAAAAATGGCATAAAGAAATGCAAAATAAAGGAATGAAAAAAGATGGATGTGCGTGAAAAGGATTGAAAAGTTACCAGTCCGTGAAACTAGAAGATGTGCGTGAAAAGGATAATCACGAAGAAAACTGCGTGAAAACGTGAAAGAAAAATAGATAAGGCACTTCTCCGTGAAAAAAGTGGACATCCGTGAAAAGTGGACATAAAGAAAAAAAGAAAAGGAATGAAAAAAGATGTGCGTGAAAAGGGTTGAAAAAGTACCTTTCCGTGAAAGAAGAAGATGTGCGGGATAAGGATAATCACGAAGAAAAATGTACACTGACGTGAAAGAAAAATAGATAAGGCAATGATCCGTGAAAAAAAATGGACATTATGAAATGCAAAATAAAGGAATGAAAAAAGAAGATGTGCGTGAAAAGGGTTGAAAAGGTACCAGTCCGAGAAAGAAGAAGGTGCGCGTGATAAGGATAATCACGAAGAAAAATGTACACTGACGTGGCACAAAAATAGATAAGGCAACAATCCGTGAAAAAAGTGGACATCCTTGAAAAAAGTGGACATAAAGAAATACAAAGAATCTGAGTGAGTGAGTTTTAGTTTTACGTCGCACCAACAGCTAAGGTCATACGGACACGGCACCTCGTGACTCATCCGAAAGTCTGGAGACGCCCGGGATCGATCCTGCGATCCCTTGTTTACAAGGCGAGTAGCGTAATCACTGCACCATGAAGGCTTCTACAAAGAAAAGGAATGAAAAAAAAGAAGATGTGCGTGAAAAGGGTCGAAAAGGTTCCAGTTCGTGAAAGCAGATGATGTGCGTGAAAAGGATAATCACGAAGAAAAATGTACACTGACGTGCAAGAAAACCAGATAAGGCAACAATCCGTGAAAAAAGAGGACATGCGTAAAAAAGTGGACATAAAGAAATGAAAAATAAAGGAATGATAAAAGATGGATGTTCGTGAATAGGGTTGAAAAGGTACCAGCCCGAGAAAGACGAAGATGCGCGTGAAAAGGATAATCACGAAGAAAAATGTAGACTGACGTGAAAGATAAACAGATAAGACAACAATCTGTGAAAAAAGTGGACATGCGTGATAAAAGTTGACATAAAGAAATGCAAAGAAAAGGAATGAAAAAAGGAGATGTGCGTGAAAAGGGTTGAAAAGGTACCAGTCCGCGAATGAAGAAGATGTGCGTGAAAGGGACAATCACGAAGATAAATGTACACTGACGTGAAAGAAAAAAGATAAGGCAATAGTCCGTGAAAAAAGAGGACATCCGTGAAAAAAGTGGACATAAAGTAATACAATGAAAAGGAATGAAAAAAGAAGAAATGCGTGAAAAGGGTTGAAAAGGTACCTGACCGTAAAAGTAGAAGATGTGCGTGATAAGGATAATCAGATATTAATCACGAAGAAAAATGTACAGCGACGTAAAAGAAAAATAGATAAGGCAACAATCCGTGAAAAAAGTGGACATCCGTGAAAAAAGTGGACATAAAGAAATACAAAGGAAAGGAATGAAAAATGAGAAGGTGCGTGAAAAGGGTTGAAAAGGTACCTGTCCGTGAAAGCAGAAGGTGGGCGTGGAAAGGATAATCCCAAAGAAAAATGTACACTGACGTAAAAGAAAAAAATAGATAAGGCACCAATCCGTGAAAAAAGTGGACATCCGTGAAAAAAGTGGACATAAAGAAATGCAAAGAAAAGGAATGAAAAAAGAAGATGTGCGTGAAAAGGGTTGAAGAGGTACCTGTCCGTGAAAGAAGAAAATGTGCGTGGTAAGGATAATCACGAAGAAACATGTACACTGACGTTGCACAAAAATAGATAAGGCAACAATCCGTGAAAAAAGTGGACTCCCGTAAAAAAAGTGGACATAAAGAAATACAAAGAATCTGAGTGATTTTTTTTTTTAGTTTTACGTCCCACCAACAGCTAAGGTCAAAAGTTGGATGTTCGTGGATAGGGTTGAAAAGGTACCAGCCCGAGAAAGAAGAAGATGAGCGTGAAAAGGATATTCACGAAGAAAAATGTAGACTGACGTGAAAGAAAAACAGATAAGACAAAAATCCGTGAAAAAAGTGGACATGCGTGATAAAAGTGGTCATAAAGAAATGCAAAATATAGGAATGAAAAAGATGTGCGTGAAAAGGGTTGAAAAGGTACCAGTCCGAGATAGAAGGAGAGGCGCGTGAAAAGGATAATCTCGAAGAAAAATGTAGACTTACGTGAAATAAAAGCAGATAAGGCAACAATACGTGAAAAAGGTGGACATGCGTGAAAAAAGTGGACATAAAGAAATACAAAGAAAATGAATGAAACAGAAGATGTGCGTGAAAAGGGTTGAAAAGGTACCAGTCCGGCCGTAAAAGTAGAAGATGTGAGTGATAAGGATAATCAGTTAATAATCACGAAGAAAAATGTACACTGATGTGAAAGAAAAATAGATAAGGCAACAATCCGTGAAAAAAAGTGGACACCCGTGAAAAAAGTGGACATAAAGAAATACAATGAATAGGAATGAAAAAAGAAGAAATGCGTGAAAAGGGTTGAAAAGGTACCTGCCCGGCCGTAAAAGTAGAAGATGTGAGTGATAAGGATAATCAGTTAATAATCACGAAGAAAAATGTACACTGACGTGAAAGAAAAATAGATAAGGCAACAATTCGTGAAAAAAAGTGGACACCCGTGAAAAAAGTGGACATAAAGAAATACAAAGAAAAGGAGTGAGTGAGCTTTAGTTTTACGTCCCACCAACAGCCAATGTCATACGGAGACGGGACCTCGGTTTAAAGGCTCATCCGAAAGGCTGGCGAAGCCCGGGATCGATCTAGCGATCCCTGGTTTACAAGGCGAGTAGCGTAACCACTGCACCACGGAGACTTCTACAAAGAAAAAGAATGAGAAAAAAAAGATGTGCGTGAAAAGAGTTTAAAAGGTATCAGTCCGTGAAAGCAGAAGATGTGCGTGAAAAGGATAATCACGATGAAAAATGTACACTGACGTGAAACAAAAACAGATAAGTCAACAATCCGTGAAAAAAGTGGACATGAAAAAAGTGGACATAAAAAATGCAAAATAAAGGAATGAAAAAAGAGGGATGTGCGTGAAAAGGGTTGAAAAGGTAACAGTCCGTGAAAGCAGAAGATGTGCGTGGAAAAGATAATGCCGAAGAAAAATGTACACTGATGTGAAAGAAAAATAGATAAGGCTCCAATCCGTGAAAAAAGTGGACATCCGTGAAAAAAGTGGACATAAAGAAATACAAACGAAATGGAATGAAAAAAGAAGATGTGCGTGAAAAGAGTTGAAAAGGTACCTGTCCATGAAAGACGATGTGCGTGATAAGGATAAGTACGAAGAAAAATGTACACTGACGTGAATGAAAAATAGTTAAGGCAACAATACGTGAAAAAAGTGGACATCCTTGAAAAAAGTGGACATAAAGAAATGCAAAATAAAGGAATGAAAAAGGAAGATGTGCGTGATAATGATTGAAAAGGTACCCGTCCGAGAAGGAAGAAGGTGCGCGTGATAAGGATAATCACGAAGAAAAATATAGACTGACGTGAAAGAAAAACAGATAAGGCAACAATGCGTGCAAAAAGTGGACATCCGTGGAAAAAGTGGACATAAAGAAATACAAAGAAAAGGAGTGAGTGAGTTCTAGTTTTACATCCCACCAACAGCTAAGGTCATATGGAGACGGGACCTCTGTTTAAAGAATCATCCGAAAGGCTGGAGAAGCCCGGGATCGATCCTGCGATCCCTGGTTTACAAGGCGAGTAGCGTAATCACTGCACCATGGAAGCTTCTACAAAGAAAAGGAATGAAAAAGAGAAGATGTGCGTGAAAAGGGTTGAAAAGATACAAGTCCGCCATGCCCTGTTATGGTGAAAACCTTAAAAA
Source organism: Lucinisca nassula (assembly GCA_963580285.1). NCBI lineage: Eukaryota > Metazoa > Mollusca > Bivalvia > Lucinida > Lucinidae > Lucinisca > Lucinisca nassula. Next base: position 110,350,275 of record OY757017.1, on the reverse strand, counting down.
ATCTTCACCTCCGGAATCACTTGACTGATTGTCTTGAAACTTGGTTTATAGCATCAGGTGATTGAGTACTACCAAATTTGCACAGGGCTCAGGGGAGCGACCAGGACCTCATGCGCCTCTTGTTCTTTTGTTTTGTGTTTTTTTTCGCTTTGATTTTTCTGCGACTTTTCCCTCTGTTTCTGTCGAATGAATGTGCCCTGTACTGGTCAACCACTGATGTGCATGTCTGCCCAAGGCGTGATGGCCTGCTCGGTGTTGTCTCAATGGTGTTGACAAGGCCGTTAAACTCCACACAAACTACCGAACAAAAACTCGGACCCCGCCCATCAGGGTTGGCAGAATAGATTGGGCTGCATGATGATTCCATGCAAGGCTGAAACCACTGGTAAGCCACTTAGAGGGTCTGAGCTTGCACAGTCAAAGTGGTGCGAGTCAAACCATCCATGCATATTAACCTTATTCGTCTCATTGGACGACAGGGCTTGAGATTACATTATATCTCTATGTCGGGTAAAAGTAGCAACGTCCAAAATATGACCTATATAGTGATGGTGTGGATGTTAAACATCAAACAAACAAACAAACGAACGAACAAAATTACTAGCAGGTATTAGGTTATCCTGCATTCTCATTGCGTTTTGTCAATAATAAAACAGTGTATACTGCCTTTTTGGGGACTTCATGGTCTAGTGGGTAAAAGCTTTGACTCTTAATCACCTTGCATGTGTGACGCAAAGTAAAGGTCACATATTTTTCAGGTACTCCAGTTGTCGCCCACCGTTAATTAACGGTCTGCTAGAAAACCAATGGGTCTAAAAACCAGAAAAAAATCGCCTGGTTTTACTCATACGTAGTGTATAAGGCCTTAGACGAACTGAACATAACGACGCAGTAAAAGATATGTGGCTCGTACAAACAATATGTGAAGAAACCTTGGCAACAGACTGATTTTAGGCTATATACAGTGATTCTGAAATGTCTCGAAGAGGGATGCCGGGTTTACCACGGATAAATCGAACTCGTTCTTAGACCATAGAGAATTAAACCCATAGCTTCCGTTAGGTTGTCCATATATCAAGAAAAGTTCATTTTGTCTAAAAAGGTATGTTGCGTGTAATCATCAGATTCGCCTAAATGAGAACTCACAGCATTCCTTTAACCGTAACCCTTTTTGTAACAAATGGAATATTCCTACTTATATATAGAAGGAGTCCATTCCAAATTTAGAGGTGAGAGGTTGTGTTTTCTTCAACATTTATTTGGAAGATGGTTGAGCTTTTTGCAAACAGTGTAGGCCCCGATCAGATGCCGCTTTCTGATCTGGACCTGCACTGTTTGCCAGGTTACCAGTTTTGGGGTTTCTGTTAACTTAGAGAAGACTGCAAACATATCCTCCTCTCATCACCATTATATCTCACGACCAAGGCCCCCGCCCATCGGGGCTTCAGGAAATAGATGAGCTGCATCATGTTTCCACGCAGAGCTGAAACAGGCCGCACACAAGTACTGGTAAACCGATTAGAGGTTCTAAGCCTGCCCAGGCAAAGCGATGCGAGTCGGTTTCATTGAACGACAGGGCTTGAGATGTCATTTCATCTCAATGTCGGGTAACAGTCCCACAAAATTGGAAGCGAAATCTTCAAAGTGACCTATACAGTGTTGACGGGGACGTTAAACATCAAATCAAACAAACAAAGTTATACCCATATTTAAGTTTACATTGACGGACGGCGATTGACGCCGCCAGTTTTGAAAGTGGCGCTGCAAAAGAATACAAAAGAAACTGATGTGAGAATTTTAAGAAGTCATACATTGTTACAGACTTTAAAACTAGAAGTGACTTGGTGGTGGCGTCTCTTCCATCTGCAAACGCTGTTACAAGGAGAACTCACCTTAAAGCTCGCTAACAGGGCGAATGAGGGGAGGTAACTGCCAGACTACACGATAATTAAGCAAATAGCAATCCAAATAAAAAACGTATCTAAGGTAGGCGGAGCAAATGTGTTGCGCATGCGCAGTGGCGGAAATGTCTCATTTTTTCACGTCCACTTTTTTTACGTTACACCGCCTCCTTGAGGTGGTTCCAACGAGTACCCGCAAGCTTAGACCTTCTAAGCGGTTTATCAGTTTTCAAAGCCCCGACCGGCGGGGCGTGTTGGTTGATGGTGCTGGTTAATAATAACAATAAGAAAATTTAGGTATATCTTTGTAAACCCCAACCACTGTATATTACTTTCCTGATTGTTTGGTCAAAAATAAAAGTTACGGGTACACGTAACAGCATTAATGATTACGAGCTAAATACCTAAACTTGCAGAAAACATTAGAAAAAATTGTCACCAGAATTCATTGACAGGGTTGTAAGCTCCTGATGAGACGTCTCGTTACAAGTCGTCGCGCGGGTGGGCGGGTTGAGGTGGGGTGGGGTTAAGGGGAGTGGTGTTAAACTGTCTATTTTATTCTCAGCATAACATGGCCCTTGTTATTTTCACAGCAGAAGGCCGGACTACATGTTTGACCAAAGTGACATAGAATAAAAAGAAAATTTACTTTTTTATATAAATACCAAACATATTTCATATCGTGTGTTGAAAACGTCAGAATTTTCACTTGTGCGCGCCCCCGCCCATCGGGGCCTGGAGAAATAGATTGTGCTGCATGGTGCTTCCGCGCAGAGCTGAAACCGACCGAACTTGAGTACTGGTAAACAGCTCAGGTCTAAGCCTGCCCAGGAAAAGTGATGCGAGTCGGACTGCTCCTTAAACCCTAGCGGTTTCTATGGGCGGTAGGGCCTGAGAAGTCATTTCATCTCAATGTCGGGTAAAAGTCCCACAAAATCGGAAGCAACGTCTCCAAAATGACCTTAATAGTGTTGACGGGGACGTAAAACCTCAACTCAAACAGACAAACAAACAAACAAAAACTTGTGCTTTGCATTCGTGAAAATTCTGATGCTTTTTTTCAACGCACTGTATGAAATATTTTTGGTAGTCATCTCGAGTAAACGTCAATATTTCGCTTTTGTTGGCTGAATCCTCGTCATAACATTAAATTGTTTACATTATATTACGTGACCGTGACTAGATGCATACAACAAGTGAAGGAGTTAAAAATTTATACTGGACCCCTAGCCTGACAACAAAAACAAGTTCTCAAGTGATGCAGGCAAGATAATGTGCAATATACATTCACTCGACTTCAATGGCTCGAACACCTTTGGGACCTCGAAAATCTGTTCGAGACTTGGGTAGTTCGAGCCACTGAGGGTGATTGTCAGGAGGCATAACAAGATACTTTTAGATATATTTTCGGTGTTTTATAATGAAAATGTATGCTGTGTGTACTCATTAGAATCGCCTCATCGAGGCGATTCTAATGAGTACACACAGCATACATTTGCAGGATAAAAGACTAAATTCTCCTTAATTATCCCCCACTATGTCTTATGTACAGGATTTCGCTAGGGGCTCAAGAATGGGTTCGACACATCCATGGTAAACGAGCCATCGGTGTTCGAGCCATCGAAGTTCTACTGTACACAAAACACGAACATCGAAGGCTTGGTAAACTGTAATTCATAATACTTAATGTACTTTACCATAGAATAATCTAAGTTGTGTATTAAGTTTTTATTATATAGTGCATTGGGCAATAAAGCTAAACAGACCTTATATGTTCATAAAAAATCAACCAAAACGAACAAAACAAAACATGTATGCGTACTGTTTACATTAAGGTATACCGACCCAGCGAAACGATAGCCTATTCGACGATGCTACTGTGTTTACCAGGTAGACTCTGCATCTAATCTCACTAGCCGCGTCGCCATCCCTCTATAGTAGTAACAAACATTGACCACATTATCATGCCGACTCTGTATCTCATCTCCAACTGGTCAAATCTGGCCCTAGCCCATCGGGGCTTGAAGAAATAGATGGACTGCATGATGCTTTCACGCAGAGCTGAAACCGGCCCGCACACGAGTACTGATAAACCGCTTAGAGGTTCTAAGCCTGCCCAGGCAAAGCGGTGAGAGTCCATGCTTATAAAACTTATTGGTTTCATTGGACGACAGGGATTGAGAATTCATTTCATCTCAACGTCGGGTAAAAGTCCCACAAAATTGGAAGCAACGTCTCCAGAATGACCTATACAGTGTTGACGGGAACGTTAAACCTCAAATCAAACAAACAAAACGGGTCACATCTCCACCAAACTATGCCGTGAAGATTCCGTATCTCATCTCCCAATAATTCCATCCCCATCAGACGTCATTAGTGGCCTTGTGACCTATTTTGATGTTTATCACTGTGACCTGCTTTATCAAATTGCGACAACATGTGCGGTCTACCGAGTCGTTTTGGTATCTCATTTCCCACTAGACCCATCACTTCCAAACTCCATCAATGGCACTGTCTCTTACTTTTTCAAACTTCAATTCCGGTAGTGTACCATGACGCCCCTGTATCTTATCATTTATATCCAACTTCATCAATGGCGCTGTGACCTACTCTGACTAAATTCGATCACGTGTAGCATCACGAAAACACGCCTATATAATTTTGACCCCCTTAAACCACACTTTTATATAGTTAAATAGAAGTGAAGGCAATGATCAGGAATCGATGCAATTAGCCCACAGCTCCCATCAGAGACACCAGAGGGAAAGAAACACAAACATGAAACAACAGACCCTAATGGAAACATCAATAGCGGAAAGCCAAAAGAACAGTTACTTTTCCACAAATGGCCAATTGGCTATCCAAAACAAAAAATATAAGCGACACAAACACCCAAAGACAAACCATAACAAAAATAAACCGCGACAGAAGAACCGCATTGGAACGGTCAGTGAAACGAATTCCTCTGGGGACTTAAATCGATTTTACGTGGCCACAATCCTCGCCCTTACTTCCGTCGCGATATAGACAAATAATTTGTTCAGTCCGCATGAAGGCCTCCTAACCCATCAGCGCAACATCTTCGTGAACACAAAAAATCAAACAACCATAGAGATAAAACAACGGTGAGGACTCAACAGCAAGAAAACACGGAAATGCTGGAGCAAAAGAAAACCAACAGTTAGACTCCGATAGGCCGGCCAGAAACAGAGAATCAAGCAAACTTGGGTTTGCAGGGATAGTAGTAAACCTTCCTTTTCTTATTTCGGCTAAAAATATAGCCTGCGCAACTATAGAGTCTGGCCAGAGGCTTCTCTTGCTGCATGAAGGAACATTGGGCCCTTAGCTATACTAAGAGCGCACAACGAGGACCCTGATTAGACTGCGCGGATGCGCAGGCTGATCCGAGTCTTCTTTGGGCGCACATGTCTTATTGTAGGTTTTGTCGTGCGCTGGCTCAAATGTGTTTGTTTAGAATAATTTACGTTATTTGACGTATTTCTGCTTTAAACAGTGACTCTAAATCCTCGATCCTCGTTTAGATCCTCGCTAGGGTCATATGTGCGACGCCAAGTTCTGCAAAGGAAGTCCGGTGCTTTTTTTCTCCGGGTACTCCGGTTTTCGCCACTTAGATTAACGATCCGCTCGAAATTAGTGAAACAATCTTGAAATGGCTGTACAACTAAAACGAAAAAATAAATATATGATAAACAAATAAATAAACAGACTATAAGGCTATTCAGAGGAACCGCCTCCGCGAGGATGTTCAAACGAGCGCCACAGTGTATGGTTAAAATTCATAGAAAAAATAACTGTTTCACAGGGACTGATATTGTTCTTAATGGAAATAGCAATATATTTTATAAACATATTTTCCCCGTGTGATAGAAGTCAACAATAACACAAAAATCAGTTTACCTTCTACGAAACTTTGAAAACCGAAGAAACATATAAATAATATCCAAACGACCTCCATTATGCGTCAGGAATAGTTACAAATTATTGAGCTTTTTGCGACCAGGAAGAGAAAATCTTGAACAGTTATTCACAGAGCAACCCGACTGTAAACTTTAAAACGCAATTTCACGGGTTGGTGAATTCGGATATATAATATAAGTACCCATTTAACGTGTTGACCTTTTAGAAGTCAACTCGTCTGTCCTACATATGTTACAGATGTTAACTGTTTTATGTATATATGTTTTTGTTATTATTAATATTAACTTTTATTTTTATTAATATTAACTATTATTATTTGTTGGGACGCTACGTAGTGAAATCTATAGTTTATCAACGACCTTTGAGAGTTCAACGTTCTAGCGTGCCAAGACTATTCCAAGTTTAAGGGGAAGCAGGTTTCGGAATTGCTGTTTTCACAGGATTTTAAAATTACAAATAAGTTTTTTTGATAATGCCATTATGTAGAAGTCGTGGCCAAGTGGTTAATATGATGCAGTACGAATCTCAGTAAAAATATTTCGCCAAATGTAAAATCCTAACTGAAGGCGACTTACCTAAAACACTGACTAGTCACAAATTAAAAGTGCAGTCACGTCTCACTTCGTTTTGAAAGACTATAGGTGGTTAGAACACAGATGGCTCGGTACCATGGTTGTTTTGAACTCAGTCTTGCGTCCCAACTCAGTCTTGAGTCCCTATAGAGTTTGTTCATAACTTCAGGTACCATTCAAGGGAGAATATTCTTACTTTATCTTGAATATGTATGTTGTGTGTACTCATTAGTACACACGACATGCATTTATTTGAGACAACATCGAAAAAAATTATATCCGTATTATGACTCCTGATCTTGCATTATGATTAACCCTCAATGTCTCGAACTAACCCTGCCTCAAACAAAATTCTATGGCCCCAAAAGGTGTTCGAACAGTCGAAGTTTGACTGAAGAGATATGGAGTTAATAAGCAACGGAATGAAACTAAAGGGCTGCAAGTACTATACAGAACTGGTTTAGACGAATTAATAAAAGTCCCTGGCCCCCGCCCATGGGCTGCATGATGCTTCCACGCATAGTTGAAACCGACCCGCACACGACTACTGGTAAACCGCTTAGAGGATCTAAGCCTGCCCAGGCAAAGCGGTGCGGGTCGAGCCGTGCATGCATATAAACCCTATAGGTGTCATTGGGCGGTAGGGCTTGAGATGTCATTTCATTTCAATGTCTGGTAAAAGTCCCACATAATTGGAAGCAACGTCTCCAAAATGACCTTTACAGTGTTGACGGGGACGGTAAACATCAAATCAAACAAAATAATAAAAGTCCCAGCACAGAACCATTTGTTCCGGTTTAAACTCAGAGACAATCAATCTATCGGTGCTATTGGTTCTTTGATTCCTACGAGAACAAGGCGCGCCATGAGAGAGTCCGATTTCTCATTGATGCAGATCAGTGCGCATTCGCGGAGTCGGATGCGCGGATACTACTTGCGATGATTACACTTCGGATACATGCCTATTCAAAATATGTTGATGTTTTCCGCCACAAAATGAAAATTTTCACATTAAAAAAAAAGATATTTTTTCCTGCCACATATATTGTAGGAACTCGTTAGAACCGCCTCGGCAAGGTGGTTCTAACGAGTACCTACAATTTATGTTTTTGAGCATAAATAAGAAAAACCGGATGCTTTTAGCTTTATGAGTGTTACCATATATGGGTATGGCGGCCATTTTGGTCATGTGACCTGGACCTAAAACGGTTCCCCCAATAAATGCGCCTTATCGTAAGGAGCAAAAATATATCTTATACTTTAGTACTGTATTCTGAATCGTTTGCAGGATAAAATGCATTCTCACTTTTCCAAGGGGTCATAAAGGCGAAAATGATTTCACCCACAACCGGATTATAACACACTTGAGATTACACAACAGGTATCTATCATAAGCCTCAGTCAAAGGGAGACAATCCAACATTTACTTTTAGTGTGACTGTCACGGTACAGGTGATCAGGTTTTGTTTGTTTGTATTGGAGTTTTACGGCCCAGTCAACACTATTTAGGTCATTTTTGAGCCGGTCAGTTTACCTATCAACACTTTCCTGGGCAGGCTTATACGTAAGCGGTTAACCATTACAGTGCACATTCTTTCGCCAGAAACTGACAACTGCCCTTCTTGAATCAGCGGAAGGGATCAGGTGATCAGGTAAAATGTCAGATAAAGTTGGCCACCGGGAAGTGATACAATCAGAGGGACAAAAGTCGAAACATGGAGTGGCGACAGGAAACAAAACGCACAACAGGTAAACTGAGTCAGCATCTTCTTCCCAAACAGGTGGTGACTCAAACCTAGCTAAACGGGCAATATACATAATGGGGGAAAGAATCTGAAAACATTAAACTGGATGGACAAATGTAACAAAAATGGACAAACAAAACAATGGGGTATAATCAGAATTTGGTACTGGAAACACCAAAACTGGTACTTGGCAAACAGTGCAGGCCGAGATCAGACGCCGCAGAACGCGGCGTCTGATAAGGGCCTGCACCGTTTTGCAAAATATTCAGCCATTTTCCAAATCAATTTTGAAGAAAACACAACCTGACACCCCTAAATTTCGAAATGTACTCCTGCCATATATAAGGAGGAAGATTTCATTTGGTACTAAAAGGGTTACCTTCAGTACTCACGAGGGCCAAGGTTTTGTTCAGAGCATTGTTAGCCTGACGAGCTCGTTTTTGCTTGGTTTGAGGTTTAACGTCCCGGTCAACACTGTATAGACCATTTTGGAGACGTTGCTTCCAATTTTATGGCGCGTTTTTTTTTCCCGGCATTGAGATGAAATGACTTATCAAGCCCTGTCGCCCAATGAAACCAATAGGGTTTATATGCATGGACGGTCCGACTCGCACCCAGTGTATAAATTGTTAAACGTTCTAGTAGAAAGAATATCATTTTTGCTGAAAAAAAGAAAGCAGATTTTACTTTTACAAACGCTACACACATTTTTTTCAGCAAAAAATTCAGCATAGTTGCCATATATAATGTATTATACGATGAAAGTTTTAACAATACGTTAACCTATATGCATAGGGGCCATTTTTTGGGACATTGGAGAACAGTGCAGACCCAGATCTGAAGTCGCAGAACGCGGCGCCTGAACTGGGTCTACAGACTCTTCACTGTTTGCTGAAAGAACATTCATTTTTGTACAATAGCTGGGTGTTCAGTGTTTGCTTAAAGAATTTTCATTTTTGTAAAATTTGCCACATGCAAAAACAAACCTTACACCCCCATAATTGGAAATGAATCACTCCAAACTTACTAGGTGGAAGATTCCATTGTCATATATGGGTTAACATACGACATCGTCAGTTTTGAACAACTTGTCACAAACTTGCAGTTTCAAGAATCTAGCTAGAGTGCGTAGCTGGGCAGACAGGTGTGTTTCACCTGCTCGAAGAAAAAAAAACAACAAAACAAACAAACCAAAAACACTGAGTGACGTGGTTTAATGTGGGGTTTTCGCGGAATTATATACGTGGTGGTATTTAATATAGAAACGAATGCATACAAACAGAACATATTTAAATATGTACTTTCGGCACGCCATGAGCTGTTTTGATTCTTTTGTTGTTTAAAGGTATTTTTGTGTATGATATCTCGACATGATCTTTAATGTATAACCCATTTAGTACCGGGTACCAGGGCAAACAGCACAGGCGCAGATCAGACGCCGCAGAATGCGGCGTCTGATCAGCCTACACTATTTGCAAAAAGTTCAGCTATTTTCCATATAAATTCTTAAGTAAACACAACCTTTCAACCCTAAATTTTGAAATGGACTCCTGCTGTGTATAAGGAGGAAGATTCCATTTGGTACAAAAAGTGTAAATGTATATTAAACCATTTTATACAGAGAAGCCTGTAACTGGCAATTGGTAACAGTACAGGCCCAGACCAGACGCCGCAGTCAGTCATGGCCCTCATTGTTTGCCTAAAGTTCAATCATATTTTTCTAATTTAGAAAATAACTGAACATGACAGCCCTAAAATGGTATGAGGGAGAAGATTTCATTCAGTACAAAATGGGTTAAAGGAAACCGGAGCCCAGCAAAACAAAAGAATGACATGTCTGACAAGCAGATATTCATATCAACCTGTTAAATGCATTACGAAAACACGCCTATATAATTTTGACCCCCTTGAACTCTACTTTTATATAGTAAAACTGGGGTTTACAGGGGTAAACCTAATTTTTCTTATTTCTGCTCAAAATAAAGATTGTGGATACGAGTCTAACAAGTATCCACAATCTATATTTTGAGCAGAAATAAGAAAAATATCACAATTGTTCATTTTAAAATTTTTATTTTTTTCGGCGATAAAGGTTACAATGTATTTGTATAGGCATGTTTTCGTAATGAAGTCTAATTATAACCAAGACGCACGTATAGCGTCACAAAACACGCTTATATAATTTAGACCTCATTAAACCCCACTTTTATACAGTAAAAATTCTTAAAACATAAATTTTAGGCACTAAGTCTGTGTTTTGGACTGGAGTATGGACAAAATCAGAATCAGAATTCTTTATTTGTGTGTGGGGGTGGGGGGGGGGGGGAAGGTGTGTGTGTGAGTGGGTGGGGGAGGGGGGTTGTAAAAAATTTCAGTTTGTTCAAATAGGCGTGTTTTCGTAATGGACTGAAGCTAATCTTTTCGGCCATAACGATAACACACCCGTGCGACATAGTGCATTTTATTCCAATCTCCAAAATGACTACTTTTCTGATGAAAATCCGTGATATTTTTCTTATTTCTACTGTAAACATAGGTTGTTGGTGCTCATTGATGCGGTTCTAACGAGTACCCACAGCCTATGTCTTGGAGCAGAAAATAGAAAAATAATGTAAACCACCGTAAACCCCAGTTTTCTCTGTATAAAGTGGGGTTAAGGGGGGTGGGGGGGGGGGGGGGCGTTTATTTCACGGACTTGTTCACGTGATGCTTTAAAGGCACATATCATTTTGTGTCTCTTCCTGTGTCTCGACTCAAAGGATACCCTACCTGTGCGAATTACATCAAAGAGAGAAACTGTTATAGATATTAGAGACCTGTCGAAAAACGAAACTAATAGCAATGATAAAACAAATAGGGAACCGTTTCATGAGTGCTCATCTATTATTATTGAATTTATGAAACGAGTCGACCAAAAGGCATAAAATGCGAGACTTTGCCGAGCAATTTATCCCTTTTCCTCCATAAAGGGGGAGTTCCAGCCTATAGTAAATTTCCATAGGGTTCTGCCCACGCACAGGTTTCCATGATATTGTGCATAATTAATGCCTGGTAAATGACTGTTCATTATTTAGCTATTTCACTCTCATATCTGTTTTCATTATAAATCTACAATGTATTGTTTATTTCCACTTCCGAATATAGGGGTACCCTCAAACAAGTGTATATATACATAACAGCTTCTTATGTTTTGGAGTTATTTTGTTCTCATGCATCTTTGTAGTCATTTGTGATTATTTTTGTATCACATTTGCTATTGTTCAGTGGAAGTTCCATAGACCATAATCAATTTCGTATGGAGCAGACCCCAGATTTCACAACCATAAAATCTTTTGGAGTATGTTTGACTTTTGATTTCACATTGTTGCAGTTCTTTTCACCCCATCATTTTAATATGAAAATTGCCCAATGGATGTATATGTAGAACACTTTGTCAAACTTTCTTGAAAATCTGAGACCGATAACATACTGCATTTGAACATTGAATAGTAGTGGTCAGATTTTTATTTTTTTTTTCAAACCATTTGTAGATATGGTATAACATTTTCAATCGAGAAATTGCTCACCAATATATATATATATACATGTTTCTGTTCATTATTCCAAACGTTAAGAAGCTGATAGTAGAAGGATTTGCAACTAGCAGTTGCAGGTACTCTTGGTTCTCTTGGAGTTAACGCAGACCTTGTTGTCAGTTCTGATACCGAAGTTTTCTTTCTACTTGTGCATCACTTTAACCTGCTTTATGCTGATGACAGGTAGAAAAGGCATTAGTTTAAACATATTTATTTCATAAAGGTAGTGAATAATATGCATCCAAATGTAACACAAGCAATAATAGGATTAGAACGAAAGCACAAGTACTTATTTAGTTCTTCTCCTGAAAAGGTATTCATGCTGACTGCACTAGGTATATTCCAGTTCAGGAAGCTAGAGCCAGATGAAAGTGCAATTATGCTGTCTGTATTGCCTTATGGGTTGTGACACCTGCCCTTCTTTACATAGTACAGGCAATTCATGTTCTGCCTAAACCAGACTTCCAGCTTCAAGATATTTCAGATCTTGGGACTGAGTCAAATGTCTCAGGGCTAGTTAAAGCAGCAGCAATTTCTTTTTAGTGCACAAGACCTAGTGTGCATATCAGCTACCGATTTGATGGGGAGCTATAAAATCTAAGATTAATTTGCCTAGCCCAGTAGACCTAGGGTATACAGAGTAAGCCGCTTAGAGATTCTAAGCATGCCCAGGAAAAGTGGTGCGAGCTGGACCATCCTTGCATATAAAACCTTTTGGTGTAAAGGTGCATTATTGAGCTATCTGGAAAAAATGCTTCCAAAAATAAAATACATATAGCCGGTATTTTTCTTTAAAACAATTCAAATGAATGCATTTTATGCAAAAATGCGAACAATTAAGATGACAGGTAAACGAGTTTGAGAGGGATTCCCTAACTAGGTTTCGAACACTAGTTAGATTTATTTTTAGTTCGTGACAAAATAAATCCCCATATATGACGTTATGCGACGTTTATTTTTGGCCTTGTTTGCTTAGGCCATGCATGAATCGGAACAAAATATGACGCTGAATAGCATGCCATAAGTAAAGACACTCAGAGACGATACTGTCTCCATGTATGTACAAAGCGACAGATTTATTTTTAGAACAGAAATTCCGAACACATGTTCAGAGCGAAGGGTAAACACGAATGAAAACGACAATTACACAAAGTTTTGAAGCTGTATTTGGCTCCAAAAGTGTACACATGATAAAGGAGTATGCACTGAAGATAAAAACCAGAAAAAAAATTGAGACCCGGTAGCTCAATAATGCACCTTTAAATGTGTGGCGGGGCTTGAGATGTCATTTCATCTCAATATCGGGGAAAGTCCCACAAAAAAATGGAAGCAATGTCTCCAAAATGTAAAATGACTGATACAGTGTTGACGGGGATGTTGTACCTCAAATCAAACAAAATATAACCTAATTGTATCCCCTTGATAACACGTTTTTATAACACAGTTTGGATTTAGCACTTTATAACCCCCAAAACCACAGTTACACAGCAAAAAATGTCAATAAAAGTCATTTTAGACCAATTTGATAAACATTATTTTGCTATTTTGTTTGGATGTAACACTGCTCAATTGAGACGGTTAATGCTCAGATCCCGAAAACAGTGTTATAAAGTGGTGGTGTATCCTAATGGCTGATCATATAATATAGTAATATAGTATAAAAACAGAACTAAGCATTAGTTCACTGATAAAGATTAAATATCAGAAAGGCCTCTGTGTCACTAAATTAGGTATAGTTACGCATTAATTGCAACCACTGGGTCGGTATCTCTGCTGGTGGATGATTCGTTCGTCCCCGAGGGTATCATCAGCTCAGTATCAGTTCCTGAGTGCTGAGGTTGATACTGCGGTGTTGACGTCAGTACTCAGGTACTGATTTAAATAACTATATTATATCTTTAATTTTTGCAGTATAAAATTCTAATTTTTCTAAAACTAAGACTTACTTGTTAGGTGAGACATGTATCTTAGCGGATTTGGTTGTCACTTTTTGTTATATTTTAAATTTTGCAAGTCTCGCTACTTTGGACATTTCCTTCCTGATGCCCGGGACTTCCGTGGAGCGTGGGCCATGTTTGCTGGTGTTGGCTCGGTGAGGGAAGCCTGTAAAGCAGAAGCAAAACAAAGATCAGGAATTGATACAATTAACTTACTCCATCCATAAAAGACACCAAAGGGAAAGAAATACAAACATTAAGCGACCAGACCACAACGGAAACCTAAACAAAGGAAGGCCATATGGACAGTTACTTTCCCACAAAACGGCCATATGGCCATCCAAAACCAAAAGACACAAGCGACACAAACAGTAAGTAACAAACAACAACATAAATAAATCGCCACAGAAGAGCCGCCTTGGAACGGTCAGTGGAAGATTTCCACTGGGGGGCTTAAATCGATTTTACGTGGCCACAATCCTCGCCCTTACTTCCGTCGCGATTTAGACAAAAAATTTTTGTTCAGTCCGCATGAAGGCCTCCTAACCCACCAGTGCAACATCTCCGTGAACACAGAAATCAAAGAACCACAGAGGTGAGACAACGGTGAGGACTCGACAGCAAGAAACCACTGAAATGCTGGAGCAAAAGAAAACCAACAGTTAGACTCCGATGAGCCCGACCAGAGACAGAGCATCAGGCACCAACCAACATTATCTCTTTAATTTTCAATAAGCCTTTACGTTGGAGCCGTCATAGAATCTGAGGCCTGACCCACCGGCGTGCAATTAAAGAGGGAAGCAAAGTTGCTAACCGTGATTGGGTTAACTACCATGCATGCAGTCTGTCGTATAATATCCATGCTGTACCCAATCTTTTTATATCGAAGAATGATTTTACGAAATTGGGTGCTGAAGTCATTACGGTTATATATTTTTCTGAATTTATATACTAAGTCACCATAAAATTCGGGTTCCGATAGACCTTGTTGCAGAAGAGATTTAAGTCCAATATTGAATTTTGAAATTAAATCAGAATGGCGTCTATAAAATTTTGAAAAGGCTTTGCGTAGTTTATGGTACCGATAACCCTGATTAAGGAGTTTAGCCGTTAATAATTTATTACGAGTGTTGAAGTCAGTTACATGACTACACACTCTAGCAAATCGAATTAATTGCGAAATATAAACGCCATAGGATGGCGCACGAGGAACATCACCATCCAAAAAAGGAAAATTTACAATCTCAAAATCAAAGTCATCGCGTTTATCATAAATTTTGCACGAAACAAATCCATCTACAATAGATAGATGTAAATCCAAAAACGGGGCCTCGGTATCAGAAGAATTTGCTTTATTTAACTGAAGTTCTAGGGGGTAAATCTGACTGATCAAACCATCAAAATAGGTATTATCAATATTTAATAAATCATCTAAATATCTAGAAGTAGAGCTAAAAGCTTCAATAATTTCAGATTGGTTATCAATGGAAAGCGACAAAATGAAGTCTCTTTCATAACAATACAAGAACAGATCAGCCACAAGAGGTGCGCAATTAGTACCCATCGGAATACCCACAATTTGTCTAAATAACTTAGTACCGAATCTAATATAAATATTGTCAAGTAGAAAGGTGAGGGCATCACACACTTTCTGACATGACCAAAGTGTATAATTCTTATGCTCTTTAAAAGTGAAAAATGCATTTCTGACATTACATGCAAGATAGAGAGAATCTTCTCTGTGAAAAGCCCATTCAATTAAATCATTAAGCTTTTCTTTTATAAGATTATGAGGAAGTGTAGTGTAAAGAGTGGAAAAATCGTAGGTAGACAGACTAGAAGCACGAAACTGTCTAGATTTCAATTTATTTAAAACCTCATTCGAATTTTTTATAGACCAAAACAGATTTCTTCCTGATCTTTCAAAGACTTTATCACAATATTTAATTACATGCGTTTTAATAGCAGTAAGACAGGAAGTTAATAATTTAGAAAGTTCAGTGGTAGTGCAAGAACTAGAATTTGCAATAAACCGTGCTTTGTAAGGTTTTATATGAAGTTTTGGTAACCAGTATAGCGTAGGAAGCTTGTCTTGGCCTTCGCTAACACACACAGCAAACTTGGTGGCTGAAAGACAAACATGTTTATCTACTATAGCTCTCTCTTCAGCCAAAGGCTGTAGTTCATAGGCCTTAGTACCACCAAGCTCCTGCTTAAGCGTGTTAACATAGTGGAGCCGTCACACAACAACGACGTTGTTAGCGGCCTTGTCTGCAGGGGCCAAAACAAACTTCTTATGAAATTCTTGAATACCTAGTTTAAGATGACGTAAAGACGTCTTGGGCTTAGGAGGTAATACGTTAGTATTTTGAGAATAGAAAGAAATGCGTTTATTCACTAGTCTTAAAATGCTAAGTTTCCAGTCCTTTAGGGCTTTACACTCAACATACTCTCGCTTACACCATCGATTACCGAATTCATTCAAGGAAGCAGCGATTTCATCTCTACATTTACTGAAATCAATTTTAGAAGGAAACCGATATTTCGGTCCTTTAGAAATTATATTCCTTATCCTAGAATCAGGAATAATTTTCAAATTGCCAGTAATTACATGACCAGCAGCAGGATAGCAATACTTTGAGTTTTTACAATCACATGAATCAGGAGTATTAGTATCAATATCAAGATCTGAAACAAGTTTATTGAAATTAAAAATGATAGATCTAACAGGTTTGTTATATTTATAGCAAATTATAGGTGTTTCAGTATTTTGAAAATAAGCAGGAATGGAAGAAAGCACCGATCTCTCACGGAAGATACTGGGCAAATCTATAAAATCCATACCCTTATTAATGAAGGATATTTTGAAGAAATGACGTTTATGATTAATTTCAGAATCAATGTAAGGACGGAGAGTATGCTGAGTATAGCCTCTAGTTAAGAGAGCCGCATCATATAACTGATGAGAACTATCGTAGAATTTATTCGCCTCGGTGTCCAGAAGACGTAAAACAGAAAGTCCGCGGGTGGGCGTCTCTTGCCTGATGCCTCCAGTTGACCTGTCTTACGGAGCTACGTCGGTCGGTGTGTGCTCGGAGCGGGATGTGCTGTGTTTGCCGGGTCTTGTCCATCATCCGTTTCGGCTTCAGAACTTTGGGGTTGAGACACACTGATGAAGATTAAATATCAGAAAGGCCTCTGTGTCACTAAATTAGGTATAGTTACGCATTAAGTTCAATGCTCTCTTCTACTTGTTGTCTAAATGAAATCCTCACCTGCAAATCCCTTCATTGTGAGTATTATGTGAATGAATTGTATTGGTAAACTGAGTGGGTGGGGTAATCCTGGGGCTAAATTGATTATAAAAAAAATCATAACAAACCATAAATGTACTTTTGAATAGTGTTAAATGTAATTTAGAATAGTGTTTTAGTTAAAATAAAACAATAGCTAAATACAAACTGTTAAAAATTCTGAAACATCAGCACCGCCTTTATGTACCACCTATGAATCTAGACACAAAAACAATGAAATGTCTTTTATTTCCCCCGGTTTTCAAGTCAAACCTAAGATATTGATCAATATCCTAGCACAAATCATCTTTCAATACCAGAAAAATAAATTAAAATAAGTTTGTAAGATGATTTGTGGCAATATTATGTGAATGACTTTTACTGGTAAACTGAGTGGGTGGGGTAATCCTGGGGCTAAATTGATGGTAAAAAAGTCATAACCAACCATAAATGTATATTAGAATAGAGTTTAATGTATTTTAGAATAGTGGCTTAGTTAAAATAAAACAATAGATATGTAAAAACTGTTTAAATTTTGAAACATCAGAATTGCTTTTATGTACCACCTTGGAAACTAGACACAAAAACAATAAAATATCATTTTGTTTCACCGGTTTTCAAGTCAAACCTAAAAATTTGATCTATATTCTAGCACAAATCTTCTTTCTACACCAGAACAATAAATTAAAATAAGTTTGTAAGATGAGTTGTGATATTTATATTCCTATTTTACGAAAAACTGGAATTTACAGCTATGACGGCCATCTTGGTCGCCATCTTGGATTTCTCAGCTCGCCATCATTTATGCAAATTTATGCCGGCAGTTTCAGATACTACGGATGCTGACGAACATTTTGGTATCTGACATGTTTTGTTATACTTGGGGGTATGGGTTACTACCAGAAATAGTGGACTTTTGACCCATTGTCCCCCTACCAACACATGAATATATGTATGTTTAAACCTTGATTGTGTAGTATGAGCTCATTTAATCAGCATTTGTATCAGTTATGGTACCCTGGGGAACACCAAAAACACAATTCATTTTGAGCGCTTATTAACAATTCAATCGGATTTTATTTAAAAATATATTTCCTTTCTTCACAGGCGTTTTTGCATTTAATGTAATCCTAAAGCCTGCTGAAGCTTATTATGTTAAATATTGTTGAAATGGCAAGTAAAATGGATGGTTCTATCGCTTGACTCTCTGAACCGATGCAGTCTACTTAAAAAGTTTGAAAAGTCTGATTGCCATACCTGAATGGCACAGCTTGCTTGAATGGCCAAGAGTAATGATGTTTTATTATGGTTGAGCCAGGTATGTCATAATCACCGTCTATCATCGACACCGGAAATAGAATCCCGGTGAATCGATTCAAAGCGAAAGTAGACATGGAGCACGGTGAGTGTAGCCTTTATTCGAGATCTATTTTCTGCAAGTGCAGGGTAAATTGATTTCCTTGAAATAACAGAGGGATTTCTGCAACATTTTATGCGTTTTTCGAAGCTGTATGTTTCGATTTAGAGTCAAGAACACAAGTTTATCGATGCTTGGTACTGAGTGAAGACCAGCATTTTCGAAAATCGGTTTCAGATTTTATAATTTCTTGATTTATTTCCGCTTAAACTTTCTTTTACCTGTTTCCGTTAATAATGGGTAGTAAATGAAAACTTTTTCTGGTCATGGTTTTATCATGCACTAAGCGTATTTATTAAAAACTAAAAATCCATGTGTACGGCGTTTAGTTGTTTACAACAGATAGCTGTACGGAATATAGTCAAAAAAGTGTACGGCGAATAGGAATGGCTACTCCTTTATTTAGAATCAGAAATGTTACTGGTGACACGTCAAATGACATTCATACACCAGGACCTGGGATGGGATGTTAGTCCCTAGCTCTCATTAAAGAGGTAAACTTAGATACACAATCCTCAGCATCTTCAGCTGCTGAAATAATCGAATTGAGAAGGGCATTCCAATCTCTAATAGTTGGGGGGGGGGGGGGGGGGGGGAGTGTGATTCTTTATAAATGTCAGTTTTTGCAGTAAGGGTCTGAAACTCAAATAAAAGATGCTTTCTACAGTGCCTAGCTTCGGGAACAAGGTATCTGTTTGAATGCTGGCAGCACCTCTTAGACCTTTGTATAGAAGTATGAGCCTACTGTTTTCTCTTTTTCTTGAGAACCTCCCATCTTAATTTTCCTAGTAGTCCAGTCATGCTCCCACTTTCAAAGCAGTAATTGCTTATTACAAATCTAGCTGCTCTATTCTGAACGTTTTCGGTTGCTTCATTAAGGACCACTCCGCGGGTGGTAATTATGATTAAGAGCCCTATCTCCTTTTTTGAAGAGTGGGCAAATGTTCGCTAAGTGCCATTCTTTGGGGATTTCACCTGTATCAAGAGACTGTTAAAACAGGTGGACAAAACCTGGATCTAACTATTTTGCTAGCTCCTTCAGGAATCTAGGATGTAGCTCATCAGGTCCTAAAGCTTTAGTGGGGTTTAAGCCTTTAAGTAACTTGATCACGCCTGCCGATGACACAACAATAGTATCCACAAATGGGGCCGATCTTCTTGTCAATGGAACCTCCGTGAACTCAGTTTTATTAAACGCATCATTGAATTAACCAACTAGTTTCCCTGTCTTTTCAGAGTCTGATTCAGCAACCCGCCCCCTCCTCTTTTATTAAAGGATGGGATACCTTGTCTGTCTTTCTTCTTACTATTGATATATCTGTAGAAAATAGAGGTGGACGCAATGATCAGGAATCGATACATTCAACCCACAGCTCCCATTTGAGACACCAATGGGAAAGAACCACAAACATGAAACAACAGACCCCAACGGAAACATCAACAGCGGAAAACCAAAAGGACAACCACGCCACTCCCCCACACAACAAAACGGCCAACAGGCCATCCACAATAAAAAAATATAAGCGCCACAAACACCTACAGACAAACCGTAACAAAAATAAACCGCGACAGAAAGAACCTCTTGGATTTGCCTTTACATCACCTACTGAGTTCACAAACACATCATGCTGATTTTCTTTATATATATCAGTCTTGATCTCACGTTTCAGGTTTTTCAAATTTTGTCCGGAGTTTACCACTTCCCGTCTTTTTTGCCTCTGCATGAATCTTATTTCTTCTACGAAAGAGGAAGAGCATTTATTTTATTCTTTATTGCTTAACGCCAATAATGGACAACCTCATTTCCCCCACTTTTAAGGGTATATATGCTTTCCCCGACCAACGGATCATGGAAAAATCTATCTATCTATCTATCTATCTATCTATCTATCTATCTATCTATCTATCTATCTATCTATCTATCTATCTATCTATCTGTCTGTCTGTCGGTCTGTCGGTCTCTCTCTCTCTCTTTCTCTCTCTCTCTCTTTCTCTATCTATCTATCTATCTATCTATCTATCTATCTATCTATCTATCTATCTATCTATCTATCTATCTATCTATCTATCTATCTATCTATCTATCTATCTATCTATCTATCTACTGCGATTGGCCGGCCTCGGGAGCTCAGTCGGATGTGCGTCTGACTGGTGATCAGGAGGACATGGATTCCATACGTGCCGGGGTCGGCAACACTCTGTCGTGGAGATTTATCATGAAATCTTTTCTACGGTCATTCTCTCCCTCATTGTCACCCTTCGGCTGATTCAAGAAGTGTAACCGCTTACATATAATATGTTCTAGATATGGTTATCCTTTGGAAGCAAAGAATACACCACAGAACTGGAAACTATGGAGTGTACACGTTTTCTGGGCCAGACTAGCTAGTTTCGGCCAATTGGGCCTCATCAGTGACCCTCAAATATTCTCAAAATTCAACACTGGAATCAATGAAAGAATAAGCGTGCACAGTAAAAGTGTGGATAGGTAAACTGTTCGGAAAAATGACCTAAATAGTGTTGACTGGGCCGTTGAACTGCCCTAAAAAACAACTACTGCGATTGGACACATTTGACCATTACTCTCAGGTGTACATTACACATACTCAAGAGTTGCAGGATGAAAGCCTACAGAGTACATAGTAATTTTGCACATTTTGCCATGTAATCCCCAATGAGGAACTCATCTGGCACCTCTGTTTGCACCTTTGATTTGGCTTGCAACCTTCCGAGATTGAAAAGCTTCCCACCAAAACGATAACTAATCGGTATACCATTGTCACCCTCCGGGAAAACATCTTTGTGCATGGAAGCGAACATCATGCTGAACAGTGTTGGTGCTATCACACAACCTTGCTGGACTCCATTTGTCACAGGAATTGAATCTGAGTGATTAGTTTAAACAATGGTTTATTAGTGATCGTATATAGTTAACTAATAAACTATTGTTTAAGCTCTTCGTGTAATTACGTAAAGATCTCTAACTTGCATAGGGGAGGATTCTCCCTGCATGGGGGTAGAGGGCTTCACGTAACGTCTCGATCCGATAGACGGTGCATTTTGGGGCATTCATCCCGGCAAATGATACCAGTGTAGCAATGAAAAGCTTCCCATCAAAACGATACCTAATCGGTATACCAGTGTCAACCTCCTGGAATACATCTTTGTGCATGAGGCGAACATCATGCTGAACAGTGTTGGGGCTATCACACAACCTTGCTGGACTCCATGTGTCCCAATACTTGGATCTGAGTGATTACATAACATGATTAGTTTAAACAATGGTTTATTAGTGATCATATATAGTTATGTAGTTTAGGTCGTGGTACCAAAGCGTTAATCCAAAATCATTAATCCATAGACAAAATGGCAAATATCAATGTTCAGATCAACAGACCTGGACTCCAGACGAGTGTAATCAGGCACTAATAAACTATGTTTTAAACTCATCATGTAATTACGCAAAGATCTCTAACTTGCATAGGGGAGGATTCTCCCTGCACGGGGGTAGAGGGCTCCAGTTAACGTCTCGATCCGATAGACGGTGCATTTTGGGGCATTTATCCCGGCAAATGATACCAGTGTAGCATGTTTGGACACCGTAACTTTATTACCGTTGCAACTAATTGAACCGCAGAACCTAGAGAAAGTAGTGCGAGTGGGACAGGCCATGCATCTTTATTCTGTTGTATTCATAGGGCGAAAAGGTTTTAGATGTCATTTCGCCTCAAAATGTGGACATTTGAAGTCTCGTAATGTAGTGTAATCACTCGTAAGTCATGGCCGAAAGTTCCCGTAATGAGTTTAAGTGCATAACCGCCATCTACCCCTTACGAGTCTTCCACGCATGTATATTTGAATAGGCGTGATTTCATAATGCGCACTTCTTTTTAATCCACAATAACGCCTCTGTGGCAAAATATGGTCTTAAAACTATACATAGGCATTAGTTCCTTACTAACATTACTATATTGTGATGGATTCTTGCTATGACGAGAGAATGGGTGAAAATTGTTGAAGCGTGTTTATAAAATTCTGATGACACTGTATAAAGATGGTGTAACAGGCAGGTGAATTTATTGATGTAGCCTCAGTTCTTGCCGGCCATTGTTTACATTTCGAAGCAGCATGTTCGACAAAATATAATATCCGACTTTGACAGGACGTACATGCCGAGCAGTACAGTCCTCGTGGATGTGAGAGAAGCATCGGAAGGCCGGTCGGTATACTGTTGAAATGTTATTAGCTATAAACATGGAACTATTCGCCGTACACTTTCGTTTATTCTAATCTGCAACACGCCGTACACCACACTACTATTCGCCGTACAACAGGTAATTTACATTTAGGCAAACATTTGTGTTGAAAGTACAATTTGAGGCGAGTTTCTTTTGCAAATTATTTTTTCCATCATTGTTCTTTCTGAATAAGTGAAAAAACTTCAGTAGAAAGGCATAAACATTAAACAAAACAACAACGAACTTGCCAAATCCATTTTGTTTACAGTACCAGCTGTCGAATATTCGGTCTGTAATTGCACAATTGTGCGTTTTTTAAGAAAGCACTTCTCATGACAGCAGCAAATTATGTCCACAACTGATATTTGATAACATTTATCTTAACCTAAAGCTTACAAGCAGTAAAATAATCCATTTTCAAGAGGTACCCCTTCTTCTGCAGCTATTACTTTCCATTCACCGGGATTCTATTTCCGGTGTCGATGATAGACGGTGATAATACCACAGACAATATTTTCTGATGTTTTGGCTCACTGTTTACACAGATTACTGTAGGCAAAATGGAAACAAAATTGTGTTTGCTCTTTTGTCACTCTAACAATGCCCCCCCCCCCTCCACACAAACACGCAAAATCTGGACTAAAGCACAAACAAATGTCGCCTGCTGTGCAAAACAGTGTCAGAAAGTTTTATTCTTAAATATGATCTATTTATATTCTTAAATATGACCCAGAAAGCAACCAGTTATCTTTTTAGTAACATGAATTAGTATTATAGAGAAGACCAATCAGTTCAGCTTTCGAACTATATCAGATTAAGAAAAGAGCCAAAGGTATATTTGCTATCAGTATTATGGAAAAATATAAAGCCAACTGCAGATTTTGGTTCAGAAATATGCTAATAGTACAACTAACAGCTGATTTACGCCATTTGCAAAAACAGATAAATACAGAGCTAGAAAACTTATCACAGATGACAAATACTGCATACAGATGACTAAAAATGCGAATGGTATTACAACATCTAAATATAATATCAGCTATCAAATGCATTAGTTACAGCAACTTGCCTTCCATCTATTTCATTTAGGGAAGTGTATACCAAATGCCAATTTTACAAATAGTTACAGTGTGACTAGCTCTGCATTTATTTTGAAGACTAAGACATTGTAGCTTACACTTTTGCAGATGTTATAACGGACCTAGAAACAATGCAGAAAATAGTTTTCGTGATCTCACAAAACCTTTGGTGGGGGAGTGGAGTGTGAGCCTCTTTGACCAAGTGATGTAAGAAAAAATTACCAACACATGGACTGATCAATCATTAGAACAAATGGAAAAATCAGTCTGTCCCTTCACAGTTAGCAATTTATTGGCTGCTGTTTTATTTTAAAGAAAAGAATGACAACAGCACACATAATTAAAGAAAAAAAATAGGACTATGCAAGTAATCTATTAAGCAGATTCAATACGTCATTGCCTATTACTGACATCAAGTGTCTTTTTATTGCGGGGTTTAAAAATATAAACAAAGATCAAATAAAACAGGGTAAAAAGATCCACCTTGTCTTATTGCTATTCTGCCATAATGTAATATTTTCAGGATTATCATTTTTGCAAAACTGTCAAAACTAACATTCTTCATGAGCAGTGCATGAATGCATTTTATTTTTTCTCTTTCAAATGTTTGGATTGAACTGGTATACTTTGCTAATGTATGTTTGAAAAGTTAAACTAAAACGTCTGACTGTATACAGTATCTTTTTTGGTGTGTGTGTTGGGGGGGGGGGGGGGGGTGCCGGATGGTGTGGAGAGGGGGAGAGAGTTTTTATTACATAAATGCCTATGCTAATCTTTGTATGATAACGTGGCACCAAATGGTCATTAAAAACACAATTGAAATACACTTTAAGGAAATCGTGTCCCCTTATATTGCAAATGATTTAAGCACAAAAATGGACCTGAACCCATATATAGCAATCAAAAACAATGTTACCGATGGCTGACTTTTCTGCAATTTGTTTGCTACATAGAGCATATATGTGGCCTATTTTATATGCAATATCTTGGAGTGACAAGATCAGCAACACATCTAACACTTATGATGAAAATCTCTTTGTTTATAAATTTTCATGAAAAGTAGAAAAAAAGACATACACATTTACATTTTTTGTATTAGATTAATCCTTATAGAGTTCGGTTGTCAATCAAAGCAACAAAAGTTGAAAATAATCATACCTATTGATTTAAGACTGAAAAGTTCACAGGTGTGTATGACCTCTACAGGGGACTACCCCAGGGAGCTCTCCTGAGACCTATAGTAATTTATCAAATGAAACAAAGTTATACATATAGTTGATAGTCCTCAAACAAAACAATTAAAGTTTCAAGAAAATCTGTACGTGGGCAGATTTGGAACTCCCACTTTAATAATATATGAGCACGAATGGCATTTAAAGCTCATTTAATTCACGATGCCAATATTCCGCAATTATTACACACGATGTCGTGCGTATAACGTTAAGGGACTCATCTAACTAATTTGCATATTTAACGCACTAGTGGATTATCAACTTTGTTACAAGACGTTATTACATTCTCAGACGCGACATCATGTAATAAAAGAAGAAGCTATTGAAGTAAATTCTACCTGCTTTGTAGCTGTACGAGTACTTAAAGGTTCACTGGAAGATGAAATTAATACGCCATTATTTTCAGTAAGATCCAATACACTTTGTCGGCCTCGAAAGCTCAGTGAGATTGTCGTGTTCGCAGGTTCGATAGCTGCCGGACCGGGAACATTCTTTCGGTAAATGTTGTTCATGGATTTTTTTCTACTATCATCCTCTCCCTTCCATTAATTCGAGAAGGGCAGTTGTCAGAAGTGTATCGGTGTACCGGTCATATATGAGGTTCGGCAAACGGGTCTGCTAGTTTTACTTCACCCATATACGCCTCGCGGACCTGTTTTGGGACATTGGCAAACAGTGCAGACCCAGATCAGACTTCGCGAAACGCGGCGTCTGATCTGAGTCCACATTGTTTGCTGAAAGTGCATACATTTTTTACAAAAGTCACCGCAAGCCAAACCTGACACCCCTAGTTGGAAATGGACCACTCCAAACTAATAGGTGGGAGATTTCATTGTCATATATGGGTTAAATAGTATAGACTGAGAGATTATACATACACTACAAACTTACTTTGTATGCGGTAACTCCCGTATAAACGTATTTAAAACAAAACGTCTTGGTTAACGAACGGCTCTTTTTCAGCTTTCCTTTAAAGGTAAACTTTTATTCGCATATTTATTTAGGGCTTACAAGGGTGTACATGCTTCTTAAAACCCCTCATTGTGGACCTTGTCAGAACCATAAGAGCCACTCTATTGGTAATTCGGAATTGCAGCACAAGCCTCATCAATAAATATAGAAAACATCAAAAGTCGTTTTCATGTTGACTGGAGGAGCGCGCTCGCCCGTCGGGGCTTTGAGAAATATAGGCTGCATGGTGCGTCCGCGCAAAGCTGAAATAGACCGAACTTGAGCACTGGAAAACCGCTTTGAAAGTCTGCCCAGGAAAAATTGTGCGAGTTAGACCGTCCCTTAAGCTAGAGCGGTTGCTTTGGTCGGTAGAGCTTGGTATGTCATTTTATCACAATGGCGGGTACAAGTCGAACAAAATCGAAAGCAACGTCTCCAAAATGACCAAAGTGGTGTTGACGGGGACGTAAAGCCTCAAAACAAAAACATTGACTTGGTAGGGTCTTAATTATACTTTGAGTTCTACATTCAGAAATTTTGTTTTCTTGAATACTCAATATAATTTATGCACCTGTTAAAATAACTGGTTACGGAAAAGAACAGCTCCATGCGATATAATTCTGTCCTGCTAAAATGACCTAACACGGGGAATATTGTAAGTCAGACAGCTTTGACATTCTCACCAATGTAGTTCTAACGAGTTCACGCTGTCTTTATTTTTGAGCAAAAAACAATAAATGAACGTGTGTCAATGTAAACCCCTATTTTCTATATATAAAGATGGATGTTTTGAACACACAACTGTTAAAATTGAAATGAAAAAAAAAAAATAAATAAATAAAAATGACAGCCTTTGGCTGAAGAGAGAGCTATAGTAGATAAACATGTTTGTCTTTCAGCCACCAAGTTTGCTGTGTGTGTTAACGAAGGCCAAGACAAGCTTCCTACGCTATACTGGTTACCAAAACTTCATATAAAACCTTACAAAGCACGGTTTATTGCAAATTCTAGTTCTTGCACTACCACTGAACTTTCTAAATTATTAACTTCCTGTCTTACTGCTATTAAATCGCATGTAATTAAATATTGTGATAAAGTCTTTGAAAGATCAGGAAGAAATCTGTTTTGGTCTATAAAAAATTCGAATGAGGTTTTAAATAAATTGAAATCTAGACAGTTTCGTGCTTCTAGTCTGTCTACCTACGATTTTTCAACTCTTTACACTACACTTCCTCATAATCTTATAAAAGAAAAGCTTAATGATTTAATTGAATGGGCTTTTCACAGAGAAGATTCTCTCTATCTTGCATGTAATGTCAGAAATGCATTTTTCACTTCTAAAGAGCATAAGAATTATACACTTTGGTCATGTCAGAAAGTGTGTGATGCCCTCACCTTTCTACTTGACAATATTTATATTAGATTCGGTACTAAGTTATTTAGACAAATTGTGGGTATTCCGATGGGACTAATTGCGCACCTCTTGTAGCTGATCAGTTCTTGTATTGTTATGAAAGAGACTTCATTTTGTCGCTTTCCATTGATAACCAATCTGAAATTATTGAAGCTTTTAGCTCTACTTCTAGATATTTAGATGATTTATTAAATATTGATAATACCTATTTTGATGGTTTGATCAGTCAGATTTACCCCCTAGAACTTCAGTTAAATAAAGCAAATTCTTCTGATACCGAGGCCCCGTTTTTGGATTTACATCTATCTATTGTAGATGGATTTGTTTCGTGCAAAATTTATGATAAACGCGATGACTTTGATTTTGAGATTGTAAATTTTCCTTTTTTGGATGGTGATGTTCCTCGTGCGCCATCCTATGGCGTTTATATTTCGCAATTAATTCGATTTGCTAGAGTGTGTAGTCATGTAACTGACTTCAACACTCGTAATGAATTATTAACGGCTAAACTTCTTAATCAGGGTTATCGGTACCATAAACTACGCAAAGCCTTTTCAAAATTTTATAGACGCCATTCTGATTTAATTTTAAAATTCAATATTGGACTTAAATCTCTTCTGCAACAAGGTCTATCGGAACCCGAATTTTATGGTGATTTAGTATATAAATTCAGAAAAATATATAACCGCAATGACTTCAGCACCCAATTTCGTAAAATCATTCTTCGATATAAAAAGATTGGGTACAACATGGATATTATACGACAGACTGCATGCATGGTAGTTAACCCAATCACGGTTGGCAACTTTGCTTCCCTCTTTAATTGCACGCCGGTGGGTCAGGCCTCAGATTCTATGACGGCTCCAACGTAAAGGCTTATTGAAAATTAAAGAGATAATGTTGGTTGGTGCCCGATGCTCTGTCTCTGGTCGGGCTCATCGGAGTCTAACTGTTGGTTTTCTTTTGCTCCAGCATTTCAGTGGTTTCTTGCTGTCGAGTCCTCACCGTTGTCTCACCTCTGTGGTTCTTTGATTTCTGTGTTCACGGAGATGTTGCACTGATGAGTTAGGAGGCCTTCATGCGGACTGAACAAATTATTTGTCTAAATCGCGACGGAAGTAAGGGCGAGGATTGTGGCCACGTAAAATCGATTTAAGCCCCCCAGTGGAAATCTTCCACTGACCGTTCCAAGGCGGCTCTTCTGTGGCGTTTTATTTATGTTGTTGTTTGTTACTTACTGTGTGTATCACTTGTGTCTTTTAATTTTGGATGGCCATATGGCCATTTTGTGGGAAAGTAACTGTCCATATGGCCTTCCTTTGTTTCGGTTTCCATTATGGTCTGGTCGCTTAATGTTTGTATTTCTTTCCCTTTGGTGTCTTTTATGGATGGAGTAAGTTAATTGTATCAATTCCTGATCTTTGTTTTACTTCTACTTCCCAATTTGCATACTGACTGCTACAACGATTTGTTGACATTCCAGCCTACCATCACGTGAACTAGTCCGTGTAATGAAGACCCCCATACCCCACTTTATATAGAGAAAACGGGGGTTTACGTGGTATATATTATTTTTCTTATTTGTCCAAGACATAGGTTGTGGATACTCGTTAGAACCGGCTCAATGAGGCGGTTCTACGAGCACCCACAACCTATGTTTGCAGTATAAATAAGAATATGTTACGGATTTTCATCAGGAAAGTAGCCATTTTGGAGATGAGAAATATGCATTATGTCGCAGGGGTATGTTATCATAATGCAACGAGTTCAAAATCACGCTGCCAATCAAGTGCTGATTTTTTTACCCTGTATTATGACACCACACCCGTGCAACAAATGGCTGCTTTTCTGATGAAAATCGGTGATACTTTTCTTAGTAATACAGCAAACATAGGTTGTGGGTGCTCGTTAGAACCGCCTCCTATTTCTAGGAGCAGAAATAAGAAAAATATTGTATACCCCCTTCCTTAAACACCAGTTTTCTCTATATAAAGTGGGGTTTAGAGGGACTTCATTTCACGGACTTGTTCACGTGATGGGTTCCTAGTAAGAGCCAGGGTCATATTTAAGATAGTTTATATCTCCTTATTTTGGATATACGTTTGGTCATATTGTGGGAACCTAAGTGTTCTTTTCGACTATCCGCAAATGCTGTTTTCATTGGGGTTTAGTCGCTTCATGTTCATGTCTCTTTCTCTTTGGTGTCTCTGATGGACGATGCGAGGTAATTGTATCAATTCCTGATAATTGTTTTCACTTTTATTTAGTAAAAGTTTTCCGTGTGGTCAGCGGTACAGCTCCAGCTTATCCGAGGGAAATGTTTGTCCCTTCTAGAGGAAGATTCAGACTTCGATCTCAACAAAGTGATCTTGACTTTAGTGTTCCAAGACGGCCAAACAAAATTAGCTGACAGATCCATCGTCGTGGCTGGTCTCAAATTGTGGAATGATTTACCCAGTTGGTTCTGAATCAGAATTAAGGCAAAAAAATTAAAACCAATTTATTTTGACACGTCTGGCTACAATGGCTTTCAAGTGCAAGTTTGCTTAAAGCTGATATTTGAATCATTACATGTATACGGATCCTTTATGAAAATTTAGATGTGTATCAATTTCGATTTTTAAACCGATTTTCTTGTTTCATTGGAAATTTATTATTTTTGCGCTTATTATTATTTTTATACACATTGTATTTGTATTTATATATGCAGTCATTGGCTTTCCTCCAAATAATACAGTAAAACTCCTGTATAAAGACCAAGACCACCCTTAGAACTGTTAAAAAGTGGTCTTTTAGACCACTTTTGAACATTTCCAAAGGTGGTCTTTTACTAGAGGGCACTTGGTGTAGAAAAGACAAGACAAAGTACGTGAAAATATAAATGTGCTTTTACAAGCAGAATTAGTCTTAACTTTGCGTATGTGGCCTTAATAACACACAATTGATACGTAACGTTAATAATGTTAATGTACACTCCAAAAGTACGAACAGAATGCGTATCTTAGGGTTACTGGGCCTTGGGCTGTGACACAAATTAGTTTCTGCGTCTTAAAAGCGATATACTTTACGAAAGCCATTGCTTATAGCTCTAGAAACATGACATTGGCGCTTCTTGGGGACATTAAAGGCTCATTGGAGTGAGTGGATGCCCATGTGCGTGAGCATATTTTCTTCCGACGCGTTTATTTAATACACCCTATTACACTTTAATCCAAATATAAAATCTCTTCATCACGCAGGCTAGGCCATCATCTTCCGTGTTTGAAGAAACTACGTCGTAAGAATTCAGTCCCTTTTCACTGCCATTCCATACACGTCCTGACAAATCAGTTTTAATATAAGGGGAATGGGTACACCTTCAGGGGAGGCAACAAATATATTTTTGTCTCCCTTGTCAATTGGGGTGAACTCTTAAAGAAAAGAATTTGCTCCTGAGGAGCAAAGTCTTCCCTTTAAAAGTAGACCCCTTTTTCAGCAAGACTTGGCCTATAGAAAAGCGAACAGGAAGTCCCGAAAGTTGTCTCCGTTTGAAAATGGCGGAAATATCTCCTAGGTGTTCCCATTCCCCTTAAAATTGCCATGTGCAAACAACATAAGTGCATTTACGCGTAGTCTGGTCACCACTTAAGGGGAATGGGAACACCTTCAGGGGAGGTAACTCCTGTGAAAGTATTT
Organism: Lucinisca nassula; assembly: GCA_963580285.1. Lineage (NCBI taxonomy): Eukaryota > Metazoa > Mollusca > Bivalvia > Lucinida > Lucinidae > Lucinisca > Lucinisca nassula. The sequence goes on along the minus strand of OY757017.1, from coordinate 110,319,307 downwards.
TTGTCTCCCATGTCAATAGGGGTCAACTCTTAAAGGAAAGAATTTGCTCCTGAGGAGCAAATTCTTTCCTTTAAGACTAGACCCCTTTTTCGGTGGTTCGGGGCTTACAGAAAAGTGAACAGGAAGTCCCGAAAGTTGTCTCCCTTTGAAAAATCGCGGACAAATCTGCCAGGTGTTCCCATTTCCCTTATGGGGAATGGATACACCTTCAGGGGAGGCAAATCTTGCGAAAGCATTTTTGTCTTCCATGTCAATAGCGGTCAACTCTTAAAGGAAAGAAATTCTTTCGCTTAAGAATAGACCCCTTTTTCAGTGGGACAGGGCTTATAGAAAAATGATCAGGAAGCCCCGAAAGTTGTTTCCCTTTGAAAAATGGCGGGAAATCAGCCTACTAAAGTAGGTATTCTTGTGAAGGTACTCGTAAATTCATATTCCTTTGGGGTTTATACAGTAAAATTCCCATATTAAGACCAGCTTTGGGACTGTTCAAAAGTGGTCTTTAAGAACACTTTTGAAGGGTCCCGGAGGTGGTCTCCCAGTAGAGCACACCGGATGTAATAAAACACAAAGAAAATATACCTGATACCATCTAAGTATGCTTTTGAAAGCATAATTTGTTTTGATTTTAGATGGTCTTAATAGCAGACCGCTTGTGTGATTTTTCTCTCTGTCGCACGCGCGTGGGAGAGAGAAAGAGAGAGAGAGAGAGAGAGAGAGAGAGAGAGAGAGAGAGAGAGAGAGAGAGAGAGAGAGAGAGAGAGAGAGAGAGAGAGAGAGAGAGAGAGAGAGAGAGAGCACAACATTGGGATTACTCGGCCACTGATTTGCCGTCCTTTCGTGCCATATTTTATTCTGGACAGGGATTGTAGGAGCAGGGGTGCCTTTTTTATCTTTCGTAAGATCATATGTAGCATATGTCTGCACTTATAGGAATTGCCTCGATGAGGCGTTTCTAATGCATACACACAAACATATTTATTTTCTAGTAATAGAAAGAAAAATACTTCCTTATATGCCTCTAGATATTTATTATTTGTGGTTTTAAATCCTTCACGCTCGCGGATTAAGATGTCGGTACCTTACGAATACATGCCTATTCAAATATATTGAAAATTTTACCACAAAAATTGGCTTTTTTTGTCCGATTAAAAATCCTGCCTTTTTCGTATTTCTGCAAAAAGACACAAATTGTGGCTACTCGTTAGAACCTCCTCGACGAGGCAATTTTAACGAGTACCCACAATCTATGTCTTTGTGGTCGAGGCGGTTCTAACGAGTCCCACAATCTATGTCTTTGTGCAGAAATACAAACAAGAGGGCCATGATGGCCCTGGATCGCTCACCTGATCCATAGTGTAACAAGTGGGCCCCAGAGAGGGCCATTATTGGCCCCAGGGTTTTAATGTGCATAATGTTGAGGGAGGTCTTAAAGGTGAAGCTTCATACCAAACATCAACAAAGGCTATAATTAGAACAATCTTGGCAAAGGTCCACTAGATAAAGCTACACATCAAATTTCAAAGACCTGGGCCTTGCAGTTTCAGAGAAGAAGATTTTTTTTAAAGATATTCCCTACATAAGCCTATGCAAAACCAAATGGCCCCAGGGCTATATAAATCTATGTAAAAACAAAGGGCCCCGGCCCGGGGTGGGGGCATTTGTGGCCCCAGGGCTATAATTTGAACAATCTTGGTAGAGGTCCACTAGATAAAGCTCCATACTAAATATCAAAGGCCTTGGCCTTGCAGTTTCAGAGAAGATTTTTAAAGATTTCCCTATATAAGTCTATGCAAAACCAAAGGGCCCCGGAGCGGGGACATTTTTGGTACCAGGGCTATAATTTGAATAATTTTGATAGAGGTCCACTAGATGCAGCTTCATACCAAATATCAAAGACCCAGGCCTTGTGGTTTCAGAGAAGAAGATTTTTGAAGATTTTCCCCATGTAAGTCTATGTAAAACCATAGGGCCCCAGAGTGGGGGCATTTTTGGCCCCAGGGCTATAATTTTAACAATCTTGGTAGAGGTCCATTAGATGCAACTTCATACCAAATTTCAAAGTCCTGGGCCTTGTGGTTTCAGAGAAGATTTTTAAAGATTATCCCTATATAAGTCTATGTAAAACCAAAGGGCCCCGGGACGGGGCCACTTTTGGCCCCAGCACTATAATTTGAATCATCTTGGTAGGGGTCCTTTAGAAGAAGCTTCATACCAAATATAAAAGACCTAGGCCTTGTGGTTTCAGAGAAGAAGATTTTTAAAGATTTTCCCTATATAAGTCTATGTAAAACCAAAGGGCCCCTGAGCGGGGGCATTTTTGGCCCAAGGGCTATAATTTGAACAATCTTGGTAGGGGTCCACTAGATGAAGCTTCATACAAAATATCAAAGTCCTGGGCCTTGCGGTTTCAGAGAAGAAGATTTTTAAAGATTTTCCCTATATAAGGCCATGTAAAACCAAAGGGTCCCAGTCGGAGGCTTTTTTTGCCCCAGCACTATAATTTGAACAATCTTGGTAGGGGTCCACTAGATAAAGCTTAATTCCAAATATCAAAGTCCTGGGCCTTGCAGTTTCAGAGCAGAAGATTTTTAAAGATTTTCCCTATATAAGCCTATGTAAAACCAAAGGGCCCGGCGGCGGGGACATTTTTGGCCTCAGCACTATCATTTGAATAATCTTGTTAGGGGTCTTTTAGATGAAGCTTCATACCAAATATAAAAGACCTAGGCCTTGTGGTTTCAGAGAAAAGGATTTTTAAAGATTTTCCCTATATAAGTCTATGTAAAAACAAAGGGCCCCTGAGCGGGGGCATTTTTGGCCCAAGGGCAATAGTTTGAACAATCTTGGTAGAGGTCCATTGGATGAAGCTTCATTCTAAATATCAAAGTCCTGGACCTTGCGGTTTCAGAGAAGAAGATTTTTAAAGATTTTCCCTATATAAGTCTATGTAAAACCAAAGGGCCCCTGAGCAGGGGGATTTTTGGCCCAAGGGCTATAATTTGAACAATCTTGGTAGGGGTCCACTAGATGAAGCTTCATACAAAATATCAAAGTCCTGGGCCTTGCGGTTTCAGAGAAGAAGATTTTTAAAGATTTTCCCTATATAAGCCTATGTAAAACCAAAGGGCCCCAGGTGGAGGCTTTTTTTGCCCCAGCACTATAATTTGAACAATCTTGGTAGGGGTCCACTAGATAAAGCTTAATACCAAATATCAAAGTCCTGGGCCTTGCAGTTTCAGAGCAGAAGATTTTTAAAGATTTTCCCTATATAAGCCTATGTAAAACCAAAGGGCCCGGGGGTGGGGACATTTTTGGCCTCAGCACTATCATTTGAATAATCTTGTTAGGGGTCTTTTAGATGAAGCTTCATACCAAATATAAAAGACCTAGGCCTTGTGGTTTCAGAGAAAAGGATTTTTAAAGATTTTCCCTATATAAGTCTATGTAAAAACAAAGGGCCCCTGAGCGGGGGCATTTTTGGCCCAAGGGCGATAATTTGAACAATCTTGGTAGAGGTCCAATGGATGAAGCTTCATTCTAAATATCAAAGTCCTGGACCTTGCGGTTTCAGAGAAGAAGATTTTTAAAGATTTTCCCTATATAAGGCCATGTAAAACCAAAGGGCCCCGGAACGGGGGCATTTTTTGCCCCAGCACTATAATTTGAACAATCTTGGTAGGGGTCCACTAGATAAAGCTTAATACCAAATATCAAAGTCCTGGGCCTTGCAGCTTCAGAGCAGAAGATTTTTAAAGATTTTCCCTATATAAGCCTATGTAAAACCAAAGGGCCCGGGGGCGGGGACATTTTTGGCCTCAGCACTATCATTTGAATAATCTTGTTAGGGGTCTTTTAGATGAAGCTTCATACCAAATATAAAAGACCTAGGCCTTGTGGTTTCAGAGAAAAGGATTTTTAAAGATTTTCCCTCTATAAGTCTATGTAAAACTAGAGTGTTCACAAGTTTTTTCTTTAATTTGACCTACTGACCTACTTTTTGACCCGAAAAGACCTTTATTCAAACTTAGCCAAGATATTGTCACAATGACCATTCTGAGCAAGATTAATGATTTAACCAAACTTGTGGCCTCCTGAGTATTCACAAGGTTTTTCTATGATTTGACCTACTGACCTACTTTTCAACCGGACATGACCCATATTCAAACTTGACCGAGATATTGTCATGATGATCATTCTGAGCAAGTTTGATTATGATTGGACCAAAATTGTGGCCCCTAGGGTGTTCACAAGGTTTTTATATGATTTGACCCGCTGACCTACTTTTTAACCCGATATGACCCATATTCGAACTGGACTGAAATATTGTCACAATGGTCATTCTGAGCAAGTTTCATGATAATTGGACCAAAACAGTGGCCTTCAGAGTGTTCACAAGGTTTTTCTATGATTTGACCTACTGACCTACTTTTTGACCGGACATGACCCATATTCGAACTTGACCAAGATATTGTCATGATGATCATTCTGAGCAAGTTTGATTATGATTGGACCAAAATTGTGGCCTCTAGGGTGTTCACAAGGTTTTTCTATGATTTGACCCGCTGACCTACTTTTTAAGCCGACATGATCCATATTCAAACTTCACTAAAATATTGTCACAATGATCATTCTGAGCAAGTTTGATGATGATTGGACCAAAACTGTGCCCTCTAGAGTGTTCACAAGGTTTTTCTATGATTTGACCTACTGACCTACTTTTTCACCCGACATGACCCATATTCGAACTTGACCGAGATATTGTCATGATGATCATTCTGAGCAAGTTTGATGATGATTGGACCAAAACTGTGGCCTCTAGTTTGTTCACAAGAAAAAGTTTACGCACGACGGACGACGGACGACGGACGACGCACGACGACGCCGGACATCTTACGGTCACAAAAGCTCACCATGACCTTCGGTCAGGTGAGCTAAAAAAAATAATGTATTCCCCCGTAAACCCTATATAGAAGTTGGGTTCAAGGGGGTCAAAATTATATAGGCGTGTTTTCGTGATGATTTCGAGACCATAAGTCGAGCTTATATGTCGCCATTTTGAGATACGTGTTCGTCATTTCGAGATCATAAGTTATATTTCGGATTATAATGTCAATATTTCGAGTTTTGAGATCATAACTCGACATTTTGCGTTATTTATCGAAATTTCGAGATACTATGTGGAAATTGCAAGGAACATATTAAATGGAATATTAAAAACCTACCTGCATGGTCCTCGGGTTAAAAGGGTTATCCTTTGGAAGCAAGGAATACACCACAGAACTGAAAAAAATATGGAGTGTGCATATTTTCTGGGTCAGACAAACTAATTTCGGCCAATAAGGCCTCATCAGTGACCCTCTAATATTTTCAAACTTCCACAATGAAATCAATGATTCCAGAGGACAAGAAAATATAGACTACACTATGATGTAGGAAAGGGAGACCTTTCACGGACGCCACGCATTCCCAAACACCAGCTGCAGTGACGTTAAATATGTTCTATAAATAGGTTATCTTTTGGAAGCAAGGACTACATCACAGAACTGAAAAATATGGAGTGGCCAGACTAGCTAGTTTTGGCCAATTAGGCCTCATCAGTGACCCTCAAATATTTTCAAAATTCCACAACGGAATCAACGATTCCAAAGGATAAGAAAATTTACACTGGCCCTTATGCTCCTCCGTAGTTGTACTATTAGCAAAATGTGTCTAATGGTTTTCCAAATTAATTATATGCCAGCCCGGCAGCACACGTCGCTAGGACAACGTCAAATCAACGTCGGTGCAACGTCATGACGTTGCACCGACGTTGATGTGACGCTGCATAACCGTCGTGACGTTGCACCAACGTTGATGTGACGTCATATTTACGCCATGAGAGGCAAGACAATATTTCTTACAATTTTACGAATAGAAGATAGCAAAACAATGAATGTTTTAGGTAAATAAATGATAAAATTGAATGGTTTAGAACCCCTATCATATTGTACATTCTACTTATTATATATTTTATACTTACTTTAATATTCGTATGAGAAATATCTTTATCAAATACAGATCAATAATGGTTAACTCTGCGTCAAATTCAATTGACAACGTCACGATCAAAACTGAAAAATGAAAGAAAAAATGTCTTCCGGGATCTCGCCCTCGGAAGATGTTTTGTAGCCTGTTTGATAGGAAACTTCAGTCCCTTGCCAATGGAAAGCTATAGTCCATATAGCACTAATGCGCACAGTACATGGTCTGATCATACGCGGAGTATGATCAGACCATGTATACTGTGCGCATTAAGTATCTTACCGCCACCATTCACATGTTAAAGAACAAGTTTTCTTTCAACATGTTGAATTTAATTTGAAGATCGTTTTTTATCATATGACGTCACTTCTGAGATTGTAATATCGCCATGTAATAAATTCGACAATCACTAGTGGGTTAAATATGCAAATTAGCTAGATACGCCCTGTAACGTTACATGTACGACGTCCTTAACGACGTTGCGTCTACTAATGGCGGAATATTGACATTTTGTACAAAAATCGTGAATTAAATGCCATATGATAAATAGAATCTTGCATTCGTGCTCATGTATTTATTAAACTCGTTGTGGGAAAAGGGATAAAATGCTTGGCAAGCCTCGCATTTTATCTCTTTTCCTCAACTCGTTTAATAACTTCAATAATACATGAACACTCATGTAAGATTCTCTATATATGTTTCATAAGTATATATATAGGGATAGCAACTGATGTAATAATTCTAACTGTGAATTAACCTGGAAGCTCGTAAATTTTAGTCGGCATTCAATTTGCAAGAACCATAAACATTGTAATCTATTTGGTGAAAAAGGGAGCAAGAGTTAAACGCTCTTGTTACACGTTATAGACCGATGTTTGATTATCGCGTGAAAAAGTCCGTGTAATGACCAGCTTTGTAAACCAAGGCTTATGTAGAGAAACGTGGGTTTGCCACGGTTTATTACATTTTCTGTTTTGTTGTTCAAAAGCTTGGTTGTAGAAACTTGTTAGAAACGCCCCAATAAGGCGGTTTATTTAAGGCGAATGAGTACAGGTCTTTCCTGGGATATAAATGTGTTTCTTTACACCATGTAAAAGATAATTTTATACTTTAATAATATACGGAAAAATACCATTTATAGCCGTTTATCTCATGGTCTATGGTCTTTACATTTTGCAAACCGCCTTCCTATTCTATTATATTCAAAACAATACTGTAAATATGATAGAAGTCGTCCCTTTCTAGTCGGACCCCTTGAGCCCCATTTTTACTTAGAACCGCCTACAATCTATATTTCGCACAGAAATAAGAAACTTATCACAATATTTCATCTTAAAATGTTCGTTTTTTCGGCGATGAAGTTCACAATGTATTTGTATAGGCGTGATTTCGTAATGATTTTTGCTTATTATGAGGCGGTTCTAACGTATACTTTGAGCATTAAAAAAGAAAAATGTCACAAAGTTTCATCTTATAATGTTCTTTTTTGCTGTGTTTGCATAGACGTATTTTCGGTTTGATTCAGTGACTAATGCTGACCAATGTCCAACTAAACATACCCCCCCCCCCCAACTTTTGCAAACAGTACATGCCCAGATCAGACGGCTTACGAAGAGGGGAAATAATATTTAACCCTGTAAACTCCACTTTTTAAATACAGTAGGGTTGAAAGGGGTGTTCACAACACGGACTTGTTAACCTGGACCCAGTTGTTCAAAGCCTCGTTAGCTTAACAAGCTCGTTAGTGGTCATATTATAAACTGTTCTAGCAAGATTAATATCTAAAATTGTGTTATCTTTGCTGATAAATTGTGAGCAGCTTTTGCGAATGCAAAAGTTGCTCAGATTTTTTCAGCAAAAATATTAGCTTTTTTTTTTTGCCATATTTAATGATCAAAGTTTTAACGATTTGTTAACTAACGACGTCGTTAGTTTTGAACAATTGGCCCCTGATGAAGATCATCACGAGAACAAGTGCATGCAGAGAACACCTGTAAAAACCCTACTTTATGTAGAAAAAAGTTGGGTTTACGGGGTTTACAATATTTTTCTTATTTCTGCTTAAAGACAATGGTTGTGGGTACTCGTTAGAACCGCCTGAATGTGACGGTTCTAACGAGCATCTTTACCTCTGGGATGTCTCTGATGGGCGCTGGGGGTTAATGGCATCGATTCCTGATCATTGCATTCACTTCTATTTTACTTTTGCACCATTACGATTACAGTTCCGTGCGAAAGACTGCAGTCTATCTAATCTCCAAAATATTTGTTTTTTCTGACGAGAATGAGTGAATATTTGTCTTATTTATACTCAAAATATACCGGTTATATGTGCCCGTTAGATCCCCATCATTGAGGCGGTTCTAACTTGCTCGGCGGTTCCAACGAGTTCTCACTACCTATGTATTTGGGTAGAAATAAGGAAAATAATTTCTCATATGACGTCGCGTCTCAGAGTGTAATAACGTCATGAAATAAATTCGATAATCCACTGTTGGATTAAATATGCTACAATGTAATTAGTTAGATACATACCGTAGCGTTACATGTACGACGTCCTTAACGACGTCGCGTTTACTTATGGCGTAATAATGACAATTTTTGTTAAACAATCGCGAACAAAATGCATGTTAATGTCATATGATAAACAGAAACTTGCATTCGTGCTCATATATTATTGAATTTATTAAACAAGATGAAGAAAAGGGATAAAATGCGAGGCAAATACATTATTGAATTTATTAAACGAGTTGAGGGAAAAGGATAAAATGCGAGGCTTTTTTCCCTTTTCCTAAACTCGTTTTAAATTAAATAATACAAGAACACTCTTGTGAGATCCTGTATATATACCAGTTTTCTCTATGTAAAGTCGGATTAAGAGGGCTGTTCATAACATGATATTGTTAATCACAATCACAGGAGATGAGTATGTCAGGAAGCAACCTTGCTTGTTTTCAAATCCTGTTAATCTTTCTAATATGTTATATTCTTGTTTTATATCTGTAATTGAAAAGGAGTAAATAAAATATTGTTAATTCAAATTCTTGACTGCCTGTGTGATTATTCGACAGAGTCTCAGACAGTAGAGTACATATAAGGCTTATTTAATTGTTGATATAAGTATTTGGTTTTCGAGCATGACATTCGATTGTTTTCCTGTGGTCCGGCTATCCTTATCCCATTTTGTTCTGATTGAAATGTCCACCCACCCCCATCATATACAGTAGGAATCCATTTTGAAATAAAGTGGTGTCATGTTTAGTTATTTTTTTTTTAATTTATTTCGAGAAACAAATAGTAAATACATGGTTAGTGTCTTTAATAATGAAATATAATCGGTGAGCCTTAGACAATTTTATAGGGGCGAGCTCTAGCGAGCCCCTATAAAATTGTCGTGGCGAACCGATTATATTTTATTATTAAAGACACTAATCATGTATTTAGTTTATACCGCAATTCAAAACAATCAATGGTTTTGCAATAATTGTGCAAATTTGAACAAAAAAGACAGCAGACAGTGTGGCATGTTAAACGTCAGTCAGTGCCATGGCGCGCACACGTAGTATAACGTGACGTCAAATAGCGCAAAGTTTCTGACGTCACCGCGCCACAGAGACGCCGAAAACAACATGGACGCTCGAATAAACGTTTCTCAGCGCTTAACATTCTGTATGAAAATCTGCAAATAAATAGTTTATTTTAGCTTAAGAAACTATTTTCGAGATTGAGACGCAACCGCAGTAGCAGTGCGCAATTATTCCAACGGACCATTCAAACCAGGAAAGCCCGAGAAGGTAAGAATATAGCTGAAATTTCTGAAAATCTATTTAAATAAAATATATTGCAAAGATTATAACTTGCAGTTTCGTTGTTTTCCCGTGTATAAAAGGTTGCCTGTTATTGTTTACGCTTGCAAATTAGGGACCAGAAAAGTAGGTCCGGTCTATAATCGGTCACTAGACGTATTATAGGTCAGTAGAAGGTATTGTAGGTCACTACCGATTATAGCGAGCAGTTATTCGACCCCCTTTATTAGGTTACTAGAATTCCTGATTGCGGTATAAATAAAGATTGAACATTATTCAAACAGTGAAGGCCCTGATCAGGCGTCTGACTCAGTATAGGATGGCTTAGTGTACATAAAACATTCTATGCTAAAGACCATGTCGAGATATTATACACAACGATTCCTTTAGCCAACAAAAAAATCAAAACAGTTAATATCATGCCGAAATGGTCTGTTTACACGCATCTTATTTCGTGGGATGTAAACTTTTTAGCCGCGTCACGAGGAAACCTGCCTTCGGTGTTTACGACCAGGTAAACACACACAATTAATTGCCCATTACGATAACTCACCCGTACGATATAGTGCATTTTTCACATCTCCAAAATGGCTACTTTTTTACGAAAATCCTTGATATTTTTCTTATAAATACTGTATACATAGGTTGTGGGTGCTCGTTAGAACCGCCTCATTGAGGCGGTTCTAACGAGTACCCACAACGTATGTCTTGAACAAAAAATAAGAAAAATAATATATACCCCCGTAAACCCCAGTTTTCTCTATATAAAGTGGGGTGTAAGGGGGTCTTCATTTCACGGACTTGTTCACGTGATGCCTGCTCAGCTACACATATTAGCGAGACACTTAAAACTAAACATCTGTGACAAGTTGCTAGAAACTTGCGATGTCGTTAGTTAACATATCGTTCAAACATTGATCATATGGCAAATATGCAAAAGAATTTGCCGAAACATTACCAGAATTTTTGCCTTGATGATATCTAGGTCAAGTAGAAGTAAAACAAAGATCAGGAACCGATACAATTAACTTACTCTACCCATCAAAGACGCCAAAGGGAAGGAAACGCAAACATGAAGCGACCAGAACATAATGGAAACCTAAACAAAGGAAGCCCATAAGGACAGTTACTTTCCCACAAAATGGCCAAATGGCCATCCAAAATAAAAAGACACAAGTGATACACACAGTAAGTAACAAACAACAACATAAATAAACCGCCACAGAAGAACTGCCTTTGAACGGTCAGTGGAAAATATACCACTGGCGTGGGGGGAGTGTGTGGCTTAAATCGATTTTACATGGCCATAATCCTCGCCCTTACTTCTGCCGCGGTATACACTAGTTTTGTTTAGTCCGCATGAAGGCTTCCTAACTCATCAGTGTAACATCTCCGAGAACATACAAATAAAAAACTACAGAGATGAAACAAGGTTGAGGACTAGACAGCATACATCAACAGAATTGCTGGAGAAAAAAAAACAAAACAGTTAGACTCCTAGGGGCCTGACCAAGACGGAGCATCAGGCGCCAACCAACATAAAGAATACTAAAATAAAATAAGATTCCATCTATGCTTTTACGCTGCAACCGTCATATAATCTTAAGCCCGACCCACCGGTGTGCAATCAAAGAGGGAAGCAAAGTTGCCAACCGTGATTGGGTTAACCACCATGCATGCAGTCTGTTTTATAACATTTATGTTGTACCCAATCTTTATATATCGACGAACGATTTTACGAAATCGGGTACTTAAGTCATTACAGGCATGTATTTTCCTAAATTTATGTACTTTGTCACCATAGAATTCGGATTCCGATAGGCCATGTTGCAGAAGTGTTTTAAGTCCAAAATTGAATTTTGAAACCAAATCAGAATGACGTCTATAATACTTAGAAAAGGCTTTACGTAGTTTATGATACCGATACCCCTGATTAAGAAGTTTAGCGGTTAATAATTTATCACGAGTGTTGAAGTCGGATACATGACTAGACACTCTAGCGAATCGTATTAACTGCGAAATATAAACCCCGTACGATGTCGCACGAGGAACATCACCGTCCAAAAAAGGAAAAATCACAATCTCGAAATCAAAATCATCACGTTTATCATAAATTTTGCAAGAAACGAATCCATCTACAATAGATAAAAGTAAATCCAAAAAGGGAGCCTCGATATCAGAGAAATTTGCCTTGTTTAACTGAAGTTCTAGGGGATAAATCTGACTGATCAAACCATCAAAGTAAGTACGGATGACGTCATTTACCGATCGCGTGCAGAAAAAGGTAGTGGTGTTTTGTGGGCGGCAATTAATATCAATTCAAAAATCACCGATCGGCTTTTTCCGTATGTCTGGTCTTCGCCGGACATTGGCGGGGAAAAAAAAGCCTGCAGTCCATGACCTCGGCTATAAGACGGGGTGATTTTTTGGGGGGTCATTTTGGAGGGAAAATTCCTCGTCTTATAGTCAAATTTCTATGGTACTGTATTAATTGTGCAACAAATAAACATGTAAATTAAAATGGAAAACAATATGCTTCTTCATCCAGTGACAGCTTGCAAATTCATCAATAAATGTAAAAAAAAATTGACACTGTTGGCCTGATGGTAATTGTCAACCTCTGAATAAAGGTCACCTGTGAATAAAGGCCACATTTGTCCTGTCCCACAGATGGCCTTTGTTCACAGGTTTGACTGTATTGTCAATATTTAATAAATCATCTAAATATCTAGAAGTAGAACTGAAAGCTTCAATAATTTCAGATTGGTTATCAATGGAAAGCGACAACATGAAGTCTCTTTCATAACAAAACAAGAACAGATCAGCCACAAGAGGTGCGCAATTCGTACCCATCGGAATACCCACAATTTGTCTAAATAACTTAGTACCGGATCTAATATAAATAGTGTCAAGTAGAAAGGTAGAGTTCGAGTTCGAATATGGGTAATGTCAGGTCAACAACTAGGTCATTATGTCAAATTTCTTTAAAACCTTGTTCACCCTCTAGAAGCCAAAAGTTTGCTTCAATCTTCATGAAACTTTACCAGAATGATTGTCTTGATGATATCAAAGTCAAATTCGAACACAGGTCATGTCAGGTCAAACACTATGTCACTTGGTCAAAATGCTTAAAAACCTTGCTCACCCTCCAGAAGCCCAAATTTTTCTTCAATCTTCACGAAGCTTTACCTGAATGTTTGCCTTGATGATATGAAAGTCAAGTTCGAATTGGGTCATGCCAGGTTAAAAAATAAGTCACCAAGGCAAATTGCATTAAAACCACAATTTGGCTTCAGTCTTCATGCAAATGTCACGTCGGGTCAAAAACTAGGTCACTAGGTCAAATTTCTTTAAAACCTTATTCATCCTCTAGAGGCCAGGATTTTGCCCGTATCTTCATGAAACTTTACCAGGATGTTTGCCTTGATGGTATCCGGGTCGTGTTCGTATATGCGTCAAGTCAGATAAAAACTAGGTCACTAGGTAAAATTGCGTTAAAACTTTGTTCACCCTCTGGAGGTCCCTACTATCGTGAAACTTTACCAGAATGGTTGCCTTGATGATATCCGGGTCGAATTTGAATATGGGTCAAATGCAAAAGCTGCTCATATTTTATTTTCAGCAAAATGACACTATATTATATATTGTACTTACTATAACAGTTAACAATTTGACATTAACCCAGCTCATTAAGCTAATAATGTTTTGAACAAGTGTTGAGTCTAAAGGTTTTAAGTATCTTAACAGAGAATTCCAACGTTGCTGATCAGACTGTGAGAATGCGTAGGCCTATCTGCATCTGTGTTATTCGCAAATGGCAAAATCAGAATTTTGCATGATGCGGCTTATACTCGTATAGGAATACGAAAATGTATTAACAGCATCGATGGATCAATTGTCTCTAAGATTAAGCTGGAACAACGTTTCTGAACTTGGACTTAGAATAATTCGTCTAACAAGTTCAATATAGTACTTGCGGGCCTTTAGATTGCGCTGCTTATTTACCTCATACATATATGCGTGGTGTCCCACATTACGATAACACATCCGTGTGATATAGTGCATTTTTTCTTACCTCAAAAAAGGTAATTTTTCTGATGTAAATTTGTGATATTTTTCTTATTTATACTCAGAACATAGGTTTTGGGTGCTCGTTAGAACCGCCTCATTGAGGCGGTTCTAACGAGTACCCACAACCTATGTGTTGGAGCAGGAATAAGGAAAATAATGTTTACCCCCTTAAACCCCAGTTTTACCAAAGTGGGGTTTAGGGGGGTGTTCATTTCACGGACTTGTTCACGTGATGAAAACGAGGCATTTACAAAGACGCCGCAGAACGCAGAACATTTTTTTGCGCATACAGTCGGTAAAATAAATAAATTAAAAATATGAATAAAATGATAGTAATAATAATAATATGATGATGATGATAATTATTGGTAAATAGATGATGATGATGATGATGATGATGATGATGTTGCTGCTGCTGCTGATGATGATAAAGTTAATTAATACAAAATTATATATAATTATAATAATTATTATCATTTTGATGATAATAATAATAAAAATAATAATAATAAAAATAATTACAATAATAATTGCAGTAACAACTAAATTTTATTATTTTTATGTGATTTTGTAATTACGAGGAGTGTTCAAATATGAATGCAACTAAGCACATAAAAAGGATTCCGTGATAGATTTCTATGAAAAAATTATTTTGCCCCCTCAAAGTATTCCCCTTTAACAGATATACAAACTTTCAGTCTTCTGATCCAATCATTGAATGCATTTTGGTAGTCTTTTCCAGGTATACTATGAAGACACTGGAAAATGCAAAACCGAGGTGTTTGCGCTGTACAAATTTTCGACCAGAAAGGTATTTTTCAGCCGCGGGAACAAAAAAAAGTCACACGGGGCAAGGTCAGGGGAATACGTGGGGTGAGGGAGTTCAACAACCTTTTTCCTGCTTCAGATAGTCTTGCACAATGATGCGATGACGCATTGTCATGTAGCAATCTGACATTGGCCAAACCAGTTGCGGGTCTTCTTTTTTTGAAATATTTCTTCAATTTTCGAACAACTTTATTCTTGTAAAAGTTCGCATTTACAGATTTGCCTTTAGGCACAGCAACCTGAATAGCAGGGCCCTGATTTGAAAAGAATATGGCATACATTACCTTCTTGATGCTTATGATCCGCTTTGCAATGCATGGTCTTTTGCAATACTTTGTTGCCCATATTTTGTTCTGAATCTTTCGTTTTGGCTCAAAAAAGTGAACCCATGTCTCGTCACCTGTGACGACATTAGCGAAAGACCGTGCATTGTAATTTGGAAACTTTTTAAGCAAATTCTTGGCGCACTGAACGCGTGTCTTTTTCTGCTCATCTGTCAACAGATGGGGAATCCATCTAGCACATATCTTTCTCATTTTCAAATCCCGTTTCAGAATGTATGAGCTGCTCCTAATGAGATGCCAACCATACTAGCTATTTGCCTAGTGGTGTATAGTGCATCGGTAGCAACTATTTCTTTCACTCTAGCAACCATCTTGGCAGATGTTGCTCTTTTCGGCCGACGATCATGAGGTGCATCTTCTGTTGAGCCTAGCCCACAGCTGAACTTCTTACACCAACGAAAAACTTTCGGAAAAGACATTTCATTATGCCCATAAACCGAACATATTTCATCAAAAATGTCTTTGCACCGTATACCAAGAATACAACGATTCTTAATATAGGACCGTATTTCAACGGCGTACTCTGACCTTCTTCCAACCATGTTTTGTATTAGTATACAAGAGTAGACAGTGTTTATCGAACGATATAAATGGCTAAAGTGGATGGATTTTAACAGGTTTGGTATCAATGTATAGGTAAAATGTTTTTCTACGCTGTGTAATATATTTCCAGGTGATTTTCGCATTAGTGCATGAGAACACGTTCTACTTGCATTCATATTTGAACAGTCCTCGTATTAACTTTTATCTATACCTTATACATATAGGTGAAAACCCAATCGAATCTCATAGAACACAAAAGGCAGACGTTTTTATAACAACAAAACAATTATGTAACATATGTAGGAGAGACGATTTGACTTCTAAAAGGTCAACGACGGGCAAGAAAGCTTACCTGGGCAAGTCAATAAGTAACCAGTCTATCTCATTTTCAATTAACCGAGACAACCAAGATTTTCATGCCTTGTTTCAATACAGGTTTTAGGTATGCGGGCAAAATTGCCTACTTATCGGCCATTCACTAATAAGATTTTGAACGTCAAACATGGCTAGCGATGCAAAAGCAAGTTTGTCGTCAAAATTTAAGTACCGTGCTGTATTAAATTCGTTACAGGTATTTGAAAGGGAAAACAGGACAGGGAATACATTGCGAGTTGACTAATATTTATGGGTCTTATGCACCATCGTATGCAAAACTTAAGTTCTGGTACGGGGAATTCAAATGCGGTAGAACTTTTTAGGTCTGGACGCCCTTAGATGCCACCGATGAAGCAATGTAAAACAAAGTACGGGATCTGGTGTGCTTTGATAGGTGAAACAGAGAATGCATTCCACATTTCACATGGTAGCATTTCAAAAAGTTTACATGATCGCTTGGGTATGCGCAAGCTAACAACCCGTTGGGTCCCAAAATCCCTTAGCGACAACCAAAGCATCAGTATGCAGCGCGTTGTTGAAACATTTTAAGTCAAAGAAAGATGATTTTCCATCACGTCTGGTGACTGTAGATGAGGCCTCGGTCCATTGTTATGAGCAAGAGAATCAAACTCGAAGTCGCCAGGGGGTAGGGCCTGGGTCTCCGAGGCCAAAGAAGTTCAAAACGCAACCCTCTGCTGGCAAGGTGATGGCAGCTATATTTTAGGACGCACAAGGCGTTAATATGTTGGACTTTCTATCAAAGAAAAGTACAATAACAGGTGCGTTTTATGCAAATTCGCACGGCCAGCTGAGAACTGCGATCGGTGAAAACGTCGAGATAAAATCTCCAAAGGAATTCTGTTCCAACAGGACAATGGAATAGTTCACACTTACAAAATTGCAATGGATGCTGTTGAGTGGAATGTATACGGGTACAAGCTAATACCACATTCGGCATATACCCTGGACTTAGCTCCTAGTGACTATTACATATTCCCAAACTTGAAAAAGGATATCAGTGCACGTCATTTCCGGTCTAACGAAGCTGAGGAGTGGGTCGAAGACAAGGACTTCTGGGCTGATGGCACTTGAACAGCGTTTGTCCAAGTGAATCGTTTTCGAGGGCAATTACATCGGAAAAGAAGAGCTCGATCTCACCCAGAAATAACTTAGGCTGGTTTTGTTTTGGCTTACCCTCGTATACTATACCTGAATTGACCAATCAGTGAAACTGCGTTTTAGAATTTACTGTCGATAACTGTGCTAAATTTCTCTTCCTCGTTGCGTAAAAGCTCAATAGTTTGTGACTATACTTTATGCATGATGGAGGTCGTTTGGATAATATTTATTTGTTTCTTCAGTTTTCAAAGATTGGTAGAAGGTAAACTGATTTTTATGATATTTCCGACTTCTTTCACACGGGTAAAACATATATAACATATTGCTATTCCCATTAGGAACAATATCCTTCCATGTGAGATGATATTTTCTTTACCGGGTCTAAAACAGATAATTTTCCTATGAAAACGTGTGATAGTTTATTTATGTGTTTTCAACCATATATTGTGGTATTCGTTTGAACTGAGGAAGTTCCTGAATACCCTCTATTTATTTATTTATTTATTTATTTATTTATTTATTTATTTATTTATTTATTTATTTATTTATTAATTTATTTATTGGTTTTGGATTAACAGCTATTTCAAAAATATTTCACAAGTTTCAATCGAAGTGGGTGAAAACGTGCCTGGAGTGGAATTGATCTGCCATTGCGCATGGATATTTAATGCCGAAAATCCAAGACTATTAGGCATGATCATAAAGGCCCACTTTACAGTTCAATATCCTTCAACCATGCTTAAAGTAAAGGCCTTAAATTTTGAGTTAGTAAAATTATATCCTCTTGAATAAGAATTTCTTTAAAATCGCTATGTTACCTATGTCACAACATGCTTTAACGAGTTAATTACCAATGGAGTTACCACTCACAATGGTGCTTAACCTGATTTTCTAAATGAGACTACCATCCACAACACGTATTGGCATTTATGTCTTTGGCGCGAAGGATTAAGCCTTTAACTATGCGCTGACCTTCTCGACTTACCTGTGCAGAATCTCAAAGTAGAAGTAAAACGAAGATCAGCAATCGATACAATTAACTTACTCCACCCATCAAAGACACCAAAGGGAAAGCAACACTAACATTAAGCGACCAGACCATAATGGAAACCTAAACAAAGGAAGGCCATAAGGACAGTTAATTTCCCACAAAATGGCCATATGGCCACCCAAAATAAAAAGTCACAAGTGATACACACAGTAAGCAACAAACAACAACATAAATAAACCGCCACAGAAGAACCACCTGGAACGGTCAGTGGAAAGATTTCCACTGGGGGGCTTAAATCGATTTTACGTGGCCACAATCCTCGCCCTTACTTCAGTCGCGATTAGGACAAATAATTTGTTCAGTCCGCATGAAGGCCTCCTAACTCATCAGTGCAACATCTCCGTGAACACAAATAATCAAAGAACCACAGAGGTGAGACAACAGTGAGGACTCGACAGCAAGAAACCACTGAAATGCTGGAGCATTTTTAAGTTTGAAATAGCAGACGCTTTAATGGAACACAATTTTTAAACAAATACATATACCTTATCATTATTTTTCACTTTGACAAACATGTTCCGCTTTTATCTAATTGCCTTTTTAAATTCCTTTTAAAAAGATATCAAATAAGTGAAACTTTTATTTATTTAGCTGTCGTCATTTGTATTTCAAATTAACAACCCTTAATCCTCACATGAAGCATACAAAACTCTGGAAAACACAACGACAGTGCCCTATGTTAACAGCTAAAATCTACCCTTTCTGTTAATATTGCGAAAAGTGCCTGTATTAGACTCCAGTGTTTTTACAATTTTGTGTATTTTCAGAGTAATTATACTATTTCAAATTAAAATTTAATATAGTCATTTTAAATTTGAAGCTTTTTTCAGAAATAAAAAGCTTTATCGTCTGCACACGCATGTAATCCCAAGGTACGTCTTTTTCAAGCGACCGTGAAATTAACACATCTTCGCCTGGGCATCTCCTTGGAATGGAAATCGACCAAAGAATTTAGTGTCTGATCTGGGTCTTATTTCACGGAATTATTGAATTTCATGACCTGATTAGATTTTTGCACATTCTTTATACTTAATATGTCAAGTTAAATAAACATTGCTAGTAATAAGATTTATGACTGCAATAGCAATTGAAAGAAAGGAAGAAAGAAAGAAGCCCATGTGAATACGTCACAAAATTTCTAAAAAGTTAGAATGATGATGATGATTTCTTGTTTAACGACGCGTCAACCCTCCTGGTGGGTCATAAGCGTCAGTCGGTTAACGGTTAAACGGCATGAATAATTATGATGATATTAAAAGTAACAAGTCAGAATGATAATGTATAAAAACCTGAAACAGTTAAATCTTATGAAAAAGACCAATTTCTTTTAAGAATAAAATAATGTTATCAACAGGTACATCTCGAAACAGTTGTTGCAAAGTATCAGCTTTGAAATATAAAATACGTGAGGGTGAAAAGTCAACACAGTCAATTAAGATATGTTTCACAGTGAATGGCTGATCACAACCTACACAAGAAGGCCGATCATCACCATTAAAAACATAAGAATGAGTAACTCTAGTATGGCCGATGCGCAGTCGTGTTAATACTACGTCCTCTTTTCTGGAAAACTGTGGAGGAGAGCATTTTGTACTAACGACAGGTTTAATGGCATGGAGTTTGTTATTTATTGCACGATCCCATTCGCCTTGCCATTCCGACAAGATGTATCTATTGATAAATGGTTTAAAATTATTAAAAGGAATTTTAAAAACAGATGGATCAAGATTGAGCGATTCCTTTGCTTTCTTGTCAGCATATTCATTGCCGACAATGCCAATATGGCTCGGAAGCCAACAAAACAAGATTTGGTGTGTTTTAGAAATTTCATGATGTTTTTCGATCAATTTTTGAATTTGAGGATTTTTAGATGATGAATGGTCTAAAGCCTTAAGCACGGAAAGTGAATCAGAAAATATAATTGCTTTTTGAATTGTTGAAGAACTGATAAAATCTAAAGCTAGGTCTATTGCTTTGGCTTCAGCTGTAAAAATAGATGAACCATCTGGAAGGCGCATGGTTTTGTGCGTATCTTTAGAAACATACGCACAACCAACTTTATCTCCTTCTTTGGAACCATCAGTATAGACTTGCTGGTAATCATCGTAACGTGATTGCAGTACCTGAAAGTTTTGTTTGAGAAGTATCGGATTTGATTCGGATTTTTTGCCATCATGTAAGTCGAACAGAATAGAAGGTTGTTTAATACACCAAGATGGAACTTCGGCGGTTTCATGTTTTTGAATATTTTTAAGGTCGATACCTGAATTTTCCAGCAGTGGTAAAATACGTAATCCAAAAGGTTTAATTGCTGTGGGTTTAGTTTCATACCTATCTACAAATTGAGGTCGAAATGAAATTTTGGATGCCGGGTTAGA
Organism: Lucinisca nassula; assembly: GCA_963580285.1. Lineage (NCBI taxonomy): Eukaryota > Metazoa > Mollusca > Bivalvia > Lucinida > Lucinidae > Lucinisca > Lucinisca nassula. Next base: position 110,298,771 of record OY757017.1, on the reverse strand, counting down.
TGGATTTGCAGCAAGTCTAATAGCATACTGAAGAGAAAGTTTCTCTCTGCGCGAGGTTAAAGATGGTTCACCTGCTTCTACATAAAGGCTTAATACGGGAGAAGTACGGAAGGCTCCCATGGCCAGACGAAGGCCTTGGTGATGGATAGTATCCAAGGATTTTAAATAGGACTTTCTGGCAGAACCATAAACAACAGACCCATAATCTAATTTAGATCTTATTAAAGACCGGTAAAGATGTAATAAAGTATACCGATCTGCTCCCCAACTTGTATGAGCTAAAACTTTCAAAAGATTCAAAGCTTTTAAGCATTTCGCTTTAAGATATTTAATATGGGGAATAAAAGATAACTTTTGATCAAATATGACCCCAAGAAATTTGGCTTCTTCAACAACAGGAATTTGTGATCCGTATAAAAACAGGGAAGGATGTTCGTGTTTCTTCCGTAGTTTACAAAAATGAACACACTGCGTTTTCGACTTGGAGAACTTGAAACCATTTTTATCAGTCCATTCTTCTATTCTTTTTAAATTTTGTTGTAACTTTCGTTCAATTGTTTTCATATTTTTTGAACGGTAACATATACAAAAATCATCAACATACAATGAACAATCAGTTTTGTCGTCCAAACATTGTACAATATTGTTTATTTTGATGTTAAATAGCGTAGTTGAAAGAATACTACCCTGTGGGACACCCTGTTCTTGATCATAGAAATCTGACACGGTAGACCCCACACGCACCTGAAACATGCGCTCCCCTAAAAAGCTTTCAATAAAACTGGGAAGTTTTCCTCTTAAGCCAATGTTATGTAGATCTTTCAATATTCCATATCGCCATGTTGTATCATATGCTTTCTCCAAGTCGAAAAAGACAGCTACTACGTGTTCTTTGTTAATAAAAGCATCTCGTATAAATGTTTCTAGTCTTATTAAATTGTCATTGGTACTACGTTCCGAACGAAAGCCCGATTGATATTCTGAAATGAGGTTGTTGGACTCTAAGTACCAGACTAATCTCTTGTTTATCATTCTCTCCAATGTTTTACACAAACAACTTGTCAAAGCTATCGGACGATAATTTGTAGGTTCTGCATGATCTTTCCCTGGTTTCGGAATTGGTACAACTGTAGCTACACGCCAGCTCTCAGGACAGACCCCCGTTTCCCAAATATTATTAAAGATATCTAAAAGTGTTGTAAGAGAACTTTTTGGCAGATGCTTAAGCATCTGATAATGAATTTCATCGGGGCCGGTTGCCGTATCATGTGATTTTTCAATGGCTTCAACGAGTTCGGATAAGTTAAAAGGTTTGTTGTATTCTTCGTGATTAAGTGATTTAAAGTTTAGATTTCTTTTCTCTTGGTCCTTTTTGAAATTTCTAAAAGTGTCAGAATAATTACGCGATGATGAATTTCTCAAGAATGTGTGCCCAAGAGTGTCTGAAATATCTTTTTTTGTTGAAGCTATTGTGTCAAATTCAGTATTTAAATGTGTAAAACTAGAAGACTTTGTTTTTCCTGAAATTTTTCGTACCATATCCCAAACCTTTTTAATGGGGGTTTTATAGTTCAATTTGGAGACATATTCTCTCCATGACTTTCGTTTGGAAGCTCGGATTGTTCGCCGAGCTTTAGCTCTAAAAACTTTTACGTCGTTGAGCTTTTCTGAAGTGGGATTTTTGCAGAACTTATTTAGAGCCTGTTTACGCTTTTTAATAGCTTCTTTACAGTCATTATTAAACCAAGGCTTGCTTTTCTTAGTATTTGTGGAGGTCTTTGGAACGCATTGTTCTGATATGTTAATAAGTGTATCTGTGAAATCAGAAACAATGTCGGATGATTCATTAAAATGATCAATTGATAACTCTTCTTCACATAAATTATGGAATAATTCCCAGTCGGCTTTATTCATTTTCCATTTCTGGTTACAGTCCTCATCTGGTTCGTTTACACTCTCAATTATAACAGGGAAGTGATCACTTCCGCACTGATCATCATGAACAGACCAGTCATAGTCCAAGAAGAGAGATGGGTGACACAAAGAGAGATCCAAAGAAGACAAATGACCTGTCGCTGGGTGAAGGTAAGTATAAGATTTATCATTCATCAAGCAAAGATCGCTCTTTGCAATAAAATCTTCAACAAGTGCTCCTCTGTTATTGATATCTTTACAGCCCCATAGAATATTGTGACCATTGAAGTCGCCAACTAAAAGATATGGCGATGGAAGTTGACTCAGCAATGAGTCAAGATGTTCGGGCTTTAACGAAAATGAGGGTGGAATATATAAAGAGCAAATTGTAGTTTCTTTATCCAGAGAAACCGATACTGCTACAGCTTGTAGGTCTGTTTTTAATTTGATCTCTCTTTGTGGTAAACATGATTTAACAAGAATTGAACTGCCACCAGATGGTTTGCTACCATCAGAATAGATATAGTTGTATGTATTGAAACCCCTGACATCAATGTTGTCATCAGTTTTTAAAAAAGTTTCTTGTAAACAAAAAACCGATGGGTTTAATAACGAAATAAGTAATAAGAGTTCATTATAATTTGGTTTAAGACCTCGACAATTCCATTGTATTATTTTGTGTTTTAAATCCATTTTATGAAGAGATTAAGACTAGAAACTATATTGGAGCTGCAATTGGTGATATAGATCTGCTACCACCAGCTCGTGGTGTTGCTGACCTCGATCTGTTATTGCCATTTGGTGATGATGGAGTTTCAGCGAACTCCATATCACTGTCACTCAAAGATCCGAATCTGTTCTGAAATCTAATATTGTCTCTTTCCATTTTACGTTGTCTGTCTGTATGTGTATGTTTTTGAGACAATTGATGTTTTTTGGTCGGATCTGCCGATCCCTTATTAGTACGACCTGAGTCGAGTTTCTCTTTTACGTGCGGCGCTGGCTTCGGTACGGTCGCTGTCGACCGATCCGAAGCAATCTGGATTGCGCCATTTGATAAGTTGGTTGAACTTTGCGGTGCTGGAGTGGGTTTACTCCATGCACCAGATTTTTTCAGTTCAGCTATGTATGATTCAGCAGTCTGTGTCGCGGAGCTGGTACATTTTACACCAGTACCCTTTGTGATGCTGGCGAAACTGGTGGTTGGTGTTATATATCGCTCATCGACAATTTTTCGCGCTTCTGGGAATGTTATCCCCCTTTGGTATTTGACGGTTAGTATTTCTTTTTCTTTTTTCCATGCCGGACAGTCTCGAGAGAAAACAGCATGTTTGCCATCACAATTTACGCATTTGGGTTCATTTTTGCAGTTGAGGTGATTATCAACATGCTTTTCTTCACCACAATTAGGACAGAGTTTTTTTCTCTGACATCTGCTTTCATGATGGCCAAAAGCCTGACAAGAGTAACATCTAAGAGGGTTTGGGATGTATACCTCTACGTTAATGGAAAGATATGCTACTTTGATTTTCTTGGGTAGAACTGGTGTATTAAAAGTCAACACATAAGTTGCTGTTGGTTTTAGTACACCACTTCTACGGACTTTGATGTTACGAACACCAACAACTCCCTGATCTTTCAAGTTATCGACGATCTCTTCATCTGTATAAGGGCGCAGTTCTGGACTGCGAATCACTCCCTTAGACGAATTTAACGTGTTGTGGAGAGAGACTTTAACCTGAAGATCAAAGAGTTTATTGGTGCTTAGCAGGCTTACAACTTGCTGTTTTTTCTCGACTTCCAAGAGAAGGTCACCTGATTTGAGCTTTTTGATACTCTTAGGGTGTCCGGCTATGGAGTTGATACATTTCTCAATTACGAAAGGAGAAAGGCTGGATACACTTCGTGTATCGTCAAGCGACGAGACAACCAAGAAGCGCGGAACATTGTCGAAATTTGGTTCAGCGGACTGCTGACTGGTTTGTTGACTTGACTGCTGACTGGCTTGTTGACTGTGTTCATCCGATTCGGATGAATCGTCTTGTTTTTTACGTTTAGGTGCGTTGTGTTTAGATGCGTTGCGGTTATTTTTTTTTCCATGAGGCATAAGGAAAAAATTCTAGTTTCGTCCCAAGTGCTCTCCGCCCTCCGTGGAGCCCTACAAGGGAACACCATAATGGAGTGGTTATCCAACTCGCAGGTGTTAGAGATACACGTGAGATATACTCGCATAAACAAAATGCCTACACGATTGATCCGTTTTGCCACCGCCTTCTAGAGATAAAAAGACAGAAAAGGGTAAGGTAAATGGGCATATGGTTGGTATCAGGAAAGATACTAAAAAGTTAGAAAATAACTGTTATATATATACATATTTTTTTAATTTCTCAGAAAGCTAATAAATGCCGTATGTGCATGATAATTTGACAATTCGCTGTTCGCACATTGTTTTGCTTGAATACCACAGGGATGTTTGAATTTTTTTCTTTTCTTAACATATGTTTGATTATTATTGTGAATTCAGTCTGGTAAATCAGATAATAACCGTAAAGATGCCGTTAATGACTATGTACATTATTATTATCTTTATTGGGTCAACCAGCCGTGTAATGAACACCCACTCCACCTCAATGAGACGGTTCAAACGAGATTATAAAAAGTAGAAGTAAAACAAAGATCAGGAATTGATACAATTAACTTACTCCATCCATAAAAGACACCAAAGGGAAAGAAATACAAACATTAAGCGACCAGACCATAATGGAAACCTAAACAAAGGAAGGCCATATGGACAGTTACTTTCCCACAAAATGGCCATATGGCCATCCAAAATTAAAAGACACAAGTGATACACACAGTAAGTAACAAACAACAACATAAATAAATCGCCACGGAAGAGCCGCCTTGGAACGGTCAGTGGAAGATTTCCACTGGGGGGCTTAAATCGATTTTACGTGGCCACAATCCTCGCCCTTACTTCCGTCGCGATTTAGACAAATAATTTGTTCAGTCCGCATGAAGGCCTCCTAACTCATCAGTGCAACATCTCCGTGAACACAGAAATCAAAGAACCACAGAGGTGAGACAACGGTGAGGACTCGACAGCAAGAAACCACTGAAATGCTTGAGCAAAAGAAAACCAACAGTTAGACTCCGATGAGCCCGACCAGAGACAGAGCATCAGGCACCAACCAACATTATCTCTTTAATTTTCAATAAGCCTTTACGTTGGAGCCGTCATAGAATCTGAGGCCTGACCCACCGGCGTGAAATTAAAGAGGGAAGCAAAGTTGCCAACCGTGATTGGGTTAACTACCATGCATGCAGTCTGTCGTATAATATCCATGTTGTACCCAATCTTTTTATATCGAAGAATGATTTTACGAAATTGGGTGCTGAAGTCATTGCGGTTATATATTTTTCTGAATTTATATACTAAGTCACCATAAAATTCGGGTTCCGATAGACCTTGTTGCAGAAGAGATTTAAGTCCAATATTGAATTTTGAAATTAAATCAGAATGGCGTCTATAAAATTTTGAAAAGGCTTTGCGTAGTTTATGGTACCGATAACCCTGATTAAGGAGTTTAGCCGTTAATAATTTATTACGAGTGTTGAAGTCAGTTACATGACTACACACTCTAGCAAATCGAATTAATTGCGAAATATAAACGCCATAGGATGGCGCACGAGGAACATCACCATCCAAAAAAGGAAAATTTACAATCTCAAAATCAAAATCATCGCGTTTATCATAAATTTTGCACGAAACAAATCCATCTACAATAGATAGATGTAAATCCAAAAACGGGGCCTCGGTATCAGAAGTATTTGCTTTATTTAACTGAAGTTCTAGGGGGTAAATCTGACTGATCAAACCATCAAAATAGGTATTATCAATATTTAATAAATCATCTAAATATCTAGAAGTAGAGCTAAAAGCTTCAATAATTTCAGATTGGTTATCAATGGAAAGCGACAAAATGAAGTCTCTTTCATAACAATACAAGAACAGATCAGCCACAAGAGGTGCGCAATTAGAAACCTATGTTTCGAGTATTGTTAAGTTTTCATTAACAAATTAACTGTTTTTGAGATATCAAGAATGCACTATGCGGCACGGATATGTTATCGTAATGTTGTTGCTTTTTTTTCATTCTTTTTTATTCATTCATTTATATATAATCTAAAGAAAAGTAGAAAAAGATGTACGCGTTTTCTTGTTTATTAATTAATTAATTTATTTATTTCAACTGTTAAATGATTTAAGATAAGAAGTGTACTCTTTCCATTATGCCATGAAAAAGAATATGCATGTAAACCCAACTTCTTCTGTGGCGGTTTATTTATGGTATTGTTTGTTACTTACTGTGTGTATCACTTGTGTCTTTTTATTTTGGATGGCCATATGGCCATTTTGTGGGAAAGTAACTGTCCTTATGGCCTTCCTTTGTTTAGGTTTCCATTATGGTCTGGTCGCTTAATGTTTGTGTTTCTTTCCCTTTGGTGTCTTTGATGGGTGGAGTAAGTTAATTGTATCGATTGCTGATCTTTGTTTTACTTCTACTTTTTATATAAACCAGCCGGGTAATCAGGAATCAGCATAATTTTAATGTAACGCAAAGCAAAGGTAGACAGTACTTGTAAGAACCATATCAATTTGGCGCTTCTGTGCCTATATAATTCAATGTTTAGCACACTGACGGGGGAATATCACGGGTATTAAAGCTGAAGACAATTATTGCTTTTATGACACATGCAATTAGTATTGCATACCGGCTACTGACCGTCAGGAAAACCGAAGATTAATGGACACGCGCGCAAGGTATAATGGATTACCTTCTTTCCGAAGAGATTTGACTTTATCGAATGATTCATAGGATCATTCTTTATTCATATTTATTAAGGTCTAAGCAGAATAGGTGCTATTTAGATATTGAGTATCTATTTTTATTATTATTATTATTATTATTATTATTATTATTATTATATCTTGGATCCAATATACATGTATACTCGGTCCAAGTTACGATAATACATCCGTTTGACGTAGTGCCTTCTTCCCTATCTCCATGTATTTGTTTAGGGTAATTGCTAGAACCGTTTTCTAGGGTACCCACCTCCTATGTCTTGTACAGAAGAAAGGTTTGGCGTGATTTATGGAAACGGCATGTCTTTGAGCAGAAAATCGGTAGACGGTGATCGCTAGGATCGCCTAATTGAGGTGAGACTAACAAATACCTACAGCATATGTCTTGGAACAGAAATAAGGAAACTATGTTTACCTCTTTTAATCACATTTTGTCAATGTAAAGTGGGATTACAGACGGGTTCATATACATGATTCGATAGTATGGTTCATGTGAACAGTCAATGTCCAGATGAGCCTGTAGATATTCTGTTTCCTCTGAACTTTCCCTGTTCGCATGCTTTTGATGAATCGGCCTATATAATTTAGTTTGTTGTTAGCTATGGTCAGTATTGATAAACAATTTATTCCTTTACTTTAACAATCTTTCCAGATAAATATTTAATGTTTGAATATACAATATTATTACAAATAATTAAAAGGGTTACAGGTAAATAAAGAGTAATTAAAACCAAAAGCTTCATTTTAGTCACAGTTAGTTTTAAACAAAGTTACACTATTGAATGATCATTGTGACCATTATGATAACACATAGCGAGTGATGTAATAGATTCTTTCAGATCCAGAAAAAGGTACTTTTCAAATGATACTAGGTCATATGTTTATGTTTACTTTAAACATAGGTTGTGGGTGCTTGTTACAACCGCCTCATTGCGGTTCTAACGAGTACCAACAATGTATGTTTGTGGCAAAAGTAAAAACAAAAAGATGTATAGCCCTAAAAAGCAGTTCTGTATATAAAAAGTAGAAGTAAAACAAAGATCAGGAATCAATACAATTAACTTACTCCACCCATCAAAGACCCCAAAGGGAAAGAAACACAAACATGAAGCGACCAGACCATAATGGAAACCTAAACAAAGGAATACCATAAGGACAGTTACGAGTTGGATTTACAGGGGTATTCATTGCATGAACTTGATTTTGTTCACATTATGATGGATGATAGCCAAACAGATTTGAATGCGTTTTGGACGGGAAATCCCAAACCTGGACACTCAGGTTGGAAACTCAGATCAGACGTCAAGCTCAAATTAGGCCCTTTATTGTCAACCCATTAAAACAGCATATCCGTTTGACATAGGGGTTTCTTTCATATCTCCAATATGGCAATTCATATCTCAAAAACGGTTATCTACTACATCTTGGTGCAGATATTAGAAATTGCAACACCTGTAAAATAGAAGTGGAGGCAATGATCAGGAATCGATACAATTAACCCACAGCTTCCATCAGAGACACAAAAGGGAAAGAAAAACAAACAGGAAACAACAGACCCTAACGGAAACATCGATAGCGGAAAGCCAAAAGGACAGCTACTTTCCCGCAGAATGGCCATATTGCCATCCAAAATAAAATAATATACGAAACACAAACACCCAAAGATAAACCATGACAAAAATAAACCGCGACAGAAGAACCGCCTTGGAACGGTCAGCGGAAACGAAGTCCACTGGGGGGCTTAAATCGATTTTACGTGGCCACAATCATCGCCCTTACTTCCGTCGCGATTTAGACAAATAATTTGTTCAGTCCGCATGAAGGCCTCCTAACTCATCAGTGCAACATCTCCATGAACACAAATAATTAAACAACCACAGAGATGAAACAACGATGAGGACACGACAGCAAGAAACCACTGAAATGTTGGAGCAAAAATAAACAAACAGTCAGACTCCGATGGGCCCGACCAGAGACAGAGCATCAAGCACCAACCAACATAACATTGAATTAGAGCTCTCTAACTCTCAATAAGCCTTTACGCTGGAATCGTCATAGAATCTGAGGCCTGACCCACCGGCGTGCAATTAAAGACGGAAGCAAAGTTGTCAACCGTGATTGGGTTAACTACCATACATGCAGTCTGTCGTATAACATTTATGTTGTACCCAATCTTTTTATATCGAAGAATGATTTTACGAAATTGGGCGCTGAAGTCATTGCGGTTATATATTTTTCTGAATTTATATACTAAGTCACCCTAAAATTCGGATTCCTATAGACCTTGTTGCAGAAGAGATTTGAAACCCACTTTTTCTATATAAAGTGGGGTATACAGGGGGTTGTCATAACAGAAACCTGTTAACATGTTGAGTGTGTATACAAATTGATGTAAAAACAAATCGATATGAAAAATAGAAGTGAAGGCAATGATTAGGAATCGATACAATTAACAGAGACACCAAAGCGAAAGAAACTCAAACACGAAACAACAGAATCTAATGGAAACATCAATAGCGGAAAGCCAAAAGGACTGTTACTTTCCCACAAAATGGCTAACTGGTCATCCAAAACAAAAAAATATAAGCGATACAAACACTCAAAGATAACCATAACAAAAATAAACGGCGGGCGACAGAAGAACCCTTGGGGGGGATATCGATTTCACGTCGCCACAATCCTTGCCCTTACTTCCGTCGCGATTTAGACAAATAATTTGTTTGTTCAGTCCGCATGAATGCCTCCTAACCAATATGAAACCCACTATCTCTAAATGGCTTTTCCCATATATAAACGAGGAAGATTCCACCCCAAACGTCAATTGTCTTTTACTTAAACTCCAATCATTGGTCGTGATAATTGTTAGAACCATCTTATCAACGAGTTCCCACAACCAAGGTCTTGGAACAGAATATAGAAAATGTAAAATCACTGTAAAACCCGGTTTTGTCTTTGTAAAGTAGGCTTTACAAGGATTTTCATTACATGGACTTGTACACATGTTGCATTTCTAAACAATGGTATTTTAACAATTCAACTGACATCCATAAACAATAAATGTTTTATTTTTCAATATATAAAGTGGAATATGTCATTCCAGAAAAAATGGATTTGTGAGAACCGATAATATATTGTTTTAAGCACAAAAAATAAATGACTCACTATTAACCGTTTCACAACAAGAGTAATTTTCGCGCTCGTTAAGACTTAAAGTTTGTCTTTGAGTGTGTGTATCGCTTATACTGTTTTGTTTTGGTTAGCCAATTGGCCAATTTTGTGAGAAAGTAAGGTTTTCACTTTGAGTGTGTGTATCGCTTATACTTTTTCGTTTTGGACAGCAAATTGGCCATTTTGTGGGATAGTGACTTTTGGCTTTCCGCTATGGGTGTTTCCATTAGGGTCTGGTTAATTCATGCTTGTGTTTCTTTCCATTTGGTGTCTCTGATGGGAGCTGTGGGTTAATTGTATCGATTCCTCAACATTGCCTTCAGTTCTATTTGGCAACAACACCAAAAACAGCCAGTCCGATATTCACAAGACATCTATTGACATGAGCGATTCTCGTTCAGTATCCCCAGGGTTGATAAAGGCGAAAATGTTTTCACAAACAGCCGGAGTATAACACAATTGGTTACACAACAGGTATAAATCCATTACGCATATACCAATACATTGTAACCTTTATCGCCGAAAAAATGAAACTTTTAAGATGAAAAATTGTGATATTTTTCTTATTTCTGCTCAAAATGTAGATTGTGGGTACTCATCGAGGCGGTTCTAACGGGTACCCCCCATTCTATATTTTAGAGCAAAAAAAAAAAAAAAAAAAAAAAAAGAAAAGAAAAGAAAAGAAAAGAAAAATAAGGTTTACCCTGTAAACCCCAGTTTCACTATATAAAAGTGAGGTTCGAGGGGGTCAGTTAATACAGACGTGTTTCCGTTATGACTGGCCTCAGTCAAAGGGAGACAATCCAATATAGGGTTTTTGTGTGACTGTCACAGGTAAATGTCAGATAAAATTGGTCATGCATTATTTTAGGATACATGTAAGCTTATTACAGACACCTGCTATGTCGTTTTTGTGGGAATGCAATTGAGTGCCATGATAAAAGGCTAAACGCGCAAACTGGCAGAAATCATGTGATAAGAGTAAACTTTCATGCATTCTTTCCAGGCATTTAAATTACCGTTGTGTGCGAAACTGACAGCATGGCCCTTGGCTATTTTAGGCATTTATGAATCATGCTGGTGCTCAGAAGGCCGGAACAATTGATGATATCTATCAGAAAAAAGATGTAACTGTTTTACACAGACAAAAATAAAATTGAAATGTGTTACTCCTATAGCAACAATCCTGACAAACGCAGTTTCATGTATCTGAGATTCAAGGAGTCAGTATATAAAATACCCATTGCTTTGACAAAGTCGACTTGGTAATCAAGAAACGCTAGCGATTGTGACAATGGCCATGCGTTTAAGATGCTTGGTCGATGCATCCTCTAATAATGTTTGGAGAGCTTGGACTTGCTGAAGCCGAGATAGATTGATCCTACTGGACTAGACATGTTGTCGATTTCGCCAATTGAAAGAGGATCCATGTGATTACGAACCAGATGTGCTTGGTACATCCACCGACCACGGTATTTGTGCAACGTTAGGTAAACCAGACACGTGGTCGCTTTTTGTTAAGTAGGTCATAGCAACCTGTCATCTGAGAAAATGACACGGAATGGTCTTTCCACCATTGGATTCTTGAGCTGGGATTTGCGGCAGGCGAGATGCAGAGTGGACCTATCAAATCAGACACTTGGTCGATTTTCATCATAAAAAGTCACATTAACTACACTTGTTTGGTTTAACTACTTATGTACCTTTGGTCCCTTTGGAGTCGAGATACAAATGAACCTTGCAATGTATACACATGGTCCGATTTTGTAAAATTAAATCGCACTAACCTATTTTGAGTATGGTGGACCCGGACTATTTGTATCGACTGATGGTGTTCAATTGAGCTGCGACTTGTTGAAAGCGGGTAGACCTAGAAAGAAACCATTGGTCTATTTCTGTCGAAGTCGACCATTGTATATTGGTTTGATGCATCCATCAATTAGGTTTGATGGAACTGAGACCTAAGGGGGCATGAGATAAAGACTTATAAAATAACTTTCCAATAACGTTTAGCTTCTTCTTTTCATTTTATTCGCTAAGTATCTATCTATCTATCGAGCCGCCCCCGCCCACAGGGGCTTGTAGAAATATATGGGCTGCATGATGCTTCCACGCAGAGCTGAATCCGGCCCGCACACTAGTACTGGTAAACCGCTTAGAGGATCTAAGCCTGGCCAGGAACCGCGGTGCGAGGCGGACCGTCCATGCTAATAAACCATATTGGTTTCATTGGGCGACAGGGCTTGAGATGTCATTTCATCTTATTGTCGGGTAAAAGTCCCACAAAATTAGAAGCAACGTCTACAAAATGACCTTTACAGTGTTGACGGGGACGTTAAACCTCAAATCAAACAAACAAACAAAAATCTATCGATCAATCGATAGATCTATCCAGCAACCCATCTACATGTGCTAGATGTGTTTTCTTTAATGGAATAGAAATCGACAAGAGTGTTCCTGTGGATGAAGTCCTATTTTGTTTGATTTTTATTTTTCAATCCCAGGTGCTGGACCTCGGACCCATCAATATTGATCTGTCCGAGCACATGGCAAACGGCATTTAATTTTTAAGCAATGTTGCATCATCGTCAATGCAACGTTACGTTGCATCAACGTTGGTACCTCAACGTCAGTGCATCTTCATGACGTTGCATCGATGTTAAAACGACGTTGTTTACACTTTGTATGCCTCACCATAGACGGTGTACTTTACATGTATATGCTGGTCTACACAGAAATCATATTATGATAATTGCGGTATAGGTCTTTATCCAGACTGGAAGAAGAATTTCACTGGATAGTAGGCCAGCAGTGGCAACAGTTTACTTTTGCTCCAGCATTTCAGTTTATTCTTGCTGTCGAGTCCTCACCGTTGTTTCATCCCTGCGGTTGTTTGATTTTGTGTTCTCGGAGATGTTGCAATTATGAGTTAGAAGGCCTTCGTGCGAACTGATCAAATTATTTGTCTAAATCGCGACGGACGTAAGGCCGAGGATTGCGGCCGCGTAAAATCGATTTAAGCCATAGCCACCCCTCTCCCCACACCCCCTCGCACAGTGGAATTCGTGTCACTTACCGTTCCAAGGCGGTTCTACTATCGCTGTTTATTTTTGTTATTGTTTGTTTTTAGGGTGTATCGCTTGTATTTCCTTTGTATAGCCAATGGGCCATTTTGGGGGAAAGTAACGGTATTTTTGGCTTTGGTTGATTGTATCGATTACTGATCATTGTCTTTTTAGCCAAAGGTCGTAGGTTCGAATCCGAAAGTTTGAATTACATATTTGTCTATCGTTCTTTTTGTTTCTGTTTTGTGTTTTGTTTTTTAAATACAGTTTTATGCAGCCTCGGGCAAGAAATTAATACTTATAATTTAAAATATTTTGGTGTTATTTAGTTTTATTATTATTATTTCAAATGTTAAACAGCCAACCAAATGGTTACAAGTAAAGTAACGAGTAATCGTGATGCTCAGTTTTCATGGAAAAACATGTTTTAGGTATTTCAAACTTCAGTTCGTTTTTTTTTTTGTCTGAGAGGCATTCCCTTCGATATGGCTAGCGAGAAAACAAACTCGGCGCGCTACGGGTCTCAAGCGAGAGAAATAATCAAACGCGTATACAATGTCTGCTGAGAAGAAAAGTAAGATGGGAAGCTGTCATTACCATTATGTAGTCCGCTAGAACGAACAACTCATTTTTGCAACGTTTCAGCAACGACCGTGCATCGTATACAGAAGGAAAAGCCAGAAGAGCCAAGGTTACGTAAATTCCAACTTCATTACCTAAACTGCGCGTGTTACGTAGATTTGTCCAGACAATGTATGAAAATTGCCAAGTATTGTCAACATTTGAAAATATTCGTAAAGAACTTCGTGAGGCAATATATTTCACAGGCAGCAAAGATGTTCTAAGTACTGCATTGTAAAGGATCGGGTTGCACAACCAACCGTAAGGTTCTCATGGCAAGACCTGACGTAGTAGCCCAGAGAATTTCGTACTTGAGAAACATTACGAGGCTGAAAGAAGCTGGCTATACTATCATCTATACAGACGAAACGCATGTTCACTCGTCACATTCTGTTTCAAAACGCTGGTAATCTCAAGACATAGGCCTTAACGTTCCATTTAGTTAAGAGGCAAGAATGATAATCGTTCATGCATGATCCTAGAAAGGATTCATTGACGTTGCTTCAATGGTGTTCAAGGCAAATTCGCCATCTGGTAATTGCCATAATGAAATGAAAGGGGGTCTTTCATCTGTGCCCATGCATTTTTTTTCTTTAAACTTTGTATATTAATAACTCAGCATATACAACCTATAAAAACGTATTTAATAAATTATATAAATCAAAGTAGGACTCAGGCGGCCACTCTAACTGACTCCCTCCATGAGCTGGTGTCTGTCTCTAAATAAGTGCGTCTTAAATCTTATGTTTTATTTAGTTTCAAGATCTGTGAACTGGATTGAATGCCGAACTCCATAGGCATTCCGTTGATACTAAAAAACCTTTTGAATTAATTAAAGTTTACATTTTCTGATAAAATAATTATCAAAAATATCATTTTTTAATTAAAATTTTAAAGAATTATCAAAATTCAATCCCTAAGAAAAATATCTTCTAGCCTTTGTCAAGATTTCATTCTACTAGGAAAACTTGCCATATGTATCTTCTTTAGCTTTGCCAAATTTTATGAAAATCCGAAACCGGTATCACTGTAGTTTTACACCTTTAATGGATGTAAGTCGTTTCTGCAAAATTTACTATTTTATTGAAATCATCCAAAAACATTACAAAAAGGCAATTCGTAACACTTACGTAATAAAAATGAGATTATACAAATCAAAATGAATACATATTGTGCTGACTGATCTACTTAAGAAACTATTAAAATGTCATGAATTTCTGATATTTTCCTTTCATTTATACACTATGATCTATCCAAAATAGTAGATAGTTAAACACTAAATCAAAAGGTATTCTAATCAACAAATTAGGCTTTACAACATATATTGCTTTTTTATGAGCAGCAAAATTATTGTGAACATGTGCAACTTTATTTAATAACTTTGCATAAGTCATGCTACTCAAATAGGTGTAAGGCAAGGAGATCCATTATTTTCATTTCAATACCAAGCTGGTATGCAAGGACGCAATGGTCAGTGGTTTGTTGTTACTAGTAAAAATAGTTCTATTGATAAATCCATGGCCAGATTAAGCCTTAGATATACTCTGTCTTTATGAACGCTGGATTATTATCCTAACAAAAAGTTACAGTAATTATTGGTTAGTATTTCCAAAAATCGAAATGTCACTGATATTGACTATTGTTGCAAAAGATATCATTGATGGATGAGGCGCAGAATATTGGTGTAAACAAAGCTGTTCCATGACCTAGAGAAATTTTGCTATTAGACAGGGATATAATCAGTTTCCTTCCTTATAGTACACATGTATAAATATGTCTCTTTTGTGCATTGGTATTGTAATTGTTGACGTTTCTTTAGTGTCTTATTTTTCTATTTACTTTGTCAATATAGTGGTTAATTTATCGGAAGCGAGCTTTTAGTATTTTTTTCTGGTTGTAAAACTTTCAACCACTTCTTGAATGTTTCTGCTAAATGCAAGTTCACTGTTTTTTAAGCACTGTTCTTGCTTGCTTTTTGTTCATTACAAATTACCAGTACATTTCTGTGCAATGTATCTCTCAGCTTAGAAAGAGCAGTGCAGTGTTTGGACAGAAAAAAGCATGACAATGCATTTACTGAAAATAATTTAAAATCCTATGAGTAATGCGATAACTACTCACAGATTGAAAAATTATTATCAGCAGTTTAAATGCTTCTTGATATCTTACATAATGTGCTTTGTAATTACTGCAACAACTGCTGAGATAGGTAAATGAAGTGAAAGACCTATACAAATATATAGATAACACAATCATGATCACATAAGTTTTAGAACACTGACAAATGTACGACCATGTGACTTCTGAAAGCAAATTCAAATGGCTTTGGAATACAGCTTCAGGAAGCCGTTTGATTTCGTTCGTAAGGGCTATACAAGAAAGATAGATTGGCTAGTGCCTATGCAGATACAAATTCTGAAAACTTAATGTCCAGGAAAAGTAATCTCAAGTGTTATTGATTTTCCCTGGAGTAAACCTTTCTTTTTAAATGGACAGTTAGGGTTAAATAAACAAACAACAGTTTGACTTGAGAGTCATTTATCTCGAGTCGGATAACAAATCTCACAAAATCTGGAGCAACATCTAAAGTGACTCGTATGTTGTTGAATTGAATGTTAAATCTAAACATTACCTTAGCACCATTACCAAATTAGACAAGAAAGACAGAAAGAAAACTGTGCACATGATTACATGGATGCGTTTAATGACGTTTGTCATAAAACCCTTTGCGGTATAGTTCTGTAGACAAAATAGTTTGTTCCATAGGGGGCAAATTTACCGAAATGGATGTTTTGAAATAATACTTATAATTATGCTATGAACTACTTACACAAACCATACTATACTATAGCTATCCAAATTGACAGCAATAGTAACGCATTATTAAACAGCATGACCAAAACATGTTAATAATATAATTTCACATTTTGCTGAATCAGGACTATTAGTATTCAGTCTGTTAAAACACAATGTTACCGGTCCTCAATTTCCATCGAAATTCATCAACATGTATCTAAGATATGTGGGTAGTTCTTATGCTAAAATGGTATCTTGACAAAAATTGGAACATGGTAAAAATGCATATAAAATTTTAATGAATACAAAAATAGGAGCTGAAATATGGGGACACCATGAAAGAAAACTGAATGCCCAGCCACTATTACTAGACATATGAGGTCATTCATAGTATCAACTAACTCACCAATTCTGACTTTAATTCATAAAACATAGCAGCATTAGATATATGAAACTCTGAATACTATAGACAAGTTTATATGAGAGTACTCTCTGTAGTGATAGAGTCTTCATAAAATATGTAATAAATTTACTACGGAAATAAAATTTAAAAGTGAATGCATCGTAATTATAATGGTTATACCAAAGGCAATTATTGTGCATAATTTCATCAAAATCCAAGCGTGGGCAGAAACCAATGCAAATTTCCTATACCTTGAAAGACCCCCTTTGAAAACTTTACAAAATGGTTAGAAAACGGACTCATTCCAAATTTGCCTGGTAGATCTGCGCTTCAAATTGACAATGCGCCATATCACAATGTTCAATCTAACAAATGTCCAACATAGACGAACAGAAA
Organism: Lucinisca nassula; assembly: GCA_963580285.1. Lineage (NCBI taxonomy): Eukaryota > Metazoa > Mollusca > Bivalvia > Lucinida > Lucinidae > Lucinisca > Lucinisca nassula. Next base: position 110,281,538 of record OY757017.1, on the reverse strand, counting down.
AGCTGACATGCAACTTTGGCTTCAGAGACATAATGATCCTTTCACGACAGAAATGCTGAAGCCTGGGATTTTGGAACTTTGCAAACAAAATAAAGCAGCTTTCACTTATCGAGTTTTATCATATGACGTCGCGTCTGAGAGTGTAATGACGTCATGTAATAAATTCGATAATCCACCAGTGGATTAACTATTTTTACGTTCCAGGCGTAGCAGAAAGAAAAAGCAAACAAGCCTTTTGGAAAAATTTAACAAAATTTATTTACAAGTTAACTTTAACCTGTAGAAGTAAGAAAATTAAATGTACTTAGCTCTTTTATGAAATATCCTGAATGAATCTATTTTCCTTTATCCCACAGAATTCACAGTCCGAAATGAAAAGTAATATTCTTTAACAATCCAACACAGAATTCAGAAAAAACTTTCCTTATTAGCCCAAACATCAAACTTCAAAGTCTGACTCAATGAGAAAAATGAAGCTCTTTTATAGACCCTAAGATTTCTCTAGAACATTCCAGAGGGCTGTAGAATAAGATGATGTAATTTTCAAAAAATAATGCAAACCTGAACTTTCTGGAAGGTTCTGAAGTACTTTTCCTTGTAAACATGTTGTTAACAAAAATGAAATTAATCTTTGACTAAGTTTTCTAGAATCTTCTATAAGAAGATTAACAAGATATTTATAGCGCTATTAGGTCAACAGTGGGGTGCAAGTGGGAATCATAAAAAGAAATTCTTATGCATAACACTCCCCCTCTTCGAGGAAAAGAAAGATTTATGTAATAAAGCTTTCTTTTGCTTTCAGAATAATAAAATATTGAGCATAGCACATAAAATTACATGTATCTACAATCCACTTTAGTAGGAAAGAAAAACACAACTCCTGACACTGCTCAAGCTCTTGAAAGAGCATCAGGGATAATGTTATCTCTCCCTCTGATATGTCTTATGTCTAAATTATACTCTTGTAGCATAAGACTCCACCTGAGCAACCGCTGATTTTTGTTTTTCATTTTATGTATGAAAGTCAGTGGATTGTGATCACTGAAAACAACAATCGATGCAGTAGTAGGGGCAAGATAAACTTCGAAATGTTGCAGAGCAAGAATCAGAGGCAAGCACTCTTTCTCTATGGTAGAGTAATTTCTCTGATGCTTATTAAACGTTTTGGAAAAGTGGCAAACTGGATGATCCACACCATTTTCATCTTCCTGCAACAAAACACTACCTGCACCTACGTCACTAGCATCTACAGCTAGCTTAAACTCCTTTTCAAAGTTTGGTGCTAAGAGAACTGGTTCACTCTTGAGTATGGCTTTAAGTTTATCAAAAGCATTTTGGCATATTGCATTCAAATGGAATTTTGTTCTTTTGCTGAGCAAATTTGTCAAAGGCTCAGCAATTATAGAGAAATTATTACAGAACTTTCTGTAATAACCAGCCATACCAAGAAATCGCATCAGCTGTCTTTCGCACGTGGGTACGGGAAAATTTGAGATAGCCTCAACTTTAGCATCAATGGGTTTCACATGACCTTGACCTACAACATGACCTAGAAATGTCAAACTTGCATGGCAGAATTCACTTTTAGCAAGATTGATTGTCAATTTGGCATTACTCAGTCTATCAAAGAATGCTCGAATAGTCCCAAGATGTTGATTCCACTGGTCGTTGTATATGATAGCATCATCGATATAAACACTGCAGCCTTCCAGCCCCGCAATTACCATGTTTATTAAGCGCTGAAATGTTGCGGAGAGTTTTTCGTTCCAAATGGCATGACTTTATAGCTAAATAATCCGTCTGGTGTTGTGAATGCCAAAACCTCATTTGCTCTATCTGTAAGTGGAATTTGCCCAAATCCTTTCAGAAGGTCGAATTGCGTTATGTATTTGGCATTCCCGATGTTATCAATGCAGTCATCCATTCTTGGAATAGGGAAGCTATCTGCTTTACTTAAGGAATTAACTTTCCTAAAATCTGTACACATACGATATGTCCCATCAGGTTTTGGTACCAGAATACAAGGAGAACTCCACTCACTTTGGCTTGGTTCAATAAAGTCATTGTCTAATAGATACTAAACTTCTTCTTTAAGATATTTTTGTTTCACAGGATTCATCCTGTATGGGTGTTGTTTTACAGGTTTAGAACCATTTATGTCCACATCGTGAAATATTTTGTCTGTCCGTGTTGGAATGTCAGGAAATAAGTGTTCATATTCAAAAATCAGCTGTTTCAGTTCATTCCGCTGATTTGGCTATAGATGTGACAGTTTTTGGTCAAGATTCCGTAGAATGTCAGAATTCTGAAGTTTTGATTATGTGGGATCCGACTTCACTAAATTAATATCCTCACAGTCATTGTCACATGAATTAATTGGAACAGAGCTTACAAGATTGATTGATGTTAAAGATGTATTGTCCCTATCTATGTATACCTTAAGCATGTTAATATGACATAGCTGCTTTAGCTTGCGCCTCCCAGGAGTGTTTATTATGTAATTTACGTCACTGATCTTTTTGTCTACAGTGTATGGACCATAATACCTGGCCTGCAACGATTTTCCTGGAATAGGCAAAAGAGCTAGTACCTTATCACCTGGTTTAAAATTCCTTGCTTTTGTCCCTATGTCATATAGTTGTTTCATTTTCCTTTGGGCTGACTGAAGATTGGTCCGAGCAGCCTCACAAGCTTTTGAAAGTCTAGTTTTGAAATCAGACACATACTGAAGTAAATTCAGGGAGGTGTCATCATTGGAGAGAAATTTCTCTTTCAGAAGTTTCAAAGGACCACGAACAGTATGGCCAAATACTAATTCAAATGGACTGAAACCAAGAGATTCTTGCACAGATTCTCTAACAGCAAATAAAAGGAGATGGATGCCTTCATCCCAATCCTTCTCTGTGTCAAAGCAATATGATCTTATCATGTTTTTCAATGTTTGATGGAATCTTTCAAGGGCGCCTTGACTTTCAGGATGATAGGCCGATGACTTATACTGTACAATGCCAAGTTCATGCATTACTTGTTGAAATATTCGAGACAAAAAATTTGAGCTTTGGTCTGACTGAATAGATTTAGGAAGCCCAACAAATGTGAAAAACTTCACTAAGGCCTTGACGATTGTCTTAGTTTTGATATTTCTTAGTGGAATGGCTTCAGGAAAACGTGTGGAAGCACACATAATAGTCAATAGATATTCACAATCAGACTTTGTTCTGGGCAAGGGACCCACACAGTCTATAATTATTCGACTGAAAGGTTCATCAAAAGCAGGTATAGGCTGCAAATGAGCCTTAGGTATAGTCTGATAGGGGTTTTCCTATCATTTAGCATGTATGGTAGGACCTACAATGCTGAGAAACATCTGATTTTAACCCAGGCCAGTAAAAATGATTAAGAATCTTGTGATAGGTTTTATTGACACCTAAATGTCCTGACATGGGAGTTTCATGTGCCAAATTTAATATTTCCGGACGCTTAATCCGTGGAATCACTATCTGATGGTTGACAGTCCACTCATCTTCTGCTGAGACGTCTGGTGGACGCCACTTTCTCATAAGAATGTCATTTTTGACATAATAACAGACTGGGACCTGAGATACTTCCTGCTCATCTAAAGCCCTTTCAAACAAAGGCGAAATTTCAGGATCCTTGTGCTGTTCTATAGCTAGTTGAGACCCGGACATTTTGTCATGGCCTAGATCGAAAAATGACTTATTCGCATGAAAATCTGCCTGCTTATCAGGCCTCAGATTCTATGACGGCTCCAACGTAAAGGCTTATTGAAAATTAAACAGATAATGTTGGTTGGTGCCTGATGCTCTGTCTCTGGTCGGGCTCATCGGAGTCTAACTGTTGGTTTTCTTTTGCTCCAGCATTTCAGTGGTTTCTTGCTGTCGAGTCCTCACCGTTGTCTCACCTCTGTGGTTCTTTGATTTCTGTGTTCACGGAGATGTTGCACTGATGAGTTAGGAGGCCTTCATGCGGACTGAACAAATTATTTGTCTAAATCGCGACGGAAGTAAGGGCGAGGATTGTGGCCACGTAAAATCGATTTAAGCCCCCCCCCAGTGGGGATCTTCCACTGACCGTTCCAAGGCGGCTCTTCTGTGGCGATTTATTTATGTTGTTGTTTGTTACTTACTGTGTGTATCACTTGTGTCTTTTAATTTTGGATGGCCATATGGCCATTTTGTGGGAAAGTAACTGTCCATATGGCCTTCCTTTGTTTAGGTTTCCATTATGGTCTGGTCGCTTAATGTTTGTATTTCTTTCCCTTTGGTGTCTTTTATGGATGAAGTAAGTTAATTGTATCAATTCCTGATCTTTGTTTTACTTCTACTTTGAAGACAGAGCTCTTGTTATCTCGCCATTAAAAGATTGACCCAAAACGGTATCAGTGAAATCAAAATCCTGTTTCCCAAAAGTTTGCTTGGCCTTACGTGCCATAACCCTTGTGACTGCACAAGACGGATAAAGATCAGGAATTTCCTGCTCAATGGGATCAGGCGGTTGGTTTATACGAGGATAAGTAGTCAAAAGTGGGTTTACCACAACCTTATCACCAGCTAAGTCATTGCCTAGCAACAAATGAACACCTTTTAAAGGTAAAGAAGGACTAATACCAACAGCCACTGAACCGGTGTAACAGGCCGGTTCTTCCCCCCAGTCAGTTTCTTCCCCACCCAGTCAGTTTCTTCCCCACGAGAAATTTTTTAGAACCACAGAGAACGAGTAATTTATGCCTCACAAATTGTTAAAAATTCAAAAAGAAACCATTCTGAATTAGTTTTGAGTCTTTCCAGCTTGAATGGCAAAATTTTCTCTATGCCATACAATATATGGAGATCCAAGGAAATTTTCATCCCAATTCCAGAATATATGATTAATTTTCTTAGCTTTTTATGACATTAATTGGTATTAACTAAACATATATAATAAGCAACAACTCTTTAGTGCTCCAATCTAAATATAATTTGGAAAGTGGGGGTGGGGAAGAACTGGGCCGGCCCATTTCTTCCCCACCCCAGATTTTTCTGTTTACTAAATATTTTTGTGATAAATTTTCTTCACTTTTAAGACATAAATTGGTATTATCTACAGAGATATAATAAGCAACAAATGTTTGGCCCTTAAGTTTCAATAGAATTCAGAGACTGGGGTGTGTGGGGGGGGGATTGGGGGTGGGGGAAGAACTGGGCAGGTCCAGTTCTTCCCCACCACAGATATTCCTGTTTACTAATAATTCTTGTGATAAATTTCCTTTGCTTTTTAGGACAAAAATTGGTAGAAACTAAAAATATATAATAAGCAACAAACGTTTAAGCTCTAATATCAATAGAATTTGGAGGCTGGGGTGGGGAAGAACTGGGCCGGCCCAGTTCTTCCCCACCCCAGATGTTTCTGCTTACTAATATTTCTGGTGATAAATTTCCTTTGCTTTTTAAGACATAAATTGGTATAAACTAAACAGATATAATAAGCAACAATAGTTTGGAGCTCAAATATTAATAGAATTTGGAGCCTGGGGGTGGGGAAGAACTGGGCTGGCCCGTTTCTTCCCCACCCCAGATGTTTATGTTTACTAAAAATTCTTGTGATAAATTTTCTTCACTTTTAAAGACATAAATTGAAATTAACTAAACAGATATAATAAGCAACAAATGTTTGGCACTTGAATTTCAATAGAATTCGGAGACTTGGGGGTGGGGAAGAACTGGGCCGGTCTGTTATATTGCTGGAGATGTCTTGGGTGGGGAAGAACTGGGCCGGTCCTTTTCGTTCCCACCCTTGGTAAGTGTTGTACTGTTAAGTCAATTATGATGTTGAAGGTGTCTGGGGTGGGGAACAACTGGGCCGGCCCGTTTCTTCCCCACCCCTGGGTAGTGTTGTACAGTTATGTCATTTATATCACTGAAGATGTAATTTGAACACCAAACAGTTTTTGCTTATTATATATGTTAAGTTAATACTAATTTATGTCTTAAAAAGAGAAGAAAATTTATCACAGGAATTTTTTGTAAACAGAAATATCTGGGGCGGGGAAGAAACAGGCCGGCCCAGTTCTTCCCCACCCCCAGTCTCCAAATTCTATTTAGATTTGAGCTCCAAAACATTTGTTGGTTATAACATCTTTTTAGTTGATACGAATTTATGTCTTAAAAAGAGGACAATTTATCACAACAATTTTTTGTAAACAGAAAAATCTGGGCTGGGGAGGAAACGGGCCGGCCCAGTTCTTCCCCACCCCCAGTCTCCAAATTCTTTTTAGATGTGAGCTCCAAACATTTGTCGCTTATTATATCTTTTTAGTTTATGCCAATTTATGTCTTAAAAAGCGAAGAAAATTCACAAGAATTTTTTGTAAACAGAAAAATCTTGGGTCTCAGTCTCCAAATTCTATTTAGATTTGAGCTCCAAACATTTGTTGCTTATTATATCTTTTTAGTTTATACCAATTTATGTCTTAAAAAGTGAAGAAAATTTATCGCAAGAATTTTTTGTAAACAGAAAAATCTGGGGTTGGGAAGAAACAAGCCGGCCCAGTTCTTCCCCACCCCCAGTCTCCAAATTCTATGTAGATTTGAGCGCCAATCATTTGCGGCTTATTATATCTGTTTAGTTAATACTAATTTATGTCTTAAAAAGCAAAGAAAATTCATCAAAGATGCTTGAATATGGATGCATATTTTATTGCATCACCATGAATGGTGTAGCATAGAGCAAATTTTGTCATTCAAGCTAAAAGGACTCAGAAGTTATTCAGAACGGTCTCATTTTCTCATAAATAAAATTATGAGCTGAAAATTACTCGTTGACTATGGTTCTGACAAAAAATCCAGGTGGGGAAGAAACTGACTGGGTGGGGAAGAAACTGACTAGTCAGTTTCTTCCCCCGGGGAAGAACCGGGCCGGCCCAGTTCTTCCCCGGGGAAGAACTGGGCCGGGGGAAGAAACTGACCGTTACACCGGATACCAAGTCTGATGACAAATAAACGTTATGAAGCGGAACATTAACAAATCCACATTCCACACCCTGAATAAGGACACTTTGGCCCAAAGAAGTCTTCTCAGAAAAAGGCAGAGTATCTGCAAGAATAAGAGATTGAGAAGCTCCAGTATCTCGTAAGATTTTAGTAGGGGTAGGATGGGCATAACTGTCTTCATTTAGTGACACAAAACCATCTGATAAGAATGGTTCATAAATCTCCATAACTGAATCAGTTTCAGATAATTTGATATCAGAAAGAGTTTCTTCCCTTACACAAGACTGTGGTTTTGGCCTTATAGAAGTCAAGCCTGTAAGTTCCTCTTGTCTTTCTCTTTCTTTCTTTCACTTTAATTTTAAACACTCAGAGATCAAATGACCTGTATTTTTACAATAATAACAAACTACTTGAGATTGAGATAAGGGATTCTGGTCTTTGTTTTCACCAGGAGGTTTGGAAAAATTCTGGCTTCTATTTTCACCAGAAGGTTTGGAAGGATTCTGGTTTTTATTTTCACCAGAAAGTTTGGGCATAGTACTAGATGTATGGCTATAACTACCAGAGGGATAACTGGGATAGAATCGAGGACCTGTTTGTGGATTATAAGGTATTCGAGGATAAGGCCTGTTCACAAATGAGACTTTATGAGTCAAAGCGTAATCATCTGCCAAACGAGAAGCTTCCTCCAAAGTTTCAACCTGTCTCTCATCGATAAAAGACTAAATATATGAATGTATGCACCGTTTGAACTCTTCAACAAGGACAAGCTGTCTAAGTTTGTCATGATCAGAGCCTACTTTTTAGAAGAACACCACCTATCAAATAACTGTTCTTTGGTTCGAGCAAATTCTACATGGGTCTGGGAAATTTCTTTTTTACAGTTCCTAAATTTCTGCCTGTAAGCCTCAGGGACCAACTCATATGCCTTAAGAATAAGCTCCTTAACTAGATCATAGTCTGAGCTTTGTTTGACAGTTAGCTGAGTGTTAATGTCTCGAGCCTTTCCGACAACAACGCTTTGCAAAAGGAAGGTACAATGCTCCTTTGGCCATTATAAATTTTCTGCAACTTTTTCAAAATGCAAAAAAATACTTATCTTCCTCTTTTTCTTGAAATGGCGGAACTAATCTGATGTGCTTTGTGGCATCAAAGTAACTACCAGAGTCAAAAACAGGGGTATGTTTCACCCTATCTTGACCCTGGAGTTCCATTTCCTTCAATCGTAACTGAAACTGCCTTTATCTTTCTTTTTCTTCAATACTATATCTCATTTTTTCCTTTTCCAACTCGAGCCGTTCTTCTTTTTCTAATTTTTCTTTCTGAATGCGTTCCTCCATTTCTCTTTCTTTTTCTTCCTGTTATATTTTTTCTTTTCGAATTCGTTCCTCAATTTCTCTTTGTTTTTCCCTCTCTCTTTCTTCCATTTCTAATCTTTCCATCTGCATTTGTCTCTGCATTTCTCTTTCTTTTTCTTCCTTTTCATTTTTTTCTTTCTGTATGCCTTCTTCCATCTCTAATCTTAATTTTTCTAATTCAATTTGCCTTCCTATTTCAATTTGTCTCATTAGCAATTCAGTTTGTGAAACCATAATGAGAGACAAAGCAGATGGATCGAAAAGTTCTTCATCAACAAAAAACTGTACCAAAATATTCTTAATTTCATGCTTCTTCATGCTTGTTTTGACAGCAGTGACCCCATAATGGGAAGCAATTTCTAGCAAATCTGTCCTTTTGGCCAGATTAAACAACTCCTGGGTAGGCTGAGCCAAAAAGCTTCTCAAATCAAACGAAATGTTTGCTTTTTGTTTGTTTTATAAAGTATTTATCGAAATACAGATTGAGGTTAATTTGACAAAGTTTTTTTTGAAATGACAAGCCCAACGAGAATTTCACATGGAAAGACAAGTACTATTTCACCTGAAATGTCAGTTCACATGAAATGACAATCCCCTTTTATGCCTATGGGGAAAAGCTAATCTGTTGAAGCAACTGCCAAGTCTATATTTGATAAGAAATGACAATTACTTGCCTACAAATGAAATGTCAGTCCTAAAATACTCAAGATGTTTTTATCCCGGACGAGCCCCCATTTTCTGTTACGAGCCAGGCGTAGCAGAAAGAAAAAGCAAACAAGCCTTTTGGAAAAAATTAACAAAGTTTATTTACAAGTTAACTTTAACCTGTAGAAGTAAGAAAATTAAATGTACTTAGCTCTGTTATGAAATATCCTGAATGAATCTATTTTCCTTTACTCCACAGAATTCACAGTCCGAAATGAAAAGTAATATCCTTTAACAATCCAACACAGAATTTAGAAATAACTTTCCTTAAAAGCACAAACATCAAACTTCAAAGTCTGACTCAATGAGAAAAATGAAGCTCTTTTATAGACCCTAAGATTTCTCTAGAACATTCCAGAGGGCTGTGGAATAAGATGATGTAATTTTCCAAAATTAATGCAAATAAAAATCAAAAATGCGTTCCTTTAAGAGCAATGAAAACATTCATAAGAAAGAAAATGGGTCATGCTACGTAGTTTCGGCTAATAAAGCCTCATCAGTGACCCTGTAATGATTCGGCAAAGAAAGCCAGAGGAAACATACTGCAATTTTGCGAATTTCGAATAGGCAGTCAATTCAAAGACTGATATAAATCAAAATGGGGTCCAAATAATTAAAAACCTGTCTAGAATATGAGTCTAAACCAATAATTTATTTCCGATTTCTCAGAATATTCACGCTGATCTCAAAGGACCAAAAGTAAAATATAAACTGCACTATGGTTTATGTACGGGGAGACGTTTTACGGCCGCCACACGGCACAACACCAGCTGCAGTGAAGGCAAATAAAAATCAAAAATGAGCAAACCTGAACTTTCTGGAAGGTTCTGAAGTACTTTTCCTTGTAAACATGTTGTTTACAAAAATGAAATTAATCTACGACTCAGTTTTCTAGAATCTTCTATAAGAAGATTAACAAGATATTTATAATATTATAAGGTCAACAGTGGGGTGCAAGTGGGAATCAGAAAAAGAAATTCTTATGCATAACACTATGCAAATTAATTAGATACGCCCCGTAACGTGACATGTAAACGACGTCGCGTACTTATGGCGGAATAGTGACATTTTTTTATAAAACTATAGTGAATAAAATGCGTTTTAAATGCCATAAGATAAATAGAATCTTGCATTCGTGCTCATGTATTACTCGATGAGGAAAAGGGATAAAATGCTCGGCAAAGCCTCGCATTTTATCCCTTTTCCTCAACTCGTTTACTAAATTCAATAATACATGAACACTCATGTAAGATCCTCTATGACCAGCATTTGAACAGACACTGGCACACAGTTTTATGGCTACCACCATACCATCCTCATCTGAATGTCATTGAGATGATATGGGGAAAAGGTTATATTGGCCGACGAAATTTACAGTTTCGCATGACAGTTATCAAGGATCTGATCGAAGAACGCATTGGAAGCATTGGTGAAACAAAATGGGCTGCCTGCTGCACACATGTCGAAAAGGCTGAACAAGACTATTGGAAAAGTGACATCGCCTGTTGAGGTTGAAATTGAGCGAATCAATATTCCCTCGGACTCTGAGAGTGACTTTAATGATGATAGCGACAAAGGTACAGACACTGCTTCTGTGGGTGAAGGATTCTACCGACAATTCCGAAGAATCGAAACTGTTTTTGTAATGCAATTTTGAAATACGAAATTTTGAAATTCATGCTAATGTAAAACGCTGAGCGCTGTAGCAAGGCTCAAAATATATGTGATGTGATAAAATTTTATTATACTCGTAATACAAAAAAAAAAATAAAAATAAAAAAACAATAAATAAAACGTGTTAAAATCACTGCACCGCTCGAGTGTCTCTTCCAATCCTCGCCCTGACCGAGGACATCAATGATTGCGAGCTGTAATTGTAACCACTCGACTGTTGTTATTCACGATCATTTCTGCGTACATTTCAGTTCTTCTCGACAATTTTGTCCTATATTTATTTCCTATCTCTTATAATCCAAACAATGTGTTCTATTTTTGCGCATGAGAATGAGTTTCAACTTTTATTTCAGAAGTTTGCCTTTACTATTGATATTGGCATCCCTATATAGCGGTATCAGATGGACGGGCCCGTGTTACGTAATGTTCAGTAAACATTATTCGACCTAAATCTACCAGAATATACTACTTAAAACTAACTAAAACGTAATAAACATGTTGATTAAAACGTAGCAGAACGTAGTAAGACGCAGGAAAATGTAGATAATACGTAGTAGTACTTAGAAGACCTCCAGATATATTGCTTAATACGTTTTATACCCCGCCACACGATAGTGGCGGGGTATTATGTTATACCCTCCGGTGTCCGTCCGTCCGTATGTCCGTCCGTCCGTCCTTCCGTCCGCACTTCGTTTCCGATCGATAACTTGAGTATTTTTTCACGGATTTTGTTCAAATTTTGCATACATATTGGTATCGGGGATGAGTGGTTTGGGATTGTTAATTGGCAAAATCCGTTAATTTTTAGCAGAGTTATTGCCCTTTTCAGTATCTGAAAAATGGTTTTTGGCCGCTAATTCCCTTACTACATGTATATGGAATATCTGGATGAAACTTCACAGATATATAGATGACTAAACGGTCCATATTGTGGCCAAGGACTGCTACTCTGGCTGTTCCAGTTCTTGAGTTATCTGCCCTTGACGTATTTAAAAATGCATTTTAGACTGTAGTTCGTTTATCATTTACAATATCTTGCTGAAACTTCATAGATATGTAGTAGATGAATTGTTATATACTGTGGCAAAGGAACATGACTCTGGCTTTCCCAGCGATTGAGTTATCTGCCTTTGAAATATCTGGCCTCTAGTTCCCTTACTATATGGAATATCTCGATGAAACTTCACAGATATATAGAGGACTTAATGGTTCATATCGTGGCCAAGGACCGCTACTCTGGCTATACCAGTTCTTGAGTTATCTGCCCTTGAAATATTTAAAATGCATTTTAGACTGTAGTTCCTTTCTTATTTACAATATCTTGCTGAAACTTCATAGATATGTAGTAGATTAAATGTTACATACTGTGGCAAAGGAACATGACTCTGGCTTTCCCAGCAATTTAGTTATCTGCCCTTGAAATATATAAAAAAGGGATTTTGGCCTATAGTTCATTTATTATTTGAAATATATGGATAAAACTTCTTCACCCTCTGCTGTCTGTCTGTCTGTCTGTCCATCCATTTGTATGTCTGTCCATCTGTCTGTCTGTCCCTTTTCAGTATCTGAAAAATAGTTTTTGGCCTCTAGTTCCCTTACTATATGAACTATTTGGATTAAACTTTACAGATATATAGAAGACTAAAGGGTACATATTGTGACCAAGGACCATATAGAGGAGTAAAGGGTACACATTGTAGCCAAGGACCACTTCTCTGGCTGTTCCAGTTCTTTAGTTATTTGTTATTAGTTATTCACATGATTATCTGGGCTGCTATCTAATAGTGAAAAAGGTGAGATAGTACATCTACCCATGCTAGAATTAATTTGTGGATTTTGTCCCTGTGAGAATGCCAAAAGATCACTCACAAACATCTTAATTTATGATTGGTTGCCATTTATGCTTAATCCTTTTGATTGAAAAGTAGAAGTAAAACAAAGATCAGGAATTGATACAATTAACTTACTCCATCCATAAAAGACACCAAAGGGAAAGAAATACAAACATTAAGCGACCAGACCATAATGGAAACCTAAACAAAGGAAGGCCATATGGACAGTTACTTTCCCACAAAATGGCCATATGGCCATCCAAAATTAAAAGACACAAGTGATACACACAGTAAGTAACAAACAACAACATAAATAAATCGCCACAGAAGAGCCGCCTTGGAACGGTCAGTGGAAGATCCCCACTGGGGGGGGGCTTAAATCGATTTTACGTGGCCACAATCCTCGCCCTTACTTCCGTCGCGATTTAGACAAATAATTTGTTCAGTCTGCATGAAGGCCTCCTAACTCATCAGTGCAACATCTCCGTGAACACAGAAATCAAAGAACCACAGAGGTGAGACAACGGTGAGGACTCGACAGCAAGAAACCACTGAAATGCTGGAGCAAAAGAAAACCAACAGTTAGACTCCGATGAGCCCGACCAGAGACAGAGCATCAGGCACTGAAGCCTAATCAACCTCACCCTTGGAATGTGCAGTAAAAGCCTAACCAAATAGATGCCTAAAATAAAGGCCCTTCTAAGTGGTTAACCAGTACTTAGTGCACATACTGCATGCCTGCCCTTCTTGAATCAGCGGAAGGAGCACAATGACCGTAGAAATTACTTCATGATCAGTCTTCACGAAAGAATATAGTCAGACAGGCAGTACATCGAAAAAAATGAAATTCTTACATGTACCACATAAAGATACATGTTCCACAGCCATTTAAGGTAATTACTTGCCTCCATAATTTTCTAATAATGTCAACTTATAGAGTTGCCTTCCCATCAAATGTCTGAAAAATGGATTTTTACATATGCTTCCTACATCTTCTAACAACTTCATCCACTCACATTAAGACATTACACTTGCGGATCATATCTCTGCTTCCCCTTTCTAGTTATTTAGCCTTGATATATTTTCAAATAAGTTACATTGCTTAGCAGTGGCGGGGTATTATGCAGTGTCTGCGGTGCTTTTATTTTTACGCATTGAATATGTCTAGTCTTCGTTTTAGTACGTTGTTTTTTGTTACACGTAGACGCTACATATATCGAAAGGCCACGTATGTTTGGAAAAATTATAAACACACGTAGCCGGGTCATTTAAGTAGCCCTATATACATGTAGCTGCATGTATTACGTTGTACAACGCTTATTGCCGCTCTGCTACGTTTTAAAAAAGTATTAAAACACAGCGCTCAATACGTGATTGAGAGTTTGTGGCTCAATGTTGAGACGGGTATACATTATTCTTTTCAGCTTAGAACTATTGATTGTGGGTATTCGAGGAGACTGTTCTAACGAGCATGCACAATCTATGTTTGAAGATCAGTAAGGGAAAGGTCAAAAACAATTCTTAAGGAAAATATGACATTTAACATCACATTATACGACACCAGTGTTTTCATCCTGATGAGAGACAGCCTATTGTATGAGAACATAATAATTCATAAGTGTTATCAAAATAAAAGCGGAAAAAATGAAGGCACAAAAAAAGCAAAAACAAAACAACAACAACAACAACAAAAAAAAAAAACACTGACACATTTGAGCCGGAAAAAGATCTGTGATTCCAAACTGTTATTATACCACCTACCATTTTCACATGAAGAAAGTCGGGGTTTATGGGCATTCTATAGCACACACCAAAGACTGATCAGACACTACAGATGCGCATTTTGATCTGAATCCTCACTGGGCGAAAGGCTTCGTTTAGTGCGGTTAAACTTAGAAAAAAGGTAACCTGATGAACCGCGCCGTCAAACAAAAACCTGCTTCTGTCAGTTACGAACAACAAAGGTGCAGATCAGCCTGCGCATCCAAGCAGTCTAATCAGCACCTTAGTGTTCATTGCTTGGATAAAACAATATCTCTTTTTCTATAACTTAATTGTCTAGTTTCTTGCTAATCTGTGGAGCTGAGGAGGGGGAAATGTATTACGACAACACACCCGTGTGACATAGTACATTCTTTCACATCTCCAAAATGGTTACTTTTCCGTAAAAAATAGATATTTTTCTTCTCTATCCTCCGAACATAGGTTGCGGGTGCTCGTTAGAACCACCTCATTTAGGCAATGAGCCGGTTCTAATAGGCAATGAGCCGGTTCTAACGAGTACCCACAACCTATGTCTTGGAGCAGAAATAAAAGAAATAATGCATACCCCTTTAACCCATGTTTTCTCTTTTATATAAAGTTGAGCATAAAGGATGTATTCATTTCACGGACTTGTTAGCATAATGGTGTCTTCCCTTAAACAGATTTACACGTGACGGGCATCATTAACAGTAAAATCCGCCATTAAGACCACCTAAAATTAAGACTATATTTGCTATTAAAAGTTTATTGAGAAGGTTTCAGTTATTCTTTCTTTGTGTTTCTACACCTAGTGTCTCTGAATAAAAAACACCTTTGGGACCGTTAAAAAGTGGTCTTTTAGACCACTTTTTAACAGTCCCAAAGGTGGTCTCAATTTAGGAATTTTACTGTATACAAGAAAACAAAAGGTAATAAACATATAAACAAAAGAAAACTGCAATTTAAACGCAAAGGCACAATCACATGTGTTTTGTTTAAAACTTCCTGTTCTTTTTTCACAAAACTACTATTCAGCTTGGTTGCGAAATATGATACTTGAAAGCACAAAGATAGGAACTAAAACAAAAGCAAATGCGTTGTTTTCAAACAAAAATCATTTTGTTATAAAGCAAACATTGCGTGTACAAAACGCATTTAAATTTTGTGAAGGGCCACCGTGGCCCAGAAGATAAGTGCACTGCTTCTTCTGCCAAAAGTATTTTTATATTTTGTTTGATTTGATGCTTAACGTCCCCGTCAACACTATAAAGGTCATTTTGGAGACGTTGCTTCCAATTTTGTGGGACTTTTACCCGGCATTGAGATGAAATGAGATCTCAAACACACGCCCAATGAAACAGATAGGCTTTATAAGCATGGATGGTCCGACTCGCACCGCTTTGCCTGGGCATGCTTAGATTCTCTAAGCGGTTTACCAGCACTCGTGTGCGGGTCGGATTCAGCTCCGCGTGGAAGCATCATGCAGCCCATTTATTTCTTCAAGCCCCAATGGGCGGGGGCGGTCCTGCAAAAAGGTAATACTGAATACCATTTAACCCTTTTACCCCTGAGTTTCTGAAGTCAGTTATTCCCTTTTCAAAGGACATATCCCATCACGTGAACAAAGTAGAAGTAAAACAAAGATCAGAAATCGATACAATTAACTTACTCCACCCATCAAAGACACCAAAGGGAAAGAAACACAAACATGAAGCGACCAGACCATAATGAAAATCTAAACAAAGGAAGGCCATAAGGACAATTACTTTCCCACAAAATGGCAAAATGGCCATCCAAAATCAAAAGCCACAAGTGATACACACAGTAAGTAACAAACAACAACATAAATAAACCGCCATAAATAAGTTCGTGAAATGAAGACTCCCATATACCCCAATTTATATAGAGAAAACTGGGGTTTACGGGGGTATACATTATTTTTTTTATTTTTGCTCCAAGACATTGGTTGTGGGTACTCAATAGAACCGCCTCAATGTGGTGGTTCTAATGAGCACCCACAACCTATGTTTGCAGTATTTATAAGAAAAATTTCAAAGATTTTCACCAGAAAAAAATGGCCATTTTGGAAATGTGAAAAAATGCACTATGTCGCACGGGTGTATTATCGTAATGCGTTCTTGTTAACTAAAGGATCAGTAAAATAATTAACAGGATGGCAAACATTGCAGATCGTGACGAGTCGTCTCGTCTGGCTCTACACTATTTCCAGAGGTATTTGTATTTTTAACGCTCTATGGGATTGAAAAGGTTAAACCACTCTTTATGCATTGAAAAGCGGAGTCTACATGGATATATACAATTTTCTTATTATTTGATAAAACATAGATTGTGGGTACTCGCTGTTCGTTACATCAACAAGTCCCTGGATATACTCTATAATTCTTTTAAGAAGCCTCCGTGGTGTAGTGGTTACGCTACTCGCCTCGTAAACCAGGGGTCGCAGGATCGATCTCGGGCTTCTTCAGACTTTCGGACGAGTCTTTAAACCGAGGTCCCGTCTCCGTATGACCTTAGCTGTTGGTGGGACGTAAAACTCAAACACTCACTCACTCAATATAATTCTTTAATAGTTTTGCTCCACATTACGAAAACATGCCTATACAAATACACTGTAATTTATACCGCCGTAACAATGAAATATTTAAGATGAAAAATTGTGATATTTTTCTTATTTCTTCTCTAATATATAAGGCTAATAATCTTAATTTTAGAGCAGAACTAAGAAAAATAAATTTCTGCTCAAAGTAAAGATTGTGGTTATCGAGGCGGTTCTAACGAGTGCACACACTATATTTTAGAGCACAAATAAGAAAAATTGGTTTACTCGTGTAAGCCCCAGCTTTACTTTATTAAAGTGGAGTTCAAGCGGATCAAAACTATATAGGCAGGTTTGCGTGATGCAAAGTTTTGATCGTGGGTATTCGACAGAGTCGCCTCCATAAGGCGATTCTAAGGAGCAACCTAAATCACTGCTTACAGTATTTTGATTAATTCTATAGATTGTGGGTACTCGCTAGAACCGTCTCATTGTGGCGGTCTCCTGGTAAAAGATGGCGGAATATATACGACAAGTGTATACACCTTTAGGGGAGGCAACTCCTGCAAAAGTATCTTTGTCCCCCAGGTATTAGACTTCCTGCCTTGCCGTGGCCCTGGGGGCTCAATTCCCACTGGGCACATTGCCGCTGTGGTCTTTGTGCCCACTGGGAAGAGCTAAAGGAAGTACCACCCGTTTGCCGTGGGTGGCGTCCTGTAAGCCGGAAGAAGGGATCCTGGAGGTTGAGGGTTACCTGAGGTGGCGGTGCTTCAGGTACCCAACACGCCTCTTTGGCCTGGCTTTTCGGTGTAGACGGGTGGCCGTGCGGTCCGGCACGGTCAATCGGCTGGTCGCGCCGAGCCCTAGAGATACCGCTTTGCTTTCTCTTCAACTCTTTTTGTATCTTTCCTGATACCAACCATATGCCCATTTACCTTACCCGTTTCTGTCTTTTTATCTCTAGAAGGCGGTGGCTAAACGGATCAATCGTGTAGGCATTTTGTTTATACGAGTATATCTCACGTGTATCTCTAACACCTGCGAGTTGGATAACCACTCCATTATGGTGTTCCCTTGTAGGGCTCCACGGAGGGCGGAGAGCACTTGGGACGAAACTAGAATTTTTTCCGTATGCCTCATGGAAAAAAAAATAACCGCACCCACGCATCTAAACGTAAGAAAGACGAGGATTCATCCGAAACGGATGATCCCAGTCACCAATCTAGTCAACAGTCTAGTCAGCAGTCTGAAGCACCAAAGATCTTAAATTTTCCGCGCTTCTTGGTTATAACATCAGTCGAAGAAACTCGCACTGTGCCAAGTTTATCGCCTTTTGTTATTGAAAAGAGTATTATGTCCATTGCCGGACACCCAAAAAGCATCAAAAAGCTTAAGTCAGGTGATCTCCTCTTGGAAGTAGAGAGAGAACAGCAGGTTAAAAGCCTGCTTGGTACCACAAAGCTCTTTGATCTCAAGGTCAAGGTGTCTCTGCACAATACACTCAATTCGTGTAAAGGTGTCATCCGCAGCCCAGAGCTACGTCCTTGCACCGATGCAGAGATAATTGACAACTTGAGATCTGAGGGCGTCATTGCAGTACGTAACATCCAAGTTCGTAGAGATGGTGTATTGAAGCCAACAGGTACTTACGTGTTGACCTTTAATACACCAGTTCTGCCCAAGAAAATCAAAGTAGCATATCTTTCGGTTAACGTAGAGGTATATATACCAAACCCTCTCAGATGTTACTCATGTCAGGTTTTTGGCCACCACGAAAGCAGATGTCAGAAGAAACAACTTTGTCCAAACTGTGGTAAAGACAAACATGTTGATAATCATCAAAACTGTAAGAATGAGGCCAAATGCATCAATTGTGGTGGCAATCATGCTGTTTTCTCTCGAGATTGTCCGGCATGGAAAAAAGAAAAAGAAATACTCACTGTAAAGTACCAAAGGGCGATAACCTTCCCAGAAGCGCGGAAAATTGTTGAGGATCGAAACGCAACACCAACTACCAGTTACGCCAGCATCACAAAGGGTGCTGGTGTAAAAGTGTCCAGCTCCGCAACACAGACTGTTGATTCATACATAGCTGAATTGAAAAAATCTGGTGCATGGAGTAAATCCACTCCAGCGCCACAAAGTTCAACCAAGTTACCAAATGGCGCAATCCAGGTTGCTTCAGATCGGTCGACAGCGACCGTACCGAAGCCAGCGCCGCATGTAAAAGAGAAACTCGACTCCGGTCGAACTACTAAGGGATCGGAAGATCCGAAAAAGCATTTGTCTCTAAAACAAACAGACAGACAACGTAAAATGGAAAGAGACAATATAAAATTCCAGAACAGATTCGGATCTTTGAGTGACAGTGATATGGAGTTTGAATCTCCATCATCACCAAATGGCAATAACAGATCGAGGTCAGCAACACCACGAGCTGGTGGTAGCAGATCTATATCACCAATTGCAGCTCCAATATAGTTTCTAGTCTTAATCTCTTCATAAAATGGATTTAAAACACAAAATAATACAATGGAATTGTCGAGGTCTTAAATCAAATTATAATGAACTCTTATTACTTATTTCGTTATTAAACCCATCGGTTTTTTGTTTGCAAGAAACTTTTTTAAAAACTGATGACAACATTGATGTCAGGGGTTTCAATACATACAACTATATCTATTCTGATGGTAACAAACCATCTGGTGGCAGTTCAATTCTTGTTAAATCATGTTTACCACAAAGAGAGATCAAATTGAAAACAGACCTACAAGCTGTAGCAGTATCGGTTTCTCTGGATAAAGAAACTACAATATGCTCTTTATATATTCCACCCTCATTTTCTTTAAAGCCCGAACATCTTGACTCATTGCTGAGTCAGCTTCCATCCCCATATCTTTTAGTTGGCGACTACAATGGTCACAATATTCTATGGGGCTGTAAAGATATCAATAACAGATGAGCACTTGTTGAAGATTTTATTGCAAAGAGCGATCTTTGCTTGATGAATGATAAATCTTATACTTACCTTCACCCAGCGACAGGTCATTTGTCTTCTTTAGATCTCTCTTTGTGTCACCCATCTCTCTTCTTGGACTATGACTGGTCTGTTCATGATGATCAGTGCGGAAGTGATCACTTCCCTGTTATAATTGAGAGCGTAAACGAACAAGATGAGGACTGTAGCCAGAAATGGAAAATGAATAAAGCCGACTGGGAATTATTCCGTAATTTATGTGAAGAAGAGTTATCAGTTGATCACTTAAATGAATCATCTGACATTGTTTCTGATTTCACAGATAAACTAATTAATATATCAGAACAATGCATTCCAAAGACCTCCACAAATACCAAGAAAAGCAAGCCTTGGTTTAATAATGACTGTAAAGAAGCTATTCAAAAGCGCAAACAGGCTCTAAATAAGTTCTGCAAAAGTCCCACTTCAGAAAAGCTAAACGACGTTAAAGTTTTTAGAGCTAAAGCTCGGCGAACAATCCGAGCTTCCAAACGAAAGTCATGGAGAGAATATGTCTCCAAATTGAACTACAAAACCCCCATTAAAAAGGTTTGGGATATGGTACGAAAAATTTCAGGAAAAACAAAGTCCTCTAGTTTTACACATTTAAATACTGAATTTGACACAATAGCTTCAACAAAAAAGATATTTCAGATACTCTTGGGCACACGTTCTTGAGAAATTCATCATCACGTAATTATTCTGACACTTTTAGAAATTTCAAAAAGGACCAAGAGAAAAGAAATCTAAACTTTAAATCCCGTAATCACGAAGAATACAACAAACCTTTTAACTTATCCGAACTCGTTGAAGCCATTGAAAAATCACATGATACGGCAACCGGCCCCGATGAAATTCATTATCAGATGCTTAAGCATCTGCCAAAAAGTTCTCATACAACACTTTTAGATATCTTTAATAATATTTGGGAAACGGGGGTCTGTCCTGAGAGCTGGCGTGTAGCTACAGTTGTACCAATTCCGAAACCAGGGAAAGATCATGCAGAACCTACAAATTATCGTCCGATAGCTTTGACAAGTTCTTTGTGTAAAACATTGGAGAGAATGATAAACAAGAGATTAGTCTGGTACTTAGAGTCCAACAACCTCATTTCAGAATATCAATCGGGCTTTCGTTCGGAACGTAGTACCAATGACAATTTAATAAGACTAGAAACATTTATATGAGATGCTTTTATTAACAAAGAACACGTAGTAGCTGTCTTTTTCGACTTGGAGAAAGCATATGATACAACATGGCGTTATGGAATATTGAAAGATCTACATAACATTGGCTTAAGAGGAAAACTTCCCAGTTTTATTGAAAGCTTTTTAGGGGAGCGCATGTTTCAGGTGCGTGTGGGGTCTACCGTGTCAGATTTCTATGATCAAGAACAGGGTGTCCCACAGGGTAGTATTCTTTCAACTACGCTATTTAACATCAAAATAAACAATATTGTACAATGTTTGGACGACAAAACTGATTGTTCATTGTATGTTGATGATTTTTGTATATGTTACCGTTCAAAAAATATGAAAACAATTGAACGAAAGTTACAGATAAAAATGGTTTCAAGTTCTCCAAGTCGAAAACGCAGTGTGTTCATTTTTGTAAACTACGGAAGAAACACGAACATCCTTCCCTGTTTTTATACGGATCACAAATTCCTGTTGTTGAAGAAGCCAAATTTCTTGGGGTCATATTTGATCAAAAGTTATCTTTTATTCCCCATATTAAATATCTTAAAGCTAAATGCTTAAAAGCTTTGAATCTTTTGAAAGTTTTAGCTCATACAAGTTGGGGAGCAGATCGGTATACTTTATTACATCTTTACCGGTCTTTAATAAGATCTAAATTAGATTATGGGTCTGTTGTTTATGGTTCTGCCAGAAAGTCCTATTTAAAATCCTTGGATACTATCCATCACCAAGGCCTTCGTCTGGCCATGGGAGCCTTCCGTACTTCTCCCGTATTAAGCCTTTATGTAGAAGCAGGTGAACCATCTTTAACCTCGCGCAGAGAGAAACTTTCTCTTCAGTATGCTATTAGACTTGCTGCAAATCCATCTAACCCGGCATCCAAAATTTCATTTCCACCTCAATTTGTAGATAAGTATGAAACAAAACCCACAACAATCAAACCTTTTACCACTGCTAGAAAATTCAGGTATCGACCTTAAAAATATTCAAAAACATGAAACCGCCGAAGTTCCATCTTGGTGTATTAAAAAACCTTCTATTCTGTTCGACTTACATGATGGCAAAAAATCCGAATCAAATCCAATACTTCTCAAACAAAACTTTCAGGTACTGCAGTCACGTTACAATGATTACCAGCAAGTCTATACTGATGGTTCCAAAGAAGGAGATAAAGTTGGTTGTGCGTATGTTTCTGAAGATACGCACAAAACCATGCGCCTTCCAGATGGTTCATCTATTTTTACAGCTGAAGCCAAAGCAATAGACCTAGCTTTAGATTTTATCAGTTCTTCAACAATTCAAAAAGCAATTATATTTTCTGATTCACTTTCTGTGCTTAAGGCTTTAGACCATTCGTCATCTAAAAATCCTCAAATTCAAAAATTGATCGAAAGGCATCATGAAATTTCTAAAACACAACAAATCTTGTTTTGTTGGCTTCCGAGCCATATTGGCATTGTCGGCAATGAATGTGCTGACAAGAAAGCAAAGGAATCGCTCAATCTTGATCCATCTGTTTTTAAAATTCCTTTTAATAATTTTAAACCATTTATCAACAGATACATCTTGTCGGAATGGCAAGGCGAATGGGACCGTGCAATAAATAACAAACTCCGGGCCATTAAACCTGTCGTTAGTACAAAATGCTCTCCTCCACAGTTTTCCAGAAAAGAGGACGTAGTATTAACACGACTGCGCATCGGCCATACTAGAGTTACTCATTCTTATATTTTTATGGTGATGATCAGCCTTCTTGTGTAGGTTGTGATCAGCCATTCACTGTGAAACATATCTTAATTGACTGTGTTGACTTTTCACCCTCACGTATTTTATATTTCAAAGCTGACACTTTGCAACAACTGTTTCGAGATGTACCTGTTGATAATATTATTTTATTCTTAAAAGAAATTGGACTTTTTCATAAGATTTAACTGTTTCAGATTTTTATACATTATCATTCTGACTTTTTACTTTTAATATCATCATAATTGTTCATGCCGTTTAACCATTAACCGTTTGACGCTTATGACCCACAAAGAGGGTTGACGCGTCGTTAAACACGAAATCATCATCATCATCATGTATCTTTGTCTCCCATGTCAGTAGGGGTCAACTCTTGAAGAATAGAATGTGCTTTTGCTTCCGAGGAGCAAATGCACCCGAGGAGCAAATTCTTTACTTTTAGAGTAGATCCATTTTTCCGTGGACCAGAGTTTATAGAAAACGACCAGGAAGTCCCGAATTTTGTCTCTCTTTGAAATATGGCAAAACAAATCTGCCAGGTGTTCCCATTCCCCTTAAAATTTTAGTTTTGTTTTACTTATTTTTTTCTGTTGCACGCGCATTATTGTTGAAGAGCTGTACAAAAGATTGCTCAGCAGTCGCCCATCGGGGCTTAAAGAATTAGTTTGGGCTGCATGGTGCTTCCGCGAAGAGCTGAAATGGACCGAAGTTGAGAACTAGTTAACCGATTAGAAGGCCTAAGCCTGCCCAGGAAAAGTGGTGCGAGTCGGGCTGCTTTCTTAAACCCTAGCGGTTTCTTTGGGCAGTAGGGCTTGAGATGTCATTTCATCTCAACATCAAATAAAAGCCCCTGAATATCGGAAGTGAACTAAATTATGTTGACATAAACAAACAACAAATTGATATTCTTATGAAAATCGCTTGTTGGTCCAAACCCTCATGGGAATATGTGTAGCAGCCTGAACCAAGAAATGTGCAACATTACTTTGTTGATGTTATCACGAAAATTTGACCCACTTAAATCTGTGGAGCACTGTGGTGCAGTGGTAAAGCATCGGATTTGAGACTGAGAGGTAGCCGGTACGATCCCCGCAAGCGCCACGTGTTGTTTCCTTGAGCAAGGAACTTTATCTACATTGATTAGTACTGGTTCCTACCCAGGAAAAGAGTGCCACATGGAAGATAAGTACGAGTACTAAAAGCTTTACCCTCTATAAATAAATAAGCTCGATTAAACCTCACTTTAAATTTATATAATAACTTTTATATGCACTGTATTGGTTTTGATTTGTATTTATGGAAATTTATGGCTTACATTCATGATGGTTTGACTAGCTATGTCTTGTTTCGTGGGTTCCTGACAGCGAAATTCAATATATTGCACGGAACTAGACAAGGCGGTGTTCTTTCCTTTTTTATATTTCTATGTGTTATAAACGATTTATTGTATGAAGTGTGTGCGTCAAATCTTGGATTAAGCAATAATGGAATTAACCTCACCTGCCCAACTGTTGCGGATGATATGTTACTTCTGTTGTTGACTAAAACTGGTCTTCAGTTACTTATCAACATATGTTTTAATTATTCACGCATGTGGCGCCTGGAAAACAATGCACCTAAATGTGCTGTTATTGTCTTCAATGAGTCTGAATACTCTTATAGACGTTCGCAGAGGCGATGGTACTTGGGTGAACCTGAATTAACGGAAACTGACAAATATACCCATCTTGGGATTACTTGTACCAAAAACAACTATGAAAGGAAATGTGGCTGAATGTGCCTCGAAAATCACATTTGTTTTTTATTTAATTCTAAACTTTGGCTTTTGTGGAACCACGCTACACCCATTAACTCTAAAACGAATCTACGATACAATAGTGTTACCGAAAGCACTATATGGCTCTGAAGTACTCTGTAATTTAAATGAAACTGATTTATTAACATTAGAAAGAGGTCACCGCTTATGTATTAAGACAATCCAGGGTATAAGCATGCGAACAAGAACGTGTGTAGCATTTAGCCTTCTTGGAGGATGGTGCTAACATTATGAAATTCAGAAACGTAAATGTGGAATTTTGGGTCAGCTGAGCAGGCCAGATACTTCGTTTGCTGTAAAACGTTTATTTGTGTACAGACTGACCTCCTGTTGTCTGTTTAGAGATGTATTGTAAGGGTTTATCCCTGATGTTTTTCAATTTAATGAACACATTGACAACTCGTTCTCGAAGGCACATTTGTTGACGTATTGTGGTCAATCGTGTATGGGAGTCAGGAATCGACCACGGACAGTGCCGCAACAATGACAAGCAAGCAGATTTTGCGCGGGTCGGGATGAAACATAAAATCATACTTAAGCAGAAAATTCTATTTTTTTTATTTAATTTGTTTTCCGACAGAAACAACACGTTCTGAGGTTTCATTTTAATCGTGCCATATTGTATCTAAAATATGAAATGCTGAAATGTCGTCTGCTTTGCTATGTTTGGTGCATAAGAAATAAAATGTTATATTATATTACAGGTTCGGAAGTGTCATACGAAAATAGTATTATTTTGACTACTGTACCTGTGGAAAATTCTTCCCATATTTACATGATCCCGGGTACACCTTACGATTTAGCCAGAAACAAGCCATCCAATTCACCTAGACATTGGAAGAAAAGTCAGACATATACAAGGCTGCAAGCCTGTAAAGTAGACTATTCAAGGAAAGTTATGTATATGTATGATAAGGCCTCCGCAAGAATTGAGGCAATTCCAAATTTCGACTGGCGAAACGACTTTGCTGCTGTAACGTCCATTACCCGAATGCATACGGGCGTGTCCGTTGGTTACGTGAAAGTTGCCGTGGACTGGGTTTCCCACAATATTTACTGGACTGATCCTATGTTTCGGTGGATAGCAATGCAGCCAGGTAACACGGATGATGTTGATTCAAGTTTGTTCAAGATCGTCGTGAAAGGAGACCTTGAAAAACCATATGGCCTGGCGGTTGATCCAGTCGGAAGGTAAATGATATTTTACTTTCATTTATATGACGGTCGTTGTCCATTTGGGAAAATATCTTAATTGCATATTTTGAAACAGAAGTATAAATTTTTATGTTTTTTTTTTTTTTTTTCGTTTTAGTCGTTCTTTCTTTTTTGTGCTTTTTGTTTTCCTTTTCAATATTATTTCACTTATCTCGAGCCGACAGGTGGGCGAAAACTGGAGTAGCCGGAGAAAAACCACATGACCTTCTGTTGCAGAACTTGGCGTTTAACATGTGGTCCGAGCGAGGAGCGACCTACATCAGTGAGAGACCGAATGATTAAGAGTCAGCGCTCTTTCCCGTTAGGCCGCGGAGGCCCGTAACTGTTCATTGTTTATATCTGGTATATATTTTCACACATCGACAAATATCGTCATATGCGCTTAATTAAATCAAAGAATAGACAATTATTAAAGGGTGGGGTTGAGTGAGGGTGGTGGTGGGGGATGGGGGAGGAGGTCAAAATATTTTGAAAGTGATAACACCAGCTTCATTTGAAGTAAAATAGGGTTTACAATCTTTTTCATATTCCCCCTTTTGTTTCAAAAAATAGTTTGTGGCCACTCTTTTAAAGCACAAACTGCACCTGTATCCGAAACAAATTTAGGAAAAAATGTCCACATTATTATTTTTTTTTTCGCCTGACCAAGTCGATTCATACTGTAGTGAAAAGAAGATTTCCAGTATACAATTATGATATAATGTTAGACCTACCCAGTCTGTAAGCTTATAAATGACAATTTTGTTAACTTACACAATTAACAACCATGATTATTGATTTTTTGGCCTCAGCCTATCATCACTTGGTCCCCGGTTTATATTGGCTGACCTGGTGTTAATACAGATGTCCTCCGATCAATACTATAGTGTTGTTAATCAAGTAATTTCGTACTGGCCCATGTACAGGCCCGAGGTCTGCTGCGAGGCCGACGGCCGAGGGCTAATGCAGCTGACCGAGGACCTGTAACTGGGTCAATACGAAATTACTTGATAAATGACAATTTTATTAATTGATACAATTTAAATAACATGATTATTGATTTTTTTACCTCACTTGACCTCAGTTAATATTGGTTGACCTGGTGTTAATACGGATGACCTCCGATCAACACAGGATAGTCAATTAATAAAGGGTAGTTAATTAATAAAGGGTCGTGTTTCCAATAAAATATGCCTATAAATGTTGTTGCAAAAATTAACAGAAGGGATTAAAAACTAACTGGATAAACGTCCAAGAACATCTAATCTTGCTTGGATTGATGTGTTTCTTAAAGGAAGATAATGTCGTTTCAGAACAGTTCCCATGTTAAGCCATGTTTTTCTATTTCCACTGACATCACGTTAAAAGTCCGTTTGATGAACACCACTCCAAATCCAAATTTATATAGAGAAAAGTGGGATTAAAAGGGATATACATTAATTGCCTTATTGTTAGTAAATAAAATAAATAATCATTACGATAACACATCACCAAACTGGCTACTTTTCCTATGAAAATTTGTGAGGCGGTTCTAACGAGTACCCACAACATATGTCCTGGAGCAGAAATAAGAAAAATAATGTATACCCCCGTAAACCAAAGTTTTCTCTATATAAAGTGGGATTTAGTGGGGTCTTAATTTCACGGACTTGTTCACATGAATAATAATAATAATAATAATAATAATAATAATGAAATACATATGTTGTGGGTACGCCTTTAGAACCGCCGCATTAGAACCGTCCACAATCTACATTGTATCACGTGAACAAGTACGTGAAATGAAGAACCCCTAAACCCCATTTTATATAATAGAGGAAACTGGAGATTACGAGGGTATACATTATTTTTCTTATTTCTGCTCCAAGACATAGGTTGTGGGTACTCGAGCACCCTCAACCTATGTTTTGAACATTTATAACAAAATTATCAAGGATTTTCATCAGAAAAGTAGACATTTTGGAGTGGTGAAAAATGCAATATGTCGCACGGAGAGTTATCGTAATGGGCCCAGAAATATGAAAAGGATCAAAACTTTTCATCTGAAAAATGCTAGTTCTAGAGATATAAAAGTACGCCATTTCAGGAAATGGATAAGTTATAATATTAAATTGGTCGAGATTATGCAACATTTTGTTCCAATGGATCCGTTCCACAAAAGAGGCAGAATGCACCTTACAGATTTTCAGCCATCATTCGCAACGGAGATAGCAATTTCTGTTTGTCTTACCGAAAAAAATCTTTTTACTGCCGTAAAAACGTTCGAACGTTCGTGTTCGTAAATACGAACATGTGTAACTCATGTATTAGTGTGTAATTCAGAAATAGGCAATGGGAATGAACTGTGTTTCATTATTCAACAAATCACGGTGCGGGGGAGCGTGCCGAGTGACGTCATTAAAAGCTGCCAATTTATGACGTCACACGTAGATTCTTTGACGTCCGACGGTGTAACGTGATTTGTTGAGTAACAAATCACAGTTTGAAGTTCAGTTGTAAAGTAGATCAAATCACGTAGCATGCGTGATTTGCCTACATTCAACTGACCGACAAACTGGGATTTATTACTCAACAAATCACCTTACACCGTCTAACGTCAAAGAATCTATGTGTGACGTCATAAATTGGCAGCTTTTAATGACGTAACACGGCACGCTCTCCCGCACCGTAATTTGTTGAATAATGAATCACAGTTCATTCCCATTGCCTATATAAGCGCGCTATGCTTGAAGGCAATGCATAGTAATAACTATGTCCTTTACAATACGCAATTCTTACCTAATCACTAGTTCTGATTAAAGAAACTTATTAGAGGGGTTCCGGTAGTTATCGGGCACTAAGTTACAACTTTTTAGAGCTTGGCATCAGTTAGATTGCATCGACAAACCGTACCCCACCTTAAAAAACCGACAATAGACCCAAGTTTACCGATCAACGATAAGACGGCCATTTAGTTAATAGCATATTTACAATATGCCAATCAAAACATATGTTGAGATATACGGTAACTATCGGACGCATGCGCCAAATTTCGGACTTAATAAAGGGTGATATCGGACACCGTGACTGTTTAAAAAAAACATATTTTTAAGAAATGAAATTTATTTTTCTGCAGTTCATGGAAGTATGAACGCAGTGGGTCGCGTGCAAAGTAAATGAACCCCGAAGGGGTTCATGTAAACTTTGCTAGCGACCCACTGTCGTTCATACTTTCATGAAAACCAGAAAAATTAAGTTTATTTTTTATATTTACATTATTTGCCCCTCATCACTGGGCGATAAAACTGCTTGTAGGGCAAACTTTTAAAGCTGAAAAACATTTACACGCTGTTTATCTACAAAGAACGGAGCAGCGTTGACGTCATCAACGCCCGTAGAGAACAATGGTTTAGAATGACGTCATTTAACGTCACTGAAAATCATGTGATTCGATGCGTTCATTGACGTATGAACGCAATTGTTTTCTATAGGTTTACATTAGACTTTACACTGGAAATGTAAATATAATGTAATGGAATTGAAATCTCGGAATGAACAAATCATAAAATTCAATTCATTATCAAGCAATAATAGTCATAAAAAAGAAACAAAACGTTCACAAAACTTATTTTTGGCGTTATACTTTATTCCTGTGTGCGGGTTTTGTTGAAAACGTTTTCGAATTATTATTTAACAATATTTGCTTTCGAAAAAGTTGCCAACAAATATGTTCTAGAGAGGGTTATCATTTGGAAGCAAGGAATGCACCACAAAACTGAAAATATTGCATGTACATGTTTTCCGGGCCAGACTAGCTAGTTTCGGCCAATTTGGCCGCATCAGTGACCCTCAAATATTTTCAAAATTCAACAATTGAATCAATGATCCCAAAAGGCAAGAAAATATAACTGCACTATGATGTTATCTATTTCATCAAGAGGCACACACGTTAGGCTGAATCTGCGGTGGCATTTGTGGCAAGAAATTCAGTGGCATTCGGCTCAAAGGCTGTTTCACAGGAATAACAAGATTTGAAGCTTACATCTATTGAATCGTCAGAATCATCATCCAGCACAAGATTTGCGCCTTTCTTACCTTGCTTTAGCTTTTGTTTTATTGCTTTTATTCTCTCCTTAGCCATTTCATTTTGTTCTCTTTTTCTCGCAGCTTCTTCTTTTTCTTTTCACTTCTTCTCCCTTTCCATTTCATTTTCCAACTTTTCTTGTTCTGCGTTCCTTTCAGTCGGCTATATTGAAATTTTACCATAAACAAGAGGGCCATGATGGCCCTGGATCGCTCACCTGATCCATAGAGTAACAAGTGGGACCCGGGGAGGGCCATTATTAACCCCAGGGCTATAATGTGCATAATGTTCAGAGACGTCTAAAAAGGTGAAGCTTCATATAAAATATCAACAAAGGCTATAATTTGAACAAACTTGGCAAAGGTCCACTAGATATGCTACATACCAAATATCAAAGACCTGGGCCTAACGGTTTCAGAGAAGAAGATTTTTATTAAAGATATTCCCTACATAAGCCTATGAAAAACCAAATGGCTCTGGGGCGGGGGCATTTTTGGCCTCAGGGCTATAATTTAAACCATCTTGATAGAGGTCCACTAGAGGAAGCTTCACACCAAATATCAAAGACCATGGCCTTGCTGTTTAAGAAGAAGATTTTTAAGGAATATCTCTATATAAGTCTATGTAAAACCAAAGGACCCCAGGTCGGGGGCAGTTTTGGCCCTAGCACTATAATTTGAACAATCTTGGTAGGGGTCCACGAGATGAAGCTTCATACCAAATAGCAAAGACCTGGCCCTTGGGGTTTCGGAGAAGAAGATTTTAAAAGACTTTCCCCATATAAGCCCATGTAAAACCATAGGACCCCGGGGCGGTGGCATTTTTAGCCCAAGCACTATAATTTGAACAATCTTGGTAGGGGTCCACTAGATGAAGATTCATACCAAATATCAAAGACCTGGGCCTTACGGTTTCAGAGAAAAAGATTTTTAAAGATTTTCCCTATATAAGCCCATGTAAAAACAAAGGGCCCCGGAGCGGGGGCATTTTTGGCCCCAGTACTACAATTTGAACAATCTTGGTAGGGGTCCACCAGATGAAGATTCATACCAAATATCAAAGACCTGGGCCTTACGGTTTCAGAGAAAAAGATTTTTAAAGATTTTCCCTATATAAGCCCATGTAAAAACAAAGGGCCCCGGAGCGGGGGCATTTTTGGCCCCAGTACTATAATTTGAACAATCTTGGTAGGGGTCCACCAGATGAAGCTTCATACCAAATATCAAAGACCTTGGCCTTGTGGTTTCAGAGCAGAAGATTTTTTAAGTTTTTGGTGAAAAAAATCTCTTTTTGGCTCCTATGACCTAGATGTGCAACGGACCGGAACCATTTGAACAACTTTGAAAGGGGACCACCTAAGGATCATTCCTGTGAAGTTTGGTCAAAATCCGATCAGTGGTTTAGGAGGAGATGTCATTTAAAGAATTGTTTACGGACGGACGCACGCACGGACGGACGGACGGACGCACGACGGACGACGGACGAAAAGTGATCCCAAAAGCTCACCTCGTCACTACGTGACGGTGAGCTAAAAAACTGAACACAATCAAATAAAAACGTAAGATATTTTTCATACTTCTGTTCAAAACATAGACTGTAGACACTCGTTAGAACCGCCTCGCCGATACGGTTCTAACGAATACCTACAACCTATGTTTTTCAGCGGAAATAGGAAAATAGTATACATCACTGTAAACTGTTTACTGCATAAAAGAGGTGTTTTCGTGATGATTAAAAAAATACCCGCACATTCTATATTTTTCTTGACCACTTGGAAACCTATTTATGGCATCTATTATACGGGTTTCTTTAGAAAAAAAAAATACATTGTGTAATAAAAAGTGTTCTATTTAAAGCTCGTAAAGAAAGCAGATATCTTTAGAAATTTTAAACTTAAGCTCAAGATGAATGGGGCAAGGACTAACAGAAAATGTTTGACATTTCTTACGACCTTCTTGCGCATGGACAGATATGCCTTGTATTA
Organism: Lucinisca nassula; assembly: GCA_963580285.1. Taxonomy (NCBI): domain Eukaryota; kingdom Metazoa; phylum Mollusca; class Bivalvia; order Lucinida; family Lucinidae; genus Lucinisca; species Lucinisca nassula. The sequence continues at coordinate 110,249,665 of OY757017.1, read as the reverse complement.
AGGTTCTTACAGGTTTAAAGATCTTACGCTACAGCGGAAAACATGGTCCTGAACGTGGACTTATATTGTTTCGATTCCCTGTGACCTCAGAGTGCTAAGTAAAATCGGTTAATTATCTGTATAATCTGGACTGGACTAGATCCATGTACGGGGACATCGGCAAACAGTGCAGATCCAGTTCAGATGCTATTTGGTTTAAGGGTTGACCGAAACAGTCCCCCAATTCATGATCATTTTTTTTCAAGCCTATATTTAGAAGACAATCGACCCAACAGTGCTGAACGTACTTTGATTTAAATGTTTGGTAGCGAAACAAATTGAGTTGAGCATGCTTGAAAATAGAAGTGAAGGCAATGATCAGGAATCGATACAATTAACCCACAACTCCTATCAGAGACACCAGAGGGCAAAAAGCACAAACATGAAACAACTAGACCCTTTGCGGAAAGCCATAAGGACAGTTACTTTCCATCAAAATGACCAATTGGCTATCCAAAACAGAATAATATAAGCGACAAAAACACTCAAAGACAAACCATAAGTTAAACATAAATAAACCGCAACAGAAGAACCGCTATGGAACGATCAGTAAATGAATTCCACTGGGGGACTTGAAACGATTTTACTTGGCCACAATCCTTGAAAAGCAGAAGTAAAACAAAGATCAGGAATCGATACAATTAACTTACTCTACCCAACAAAGACACCAAAGGGAAAGAAACACAAACATGAAGCCACCAGACTATAATGGAAACCTAAACAAAGGATGACCATAAGGACAGTTACTTTCCCACAAAATGGCTAAATGGCCATCCAAAATAAAAAGACACTAGTGATACACACAGTAAGTAGTAACAAACAACATAAATAAACCGCCTTGGAATGGTCAGTGGAAAATATTCCACTGGGGGGGGGGGGGGGCGTGGGGGGGGGGGGGGGCTTAAATCGATTTTACATGGCCATAATCCTCGCCCTTACCTCTGTCGCGGTATACACTAATTTTGTTTAGTCCGCATGAAGGCTTCTTAACTCATCAGTGTAACATCTCCGAGAACATACAAATAAAAAAACTACAGAGATGAAACAAGGTTGAGGACTCGACAGCATACAATAACAGAATAGCTGGAGCAAAAGAAAACCAACAGTTAGACTCCGAGGGGCCCGACCAAAGACGGAGCATCAGGCGCCAACCAACATAAAGAATACTAAAATAAAATAAAATTCCATTTATGTTATTACGCTGGAACCGTCATATAATCTTAAGCCCCACCCACCGGTGTGCAATCAAAGAGGGAAGCAAAGTTGCCAACTGTGATTGGGTTAACCACCATGCATGCAGTCTGTTTTATAATATTGATGCTGTACCTAATCTTTATATATCGACGAACGATTTTACGAAATGGGGTACTAAAGTCATTACAGGCATGTATTTTTCTTAATTTATATACTAAGTCACCATAGAATTCGGGTTCCGAAAGACCTTGTAGCAGAAGTGTTTTAAGTCCAACATTGAATTTTGAAACCAAATCAGAATGACGTCTATAAAACTTAGAAAAGGCTTTACGTAGTTTATGATACCGATACCCCTGATTAAGAAGTTTAGCGGTTAATAATTTATTACGAGTGGTGAAGTCGAATACATGACTAGACACTCTAGCGAATCGAATTAACTGCGAAATATAAACCCCGTACGATGTCGCACGAGGAACATCACCGTTCAAAAAAGTAAATTTTCAATCTCGAAATCAAAATCATCACGTTTATCATAAATGTTGCAAGAAACAAATCCATCTACAATAGATAAATGTAAATCCAAAAAAGGGGCCTCGGTATCAGAGGAATTTGCCTTGTTTAACTGAAGTTCTAGGGATAAATCTGACTGATCAAACCATCAAAGTAAGTATTGTCAATATTTAATAAATCATCTAAATATCTAGAAGTAGAACTAAAAGCTTCAATAATTTCAGATTGGCTATCAATGGAAAGCGACAACATGAAGTCTCTTTCATAACAATACAAGAACAGATCAGCCACAAGAGGTGCGCAATTCGTACCCATCGGAATACCCACAAGTTGTCTAAATAACTTAGTACCGAATCTAATATAAATATTGTCAAGTAGAAAGGTGATGGCATCACACACTTTCTGACATGACCAAAGTGTATAATTCTTATGCTCTTTAGAAGTGAAAAATGCATTTCTGACATTACATGCAAGATAGAGAGAATCTTCTTTGTGAAAAGTCCATTCAATAAAATCAGTAAGCTTTTCTTTTATAAGCTTATGAGGAAGTCTAGTGTAAAGAGTGGAAAAAATCGTAAGTAGACAGACTAGAAGCACGAAACATCTGGATTTCAATTTATTAAAAACCTCATTCGAATTTTTATAGACCAAAACAGATTTCTTCCTAATCTTTCAAAGACTTAAACCGTGCTTCTTCTGTGGCGATTTATTTATTTTGTTGTTTGTTTCTTACTGTGTGTATCACTTGTGTCTTTTGGTTTTGGATGGCCATATGGCCATTTTGTGGGAAAGTAACTGTCCTTATGGCCTTCCTTTGTTTAGGTTTCCATTATGGTCTGGTCGCTTAATGTTTGTATTTCTTTCCCTTTGGTGTCTTTTATGGGTGGAGTAAGTTAATTGTATCAATTCCTGATCTTTGTTTTACTTCTACTTTGTAAGGTCTTTTATGAAGTTTTGGTAACCAGTATAGCGTAGGAAGCTTGTCTTGGCCTTCTGTAACACACACAGCAAACTTGGTGGCTGAATGACAAATATGTTCAGCTACTATAGCTTTCTCTTCAGCTGAAGGCTGAAGTTCATATGCCTTAATCTGGAATCAAGCTCACGCGCTCTAGTTTGACACATTTCAGGTATATATTTTGGACCGAAATAGCAAAGTACCCGAAAATAGAGAGGGCATCTTTAACAGGAGAAAACAGGAAGGCAATCATTTCATCCGGGCTCTTATTTCCGATCTGCATCGATGTCGACGTAAGCGGAACAGACCGAAGAATTTACTTCGCAGACCCCCATCGGGACACGATCGAGTCGGCCAATCTGATGGGTGGCGAAAGACGTATTATCAAGCGTATGGTTTACACCACATTTTACGACATGGCCCTGTTCCTAGTAAGTTATATCTAACTAGTTTTCTAAACTTCTGTGGTCGGACATACGCTTATACCTTCAAATGACCGATTATCGATTATAAATCGATCCATAAAAATGTTTCAGATATTTAAAGTGGTTCTCTATTTACTCGTATATAATCTGGACATTACGATAACACACCCGTGTGACATAGCGCACCCTTTTATTTTTAAAAAAGGTCTTTTTTCTGCTGAAAATGAGTCATAATTGTCTCATTTATACGCATGTTGCCAAATTATATACAGTCTATATAGAAAAGATGACCATAAAGGGATAGTCTTCTTCTAATTCTTAACAATTTGAAATCGCTAAAATCAATGAAGTTTATTTGTTTTTATCGATTACGGAGGACAAATACGTATGTGTAAAAAAAAACAAAAAAAAAAAATGAGTGATAAAGAACGAGCATTAACAAGAAAGAAAGTCTTATACTTTAACACGCGAGAATCGGTTTTAGCTGATCATTACATTTCGAACTCCTCACAATGTGGTTGAATTTGATTTTGAACGTCTGTAACGCGTGAGAAATTAATATGCTAATGAGAGGTATCAATGCGCGGTTTCACAACATTGAACTGTTGAATGAGAAAACAAAGTGCCGTCAGAGTTCAGTTTCAATGGAGACAATAAATAAAAATCTATTTACATGTTAGTCTCCCAAACGCAGTGGGGAGTTTTATTGTTTTTGCAATTTGCTGCGTTTCTTAGTGAGTCTCCCAAACGAAGTGTGAGACTTGTTAGCTTCTTCTTCTTTTTCTTCTTCTTTCTGGCCAGATTTTGTAAGCATGATTTCTGAGTAACCACTGGATGTTTAAATTTGAAATTTAGGGATATAATGGATATAGATATCTAGCTATGCAAGAGTGTTTCAAAATTCTAAACCGCGGTCACAAAACATCCCCTGTGGATATTATAGATATCATTATGAAATTTGTAAGGGGTCATAAAGCCATCCTCGGGGTTGCTCAGCGGCCATGCCCCCAACACACACACACACACACACACACACACACACACACACACACACACACACACACACACACACACACACACACACACTTCTTCATAAAGGATATAACGTATCTTTCAGAGCCACACCTCTAATAAACTATTTATGCTCTTGTTCTTTATGATAAGACGCATTCAGAGATGCCAACCTGGGGTCCCCGAGGTTTGCCGGGGCCATACCCCACACCACCACTTCATAAAAATGCTATATCAGTAACACCAACCTGGGTGTCCCTCGGGGAAATGCGGGCCAATGCTCCGCCCCCTCCACTTCCTAAAAGGCATAATATCTAATATCTCAGAAATCTTTCAGATCCACAGCCATAAACTATATATATTCTTGTTTCTTATGATAAGACGCATTCAGATATGTAAACCTATGGGTCACACGGGGTGCGACGGAGCCATAACCCACCCTTCCACTTCTTAAAAGGCCATATACCTCACAAACCATTCATATCCACACCCTAAACCATATACATTCTTATTCCTTTTGATAAGTCGCATATAGAGACACCTGCTGTGGGTCTTCCTCCGGGGTGCGACGGGGCTCTGCACCACATCCAGATCATAGAAAGGACATACATTTAAGAGACTGTTCAGATCCCCATCCCTAAACTATATATACATGTATTCATGCTCCTTATGATAAAACAAATCAGTGACACCAACCTGTGGGTCCCCTGAGCCATGCCCCAACCCTCTACTTAATATAAAGACAATAAATCAGAATCCGTTCAGATCTCCGCCCACAAAACCATATACACATTCTTGTTCCTCATGATATGACGCATACCCCGGCGTGCCCTTGGGTCAATTCCCACCCTTCCACTTCATGAAAGGTCATATACACGTACATGTATCACAGAAAACGTTTAAATCCTCACCTCCAAAGCATATATATTCATGTTTCTTATAATAAGACACACTCAGTAACACCAATCAGTAACATCAATCCTGGGGTCCCACGGAGCCATGCCCCATCCCCTGTACTTTATATAAGACTATACATATCATCGAATCCCACACCTTAACCATATATATATTCTTGTTGCTTATGAAACGATGCATACAGTTCCAGCAACTTGTGGATCCCCCGGGACGCGCCGGGGCCATGCCCCACCCTCCACTTAATATAAAAGTCATATATCTCAGAAACTATTCAGGTCCCCACCGGTATACCATTTATATTCTTGTTCGTTATTATAAGACACATTCAGTGACACTAATCCTGATGTCCCCCTTGGAGGGCTAGGGCTATGCCCCACTCCCTCCACTTCACTGAAGGCCTAATATCTGATAAGATCTCCGCCCGTAAGCCATATATTCTGGTTCCTTATGTTAAGATGCATTCAGGGACTTAACCGTAGGGTCCACAGGGCGTGTTCCGTGGTCCTGCCATACACCTATACTTCATAAAATGCATATTATGTCAGAAATCGTTCAGATCCCCATCGCTGAACAATATATATTCTTGTTCCTTATGTTAAGACGCATTCAGTCATACCAACCTCAGTGTCCATGGGGATCAGCAGGGGCATTCCCTACGATAGTATTGGGTGAAGGTATGGCGTGTGACCTATGGCGAGATTTTATGGCGAGATATTTGGGAGATTCAAGCTTGACTAGACTAGGTTGAGTCTTGGTGACTAGATTGGTGATTGAGTGTGGATGGAACCGCAGCTTGGGAGAGAGATTTGTTGCGATGTTTTATAGCGAGATTTCGAGCGATATTTTTGTGCGAGATTTCAAGATTATTATTGCCTTCACCTCTATTTTGGAAGACTAAAGTGTACATAGGGCACGTATTTTGTCGTAAATCTTTTAGCCTGGAAAATTACTGCCACAGACAAATTATACGGACTATGTGGATTTCTGAAGTTTGTAAGTATATTTTTTGGGGGCTTAATCTAGAATAATAGAAGTGAAGGCAATGATCAGGAATCGATACAATCAACCCACAGCTACCACCAGAGACACCAAAGGGAAAGAAGCACAAACATGAAACAACAGACCTAATGGAAACATCAATAGAGGAAAGCCAAAAGGAGAGTTACTTTCCCATAAAGTGGTCAATAGACTATCGAAAATAAAATAATATAAGCATCACAGACCCCAAAGACAAACCATAACAAAAATAAACCTCGACAGAAGAACCGCCTTGGAACGGTCAGCGGAATCGAATTCCACTGGGCGGGGGGCTTAAATCGATTTTACGTGGCCACAATCTTCGCCCCTTCTTCCGTTGCGATTTAGACAAATAATTTGTTCAGTCCGCATGAATGCCTCCTAACCCACCAGTGCAACATCTCCGTGAACAAAAATAACCAAACAACCACAGAGATGAAACAACGGTGAGGACTCAACAGCAAGAAACCACTGAAATGCTGGAGCAGAAAAAAAAACAACAAAAAAAAAAAAACAGTTAGACTCCGATGGGTCTTCCGAACGAAGTGGGAGACTTATCTGGAAAATGTTGGCCGCGAATAGGACTCGAAACCACGACCTCTTGCTTATGAGGCAGGTGCTCTACAAACTGGGCTAAAACGCCTGGATATACTCTGAATAAGAAACAGTTGGTTTGAACGTAAGTAGGGTAGGGTAAAATGAATTTTGTTATGCTAAATCCGTTGTGCTAGGACCTGTCCGAAGTATCAGGACTTTATGTAATTTGGGAAGGTGCTCACTACCAGGTTGTTATACCAGGGGTGTCAAAAAACCAAACTGCTATCAACACTAAAGAAGCCTCGGGCTGATATGGAAGTCTCGGGCTGATATGGAAGTCTCGGGCTGATATGAAAAATGCCATATCAAAATCCTATATCATATATTTCACTTTTAAAAATATTAATATGGGGTATGATATGAAAAATGCCATATCATAATCTATTTATCATATATTTCACTTTTAAAAATATAAATATTGGGTATGATATGAAAAATGCCATACCATAATCTATTTATCATACGTTTCTCTTTTTAAAAAACATGTTCAAAATAAATTGTGCACGTTTCCATTGTTTACCGAATCACTAGAATGTCTTTGCTCGATAATATTATCCAGATCCAAAAGTCTGTCAGCAATCCCCTACATCGTTCTTTTGCCTAATTTCCACTCGTATTCGCTGCGCCGTGCCATGTTTTTTTATTTTTTTTTTTTTGCTAAACAGTTCGAACAGACGAAAATATTGCAAATTGCAAATGGCGTCCTGAACTACAAATGCGAAATGCCGCAAAAGGAAGAACGCTGTGTGTTCCGAATAGGGTGACGTCAGAGGCATGATAAAGGCTTAGGGGTGCGATAAAGGGTTGTGATATGGATTTTTGGGGTATGATAAAGCCCATGCGATATGGCAGCACGTGCAAGCGTGATATGTGCATTGGTGTCACGTTCGTATCGCATATTCAAAAACTAAGTATTTTATACTAAATGTAAGGTAAATATGTATATCTATTCCGAACATTACGAGAACACATGTGAGATAATGGGGGTTCTATCACGGCCATGTGAGATAAGGGTTTCTATCACGGTTGAATATAATGCTATTTGTCTTAGAATAAAAGTGATATTTTTTTTATTTCTGTTTCCGTTTAGATTGTTATATGCATTGTGAGAACACATCCGTATAACATCCCTTCAGGCCCAAAACGTTGACTCAACGTTGAACTAACGTTGAAGCAACGTTTTCATCGTTTTATCAACGTTAGTGCAACGTTGAGTGCCTGCTGGGATAGCTCATTCGTTAATATCTAGTACCGAGGCCCCGTTTTTGGATTTACATCTATCTATTGTAGATGGGTTTGTTTCGTGCAAAATTTATGATAAACGCGATTACTTTGATTTTGAGATTGTAAATTTTCCTTTTTTGGATGGTGATGTTCCTCGTGCGCCATCCTATGGCGTTTATATTTCGCAATTAATTTGATTTGCTATGGTGTGTTGTTATGTAACTGACTTCAACACTCGAAATAAATTATTAACGGCTAAACTTCTTAATAAGGGTTATCGGTACCATAAACTACGTAAAGCCTTTTCAAAATTTTATAGACGCCATTCTGATTTAATTTCAAAATTCAATATTGGACTTAAATCTCTTCTGCAACAAGGTCTATCGGAACCCGAATTTTATGGTGACTTAGTATATAAATTCAGAAAAAAATATAACCGCAATGACTTCAGCACCCAATTTCGTAAAAAACATTCTTCGATATAAAAAGATTGGGTACAACATGGATGTTATACGACAGACTGCATGCATGGTGATTGACCAAATCACGGTTGGCAACTTTGCTTCCCACTTTATTTGCACGCCGGTGGGTCAGGCCTCAGATTCTATGACGGTTCCAACGTAATGGCTTATTGAGAATTCGAGAGATCTAATTCAAGGTAATGTTGGTTGGTGCCTGATGCTCTGTCTCTGGTCGGGCCCATCGGAGTCTAACTGTTGGTTTTCTTTTGCTCCAGCATTTCAGTGGTTTCTTGCTGTCGAGTCCTCACCGTTGTCTCACCTCTGTGGTTCTTTGATTATTTGTGTTCACGGAGATGTTGCACTGATGAGTTAGGAGGCCTTCATACGGACTGAACAAATTATTTGTCTAAATCGCGACGGAAGTAAGGGCGAGGATTGTGGCCACGTAAAATCGATTTAAGCCCCCCCCCCCTCCCCCCCCCCCGTGGAATCGTTTCCACTGACCGTTCCAGGGCGGTTCTTCTGTGGCAGTTTATTTATTTTGTTGATTGTTACTACTTACTGTGTGTATCACTTGTGTTTTTTATTTTGGATGGCCATTTGGCCATTTTGTGGGAAAGTAACTGTCCTTAAGGCCATCCTTTATTTAGGTTTCCATTATGGTCTGGTCGCTTCATGTTTGTGTTTTTTTCCCTTTGGTGTCTTTGATGGGTGGTGTAAGTTTATTGTATCGATTCCTGACCTTTGTTTTACTTCCACTTTTCATGATCTTGTTGATACGTACAATGTGGCCATATCCAGAATTATTTCTGATGTGTTTGTCAATGGAAAGCCATAGGAAGACTTCCAAAATCTCGGGCATACCCTTGTCTGCATTTACTCCTTTTCTTCGTTTAGGTCGAAAGGCATGGTGGGCGAAGTGTGCTTACCAAGTAATGCTTACTATCCTAGGACGCCTGATTTCACACTTTTCGAGTTCATGTTTGTTGGTCTGAACATTTATAGTTGCCATTTGTCTATGGATTAATGATTTTGGATTATCGCTTTGGTATTACGACCTTAACCACTTTAAACATAATTATTCATAATATATGTATAATGTAAACATACAATATATATATAGTATATGAAGGGATTTAGGAAGAGCCAATGGACTTAAGGTCAACCTTTTTCATTTTTTATATGGATTTGTTTCCCGAGAAATTTATATCCATTGCAATCAACCGTTGAGAACATATGTAAAAAAACAATTTTGTAGTTCTGAACAATATAATGAAATATGGAACTGAACAATTACAGAGATATCCGCTAAGATACATGTCTCACCTGACAAGTCAGTCTTAGTTATAGAAACATTAGAATTTTATACTGCATAAATTAAAGATATTATATAGTCATTTTTAAAACGTCAGTACTCAAATACTGACGTCAACACCGCAGTATCAACATTAGCACTAAGGAGCTGATACCCTCGGGGACGAACGAATCATCCACCAGCAGAGATACCGACCCAGTGGTTGCAATTAAGGCGTAACTATACCAAATTTAGTGACACAGTGGCATTTATGATATCACATCTTCATCAGTGTATCTCAACCCCAAAGTTCTTAAACCGAAACGGATGATGGAAAAGACCCGGCAAATACAGCACATCCTCCTCCGAGCACACACCGACCGATGTAGCTAATGAGACGGGTCAACTGAAGGCATCAGACAAGAGACGCCTACCCTAGGAATTATAGGCGTAAAATGAATGTTATGTAGAGACGGTCCATCATGAACTGTGGCGTCAGGAAGGATAGACAATCGGTCTGATGAGCGAAATAGTTTTGCAGTAGATTTGCCTCCTCTACACTCTCCGAAACATAATTATACGGAATTATGATACAGAGGAGTTAGAGAGAAATTTGAGTTGGTTTAATGATAGAGTTTAAGGTTTTCCAATAATCCTTACTTGTTAAATAGAAGTGGATGCAATGATATTAGATTTAAATGTATGTATGTATGTATGTATGTATGTATGTATGTATGTATGTATGTATGTATGTATGTATGTATGTATGTATGTGTGTGTGTGTGTGAATTCGGGTTTATCGTCGCTTTCAACAATTTTTCAGTCATATCACGACGGTGTCTGGTTGCGACAGGGAGCTCAATGTTCACTTTTATAGTGCTGCCTCACTGAAGTATCATGTCCCAGACACATTACATGATACCACACCCAGTCACATTATCCTGACACTGGGTCGACCAGTCCTAGCTCTACCCCGTAAATCTGAGTGCCAAGCAGGAGCAGCTAGTACCATTCTTAACGACTTTGGTATGTCGCGGCCCGGGATCGATCCCGTGACCTCCCGTTCCCCGGAGCGGACACTCTACCAACTGAGCTATCGGGGCCGGTATATGTATGTATGTATGTATGTATGTATGTATGTATGTATGTATGTATGTATGTATGTATGTATGTATGTATGTATGTATGTATGTATGTATGTATGTATGTATGTATGTATCAGTGGTATATGTGTATGTGAGTGAATGTGTTTCAGCGTTAAGTCCTACCAACAGCTAAGGTCACACGGCTACGGCACAACGGCCCAGATACCCATCCAAATGCTCGCAAAAGCCCGGGGTCCATCCTTCAATCCCTGGCTCACCAAGCGAGTAACCACTACACCCACAGAGGCTCCTGTGGTATGCATATATTTACTCACACACGCACACCCACCCACGCACGCACGCAAGCACGCACGTACACATGCATGCACGCGCGTACGCATGTACGCACGCATACATGCATGTATGTATAATATATTTTCATTATAAGAAAATATGTATGTAATGCTTTGTGTTCATCATACTAAGTACTTTCTATTTAAATAAACTTGTAAATTTTCCATTTTTGGATGGTGATGTTCCTCGTGCGCCATCCTATGGCGTTTATATTTCGCAATTCATTTGATTTGCTAGAGTGTGTAGGCATGTAACTGACTTCAACACTCGTAATAATTATTAACAGCTAAACTTCTTAATCAGGGTTATCGGTACCATAAGTTACGAAAAGCCTTTTCAAAATTTTATAGACGTCATTCTGATTTAATTTAAAAATTCAATATTGGACTTAAATCTCTTCTGCAACAAGGTCTATCGGAACCCGAATTTTATTGTGACTTAGTATATAAATTCAGAAAAATATATAACCGCAGTGAGTTCAGCACCCAATTTCGTAAAATCATTCTTCGATATAAAAAGATTGGCTACAACATAAATGTTATACGACAAACTGCTGCATGGTAGTTAACCCGATCACGGTGGACAACTTTGCTTCCCTCTTTAATAGCACGCCGGTGGGTCAGACCTCAGATTCTGTGACGGTTCCAACGTAAAGGCTTTTGTTGGTTGGTACCTGATGCCCTGTCTCTGGTCGGGCCCATCGGAGTCTAACTGTTGGTCTTTTTTTGTTTCAGCATTTCAGTGAATGCTTGCTGTCGAGTCCTCACCATTGTTTCATCTCTGTGTTGTTTGATTTTTGTGTTCACAGATATGTTGCACTGATGAGTTAGGAGGCCTTCATGCGGACTGAACAACTTATTTGTCTTAATCGCGACGAAAGTAAGGGAAAGGATTGTGGCTACGTAAAATCGATTTAAGCACACCCCCACCCCCCCCCCCCAGTGGAATTCGTTTCCGCTGACCGTTCCAAGGCGGTTCTTCTGTCGCGGTTTATGTTTGTTATGGTTTGTCTTTGGGTGTTTGTGTCGCTTATATTATTTTATTTTGGATAGCCTTTTGGCCATTTTGTGGGAAAGTAACTATCCTTTTGGCGTCCCGCTATTGACGTTTCCATTAGGGTCTGTTGTTTCATGTTTGTGTTTCTTTCCCTTTGGTGTCTCTGGTGGAAGCTGTGTGTATCGATTCCTGATCATTGCCCCCACTTCTACTTTGTACATTATAATGAACTACAGAACAAATACCTTGGAATGCGGGAAAAGAAGATGAAATATCACTTCCTTGATCATACTCTGGTCCAGGATTCTTTTCAATGTCGCCTACCTGCTCAAGTAAAATAGCCAAAAATGAAATGCACTCAAAATTATTGAAGTGTTTGAAGCCCTTTCGGTATATACAAGCCAATTCGCACCGGATAGGTGTTAATATCTATTGAAATTTAGGAAATACAGTCTTCAAGTGCATAAAAACTTGTTGGGCGCAATAGGTAACTGAATACCCATAACATTCCCTTTTCGTACAACAGTACTTGCTATAGGACACCAATAATTTAGTATAGAAAGTAGAAGTAAAACAAAGATCAGGAATTGATACAATTAACTTACTCCACCCATAAAAGACACCAAAGGGAAAGAAATACAAACATTAAGCGACCAGACCATAATGGAAACCTAAACAAAGGAAGGCCATAAGGACAGTTACTTTCCCACAAAATGGCCATATGGCCATCCAAAATAAAAGACACAAGTGATACACACAGTAAGTAACAAACAACAACATAAATAAATCGCCACAGAAGAGCCGCCTTGGAACGGTCAGTGGAAGATTTCCACTGGGGGGCTTAAATCGATTTTACGTGGCCACAATCCTCGCCCTTACTTCCGTCGCGATTTAGACAAATAATTTGTTCAGTCCGCATGAAGGCCTCCTAAAAATCAGAAATCAGAATCAGAAAAGCTATATAGGACAGCTCGAGAAGATGAAACTAACAGGTATAGAGTAGGAAACATAATTCACAAAACTAACACTATGTTCATACATGTAACAGCAACTATGTGACAGAGTTCCAGAATGAAAACAATGTGTGGTTATATGTTTACGAAATAGGAAAACAAAACAAAACAAAACCGAAAACAGCCGACACACAGCCCGTAGGTGATATCGCATCAACGTCAATGCAATGTTACAGCAAGGTTGATGCGATGCTGCACGAATGGCATGTGCCCATTTTAATTATTATCAATAAGAAATTCGCCAGTATATGGTCAAAGTCATATTGGATGGTCGTCTATGATAAAAAGAAATGAACGCAATATTTAGTTATTTCCAAGTGGATTAACTTTGACATATGAAGGTATTTTGGTAAGTTGGTATCCTGAAAATGGCTGTTTTGGTTTTGAATATGTATTTTAGTTTTTTTTATTTGGTTTCTTTTTCCGTTTAGGTATTTGTAGCAGCTCCAGTTCCAGTAGCTGGTGTTCATCTTAATTTGTGACAGTATTCAAGTAGAATCCTTATAGTATTCAGGTCCAGTGAAGATCGTTGTTGGGGATGATCTTCTAACTGTTTGGCACTATTCTTGAGGTCATTGATGTTCTAAGTTAAGACGTCAACAACTGGTTTTGTTTAAGGTTGTTGTACTGGAGGCGTGCATAATTCAGTTGATTAGACGTTACAATTGTATATGTTTGTTGTTGTTGTAAGGTAGCATCGCTACCAAACAACTCATAGACTGCGGGTGCTAAAAGGCCTGGATTTTGTATCAGATCTTTGAATGATATTATCTGTTCCATTGTTTTTTAAGAAATCTGAAGAAGGACGAGTCCTATTTATACTCCGGAAAGGGATTGACCTTCTTGTAATAAAATAATCTCGTTAGCGTTCCTGTTCATGGAATAGATATTGAAGCACTGACCTACTTTCTTGCACTACTGTGTACAAGACAAGATGGCTAACAGTAGCGAAATCTATTTCAAATCATTGTCAGATCAGGCTGAGTCACTGAACAGTGGTGTGAGAAAGTGACGGTCTCATTTGATATAGTAAAAGGAGATGTCGAAGCTTTATTTTCATCTCTTGTTGATTTGGATCAAATGATTGAGATAACAAAAAGTGCAGCATATGTTGCCCATGGAATGAGACATGTTCAACAGTTGAACGACGACATAAGAGTTGAGGTACCTGTTACCTCTGGTAATGATGCAACACAGACAGAAGACTGGAGTCAGGAAGCTACCGCGCCACCTTTTAGTCTATCGACTGGGACCAGGATTACAAATGATCAGTCAAATTTCCACCTAGATCTTCAGTTAAATAAAGCAAATTCTTCTGATACCGAGGCCCCGTATTTGGATTTACATCTATCTATTGTTGATGTTTTTGCTTCCTGCACAATTTATGACAAAAGCGATGATTCTGATGTTGAGGTTGTAAATTTTCCTTTCTTGGATGCTGATATTACTCATATGGCATCCTATTGCGTTTATATTTCGTAATTAGTTCGATTTGTTAAAGTGTCTAGTCATGTAACTGACTTCAGCATTCGTAATAAAGTGTTAATTGCTGAACCTCTTAATCAGGGTTATCGGTATCATAAACTGCGCAAAGCCTTTTCAAAATTTTATAGACGCCATTTCGGTTTACATTACATACACATGAGAATCACAAATAAACTTAAACTTACAATATCTCTCTTAAGGTTACATTCTGCTTTTTCTGTTCGAATTCCCAGTTCTATTAATAACTCTAGAGCTATGTTGCCATCGGTATTGCTCAGACCTATAAATTTGTTTTCTGGTGCTTCCGTTAATTTCAGTGGCGGAGGCAATACTAATTAGTTTAAAAATTATAGTTGGATTATCTCCTATCAAATCACCCAGCCTTCGAAAATATACCGATCCGTTCAAATGTATCCTAGTATTTCTAGGTAGAGTGCTTAGAGGTACAGGTGCTGTTCGCATTTATGTACTGCGTCTACCGTTTCTTTATCTGAAAACGGTAGACGCTTTTCCGTAGATAACTTGTCCGATTTGACATGTAAGTCTACGGATTTATATTATGTGATTTCATGATATGCTGCAAAAATGCAGTATGTCGGGCAAACTAATCGCATGTTAAAAACAAGATTAACTGTTGGTTTTCTTTTGCTCCAGCATTTGCATGGTTTCTTGCTGTCGAGTCTTCACCGTTGTTTCATCTCTGTGTTTGCTTGATTACGGTGTTCTCAGAGATATTGCACTGCTGAGTTAGGAGGCCTTCACGCGGACTGAACAAATTACATGTATTTGTCTAAATCGCGACGGAAGTAACGGCGAGGATTGCTGTCGCGTAAAATTGATTTAAGCCCCCCCCCCCCCACACACACACACACACCACCGACACAGTGGTATTCGTTTCACTTACCGTTCTAAAGCGGTTCTTCTGTCGCGGTTTAATTTTGTTATGGTTTGTCTTTACTGTGTGTATCACTTATTAACTAACCTGGAGCGAAGCATTGAACATTGATATTTGTCATTTTGTCTATGGATTAACGATTTTGGATTAACGCCTGGTACTACGACCTAAACTTCTAATTCAATGGCCTTTTGTCCGTCGTCCGGCGTTTGTCCGTCGTTAACTTTTCATATTTTCGACATCTCTTCCCGAGCCGGAAGCAAGATAAAGCCCGGAAGCCAGATTAAGCTGATACCTGTCGGGAAGCATCCTAGTGACATGGAAATTCAGATTGCTAAAATGGTTTAGCAGGGATTTCCATGATGGTCGCCATGTTGGCCATATTGAAATTCTTCAAACAACATCTCCTCGCAAACCAAGCGTTGAATTGAGCTGAAACTTGAAGGGAGACATCTGAGTGACATGGAGATTCAGATTTACTAAACGCGTTCCGTTCGGATGTAGAAGATGGCCACCATGGTAGCCATCTTGAAATTCTTCAAACATCATCTCCTCCCAAACCAAGGGTCGAATTTAGCTGAAACTTGATGGGAGGTATCGGAGTTACATGCAGATTCAACTCTGCTAAAACCGTTCCATTTGGATTTCCAAGATGGCCGCCATGGTAGCCATCTTGAAATTCTTCATACAACATCTCCTCCCAAACCAAAGGTCGAATTGAGCTGAAACTTGATGGGAGGTATCGGGGTGACATGTAGATTTAGATTTGCTAAAACTGTTTCATTTGAATATCCAAGACGGCCGCCTTCTTAAATTCTTCAAATGACATCTCCTGCCAAACCAAAGGTCGAATTGACCTGCAATTTGATGGGAGGCATCGGGGTGACATGGAGATTCAGATTTGCTAAAATTGTTCCATTCCGGTGTACAAGATGGCCGCGATGACGGCCATATCGTAATTCTTAAAACGATATCTCCGCCTGAACCAAAGGTTGAATTGAGCTGAAACTGGATGGGAGGCATCGGGGTGACATGGAGATTCAGATTTGCTCAAATCATTCCATACAGTTAACCCACAGCTAACATCAATGGAAAGAAACACAAACATGAAACAACTAGACCTAATGGAAACATCACTAGCGGAAAGCGAGAAGGACAGTTACGTTCCCACAAAATGACCCATTGGCTATTCAAAGCAAAATAATATAAGCGATACATACACTCAAAGACAAACCATAACAAAAATAAATCACGACAGAAGAACCGCCCAAGTAAAAAGAATTCCATTGGGGTGGTTAAATCGATTTTACCTGGCCACAATCCTCGCCCTTACTTCCGCCGCGATTTAGACAAAAATACTGTTTCGTCCGCAAAAACTTTTCAAAATTTTAAAGACTTCACCTTTCTACTTGACAATATTTATATTAGATTCGGTACTAAGTTATTTAGACAAGTTGTGGGTATTCCGATGGGTACTAATTGCGCACCTCTTGTGGCTGATCTGTTCTTGTATTGTTATGAAAGAGACTTCATTTTGTCGCTTTCCATTGATAACCAATCTGAAATTATTGAAGCTTTTAGCTCTACTTCTAGATATTTAGATGATTTATTAAATATTGATAATACCTATTTTGATGGTTTGATCAGTCAGATTTACCCCCTAGAGCTTCAGTTAAATAAAGCAAATTCTTCTGATACCGAGGCCCCGTTTTTGGATTTACATCTATCTATTGTAGATGGATTTGTTTCGTGCAAAATTTATGATAAACGCGATGACTTTGATTTTGAGATTGTAAATTTTCCTTTTTTGGATGGTGATGTTCCTCGTGCGCCATCCTATGGCGTTTATATTTCGCAATTAATTCGATTTGCTAGAGTGTGTAGTCATGTAACTGACTTCAACACTCGTAATAAATTATTAACGGCTAAACTTCTTAATCAGGGTTATCGTTACCATAAACTACGCAAAGCCTTTTCAAAATTTTATAGACGCCATTCTGATTTAATTTCAAAATTCAATATTGGACTTAAATCTCTTCTGCAACAAGGTCTATCGGAACCCGAATTTTATGGTGACTTAGTATATAAATTCAGAAAAATATATAACCGCAATGACTTCAGCACCCAATTTCGTAAAATCATTCTTCGATATAAAAAGATTGGGTACAACATGGATATTATACGACAGACTGCATGCATGGTAGTTAACCCAATCACGGTTGGCAACTTTGCTTCCCTCTTTAATTGCACGCCGGTGGGTCAGGCCTCAGATTCTATGACGGCTCCAACGTAAAGGCTTATTGAAAATTAAAGAGATAATGTTGGTTGGTGCCTGATGCTCTGTCTCTGGTCGGGCTCATCGGAGTCTAACTGTTGGTTTTCTTTTGCTCCAGCATTTCAGTGGTTTCTTGCTGTCGAGTCCTCACCGTTGTCTCACCTCTGTGGTTCTTTGATTTCTGTGTTCACGGAGATGTTGCACTGATGAGTTAGGAGGCCTTCATGCGGACTGAACAAATTATTTGTCTAAATCGCGACGGAAGTAAGGGCGAGGATTGTGGCCACGTAAAATCGATTTAAGCCCCCCAGTGGAAATCTTCCACTGACCGTTCCAGGGCGGCTCTTCTGTGGCGATTTATTTATGTTGTTGTTTGTTACTTGCTGTGTGTGTCGCTTGTGTCTTTTAATTTTGGATGGCCATATGGCCATTTTGTGGGAAGGTGGCTGTCCGTGTGGCCTTCCTTTGTTTAGGTTTCCATTATGGTCTGGTCGCTTAATGTTTGTATTTCTTTCCCTTTGGTGTCTTTTATGGATGGAGTAAGTTAATTGTATCAATTCCTGATCTTTGTTTTGCTTCTGCTTTCCATACTAAATGACGTAGATGGCAGAACAACCCTGACACACCCTTTTTCATCTAGAAATGAATTGCAAATTTATCGCTTTCTCATTTGTTGTTAAGTGAAACATTCTAAAACTTCGGTTCCGGTGGCCATTCCTTTGATTTTCCTCTGAAAACATTTATTGTTTTAGTTCTGTGTTTGTTTATACTTCAGCTATTTGCTTGATTTGTCTAAACAAAGCTATAATTCTCGGGCAGCAACTGCCTTGTTGGGTCAGTAGGTCTAATAGCGACTTGAAACTCTCTGAAACCTCTTTTTCCACAGTTTTCTACACTATATTTGACGTTCGGTTTGCCTGGATTAAGAACAATTTCAATGCAATTTTTCAAACAGAAGTCCTTCCTGATGATCTCTGTTGAAGCCTTTGTTCCGGTTGCAGTAAGTGCAATTACTGGGACAGCAGCATCCACAAGTGATATCAACTCCCGCAGTTGGCCGAAATATGCACGATAGGCTGGCAGTTTGCGTTTTTTATTACCCTTCCCCCCCCAAGCCCCCCAGTGGAAATCTTCCACTGACCGTTCCAAGGCGGCTCTTCTGTGGCGATTTATTTATGTTGTTGTTTGTTACTTACTGTGTGTATCACTTGTGTCTTTTAATTTTGGATGGCCATATGGCCATTTTGTGGGAAAGTAACTGTCCATATGGCCTTCCTTTGTTTAGGTTTCCATTATGGTCTGGTCGCTTAATGTTTGTATTTCTTTCCCTTTGGTGTCTTTTATGGATGGAGTAAGTTAATTGTATCAATTCCTGATCTTTGTTTTACTTCTACTTTTCATCCCGATTTAATTCTAAAAAAAAATATTGGACTAAAATCGCTTCTGCAACACGGCCTATCGGAACCTGAAGTTTATGGTGACTTAAAATTCAGAAAAATATATAATTGCAATGACTTCAGCACCCAATTTCGTAAAATCATCCTTCGATATAAAAAGATTTGGTACAACATAAACGTTATACGACAGTCTGCATGCGTGGTAGAGAAGTCAGTCACGGTTGACAACTTTGCTTTCCTCTTTAATTGCACACTGGTGGGTCAGGCCTCAGATTCTATGACGGTTCCAGCGTAAAGGCTTAATGAGAATTAGAGAGAATTTAATTTTATGTAATGTTGGTTGGTGCCTGATGCTCTGCCTCTGGCGGGGCTCTTCGAATTCTACCTGTTGGTTTTCGTTTGCTCTAGCATTTCAGTGGTTTCTTGTTGTGAAGTCCTTACCGTTTTTATCTCTGTGGTTGTTTGATTTTTGTGTTCTCGTATATGTGGCACTGGTGAGTTAGGAGGCCTTACTGCGGACTGAACAAATTATTTGTCTAAATCGCAACGGAAGTGAGGGCGATAATTGCAGCTGCGTAAAATCGATTTAAATCCCCCACCAGTGGAATTCGCTTCACTGACAGTTCCAAGGTGGTTCTTCTGTCTCGGTTTATTTTTTCATGGTTTGTCTTTGAATGTGTGTTTCGCTCACGTTATTTTGTTTTGAATATCCAGTTGGCCATTTTATGGGAAAGTGCCTGCCCTTTTGGTTTTCCGCTACTGATGTTTCCATTAGGGTTTAGTTGTTTCGTGTTTGTGTTTCTTTCCCTGTGCTGCCACTGCTGGAAGATGTGGGTTAATTATATATCGATTCCTGATCACTTTTATTTTGCCGAACTTGTTCCATTCCGATATACAAGACGGCCACCTACATCTCTTCCTGAACCAAAGGTCCGCTGGCGCTGAAACTTGTTTGGAGGCATCACAGAAATATGGAGATTCAGAATTGCTGAAATTATTCTGTTCTGTTGTCTAAGATGACTTCCGTATTAGCCATCTTGAAAATAATCAAACCACAAATTGAATTGAGCCGAATCTTGATGGTAGACATTGGTATAACATAGAGATTCAGCATTCCAAGAACCATTCAATTCTGATATCTCAGACAGCTCTGGCAGCTGTCTGAAATATCAGAATAGAATGGTTCTTGAAAGTTGAAGTTGGCCATCTTGAAAATCTTCAAACCACACCTGCTACCGAGTGGTCTGTTGCATTGAGTTGAAATTGTTGGTTTGTATTTGGGTGACATGGGGATTCAGAATTACTAAAATTGTTGCATTCTGGTATCCCAGATGGCGGCTCTCTTGAAAACCTGTACATTGATTGCATATACGATTTACAGGGAGGGGCAGCTCAGATGTTTTCAGTATACGTCATGAGTCGACAAGAAGATTAGATATTGTAGTTTTTTTTTGCAAGCGACAACATACATCAGTGCGACCTTAGCTTTGTGTTGCAGTTGTATTCACATGATTAATTACTTGGTTTACATTTTAATAACAGAATATGCCATAAGCAGTTGTAAACAATAGCTCTGGCCTGCTAACATATTCTCTTCCACTCTGCATCAACATGACCTCCTGAATCCTTAATCAGACAAAGCTGTTCAGAAACTTAATAAGAAGGATTACAATTATTTAAACATGCAAATTCAGAATTGCTAAACGCAATGTGATCTGAGAGACAAAATGGCTACCAAGGTGCCATGAAATACTTGTAGAATGGGCGATGTAGGAGATAATTAAACGCGTCTGATCAGAGTCTTCGCTGTAAGGTACATGGATGTTCGTTGCCAAAGCTTTTTCATGAACAATATAACGAGGAAAAGTCACACTCAAAGATTACAGCCTGCAAATGGCACCAAACGAAATGTACTCTGAGTAATTAGGTGCTTATATATAGACTGATCAGAGTCTTCACTGAGTTCAAATAGCTGAAAAAACATTTTCTTCTTACGTGGACCATTGCCTTTATTATTACAGGATGTGTTGAGCGTGGTAGACGTTGAAAACAACTATGTCTACTTTATAAATAAATTAAATGGGGCAATGATCGCATATCCCTATACAAGGCAAATGGAAAAAATATGGGGAATTTGCATGTATGACGACGCAACACAGCCACAATTAACAGGTATCTATTGTTTGTATGTTTGTTTATTAGCTTACCTGAACACGAAGTGCTCAAGGTGAGTTATTGTGATCGCTATGTGTCTGTCTGTCGTCCGTCCGTCCGTCCGCCAATTTCTTCACTGATGACATCTTCTCCTAACTAGTAAGAAAAGGCCACTCAGGAAAGGCCAGAATCAAAGAACGCAACCATCTCAAGTGACCTAAAAAAGTAAGCGACGTGGACGATACACAAAAACGTCAGACGAAGCATGAGCCAACAATATAAAGCAAATATAGAGGATCTTACATGAGTGCTCATGTATTATTGATTTTATTAAACGAGTTCCGGAAAAGAGATAAAATGCGAGGCTTTGCCGACAATTTTATCCATTTTCTGCAACGAGTTTAATAAATTCAATAATGCATGAGCACGAATGCAAGCTTCTATTTATCATATGACATGATAAACGCATTTTATTCACGATTGTTTCACAAAAATGTCAGTATTCCGCCACAAGTAAACGCGACCTTATTAAGGACGACGCATATGTAACGTTACGAGGCGTATCTAACTAATTTGCATATTTAATCCACTAGTGGATTATCGAATTTATTACATGGCGTTATTACATTCTAAGACGCGACATCATATGATGAAAACAAATAAAACACTGCAAAGGAACGAGCGCCTTGGGACCGTCAGTAGTTAAACTACTAGGGGGCTTCAACTCCGGAGTTAATGAACTGTTGTTAACCCTCGCCTTCAGTTCCGGTGCAGTATCAAACATAATGACAATAACAATTTGATCCACATGGAGGCTTCCTAAATCATCAGTTTGTTTGATTTGAGGTTTAACGTCCCCGACAACACTGTAAAGGTCATTTTAGAGACGTTGCTTCCAATTTTGTTGGACTTTTACCCGTCTTTGAAATGAAATGACTTCTCAAGCCCTGCCGCCCGGTGAAACCAATAGTGTTTTTAAACATGGACGGGCCGACTCGCACCGCTTTGCCTTGGCAGGCTTGAATTCTCAAAGCGGTTTACCAGAACTCGTGTGCGGGTCGGCGTCAGCTCTGCGTTGAAGCATCATGCAGCCAATTTATTTCTTCAAGCACCAATGGATGTAGGCCGTCCATACTCATCAGTGATTCATAATAAAATACACAGTAAAACGATCATGTTCAGATTAATACAATCCTGAATCAGTGTTGAAGTCTCAATAAAAGTCCGACGTCAACAGGTAGATCACAGAGGGTCGAACACAGGAAATATAAGGCTCATGACAGTTATGACTATCCAAAACAAAATAATATAAGAGATACAAACACACCATAACGAAAATAAACCGCGACAGAAGAACCGCCTTGGAACGGCCAGTGAAACGAAATCCACTCGGAGGCTAAAATCGATTTTATGTGGCCACAATACTCGCCCTTACTTCCGTCGCGTTTAAGACAAATAATTTGTTCAGTCCGCATGAAGTCCTCCTAACTCATCAGGGCAACATCTTCGCGAACACAAAGAATGAAACAACCACAGAGATGAAACAATGGTGATTACTCGACAGCAAGAAACCCCTGAAATGCTGGGGCGAAAGAAAACCAACAGTTAGACTCCTGTTTAGGCAAATGTGGTAAACATTTTCATAAAGTCGTAGCCTCATAGAGCATATGGTTTTTCAGAAGATAATGTTTTAAGCATTTATTTATTTATTTATCTATTTAATTTTTATTTGGACACCAATAAAAATGAGTAGAATGCCTAAAATCATAAGGCAGTTAGAAGATTGCTAAAAAATATTCTTATGAAAGTTTTGCCAAAATATCTGTGTGAATTTTCCCCTATTACAAATCTATGGGAAGTTACCATAGCAACCAAGCTAAAGGTCCTAATTTCATAAAAAAACACTACCTGTTCAGGCAAGTACGGTGAATAGTTCCATAAAGTCTCAGCCTCATGGGGATATGGTTTCTGAGGAGTTGACTTTTAAGTATTTTTAGCTCACTAGAGCCGAAGGCTCCGGAGGAGCTTATAGAATAGGCAGGTGTCCGTCTTCGTCGGTTGAGTCGTCTGCATCGTCTGGCGTCAACACTTTCAAACGATATCTCCTCTCAAGCCACCGGGTCGATTGACCCCAAATTTCTGCAGCATAATTGGACTTGGAGTTGAAAGCTTGTGTGTGCTTTTAAGAAATTCGGCTCAGTTTTTTGGTTGATACGGAACTTAGAGGTTTGTCAGACTCATAAGGGGTGAAATGAAAAAATAAATGGCATTAACTACCAGATATTTTTCCAAATCTTTCATAGAAATGTTCTTTGAGCAATCTACTATCTGTCAAATGATTTTAGGTCTACTGCTCATTTTTATAAGTTGCCATGGAAACCAAAATAAAAAAAAAGTAAAAAAAAATCTACTTCTCAGAAACCATACGTTCTCTGACCCTGAGACTTCTTGGAAATAATAACCATATTTGCGTTTATAGGTTTTGTGTCTTTGTTTATGAAATGCGGCTCTTTAGTTTGGTTGCTATGGCAACTTAAACTTTCTATAGACTTATAATGAGGAAAATTTAAACATGGCATTTACAGTCAAACCTTTGCAGCTATTTTGACAAAACTTTTATAGAAATATTCTTTAAGCAATCTTATAACTTCCTTATGATTTAAGGCATTCTTCGTAATTCACAGTTTACTTGTAATAACTTTTAAAACATTCCCAAAATGTTGATATAAATTCGCATTCCCAACATAAATATCAAATAGTTTCTTGCGCAGAATGGAAAAATGAACAATTTCCATTTGCTCTCATATTCATAATGTGCAGTAATTAATTTGTTCCCAATATTTTATGATTTATTCAAGCCTGCAACCATTTTAAATTAGTAACTTTTTTAACTTGAAATGGTAGGCTAAGTTTTTATTCCACTCAAATCTTAATTCTAGATTTAATTGCTTCCAATTTTATGAAACTTTTACCCGACATTGAGATGAAATGACATCTCAATCCCTGCCGCCCAATGAAACCAATAGGGTTTATAAGAATGGCCAGGCTTAGACGTTCTAAGCGGATTACCAATACTCATGTGCGGTCGGTATCAGCTCTGCGTGGAAGCAACGTGCAGCCCAAACTATTTCTCAAAGTAGAAGTAAAACAAAGATCAGGAATCGATACAATTAACTTACACCACCCACCAAAGACACCAAAGGGAAAGAAATACAAACATTACGCGACCAGACCATAATGGAAACCTAATCAAAGCCCCGATGGGCGGTGGATGCGAATTTGTTGTAAGTTGTTGTTTAGTATTTTCTAATAGTCTGAACACCCCGTGTGGGGCAGAGAAGGCTGATTGTTCCATTTATATACACTAGTATTTTTTCTTGTTTTGTGTATGTTTTGTCTTCCTCTTGGTTTCGAGAGTGGGCTGCGCCTTGTGGCGCTCCATTGGTCTTTGCAGTCGCTAACCAATATATGTACCGAGTTTAGTCACCATTTTACTCTTGACCTGGTGCAGTAGTAAGGCACCGGATCGTGTTGTTTCCTTGACTTATCCACATTGTTTAGTACTGGTTTCTACCCAGGGACAGGAAGAAATGACAGGCCAGGACTAGTTTTACTTAATGTTTTACCCTCTATAAATAGTGTCGATTATTAGTATTGTTATTATTATTATTATTATTATTATTATTATTATTATAGGCCAAGAAATAAAATATGTAGTTGCATTCACAAGGTTTGTGACAGACGAACGGTCAAAAGGAAGGACGGACCCTAGACGAAAATAATATACCTTTTTGTTTTTTGTTCTTTTCAAAAAGCGGTGTTACTAAATATGATTAAACATGATGTCGGATTCGAACTCACGGATTCATTGTTGGTATCCTCATGCTCTAACGACTCGGCTAATCTGCTACATGCTATCAGAGCGTTGCATCACATGATTTGCTTTTGTAAACGACATGAAAAAGGTCGATATCTAGCGAGATGTGTCGTGGGAAATGTAAACAAGAGAACCATGATGGTCCTATATCGCTCACCTCAGCTAAGAGATTTGCATGTGTGTCCCGGTGCAGGGCAAGATTTGGTCCCAGGGCTACAATCTGAACAGTCTTGGTAGACGTCCACTGGATTAAGCTTCATACCAAATATCAAAGACTAAAGCCTTCTGGTTAAAGCTTTTGTCTCTTCTAAATATATATTAAACAAGTGGGTCCCGGCGCTATAATTTGAACAATCTTGGTAGAGGTCCACTAGATGAAACTACATACCAAATATTATAGACCTTGGCCCTCTGGTTTCAGACAAGAAGATTTGTAAATGCTTTTCCCTTATTAGTCTAGGTAAAACAAGTTGGCAACGGGGTGGGTCATTCTTTTGTCTCAGGGCTATAATACGAACAATCTTGGTAGAGGTCCACTAGGTGAAGCTTCATACTTAATTTCAAAGATCTGCGACATCTGGTTTCAGACAAGAAGATTTTTAAAGGTCGTTTCCTTATAAGTTTCTGTAAAACAAGTGGGCAACGGGGCGGGGCCAGTTTTGGCCCCAGGGCTATAATTTGAACAATCTTGGTAGAAGTCTACAAGATGAAACTACATACCAAATATCAAAGACCTAGGCCCTCTGGTTTCAGACATGAAGAATTTTAATTGTTTTTCACTTATAAACTATGTAAAAAAGTGTGCAACGTGGCGGGGTCATTTTTGGCCCCAGGGCTATAATTTGAATAATCTGTGTAGACGTCCACTAGATGAATATACATACCAAACATCAAAGACCTGGACCTTCTGGTTTCAGACAAGCTCTTAAAATCGATTATACATGGTGGTTTCCCATTTTATTATATAGATAAACTGCTTTCCCAATAGTAATAGTAAGTACAATGTCTGTCAAAAGCATCATTTCCTAGCAAAATATCAGATTTGTTTAGATGTATGTTTCGTAATTCACAGTTTACTTGTAATAACTTTTAAAACATCCCCAAAATGTTCATATGAATTCGCACTCCCAACATAAATATCAAAAAGTTTCTTGTGCAGAATGGCAAAATGAACAATTTCGATTTGCTCTCATATTCATTTTGTGCAGTAAATAATTTGTTCCCAATATGTTATTATTTATTCAAGCTTGCAACCATTTTAAGTTAGTAACTTTTTTTAACTTGAAATGGTAGGCTAAGTTTTTATTCCACTCAAATCTTAATTCTAGATTTAATTCATTTTGCCACTTTGACACAGAAGTTGGCTGAATATCTTTATGTATAAATATATCATAAATGTTTCTACAGCCCTTTTTGTCCTTAGGAATATATTTTACTGACAAAGGATTCATTCCGTGTGGGATGGTGCTGAACTGTACATTTCTGTATACAATTCCGTAGACTAGCGATTAATCCCTCAAATTAAAAAATGGTCCTTATATTAAAATTCCTTACAAATACTTGAAAAGATAGGATATCTCCATTTCTGTCTAATAAGTCATTTATAAAAAGACCCCCTATTTCAACCCAGTGCTGTTAAAAAACTTCAGTTCCTCCGACCTTTATAAAATTATTATACCAGATAGGGACAATTAAATATTCAAACCAATTGCTGGGCATTAAAATTTCTTAAAGGTTTTTAAAACAATAGAAAACATCTAACCAAAACCTATTGTCAGTAGTGTGCTTTTCCTTGTCAAACACTTTTCTTCCAAATCGAAAACATTTTGCTAAAATATGGCAAAATTCCTAAATCATGAAGTAGTATTTAGTATTTTTATGACAATCCTTCTTAGTTTGAGAGATGGTAAAAATGTTTTGACTCCGATCATTCTTAGCCCACCTTTATCACAGTTTTGAATAAATACGCTACGTTTGATTTTATCCCGACCTTTCGCCAAAAGATAGTCATAGAACATTTTTTGTATATCTAACAAAACTTTTTCTGAAGGGTCGGGTACAGCTAACATAATAATAAATGTATCATCTGCATACTGAGAAATTTTAACTCCGTAAATAGCGATATGTATTCCTTTTATTGCATTATTATTTCTTATTAACACTGCCAGAATTTCTGCACAAAGTGTAAAGAGATACAATTTCTGCACAAAGTGTAAAGAGATACGGAGACAGAGGGTCTCCTTGTCGGCATCATCTCGTAAGTTAAACCAGTCTGGCATGTGACCATTAACTATTACACAAGATTGTATATTCTTATAAAATAATTTACCCATCGTATCAGGGACTCGCCGCAAAAACAAAAAATTCTAACATCCCAAGATACCGAATCAAATGCTTTCTCGAAGTCAATTAAGAGTAGCATACCTGGCGCTTGTTGTTTTTCAGTATAACTTATAACATCATGGAGCAATCTAACATTTCCCCCTTCATATCTGTCTGTCATAAATCCAGTTTGGTCTTCGTTAACAAGAACTGGTAATACCTTCTTAATTCGGTCAGATATACAAGCTGATGCCAATTTATAAGAAGTATTTAATAAAGATATTGGTCTCCATTTTTAATAAGCTGTTTATCTTTATTTTCTTTAGGGTTACAGGTAATAACGCCGCGTTACAATGAATCAAAGAGTTCGCCATTTTTAAAACAGAACTTGATAGCTTTAAGCATAAAGCAGTCCAAATCTTTCCAGAAAAAATAAATAAATTCGTATGTAAAACCATCGATTCCAGAACTTGTTTTGTTTGATGCTTTCCAGAGACAGAATAAGACTTCCTACACTAAACTTCCTCATAATCTTATAAAAGAAAAAAATAGAAGATTTAATTGAATGGACATTTAATAGGGAATACTTCCTCTGACTTGCATGTAATGTAGGAAATGCGTTTTTTACTTATGGGGGCATGAAGGCTATACTTTGTGGTCATGTCAGAGGGTGTATGGGGCTCTCACCCTTCTGCTTGACAATATTTGCATGGGCTTTGGTGCTGGGTTGTTTGGACGGGTTGTAGGTGGTCCGGTTGGTGCTAATTGCGCGCCACTTGTGGCTGATCTGTTTTTATTTTGTTGTGAGAGAGACTTCATGATGTCCCTTTCCGCTGATAGCTGGTCTGAAATCATTGAAGCTTTTGGCTCTACTTCTAGATATTTGGATGACTTATTAAATATTGATGGTGCCTGTTTCGGTGGTTTGGTCGGTTGGGTTTGCCCCCCCCCCCCCCCGGCTACGGTTGGGTGGGGCGGATTCTTATTATGCCGGGGCCCGGTTTTTGGATTTGCGTCTGTCTGTTGTGGATGGGTTTGTTGATTGCAAAGTTTTTTGATAAACGCGGTTTATTTGTGTTATGGTTTGTCTTTGGGTGTTTGTGTCGCTTATATTATTTCATTTTGGATAGCATTTTGTCCATTTTGTGGGAAAGTAACTGTTCTTTTGGCTTTCCGCTGTTGGTGTTTCCCTTAGGGTCTGTTGCTTCATGTTTGTATTTCTTTCCCTTTGGTGTCGCTGATGGGAGCTGTGGGTTAATTGAATCGATTCCTGATCATTGCCGCTACTTCTATTTTCCTCATATTTGATTTCACCTTCGAGTTTCAATCTTCGTCATCATTTAGTTTTGGAACATTGTTATTGCTTAAACTATTAGACAAATTAATACCTGTAACATGCCGTTCAGAATAAAGATGTTTGTAAAAGTTCATAGTTTCAGATAAAAGTCCTGTTTGGCTTGTAACTATAGAAGCATTATCTGTCTTTAAACTGTTCATACAGTTACTGACAAAATCTCTGTTTTCTAAATTGCAGAAATATTTTGTTTCTATTTCCCCTTCATCAACCCATTTTGTTATCGAGCGGATTTTTTTACCCTCGAGTTTCTTTTGTCTAATATCATATAACTCCTTCCTTTTGTTTTCTAACATTCCATGGATTATTGCATTTTCTTTTTTTCAAAACTGTCTATTTCTTCTAAGATCCTTCATTCTGTTTCTTCTTGTCTTTTTATAAGATGCATAAGATATTGTTTTCACTCGAATCCCAATTAAAAGAACATCATCGAAAAGCTGGTCATTTATAGAAGATTTTAAGTCATGTAAAGGTATAGAGTTAATATCAATTTGTTCTAATTGTACTTCTACGCAGTATAATTGCTTTGTTTGTATTATATTGTCTTTTAAACTTCTTCAATATATCGAGAATCTTTTAATAAAGAGTTATTGAATTTCCAGTATGAACTACCCTTCTGGAATTTATTAAAATCAAATATCAGTAATACTACAGAACGATCTATTCTATACCAAGGTATAATGTTTGACTCTTCTACATCAACAAACAAGTTTTCAGATAACAAGAAAAAGCCACGCCTACATTGTTTACTAGAGTGTTTATTTCCCCATGTGTAATGGTAGTTTTCTATGTTCATTTCTCGCCAAACATCAATGAGGTTACAATCCGTCAATAAGTTTAAAACCTGATCCCTAGCTTTTGGATTATTTATGTTTAGATAATCAACTGCGTCCTTGTCTGGGTTCAAAACTAAATTAAAATCCCCAGCTAAAATAACTGGTAGATCATAATTTGAACAATCTTGGTAGAGATCCACTAGATGAAGATATATATCTAATATCAAAGACCTGGTAATTCAGATTTCAGACAAGAAGATATTTAAAGGGTTTCCCTATATAAGTCTATGTAAAACCAGTCGGCCCCTGCCCGGGGCCATTTTTGCCCCAGGGATATAATTTGAACAATCTTCAAATGGTTATGGTTTGTCTCTGTGTGTTTGTGTCGCTTATATTTTTTTTATTTTGGATAGCCTATAGGCCATTTTGTGGGAAAGTAACTGTCCTTTTGGCTTTCCGCTATTGATGTTTCCATTAGGGTATGTTGTTTTATGTTTTTGTTTCTTTCCCTTTGGTGTATTTGATGGATTCTGTGGGTTGATTGTATCGATTCCTGAGCATTGTTTCCACTTCTATTTTGGTAGAGTTCCACTAGATGAAGATACATACCAAACATCAAAGACATTGGCCCTCTGGTTTCAGACAAAAAGCTTCTGAAAGGTTTTGCCCTTATAAGTATACATGTATGTAAAATATTAAGTGGGCTCCGGGCGAGGCCATGTTTTGATCCAGGGCTATAATTTGCATAATCTTTGAAGAGGTCCACTAGATGAAGTTACATAGCAAATATCAAAGGCCTGGGCTTTCTGGTTTCAGACTGGAAGTTTTTTAAATGTTTTCCCTTTATTAGCCTATGTTAAACTAGTCAGTTCCGGCTCGGGGACATTTTTGGCCCCATGGCTATAATTTGAAAATCTTGGTAGAGGTCCACTACATGAAGCTTTTTAGCAAATATCAAAGACCTGGGCCTTCTGGTTTCAGACAAGACGATTTTTAAAATTGTTTTCCTATTGTTCCCTTTTCGTTGCCATGGCAACCAGAGTTCTGTATGTAAAGGAATTCGTTGAACAACTTTGATAGAGGACCACCCAAAGATCATTTCTGCCAAGTTTGGTTAGAATCTATCCAGGAGAAGATGTTGTTTTAAGGAAAAGGTGAACGGACATACAGACCACGACGACGACGACGACGACGGACGGACGGACGGACGGTGAGTGATCACAATAGCAACCCGGAGCCTTCGGCTCAGGTGAAGTAAAAATCGACCGTGAAATATATTCACCAGTATGGGGTTATATTTAACAAACAATTTGTTTTAATACTGTACGTTTCTTGCGCAAACTAGGCAACGGAAAACGTTCAAAATTTAAACTTACACACCATTTCATATGAATTTATGCAACTTTGAGAAAGCTCGTCTTTATAATGAAATACTTTATTCATTTATTTATTTATTTTCATCAGGTTTACAAGTCAGTGCAACGAGCACCCCTCTTAATCCCATTTTATGTAGGGGGTATTATTTTCCTTATTTTGCTCTAAAACAAAGTTTGTAGGTACTAACGAGAGACCACACTATATTTGAACTAGTAATAAGAAAAATACCACAGAGTTTCATCAGCAAAAATGCTAGGATCGTAGATTTGAAACGACGCCTTTGAAGCACACTGCTGTGTTATCCTAACGTTTATATTTATTTATATATTGATTGATTGATTTAATGACTGATGTAAATGTCTGTGTTTTAGATTATTGTGGATTGTCAAACTTTTCCGACATTTGTGTAAACGAAGACGGTCGAGCAACTTATCTGTGCAGAGAGGGTTACAAACTTGAACAAGACGGTCGCACATGTACAGGTATATTATATGAGCTTACACATCACGCTTACATATCCGTGCAGTGAGTGAGTGAGTTTTAGTTTTACGTCCCACCAACAGCTTAGGTCATACGGAGACGGGACCTCGGTTTAAAGACTCATCCGAAAGTCTGGAGAAGCCCGGGATCGATCCTGCGATCCCTGGTTTACAAGGCGAGTAGCGTAACCACTGCACCACGGAGGCTTCTACATATCCGTGCAATGTGCACCCCTGTAAACCCCAGTATATATAAAGGAAAGTGGGTTGTACTTGGGTATACGTTGTTCTGATTGTGTTTGTACCAACGCATACATTGAGGGCATACGAGACGGTTCCAACGAGTACCTACATTCTTTATTTTTAACAGCAATAGGAAAACTATTACAAATTTTCATTAGAAAAATGTTTTGTTTGTTTTTGTTTGATTTGAGGTTTAACGTCCTCGTCAACACTATAAAGGTCATTTTGGAGACGTTGCTTCCAATTTTGAGGGACTTTTACCCGGCATTGAGATGAAATGACATCTCAAGACCTGTCGCCCAATGAAACCAATAGGGTTTATTAGCATGGTAGGTCCGCCTCGCACCGCGGTTCCTGGACAGGCTTAGATCCTCCAAGCGGTTTACCAGTACTAGTGTGCGGGACGGATTCAGCTCTGCGTGGAAGCATCATGCAGCCCATATATTTCTTCAAGCCCCTATGGGCGGGGACGTAGAAAAATGTCTGTTTTGGAGACACGAAAGAATGCACTTTGCCACATGGGTGCGTTGTGAAATGTGGAGAAAAAGGCTTCAAGAAGTCCCCGATTTACATGTTGATTAATCTTTGAACCTGTAGGCCCCCGCCAATAAGGGCTTGGAGACATAGCCTGGGCTGCAATATGCTTCCACTCGAGCAAAAACTGACTGCACATGAGTACTGGTATAAAACAGCTTAGGTCAAATAAAAATCAAAAAGAGTTCCTTTAAGAACAATGAAAATATTCATAAGAAATAAGATGGGTCATACTACGTAGTTTCGGATAATAAAGCCTCATCAGTGACCCTTTAATGATCCGGCAACGAAAGCCAGAGGAACCATACTGCAATTTTGCGAATTTCGAATAGGCAGTCGATTCAAAGACTGATATAAATCAAAATGAGGTCCAAATAATTAAAAACCCGTCTAGAATTTGAGTCTAAACTAATAATTTATTACAGATTTCTCTGAATATTCACGCTGATCTCAAAGGACCAAAAGTAAAATATAAACTGCACTATGGTTGATGTACGGGGAGACGTTTTACGCAGCCTGCCAAGGCAAAGTTGTGCGGGTCGGACCGCCCATGCATATACAAAACTAGAAGTGAAGGCAATGATCAGGAATTGATACAATTAACCAACAGCTCCAATAAGAGACACCAAAGGGAAAGAAACGAAAACATTCAATAACAAGACCCTAGTGTGGAAATAGCGGAAAGCCACAAGGACAGTTACTTTCTCACCAAATGGCCAGTTGGCTATCCAAAACAAAAAATATAAGAGATTCACACACTCAAAAACATACCCTAACAAAAAGAGCATTGAATCCATGTACGGGGAGACCTTTTACAGCCACCGCACGGCACAGTCAAAACAGCCCTGTGTGAAGGCAATGATCAGGAATCGAAGCAATTAACCCACATGTCCCATCAGAGACACCAAATGAAAAAAAAAAAAAAAAAAAAAAAATTAAAAAACAAGACCCTAATGGAAAAATCAATATTGGAAAGCCAAAAAGGACAGTTACTTTCCCACAAAATAGCCAATTGGCAATCCCAACCTATTGGTTGCATTGGGCGCAGGTTTGTGATGTCTTTTTATCTCAAACTCCGACGAAATTGACCGCAACGTCTCCAAAATGACCTAAATGGGATTGACATCGATTCAGACAAAATATTTGAACCTGTTGGATACGCGCGCAGCCAACTAATGGGTTTGATACTTGATTTTTGCATGAAGTTTACTCTACATGCCACTCTGTTATTATACTTATATGTGATTCTGCATTGAAATTGTGATTCGTAAACTCCGGGTTTTAACTAAATTGAAATTGTCATTTAGTAAGTTAAATGGACAGACAGTTTGGCGGTCGCACATTTCGTTTCACAGCGATTCGTCAGCTGGGCCCGAAAACATCACTTTTGACTATAAAACCGACGGTACCCCCACCCACCATGACAAATTGAATGCAGTTATCTTTATTCTAATGCACTTGATCGTTTGTAAGGTTAAGTTGCCAAAACCTGTATAAGTTTTAGCTTCACAAAACCAAATGCCAATGAAAAATACGTTGCGTGATGACATCGGGGTTTTGGCGTTGGTTTTGACGTTATCCGATTTGACAACGCACTCCGCCTTCAGGTGTATTAAAATTCCCTTTTGTGCTTAGACTTTTTCTTTAAATTCATATCTTTATGAATGTAGTAAGACTTCGATAACTCGAACACGGATACTTCGTTTAACATGGGTAATTCGAACACATTCTCAAGTTCCTGGTGAAGTCTTTGCATAGCTAAGATACAGGAACAAATTTTAATATTAAGTCGCGAAAGTACCGCGGCTACTGGTGGCTAACAAATAGGCGAAATACCGGTGGTTAACTAATAGGCGGATGTTAACCAGAACTGTTCTAAATTGGCTGCGAGCTTCAGGTTATAATGCCAGTAGACCAATTAAGCGGACAGTGCCTCGTATATTCTGGTGTCGGCAATGCAGGGATTGGAATTTGAGGTCCTGGAGTAAAACCCATTGGTCTGATGAAAGTTGATTTCTTCTCTAAATGACCGATGGTTGTGCGTAGGTTTGGAGGCAGCGTAATTCAAAGACATACTGAAGAAATCTTTCCTTTCGGTGGCGGATCGGCCATGGTTTGTGTATATTTCTGATGATTGCAAACTTGATCTGATCACTGTGCAAGGGACCCTTACTTGACATAAGTACCAAAAGGACATACTGAAAAGTGATGTAATTCCTCATTTTGATGACCATCCACTTCCGTTTACACCAGTCTTCGAGGATGACGATGCTAGACACCACATATCAAGTGTTGTTATTGTATGTTTTCTTGAAAATGTGATTTCGACGATTTCATGGCCTGCCTGTTGAACCCTGTTGAAAATGTATGGGATATTCTTGGCCGCAAAATTCGTGCATTGACTCTGCCAGTGCAAACCTCAGATTAATTACAGACAGCTATGCATTGGGAGTGGCCACAGATCACTCAACAGCAGATACGACGTCTGGTCCACTGCATGAGGAGGCATCTGAATGTCGCCAATAATGCCAAAGGAGGCTATAAACATCCTGGCATTGACAGAGCTTCACAAATCAGTTTTGATCATAAATTTTCAGAGGCTAACTGTTTGCTTTCTTTTGCTCCGGCATTTCAGTGGTTTCTTGGTGTCGAGTCCTCACCGTTATTTCATCTCTGTGATTGATTGATTTTTGTGTTTATGGAGGTATTGCACTGATGATTTAGGAGGCCATCATGCGGACTGAACAAATTATTTCTCTCAATCGCGACGGAAGTAAGGGCGAGGACAAGGCGGTTCTTCTGTCGCGGTTTATTTTTTGTTATGGTTTGTCTTTGAGTGTTTGTATTGCTTTTATGATTTTTGTTTTTGATAACCAATTGGCCATTTTGTGGAAAAGTAACTGTCCTTTTGGCTTTCCGCTATTGATGTTTCCATTAGGGTTTGTTGTGTCATGTTTGTGTTTTATTCCCTTTGTTGTCTCTGATGGGAGCTGTGGGTCAATTGTATCGATTCCTGGTCATTTCCCATAGTGTGACACATGATATTTTGTTTGAATAATACCTTCATAGGAGCGGGACTTGCACGCCATTAAGTATGGTAATTGTCATTGAAATGTGTAATTTTCCTACTCATGTTATTCCAAATTATTAGTTCACAAAATAATTTTATCGAGTTTTGTCATGGATTGTGGTGTAATCCAATTCGAAAGTATATTAAATCATAAAATATTGACTGGAGCTTAATTTTTTCCAAGTGTATACAAACAGCCGGGCACATGTATTAACACAATTTAAACAATAAAAGTCACATTTTAAAATAATCTTATTTGTTGTAAGCAACAGGGTATATCATCATCTAATAAGAAAAAGAAAGTTGCACTTAAGATAATGAATTTATTTTATACTTAAAATACTGGAAAATTAGTGTACATATATTCGATAGATTCTAAGCTTTTTCAGATAGATCTATGATATTAAGCCCCACCCCTTCCCCAGGAGCTATACTACTGGTCGCTCTTTAGTTTATTGGCTTCGGTTATATTTCGTCTGACGTTTATGTGGCTTACTTTTGGCTTTTCCTGCGTGACAGCATCTTTCTATCAGCATGACGGTTCCAGCGTAAAGGCTTATATCTAATTCAAGGTAATGTTGGTGGGTGCCTGATGCTCTATCTCTGGTCGGGCCCATCGGAGTCTAACTGTTGGTTTTCATTTGCTCCAGCATTTCAGTGGTTTCTTGCTGTCGAGTCCTCAAGGTTGTTTCATCTCTGGTTGTTTGATTATTTATGTTTACGGAGATGTTGCACTTAGGAGTTCGGAGGCCTTCAAGCGGACTGAACAAATTATTTGTCTAAATCGCGACGGAAGTAAGGGCGAGGATTGTGGCCACGTAAAATCGATTTAAGCCCCACAGTGGAATTCGTTTCCGCTGACCGTTCCAATGCGGTTCTTCTGTCGCGGTTTACTTTTGTTATGGTTTATCTTTGGGTGTTTATGCCGCTTATATTATTTTATATTGTATAGCCTATTGGTCATTTTGTTGGAAAGTAACTGTCCTTTTGGCTCTCCGCTATTGATGTTTCCATTAGGTCTGACGTTTCATGTTTGTATTTCTTTCTTTGTAGTCTCTGATGTGAGCTGTGGGCTGATTGTATCGATTCCTGATCATTGCCTCCACTTCTATTTGTAGTTCAAAATAATAAAAATGATAATAATAAAAATAGAAAAAAGCAATAACACCTGTTGCATAACCACATAAAATATAGTATGCTAAATGATCTTAAAGGAAAATTAAAAATAAAAACAACCAAACACAAATAAAAAAAAATATAATAAGAATACAATGACACGAACATACAAATATGAGACTTGAGAAACTTGAATTTTTAGATCAGACCGAATAAATGCAGACCCCACCGCTCCATTTGTCAATCTGAGACTTAACCTGGCTAAAAGAGCTAATGTCCCGAAAATGCTGTGATAATGAGTTCCACACAGCTATAGAGCGGAAGGATCTGATTCCATCTCTACTGGTCCTCACATGTGGTATCTATCTCAACTGTATTTGTGTACATAAACGAGTAGAAATGTGATTTAAAAGTTAAACGGTCATTAAGATACACTGGACTTTGTTTATTTAAAATTTCAAACGCCTCTAAGGCTATTGCTCTCTGATGTTTGACTCTGAGTGAAGGTAATTGGGCATTTACATTACATATATACATTACATAAATATATATATAATTATATCCAAATACCTAGAACAACATACGGAGTTTCTTGAAAGTTATGTTTTGTGTACTCGTTGAAAGCGCCATTAAGGCGAGTCTAATGAGTAAACACGACGCATCTTTATTTAAAAGAAAAATGTAAAAATATCACAAATTGGCCGGTCACTATAAGTAAGCCTCAGTAATTCAAACTACCCCTATCTCGAACAATGTTGATGGTCCCAGAGATTTTCCAGTATTGCAGTTCGACTGTATATTGCAGTGGACACTTCCAAGTATCATCGAGCTTTGGTTTTGAGTGACAGCAATGCCATATACTTGGCCGATGTACGCAGTTTCACAGCTGTTTTTGCCACGTACGATCACAAAAGAATATATACATCAACACATGGAACAATGAAATTTGTTACACTTGACATGGTTGACAGAACGATTTTCTTCGCAACAAACACAGATATTTATTCTCTTAAAATCGACATGGAGATTCCAATAGCTGAACATATTGTGTCCTCACCTGGAGACATAACAGGTATCGTATATGTTTTTCACATTAACTCACACGACTTGCATTTAATAAACACAAAACTATTTTTCATACCATAAGCGTCTTTCTTCCAATGTATGGGTCATAAATATCTCCTCATATGCCATTTTGATACTTTTCTTCACTTATTGCTTCTCTGGTGGTATGGTTATTAGCTCACCTGCAGAAAATCTCCAGGTCAGCTTTTGCAATGGCCTGTTGTCCGTCGACCGCCATTAGCTTTTCTTGTCCGAGCGATAGCAACTGCATTTTAGACCAGATCCTCAATAAACGCGCAGGTAATTAGGACAGCCATAAAACCAACACGAAAACACGCCTATATAAATTTGACCCACTTAAACCCCACGTTTATAAAGTAAAACTGGGGTTTGCGGGGGTATACATTATTTTTCTTATTTTTGCTCAAAAACATATATTGTGGGTACTCGTTAGAATCGCCTCGATGAGGCGGTTCTAACGAGTACACACAATTTATGTTATGAGCAGAAATAAGAAAAATATCGCAATTTTTCATCTGAAAATTTTCATATTTTGGTGGTAAAATTTACAATGTATTTGAATAGGCGTGTTTTCGTCATACTAGGACATTTTCGAACTGGGTCAGATTGGATTGTTCGTGTGACGATTACTTGCCCTTGAGTCTCCCATAGATTTATAACGGGGGAAATGTTGTCCGGTGATAGGAACTTTATTTTTATTGGATCAGCATGAAACCTTTAGGTAATGGGGACAGCCATAAAATCTTGGACGAGTTCGACTTTAGGGCAGATCGAATCATTCATGCCAGAGTTACTTGCCCTTCCGACCCCCATATACTTAAAATGGAGACAATGTTGTCCGGGCATTTTTATTCGATCCTCAACAAGCTTGTAGGTAATAAGGGTAGGCATTAATCCTGCACGAGTTCGAATATGGGGTAGATTGGATTGTTTGTGTGAGAGTTAATTTTCACTTTCGTCCCCAATAGACCTATAATGGGGACAATGTTGTTCGGGCTATAGCAACCTTATTTTTCATCGGATCCTAAACATACTTATTTGTAGGTAATGAGGATAGCCATACAAATTTGGACAAGTTCGAATTCGGGGCAAATCAGACTGTTAATGTGAGAGTTACTTGTCATTTAGTCTCCCATATGCTTATAATGGGTAGATAGACACTTAACTTTTAATAAGATCTTCAAAATATGTATAGGTAGTGAGGATAGCCATAAAATCTTGGACACGTTCGAATTTGGGACAGATCGGATTATCCTGTCTCTGGTCCTAACAGCTATTTCATGCTGTCGAGTCCTCGGTGTTGTTTAATTTCTGTAGTCGTTTGATTTTTTATATTCTAGGAGATAGCACTGATCAGTTAGAAAGCCTTCGTGCGAACTGAACAGATTGTTTGTCTAAACTGCGACAGAACCAAGGGCGAGGATTATGGCCACTTAAAATCGATTTATCCCCCATAACTCACTGAACCACTGAAATACTTTTTTCTGATCGTTCCTTTGCGACAATTCTGTCGCGGTTAATGTTTTGTTTTATGTTGTCTTTGCATGTATATATTGTTGATTTCGTTCTATTTTGACAGCCTTTGGCTATTTTGTGGGATAGCAACTGTCCTGTTGGCTTTCCGCTAGTGATGTTTTATTTGGATTTAGTTATTTATGTTCGTGTCTCCTTCCATTTGGCGTCTCTGGTGGGAGATATTGGATTGTTCCTGATTATTGCCTTCACTTCTGTTTTAAGAAAGGGGGAACTTTTTGTCAGGGCTAAAGCAACTATATTTTGATCGGATTCTCAACAAACTTGTAGGTAGGTAGATTGGACTACTCCCGTGAGAGTTACTTGCTCTTCAGTATTCCATAGACATATAACAGGGAAAATCATGTCCGGGCAATAGCCTCTATATATTTGATGGATCCTCATCAAACCTGAAGATAATGAGGACAGCCATAAATTCTTGGACACGTTCTAGCTTGAGGCAGATTGGATTTTTCACATAACAGTCACTTGCCCTTTAGTGTCTTATTGGCGTATATTTGGGAAAACGTTGTTCAATCGACAATGGGTTCATTTATGATAGTATCTTCATTTAGATTGCAGACAACGAAGACATAATCTCTGACAAGTTCAATTTTTGCCAATTTTTACTTTAGGCATGAGAGTCGCCCGCCCTCTTGTGTTTCAAAGTCAAAGGAAAATGTTTTATGGCTGATAGCGATTGATTTGTTCATGAACTATTCCTTAGACTTGCAGGTAATGAGGACGTCCATTAAATCTCAGTGATGTTCTATTTTGGATAGATTGCCTGTTAGTATCACATGGACATGTAATAGAGAATATGTTTGCTGGGTGATGGGCCCATCGAAGTCTAACTGTTGTTTTTCTTTGGCTCGAGCATTTCAGTGGTTTCTTGCTGTCGAGTCCTCACCGTTGTCTCACCTCTGTGGTTATTTGATTATTTGTATTCACGGAGATGTTGCACTGATGAGTTAGGAGGCCTTCATGCGGACTGAACAAATTATTTGTCTAAATCGCGACGGAAGTAAGGGCGAGGATTGTGGCCACGTAAAATCAATTTAAGCCCACTAGTGGAAATCATTCCACTGACCGTTCAAAGGCGGTTCTTCTGCGGCGATTTATTTATGTTGTTGTTTGTTACTGAGTGTATCACTTGTGTCTTTTGTTTTCGGATGGCCTTATGACTATTTCATGGGAAAGTAACCGTCCTTATGGCCTGCCTTTGTTTAGGTTTCCATTATGGTCTGGTCGCTTAATGTGTGTGTTTCTTTCCCTTTGGTGTCTTTGATTGGTGGAGTAAGTTGATTATATCGATTCCTGATCTTTGTTTTACTTCTACTTTGATTGGATCCTCATAAAACTTGGAGGTACTGAGAACAACCGTCAAATCATTCACGTGAGAGTTACACGCCCTTTAGTCGTTCATAGACTTATAATGGGGAAAATGATGTCCAATATACAGTGACTTCACTTTTGATAGAGATATTATCAAGCTTGAGGTTAATGATGACCGGATCTCCTCCATAACAGTAAGTCGGAAGTTAGATTGAACTTGATAGGAGGCATCAAAGTGACATGAGGATTCAGAATTGTTCCAATATCCAAGATGGCTGCCATGGTGACCGTCTTGAAAACCTTCAAACATCATCTGCTCCTTATCGATATGTCAAGTTAAGCCCAAGACGGGCCTCCGAGGCCTAGTGGATAGAAGCGCTGACTCTTAATCATTTGGTCTCTCACCGCTGTAGTTCGGGCCAGGCTCGGGTCACATGTGAGACGCTCAGTTCTGCAACGGCTGGTTTTTCTCCGGGTACACCGGTTTTTGCCTACCTCTGATTAACCATCGGCTCGATATGAGTGAAGTAATCTTGAAAGGCAAAACCAAACCAAATTATGCCGTAACATTATGAGAGACAATTGGACAATATGAAGATTCAGAATAGCAAAATCCAAGGTGGCTGTCATTGTGCCTATCTTGAAATGCTTCAAAGGACATCTCCCAAAGCGATAATCTGATTGAGATGAAACTTAATGGCAGGCAACAATAGTTATAAAGTTGATATGTAATATGAAGTTTCTATGTCAACGCAATTCTAGATCAGGTAGCGCCCACTCACCACGCTTCCGCTTCCTCGTTGTCTAAACGAAATTCCTTAAGACCCAACATGACAATACTTGGATGAGCATGGAAAGTAGAAGTAAAACAAAGATCAGGAATTGATACAATTAACTTACTCCACCCATAAAAGACACCAAAGGGAAAGAAATACAAACATTAAGCGACCAGACCATAATGGAAACCTATATGAAGGAAGGGCATAAGGACAGTCACTTTCCCACAAAATGGCCATATGGCCATCCAAAACCAAAAGACACAAGTGATACACACAGCAAGTAACAAACAACAACATAAATAAATCGCCACAGAAGAGCCGCCTTGGAACGGTCAGTGGAAGATTTCCACTGGGGGGCTTAAATCGATTTTACGTGGCCACAATCCTCGCCCTTACTTCCGTCGCGATTCAGACAAATAATTTGTTCAGTCCGCATGAAGGCCTCCTAACTCATCAGTGCAACATCTCCGTGAACACAAAATTCAAAGAACCACAGAGGTGAGACAACGGTGAGGACTCGACAGCAAGAAACCACTGAAATGCTGGAGCAAAAGAAAACCAACAGTTAGACTCCGATGAGCCCGACCAGAGACAGAGCATCAGGCACCAACCAACATTATCTCTCTAATTATCAATA
The DNA here is from genome assembly GCA_963580285.1 of Lucinisca nassula. Lineage (NCBI taxonomy): Eukaryota > Metazoa > Mollusca > Bivalvia > Lucinida > Lucinidae > Lucinisca > Lucinisca nassula. The sequence continues at coordinate 110,207,869 of OY757017.1, read as the reverse complement.
AGCCTTTACGTTGCAGCCGTCATAGAATCTGAGGCCTGACCCACCGGCGTGCAATTAAAAAGGAAAGCAAAGTTGCCAACCGTGATTGGGTTAGCTACCATGCATGCAGTCTGTCGTATAATATCCATGTTGTACCCAATCTTTTTATATCGAAGAATGATTTTACGAAATTGGGTGCTGAGGTCATTGCGGTTATATATTTTTCTGAATTTATATACTAAGTCACCATAAGTTCGAAATACATGTTTACTTAACTTATTACACTGTAATTAAAATTTAATCCCCCGCTGCGAAGCGGAATGGGATCATAGGAACGACCTTCGTCTGACCGTCCGTCCGTCTGTCTGTCCGTAACAATTTCTTGTCCGCTCCTTATCTACTGAACCCTTTGATAGATTTTCATTAACCATTGGTCAAATATTCATTTCAGTGAGCTGATGTGCAGAACCCATTAATGAACCAAGCCGACTCAAGGCCAAGGTCACATTTGATCGTCACGAGTTTAAAACTTTGCATTTTGTGTCCGTTCCATATCCCTTTTACCCTGCAAAGGATTTTCATTAAACTGTAGTCGGTTATCCCCCTCGGTGAGCTCATGTGCAGAGCCCATAAATGAATCATGCCGACTCGCGATCAAGGTCACATTTGAAGGTCACGAGATTGAAACTTTGAATTTTGTGTCCGTTCCATATCTTCTTTACCCTTTAAGGGATTTTCTTTTAACTTTGGTCAAATACCCCTCATCAGTGAACTGATGTGCACAACCCATAACTGAACCATGCTGACTCAAGGTCAAGGTCACACATGAGGTTACGAATTTGAACTTTGTGTCCATACCGTTTTACTCCCTAAAAGATTTTCATTAAACTTTGGTCAACTATCCCCCTCAGTGAGCTGATGTGCAGAACCCATACATGAATCATGCTGACTCAATGTCAAGGGCACAGTTGAAGGTCACAAGTTCTTTTTTGTGTCCCCATATCTCCTTCACCCCTTGAAGGATTTTCATTAAATTTTGGCCAAATATCTCCCCTCAGTGAGCTGATCTGCAGAACTCATGAATAAACCATGCCGACTCAAGGTCAAGGTCACATGTGAGAGTCACGGGTTTGAAACTTTGAATCTTGTGTCCGTTCCACGTCCCTTTTACCCCTGGATGGCTTTTCTTTAAACTTTGGTCGAATATCCCCCTCAATGAGCTGATGTGCAGAACCCATGAATAAACCGTGCCAACTCAATTTCAAGGTCACAGGTGAAGGCCACACGATTGAGCATTGTTATTAAAGTGCGGCGGGGGATTTGGCTTTCTCCCAAACTGCTTTCTCGTACAAATAAATTGGCACTGAAAAAGTTCTGAACAGAAAAACATGTCAGAAACTCTTTTCCTATGCGCTTTCGTGTTATTTATATATTTCTTTGTTTGTTTGTTTGATTTGAGGTTTAACGTCCCCGTCAACACTGTAAAGGTCATTTTGGAGACGTTGCTTCCAATTTTGTGGGACTTTTACCCGACATTGAGATGAAATGACATCTCAAGCCCTGTCACCCAATGAAACCAATAGGGTTTATTAGCATGGACGGTTCGCCTCGCACCGCGGTTCCTGGACAGGCTTTGATCCTCTAAGCGGTTTACCAGTACTAGTGTGCGGGCCGGATTAAGCTCTGCGTGGAAGCATCGTGCAGCCCATATATTTCTTCAAGCCCCTATGGGTGGGGGCGGTTATATATTTCTTTGATATAGGGATATTTATTCTTATAGACAGATCATTGACATGATAGCAAACTGTGTGCATGTAGAACCTGGCGAGACTGCTCACTACGTGCCGTATTACCTGCATCTACAAGGTTCGCATAGGTAACTGCACTGGTCTACATGGTTGAAAGAGTTGACTCTTAATCATTAGGTCTCTCACCGCTGTGGTTCGATCCTGGCTCTGGTCACATGTGAGATTGTCCAATTTTCTCTCATCATGTTTCGGATTAGTTTGGTTTGGCCTTGCCTTTCAATATTATTTCACTCAAATCGAGCCGATCGTTTTTCAGAGGGGTGAAAACCGGATTACCCGTGGGAAAACCACCTGACCATCCGTTGCGAAAACCGGAGTACCCGGAGAAAAAATACCAGACCATCCGTTAATCAAGTTTAAGCCTCCCATTGGAATTCGTGTCACTGACCGTTCCAAGGCGGTTCTTCTGTCGCGTTTTATTTTTGTTATGGTTTGTCTTTCACTGCGTGTATTGCTTGTATATTTTTGTTTTGGACAGCCTCATGGTCATTTTGTAGGAAAGTAATTGTCCTTTTGGCTTTTCGCTATTGGTGTTTCCATTCGGGTCTAGTTATTTCATTTTTATGTTTCTTTTCCTTTGGTGTCTCTGGTGGGAGCCGTGGGTAAATTGTATCGATTACTGATCATTGCTTTCACACCTATTTTAAATAGCGTGTTTGATTATTAGTGGCCAATAGAGTTGGGCCAACAACTCCTTACTGACCAACGTCGAACATAGTAATTCCTCCGCTTTGGAGAGCTCTAATAACAAAATATGTGTTGTCACGTTTATTCGATAAGTTTTCAGATCTTTATCAAGTTCCGAACAGGAATGAAACAGTGAAGGCACAGATCAGGCGCCACATTCTATGGCCTCTAATCACGGCCTTCACTGACAATGTATGTTGTTTGTAATCATTAGAATCGTCTCATCCAGGCGATTTGAATAATAACACACAATATACCTTTTCTCTATATAACAGCGAAAATATACAACTTTTAGAGTTCTTCTTGGTTTCCATAATACCTCTTGGTAACCTCAGTGGCTCATTTAATTCTTATATCGGAACAAAGCTTCATGTTCCCCAAAGGTTTTCGAGCCATTACCAAGTTCGAAAATATACATACGGGTAACAGCGCTGTCTCATTAGGTATCTCACCACTGGGGTTGAAGCCTCGCTCGTGTCACGTGTGAGACTCCTAGTTCTACAACGGACGGAAGTTCAGGTGGTTTTCCTCCCCACAACTTCGTGTGTTGGGTTAAATGCTATTTAAGTGCATTGTAGTGGGTACCAAATGATTAGAGCTAGCATCCGGAAAATTTATATTTTAATTTCAGCATGAACAACAGGCATACAAGTATTTTTTTTTTATTCCGATACGGTTTCATTGCAGAGTAATTAGCCTTTTTGCCCCTTTTCGACTTGGGCATTTCACGTTTGAAGGTGTGTACTTTGTGTTCGCAGCACATGATAGCTTTAAACCGATCAATTTGAAACTCCGAAGATTCTGTTGTCGTTGTCTGTAGATGTGCGTGTGAATCATTTTGAAAATAGAGTTCTGCTTAAGCCGGTGCTAGGGGGCGTGACCGGTGTAGCGCATTTCAGTACTGGTCATGAACAGACTCAATAAAACCGAGTCTGCTATTTTCGTTCATTTGGTGTATTCTTTGCTTCCAAAGGATCTAACTATTCAGAACTTATTTATCTTCACTGCAGCTGGTGCTGTGCCGTGTGGCGGCCGTAAAAAGTCTCCCCGTACATCCATCGTAGTGCACTGGTCCTTTGGGATCATTGAGTTCATTTAGAATCATTTTGAAAATAGAGTTCTGCTTAAGCCGGTGCTAGAGGGCGTGGCTGGTGTAGCACATTTCAGTACTGGTCATAAACAGACTCAATAAAACCGAGTCTGCTATTTTCGTTTATTTGGTGTATTCTTTGCTTCCTAAGGATCTAAGTATTCAGAATTATTTAAAACTGAACAGGGGGTTTAATATTTAAGTGCATTTTTATTTGACACCAAATGGTTAGAGCTAGAATCTTGGAAATGTATATGCAGCATTAATATGAAAATTATTCAGTGCCCGTATTTTTATGCCCCCAACTTTGACCATATTGCTTCTAGCTTGTCCGTTAGTTCGTTCGTACGTTCGTCACGCTGTATTGTGCATGACATAACTTAAGAACCATGTACCCTTGTGTTATGAAATTTAATATTTGGTTTGCTCATAAAAAAAGGACCAGTTGAACCATATATTGTTTTTTCTTATCCGAATTATCTCCCCTTTTCGAGTTATTTCCCTTTTAATTAAATGATATAGAAATTTCGTTAGCAAGATATCTCAAAGATTATTTGAGCTAGATATTTGGAATACTGATTGGGACTGAGGAGGCGATACCCTGATTAAAATCCCCATCAATTTTATGAAATTTAATAAGAGTTAATGGCCTTTGCAATTTCTGACCATTTAATTATGTTGCTTTCTGATGCATAACATAACTTAAGAACCATGCATGCTAGTGTTTTGAATTTTCATATTTAGATATCATATGAAAAGAAAAAGTTGACCCATACTTTTTTCTTATCCGAATTATCTCCCATTTTCGAGTTGTTTCCTTTTTAACTTAATAATACAGAAATCTCGTTAGCAAGATATCTAAAATGTATTTGAGCTTGAGCCTTGATATTTGACTGAGGGGGGAGATTACCATATAAAATGTTCAACCAATTTAGCGGCCCTTTGCAATTTCTGGCTATTTTATTGTTTTGCTTTCTTGTGCATAGCATACCTTAAGAACTATATATGCTAGTTTTTTTAAATTTCATTATGGTTTCCTCATATAAATAGTTGACCCGTGTTTTTTGCCGAATAATCTACCTTTTTCGCGTTATTTTCCTTTTATTTATATAACATAGAAAACTCGATAGCAAGATATCTCAAAAGTATTTGAGCTAGATCATTGATATAGGGTTTACTGATTAAGACCGAGTAGGAGATCACCTGATTACATTTCCAACCGATTTAATGAAACTTTGTTAATATAATTTCTGGCAATTTAATTGTTTTGTTTTCCTGTGCATAGTATTACTTAAGAACTATGTATACTAGTGTTTAGAAATCCATGTATGGTTTCCTCATGAAAAAATAGTTGACCCGTGTTTTTTTTTCTTATCTGTCTTATCTCCCCTTTTGCGTTATGTTCCTTTAATTAAATAAATCAGAAATCTAAATATCTCAAAGAGTTTTTGAACCAGAGCCTTGATGTTTGGTACACTGATTGGGACTGAGAAGGAGTTCACCTAAATTTTCAGATAATTTAATTAAATTTTGTTGGAGAGATAGCCTTTGTAATTTCAGGTCATTTAATGGTTTTGCTTTCTTGTGCACCGCATGACCTTAGAACCATGTATACTAGTGCTTTGAAATTTCTAACATGGATTTTCATAAAAAAATGTTGACACGTATTTTTTTTCTTATCCGAATTATCTCCTGTTGATGAGTTATTTCCCTTTCAATGAAATAACATTGACATCTCGTTAGCAAGATTTTGTGTACTGATTGGGTCGGAGGATGAGATTACCTGATTTAATTTTCAACCAATTTAATGAGTGTTTGTTGGAGTTATGGCCCTTTGCAATTTGTGGCCATTTAATTGTGTCTCTTTCTTGTAGCTAGATATTTAAAAAATATTTAAATTGTTGCCCGGTTATCAATTGAAAAAAATCTGAAAAATTTCTTTTGAAAATTTGGGCATTTAAGGGCAAGCATATGGTTGGGGAATTAGTGTTTTACAAACACCAGTTCTAGTGTTTTTTGTGTGTGTTTTTTTCATTTGGATTCTCCTTCCGTAGTAATTCCTCTTTTTTTTATTATCATTTTTCGACTTTTTGTCCTTTGGGAGCATTGATTCCATTAATGAATTTTGAAAATATTTGAGGGTCACTGCTGAGGCCTTAAATGGTCGAAACTAGCTAGTCTGGCCCAGAAAACATGTACACTCCATATTTTCCAGTTCTGTGGTGTATTCCTTGCTTCCAAAGGATAACCCTTTCTAGAACATATTAAGCATATAACCACAAGATGTGGTCATACTAATTTATACCAATCTGTTGTACACTTCGCAGGCTCTTTTGTCATGGACTGTAGATGCGCATATGATTTGGGCCTAATCACTGATTTAATTTTTGTCATTTTTTTCAACTTTTGAAATCAGTCGTTTTTGGTGCTAAAGTATCATAGTCAATGGACGTTTAAGCGAAAACATATGGTTGGGGGGGCGTGGTTTTACAAAAACATTTTCTAGGTATCCGAATACTCTAGTTTACGCCCATCTGTGATTAAGGATCGGTTCAAAATAATCTTGAAAGGCCCATAAAATCAAAAACAGAAAAAAAATCAATTCTGTTTTCGCAGGTTTATCGCTGGACTGGAATGATAGGAACATTTATTGGACGACAGGAACATCACAGTCACAAGGGCGTATTTACATCAGTGATAATGCGCTGCCGTTGAAATCCGGTCTGAACTACCCTCGAGGCCTTAAAATACTAGCCTTAGAAACGTAAGTTTATTTGTTTGTTTTCAGGCTTTACGTCCCCGTCAAGACATTTGGAGACACTGCTTCCAATTTTGTGGGACTTTTACTCGACATTAAGGTGAAATGACATCTCAAGCCCTTCCACTTAAGGAAACCAATAGGTTTTATATGCCGGTCTGATTCGCAACACTTTATTTGGACAGGCTCAGCGCTTCTAAGCGGTTTACCAGTACTCATGTGCAGTCAATTACAGCTCTGCGTCGCAACCCTATGCAGCCCAATATAGTTCTCATAGCCCAGATGGGCGGGGCCTCATAAACGAGGGTACCCGTTAGAACGAGCACCTAAAACCTGTGTTTGGAGTATAAAATATATCACACCCTTTCATTAGAAAAAAATACTGTTTGGAAGGCATGAAGAATGCACTTTATTCATTTGTACACTCTTAAATTGGCAATCGGTTGACCTCAGTGCGTCCCAACATTCTGGCGCACAATCATCGGTGGATATATTTGGTTTTAGCTGCCCGTTATATTTCTTATGATATTTTGTCAAGTATTATTTTTTCCATTTTTTCCAGTAATAAGAACATTTTTGCTAAATTTTCCAATAGAACGGTTCATAAGAGTGAAATGTCACGTTGACCTGATAAAGCTCACTTGTCCTGAGATTGCATTTCTTTATCAGGTCAAGGTGTACAATGGATGTAATATAGGGGCCAACGGATTGAAGCCTCATCGAACGCATGTGTTTGAAGACCTCTTTTGGCATGTCACGACCCTTCAGAGAATAAACCTCTGCATGATTATTAGACCATTCTACGCAATAGCTATCAAGTTAACATGGCCGTTTAATCAATGCTCCTCTCAACCCCGCTTTGTTGTCCCCGGCGTTAGCCGAATAAGTCTATAGTAATGGTTTCGTCCGTCTGTCCGTCCGTCCGTCTTCTTCAATCCTTCAGTCTGTCCGTCCATAGAAACAAACTTGTCTCCGCAACTTCTACAGTTTTCAAGAAGCATCCGTGGTGTGGTGTAGTGGTAATTCTACTCGCCTTGTAAACCAGGCGTCGCAGGGCTTCTCCAGACTTTCGGATGAGTATTTCAACCGAGGTCCCGTCTCCGTATGACCCTAGCTGTTGATGAGACGTAAAACTCAAACACTCATTCATTACAACTTTCAAGGGATTTTGATGAAATGTTCCAGTTGTTGTTCCCATGACGTGGAGATGATCATATTATATCGAGGTCATGCTCGACTGATTTTACCAGATTCAGAGACTATGTCAGTGTTTGCCATTTTAACAATAGAAGTTCTTGTCTCCCTAACTCCTACTACATTTCTCAAGGGATTTTGATGAAACATCAGGAAAACACGCCTATATAAGTTTGACCCTATTGAACCCCACTTTTATACGATATAAAACTCCACTCGAATAGTACAACTGGGGTTAACAGGGGTAAACCTCTGCTCTAAAATATAAAGTGTGGGTACTTGTTAGAACCGCCACGATGAGGCGGTTCATACCAGTACGCACAGTCAATATTTTGAGCAGAAATAAGAAAACTATCACAATTGTTCATCTTAAAAGTTTCATTTTTCAAGAATAAAGGTTACAATGAATTTGTATATGCGTGTTTTCGTACTGAAATTTCAGTTATTGTTCCAATGACCTGAAGACAATCATATTTGATCGAGATCATGTTCGGCTGGTTATTACCAGAGTTATTGCGTTTTGTCGGTTTTGCCATTGAAGCATTCCAGTTATTGTTCCCATGACCTGATAATGATCATAGTTTATCGAGGTATGGCTTGACTGATTTTTACCAGGGTTATGGCCTTTTGTCAGCTGTTGTCTTTTTATGAATAAAAGTTCTCGTCTCCGCAACTCCTCCTATATTTCTCAAGGGATTTAAATGAAACTTTCCAGTTATTGTTCCCATGACCTGATGATGGTAATATCTTATCGAGGCCAAGCTGAACTGATTTATGCCAGGGTTGTGACAGTTTATCAGTTTTGTCTTATTATCAACAGTAAGTATTGTCTATTGATGAAACCTTCCAATAATTGTATCATTACCTGAAGAAGACCATATTGTAATGAGGTCACAATCCGTCCGTTTGTCAATCCATCGGTCGGTCTGTCCCTCCATAGACATAATCTTGTCTCCCCAGCTGCTCCTACAGTTTTCAAAGGATTGGATGAAACTTTCCAGTTATTGTCTCCAGGATCTGAAGATGATCATAATATATCGAGGACATGCTTAACTTATTTTGTTATTCTTTCTTTCTATATGAAGTATGGACCCTGCAATACTTCTTGCAGTTTTAAATGAATATGGATGCAACTTTTCAATTATTGTTCCATTGACCTGAAGACGATCATATTAAACCAAGGTGCACTTGACTACTTTTGACTTTATTTTAGTCATGTTGCCAACAGAAATTGTTATCACTGCAACTCCTCATTCACTTTAAATAATCATCATTTACAGTGGTTTGGAGATCTTCTTTTCCCCATAAATTGTTTCTCACAACATTTTGGAAAATTAAAAGATTAGTCTGTTGAAATGTTGTAAAATATCAAAACATTGTTAAGGATATATATGTTTGTATTGGAGTTTAACGGCCCAGTCAACACTATTTAGGTCATTTTTGAGCCGGTCAGTTTACCTATCAACACTTTCCTGGGCAGGCTTATACGAAAGCGGTTAACCAGTACAGTGCACATTCTTTCGCCAGAAACTGACAACTGCCCTTCTTGAATCAGCGGAAGGGAGAGAATGACCGTAGAAAAGATTTCATGATCAATCTCCACGAAAGAATGTTGCCGACCCCGGCGGGAGTCGAACCCGCGTCCTCCTGATCACCAGTCAGACGCGCATCCGACTGAGCCACCGGGGCCGGCTATATATATATATAAGGACATGTTATAACCATATTCACCACATACTGACATTTCAAACATCGGGGGACGCTTGGCCTGTGGCCCTTTATTTTGAGTGTGTTGTCATGTAACTGACTTCAACACTCGTAATAAATTATTAACGGCTAAACTTCTAAATCAGGGTTATCGGTACCATAAATTACGCAAAGCCTTTTCAAAATTTTATAGGCGCCATTCTGATTTAATTTCAAAATTCAATATTGGACTTAAACCTCTTCTGCAACAAGGTCTATCGGAACCCGAATTTTATGGTGACTTAGTATATAAATTCAGAAAAATATATAACCGCAATGACTTTAGCACCCAATTTCGTAAAATCATTCTTCGATATAAAAAGATTGGGTACAACATGGATATTATACGACAGACTGCATGCATGGTAGTTAACCCAATCACGGTTGGCAACTTTGCTTCCCTCTATAATTGCACGCCGGTGGGTCAGGCCTCAGATTCTATGACGGCTCCAACGTAAAGGCTTATTGAGAATAAGAGAAATCTTATTCAAGGTAATGTTGGTTGGTGCCTGATGCACTGTCTCTGGTCGGACCCATCGGAGTCTAACTGTTGGTTTTCTTTTGCTCCAGCATTTCAGTGGTTTCTTGCTGTCGAGTCCTCACCGTTGTCTCACCTCTGTGGTTCTTTGATTATTTGTGTTCACGGAGATGTTGCACTGATGTGTTAGGAGGCCTTCATGCGGACTGAACAAATTATTTGTCTTAATCGCGACGGAGGTAAGGGCGAGGATTTTGACCACGTAAAATCTATTTAAGCCCCCCAGTGGAAATCTTTCCACTGACCGTTCCAAGGCGGTTTTTCTGTGGCGATTTGTTTGTGTTGTTGTTTGTTACTTGCTGTGTGTATCATTTGTGTCTTTTTAAATTGGATGGCCATGTGGCCATTTTGTGGGAAAGTAACTGTCCTTATGGCCTTCCTTTGTTTGGGTTTCCATTATGGTCTGGTCGCTTAGTGTTTGTGTTTCTTTCCCTTCGGTGTGTTTGATGGGTGGGGTGAGTTAATTGCATCGATTCCTGATCTTTGTTTTACTTCTACTTTGGTCTTACTGTTGGCTTTCTTTTGCTCCAGCATTTCAGTTGTTTCTTGCTGTCGAATCCTCGCCGTTGTTTCATCTCTGTGGTTGTTTTATTTTTGTGTTCACGGAGATTATTTGTGTTCACGGAGATGTTGCACTGATGAGTTAGGAGGCCTTCATGCGGACTGAACAAATTTCTTATTTGTCTTAATCGCGACGGAAGTAATGGGGGAGGATTGTGGCCACGTAAAATCAATTTAAGACCTCCAGTGGAATTCGTTTTCGCTGACCGTTCCAATGCGGCTCTTCTGTCGCGGTTTATTTTTGTTATGGTTTGTCTTTGGATGGTTTTGTCGCTTATACTATTTTATTTTGGATAGCCTTTTGGCCATTTTGTCGGAAAGTAAATGTCCTTTTGGCTTTCCGCTGTTGGTGTTTCCGTTGGAGTCTGTTGCTTCATGTTTGTGTTTCTTTCCCTTTTGTGTCTCTGATGGGAGCTGTGGGTTAATTGTATCGATTCCTGATCATTGCCTCACACGCCCATACAAATACATTTTCAATTATTCAGCCAAAAATGGAAATTTTAAGATGAAAAATTGTGATTTTGTTCTTATTTCTGCTCAAAATATAGATTGTGGGGACTCGATAGAACCGCCTCGACGAGTCGGTTCTATCGAGTACCCACAATCTATACTTTTAAGCAGATATAAGGAAATACGGTATACCCCTGTACACCCCAGTTTTACTATATAAAAGTGGGGTTCAAGGGGGTCAAAATTTTATAGGCGTGTTTTCCTGATGTGTGGGCGTTTCTGGTTTGTTTCATGTTTTGTCAGTTTCGTGAAACATAAATATATTCTCATTTTTCAATCGGCATAGACCAAGATCAGACGCCGTGTTCTGTGATATCTGATCTAGAACTACATCATTTGCCAAAGCCCCATTTAACGGCGCGAAATTAATAATTAATGCGATGATTTTGATTTTGAGATAAATTTTCTTTGCTCCTCGTGCGGCACCCGACGGTGCTTTTATTTCGCAGTTAATTCGGTTTGCCAGAGTGTTAAGTCAGGTAACTGATTTTATCATTCATAATAAACTGTTAACTGCCAAACCCTCTCAATCATGGTTATCGGTATCATATATGACCAGCCTTTTCTAAGATTTATAGACATCATTCGGATTTAGTTTCAGTATTGGACGTAACTCTCTTCTGTAACGATGCTGGCAACAATTTCAGTACCCGATTTCGTGATATCATTCTTCGATATTAAAAGATTTGGCACAACATAAATGTTATACAACAGACTGCATGCATGGTAATTAGCCCAATCACGGTTGATAAATTTGCCTTCCTATTTAAAGGCATTTATTCTGAAACAGTAAAACACACCGTGTGTCCATAATTGTTTTATTGCCCCCTGTGATATACTGACTATAGCAGATCAAAGGCGGCCCTTAATAGGGTGATTAGTAGCTCTTGTTGAATCCCCTGACTGAGACACTTAAGGGGAAAATCAATAATGTACACCAGTCAACAGTAAGTAATGTATTGATTTTCCCCAAGGCGGCCCCTTACCTGTTGAAGACAGAGAACTTCTCTCCAGTGAGCACTGAGGGCTACATAATATTATGTAATGAAATGATAGTCCTCAATAATCAAGAATAAATGCCTTTAACGGGTCATGCCTCAGATTCTATGATGGTTCCAGCGTAAAGTCTGATCATTGCCTCCACTTCTATTTTACTTAAGATTTGGGGGAATGCCGGTTGGTACATGATGCTTTGTCTCTGGCCGGGCCCACTGGAGTCTAACTGTGGTTTTCTTTTGCTCCAGCATTTCAGTTATTCCACCGTTGTTTCACCTCTGTAATCGTTTGAATTTTATGTTTTTTTTAGATGAAGCACTGATGAGTTAGAAAGCCTGCATGCGAACTAAACAAATTATTTGTTTAAACTACGACAGAACCAAGGGCAAGGATTTTGGTCACGTAAAATCGATTGGAGTCCGCCAGTGAACCTTCTTTTTACAGACCGTTCCAAGGTTCTTCTGTTGAGGTTTATTATTGTTCGTCTTTGCATGTGTATAATGCTTATATCATTTTATTTAAGATAGCCATTTGTCCGTTTTGTGTGAAAGTAACTGTCCCTTTGGATTTTCGCTAGAGATGTTTTGTTGCGGGATGGAATAGGAAACCTCTCTGGTGCTTATGCACATCTAAATTATTTTAGTAGATATATGGTAAGGCGGTGCGAGTGAAATATTTTAGGTGAAATATGGTAGGCAAAATGTGCTTGGCCATGCACAAGTCATGCACATATCATACGATGTATGCATGAGTGGTTTGTGGAGATCTGTTTTTACAATACAGGGCGCCGCTATAAGGCTGAGTTCTATAAAATTTGCCTAAAAATCTCCAACCGCCAAATTGTGCCATATATGATTTTCATTCCCGTCACGTGTTGTGTGGGTGTTTGTTTTGACAGGAGTCATGCCATAGATTTATAGGGTCATTTCATCATTTTGTTCCTATGGGAAATATACTATTTGAACGCAAATCCATTATCTACTCGTTTTTTGCTATCTGGCTTTAATTGTGGACGGTATCTTCACCTCGCCACGATTTTGGCGAGCTAATATGAGTATGCATGATTTTCCGGTAGTGTTCATAGATATAAAAAGAAAAATGCCTAATGGCATTATGGACGGGTTTTTTTTCAGTACGGTTAGGATGGTGGTGGCATGGGTGGGGTAGGGTGGGGTGTGCTGGTGTGGGGTAGGGTGGGGTGGGGTGGGGTGGGGTGGGGTGGGGTGGGGTGGGATGGGTTAGGAGTCGGGTGGGACGGGGTGGAATTTGTGGTGGGGTGGAGTGTGGGGTGGGATGGGGTGTGGTGGGGTTGTGGGGTGGGGTGGGCTTGGGTGGGTGGGATGGGGTGAGGTTGGGGGTGGATTGAGGTTGTTTTGGGATGGGGGTGGGGTGGGGTAGGGTATGCTAGGGTAGGGTGGGGTGGGTAGGGTATGTATGTAAAACTAAGTATGCATGTACGTACAGAACAAATGCAATATCCTAACCCAGTTACAATTTTTTGTGGAGGGGGGGGGGGGGGTATGATTTGTTTATGTGTTTTAAGAAGAAAAAAAAAATAAAGTTTGATTTTAGCGATTTTGAAAAAGGGTCACCTAATGAACATTTCTGTATGTATGTAAAACTATGTATGCACAGAACAAATGCAATATCCTAACCCAGTAACAATTTTTTGTGGGGGGGGGGGGGGGGGTGGGTTATGTGTTTAAAAAAAATAAATAAATTTTTTTTTCTATTTTTAGCTCTAGTGGCCACTGATTTTAGCAATTTTGAAAAAGGGTCACCTAATGAACATTTCTGTAAAATAATTTTGAAATCGGGCCATTATCCCAGGAGGCGATGTCGTTTAAAGAAATTGTTGACGGACGACGGACATCAACTCTCCTTGAGCACTTCGTGCTCAGGTGAGCTAAAAAAGAACGAAAAAAAAAAAAAAGAAAATTCCATGCCTGTGCATGCATGTATGTATTATTACTAGCAACTATCAGGGGAGGAAGATAATAATTGTTCATGTGTTTATGGAGAAGAAAAGAAAAATAAAGAACAAAAAGAATGAAAAAAGAAAGAAAAAAAATGAACAAAAAAAATGTCTCCACCGGGGTTTGAACTCACGCCCCTCAGATTCATAGTCAACAATAGGATTCGTAGTCCAGCACTCTATCCACTACACTCGCATTTGAAAAAAGGTTAACCAAAAGGTAAACCTGAAAAACACAAGTTTGAAAAATGACAATTTCCGCCAAAATTTTAGTCTTTTGCGCCATTTATGGATAATACATGAAAGCGGTACCTCCACTTATGCATCAGTCCTGATATTAAAGCAATCTGCTACAGAATAGATGTAAAATAACACTTTGAAAAAAGGTTAACCAAAAGGTAAACCTGGGACGACGCCCGCCCGCAGGACGCCCGCCCGCCCGCCCGGACATCGCTATTTTAAAGGACGGATTTTTTTTAAAAATCCGTCCAAAAACCCTGAAAAACGAACACTATTCAGCAGTAGGTCAAGATGTAACGAATTCACGCAACATTGTGACGGGACAGTGAAAGTATATTGAAAGGCACAACAATGTGTGGTGACCTGCTGCTCCCTGCAAGATAGCAGCAGGTACTGGTACGACGCTGTCGGTTAGAGTCCATCAAGGGCGGACAAACCCAATAACAGACGTCGTAGCAAATATAAACAGGTCAACCTGAGACCATTCTAAACAGGTCGTAACCTGCAGGCGATTCAGGCAAATCAAACGAAGAAGTTACCGGGACTTCAAGTTCACACCAGTGCGCGATCGATAAATGATACATATCAACCTGTGGTCGACAACAAGGTCGACAAACTAGTTCACACTAGTGCGCGAGAGGGGGTTCACCCTAATTTATAAACCGTCCAGTCGCGTCTTGTGTTGTTTCTTTTGTTGTTGTTTCTGTTGTTTGCTTCTGTAGGCATTCATGTCACCCGTTTCGAGCACAGAACATTGTTTTGCCTTCGGGGCGGACGTCGTGAGTGGGCTACAGAAGCAACTAATTGTGATGTTCTGTGTTAGTAGTGTTGTATATAGATACTGTAAATAATTCATGTCATTCATTTGATATCTTTCTTGTGCCTTACCCCACAGCTGCCCGTACACCTGTCACAGATCACGCTCGGTTGTCTTGTCAGCATGGGGGTTTGCGGGACGCCGTAAACCCACATGTAAATTGTTTTTACATTTGGGTGTAGTTATTTCATGTTCGTGTTTCTTTCCCTATCGTTTCTCAGATTGGGTAATTATAGCCACTCCTGATCATACCTTCACTTCTATTTTTCATGTCTGTTAAGTTGCATCAAAACATCTCATACAGTTTTCAAATGAGTGAGAGAATGAGGTAATGACAAAATCGCTATTTACAATCCTCAAAGGGCCATAACTTCAAAAATAGTTAAGCAATAATTATGACTTTTGTCTTCTGCACATCGTCTCATGATGTTTTTAATGTCAGATTCAATCTGTCATTTCTAGCTGTCCAATGCGTTTTAAAGTAGTTCGGTTTTATTCCGGCTTTGACCGCCATATAAATATGAGTCCGCACAAAATGTAGTCCGGTTTTATTCAGTTTTAGGCGCAGTAAACAAAACTGAACAAGCGTGTTAGTTATCCTAAAGCGCAATACAAAGTTTTGAAGCAGAAGACTTTACCATTTTAACTTATCTTTCAGAGATTAGATTCAGCATTTCATATAAGCAAATGAGTATTAAGAAATGTGAAGTCATGTTTTCTGTGGCAAAAAGATGTCATTACCTCTGCTATAGTTAAAAATGGTCGGATTAAGCTTGATTTTACCCTTTCACCCATGAGTTTTTCAAGTACACTCATCTACCACTGAATCTGTACACGTCCATGCTACTTCATGTAAATTGACGGTCCCCGCCGATTGAGGCTAGAAGAAATAGACTGGGCTGTACGTTTCTTCCACGCAGAGCTGAAACCAACCGCACATGAGTACTGGTAAACCGCATAGAATTTGTAAGCATGCCCATGAGTGTTGCGGGATTGACCGTCCATGCATATACACCCTATTGGTTTAATTGGACGGCATGGCTTGGGATGTCATTTCATCTCAATGTCGGGTAAAAGTTCTACAAAATTGGAAGCAATGTCTCCAAAATGACCTATAAAGTGTTGACGGAGACGTTAAGCCTAAACACAAACTAGCAATAAGGCAAATTGGGTGTCTAGCTAATAGACAAGCTATGTAGACCAGGATAAGATGATCCATCTCACCAGGATCTACACTGTTTGCAAATATATCTGCACCGGGCGCAAGGGTTGAAGGGGTAAGATATTTCTACGCTTGCACGGCCTAATTAAATACTAAAGACGTGACGCGAGAAAAAACTCAACCATACGGTAGCAAGCCAGCTATAATATATACTCAAAACAGTAATCACTATCCAAAAGCTATTACATACCTGATTAACTTATGTAAGCACACATATTATGAATAATTAGTTACACGTAGCAAAAATTCAACATCAAAAAAGTGTGTTCCTTTATTTGTAGCGCACGGCATAAGATAGGTTCACATTGTCATTGTCTTCTCATCGCACAAAATCTCAGCAACAGGATATGACTTCTAGACAAGCATTTTTGCTAAGTGTTAGATCCTGATTTTTTGTATCGTTTGTACTTTATATTTTTGCATGCAAATGTTTGTAATAAATACTGTTTAAACCAAGATAGGTTGTAGACTCAGCTGCGCATTTAACAGGTTCGACAAGTTTAAGCTTTTACAAGAAGGTTGTAGTCTACGCTTTGTGTTGTCTGGTCATGTGTATGTTGTATTAATGTGCAAGTCAAATGAAAGTGTATAACAGCTGAAGATTGGTAATGTTCACGTCAGTTGTGTGAACAAAAACTGCAACCCATCACAATGAAAACGACTGGCACTAACGAAACGTAACATCCATAAGACAAGTATATTTTATTTAATTTGTTTTCGAGGGGGTGGGGTGGTTTTACGGCCCTTTCAATATTGTTTTACTCATATCAAGCCGATCGTTTATCAGAAGCGGACAAAAACTGGAGTACCCAGAAAAAACACCTGACCTTCCGTTGCAGAACTTGGCGTATCACATGTGACCCGAGCCAGGCTCGAACCCCAGCGGTGAAAGGGTCAGCGCTCTTACCACTAGGCCACGGAGGCCCGTAAAGACAGTAAAGACAGGTACACACTATACCTTGTATTCTGTCACATTGTAGGTTAACCTTGTGGAAAAAATGTCATCCAAGCTAGCTGTCTTACATGTTTCGAATAACAGAAAAAACGAGATCTACTATACTATGGGAAGGAAGATAGCATCGTATAACTCATAATACATATTTATTTTGTAGGCAGGAGATCGTATGATAAACTTCAGAATCATTTGATTAAAGACACATTTTCTTCTTTTCGTAAAAGGGGTGGCCTGTCTAATCATCTGCAATAAACATGTCCTTCGGACCATAGTGCACATCAAGGCTTATCTTACCTAGGTGATAATGAGGTGATTTTGAGCAGAGACTCTCTGAGAGATATGTTTAAAAGGGGGCTCTATAAGGGGAAATTGTGTAATGGTATATTTTTTAGATTTATTGAGATTGTTTCCAACAAAATTTTGTTTAAATTACTTCTTTTTATTAACAAAAAAGTAAAGGAAAACACCGGCGTTCATTGTTTTATTATCTCAAACGTGAAAATAAGTAAACTAAATGAACTGATTAATTAAAGATTAACTCAATAAAATCAATTAACATTTATGTGTTCATTTACTTATTTATTTTTATTTTATTTTTGAAAGTATGTTATACAAATCATATAATGTCCAAACCATTAGCATTTCATTGTTTCAGTCAAGTGTTTCTTGTTTTAGACACAATCATATCAGAAAAGAGACCACCGCCCCATATTTGTATTCAGTAAAACAGTGGCCAAAGAGAATTGTATTTCTACTACAAAAACAAACAAACAAAAAACAAACAAACAAAAAACATACATTGTGGGTCCTCGTTAGAACCACCTCACAGAGGCGGTTCTAATAAGTATCTGCAATGTCAAAACATATTGTACGGTAAAACTGGGGTTTAGAGAGGTATACTTTGTTTTTCTTATTTCTACATAAAAGCATATATTGTGGGTCCTCGTAAGAACCCCCTCGCAGAGGCTGTTCTAACAAGTAGTCACCATCCAATAATATTTGCCATAAAACTGGGATTTAGAGGGGTAAACATTATGTATTTTTTTATTTCTACTCGAAAACATATATTGTGGGTCCTCGAAGAACCGCACGGTGAGGCGGATCTAACAAGTACAAACAATATATGTTTTGAGCCGAAATATCAAAGATATCAGGATTTTTATTATTTTTGGTCATAAAATTTAACCAAGGTATTTAAAAATGCATGTTTTTGTAATGCTAATAAATAACGTTGACAAAAAATAATAATAATAAATAAAAGTGCGGAATATCAAAACCAGGACGTAGTTATTATAATTTTCTCAAGTTAATTGAGTGCCCTATATTGGCCCCCTACCTGTATGACAGCGAGAATACCCTGATCCACCTCTATATTGAGAGCTAGACGTCTCTATCGTGACCAAAGTCAACGGGTCGACAAAGGACGGAATTTTTATGCTGGTGCATGCACGACTTAAATTGGCTTCGATATGCGTTTCAGCGATGAACCACACATCTGTGTGAATCACGCCGATAATCGTTGCGGGTGTTTTGACGTACAAATGTGAGGTATGCCGACGCGACGCGCGCGTAAAAGAGCGTGGCAGTCTGTGTGGAAAAAGCGTAATTGTATGGGGAGGTATCGCATATCTTAATAAAAAGCTAAAGGGTTGCCTTTGTAAACAAAGAACACATACAAGAACGAAAATCGGAGGATCGGTCTTATTGAGTCTCTACATACACAGCAATGCACACTGCTCAAAACAATTAAAGGAGCAAAAACATATTTCCCCACAGTATAAAGATAGTGGATAATTTCAATGAAACAACGATTCAGAAAGATGAATAACTTTATCTGCAACAAGTTAATGGCAAACAGTGGCAACCAGTTTACAAACCACGGCCTGTAACCTGTTAAGGTAGAAGAATTAGCTTAAACGTTTGAGAAATCGCAATCTTTACGTCAGATTATTTCAAATGCCATAGGCATGCGCAAATTTGCCACGTTTTCCTGTAAGTTATGTGTATGACCACCTCGAGCACCACACCACTTCGGCATCGCCGAGGCATGCTTTGAACCAAAGTTTGAACAGTTTGTAAAACTAGTGTTTCCCAATCATGTCTAAGGATGCTTGTGAGTTCTTGAATAGTCATTGGTGATTGATCACCCTGTGAGATACGTCTTTAAAAAATGTCCCACACATCTTCTGCAGGGTGTAAGTCAGGTGAACGTGCCAACCAGTCCATTACTTGAATAGTCCACGATTCAGGTGATCCATGCACACTCTAGCAGTAAGGTGGCACACATTATCCTGCATCAGAATGAAATTGTCACCGATTGCCCCAGCGAAAGGAATCGAAATTGGGTCTATAATTTCATCTCGAAACCGTAATGCAGTCAATGTGCCTCCGTTTATCAGGTACATGTTCGTTCGGCTTTCATAAGTAATTCTAGCCTATACCATCACTGACCCCACTCCATATATGTCTGTTTCTAAACTGTTGCAGTCCTCGTATCGTTCTCCGGGTCGTCTCCGGACTTGAACCGCCAGGTTTATGTTCTTGGGCAAACTCATATCGCCGTGTACGATATTGCCTGTTGAAAATAGGCCATCTTGCCTGACGTCGGGCCCTCAGATCGCCTTCATGTAACCTGTTACTTATCTTTTGACCAATTGCATGCTGGAAATCGATTTTAGCCTTCTGGCAGTGTACTGCCGATTTCGTAGCGCTAGATTTCGAAGATATTGATCTTCCCTTTCTGACGTCATACGGTGTCGGTCTAACCCTTCTCGTCAAGTAAAATAGAAGTGAAGGCAATGATCAGGAATCGATACTATTAACCCACAGCTCCGATCAGAGATACCAAAGGGAAAGAAACACAAACATGAAACAACAGACCCTAATGGAAACATCAATCGCGGAAAGCCAAAAGGACAGTTACTTTCCCACAAAATGCCCAAATGCTAGCCAAAACAAAATAATATAAGCGACACAAACACCCAAAGACAAACCATAACAAAGATAAACCGCGACAGAAGAACCGCCGTAGAACAGTCAGTGAAACGAATTCCACTGCGGGGTTTAAATCGATTTTACGTGGCCACAATCCCTCCCTTACTTCCGTCGCGATTTTGACAAATAATTTATTCAGTCCGCATGAAGGCCTCGTAACCCATCAGTGCAACTCGCCCGTCTCCTGATAGCGTCTCGATAGCCTGGCAACAACACTTCTCGATACATCAAGGCGTTAAGCAACGAGCCTTTGGATGTACCCACTTTCAAGCAAAGCGACAGCTCGAGCGACCTCAAATTCTTCTAAGCACCCCTTATGAAGTCACTATGACTCACAAAATAACGCATATCGAAGGATTGGCAGGTTTCTGACCCAAAGTAAAATTTTGAACAGATCGCCCCATACCGAATTTCGGCCGTTTTAAAGGACTATCCTTGCTGTAGCTCACATTCTTGCTTTGCACGTGAACCGCGCTTCTTGACGTTTGCATGAATATTTGTTAAGAGATCTCACTTCAAAAAAGTGCCTTTCATTGAGTCTGAAAATTGCCAAGCGGTCATGTAATACAGGCTTAAAAGTTTGCTCCTCCAATTGTTTTGAGCAGTGTTGTTTGCAAGGTAGCATACGCTTCCTAGCACCGGCTTAAGCGGAGTGGGCTCAATGATCCCGAAGGAAATAAAAATATAATCTGCACTATCATGAAGCACGGGGAGAATTTTAAAGGCCGCCACATGACACTTAACACCAGCTGTAGTGAGGTAAAATAAACAGCTAAAAGGCTGCCTTCGGAAACAAAGAAAACATAAAAGAACGAAAGAAAATCGGAGCCTCGGTTGTGTTGATTCTCATAATCTGCCTATGATGAAGCACGGAGAGTCTTTTTACGGCCGCCACACGGTATTTAATACCATTTGCAGTAAGGTTAAATAAAAAACTTAAAGGTTGCCTTTGGAAACAAAGAAAACTTAAAAGGCGAATATCGGAGGCTCAGATTTATTGATTCTCTTCATACACAGCAATATAGTTTGCAAGATTGCATTCGCCTCCTAGCATCGGCTTAAGCGACATTCGATTGTCAAAGTAACCAGAATGGGATCAGTGACCTCAAAGGAAAGGAACATTTAATGCTATTAAGAACTTTCAAGATCATGGCTGGGACGTGGACTTAACAGTGCGACGTTACATAAATCAAATGCTTCGACCTCACGTGGTTCCATTTTTAACGCTAAGAATCCGGGGTATCTTTTCCAGCAGGATTACACGCAGACTCATAGCGCTGTTTTTACTCAAAACTTTCTTCGTGCCAATGGAATTCATGTACTGGACTAGTCAGCCTTTCTCTCCCGATCTCCCTATGGGGCGAGTTGGGCAGATGTATCCACAATCGACCAGACAAACGGTTTTTTAGGGATTACGACAATATCATTGTTAAAACTTGAATTTCACTACTTCCGTTGTGTTGATGACTATGAAACATTTGCCAGAGTTTGCTGAAAATTACTAAAAATAAATCTATTCATAATTAACGTGAATGATGCGCATTTTTCAAAATATATTAAAATGAAATGGGTTTTTTCGCAATGTTTCGCTGTTCAGTAAGCTGCACAGAGACTGAAAATTACTCTAACTGCGGTTTTCATCCAATATATTAATGAATGCACCAATCTGCAAAATTTCACTGTTAGGCATATTTCTTACGTTGCGTATTTCTTTTGTCAACTTCCAATTTTGGTCAGATTATTCATGTTTTGATTTTAAAAACCTAAACAGTTTCTATTGAAAATTTGAAACATGGAATGGCACTTCATAATACCACCGGTGTATAGGTATCTGCAAACATGTCTCTGATGGGAGCTGTGGGTTAATTGTATCGATTCCTGATCATTGCCTTCACTTCTACATGTATTTTGAATTTGTAGGACTGCTTTTCTAAATTTTGAGATCGTTTTAGAAAGGCTTTCTGTAAGATTTTCTCATAAAATCAGCCATTTCAGTGCCTTTGGCGGTTTGATTCATTTCTGTAAAGTTTCAGGAGACTATCTCAGATGGTTTCAAATTTGCGAGGCGGACACAGCGTGGCGCAATGACAGATAGACGGATCGATAGAACGGGGACAAAACAATGTCTTTAGATCCATTGGGAGGAGACGCAATCACTAATTGATAGTTAGTGTTTACTGAATGCTACTGAAAAGACACAGATATATTTTGAACGTTTCCAAATAGTCTTAAGTTTCAAAATTCCGGAGCAGACACAATGTGGCCCAAAGACAGAAAGACGGATCGACAGACCGGGGACAAAACACCGTCTTCCAACCCATTCTGGAGGAGACAAAATCACTAATTGATATACTGTGTTTACTGAATGCCACTGATAACCAACTGACATATTGTGATCATTTCCAAATAGTCTAACGCACTTTGATATATTGGGCACCATGATCCTTTCCTGGGTTCTGACCCTGGTTTCATATTCTGAAGCCGAAAGGGACTAGAAAAAAAATAATTATGTGAATTTCGTAGAAGGATAATTTGTCAATGGACTGGTACAAAAGGTTCAGAGCAGCAATGAATCGTATTGGCTACAATACTCAATTACGCGTGACTGATTCGTAACTGGGTACTTGACTTGAGTGGTTGTAAGGGGATTGGTTGAGTGGCCAATTACTTTTAGTTCAGTACCTTCAAAGGATATGACAAGACTTACATTTTATGGCTTTTTAGCCATAAACTGATTCCGACGACGGAAACCATTTCCATGGCGGTGTATGGTAACGGATATGTACGGAAACGGATATGTTGTACATTGGTACAATGATTTTCTGAGCTTACGGTGTGAGCTATTTACCGAAATTTCCCTTCTGCCAGAAAAATAACCGGCGACCGCAGCATTTTATGATCTGCCACCTCGCAAAATTGTCAGATGTGTAAATAATGACTTTTGGGACAAGTTTGACCCAACTACTAAGGAAATTAAATTTAATGTCACACCAAAGACCATAAAACTTACCTCTGCATGACCACCAACACCAACAGAATAATAATAAAAAATGTTTGCGGTCAACACCCTCAATATAGATTTTCTTGGAATAGCCTTTAGCAAAATCGTCTTTATTTCTCAAGACTGGAAAACTGTAAATCACATCGGAAATTAAAGGAAAAACAATATCATTATTATCGTTATCATTTAAAACCAATCAACCGCAGCACGTTTGCACAGTTTTGTAGGTTTTAAGGCTAACTCGTTCTGTTAGTAGTTTAAAGTAGATTGAAGTTTTCATGTATGCAGCCAATGAACTATGATTTTTAGCAAGAATAACAAAAATGTACATACTTTAAACCCACAGTTCCTTGTAATATTAAGGGGACATTACGAGTACATAGCTATTCATCCTACTAACTTATTATCGGGCTGCGAATAAATGACTTAATTTCCAGGAAAATGGTGTGGATCTCAGGAACGTCCTATAACAACAAGATAGAAATATCCAATCTGCATGGTGCCGAAACAAAGACTTTGGTCTCTAGACCCCAGACAACTAATCCTCAGTCACTTGAATTTGACTCCCATACAAACAGGTAATGTGATTTATACGGTACGCTTTACATTTGGGCAGAATAAAAACCAAACTAGGCCGTGTGCGTGCGTTCGTCTGAGCCTGCGTGCGTGTGTGTGAGCGCGAAAATGTGTCCTGCTCATAAATATTAGAGTTCCAACAATTGTTTGCTTATATTATTTAATAACAAGGCAAATATATGTCTTTTACAGTTATGGTTATGATAACCGCCTGTTTGCTGTTATGTTTTATTTTCATGAAACGATTAAATTTTAGTTCAGCATGAAAAAAAATGATTTAAGAAATGAGGCAACCTTGGTTCTTTTAACTTAACAAATTAAGCCCTCTGGATAAATTTTAGAAATGTTGTGAGAAAATCTAAGAAATATAATTATACTTTATACTTGCATGCGGGAGCGCAAGAGAAAAATACATTTTGACGCCAACCCTCTTTCAATCAGCTTATTCGTTCATGATATTCGATTAAATGTATAAAAACAAATGTATTCGTTGTGGCAAATACTGAAACATTTTGAAACGTTTGCATATAAATGGATTTTGTAAGAAAAGGAATGTTAAAGACAAAATATTGTTTTCGTCCGACGGCCTA
Source organism: Lucinisca nassula (assembly GCA_963580285.1). Taxonomy (NCBI): domain Eukaryota; kingdom Metazoa; phylum Mollusca; class Bivalvia; order Lucinida; family Lucinidae; genus Lucinisca; species Lucinisca nassula. Next base: position 110,183,632 of record OY757017.1, on the reverse strand, counting down.
TGTAACCAACATAAATTGTTGATTAAAGATAAAAGTCTTTTTACTTCTTAAGAAACAGTCACTACTTTTCCAACATGCTCTATGGAAGTTTCTACATATCTTTCAGGCTATACTGGGTGGACAATGGCTACATTAAAAGAGTGTATATCAATGGGACAGGTGTGGATATTCTCGCAGTTGAATCGGTTTCTCCGAATTTGTTTCTTCTTTATCAGGTACTCGGGTGGTTGGGTGACGCATAGGTGTCGTTTTTCTTGCATCACTGTGGCGTCCACCTGGTACACTGTAATGGCTTTCAGTTAGACAATGCCTGTTGTCCTTTAAAAAGTAGGAATGAGGACGTGGGGTGGGGAGGTATAGTGTTGTTATTCTTCTGTTTCTACACTTCCGTTCATTTTTCTCTTTCTCCCCTGTCTCTCACTTTCATCTCATGAACAATCTCTTCTATCTCATTTTTCAAAACATGATCCACAAGGGCTGATATGTCGTTAAGCCACAATTCTAACTCAGCACACCCATGTAATTGAATTGTGATTTATTCTGCAATAAGATAAGAAAATCGTGACATGAATAATCACCGTTTCTTTGACGTCAGACGGTGTAAATTAAGAGCTTTGTGTGGGGAAGCTCTTGAACAGATACCTCAGTGACAGGTCTCAGCAGATTAGATTCGGCTCAATACTAGATCTTCTCACTAAAGGTGTTCCACGGAGTCTATTCTTAGTCTTTGTTATTGTTTTATTAAATTATGCATATGACAATACACTGTCTTTACGTATAAGGACTTAAATATCCTTAAATCTGTTTTATGTCCGGTCCAGAAAAAAAAAACGTGTGCACATAATATTAGTTCTGTAGTGTAGTCCTTCCTACCAAAGGATGACCTTTCATAGATCATATTAGAAGAGGAAAGTCAGATACTTCCTTTGTTTAGGTTTCCATTATGGTCTGGTCGCTTAATGTTTGTATTTCTTTCCCTTTGGTGTCTTTTATGGATGGAGTAAGTTAATTGTATCAATTCCTGATCTTTGTTTTACTTCTACTTTCCTTGATGATAACCTTATGAAAGCATTGGCTTGGTTCAATAATGTCATTGTCTAATAGATACTGAACTGCTTCTTTAAGATATTCTTTTTCATAGGATTCATCCGGTATGGATGTATTTTTACAGGTTAAGGACCATTTATGTCCACATCGTGAAATATTTTCTCTGTCCGTGTTGGAATGTCAGGAAATAAGTATTCATATTAAAAAAATAGCTGTTTTATATCATTCCACTGGTTTGGCTCTAGATGTGACAGTTTCTGGTCGAGATTCTTCAGAATGTCAGATTTCTGAAGTTTTGACGATGTGGGATCAGATTTCACTGAATTAATATCCTCACAGTCATTATCACATGAATTAAGTGGAACAGGGCTAACTAGATTGACTGATGTTAAAGATGCTTTGTCCCTATCAATGTATTCCTTGAGCATGTTAATATGACACAGTTGCTTTAGCTTGCGTCTCCCAGGAGTGTTTATTATGTAATTTACGTCACTGAGCTTCTTGTCAACAGTGTATGGACCATAATACCTGGCTTGCAAAGATTTTCCAGGAATAGGCAAAAGAGCTAGTAACTTATCACCTGGTTTAAACTTCTGCTCTTTTGTCCCTATGTCATATAACTTTCTTTGGGATGACTGAAGATTGGTCCGAGCAGCATCACAAGCTTTTTAAAGTCTAGTTTTTAAATCCGACACATACTGAAGTAAATTCAAGGAAGTGGCATCATTAGAGAGAAATTTCTCTTTCAGAAGTTTCAAAGGACCACGAACAGTATGGCCAAATGCTAATTCAAATGCCCGAAGCCAAGAGATTCTTGCACATATTCTCTAACAGCAAATAAAAGCAGATGGATACCTTCATCCCAATCCTTCGCTGTGTCAAAGCAATATGATCTTATCATGTTTTTTAATATCTGATGGAATCCTTCAAGGGCGCCTTGACTTTAAGGATGCTAGGCCGATGACTTATACTGTACAATGCTTAGTTCATGCGTTACTTGTTAATAATTTCCAGACATGAAATATGAACCTTGGTCGGACCGAATAGATTTGGGAAGACCAGCAAAGGTAAAAAACTTCACTAAGGCCTTGACGATTGTTTTAGTTGTTTTGATAGTTCTTAGTGGAATGGCTTCAGGAAAACGTGTCGAAACACACATAATAGTCAAATGATATTCACAGCCAGACTTAGTTCTGGGCAAGGGACCCACACATTCGATATTTATGCGACTGAAAAGTTCATCAAAAGCAGATATAGGCTGCAAATGAGCCTAAGGTATAGTCTGATTGGGTTATCCTACCACTTGGCATATATGACAGGACCTACAATGCTGAGAAACATCTGATTTTAACCCAGACCAGTAAAAATGATTAAGAATCTTGTGATAGGTTTTATTTACACCTAAATGTCCTGACATGGGCGTTTCATGTGCCAACTTTAATATTTCACCCACTATCTGGTAGTTGACAGTCCACTCGTCTTCTGCGGAGACGTTTGGTGGACGCCAGTTTCTCATTAGTATGTCATTTTTGACATTATAACAGACTGGGACCTGAGGTACTTCCTGCTCATCTTAATCCCAAATATGCTTCCTTTAGTGGTCTATATATCTGTGAAGTTTCATCCATATAGTTTTTTAAATAAAGGAAAAAAGAGTCCAAAACCGTTTAATGGAAAATGTTAACGGCCATAACTCTGTCAAATGTCAACGGATTATGCCAGCTATCAATTACAAACCACACATCCCCAGTATAAATGTGTATGCAAACTTTTAAGAAAATAATTGTGAAAAATCACTCAAGTTGTCGATCGGAAATGGTGCGACGGACGTACGTATGTATGGACGGACAGACACTCGAATGTATATCATAAAATCCCACCATTATCGCGATGTAGGGTATAAACCAAAAATGTATGCCTTTGTAAATCCCGCGATTCCTAATATAAAAGGGGCCTACAAGATGTTCATCACGAGGGCCTATGTTCATGATGTTTTCCGAACAATCCGGGACCAGCTGTTCAAGTAAAAGGTCGTTATTTAACTTATCGTTACAACTTTGATCATCTATTATCATAAAGATAATAATATTTATTGTTGCTGCAAAACTTTGTCAGAGTAACTTTTGCAAATGCAAAAGCTACACATATTTTTGCAGCAAACGTATCAGAGTATAAGATATTGTCAGAACACTTCAATTCGACCACTAACTTGCTCGTTAAGCTAACATGGATTTAAATATCTGGCAGGACTATCTGGTGTGGACAGAGGATGTTCTTGGAGCGAGCACGATATATACTGCAGACGCAAGAAACCCAGACCAAAGTATTTACTCTGACAGTTTTGCTGATGTAGGTGAGGTAGTCGCAATGGCTGTGTTAGATGAGACATTACAACCCCGACAGAAAGGTAGGGGAAATAGCAAGAATAATTGGCTCTTAAGCCACGAATCACAATGAAGCAAACGACATATATTGTCTGGACTGAATTATTATTATTATTATTATTATTATTATTATTATTATTAATCTTATTATTATTATTCCTTTTATTTTCTGAGGATAACATATTAAGCGCTGAAATTATGTTCTACGAGGGGCGATCATATAAGAATCTTATATGGGTGTGAGGGGTGGATGGAAAAATCCGTCCCGAGGGTCACTGTCCGGCATCACGAGGCTTGCCGAGTGATGCCGGACAGTGATCCCGAGGGACGGATTTTTCTATCCACCCCTCACACCCATATAGGATTCTTTTTCTTGCATACATTCCATTTCTATTGCGAATTTTTAATGCTGCTGTCACTTCGGTTACCGACATCCGCCATTTTGTGATGACACAACAGAAATGTTTAATGACGTCACGCATGACGACGCCGCGCATGAGGTTGTAATCAACCAGTGCATTTATCAACCACGCGATTATATTCGATTTGGGGTCGGAACACCAGGGTCAGAACATAAATTTCTATCCCAGGGTAAAATCACGGATTTCCGTGTCTGGTGTGCAAGAATTTAATTGTGACACTGATGTCCCACCATATCGCCTGGCTTTAAGGAGCAAGTTGAAAACTGTGTTGATTTCACGGGGAGGTTATTTTCTAGGATGAAATCTAGCTTTACTCCGTTAAGTCTTTCAAATGTTATTGAAAGTTCAAGTTGGTTCAGTAATATGCACTCAACACATACTGTATGCAAATTGACAAACAAAACAAGCTTTGAAATTAAGGCCTATATTAAAGGATGTTTCTAGCGAGTACCCACAACCTATGTCTTGGAGCAGAAATAAGGAAAATAATGTTTACCCCCGTAAACCCCAGTTTCCTCAACATAAAGTGGGCTTTAAGAGGGTCTTTATTTAACGGACTTGTGCACGTGATGGTCTCAGGAGTCGAAACTAAGAAAGGTTTGTGCACGATGAATCTCACATCTCTTGACCTAAGAACACAAGATCAACCATGTAAAATGGCGAAAAATATTTTAAAAACGTACAAAAATTTGACGTTGAATTTCGGAGTTGTTTGCAGGTGATTGAGCCACAGAGACGCATCAATAACAAGCAGTGACTGCGCAAAGACCATGAAAGGCCCATCACGAGAACAAGTCCGTGAAATGAAGACCCCCTATACCCCACTTTATAAAGAAGAAACTTGGGTTTACGGGGGTATACATTATTTTTCTTATTTTTGCTCCAAGACATAGGTTGTGGGTACTCGTTAGAACCGCGAGGCGGTTCTTACGAGCACCCACAACCTATGTTTGCAGTATTTTTAATAAAACTTTCACGGATTTTCATCAGAAAAGTAGCCATTACAGAGCACTGTCAACCAACCACTAACACTCTTTTGTTTGGCCACATTGAGTTAACATGCAATCAAAACTGTGAGATTGTCCTTGCTGTTCAAAAATTTATCACTGACAGTAAGCGCTTCAGACAGTGAGAATTCTCTCTCTTTCTCTCTCTCTCTCTCTCTCTCTCTCTCTCTCTCTCTACTTGAACTAGCGTTCGTTAGTGATAGTTTCTTCTTTTTCTACCCTTTCTTTGATCTCTCAGCTTCACTATTATATGGCTGAGATTTGGTTTAAATAGTTCTACGATTGTCTTTGTGTTATTCATTTCACCGGTTGTATTTGTAATATGCAAGTTAGATGGGAGACAGATTTATATAAGCCTATTGGCTTCTTTCTGAATCCCTTTGTAAGTTTTTGTATTTGTGTAAAATATGTTTATTACATAATTTGAAATAAAATATGTTTAAACCAAAAGTAGCCATTTTGGAAATGTGAAAAAATGCACTATGTCGCACGGGTGTGTTATCGTAATGCGGTCGTTGCCAAAAGAATAAAAAGCACAGAAAACAATGTATGCGGAATGTTTCAATTGCGATGGACCCATTGTTCTAATTTCCTTACCGAATGACAAGACGATCACAGGTAATTGTTTTTCAAGAATGGTGTGTTTTCAAAAGTAAAGGCACACTTTGGACAAATATATCTGTAACCAGTTCAAGAGGTCCCAAAGGTGGTCTCTGACAAGAGGACACTTTATGCAGACACCACAAAGAAAGAATAGCAACAACCTACTAAATAGGATTTTATTTAATTTAAAACAGAATTTAATTTAGTGACTTCAGGTAGCCTGGATGTTTTTTTTTGCTGTATACAATATATAAATAAAGCAAACTTGTAGACTGCATGCATGGTAGCTAACCAAATCACGGTTAACAACTTTGCTTCCCTCGCCGGTGGGTCAAGCCTCAGATTCTATGACGGTTCCAGCATAAAGGTTGTGTTGGTTGGTACCTGATGCTCTGTCTCTGTTCGGGCCCATCGGAGTCTAACTGTTGTTTTTGGTGTCGAGTCCTCACCGTTGTGTCATCTCTGTGGATGTTTGATTTTTGTGTTCACGGAGATAATGGACTGATGAGTTAGGAGACCTTCATGCGGACTGAACAAATTATGTGTCTTAATCGCGACGGAAGTAAGGGCGAGGATGGTGGCCACGTAAAATCGATTTAAGCCCCCCCCCCCAACCCCCAAGTGGAATTCGTTTCCACTGACCGTTCCAAGGCGGTTCTTCGGTCGCGATTTATTTTCGTTATGGTTTGTCTTTCGGTATTTGTGTCGCTTATATTATTTTATTTTGGATAGCCTGTTGGCCATTTTGTGGGAAAGTAACCGTTATTTTCGCTTTCCACTATTGATGTTTCCATTAGGGTCTGTTGTTTCATGTTTATGTTTCTTTCCCTTTGGTGTCTCTGATGGGAGCTGTGTGTTAATTGTATCGTTTCCTGCTCATTGCCTCCACTTTTATTTTGTGGAGTTGTGCATTCAATCCATTCACAAATCTTGGAAACTGATTAAAACTTCAGATTTAAGACATACTTATTTAGAGACAGACATTAGTTCATGGAGGGAGTCAGTCAGGGTTGCCTTCTGAGTCCTGCTAATATTCATATAATACACTAAATACATTTTTATAGGTTAGTTTATACTAATTTATATCAGTTCTATTGCGATGTTCACGACAACCCCTATCTTTGGAAACAGTGTAGATCCAGATCAGATGGCTTCTGAAGAAGCCATCTGATCAGGATCTACACTGTTTGACATTCAATTTATGAATTTGAAGGAATAAATTGCATCAAGTAATCTGATTGGTTCAAAGTCAGAAATGGGTGTGGCTAATCTGAATATTCAGCAAGAGAAGGGTTAGGTTTTCTTTTTCTGTGTATTTTGTACCCAGCGCCCTTAATAAGAGACCACAATGTGGACTGTTCAAAAGTGATCTTTAAGATGTCTATCCCAATGATGACCTAATATTGTATTGTATATTGAAATCATAAACCTTCCTTTTTGTTCACTGAACAGGTCCGTGTGAAGCAGATAATGGCCAATGTGAACACATTTGTATCCCAGTCGGCAGAAACAGAATATGCTTGTGCGATTATGGATTTACAAAAGACGCAAATGGTCGAACATGTTCTTCTGGTTTGTATTTCATACACTTTTTATTCTAAACTGGCATTCGGGTGTACTAAACAGAGGATCTTACATGAGTAATCATGTATTTATTGGATTTATTAAAGGGATAAAATACGAGGCTTTACCTTTTCCGCAACAAAAAAGTAATACATTTGATAATAAATGAACACGAATGCAAGATTCTGTTTATCATATGACATTTTAAAGGCATTTTATTCACCTTTTAGCTCACCTGGGCCGAAGGCCTTCATGCGGACTGAACATAGAGTTACGTCCCTTTGATTGCAGAAAATGATTATTTTTCGACCTTGTTATCACCATGATCCCTTATGCTTTTATCGAATCTTCTTGAAACATACATATAATTAAGTCTGGGATAAAAGCTCAAATGAGTTCGAAAACTGACGATGTCAGCCTATTGATCGTAGAGTTACGATCACTGAAAATGTCCATTTTGGACCCAGTCATCACCATATGCCCTTAAGCATTAATCTAATCGTTCTGAAACTAACAAATAAGTAGGTTAGTGATAAAATGAATGATTAGATGATTAAGATCATCTTTGGATGAATTTGAAAGCTGGCGAGGTTGGCCTATATATTATGGAGTTATGTCGCTTTGATTGCTGAAAAAAGCCTATTTGGACGGGTTTTTGAAACACTCTATTTTGGCATTGTTTTCGTCAAAAGTACCTATTTTGAGGCGACCTCGATAGCTAAGTGGTTGCCGCGTTCTACGTATGATAGAGAGGTTGTGGGTTCGAATACGGCTACCGGAGACAAGGTGTGTCCACGGTGTGCCACTTTCCAACTCCACGCAGCTGTAAATGGGTAGCAATGGGGTAAAAGTCACTGCCTCTCCCTCCCGCGTGTGATAACATCCGGATTGAGTCTTTTCTAGAACGAATTCGAGAGTGATTCAAATAAGCTTGAAACTTTCATCGCAATCAAACTAAAATAAATGAGTATGAACTAAGTTTGACCGGATCATCCTGAAACTTACATATAAGTATTGTTGGGTCAAAAGCTTGAATGATTTTTGAACTAACAATGTTGGCATTTTTGTGTCGCCCCCCCCCCCCGCCCCCACCGAAGTGGATGGGGTCATATTGTTTTTGGTGCGGTCGGGGTCTGTGTTGTCATTGGGGACGGCGTAACCTGTTTGAAGCACTATATCTCCTGAACCTAAGAATGGATTCTGAACAAACTTTCAGGGTTACAACACTAGGATGGGGAAAACTATGTTAGGTTATGTTGACCTTGACCCCATTTTCAGGGCACATGCTACCAAAAACAGTTAAGGGGACCACAAATGGCTTGTCTGCAATCTATCTCACGAACTGATTGATTAATTTTGATCAAACTTGGTACAATATATCATTTCTACATACAACATATTGAGTTAGCTTTTGGTGACAATGGCATTTTTTTCAGACCCCCAAAGACAGCCCATTTTGGACTATTTGCACCCTATCTCATGAGCAAAAAGATATACAGTCAAACTTGGTACAATATTTCACTGCAACCTACCAAAGATTGGATTAGATTTTGGTGACCTTGACTTTGCTTTCAAGGCACAAGACCCCCCAAAATGTCCATTTAGGCTTGTCTGCACCCTACCTAATGAACGAGTTGATCAGTTTTGGTCAAACTTGGAACAATATACTATAACTGCATATCGCATATTTGGTTAGATTTTGGTGACATTGACCTTATTTTCAAGGGTACATGTCCCCAAGATCTGCCAATCTTGGATTGTCTGCGTCCTATTTCATGAGCAACAGGATGAAAGCTTGTCGACTGGATCCGAGGCTAACCCCTGCTCCAAATACAGGTTGTTCTCCAAACATAGTATTTTGGTGCTCGTTCTGGCAAGTATTACCAATGCATGTCTTGGTGGCAGAACTATAGTAAAACAGTGTTCAATCTCCTGCAAATGCAAAATATTATCTCATTTTCCTTCAGCAGAATGAACACTATTACTTCTTTTAAAATTTCTAGAAAAGTTAACAATTTCACAACTAAGGAGCTTGTTAAGCTAACGATGCTTTAAGCAGCTGGACCCTGATTACTATGAAGAGTCTCAATATACTTAGGCTCATTTCTATATAAATTGTTCTATGTTTCCACAGGCAACCGTTTTATTTTCGCTTTTGTCGTATCTCGCATAACACCAAATTACAACAAAAAACACGTCGGTCAAATCTTTTCGAATGCCACCAGCCCTTATGAGGCGAGTTTCACATTTTGGGACGCGCTGTCAACTGTAAGCTGAAAATGACAGTCATGAAAGCATAAAACAACAGCTAATTGGATGAATGTTATCAAACATTTATCAGCTTACTCTTTAAAGTTCTTTAAATCACCATTTGATAAAATTTCGATCTTTGCTGGGTCTGCAAAACAAAAAAAGCTAAGTTAGGTAGCATTTGAATATAGGGTTGTTTTACCCGCTAACTCGCTCCGTGTGTCAGAACTAATAACACAATTTTACAACTAAAGAGCTTGTTAATCTAATGGTGCTTTAAGCAGCTGGACCCTGATTACTATGAAGAGTCTCAAAATACTTAGGCTTCTATCTCAAAAAGTGTTATACGTTTCCAAAGGCAACCGTTTTATTATTCGCTTTTGTCGTATCTCGCATAACAATTCGCAACGTAAATTACTAATGTAACAGTTAAACCACTACAGACCAACGATCAGGAATCCATACAATTAACCAACAACTCCCATCAGAGACACCAAAGGCCAAGAAACACAAACATTAAATAACTAGATCCCAATGGAAACATCAAAAGTGGAAAGCCAAAAGGACAGTTACCTTTCCACAAAATGGCCAATTTGCTTTCCAAAACAAAAATATATTAGCGACACACACACACACACACACACACACACACACCCACACACAAGCACGCACGCACGCACGCACGCACCCCCCCACACACACACAGACAAATCGTAACAAAAGAAAACCGCGACAGAAGAACCTCTGTGGAACGGTCAGTGAAAAGAAATTCAATGGAGGACTTAAACCAATTTTACGTGGCCGCGATCCTCGCCCTTACTTCCGTCGAGATTTAGACAGATAATTTGTTCGGTCCGCATGAAGGCTACCTAACTTCTCCAAGAACACACAAATCAAACAACGCAAAGATTAAACCAAGGCGAGGATTGGACAGCAATAAACCACTGAAATACTAAAGCAATATAAAACCAACAGTCAGACTCCGATGGGCCCAACCAGAGACAGAGCATCAGGTTCCAACCAACAATATATAAGTACGCTGGGACCGTAACAGAATCTAAAGTCTGACCCAAGGGCGTGCAATCAAAGAGGGAAAGTCCGAAAAATAAGAATCCAGCTGAAATTTCAAATTATGTACCTGTCTTTAAAAACGGTCGCAAGTCGTATTAAAGGTCACTTCCGATTATAGCGTGCGGTTATTCTATCCCATTTATTCGGTTACTAGAAGGCCTGGCGAATGCAACCAGCCATGAAGAGGCGAGTTTCAAGCTTTGGGACGCGCTGTCAACTATAAGCTGAAAATGACAGTCGTGAAAACATTAGACAACAGCTGATTGGATGGATGTTCTCAAACATTTATCAGCTTACTCTTTAAAGTTCTTTCAATCACCGTTTAACAAATGTTCTACCTTAGCTTGGTCTGCAAAAGAAAAAACGCTAAGTAAGGTAGCATTTGTATATTGTGTTGTTTTACCCGCTAACTCGCCCCGTGTGTCAGAACTAACAGTATAATTTCACAATTTCGCTTTTGTCGTATCTCGCATAAGAATTCGCAAAGTAAATTAATAATGTAACAGTTTAACCACTACAGACCAGGTCAGTTACATATTATCGTAACAAATTATAGTCATCCTTTTTACATGACCATTCAGAGTAAAATGGTTTCATACGTAGAGCATTTACCAAAGTGCTCACATTTAATAAAATAGCTGTTGCTTTAATTGACAGTTGTCATAAATTATGGTTCTATGCAGATAATAAATGTTTGTTTTTCTCTTTGGAATTTTAGTGCCACTAGATGACAACGTTTTGTTTGTGACAGATTGGTCTCATGATAAAATCTATCAGGTTTCTCTGGTTAATGACAGTGACGTAAGAGCATTTGACATCGAGTCTACTGGATATCCTACTGCCGTTATTTATAACCCTGTCAACAAACGAGTTGTATGGACCGATATGAAAGACAAGAGTATATACAGCGTCTACCTGAATGGGACCGATCATAAATTACTTTATCATAACGGTATGTACTATGATCATAAATGTTATTTGATGTTATTTAGTGTATAACGTCATGCCATGAAAATAATATTACCACACGTGTAGTAACACATGGTAACTGGCCGGTACAGTAATGAAAGCATCCGTGGCAACCCTATGTTTTCTGTTGGACTTTTTCGGCAATATATTCCGATTTCAAACCGTTATATGATAAACAGTATCTTAAGTTAGGCCATTTCAAATCCGATTTTAAACCATTATATCATGAATAGAATCTTACACTTATGGGCTTCATATGTAACGGGTTCATTTCATTAATTTCATTTGAAATGACCACGCGTGTAAGATTTTCTATCTTCACCATTATTTAGTTTTTCTATTGAGCCACAGCAAGCGAAAGTGTGTCAGAATATGTGCGCACATCAAAATCTTTTATCAGCCTGCGCGTTTGCGAAAGCTGATAAGAACTTTTGCTGTATGCTATATAGATGTTCGCTTACTATAAACTTCTTTCCAGCATACAGGAAATGCTGTATTCTTAAATTTTTGTTTTGCAGGCTGATTTGATACTTCATTAAGTGCAAATGTTCGAAGACAAATGTTCGTATGGTATGGCATGTAGTACGCGTATATACATGTTTGGGGTCTTTAATAATTGAACATACTCCGTAAGCTTAAGACAGTTTAATAGGGCGAGCTTTAGCGAGCCCCTATGAAATTGTCACAGCGAACCAATTATATGTTATTATTAAAGACACTAATCAATGTATTTAGTTTAGACCACAACCCAAAAAAATCAAGAGGATTTGCAAGAATTTAGCACATATGAAAATAATCAAAACGACAGCAGACAGTATGACCTGTTAAACGGCATACAGGGCAATGACTCGCACACGTAGCATATCGTGACGTCAAAGGGTGCAGAGTTTCTGACTTCAGCACATGACATACACGTCTGAAACAACATAAACGCTCAAATCAAAACTCCTCAGCGCTTTACATCCTGTATGAAAAACTGCAAATAAATAGTTTATTTCAGCTTTTGGAATTATTATCGAGCTTACACGCAACCGCAGTAGCAGTGCACAATTATTCCAACGAACCATTCAAACCAGAAAAGTAAAAGTGAAGGCAATGCTCAGGAATCGATACAATTAACCCACACATCAAAGGGAAAGAAACACAAACATTAAATAACTAGACCCTAATGGAAGCATCAAAAGCGGAAAGCCAACAGGACCGTTACTTTTCCACAAAATGACCAATCTACTATCCAAACAAAAAGATATAAGCGACACACACACACACACACACACACACACACACACACACACAGAGAGAGAGACAAAGACAAACCGTAACAAAAAGAAACCGCGACAGAAGAACCACCTTGGAATGGTCAGTGTAAAATTTAACTGGGGGTTTTACGCGGCCGCAATCCTCGCCCTTACATCCATAGCGATTTAGACAAATAACTTGTTCAGTCCGCATGAAGGTTTCCTAACTCATCAGCTCAACATCTTCAAGAACACAAAAAACAAACAACCACAGAGATGAAACAATGGCGAGGATTGGACAGCAACCAACCACTGAAATGCTGAAGCAACAGAAAAGCAACAGTAAGACTCAGATTGCCCATACCAGAGACAGCGCATCAGGTACCAACCAACATTATATTAATATGAAAAAAATAGGTGTCACCTATAAACGAGCATAGCAAACTACACAAGGAAGCTGATGGATATCTAAACCAAAATGTCTGTATAATATTGATATGCAAAAGTTGGAAACCGCAAGTCAACTGCCGAATACTTAGTTCTGACTGGAAAATTATTTGCACATTGCCTTGTCTTTTACAAGTGATGCAACTTAAAGTAGTATGTGTCTAATAACCAAATGTTTTATTTTGAGTGCCAATAGCACCATTGGACTAGCAAAGTTGATCAGAGTGCATCACTGGGTCTGTTCGCTTACCACGGGAACCACTGGCTGCAAACGGTATTTACCATTTGCAGCATACTTTGGAGACGCTTTAGAGCCAGGGCAAAAAGAACCGCACGGGAAATTTTCGTCGAGATAGAGGGCATGAAATATTTAACAGCCGAAGTCAGTGCGATAACAACTGTTTTCCCATGACCATAACTAACAATTATTTTTTTTCCATGACCGAGGAGACACTGAAATATATTTCAGACAGTGAGTTGACATATAGTTCTTTTTCCCCCTTGTTGGTTTCTTGTCCGCTTGCACTACTTGACTAAAATGTGCTGCAATGTTTTGGAATCCAGCTGTAACTTTCTATGTCTATAACTACCAGTATCTTGAGTATACTTGAACAGTAGCTATTTACAAGTGTGAAGTCCTGTACACCTAAAACTGTTTTAAAAAACTCACCTAAGCCCCAGATCACTAACCTTTAAACTCTGATGGAAACTGTTGAGCCGTGTCAGGTATACGAAAAAAACAAACAACAAAAAACAGGGGACCAGTGGTTCTGGGCCGATCACCTGAGTGCTGAGAGCTTATGGAGCCATTTTATTTCTGAGAAGATTTAAAAGGTTTTTTTTTTTACCATGGCAGACTCTTGGACATTTGACCTGATAATGGGCCTATTGGTTCCGGAGAAGATTTCTGAAGGGTTTTTACCTTATACGCCTGTGGACACAAACTGTTCAAGTTCGTATGAAGAATCTCTTTGCAGTTTGACAAAGATTTCTAAAATTAGATCAAGCAATTGATTGTTCTCATTTTGGCAAACACTGTCTGGTTGACATTTGAGATGTATTTTTGATTGGACAGTGTAGGAGTCAGCAATGACATGTGCATATGTACACCACCTTGTGTTTTGAACTTATTTCTGTCCGGCAGTTGACTGGCAGGATGATGGGATATATTGAATGATGTTCAAGTCAAGATGAAATGAAGCCCATCGAAGTTTGAACGGATCTGTGTTCACAGGTATATGGGCACGGTGGCCATATTGTTCATGCGACCAAACTCATATTAAACAAGAGGCCCATGGGCCACTATGCTCACCAGAGCTCAGGGGGCACTGCCGACTGGCAGCAAAGTATTTTAATTAACCATGGAAGCCCTGCGCCCAAGGATGCTACAGATAAAAGTTGGACCCGATCAGCCTAGTGGCTTCAGAGGTCTGATGTCGCGTGAATGTGTTGTTGCAGGACAACAGATGACAAGTGACAATTTCCCATCTGTGGCAACCAATAGGCCTAAAAGAACATTATTAAAGGAACATTTCTATGTAAGTTTGACAAAATATTTTGAAAGGCATAAATGTCATTTTTTCAATTTTCCCCATTATAAGTCAATGGAAACTCTTAACTTGCAATAGCAAACAAACCAAAGAGCCAAATTACATAACCCGGAGCTCAGATGGACACTGCCCAATGGCAGACATGTATTTTAACATGGTATGATTTTAATCTACCAATTATAAAGTCTCCCAAACAACCCCATTCCCAAATGAGCACACATGTGGACTGTATCTGAAATATTAGGTGTTTTATATAGTAGAGAGGGTGGGGCATGAACCAATGGAGCCATGGTTGGTGTCACTAAATGTGTCTTATGAAAAGGAACAGAGACATATATGGTTTAGCGGGGGGATATGTATGGCTCCTGAGATGTAAGGCCTTTTAAGCAGTGGAGGGATTCGGGCAGGGTGGATTCCAGAAAAGCCCAAGATTGTTGCAACCTAATGCTGAACAGTTTCTGAGATATGAGGCCCTTTTATGAAGTGGATGGGAAAGAAATGGCCCCTGCAGACCCCACAAGATGGGGTGCCTGAATGTGGCTAATAACAATGAACAAGAATATATGTGATTATTAGCTGGGGATTTGAATAGTTTATATGATATATGGCCTATTATGAAGTGGGATCTTATCATAAGGAACAAGAATATATGGTTAAGGGGTGGGGATCTGACCGGTTTCTGAGATATATGGCTTTCAATGAAGTAAAGGGGTGGGACATGGCCCGTGGCACCACAGGTGGGTGGGGGGAACCCTATGTTGGCGTCACTGATTGTGTCTTATCACAAGGAACAAGAATATATATGGTTTAGGGGATGGAGATCTGAATGGTTTCTGAGATAAATGGCATTTTATAAAGTGGAGGGGGTGGGGCATGTCCCTGGCACATCTTGGGGGACCCCCAGGTTGGTGTCACTTAATGCTTCTCATCATTAGGAACAAGAATATATATGGTTTAGGGGTGGGGATTTGTAAGGTTTTTGAATATTTGGCCTTTTATGAAGTTTTGTTTGTTTGTTGTTTGATTTGAGGTTAAACATCCCCGTCAACACTGTAAAGGTCATTTCGGAGATGTTGCTTCCAATTTTGTGGGACTTTTACCCGACATTGAGATGAAATGACATCTCAAGCCCTGTCGCCCAATGAAACCAATAGGGTTTATTCACACTGCGGTTCCTGGACAGGCTTAGATCCTCTAAGCGGTTTAGCAGAACTAGTGTGCGGGCCGGATTCAGCTCTGCGTGGAACCATCATGCAGCCCATATATTTCTTCATGACCCTATGGGCGGGGGCCAATCTTTTACGAAGTGGATGGGGTTGGGCATGTCCCCGGCACATCCCAGGTGTCCCCCATGTTGGTGTCACTGAATGCAACTTATCATAAGGAACAAAAATATATTTTGTTTAGGGGTTGGGATCTGTTAGGATTCTGGAATATTGGGCCTGTTGTGAAAGGGAGGGGTGGGGCATGGCCCAGGCACATCCCAGGGGACCCCCAGGTTGGTGTCACTGAGTTTGTCTTATCATAAGAGACAAGAATATATACAGTTTACGGGTGGGGATCTGAATGGTTTCTGAGATAAATGGCATTTTATGAAGTGGAGGAGGTGGGGCATGTCCCCGGCACATCCGGGGGGATCCCCAGGTTGGTGTCACTTATTGCACCTTATCATAAGGAACAAGAGTATATACGGTTTAGGGGTGGGGATCTGTAAGGTTTCTGAGATATAATGCATTTTATGAAGTACTGGCAGCAGGGCATGGCCCCGGCACAACCTACTGGGCCCTTAGGTTGACACAAAAGCAAATGGCTGAGAGAAGTTTACTAAAGAAACATTTCTATGAAACTTTTGTCAAAATATCTGCAAAGAATTTGTAGTTAATGCCTTTTTTTTTTCAATTTTCCCCATTATAAGTCTATGGAAAATCTAAGTTGCCATAGCAATCAAACTAAAGAGCCGAATTTCATAAAAAACACAAAATCTGTAAAGGCAAATATGGTGAATATTTTCATAAACTCTCAGCCTCATAGAGCATACGGTTTCTGAGGAGATGATTTTTTAATTATTAGTTTTTTTATTTATTTTTTTTTCATTTTGGTTTCCATGGCAACCAATACAAATGAGCAGTAGGCCTAAATGCATAATTATGGCAGATAGTAGATTGTATTTTTTCAGTCAAAGCAATCAGAAATGGAGCAATTTCTGACTGAATCAGTCACCAGCTATGTTGAAAAAGTGGCCCAAGATGGTACCTATGCGGACCATGTTTGCATACAATCCCTTGCAAACATGCTAAAAGTGAAGCTACACATCACTCATACTGAGGAGCCCGATCTTCTGATAGCACCTTCTGAGCCTGGTCATTATGGTCTTCTTCGCCTGGGATACCTACCTGACCTTCACCACTATGTTAGCCTAGCTCAACGGTGAGTAAATGGAATGTTAGCGCTAAATAGAGGAGTTAATACAAACTAGTACATGTATTTCTATACTAGCCGGAACCCCCAGGTTGCATGATGCTTGCAGAGCCTGGTTAAATGGTTAATATGGTAGTGCATCAGTCAAACCACTCACCTTACTTTGTGTTACTAATGCCAGCTAGCACTAAGCAGAGGGTGATTAATAACCAAAGGGTGCATATATAGAAAGCAAGCAGTGCTACATGTAGAAAAGACAGAGTTTGTAAACAGTGTGTGTTACTGAAGCAAGCAATGCAAAATAAGTAGTGTTAAAGCATTTATAAGCTGAAGGCTACATGCATGCAGGAACAATCTATATCAGTTGCTTTTACAGCTTATTATTCAACATTTCAGCTATAAGGAGGAGGCATTTGTCCAGCAAGACCAGGTCAACAGTCCACAAGATGTTCATAGCAAAGGTATGGTGAAATATTTTACCAGTATTAATAGAATATAAAAAAATGCATTCTAAAATACCTTTCAATTAAAACGTATTTCCCCTACTATATTTTCACTTTTACATATCAGCTTGAATTATTAATGATCAAATTATAGTCTATACCAGCCTACTTGTTGATGCATTTTAATAAGACACTATTTCTTTATCGAACTCTATTGATACTTTTTATTGTATAGGTGTTGAAGTTTGACAGTGAAGTCACACTACGGTTTATGAAAGAAGTTTCACCCACTGTCTATACCTGGCCGAGCCAAAATGATGTCTCCACCAACCCACATTCCGATATAATACAGAAGCTTTCACCGCCGAGTCTACTCCCTGTGAGAGGAATCAAGCTCAAATTTATACCTCATGAGATTCAACAATGAAGAAATAATCTGTAGAAAAAATGAAGAGTACTGAGACAGATATTCCAAAAGGATTGATTTAACAAAACTTGCTTGAAGGTGTCAGTATCAAGATTTATTGATGTGTAACAAAATGTATACATTATATTGGCCTTTGCTTCATATAACCCAATATGGGTCACTGATTAATAATTCTTGATAATGAGACCTTCAAAAGAGCAATTATGATTAGTTAAGAGGCCTTCAAAAGAGCAATTATGATTAGTTAAGTCAAATGAATTCAGTGTACACTTCAGAGACTATGTTAATCATATTTTAAAACATTAAGATCAGGAGATCAAATGAAACCAGTATTTAAACTAAATTTGTCACAAGTGTAACTTTCAAGTGACATTCAGTTTTTTTACTCCAGATTTGTATTAATATTTTGAACTCAAAATGAACTATTTTAAATGATAAGACAATAGATTTACATTGACACAATAATGTATTTCAACACTGATAGAATGAAATCTGAAAACAATCTAGTCTATGTTGGATTATACCGGTACTGTTTTATTATATTTGTTTCTTGTTCCAAAGTTACTTTAAAGTGGAAGAATTAATTTTACTATCCAGTCTAGTCATCTTATTTGCCCAAATATACATGAGTGCCATACTGTTTTGTCCACGAAATTGAGCTAGAGACTTTAAAAGTTTGAAACTAACATTGTCACAAGTGTAACACTTTAAGTTACTTTCGAATTAAGCCTCATGAATGTAGCTCAAGCTTTGATCTTAAAACAAATTGTTTATAAAATGATGGTATAAAGGATAAATGATGGTAAAACAAAATATTTCAATAGTTTCAAAATGATATATCTGAAAAAATACAATATGCAGAGGACAACAGTTTTATAGTATTGTTTGTTTACAAGTTCTGTTAAAAGTTCATTAAATACTTGTTCATATATTCTCTAGTCTTTGTTCAATCCAAAAATTATTATGTATGTCACAGCTTTTTTCCTCAGATTAAAATTGTAGCCATTTAACTTCAGTGATGAAATGTGTCACAAGTGTAACATTTTGTACCTGTTAAATGTAGCCTGCAGATTGTACCCAAGACTTTAAGTTTCAAATAAACTGTATCAAAATTGTGATAACATAGATAAATATTGGTAAGATAATATACTCAAACACTTTTTATGTGAAATACTGGAAAAAAATATTTCTTCTGTACATAGGGATAGTCTGTTCTATAATTTTTTATTCAAAAGTACCGTTGAAGTTGGAGACTTACTTTCTGAGACGTATCTTTGTTTCCTTTCATTACCAAAATATGTAAAATGTAACACTTAATTTGATAAGAAATGAAAAATTTAGGCATTATACAGCAGTGCTGAAACTGTCACAAGTGTAACAATTTTATAGAAAATATACATGTTTTTGAAAGCCACCTAAAATCATAAATATTTATTACAATCAAATGAAATTTTACATTTGTTTTTGAAATGCCTCTAATATTGCTGAGAAATAAGATTTTTCTTAAACATCTTGCCTACTTTTCTTGTGAAAAAAACTTTATTAGGTGTGTTTTGAAAAAATATGGGTCTAATATTGCAAAAAATCCCTAAAAAAATATTAAGTGGAACTAACTTTTAACTAAGTGAGAAAAAATTGGCCAGAATGATGGATATGTGTACCCACTAAAAGTTACAGAAGAAAAAAAATGACATTTTCTTTCAAATCTTGGTGAAGTATCACGTCTAATGTTTACTGAGGAATAGCAAAAATGTAATGAAAAATGGTGAAAATAATAATTAAAAAGCGCATGGGTTTTGTCCTTTAAACACTATAAAATTCTTAACATTTGATGTTCACTGGTCCAAAAAATGATAAAACCATCATGATATATCTGGTTTGAAATTTGACCCCCATTGTCACACTTTTGCTGCATTTTTTTTAAGTTGCCCATATCTATAAGGCATTTTATTGCTGCCTATGATCTTCTTTTACGCAGAAGATCTCCAGACTGGAGATTTTCCTTATATAAGTCTTTATAATGCACTAGTCTAGGTCATTTGTAACCACCCCCCCCCCCCACCACCTACTGGGATAGGCGGGGGAAAGCGGGGCTCATGTGCGGGATAGTTACCCCCCATGTTCCCCTGCAGTGCCGGGTTAATGTGGGGGTTTCGATATTATGCAAATATACCCCCAGTGGAATGAACTACATGTATTGTGACCTTCTACATGTCCCCCCCACTCACCGTGTAGGGCTGCGAAAAGTGAAAAATTATTGTTTCCCGCTATCCCTGTAGGTGGGACAGGGGCAGTGGTTACAAATGACTGTTGCACAAAACCAAAGGGCCTCAGGGCAAGGACAATTTTGGCCTTTGGGCTATAACTTGAACAATCTTGGTAGAGGTTCTCTAGATGAAGCTTTATACCAAATATCAAATACCTGGGCCTTGTGGTTTCAGAGAAGATTTTTAATTTAAATATTTTTCCCCATATAACCCTATGATACACCAAAGGGCCCCAGGGTGGGGGCATTTTTGGCCCTAGGGCAATCATTTTAACAATCTTGATAGAGGTCCACTAGATGAAGCTTCACACCAAATATGAAAGACCTGCACCTAGCGGTTTCAGAGACAAAGATTTTCCCTATATAAGCCTATGTAAAACCAAAGGCTCCCGGGGCGGGGGCATTTTTGGTCCCAGGGCTATAATTTGAACAATCTTGGTAGAGGTTCACTAGATGAAGCTTCATACCAAATATCAAAGACCTGGGTTTAAGTTTTAAGTTTTCAGTAAAAAAAAAAATATATATTTAGCTCTTGTGGCTGGAACCATTTGAACAACTTTGAAACCGGACTACCTAAGAATCATTCCTGTGAGGTTCGGTCAAAATCCGATCAGTAGTTTAGGAGGAGATGTCGTTTGAAGCAAAAGTTTATGCATGGACGACGGACAAAAAGTGATCCCAAAAGCTCACCTTGTCACTGTTGGTGGTAGTTGCTGCCAATTCCTGGTGTTCATTCCACATATGGAGGATCCATGTTTGGAAAAGCACATCACTTGCCAGAGTACATATCAAAGCAAAACATTATCATTGCAGCTGCACCACAAAAAACTGTCTGGGGTTTATCGACTAGAAAAATCAAATTTGTTTGCATTTGCTGAAGTCCTCAGTTCCATTTATAAAGGATAACTAGACCCCCCATCCCCCCACCCTAACATCCATCTGAAACCAACCGCACAGGAGTACTTGTAAACTGCTTAGAGGGTTCAATATGCCTGCTCAGGCAAAGTGGTGCTCGTCAGACCATCCATGCATATAAACCCTATTAGTTTAATTGGGCAGCAGGGTTTGAGGTGTCATCTCATCTCAATGTCGGGTAAAATTCCCACCAAAACTGGAAGCAACGTCTCCAAAATGACCTTAATAGTGTTTGCGAGGATGTTTAACCTTAAATCAAACAAACAAAGGATAACTAGATGGTCTGTGCAGACAGCAATAAGAAAATTTATGTATACCCCTGTAAACCCCAGTTTTACTACTCAGCAGATATTTGACGTAATGGCGTTGATTTTGAAAGTTTTTCTGACGTCAGAAAACAGACGTCAAGCTGACGTCTTAAAACCAATGTTGATTTAACGTCGGGTTTCTGACATCAGAATGACGTTGGATTTACGTTGATTTTGAAAGTTTTTCAGACCCCAGAAAACAGACGTAAAAAATTTGACATCCTAAAACCAATGTTGATTTAACTTAGGGTTTCAGACGTTGAGTAACTCTTTCCAGCTGACAACATTTGGACATCTATATGTTGTCTTTTGACGTTTCACTGATGTCTGTTTTAGGGCCCCACACATAAGGCAAGTGTGTATATTATATATCTCTCATTTAAAAGTTTCAATAAAACAGAGTCTGATATAATTTTCCTTCATTCCAAAGGATTGTTCTGCTTTTTCATAATTTATCATGCTACATGTACAAGATTATGATATGAAATCTGTACCACTCCACCACAAATGTTGGGCTTTATGATTGTTTAGAGAACTCACTCCGCCACAACAAGTTGGCCAGAAGATGACAGCATCATATCATTTTGTTTAATACCAATCTGAAGGGTTTTGGAATCTGTACCACTCCACCATGAATGCTGGGCTTTAAGATTGTTCAGAGAACTCACTCCACCACAACAAGCTGGCCAGAAGATGACAGAATCATGATATCAGTTTGTTTAATAATGAAATCTGTACCACTCCACCACGACTGTTAGGCTTCAAAATTGTTCAGAGAACTCACTCCGCCACAACAAGCTGGCCAGAAGATGACAGAATACACATTTATTAAAAGTTTAAATTTCTGTGCTATATATTTTTAGATTTAACGATAATGTTCCTGAATTTTTGGATACACTTGGGTTAACAGTGAAGACTCAATTAGCCGGCTTCTGAACTGGATCTTCACCGTTTGCCATTTTGTCTGAATCCTTCGCCTTTATTATTCCATGTTGAAATTTTAGGGTTCTGACAGGCAATATTAGGTGCTGATTTTTACATGTATAATTTTTCTGTAAAAAGAGATCCTTGGGAAATACATGTACAAAGTTTTAAAACAGCAGACTCTGTTTTTTTAGTCTATTCATGAGAGATAATGAATGGTAGATGCGACAGACATGTACTTTGTCCAAAGCCTGACGCAGATGAATTATACTACAGAGCCAGTGCATCAAACCATATGCACAGCTATGACATGCTGAAAAAGATTAAATTAAGAAAATTATATATATACAGTATGTACGTACAGGTCAGTCCTGTTATTACTATCCGGTTCCATGTGGTTAGCCTAAAATGCAGTTTTAATGCCTCCAAGGCCCAAATTTTCTCTTCTGACAGTGAAAAAAGCTATCTTTTTCAATATTTCAAAGTCTATGTCTCCTAGTTTATTGTTTCTTATCTGTTTAATTCTGAAATGGTTTGCTTTTTCACAGGGTTTTTGTAACAAATGATGTGTGGGTGAATCTTGAGAGTAAAAATAAATCTATTCAGCTGGACAATGGTTCAATGTGAGAAACAAGCCGCAAAATTATCCTTAAATAGGTCCATATATATAAAGCACCTCTAATATAACATACTTTCAGTTTCATCAGGCCATGCAATGTACACGTACCAGGTCAAATGAATATTTAAGACTGTTTCTCACATGAGAATAGTAAAAGATCAGGCAATCAGTCGGCTAAAGGGGTGTGGTATTGCTAAACTTATCCAGCATTTATTTCATTTACGTGTAGAATAAAGTCGGACAAAAATATCAAAAGGTCTTTTTCAGAGTGACAGTTACATGTACAAGGGTGGAGAAAAAAAACATGGCTTGACTGGGACTTGAACCCAGGGCCTCTTGCATACCATGAGAACACTCCACCGACTGAGCTACCAAGCCACATGGCCGACCTGGCTAATGAGATTCTTCCCTAATCTCTGTCCTATCTCATTCTTCATACTATTTCATGCTCTCAGACGCGGTGCTGGACCCACACTAGGCCACCAAATGTCACAGAGGTTGGCAAAAGAACATGACTTGACCGGGAATTGAACTCAGGGCCGTGCAAAGAATCTACGGAGCGAGCTACAAGCTGTTACACGAGTAATAGAGTATGTCTTGATTCTTAGTGTTGGACATTGGTAAGCTACCTGTCTATCTTCATATGCTGTGGTCGGTCATATTTGATCATAAATAGCTTGTGTACACACAAGGTTTGCAGGATGGGAGCCTACACAGTGATCATGTAATTACGGTCGAGGTCTAAACTTAACCTTCACAAGGGATGACTCTCTTTGCACAGGGGGGAGGGGGCTCTAGTTCCGAACCAAATGACAGTGTACATTTTTACATTCATCACTGCAAATGATGCTAATGGAGCGTATTCGGACACCGAAATAATCACCGCTGCCAGGGATCAAACAGTGGGGCCTCTAGCATCAGAGGCAAGAGCACTAACCACTGAGCTCATGCTCCAATAGGCAATATTTTTATCCATCTATCTGTCTGTATATATATATATTTTTAATTTATGTTTAGTTCTGATGAAAGAAAATTTTTGACAATATAGACTTTCAGGGGCAGGGACACTAATTTTCGAAACTCTATTCTGCATTGTTGATTTGAATAAAAAAAGAATTTGCTCCTTGGGAGCAAATTCTTTCCTTTTAGAAAAAGCCCTCTTTTTGGAAGGGAAAACAAACAAAAACAAGTATATGTAAAATATATGTGATATATAATATGCAAATGATTAGTTAACATATCATGGTGTTGCTCCGACGTTAATTTTAGTGTCTGACAGAATTTTGAATAGTCAGATAGTCGCGAAAACATATGCCAATTGAGTAAATCTGCAATAGTTCCATTCATTTAAGACACACTATTAAACAGATTACCTGCTGGTTGATTTTGAGATTACTTTGTTTTTCTGATGCGTCATAATTACTAAAACACTCACAATGTGACCTTATAAGCCCGTTTTCAAGTTGCAGATTTCTTCAATGTTGACCTCCCGCAGGAAATCATGGCGCCCGATTTCAAGTTTATGTAAATACACAACAATCAGCTTTTTAAAAAAGCTTGAGCCTACGCTAAGCACACAGGGTTTTTAATCTATCTGTAATTAGAACTCGCGTGTTAGGACACTAAAACACCATTGATTCATTTTCAGTTGCAAAATGTCTATTTTTTCTTTACTTCTCCAACACTGTAATCAACCCCCGCCCATCGGGGCTTGAAGAAATATATGGGCTGCATGATGCTTCCACACAGAGCTAAAACCGACCCGTACACAAGTGCTGGTAAACCAGTTAGAGGATCTAAGCCTTCCCAGGCAAAGCGGTGCGAGTCAGCCCGTCCATGCTTATAAACCCTATTGGTTTCATTGGGCGGCAAGGCTTGAGCTGTCATTTCATCTCAATGTCGGGCAAAAGTCCCACAAAATTGGAAGCAATTAAGTCTCCAAAATGACATTTACAGTGTTGACAGGGATGTTAATCCTTAAATCAAACAAACAAAACCAACAAACCAACCATGTAGAGATGATAAGGCTGACACCAATAATCGATTAATCGATCAATAGGTTCCCCTAAACTGATTATCATGTATTTAGTAGTAATCGATCGTTCGATAAGTATACCGTATTCGCCCTAATTACCGCACCGGGCGCTTAGTTTTTTCAAAATCATGTCAAAAAATCACAGTGAAAATCTACCTAATTAGCGCACATTCGATGCGAAAACAATAGCCCCCGAGATTATGCATAGCCTACTGATATTTATTGGGATGGAAAATGATACTAAAGCATTGCCTTCACTGTTGAAGAAATAACGGTTAGTTTTTTAGCGATTTATTGTGAGAGCTTCCAGGGGGAGGTTACTGTAAAGTTTGAGCTTATGCATTTCCTTTTCAAAAATATCTTTGATGTGTGCTTATAGGAGCATGTGCGGTAATTAGGGCGAATACGGTAATTTACAACCCAATTTATATCTAAAATGGCTGGATAAGTGGCAAACAGTGCAGACCCTGAAGAGACAATGCATTCTGGGTCTACACTGTTTGATCAGGCCTGTCTGTCCTAATTCAGGCAGTAATGTATAACACATGATAAGAAAGATGTTATGGCAAGAGGTAAAAATATGACCAAATCTCTAGTATGTTCAGTGGTTACTAATTGATTATCGATCACAATGACAGCACTGATGATCATTTGATTGCTATGAAAGCTTACTGGATGCTATCATGCGTGTACAGAATTATATAGACATGTTTTCGTGATGTTCGTTGATCACAATACTCATATAGGCTGTTATGATAGAATGAGAATTTTATAACCAACAAGAGCCGTCACTATAAGTGAGCAAGGCCCCCGTGGGAGCCAATTTGAGGGGAAAACAAGGGACATTTATAACTCCAAAATGCTTCATCCGAGCAGAATGAATTTTCTGTTAGGCACATCTACATATCATTGCAAATGCATATGCAAAAATTTAACAAAATTGACGGAGAAATGTGGAAGAAGTTTGCGACACAAGGTTTAAAAATGTGTTTTTCAGAAAATAAAGGGCTGTAACTCCTTAGCAGATGATAGAATTGACGTGAAAATTGTGTTAGGTACCCCTTTACCTCACAAGGAATACATGTGCACTGTTTCAGCTCAATCGGTGAAGAAATGTGGAAGTTGTTCGCACCACAAGGTTTTCGAACGCGTTTTTCAGAAAATCAAGGGCCATAACTTCTTTGCATGTGAAAGGATCAACTTGAAAATTGCGTTAGGCACCACTTCACCTCACAAGGTAAGCATGTGCAACGTTTCAGCTCAATCGGTGAATAAATGTGGAGGTCGTTTGTGTCACAATATTTTTAGTGCATTTTTTAGAAAATCAAGGGCCATAACTCCAAAATGCTTCAGCCGAGCAGAATGAATTTTGTGTTAGGCACAGCTACATATAATTGCAAATGCATATGCAAAAATCTAACAAAATAGTCAAATGCGGAAGTAGTTTGAACCACAAGGCTTAAGAACGCGGTTTTCAGAAAATTAAGGGCCGTAACTCCTCCGAAGATGATAGGATCAACATGAAAATTGTGTTCAGCATCCCTTTACCTCACAAGGAATGCATGTGCAAAGTTTCAGCTCAAACGATGAAGAAATGTGGAAGTAGTTTGCATCACAAGGTTTTCAAACGCGTTTTTTAGAAAAGCAAGGGCCGAAACTCCATCACAGATGATAGGATCAACGTGAAAATTGTGTTAGGCACCCCTTCACCTCACAAGGAAAGAATGTGCAAAGTTTCAGCTGAATCAGTGAAGAAATGTTGAAGTAGTTTGCATCACAAGGTTAATAGCACATTTTTTAGAAAATAAACGGCCGTAATTCCTTCGCAGGTGATAGGATAGTATATGCAATTATAGGCAGTAAATTACACAGGCTTTCTTCCTTGAGTTATCTTTAATATGTACATGTTCATGTATTAGTGGCGATGACAGTATGGCACACTGTGATACTTACAAAATGTACATGTAGTAAGAGCACTGGCTTCAAATTTTATAAATATAAATAAATGAAATAATGTGTGTGTGGGGGGGGGGGGGGGGGGGGGGGGGGGGGATCACAAACTCCTATCTCATGATAGTGTTTTCAATGAGTTCTACATAGTTGTATATAAATCATATGAGTAACAAACACAATGACTTCGCTTCTAACTTGAACCCCCAGGTGTGTGTGTGTCGCTTTCAACAATTTTTCAGTCATATCACGATGGTGCCTGGTTGCGACAGGGAGCTCAATGCTCACTTTTATAGTGCTGCCTCACTGAAGTTTCATACCCCAGACACATTACATGATACCACACCCACTCACATTATCCTGACACTGGGTCGACCAGTCCAAGCTCTACCCCGTAAATCTGAGTACCAAGCAAGGAGCAGCTAGTACCATTTTTAACGACATTGGTATGTCGCCGCCCGCAATCGAACCCGTGACCTCCCGTTCCCCGGCGCGGTCACTCTACCAACTGAGCTAGGTTTGAACCCCCAGGTCCTTCTGTAATAAGTTTGTCTGGCTAATGGCTTATATGGGCATATAAACAGATACCACTCAGTCCCTACAGCTACAGTATGCTACAATAAGCATTTAAGAGGGCATTTACAAGCCAGAAGGGGCATAAACAGACACTACTATGGTAGGTACTGATGGTGTAAAGGTGATGGGTTTTTTTATCCTTGGCAGGGCTATTAATTTCAATATCCGAACATGTTTCACAGGCATCAGTTGAGGAATGAATGCCCTTTTTACTGAAAATCCCCTATCAAAGATCTCTACAGTAATCTATTACATGATCACTCTATAGGCATCATCCACATTGCTGCAAATCTGGAGTGTATGTAATGAACAGCTGCAGATGCCGCATAACTAGAGTGATATACAATCCCCAGGGTATCCTGTCAGGTTCTGGTGGCATTCTGGGGTTGGGTCAGTTCTATCAGATTCAGAATTGTTACTGGTGACATGTCAAATGATACGATTTGACATTAAGCAGGATATAGTGACAACCACCTAAGGTATTGTTGAAAGAAAGTTTTAATCTGCATAACAGAGGTGGTGCTGTTAGCAGAGGTGCATTCTGGCTCAAGCATTATGAGTGCATGAGTGATGAGTGACAGACCTGTTATATGACTATGCAAATAAGCACTGCTACCCAATCCCACATTGGTAACTCAGAGTCCCACATTGGTAACTCAGAGCTTGTCATATGGTAATTTTAGCAACAGTGCCCAACAAACCATAACTTGTATAGTCCCCAACAGTCCATGAACCAAAATGTTAATATTTGGTAAATGTATAGCGAAAAAGCGAAAAAGTTTTTTTTTTTTTTATTTGAGGTTCTACATCCCCTTCAACACTGAATACATGAAGGTCATTTTGGATTTTGTGGGACTTTTACCCGACATTGAGATGAAACGACAGCACCTCTCGCTAAGGCTGACACGATTAATTGTGTAATCGATCGATAAATCCCACAAAAATGATTATCATTTCTGATTTGCTTTTAATCGCTTACTTGATACATGTAGGTACAATTTACTACCCAAAGTTATGCCTAAAATCGCTGAATGAGCGGCAAACAGTGCAGACCCAGATGAGACGCCACATCATGCGGCGTCTCATCAGGGTCTGCACTGTTTGCTCAGGCCTGTCTGTTCAAATATACATATATATGGTAAAGTGCAACATATGGTAAGAGTCATGCTCAGACAGAAAGCCAGACAGGTAAAATTATGACAGAAACCTTAACGATTACTAATCGATTATCGATCACAATGGCAGGACTGATAATCGATTATCTTTTCAGCTCCGATTTGCCAGCCCTACGAGAGGCCAATCAGCCAATGAAACCAACAGAGTTTCAATGCAAAGTTGTAAGTACACTGCAGATTCATGGCAATATACCTGTGAGAACAAGGGGACAAATGATTTTACACCTGTTGGAACTCCAAGGAAACATTGGGATACCCCTTGATTGGTATGTACATTATACAGCTGTAATTGTAATTTTAACGGTTACCTGCACAACCCTGCTGTCTAGTTGTTTAGGCTGGCCGCGTTTCCAAGCAAGACCTGTGCTATATCCAACTGTAAGCCATTGCAACAGCACAAGGTACACACTGTGTGTCCCCTGGGTGCATCTTATTTAACATATGCAGAATTCAATCTTCATTGTCATCAACAGATTTTTGATTAACGTGCAGGTACAGGGGCAGCGTCCACATAAGTGGGCCCCCTTCCAGGTAGCTGGCTTGCTGCACGCATCGCAGATCTTACACCAGATCTCTAGGCTTGTCTATCATGAGGATCGTTAGCAGAGAGCTTCCATTCTCTGCAATCTCTTTCTGTTAGCTGCTTCCAGGTCATCTTGGGCCTTCCTGGCCCCCGCTTTCCACCTACCTGTATGTCACAGGCAGTCTTGACTGCACCGTTGGAGCGTTCCACATGTCCATACCAGCGAAGTCTTCTCCCTTTCAGGATGAGGTCCAGGTCCTCAATGCCAAGACGCTCAAGTAACTCACTGGACCTCATGGTGACAGTGTCCTGTGGCTTGACATTGCAGATCTGTCTGATCATTGCCCTGTCATTTTGCTGTAGACATCGAGGTTTGGCTTTGTCAATGGCCATGTCTCACTGGCATGGAGCATTGCACTCCGCACACAAGAGCTATACACACGGCCACGTGTCTTGAACGCGAGGTGGCGGGAAGAGAGAACTGGTAGCAACTCCTTGAATTTCTTCCAGGCTGTTTTCACACGTGATGAAGTTGAAAGGTCGCAACCACCCGCTGCAGAGAGCATATCACCTAGGTAGCAGAAGGAAGCTAAAACCTCCAGCTTGTCGGATCCGACTTGGACTTCCCTCTGTGGTCTGCCATCTAAGGGGCGTGCAGTTCCTTGGCACCGTGTACACCTGTAATCAGGGTCCTCTCTCAAGGGTTTGAGTCCACTGCATTTCTTGTGCACCCAGAACTTGCAGCCATTACAAAAGATACTGTTGCTGCCCACTCCAGTGCGACATACAGCGCACAGGAACTGGCCTGTACTAGATGCAAGAGGTCCAGACCTGTACCACAGATCATGATCTTTGTCTTTCCTGCATTCACTCTCAGCCCTTTCGCCTCCATTGTGTCTTTCCAAGTTAAGAGCCTCCTGACACATTCCTCAAGGGATTCAGCTATGATGATAAGGTCATCAGCATACAGGTCCTCCCAGGGGACTCCAGAGCGGAACTCGCATGACAAGGCTTCAAGCAAAATGATGAAAAGCAGTGGGCTGAGAACAGAGCCTTGATGAACACCCACCTTCACCTCGAATTCTTCACTGTAAACATGACCAACGCGGACACGGCTCCGAGCATTAGCATACATCCCTTGGACCAGTTTCACAATCCACTCATCCACTCCAAGTTTTCTTAGTGCCCACCAGATGACTTTACTAGGCACTCGAACAAATGCCTTCTCCAGGTCTACAAAGCCATGTAAAGTCTCCTGTTTGCCGCCAGATACTTCTCTTGCAGCTGCCGTACAACAAAAATTGCGTCTGTTGTGCCTCTTCCTGGGACGAAGCCAAACTGGGAATCATCGATGGACACCAACTGCCTAATGAGGCTATCCACAATCCTCTCCAGGACTTTCATGACCTGTTCTGTCAACTTGAGACCACGGTAGTTGCCCTGTTCCAATGCATCGCCCTTGCCCTTGTAGAGACAGACAATGAAACTCTGTTCCCAGTCAGAGGGTACCTTCCTTTATCTTATCCTTATACCTTATAATGCTGAGGAATTGTGTGATTACCCTTCTTCCACAAGTTCGGTGCATATCCACGCCGGTAGTCACAAATGTTAATCTTTTTCATCATCGCCCCATCAACGCGAGGTTGTGCGGGTTAAAAAAATAACGGACGGTGTACTCCATGATCTGGGGTGTTCATTTAAGAATATTTACATTTCCAGTGTAAAGTCTAATGTAGACCTATAGAAAAAAAATTGCCTTCATACTTCTATGAACACATCGAATCACATGATTTTTAGTGACGTCATTTTAAACCATTGTTCTCTACAGGGTTGATGACATCAATGCTGCTCCGCTCTTTGTAGAAAAACAGCGTGTAAATGTTTTTTTTAGCTTTAAACGTTTACCCTACAAGCATTTTTTCGCTCAGTGATGAGGGGCAAATAATGTAAATATAAAAAAAAGCTTTATTTTTCTGCTTTTCATGAAAGTATGAACAACAGTGGGTCGCTAGCAAAGTTTACATGAACCCTTTTGGGGTTCATTTACTTTGCGGGGCCCACTACGTTCATACTTCCATGAACTGCAGAAAAATAAATTGTATTTCTTAATTTAACCACCCCCCCATGCCAACACAGAGTTGCATGCAATGGTTAAAAAAATTGCAGCAGTTGTATTGCATTAAGGTCATTTTTAGCCAGTCAGTGCTTTCTTTCTTTCTTCCAATACGTCTTAACCCCTCCGAGAGGGACATAAGAGGGGTTCCGGCAAACCAAGTGTTGAAGGGTGTAGGAGTTGATGAAATCATTGAAATGGGTTTACAAGTACAGTGTGAAAAGAGAAGGTTAGTATAGTTAAAACCTAAAAACATAAAATTGGTCTTTTAACCCATATTGTATCGGAAACCCCAAAACGGGTAGTTGCCAAACAATACAGCCTGTCAGGCCTAGGTCAGATGCCGCAGAACACAGTGTCTCATCAGGGCCAAATCCATCCGGGCTTGAAGCAGATGGGCTGTATGATGCTTCCACGCAGAGCTGAAACCAACCCGAACACAAGTACTGGTAAACCACTTAGAGGATCTAAGCCTGCCCAGGCAAAGTGGTGAGAGTCCATGCTAATTGGAGGTTTTAGGAATTACGTTTATGCTGTCATTCTTGCGCATGCGCAAAGTACTGGCCACCAATTGAAACTGCCATCGCTATTTAAATGTATTGGCGGAACTTAAAATGGTAACAATATTCAGACATTTTGAGAGAAAATATACCCGTTTTCATTGAAATAATGCCTCGAGAAGGAAAGAGTGATATTTCGCTTTTATTACCGAAATTCATTTATCCTAAATCCGTTATTAATTGACGAAAATCTTTTCGTGAAGACCCATGTCAATGGCTTGAGATACCGTTATTCATGAAAGCTTACTTACAAAATAAGTTTTTGCGTAACTTTCGTTTTATTCGCTATCTATCTGTCTATCTATCTATCTATCTATCTATCTATCTATCTCTATCTATCTATCTATCTATTTATCTATCTTCGTTTTATTCGCTATCTATCTATCTATCTTTCTGTCTACATGTGCAATTTAAATGTCCATATTGACAGTCGAAATAAACTTATGAGTGGACTGACGGAGGGGCGTTGAGTCAATGTTGGTTCGACGCCATGCCGTCGACACCCACTCCAATTCACTTAATTGTCACATGACCGTTGGCATGGGAGAGAGGTTTGACTGACAAACTGATAGTAGACAGACAGACGACAAAAAGACCGACTGACTGAATGAATGACTATCAGACGAATGATGGGACTGTTAGGCAGACAAATAAACATACTGACAGTGGAAAAAAAAAAAAAAACAATGAGTGGACTTACAGACGGGCGTCGAGTCAACGTTGGCTCGACATCATGCCGTCGACAACCACTCTAACTCGCTTCAATGCCACGTGACCGTTGAGACGAGAGAGCAGTTTGACTGATCCCTGTATCCAAGAAGCCCATAGCCTTTTTATACCAAATGGAATCTTCCTCTTATATATAGCAGAGTCATTTCCAAAATTTAGGGGTGTCAGGTTGTGTTTTCTTCAAAATTTATTTGGAAAATGACCAAACTTTTTGCAAACAGTGTAGGCCCCAATCAGACACTCTGCCGGTTCTGATCTGGGCCTGCACTGTGTGTCACTTAACCCTTTTGGGGTTTCCGGTACCAAATGGGTAAATGTAGACCTAAGGGCTAGGCAGGTTGAACCAATCTACAAATCTACCAGATTTTACTGTAAAGTCTTGCACTTGCGAAGGAGTGTTTCATTTTTATGCACTGAAAGGGTGTTCTACGTTTGTTTTGAATTTAATGTTCCAATCCCACTGAGTCTTGATGGGTCCGAGCACTGGGCAAATGATATTTGTTAAGCAACACCGTATTATCGCCAACGCAACGTTCTGACGTTTAATAGATGTTGCAATGTCCAATTCAATGCATCGCTTTGAAGTTGGTTTGGTGTAGACACGACGTTGTTGACACGCTACATGTCGGTTGACGACAAACTGCATTTACATTTGCCTGCGCTAGCTAATTGTTGGTGCGCTGAGAGAGAGAGGGTACCTGTTGGGTCGTATGTACAATATTTCATTTTCGAAATGCGAAATTTCATATCTGGCAGCATATCGGTGTTTCTCCCTTTATCTTACAGTAGAATTCCCGAAAATTTTAAAAGAATTCCACTGTTTTACGCTGTAATTAACACTATCTGTCCCACTGCCTTTGAAGCAATATGACAGATGACGGCCAGGCCTTTTCCCATTCTATTTTTAGAACTGGAAGTACGTCACGAAAAAAAAGCTCCTATAAACTCTATTGGTTTCATTGGGCTGCAGATATCATAACCATCTCAATGTCGGGTAAAAGTCCCACAAAATTGGAAGCAATGTCTCCAAAATGACCTTTACAGTGTTGATGGGGACTTTAAACCTCAAATCAAACAAACAAAAAAAGTTGTCAGGGCCTACATTGTTTGCAAAACATTCAGGCAGTTCCTAATAGATTTTGAAGAAAACACCTGATACCCCTAAACTTTGAAACAGACTTGTGCTATATTCACATGATATATAAGGAGGAAGATTCTATTCGGTACAAAATGTGTTGACTTGGCGGTTGAACTCCATTGCAAACAAAAGGGGCTTGAAGAAATATATGGGCTGCATGATGCTTCCACGCAGAGCTGAATCCGGCCCACACACTAGTACTGGTAAACCCCTTAGAGGATCTAAGCCTGTCCAGGAACCGAGGTGTGAGGCGGACCGTCCATGCTAATAAACTTATTGGTTTCATTGGGCGACAGGGCTTGAGATGTCATTTCATCCCAATGTCGGGTAAAAGTCCCACAAAATTGGAAGCATCGTCTCCAAAATGACCTTTACAGTGTTGATGGGTATGTTAAACCTCAAATCAAACAAGCAAACAAAATTTACCTGCATGATAGTCCTCTTAACGGGGTTGCTGCAGTATAAATAGATAGACATTAACTTAAGATGAAATGACATCTCAAGCCCTACCAATCATTTTTCCTGGGAGTGGTCTCCAGTTACGGCAGTATTCAAGTTCACTCGGTTTCAGTTCTGGTGTATGAATGTAATTTGACGTGTCACCAGTAACAATACTGATTCTGAGTTCCGCCTGATGGGAGCACCGCGCTCCCTGATGGGCGGGACGAAAAGACCAAGAATTATTGGTGTTGTTGTTTGTCAAGGACAAGGGGTCGAGATGTCCTACAATGAGCTTGAACTGCCCAAGTTGTTGCTTGGGCCGAGTTCGCTAGGTCAATTTATAGAAAAAAATCACACACCTGAGCCTGAAAATCTCTTACGTGTGGATTGTCCGATTAAATCATCAGATTCATTGTTTTTCGAGTGCTTCCAGTACATGACAGAAATAAATATGGCGGCGTAGAGAATTCCTAAGGTCATGACTCGACCTCGTGACGTCACTTTAATTTATTCATAAATAATAACAACAAAAATAAATACAAAATGTACAAATTTATGCCAACACATAAATAAGAAAAATATATTAATTGACTGATATGCCAAAGTTGATTTTTTAGCTATTACAACTAACCGAATCACCAATCAGCCTTGCGACACACTATTCATCCGGTGACGGATACGGGTTACATAAGCTTTTTGAGGCTCTGGTTCCCGACTTCATACATGGTTTGAATGGAATACATGGAAACCTGAAAACCGGTTTAAGCCAGTTCCGAGGCGCAAGCAAACTTTCTTGCATAGATTGTGTCTTGTGATGATACGCGTTACCTAGATACGAGCTCGCTCGACGCCCGCCTTCGGCGGACGTCGACGGCTGCCTTCGGCAGCCGCCGCTATGCTCGTTATAAGTACGCTCCAACCGTAATAAAATCGGAAGCTTGACCCACCGGCGTGCAATTAAAGAGGGAAAGTCCGAAAAATAAAAATCTGGATGAAATTTCAAATTTGGAACCTCATGTAGGTACGGTCTTTAAAAACGGTCGGAAGTCATATTATAGGTCAGCAGAAGATATTATAGGTCACTACCGATTATAACGTGCAGTTATTCTATCCCCTTTATTCGGTTACAAGAATGCCTGATTGCGGTATAAAATATAATCAGAGATGTAGTTATAAGGCCATGTCTACACGGTCAAACAACAACAACAACAAAACAACAACAAAAAAAAACAACAAAAAAACGTCGTTCAAAACCTTTCGAATATAACCAGCCCTAATAGAGCGAGTTTCAAATTTTGGGACGCGCTGTCAACTATAAGCTGAAAATGTTAGTCATGAAAGCATAAGACAACAGCCGATTGGTTGAATGTTATCAAACATTTATCAGCTTACCCTTTAAATTTCTTTAAATCACCAATTAACAAATTTTCGACCTTTGCTAGGTCTGCAAAAGAAAAAACGCTAAGTAAGGCAGCATCTGTATATAGTGTTGTTTACAGCTAAATCGCCCCGTGTGTCAGAACTAACAGCGACAGCAGATAAGCTTGCCTCTGATGTACTGCGTTTGTTCGATTGAAGCTTCTGCCAATTGATATTGGACTGGCTATTATGTTGTTTTATCCACTGATTCAGTCGAATTGTGCATATAATCGCATTGTCGATGTCCCCATTTTGCTGTATTTGTTTTCATCTCGGACACCGATAAGTGCGTCACAATTGGGAAAACTGTACTGCAAAATTGTCATTTGGGTTCACAAATTACGTTTTTGAAAAGGAAATTTCCAACAGTCAAACCTTCAATTTACCTCCCAACTTGAAAGTTTTGAGTACAATTATCCTTCCGGCTATTTCTGAGGATACAAAAGGCTGAGGGTAATGCGAAATGCGAAAATCTGTTCTGGAAGAAGACTGATCAGAGATTATGCTTATCGCAACGGTCTTATTAAAGGTTTTGCTATGTCCTGGCTTAAATATTGCAACATTCCAGGTTGCAAACCACTACACACCTATATGCAAAAAAATAAGGAAAAAGAGTACCGAACATGCGAAAATTGAATAAAATGCTAACATGAGTACTGGACATGAAAAACGCGGTATCCGAGGTTCCTCATCAATACAATTTGGAGACGATTAGGAAAAAAGCAACAACAACAGAAATTGTGTGTCTGTTCACAAACAGTATTGAACAAAATATTTGTACCTATATTACAGCAGGCTCCCTTGGTCTCGGGATCATGATACTGGTGATAAAGAAAAGCACATGTAATTATCTCTTTTTGTATTAGGTGCTAAGAATGCCTTTGCTGACAGACTTGCGATCGACTCAACGTCGGGAAATCTCTATTACACATCTGCTTCTGTCGAGGGTAGCAGTGGCTTTGTTGGCGTGGCCACTATTTCACCAAAAGGAGACCCTTTAGACTTGGTTACTGGTGAATATAGTGTCAGAGACATTGTGGTAGACCCAGCAGAAGGGTAACTGATTTTGAAACCTTTACATTTTTTGTCCACAGGAGCCGTTTTTTAAAGATTATTTACCTTTTTTCAAAATGGAAGTGAATGGAATGGTCAGGAATCGATACAACTGACTCACAGCTCCCATCAGCGACATAAACATTAAATAACTAGACCCAAATGGAAAACTTTATAGCGGAAAGCCAAACGGACACTTACTTTCCCACAAAATGGCCAATTGGCTATCCAAAACAAAAAATATATAACTGATAATCCATAACAAAAATAATCCGCGACAGAAGAACTGCCTTGGATCGGTTAGTGAAAAGATTTGACCGCGGGAGGGCTTAATCGATTTTACGCGGCCACAATCCTCGCCCTGACTTCCATCGAGATTGTTTAGTCCGCATGAAGGCTTCCAAACTCATCAGTGCAACATATCCGAGAACACAAAAACCAAACAACCACGGTGAGGACTCGACAGAAAGAAACCACTGAAATGCTTGAGGAAAAGAAAACCAACAGATAGACTCCGATAGAACCAACCATAGACAATGCATCAGACACCAACAAACATTACATAAAATTAACTAAGCCTGACCCACCGGCGTGCAATTATAAAGGGAAGCAAAGTTGTCAACCGTGATTGGGTTAACTACCATGCATGCACTAAGTCACAAAACAATTCGAGTTCTGATAGACCTTGTTGCAGAAGAGATTTAAGTCCAACAATGAATTTTGAAATTAAATCGGAATAACGTCTATACAATTTCAAAATAAATAAAAATCAAAAATGAGTTCCTTTAAGAGCAATGAAAACATTCATAAGAAAGAAGATGGGTCATACTACGTAGTTTCGGCTAATAAAGCCTCATCAGTGACCCTGTAATGATCCGGCAACGAAAGCCAGAGGAAACATACTGCAAATTTGTGAATTTCGAACAGGCAGTCGATTCAAAGACTGATATAAATGAAAATGGGGTCCAAATAATTAAAAACCGGTCTAGAATATGAATCTAAACCAATAATTTATTTCTGATTTCTCAGAGTATTCACGCTGATCTCAAAGGACCAAAAGTAAAATATAAACTGCACTATGGTTGATGTACGGGGAGACGTTTTACGGCCGCAACACGACACAACACCAGCTGCAGTGAAGGCTAATAAAAATCAAAAATGAGTTCCTTTAAGAGCAATGAAAACATTCATAAGAAAGAAGATGGGTCATACTACGTAGTTTCGGCTAATAAAGCCTCATCAGTGACCCTGTAATGATCAGGCAACGAAAGCCAGAGGAAACATACTGCAAATTTGTGAATTTCGAACAGGCAGTCGATTCAAAGACTGATATAAATGAAAATGGGGTCCAAATAATTAAAAACCGGTCTAGAATATGAATCTAAACCAATAATTTATTTCTGATTTCTCAGAGTATTCACGCTGATCTCAAAGGACCAAAAGTAAAATATAAACTGCACTATGGTTGATGTACGGGGAGACGTTTTACGGCCGCCACACGGCACAACACCAGCTGCAGTGAAGGCAAATAAAAATCAAAAATGAGTTCCTTTAAGAGCAATGAAAACATTCATAAGAAAGAAGTCTCTTCTGCAACAAGTTCTATCGGAACCCGAATTTTATGGTGACTAAGTATATAAATTCAGAATAATATATAACGGCAATTACATTATCACCCAATTTCGTAAAATCATTCCTCGTTATAAAAAGATTGGGTACAGCACAAATGTTATACGACACACAGAATGCATGGTAGTTGACCCAATCACGGTTGACAAATTTGCTTCCTTCTTTTATTGCACTGATAAAAAAATTGTGCGTTAGAACCGCCTCATTTAGGTGGTTCAAACTAGTACCCTCAACCTATATCTTTGAACATTAATAAAACACAAAATAATGTATACCCCATGCAAACCACCAACGTCGACTGCCTATTCGAAATTCGCAAAATTGCAGTATGTTTCCTCCGGCTTTCTTTGCCGGATCATTACAGGGTCACTGATGAGGCTTTATTAGCCGGAACTACGCAGTATGACCCATCTTCTTTCTTATGAATGTTTTCAGTGCTCTTAAAGGAACTCATTTTTGATTTTTATTTGCCTTCACTGCAGCTGGTGTTGTGCCGTGTGGCGGCCGTAAAACGTCTCCCCGTACATCAACCATAGTGCAGTTTATATTTTACTCAGCGTGAATATTCTGAGAAATCAGAAATAAATTATTGGTTTAAACTCATATTCTAAACAGGTGTTTAATTATTTGGACCAATTTTTGATTTATATCAGTCTTTGAATCGACTGCCTATTCGAAATTCGCAAAATTGCAGTATGTTTCCTCCGGCTTTCTTTGCCGGATCATTACATGGTCACTGATGAGGCTTTATTAGCCGAAACTACGCAGTATGACCCATCTTCTTTCTTATGAATGTTTTCATTGCTCTTAAAGGAACTAATTTTTGATTTTTATAATTCTCTATATAAAGCGGGGTGTAGAGGGATTCTCATTTCACGAACTTGTTAACGTGATTGGATACTGCTTACAAAATATAAAGTACATATAGGAAACTGACCACCAGTGATCAAGGACAGAATATTGATTGATCATTTTTAGAAATACGAGGTCAATTATTCCTGATGTGCCTGAAATGAGTAATTATCGAGTAAGATGATTAATTGGCACACCGCTTTCGATATAATTAGTTTTCCACCCACTAAAATTGCAAAAAAAAAAAAAAAAGGGTGATAAGGCCTAACCAAATAGCCAATGTTTCGCAAACCCGCCCGACTCTGCTTCAGGTCCCCCGATTCTTCTATTTTTTCAATACAAGAACAAAATAAAAATTAAAACACAGACCCTACCTTTTAAATATCCGACCCTAGTCAGTGCCGTCTTTGCATTTCCC
The DNA here is from genome assembly GCA_963580285.1 of Lucinisca nassula. NCBI lineage: Eukaryota > Metazoa > Mollusca > Bivalvia > Lucinida > Lucinidae > Lucinisca > Lucinisca nassula. The sequence continues at coordinate 110,144,150 of OY757017.1, read as the reverse complement.
CATAGTAATTTCGCGATTTAAGTTTATGGCATTTAGTACCCTCCAAAATACAGTGCAAATCTCAGCATGACAATTTTATTAATAAAACATGTACAAAAAACATAAACATATTAAAAATATAGGCCCGACCTTTTTTGCGGGATAAGAAAAATAAAATAATAAAAAGAAGTTTCTCCTACCTACCGACCACCTTTTGCAGCATGTTAGCGGAAACATAACTATTTTGAAGACTGTTTTGCGGAAGATATGTATATGGTTTTACACTCTTTGAAACCAAAACCAGTCCAGTCAAAAGTTTTTGCAGTGATTGTATTTTTTCAAACACAGGTTGATGTTTTGGACAATCTGCGGCGAAATACCCTCAGTACAGAGGGCTAATATGGATGGAACGTCTATTTCTGTAATCATTTCTAACACTTCTTCAAATGCAATGGAATGGCCAAATGGAATCGCGATAGATTGCCAAGGTATACTATATCCAAGAGGTTATGGAATATTAACTGGTCCGCGACAACCCCAATTGTGTATTCAGAATCCAAAAATAACCTTCCCTGTCTACATAAATTATCTTTGTCTCAACGAGTACAACGAGGGAATTTCAGTCGGATATGCGATATAGTCCAGATATCTTTAATCGTGCAGAATGTCTTTGTTGTAACGATCCCTTAAGATTAGAAAACGCGATTACTATTTCCACTTGAATCCCAACGTTTATGTACATAAAGTGGGTTTTATGCATATTTTATGTTCTGATTAGGTGTTGTTGTCGTTTTGATACACAGAAGAAGTGAATCGACACAATTAACCCACATCTCTCAAAGGGACACCAAAGGAAAAGAAACACAAACATGACATAACTAGACCCTAATGGAAATATCAATACTGGAAAGCCAAACTGACAGTTGCGTTCCCACAAAATGGCTAATTGGCTAACCAAAACAAAATGATACAAGCATAAGGTTTTACAAAAAGCTTGCGTCTACGCTCAGCACACACTAATTGGAGTAGTACCTGGTGACACAACTTATTACGTGTATGTTGTAGTAATTTGTCAGTTGATATCTACGCGTATAACAGTCACAGGTTACAAATAAGGATTTCCAAATGTTCTCTCCAATGCGACATAAACACAAAATTGCCGATTGCAACTACTTGTAATACATGCCTACATGTATGGTTTCTTTCATTTCGCATTCTACGTTAAAATTTTCTTTTCGCATTTTAGGTTAACCTTTCTTTTCAAATGCTAGGTTAACCTTATAGCAAAAACCTTCCAGCTTGCTGTCAAACAAACAAACAAAAACAATCTGGATGTGCTGTTTTATTAGGGCAAAATTCAACAGCATGATATCCACAAGTATATTTTGATTTTGCAAGCGTGAGAGCACACATGTATGCACACGTGTTATACTTAAGGCACCGTTCCGGTAATTAATAATTGTGACGAATAACTATGATGAACAGTCAACAGGAAATCATTCAACCACTCGTGAACTTTTCTTTAATGATTCCATAGCAAAAGTAATCATTTTATAGGCTACTTAGGCTAGACAATAAGCGACACACACATTCAAAGACGAACAATAACAAATATAAACCGCGACTGAAAATCCGGCTTTGAACGGTAAGTGAAAAGTATTTCACTGTGTGGCTTAAATCGATTATACGCGGCCGCATTCCACGCCCTTACTTTTGTCGCGATTTAGAAAAATAATTTGTTCAGTTCACACGAAGTTTTCCTAGCTCAACAGTGCAACATTAATCCATTAACTACGTTTCAAGTCTATAAGTCTTAGAGCAATTAGATAGAAGGAAAGGCAATGATCAGGAATCAAGGCAATTGTCTTAAAGCTTCTGCCAAAGACTCCAACAGTAAAGAAGGATGTACATAAAGCAAATGCATAATGGTAATAGTACCCTCTAAAATGGCAAAAGGTCTGTCCAAAATAAGAATATTACCAGGACATATATCCAAATACCCACAATGACAGAAGGACAAGTGTTTGTGCAAATACTTCGCTGGGACAGAGGAATTGCTAACAGGAATAACTGAGGTTTTGACGTACTGTCAAGGTCACAGCTTTGGAATACATTTTGAAAGTTTGAGCAAAAAATAGCGTAACTTGAATATCTCAGCATTTCGGATAGATTTTGTTGAAGATATGTAATAAGCAGCATTGAAAACGTAACCATGTCCCTTATCATAATAGATCTTGGATCATTTGTAGGGAATATCTATTTTCTATGAAACCATTTAAAAATATAAAAGTGGAGACAATGATCAGGAATCGATACAATTCACCCACAGCTCCAATCGGAGACACCACGGGAAAGAAACATAATTATATAACAACAAGACCCTAATGGAAACATCACTAGCGGAAAGCCAAAGGGACAGTTACTTTCCAACAAAATGGCCAATTGGCTAGCCAAAGCAAAATAATATAAGTGATACACACACTCAAAGACAAGCCATAACAAAACAAAAACCACGACAGAAGTACCACATTGGAAGGCCAGTGAAACGAATTCGACTGTGGTGGGGGGGGGGGGGGGCTTATATTCCGATTTTACGTGACCACAATCCTGCTTATACTTCCGTCGGGATTTAGACAAATAATTTGTTCAGGCCTCCTCACTCATCAGTGCAACGTCTCCGTGAACACAAAAATCATTGAACTACACAGATGAAACAACGGTGAGGACTGGACAGCAAGAAACCACCGAAATGTTGGAGCAAAAGAAAACCAACAGTTAGACTCTGATGGGCCCAACCATAGACAGAGCATCAGGCACCCACCAACATTACATAAAATTAAATTCTCTCTAAGTCTCAGTAAGCCTTTACGCTGGAACCGTCATAGAATATGAGGCCTGACCCACCGGCGTGCAATTAAATAGGAAGGCAAAGTTGTCAACCGTGATTGGGTTAACTACCATTTATGATGCATAAAGTTTACCTTAATACCATGCATAAAGTTTAACTTTATAAGGGAATAACTATATTCAACTTAATAATGTTTGTCGTTACAGGTGTGAATAAGCGGTTTTACACTCCTACATGTCATCTCACGGCGACGCGTTAAGAACCAATCAAACGGAATATGTGACCATAAAACAGACGATTTACTTCCTAAATTGACATTTTTCAAAAGTTTAAAAGAAAGACCCGGGGAGCGCCACAATCACAAGACGCAGCCCACTCTCGACACCAAGAGGCTTATACACACAAATTACGAGTATTTATGAAATGGAATAATCAGCACTCTCTTCCCCACACGGGGTGATCAGACCATTAGAAAATACTTACAACAACTCACAACAAATTCGCAGACATACATATACAACAAAAGTATCAGCAAAAGGCCAACACCAAACCTACCATGCAGCATATGCCACTTGGGGGCATCAGCGATAACCCAATTGTCGTGAACTGCTTCATCTGTTTTGTTAAAATGTTCTATTTGCATAAAATAGCCAACGCATTCAGGTAGATTGCCAGCCAATTAAAATCGACCTAACGAATGTCTATGAATATATTTCGCAACTGTTTGGTCTTATCCAGTCAGACGACGCGTTACATTAGCAAATGCGTCAGGACGTTTTTTATCAATGACTATATCATATTGCAGCTAAGAAGCTTTATCTTGCGGACGGGTATTTAAATACTATCCAACGCTGTACCTACAGCGGCCACTGCTCAGTTATACATACTGATAATGGAGCCAAACTGATGGATATAGAACTTTCCGGACAATATCTGTATTATACTGCTTGGAACAGACCGTAAGTTTCGTTTTATTTTTAAGTATACTTTGTTTCATTAGATAAAACTATACAGACCGCAAACGAGTACGCGTAAACCGCTTAGAGGATCTAATCAACGCACACATATGAGTGAAAATAAAGAATGAAACAGACAAGGATCTAAACAACGCACACATATGAATGAAAATAAAGAATGAAATATTCTGGGCCACAATAGCCTTTTTTGTTAGCTCACCTGAGCACGAGGTGCTAATGGTGAGCTATTGTGATCAGACAATGTCCGTCAACCGTCGTGCGTCGTCCGTCGTGCATCTTGCGTCGTGCGGCGTCAACAATGTGATTTAAATGCAAACTACTCCTGAACCCTTAGGCCAATTTCAATAAAACTTCATAACATGTTACTTAAGTGACCCGTTTCCAAAATAGCTAAAATCGCTCCGCTCTAACGAGCAAGATGGTCGCCAGAGCTAAAAATAAAAAAATCTTTAAACGAAAACTCTTCCTTAGTTTTGTGCCATTACATTCAAACTTCACAGAAATGTCGGCCCCCGCCCATCGGGGCTCGAAGAAATAGATGGGCTCCATGATGCTTCTGCGCAGAACTGAAACCGTCCCGCCCACGAGTACTGGTAAACCGCTTAGACGATCGAAGCCTGCCCAGGCAATGCGGTGCGAGTCGGCCCATCCATGATTATAAACCCTATTGGTTTCATTGGGCGGCAAGGATTGAGATGCCATTTCATCTCAATGTCGGGTAAAAGTCCCACAAAATTGGTGGCAACGTCTCCAAAATGACCTTTACAGTGTTGACGGGGACGTTAAACCTCAAATCAAACAAATCACAGAAATGTTGCTTTGGAGACCCTCTACCAAATTAGCTAAAACGATTTCGCTCCGATGCACAAAATGGCCGCCAGAGCTAAAGATTGAAAAACGTCAATACTTTGCTTAAATGCCAACTCCTCTTAAATCCTTGGGCCAATTTAAATCAAACTTCATGGAAAGGTTGCTTAGGTGACCATCTGCCAAAATAGCTCCAACGGCTTTGCTCTGATGAACACGATGGCCGCCAGAGCTAAGAATAGAACATCTTTAAACCACAATTCCTCCTAAACCATTGGACCAATTTCATTCAAACCTCATAGGAATAGATGACTCTTTACCAAAATAGCTCAAACCGTTCCGCTCCGATGAGCAAAATGACATTCAGATTTAAAATTATAAACTCGTCAACAATTTGCTTTAATTGCAAACTCCGCCTAAACCATTTGGCAAATTTCAGTCAAACTTTATAAGATTGTGCTCAGGTGACCTTTCCCAAAATAGCTAAAATCTTTCTGCTCCGGTTAACAAGATGACCACCAGAGCTTAAATAGATAAATATTTAAACGATATCTCCTCATATACGCATGGGCCAGTTTCAGAAGTCAAACTTCATAGGAATGTTGCTTAGATAATCGCCTACCAAAATAGCTAGAAACCGTTCCACTCCGATGAGAAAAATGTCCTCTAGAGCTAAAAATAAACACATCTTTAAATGACAACATCTCTTTAACCATTGGACCAATTTCAAACTTTAGGTGTTTGTGTCGCTTGTGTTTTTTTATTTTTGATAGCCTGTTGGCCATTTTGTGGGAAAGTAACTGTCCTTTTGGTATTCCGCTGTTGATGTTTCCATTAGGTCTGTTGCTGCATGTTTGTGTATCTTTCCCTTTGGTGTCTCTGTTGGGAGCTATGCGTTGATTGTATCGATTCCTTACCATTGCTTCTACTTCTATTTTTCATAGGAATGTTACATAGGTAACCCTCTACCAAAATAGCTGAAACACTTAAGTTCTGATGACTAAAATGGCCGCCAGAGGTAAAGAAAGAAAATGTCAACACTTTGCTTTTTGCCACAACTCCTCCTAAACCCTTCGGCCAATTGCAATCAAACTTCACAGGAATGTTGCTTAGGTGACCCACTACCAAAGTAGCTAAAACCGTTCAGTTCTAATGAGCAAGATTGCCACCAGGGCTAAAAATAGAAAACTCTTTAAATCGCGAATCCTCCTATACCCTTGGACCAATACCAATCAATCTTCATAGGAATGGTTCTTAGGTAACCGTCTCCTCTTTAGGTGAAATTGTCTGGCTTGTGTGAATAAAATGGCCGCGGGAGCTAAAAGTAGAAAATAATCAACACTTTGCTTTAGTTTTTTTGTTTACTCATATTTTATTGCAAAGGGTTCGGGCCACAAGTTGTCACTACATTAGTTACGGCCCTTTGGGTGACAACTCCTCCTTAACCATTAGGCCAATTACAATCAGACTTCCTAGGAATGTTACTTAGGTGACCTCAACCCACATAGGTAAACTCCTTTGGCTCGGATGAATAAAATGGCCACCATAGCAAAAAAAAAAAAAAATAGAAACAGGTCAAACATTTGATTTAAATACAGACTTCTCATAAACACTTCGGCCAATTTAATTTACACTTCACAGGAATGTTGCTTAGATACATAGGTGAACTCCTTTGGCTCGGATAAATAAATTGGCCGCCATAGCAAAAAAAAAAAGAAAACGGTCAAACATTTGATTTAAATACAAACTCCTCATAAACCCTTCGGCCAATTTAATTTACACATCACAGGAATGTTGCTTAGATCACCCTTTACCGAATTAGCTTGAAAATGTTCTGCACAGATGAACAAGATGGTCGCCAGCGCCTTCAGAAGCTATTTGACATCTTTGAAATCAGGTGAGCGATTCAATGCCATCTTGGCACTCTTGTCAATGAACTTTTATCAGCGACACTGATTATTTCAGAATAAAAGTATTAATTGCACTGTGATAAAGTACGGTGGTGATCTGCTATCACCACGCAGTACTTACCAGCTGGAGGCAAGCAAAATATTAAATGGCTTAAAGTACATTGTATTTAAAACATTATATTTTTGTATTCAAAAGGCATACTACCTGCTAGCTGAAGTATGGATTATTTTTCTTTTCGAAAAATATGTCACATTCATCGCGATCTAGCTTTGCCCGATATCTCTTGATAAAATATGTCTTGCGTTCCAATATTTGTTACCGCAATTCCTCCCTTCAATTGTCTACCTTGGTTTGTATGCACAGCTTATAGATTTAGCGCCACTCTTTGACATCGACTATTTGGCTTAATGGTCAGTACATTTGATTTTGCCCCGAGGGTCCAAGTTCAAATACAAACATAGGCTGGTATTTTTTCTAGCAATGTTTCATTGTTTGTGCCGAAATTGGCTTCGCGCTATCGTAAATGATGACGTCCTTTAAGAGGGCTTGTTACGGACCGCGATTGATCCCATTCAATCATCTACCTTGTTAGATAACAAACATAGCTTATAGGTTCATCACCATTTTCTGGTGAGCGATTCAATGCCATCTTGGCACTCTTGTCAATGAACTTTTATCAGCGACACTGATTATTTCAGAATAAAAGTATTAATTGCACTGTGATAAAGTACGGTGGTGATCTGCTATCACCACGCAGTACTTACCAGCTGGAGGCAAGCAAAATATTAAATGGCTTAAAGTACATTGTATTTAAAATATTATATTTTTGTATTCAAAAGGCATACTACCTGCTAGCTGAAGTATGGGTTATTTTTCTTTTCGAAAAATATGTCACATTCATCGCACCCTAGCTTTGCCCGATATGTCTTGATAAAATATGTCTTGCGTTCCAATATTTGTTACGGACCGCAATTCCTCCCTTCAATTGTCTACCTTGGTTTGTATGCACAGCTTATAGATTTAGCGCCACTCTTTGACATCGACTATTTGGCTTAATGGTGATTACATTTGATTTTGCCCCGAGGGTCCAAGTTCAAATCCAAACATAGGCTGGTATTTTTTCCAGCAATGTTTCATTGTTTGTGCCGAAATTGGCTTCGCGCTATCGTAAATGATGACGTCCTTTAAGAGGGCTTGTTACGGACCGCGATTGATCCCATTCAATCATCTACCTTGTTAGATTACAAACATAGTTAATAGGTTCATCACCATTTTCTGACAACTGCGTCAGGGCGTCGACTCTTTGGCTCAGTAGTTAGAGCTTTTTCAATCTATGCTTCATTTCTTTGTTACGGCTTTCATGTCGTAAGAGTATTCTCCTTTATATAGGGGGACGCCTATCTGGATCGGGCGTCTCTTGCCTGATGCCTCCAGCTGACATGCCTCATGAGCTACGTCGGTCGATGAGTGCTCGGAGGGGGATGTGCTATGTTTGCCGGGTCTTGTCCATCATCCGTTTAGGTTTCAAAACTTTGGGGTTTAAACACACTGATGAAGATTGAATATCAGAAAGGCCTCGGTGTCACTAAATTTGGTATAGTTACACCTTAATTGCAACCACTGGGTCGGTATCTCTGCTGGTGGATGATTCGTTATTCCCGGAGGGTATCATCAGCTCAGTATTAGTTCCTTAGTGCTGAGGTTGATACTGCGGTATTGACGTCAAAACTCAAGTACTGTTTTAAATAACTATATTATATCTTTAACTTTAGCAGTATATAATTCTAACTTTTCTAAAACTAAGACTGACTTGTCAGGTGAGACATGTATCTTAGCGGATTTGGTTACAACGTTTTGTTATATTTTTAATATTGCAAGTCTCGCTACTTTGGGCACCTCCTTCCTGATAACCGGGTCTTCCGTGGAGCGTGGGCCATGTTTGCTGATGTTAGCTCGGTGGGGGACGCCTATCTGGATCGGGCGTCTCTTGCCTGATGCCTCCAGCTGACATATCTCATGAGCTACGTCGGTCGATGTGTGCTCGGAAGGGGTGTGCTTTGTTTGCCGGGTCTTGTCAATTATCCGTTTCGATTTCAAAACTGTTGGGTTTAGACACACTGGTGAAGATTAAATAACAGAAAGGCCTCTATGTCACTTAATATGGTATAGTTACACCTTAATTGCAACCACTGGGTCGGTATCTCTACTGGTGGATGATTCGTTCGTCCCCGAGGGTATCATCAGCTCAGTATCAATTCCTTAGTGATGAGGTTGATACTGCGGTATTGTACTGATTTAAATACCTATATGATATCTTTAACGTTTGCAGTATAAAATTCTACCTTTTCTAAAACTAAGACTGACTTGTCAGGTGAGACAAGTATCTTAGCGCATTTGGTTAAAACGTTTTGTTATATTTTAAATATTGCAAGTCTCGCTACTTTGGACATCTCCTTCCTGATGCCTGGGACTTCCGTGGAGATTGGGCCATGTTTGCTGATGTTGGCTCGGTGGGGGACGCCTATCTGGATCGGGCGTCTCTTGCCTGATGCCTCCAGCTGACATGTCTCATTAGCTACGTCGTACGATGTGTGCTCGGAGGGGGATATGCTGTGTTTGCCGGATCTTGTCCATTATCCGTTTAGGTTTCAAAACTTTGGGATTTATACACACTGATGAAGATTAAATATCAGAAAGGCCTCTGTGTCACTAAATGTGGTATAGTTACACCTTAATTCTAAAACGATGTACTTATCAGTTATCGTTGGCAGAAAAAAGGTATTGATATCGAAGTTCTAGAGCCCTTTCGCTAGTTCATATATATATAATAATAATGCAGAAGTAAACAATATTAGCTCATGGACTGTTAAATAGTAATAATAAAAATAAATAATAATCGACCTTATTTATAGCGGGGTACTAAGATTCCATGTGGCCCTCTTTTCCTGGGCAGGAACCAGTACTAAGCAATGTGGATAAAGTTTCTTACTCAAGGAAACAACACGTTTAGGATCGAACCGGCTACATTTGGATCTCAAATCCGATGCTTTACCACTGCACCACAACGCTCCAGTTGTATTATTGACAACCTGTTTTAGATCTCCAGGACAATAATGGAATCAAACTATGCGTTGTTTCTAAGCATCGTCACTATGCAAATATATATAAATTGCTTAACTGGCAGTTATATGTGTTTGCTAGCAAATCGCTGAACGATGGTTGGTAATGACGTTTTTATTTTACCTATTCGACGACGTAAACATTAAAAGATTAATCTTCGTATAGAATGTACTAATAAATAGAAGTGAAGGCAATGATCAGAAATAGATACAATTAACCCACAGCTCCCATCAGAGACACCAAAGGGAAAGAAACACAAACACGAAAAAACAGACCCTAATGGAAACAAAAATAGTGGGAAGCCAAAATGACATTTATTTCCACACAAAATGGCCATTTGGCTATCAAAAACAAAATAATATAAGCGATACAAACACTCAAAGACAAACCATAAAAAAAGCGACAGAATAACCGCCTTGGTCAGTGAAACAAATTCCACTGGAGTGGGGGTGTGGGGGATTAAATCGATTTTAAAGGCCACAATCCTCGCCCTTATTTCCGTCGGGAAGCCTTTAAAGGGACAGGAACTGGATCTGTATTTATCAGAAATTGATTAAGATCAATGTCTGTAATTATTTGCTGAAAATCTCATATTTTTAGGAATTCTAGAAATGTATCAGTGTGTAAATTTCCCAATATTTACTGGTGTTGCTTCTGACCGGAAAAATCTTCCAACAAACCTCGGATGTGCACGGACATAATTTTAGACATTTGATTATACCAGATAGCATGAATAGTATACGAGTATTTACACAGAAGACTTTATTAGAAAAAAATATTCATTTAAATTCAATTAGAATACACTTTATGAGGAAAAACGTGATGTGTGAATAATACTAGATATAAAATATGGTTTACGTCTGCTGAAACAGCCTAACCCTGTCAGAAATGTAAAGATTCCCATAAACTAAACTAATTGTTGAAAATACAAAGCATTGACTGGTTAGCTTCAACAGCTACACATAACTCATTGAAAAATTAAACAAAGAGCATTATTAACCAAATATGTTGAACACAACGTCTTCACTGTTTGTTTAAGTTATGGCAATCGGCATAAAACTCAGTGCATTAGGCTGTTAATCAATATAGCTAGTGTCAAGAAACCCCAGAAGGATAATTATTAAAGCCAAACTTTGAAAAGCAATGTACATGTAATAAAAACTTGAATCAATATATCGTTATTTAAATTTCGAAAGACAGTCAACATAGAAGTGAAGGCAATGATCAGAAATCGATACAATTAACCCACAGATCCAATCATCGGTCTATTTGCTGTCTATTGTATCGTTTTATTGTAGAGGTATGCAAATAATTTAATGCTGGTGATAGTTACACAGAAACTAAATCTAATAAATTCCCTTAAATTGAGAATTTATAAAAAATGCGTAAAAAGGAAAAAAAAAAGTAACGAAACCGTGTGTGTGTGCAAAATCATTACACAAATTAATCATTTAGTTTGAAGTCAGTATCAATGAAATAATTTCAACACAACAAGAATATCTTCAAATAACAGTCAGCATTGACGGTATATTTTGTTGGCAGAGCACTGCACAGTAGCGTCCCTCTCCTGTTATAGAACTATTATGTACATCTGCTTTCCCACCGATTTAGAGGCATGCGCTTTTGCGGTGGTGGCGAACCTGACCGTCTCCTAACAGCGGACACGGGATTTGTTCTTGGATCATGTAGATATAACCATGTCTCGTCTGTGGGAACAATGTTGTCGATAAAGGCATCCACTTAATGGCGGAATCGCTGAATAAATAGCTGGGACTCCCTGACTCGCCTCTTCTTCTCGGTATGTGTCGAAAATCGTGGTACCCACCGAGCATGGTCCTGAAATATACAGATCGATACACTAAACCGATCCCTCAACCAGTAAGTTGCTCTTACATGAAATGATACACGACGGCTAAAATAATAAGATCTTTGCAGTTTTCATTTTCTTAATAATATTCTAATTAATATTGAACAATGGGTTTTATATAATTCTTCTTAAATTATTAATAGACTAATACGTTTGATGAACACCGCCTTTATCAAATAAATTTCTGTCAATTTTGTATGTTAAATAATCTAATTCTATACCAATTAATCAATTTCACCTTCGTCATCTTCAATGTCTTTGTAAGTACAACTGAGGTAATGGCCACACATGACCAATTCACTATAAGAAGCTAGATAGATAGATACGTTGTACACTGTACCAACACTCGTCCCCGCTAACTCCGACAACTCCTGAACATTGATACGGCGATCAGCGTCCAGCACCTCCTTAACTGACAGCTGCGCAGCGTCGACGACGTTTGACTTTCGGCCTGGTCTGGAATCGTGCTGTAGGATTTCTCGTCCTTCAGAAAATTGAATGTGTCAACTGAACACAAGAGGGCGACTGACACATTTCTCCCCGCGGCTCTTCTGTAGCATCTTGTAGGTACCCGTTTGTGTTTTGCCTAGATATTTATAAGATTTAATGACTGCCCTTGTTTCTAGCTTTCGTAACGGTGACAGGTTTGTCGCCATTTCTATGAATGCCGCATTTTCAAATATGTTGCCACGCCAAATAAAGCCAAAATTTCACTCGAAGTGGATGTAACGTTGTATAATGTTTTCGCGGAGTGATGAGTGAGGTGAGGTATTGATCAGTAGATGTCCGTCGTGCGTCGTCTACAATTTGATTTTAATGTGAACTCCTCCTAAACCATTGGGCCAATTTAGTTCAAACTTCACAGGAATGTTGCCTGGGTAGCTCCCTACCAAAATAGATAAAATCGATTCGATCTGCTGAACAAGATGGCCGCCAGAGCTTAATTAAGAAAATCTTTAAACGCCACTTCCTCCTGTACCCTTGGATCAATTTCATACAAACTTCACAGAAATGTTGCTTAGGTCACTCCCTACCAAAATAGCTAAAATGTATCCGTTCCAATGAGCAAAATGGCTACCAGTGCAAAAAATAGGAAAAAAAAACATCGTACATTTGCGTCGAATGCAAACTCCTCCTAAACCCTGGGGCCAATTGGATTCAAACGTCACAAGAATGTTGCCTAGGTGACTCCCTACCAAAATAGCTAAATTCATTCCGCCCTGACGAACAAAATGGCCGCAAAAGCTAAACATAGAAAAAATCTTCAAACGACAACTCCTCCTGCCGCCTTTGGCAAATTTCGTTCAAACTTCACAGGAATGTTGCTTAGATGACACTCTACCAAAATAGCTTAAACGATCTCTGTCTGATGAACAAAGTGGCTGTCAGAGCTAAAATAGAAAAAAACTAGAAATGCGTCCATAGGACACGGATGCCCCCGCCTGAAAATATGTCTATGTTCGTATTCATCCATAGAAAGTTATTTACCGTGTTTAAGTTTTGGACCTTTTTTCACATTTGACCTCTAAGTATGACCTTGACCTTGGAGGTAAGGACCTTGGCTTTGTGTGAGGCAGATTGTCTCATGATGGCCAACATTTCTGCCAAGTAATTTCAAAATCCATCCAGAGATAAGAAAGTAATTGACTGCGTTTAAGTTTCAGACCATTTTTTTTAATCTTTGACCTCTAAGTATGACCTTGACCTTGGAGGTACAGACCTGGGTTTTGCATGTGACACATCGTCTCATGATGGTTAACATTTCTACAAAGTAATTTCAAAATTCCATCCAGAAATAAGTAAGTTATGGACTGCGTTTAAGTTTCGGACCCTTTTTTTGACCTTTGACCTCTAAGTTTGACCTTGACCATGGAGGTACGGACCTGGGTTTTGTACGTGACACATCGTCTCATGATGGTTAACATTTCTACAAAGTAATTTCAAAATCCATCAAGGAATAAGAAAGTTATTGCCTGCGTTTAAGTTTCGGACCCTTTTTTTGACCTTTGACCTCTAAGTATGACCTTGACCTTGGAGGTATGGACCTGGGTTTTGCATGTGGTACGTCGACTCTTGATGGTTTACATTTCTGCCGAGTAATTTTAAAATTCATCGAGAAATAAGGAAGTTATTGACTGCGTTTAGGTTTCGGACGCACGGACGGACGCACGGACGGACGAACGGACGGACGGACAGGGGCAACGCTATATGCCCTTTCCACCATTCTTCGAATGGCGGGGGCATAAAAAACATCGCAAAGTTGCTTCAAACTCCTAGGTGACTCCGTACCAAACACGCTAGAATCGTTCCGCTCTGACGAACAAGATAACAACCAGAAGTAAAAATGAAAAAAAAAAACTTTAATCTTCAACTGCTCCTGTACCATTGGGCCAATTTCAATCAAACTTCAAAGAACTGTTGCTTAGGTGACCCTCTTCCAAAATAGCTAAACCGTTCTGCTCTTATGAGCAAAATAGCCACCAGAGCTAAAAATAGGAAATCATCGTAAATTTGCTTCAAACGCGAACTTCTCCTTAGCCCGTAGGCCAATTTGATTCAAACTTCACAGGAATGTTACATTGGCAACTCCCTACCAAAATAGCTAAAACGTTCTGCTCCGACAAACAAGATGGCCGCCAGAGCTAAAAATAGAAAACATGTTCAAACGAAAACTTTTCCAGTACTCTTGAGTCAATTACATCCAAACTTCATAGGAATGTTGCTTAGATGACCCTCTACCAACATAATTAAAACGATTCCACTCTTATGAACAAATTGGCCATCATATATTATGATAGCTAAAAATTGAAAACATTTTAAATTTGCTTAAAATGCGAACTCCTCCTAGGCCCTTGGACCCATTTGATTCAAACTTCACAAGAATGTTACGTGGGTGGCTCCCGACCAGAATAGCTAAAGTCTTTCTGCTCTGACGAACGAGATGGCCACCAGAGCTAAAATTGAAAACTCTTCATACGACAACTACTCCTATACCCTTCGGCCAATTTCATTCAAACTTCATAGTAGTGAATGTTTGAGCTTTACGTCTCAACAAAGGTCATACGGCGACTGGACTTCGGTTTAAAGACTCACTCGAAAGTCTGGAGAAGCCCGGTATCAATCCTGCGACCCCTGGTTAACAAGGCGAGCAGCATAACCACTACACCACGAAAGCTCCTTAACTTCATACGAATGTTGTGAAGATGACCTTCTAAGAAAATAGCATAAACGATTCCACTCAGATGAACAAAATGGCCGCCAGGGCTAAAAATAGCAAAATAATGTAAATTTGCTTCAAACGTGAACTCCTCCTAAACCCTTGGGCCAGTTGGATTCAAACTTTACTCGAATGTTGCCTAGGTGACTCCCTACCAAAATAGCTAAAATCATTCCGCTCTGACGACCAAACGGCTGGCGGCCAGAGCTTAAATAGAAAAAAACTTCAAACAACTCCTCCTGTACCCTTAGGCCAATTTCATTCAAACCTTTGGTGTCTTTTATGGATGGAGTAAGTTAATTGTATCAATTCTTGATCTTTGTTTTACTTCTACTTTGGAGGAATTTTGCTTAGATGAGTATCTACCAAAAAGTTAAAAAGATCCCGCTCAGATGAACAAAATGGCCACCAGAGCTAAAAATAGAAAAAAAAAACCATTGTAAATTTGATTCATTGTAAATTTAACACAAACTCCTCCTAAACTATTGGGCCAATTTGATTCAAACTTCACAGGAATGTAGATTTACCAAAGCAAAATAGTATAATCTTCCCGCTCTGATGATTAAGATGACCATCAGAGCTAAAAATAGAATGTACTAGATACAAGGACACTAAGGTGAGCGAATCAGGGCCGTCTGGGCCCTCTTGTATGAAGTTTGCTTGTGAAAACGTCGACTGCACCGACAGAGTGTTACTAAGGTTACAAGAATGTCTGTGTAACTTACAACTGTTAAATTATTTGCTTCGAATTTTATCATTTTTTGCGGAATGTCCATGCAATCGAACCATATAACTTCAATTTACGTGACGTTTATTATATGGGAATACAAGAGACAATCTACGAATTTTTTAACAACCCTCGTAATGAGTAGTATTCCAAAAATATATTTATGAACCACTACTATGCGTCATTAGTTTGGCTTGTTGCGGACCAACGTTACTCCAGCATTTACGGTTGATAAATGTTTTATACGGGCTCATGTCCATGACAAACTACTAGTTGTTTCTATTAACTCCAGACTAGCAAACAGTCCCCGTGACAAGCAGATACATGCATTTATATTAATGTTCCGTCTGTTCAAAAGCAGTATGCGATATATACAGGGCGTCTGTTTCAGCAATTACATTACATTTAAACATTTTAAAACATTTGATAGCCTCTGTCATGCTTTAGAATTTCATGTATAAAGGTCAAACGAAGGTTCAGTATGCACCTACTGAATTCTCAGTTATTTCAGTTTATTGATTTTTAATAGGTATTCAACAAATGTGGGTACAGATACTTAATGCAGAAAAAATGGGGGTAACAATTCTACTGAGATGTCTCTTTTCGAATATATTGAAATAGCCTAATTGATTATAGAAAATAAACGACACCATAATGAAGTGGAGAAATACTCTCTGTCGGCCACTCAAGACACTGAATACCAGTTGTGATGACGTGTAATATAATTTTGAAGAGTGATGATTCTTGCTATAATCCATTATTTAGTTTTACATTTTGTAACATTTCATTTATATTCTCATACAGTAACTCATTTTATTTGTTATATATTATAGTGGTTTCCTACTTGTAAATCCAAATTTGTGTTTTAGCTCATCGGTCACGTAAGGTTGGCCTTTGTAGTCACATTTTATTCTGCGTCCGTCGTCCGTGCGAGCGCCGTGGGAGCGCCCGTAAACAATTTCTTTAAACGACATCTCCTAAACCACTGATTGGTTTTTGACCAAACTTCACAGGAATGATCCTTAGGCGGTCTTCTTTCAAAATTGTTCAAAAGTGCCCGGTCTGTTGCGCAGTTAGACCACAGGAGCTATACATACATGTTCAACTGAAAACTTCGAAATCTTCTTCTTTGAAACTGCATGGCCCAGGTCTTTGACATTTGGTATGTGAACATTCTCCAAGAATGTTCAAATTATAGCCCTGGGGCCAAAATGACCCCGCCCTGGGCCCACTTTTAACATAGACTTTTAAGAGAAAACCCTTTAGGAATCTTCTTGTCTGAAACCGAAACTCAGGTCATTGACATTTGACATATGTAGCTTCATCTAGTGGACCTCTACTAAGATGGCCCCGAGATCAAACTTGTTTCACATAGACTTATAAGGGGAAAAAGATTCGAAGGCAATGACCAGGAATCGATAATATTAACCCACACCAACCATCAGAGACACCAAAGGGAAAAGTCTTTTTAAATAAATCTTCTTGTCCAAAACCAGAAGGCCCAGGTCTTTGATATTTCATATGTAGCTTCATCTAGTATGCATCTACCATTATTGTTCAAATCATATCTCTGGTACCAAAACTGGCACAGCCCCGGGTCCACTTGTTTTACATAGACTAGTAACGAAAAAAACATTAAAATCTTCTTGTCTTAAATCAGAAGGCCTAGGTATTTGATATTTGGTTCGCAGCTTCGTCTAGTGGACCTCTGTCAAGATTGTTCGCATTGTAGCATTGGGGCCAAAGAAGGTCCCTTCCTGGGACCCATTTTATCCATAGACTTATATATATAGGAGATGTTGCACTGATGAGTTAGGAGGCTTTCATGCGGACTGAACAAATTATTTGTCTAAATCGCGACGGAAGTAAGGGCGAGGATTGTGGCCACGTAAAACCGTAAAGTCCCCCAGTTGAATTTGTTTCCACTGACCGTTCCAAGGCGGTTCTTCTGTCGCGGTTTATTTTTGTTATTGTTTGTTTTGGGTGTTTGTGTCGCTTATATTATTTTATTTTGGATAGCCTATTGGTCATTTTGTGGGAAAGTAACTGTCCTTTTGGCTTTCCGCTATTGATGTTTCCATTAGGTCTGTTGTTTCATGTTTGTGTTTCTTTCCCTTTGGTGTCTGATTGGAGCTGTGGGTTTATTGTATCGATTCCTGCTCATTGCCTCCACTTCTATTTTTATATAGGAAAAACCTTTCAAATCTCCTTGACTGAGACCAGAAGGCCCGGGTCTTTGATATTTGGTGTGTAGCTTCACCTAAGGGACCTCTAACAAAGGTATTCAAATTTTAGTCCTGGGATCAAAATGGCCCCGCCATGTCTGAAACCAGAAGTCTAGGTCTTTGATATGTGGTATGTGGCTTCGTCTAGGGGACCTCGATAAAGATTGTTCAAATTATAGCCCAGGAGCCAAACAATGGGCCCACACATGGCGCACTTGTTTTAAATGGACGTATATGGGGAAAACCTTTAAAAACAGAAGGCCCAAGCCTTTGATATTCGGAACGCAGCTTAGTCTGGTGGACGTCTGCCAAGATAGTTCAAATAACATCGATGGGGCCAAAAATGATCCCGCCAAGGGACTCACATTTTTTACGTAGTCTAATGTAGAGAAAACGTTTTAAAATTACTTGACTGAAACCAGAAAGCCCAGGTCTTTGATAGTTGGTAAGTAGCTTTATCTAATGGACCTCTACCAACGTTAATCAAAATGTAGCCCTGGGGTTAAACTTGGCATCGTCCTATGGGTCGCATATTTTACATAGACTCTGATAGGGAATACCTTTAAAACTCTTCTTGGTTGACACCAGAATGCCCGGGCCTTTATTGTTTGGTATGTAGCGTCATCTAGTAGATGCTACAAAGATTATTCAAATTATAACATCGGGGCTAAAAATTGCCCGGCCCTTGAGAGTATTTGGGAAAAAAATTAAAAAACCTTCTTGTCTGAAACCAGACGACCTAGGCTTTAAATATTTGTTGGTTGATTTGTCCGTTTATTATGTCATGCTTTGTTCTCCATATTGGCAGCACCAATGTCAAATTATTAGTGAAACTTGTCCCACGAACTGAAAAAGCTAGGAGCCTAAAACTTTGTAAAAAACTCATTGATGATGACTTATATTCTGTTAGGGGCAGTTTGTATTTTATCAGTTCGTTGTTTTTATGTTAGTTGCTATTTCCATGAACTTTTGCTTTTCTACTTTTGATTCTTCCCAATTCTCTGTCATTGTGACTGTTTAGCAGATGGAATTTGGCCATAAAATCATAAATAATTATGGCTTCTGACCCAAGAAGGGAGATGGCCAGACATCAGAGGTAAAATATATAGGAACATAGCTAAGAGGCGGGGAGATACAAAATGGCCATTAATTGGAGGTGACCATTCATCATAGGTGACCGTCAGTGTATGTACCACCATAGTTGTTTGACATTTAGTATTTGCAAGCTCTGGTGAATCTATAAGCGCAGGTGAGCGAAATAGAACCATCATGGTCCTCTTGTTTTGTGTTGTTGTTTTTTTGTGTTTTTTTATTTACTTTCGATATTTGATCATGTCTATATAATATTTCTATCCCTACACCACTTTAATTTTGTATTTCACCTTTTTTGTATTAAGTAATGGACAATAAGCAATGTTTCATCCGATGTGAAATATTTCATTGAAACTCGCTAGCAAGCTATCTGAAATAATATCTGATCTAGGGCCTTGAAAAGTAGAAGTAAAACAAAGATCAGGAATCGATACAATTAACTTATTCCACACATCAAAGACACCAAAGGGAAAGAAACACAAACATTAAGCGACCAGACCATAATGGAAACCCAAACAAAGGAAGGCCATAAGGACAGTTGCTTTCCCACAAAATGGCCATATGGCCATCCAAAATAAAAAGACACAAGTGATACACACAGTCAGTAACAAACAACACCATAAATAAATCGCCACAGAAGAACCGCCTTGGAACGGTCAGTGGAATGATTTCCACTGGGGGGCTTAAATCGATTTTACGTGGCCACAATCCTCGCCCTTACTTCCGTCGCGATTTAGACAAATAATTTGTTCAGTCCGCATGAAGGCCTCCTAACTCATCAATGCAACATCTCCGTGAACACAAAAAATCAAAGAACCACAGAGGTGAGACAACGGTGAGGACTTGACAGCAAGAAACCACTGAAATGCTGGAGCAAAAGAAAACCAACAGTTAGACTCCGATTGGCCCGACCAGAGACAGAGTATCAGGCACCAGCCAACATTACCTTGAATTAGATCTCTCTAATTCTCAATAAGCCTTTACGTTGGACCCGTCATAGAATCTGAGGCCTGACCCACCGGCGTGCAATTAAAGAGGGAAGCAAAGTTGCCAACCGTGATTGGGTTAACTACCATGCATGCATTCTATACAATTTTGAAAAGGCTTTGCGTAGTTTATGGTACCGATAACCCTGATTAAGGAGTGTAGCCGTTAATAATTTATTACGAGTGTTGAAGTCAGTTACATGACAACACACTCTAGCAAATCGAATTAATTGCGAAATATAAACGCCATAGGATGGCGCACGAGGAACATCACCATCCAAAAAAGGAAAATTTACAATCTCAAAATCAAAGTCATCGCGTTTATCATAAATTTTGCACGAAACAAATCCATATACAATAGATGGATGTAAATCCAAAAACGGGGCCTCGGTATCAGAAGAATTTGCTTTATTTAACTGAAGCTCTGGGGGGTAAAGCTGACTGATCAAACCATCGAAATAGGTATTATCAATATTTAATTAATCATCTAAATATCTAGAAGTAGAGCTAAAAGCTTCAATAATTTCAGATTGGTTATCAATGGAAAGCGACAACATGAAGTTTCTATCATAACAATACAAGAACAGATCAGCCACAAGAGGTGCGCAATTCGTACCCATCGGGATACCCACAATTTGTCTAAATAACTTAGTACAGAATCTAATATAAATATTGTCAAGTAGAAAGGTGAGGGCATCACACACTTTCTGACATGACCAAAGTGTATAATTCTTATGCTCTTTAGAAGTGAAAAATGCATTTCTGACATTACATGCAAGATAGAGAGAATCTTCTCTGGGAAAAGCCCATTCAATTAAATCATTAAGCTTTTCTTTTATAAGATTATGAGGAAGTGTAGTGTAAAGAGTGGAAAAATCGTAAGTAGACAGACTTGAAGCACGAAAATGTCTGGATTTCAATTTATTTAAAACCACAATAGAATTTTTTATAGACCAAAACAGAATTCTTCCTGATCTTTCAAAGACTTTATCACAATATTTAATCACACGCGTTTTAATAGCAGTAAGACAGGAAGTTAATAATTTAGAAAGTTCAGTGATAGTGCAAGAGCTAGAATTTGCAATAAACCGTGCTTTGTAAGGTCTTTTATGAAGTTTGGTATACGGATTGGGGCTGAGGAGGTGACCACCTGATTAAATTTTCAACAAGTTAAATAAAACGTTTATTGTCGTTATGACCCTTTTCAAATTCCGGTCATTTAATTATGTTGCTTTCATGTGCATAGAATAACTTCAAAGTAGAAGTAAAACAAAGATCAGGAATCAATACAATTAACTTACTCCACCCATCAAAGACACCAACGGGAAAGAAACACAAAAGGGAAACCTACTGTTGTCCGAGGATAAGTAGAAAGTGACATCAAAGAGTATTCAAACATAAGTAAGTGAGACGGGTTATATCGTTATTATTATTTTTATAACGGTCATAGGTGGGCAAGACAGGTTGTGCCATTATAAGTATTATTACCGAAGCGTCGTTACTTTTTTGACAACCGTGGACAATGCGTAATAACAAAAACATTCGCTGAAGTCACTTTCTTCTTGTTCTCGATCTACTGTATGTATGCTAGTGTTTTGAAATGTCACAAAGGAATTCATCATGAAACAATAATTGACCCGTATGTTTTATCCTAGTGTTGAAGTTATGCCACTTTGCAATTTCTGGCCATTTAATTGTGCTTCTTTCTTGTAGCAAAGTATTTCGAAAACTGTTTAAAGTGTCGCCTTGCAACTTGACAGTCTGACAGGAAATGACTTGTACATAAACTGATAAACTTTGAAAAACAAAGAAAGAAATTGTTCTTCAGTTATGGCCTATTAAGCATATAGTTGGGGGCATAGCGTTTTACAAACATAAACTATAGTTTCGTTTCCGGCTAACTATTATTGCAGTTTACGTGAGACAAAGCTTTAAATTGATGTACGACATTTAAACCATGAGCAGGGCATAACATTTGAAGACTAATACCCACGAAATATAACCAGGATTTAATCCCTTAAAATATGTCTTCACAATTTCTTTTTCCACAGAAATCAGAATTTGAAGCAACGTCTCCAAAATGACCTAAATAGTACTGACGGGGACGTTAGACCTCAATTTAATCAAACAAACATACAAAAACAATCAAGCAGAACTTTAGAAAATAAAAACAGCGCCTATTATTCCGAGCTAACAGTCCATGAAATATTAACATCCCCCTTAAAAAGTTATGTAAAGGTTTTTTTCCGGCTAACTACCTGTTATAGTTTACATTCACTCAAGCTGAAACTCAATAAAACGTCACACCATGATGTGGAGAAAGGCATATGTTCTCGATGTGACATTCCACATCAAGCTTCAGGACAGTTATGCCGCTTCGAAAATGTCAGTAAATTTTCAAATCCAGCTGCCTTCTCCCATAGTTTCCGTCTAATCCAAGTGAAGCTTAGATGATACTTACACCATTATGTGCAGCAGCACAAATTCATTTGAGGTTACTGTCTACCAAATATTTTCAGAGCTATACCTCTGTGAATATTTTTCTGTAAACTTCACGGCTATAAATTAAATCCGATCAAACTGAAACTTGTTTTGTACATATGTGATGAGGCCATGATGTGGAGCCGTATATACTAACTGCAGTTTACAATACACAGTTGTACTATTATTATTATTATTTGTGAAATATACAATAGCATTGATACTGGTAAACAAACTAGGTCTGGCAGTGACGGCAAATCAATAGCAAAGCTATAAATAGAAAAGATTTTCCAGTAAAAAAATTGCGCTTGGGTTTATCGTATAAACAGAACACGCCCACTAATTATACAGGAGGCACAGCGGCCCAGGGGATGTCAACGCTGGTTGTCATGCTGACGGTCCGAGTTCGAATCTCACACTGAATTTGTTTTATTATATATTTGTTTTATTTTGTTATAGTAAATAAGATGTTCATTTTTTCACTTTTTTATATTTTACTGGTTTAAAATCTATATTAAATTGTTTTGCATATATATTTTTTCTATTTCACTTTTTACATCTTTATTTCTCATAAACAAGTTTTATGCAGTCAAGTGTTATGTGCTTGAAAATGAACAAGAAATATGTTCTGTACACGTCGTATGCTTTAAATTGATGCTTTTTATCAACAATGCCACACGGGCAAAGCAGATTTCACCTGTCGTGTTTGTGTGTGTGTGTGTGTGTGTGTGTATAATACGAGGCCAAAAAAAAATCATTCGCCATACGTGGGTTTCGAACCAGTCACTTCTTGGTCTGGTGAACAACCCCTCTACTCTCTCGGCCACGAACTCTACAAGACTTTGGCGGTATGTAAATAATCTTAGTCCTAGGTTTCAAGTAAATGCCATATCGTATGAATATTCGAGTAAACTAATTATGACGTAACTGCTAGGAATTCCTTGTCGGACTATAGAATATTGAACAACATTTTAAAATACACAATAACGCAACGCTTGACATACTATGCTAGCACTACCACACTTTCAATCATAAATACCGGGAAATTGCATTACTGTTAAGTCATCATGTTAACCAATCCATGTAATATAGAGAAAATTGGAAATCGCGGGGTATGGTGGGGGTATTGATTATTGTTTTCTTATTTCTACTCCAAGACATAGGTTGTGATTACTCGTTAGAATCGCCTGAAATAGCCACCAACAAGCTATGTCTTGGAGTAGAAATAAGAAAATTATCACAAATTGTCTTACGAAAATTTGTGATATTTTCCTTAATTATAATCAAATCATAGATTGCGGGTGGCTATTAGAACCACCTTATTAGGGGCGATTCAAGCTATTACTTGTAACAATTGGATTTACGATGTTGTTCATTACACAGATTTGTTGACATGATGATTAGAGCTGACGTACGACAAATCCTGCAATAGGGTCTTATCAGAGTCTGTCTTTGATGGTCGCGTTATCCTTCCAGAGCCTTAAGATGTCACCTATGTGCTATAGAGGCGTCTTTAATGGCGATTTTGCAGAAATTTTAATCGATTGGTATTCGACCAAAATTTACTAAGCATAGTTGCTCTTCAGTGCTCATGTCCACGTAACTGTCACTGCTTTTGTAGGAAATCCATGTAAAGGTTATTTATAGAAATCGGCCACGCAATTCTTGTCATTATGGTGTCAGAGTGGTGTGTCAGTGCTTTGATTATCTAAAAGATACATTTCCCTCCAAACTTAGATTAACAGTTCTAACAAAACCCCGGTCAGAAAATCTGAATCATGGATTTGTTTGGTTCTTGCTTTTAATACTCATTTTAGCCCGTACATTACAATGGGAACGTTTTGGACCAACCCTCCGCCAACTTCTCCAGCAAGTCCAATGCCTCTGCGACGGTCAGGAAAAGGCTGTGATTACTTGGAAAAAAATTGCAAATTCTAAATTTTCCTTTACAGACTAAGACATTTTGACAAGTTAGGCACACGCTTTCATTCCATATATAGAAGCGGTCAATGCTCGCGTAAAAGACTAGGGCGCCCATGTTTAAAACGCACGATAAATTAACTGCGACACCACGTCTGATATCGGTATAATTTGTTTTGATAGCATATCTCCTTTTTCAGTTTGAACTACACTGGCGTATGAGCTGCAGCAGTTTTCTTTCTTTTTTGTGTGTGGGGGAGGGGTTGGTTTTACGACCCTTTCAAGACTTTTTACTTATTTTGAGGCGATCATTAAACAGAGAAAGAGAGGCGAAAACCTGAGTACCCGGAGTAAAACCACCTGACCTTCCGTTGCAAAACTTATCGTTTCACATGTGACGCGAACCCACATCGGTTAGAGACCGAATGATTAAGTGTCAGTGCTCTTATCCATAAGCCCACGGAGTTCTATCAACAGAACTATATACACTCAAGCGCATCCGCCCCCGCCCATCGGGGCTTGGAAAAATAGATTGGGCTACACGATGCTTCCGCGCAGACCTGATACCGACCGCACATGAGTACTGGAAATCCGCTTAGAACGTCTTAGCCTGCCCAGGAATATTGCTGCGAGTCCATGCTTATAAACCCTTTTGGTTTCATTGGGCGGCAGGGATTGAGATGTCATTTCATCTCAATGTCGGATAAAAGTCCCACAAAATTGGAAGCAACGTCTCCAAAATGACCTAAATAGTGTTGACGGGGACGTTAAACATTAAAAAAACACTCAAGCGCAACTTCTCTGATTTTCTCTCGTATTCAAAGAAGCGTATACATTAACAGTGCCTTCTTTCCAGCCTTTAGATAAATTGCACGAACTGGACTTGGCCATGTTCATCTTCCGTCCTACACAGTTGTGATCAAGTAAAAGGTTTAAGGTTAAAAATGAGTGATATATAGACATATAGGCACGGCACAAAATAAGTATACGAACGCAAATGAATAATTCATCGGTTGATCGACAGGAACAAACCAAGCTTTGACTCAACTGTAATGATTATTTTCATTGCCCACAAGCCGTCCCTAAATATTATATTCCTTTGTTTGTTTGTCAAACCGTTCCTGCCTATCTACTACACCCATTCACCCCCCCCTCTCTCCCTCTCTCTCCCTCTCTATCAAGACTCGAACATCTTTGTGATCATGGAAATGTACTCGAGACAGGGGCAGTTCGAGCCCTTGATGGTTAACATAGTGCCATATCAGACGGTATAATTGAAATTGTTAACAATCTCTTATATATCTCCATACGAATAATATGTTGTGTGCAGTTCGTTTAAGCTAACCATTACGAAAACACACCTATACAAATACATTGTAATCTTTATCGCGGAAAAAATGAAAATTTTAAGATGAGAAAAATGGGATAGTTTTCTTATTTCTGCTCAAAAAAGAGATTGTGTGTACTCGATGGAACCGCCTCGGTGAGGACCCCCTCTCTACATAATATCCACCTCCGTTTACTGTACCTCTCAATGTCTCTTCTCTTTTTTTCTCTTACTCTCTCTACCTCTGTCGTTCAACGTCCCCCCTCTCTATCTCACTCTCTCTGTGTGTCTGTCTTTCTCTTTCCTTCTCTCTAATTCTGTCAACAACATTTTTGCACGTTATTTGTTTCATTTTACGAGCCATCATCCCGTTGTACGTCAACGTGAAAAGGATGTTCAGTTCAACAGTTATTCACCAAAAGAGAATATTTATTAATTTATAAATTACTATACATGTACCTGCGAAAATAAGTGAAAGCTATGATAATAGTTTATTGGTTAAGGCCCTGCATATGTCACGTGTTGTGGTTTTACGGCCTAGTCATCAGCTAATGTCGTGCCGTCCATCTG
This sequence comes from Lucinisca nassula, assembly GCA_963580285.1. Lineage (NCBI taxonomy): Eukaryota > Metazoa > Mollusca > Bivalvia > Lucinida > Lucinidae > Lucinisca > Lucinisca nassula. The sequence continues at coordinate 110,118,096 of OY757017.1, read as the reverse complement.
CATTCACTTTAGACTAAGAACCTCTAAGCGGTTAACCAGTACGGACTGAGATCACCCCGCCCCCACTCGACCCCAAAGAAATACAGCTCCACATCCCCAGCTGCTGTAAGCGCAATAATCCATTGCCCTGCTGAAACCAAAGCAGTAGAATGCACTGACACTGAAAGCTACACAGCACTTTCACACCGACCTAACCTTCCAAGGAACCTCTGTAAAAACAAGGTCAAGATCAGTCTATGATCTTCATTTAAAGACGATTCTTTGCAGGAACACAATCTTTAGTTAAAAGTGACATTTATTTTTCTGCAGTTCATGGCAGTATGAACGCAGTGGGTCGCGTGCAAAGTAAATGAACCCCATGTAAACTTTGCTAACGACCAACTGCCGTTCATACTTTCATGAAAAGCAGAAAAATCAAGTTTATTTTTCATATTTACATTATTTGCCCTCAGCACTGGGCGAAAAAAATGCTTGTAGGGCAACCTCTTAAAGCTGAAAAAAACATTTACACGTTGTATTTCTACAAAGAGCGGAGCAGCGTTGACATCATCAACGCCCGTAGAGAACAATGGTTAAGAATGACGTCACTTAACGTCATTGAAAATCATGTAATTCGATGCGTTCATGAAGTATGAACGCAATTGTTTTCTATAGGTTTACATTAGACTTTACACTGGAAATGTAAATATTTGCATACCAACTACCTATGTCGCTTGCAGCTATGTTCAAGAGAAAATGACTTCAGAGTTTTTTACCATATAATTGCGTGGCTGCCACCTTGGTAATGTGACCTTAACTACCGGAACAAACTTTTGTTTCCCCAGTCTCTGGAGGTTCCGAATGAACATTGGCTTCCAATGCTTTCAGTGATGATTTAACCCATTTTGTACCGGAAAAACCCAAAACGGGTAGCTGTCAAACTGTGCAGGCCAAGAGCAGACGCCGCAGAACGCGGCGTCTGATCAGGGCCTCCACTGTTTGCTAAAAGTTCAGTCATTTTCCAAATACATTTTAATGAAAATACAGCCTGACACCCCTAAATTTTGTAATGGACTCCTGTTTTATATAAGGAGGAAGATTCCATTTGGTACAAAAAGGGTAAAAATGGCTGATTTATTGACGGGCGTACGAAAAGACTAAGAAAACATATGAAAGGAAGATGTCTATGGTGAGCCTCTATATAGTTATGTGAATGAAAGATGTGTCGTAATTGCTCATCTCTTTAAATATTGTGTCACATGGATTTAATGCTTATATGAACAAGGTAGAAGTTATGAAAATTCAGGCAGCATTGTCATGAAATCTGATCATTTACACAAGTCATTTTTGATGACCGCTGATGGGAGATTCACTGCTAGACACAAGCTCCAGTTTTAACTCAGTCTGTGGGTATTATATCTGCCTATAGGTTATACCATATCATTTATTCAAACAGTTGAACAAACCACTATAACAACGCTTCATAAATTGTCCTTTCCATTCAAAAAACACCTCTTTTGCATGTATAAAAATCAAGTAAGTGATATTAGAGATATGTGCTTCAGCCATCACCTGGTGTTTATTTAACATATTCTATCACTGTTAAGAGGCTAATAAATGGAATTCTTTGATCAAAATAGGATCCTTCTGAGAAGGGGGTTCTAGCACTTTGTTCCCTATAGTATTAAATATTTATCACTTCACCTGACAATCATCGTCAAATGGACTTAGTCTTTGTTTTGAAATATTCTCCAAATAATCATTGCCATTCCTGACTCTCGCAGAGAGATGCGACTTGCTGGATGTATCGGCTAAAACGAGTATTGAAAGCAAGAATCAGCAGCTCTTCCCAAAACAGGTGGTGACACTAACTAAAGTCAGCCAAATAGCTAAGTGGTTAGCGAGTTCGACTTATGATCGAGAGGTTGTGGGTTTGAATCCGGCCACCGAAGCCGAGGGATGTCCTTGGGCAAGACGTTTTATGACAATGCCCCACTCGAACCAGGTGTTGGCCCCTGCCAATCGGGGCTTGAAGAAATAGATGGGCTTCATGATGCTTCCACGCAAAGCTGAAACCGACCCGTACACGAGTACTGGTAAACCGCTTAGAGGTTCTAAGCCTGCCCAGGCAAAGCGGTGCGAGTGTCGGACCATCCGTAATAAGTTAGGTGATTTCATCGCAATCGAACTAAAATAAGTAAGTACAAACTAACTAAAAAGTAGCAATATACATAATGGGGGAAAAATCAGAATCACCAACATGACAAACATTAAACGGGGAGGCAAACATAACTAAAATGAACAACCAGAAATGGGGAAGAATCAGAATCATCAACATATCAATATATGATTAGGGAAAGATTCAGAACCCTCAACACAAAACATGAAGGAACCTCAGTAAAAGCACCGACGTGGAACGGTCAGTAAAAATTACTGTTGGGTCTATGTAAACTTTACGGGATCCTAATCCTCACCCTCATTTTCACCGTGGCTCAACCAAGTATTTGTTTCATCCGAATGAAGGTTTTCTAACTCATCAGTGAATCAACACGGTAAACAAAGAAATCACAAATTAAAACCAAGTTGACACATGATGAGGATTCGACAGTAAAAAGCGCTGAGCCATCCGATGCAAAGCCACAGGAACACTGGAGCAAATGAAAACCAACAGTTGAACCACGTCAGTGAAAACCGTATGTGGTTTAGCCAAATATCATAAGACAGACTTATTGCTTGATCTGTGTCTCCGCTGGTCGCGCAGAGAGCAATAGTAGGCCTCGAATATGTCCAGTGCTTTCCTCATTTATTTTAAGACCTGTCATGTGTATATGAACGTTATAATGTGTATATATGTATGATGACAGAAATTTCAGAATAACCAATTTGTTTGTTTGTTTTGAGGTGTAAGGTCCCCGCAACACTGTATAGGTCATTCTGGAGACGTTGCTTCCAATTTTGTTGGATTTTACCCGACATTGAGATGAAATGACATCTCAAGCCCTGTCCCCTGTCACCAAATGAAATCAATAGAGTTTATAAGCATGGACGGTCCGACTCGAACCACTTTGAGTGGGCAGGCTGAGATCCTCGGTTTACCAGTACTCCTGTGCGGTCGGTTCAGCTCTGCGTAGAAGCATCATGCAGTCCATCAATTTCTTAAAGCCCCGATGTGCGAGGCCAAAATATCCAAGTATCATTTCATGAGCCGGGTTGGTCGTGCACTGTTTTATGGGCTTCGCTGGTCGCAAAGATCTTGTGTAGAGTTGGGCATGCTCTGTTCTTATTATATTTGGTCAGGTATATCACAAAGATGAATAAAGACAATACTAACGATATAACTCACATCGCCACCAATGCTGAATTTGGACGACTCCACACCTTATCTATCTACAGTTCCTCCGTTACAGCACAGCAAGGTAAATCGTTTAGGGAATGAACTGGTTTGAATGCACCATCTATGCAAGAAATACCCGTTAAATTCTGTACTTGTGCAGATGAAGTGTGGCTTAATAGTGTTGATTGGGTCATCAACATGACCTAATCACGCTTATAAAATTAAAACCTCCTTTAGTTCCACTTTTATACAGTAAAACTGGGGTTTACAAGGGTAAGTGTTATTTTTCTCATTTCTGCTTAGAAACATAGATTGTGGTTACTCCTTAGAACCGACTCACTGCGGCGGTTCTATCGCAAAGTAGAAGTAAAACAAAGATCAGGAATCGATACAATTAACTTACTCCACCCATCAAAGACACCAAAGAGAAAGAAACACAAACATGAAGCGACCAGACCATAATGGAAACCTAAGCAAAGGAAGGCCATAAGGACAGTGAATTTCCCACAAAATGGCCATATGGCCATCCAAAATATAAAGACACAAGTGATACACACAGTAAGTAACAAACAACAACATAAATAAACCGCCTCAGAAGAACCGCCTTGTAACGGTCAATGGAAAGAATTCCACTGGGGGGGGGGGGGGCTTAAATCGATTTAACATGGCCATAATCCTCGCCCTTTCCTCTGTCGCGGTATACACTAATTTTGTTTAGTTCGCATGAAGGCTTCCTAACTCATCAGTGTAACATCTCCGAGAACATACAAATCAAAAAACTACAGAGATGAAACAAGGTTGAGGACTCGACAGCATACAACAACAGAATTGCTGGAGCAAAAGAAAACCAACAGTTAGACTCCGAGGGGCCCGACCAAAGACATCGCGGCAAGCCCACAATCTTTGCTTCTGGGAAGAATTATGAAACAAATATCAGAATTTTTACCAGAAATCTTTCATTAAATTTGATGAAAACATTCATTGTATTTAAAAAGGCTTGTTCAACTAAACCAAACCAAACAAAATGTTCTTCAAACATGTGTGCGTAAGCATCTAAGAGGTGTTCAATTTTGGCCCTTTCAAGATTATTTCACTCATATTGAGACGAACATATAGCATAGGCGGATGAAAACCGGAGTGCCCGGAGAAAAAACACCTTACCTTCCGTTGCAGAGCTTTGCGTCTCACATGTGACCCGACCCACAGCTGTGAAATACCCAATGATAGGTCTCTCACCGCTGTTGTTCGAACCGTAGACGCGTTATTTCTAGCTAGCTACATTGACTGCGATTATGCAAACTGGCTCAGGAGAGTAGTGCATGTAAACAGTATACGCTCGTCTCAGTCTATTAGTGTGTTTGAGTTTTACGTCCCACCAGAAACTAAGGCTATTTGGAGACGGGACTACAGTTTAAGCTGATCGTCTATATCTCGTTTACAAGTCCCTGTCAATGAGTGCCCCTCTAAACCCCAATTTATATAGATACGAGTGGAGTTTACGGGGATTATACATTAATTATTTCTGCTTTAAGACATAAGTTGTGGGCACAGGTAAGAACCGCCTCAACGAGGCCCTCAACCTATGTTTGGATTTTAAGTAAGAAAAATAACATTTTTTATCAGAAATATGTCCGTTTTTAGATGCGAAAAATGCACTATGTCTCATGGACAACCGCCCAAGTTGTATGGGATAAGAATTATTTTCTCTTGAGGTGGCTGAAAGGCTACATGCAATGGATCCCTTTATTGTTTGTTACGTGGCTTTTAGGGTGGTTGTCATGACACATGTAGAGAACACTGATTCACGTCTAGAGGAGATTTAAGAGAGGCATCGCAACTCTTTCAAAAACATGAGGTCTTTTTGTTGATTTGTTACTAGGGGCAAAACGTGTTTAATTCTTTTCCTCTTGAGAGCATGCCTTTAATAAGTTTCTTAGTTTTCGTGGATTCAAAGGCGAAAACAAAATTTGCCTCTTCTGTAGTGATAGTTGGAACTTTCCTCGGGTGTTTCTTGATACTTTGCGTTATTTACATTACAGATTTTTGTGCCAAAAATTGTAAAGGCTTACTTAAAATTTCTTTTAGATAATATTGGTTGGTACCTGATTATCTGGCTGGCCTCGGTAGCTCAGTCGGATGCAAGTCTGACTGATGATCAGGAGGACGCGGGCTCGATACCTGTCGGTAACATTCTCTCCTTGAGATTCGTCATGAAATATTTTCTACGGTCATTTTTCCCTTCCGCTGATTCAAGAAGGGCAGTTGTCAATTTCTGTTGAAAGAACGTGCACTGTACTGGATAAGCGTCTACGTTTAATTCTGCCCAGGAAAAGAATGGATGGGTAAACTGACCGGCTCAAAAACGACCTAAAATAGTGTTGACTGGGCCGTTAAAACGCCAATACAAATAAACAAACTTGATTCCCTTTCTCTGGTTGGGCTCCTCTGGTTGGGTTCATCGGAGTCTACCTGTTGATTTTCTGTTGCCTCCAGCATTTCAATTCAGGCTGTCGAGTCATCATCGTTGTTTCATCTCTGTAGTCGTTTGATTTTTATGTTCTCATAGATGTAGCACTGATGAGCTAGAGCGCCTACACGCGGGCTGAACAATTTATTTGTCTAAACCACGACCGAACTAACAGCGAGGATTGTGCCCATGTAAAATCAATTAAAGACCCCGATGAAATTATTTTTTGCTGACCGTTCCAAGACGGTTCTTCTGTCGTAGTTTATTATTTGATATATTTGGTCTTTGCATGTATGTATTGCTTATATATTTTTATTTTTGGATAGCGGTTTGGCTATTTGGTGGGAAAGTGAGTGTCCTTTACGCTTTCGGCTTGTGATGTTTTCATCAGGGTATGGTTATTTCCTGTTCGTGTTTCTTTCCCTTTGGTGTCTCAAATAGGAGGTGCATGGTATTTGCATCGATTCCTGATCATTGCCGTCACTTCTTTTATCCATTGGAAGCAACGAATACACCACATTACGTACCAGTATGGTATGAAGTGTACATTTTTCTGGGTGATATTAGCTAGTTTTGCCTTTGAGTGTGTGTATCGCTTAAATCGTTTTGTTTTGGATAGCCAACTGGAAAGTAACTGTCCTTTTGGGTGCCTGCTGTTGGTGTTTCCATTAGGTTATGTTTATTTCATATTTGTGTTTTTCCCCTCTTGTGTCTCTGATGGGAGCTGTGGGTTGATTGTATCGATTCCTGATCATTGCACTCACTTGTAGTTTCGACAATGGAATCAATGATCCTATAGGTCAAAAAATATAAATTATACTATGACGAAGGACAGGGATACTGTTTACGGCCGCAACACATTCCCTTAACACCAGCTGTAGTGGTGTTAAATATGTAAATTGGATACTGAAATATTTGAAGCATATATTGTTTCTGAGTGTGTGGCGGCGGTAAAACGTCTCCCTGCCCTACATCATAGTGTAGATTATATTTTATTGTCCTTTGGGATCATTGATTTCATTGTGGAATTTTGAAAATATCTGAGGGTCACTGATGAGGCCTAATTGGCTGAAACTAGCTAGTCTGGCCCAGACAACACGTACACTTCATATTTTCCATTTCTGTGGTGTATTCCTTGCTTCCAGAGGATAACCCTTTTATAGAACATACTTAACTTCACTACAGCTGGTGTGTGGGAATCTGTGGCGGCGGTAAAACGTCTCCCTGCCCTACATCATAGTGTAGATTATATTTTCTTGTCCTTTGGGATCATTGATTCCATTGTGGAATTTTGAAAATATCTGAGGGTCACTGATGAGGCCTAATTGGCCGAAACTAGCTAGTCTGGCCCAGACAACACGTACACTTCATATTTTCCATTTCTGTGGTGTATTCCTTGCTTCCAAAGGATAACCCTTTTATAGAACATATTTATATACTAAATCACCATAAAACTAGGGTTCTTTGAATATATTTGTAAATTTGGGCATTTTTACCTTCAACAAAATATCGTAAAAACAAACCTTTTAGAGCTAGAGCCTTGACATATTTGCCCCAACCTTTGACAAAGTTGGTGGGGCATATTGGTTTGTCTGTGTATGTCCGTTGGTTCGTCTGTCCGTTCGTCGCGCTTTGCAATGCCTGCCGTATCTTAAAAACATACAGTTTAGGATTTTGAAACTACATATATAGGTTTCTTATGAAAACGAAAAACAAACTGACCCATATTTGTTCTTGTTTCTTGTATAATGGCCCTTTGAACAATTCTGAATTTTAATCCTGTAAGTTAGAAATCAAGCTATTGCCAGGTTGGTACGGAATGATGAGTAGTGGACTTCATTAACTTCTGAAGAAAACTTTTCAGGACTTGGGCATTTTGAAAATTTTCACAACTTTGGCCCTTTGAAAATTTTGGCATTTAAGTGCAAGCATATGGTTAGGGCATAGTGTTTCACAAACATAATTTCTAGTTTAGACTTTATATGTATCTTTGACTATTTTGTTCTGTTGCGTTTGAGGGGATAAGCAGTGTTTCAGTTCTTCTGTGGCGGTTTATTTATGGTGTTGTTTGTTACTTACTGTGTGTATCACTTGTGTCTTTTTATTTTGGATGGCCATATAGCCATTTTGTGGGAAAGTAACTGCCCTTATGGCCTTCCTTTGTTTAGGTTTCCATTATGGTCTGGTCGCTTAATGTTTGTGTTTCTTTCCCTTTGGTGTCTTTGATGGGTGTAGTAAGTTAATTGTATCGATTCCTGATCTTTGTTTTAATTCTACTTTCCGTTGCTGTTTTAAAGACTCGCATGAAAAATCGAAACTCCTAAGTTTTATCGTTGTTATGTTCTTGCTTTCCAAAGCAACATCCATAGATTTAAAACAATGGACACATACCGCCCCAGATAATGAGGGGTTTAAGGGACATTTCTTCTTATTTCATTTTTCAGAAACACATGTTGTGTGTTGTTAGAAGCGTGTCATAGAGGTGATTCTACGAGTAACTTGTACCCATATATATTTTAATTGAATGTTCAGAAATATCTGTGTAAGTCTGTCTTTTCTGGAGATTTGGTCTTCTGGTCTCCGTTTTTTTGACGTAAACTGGCTAAGGAACGGGCCTCCATGGCCTATTAAGTAAGAGTGCATAAGGTGTTTCACTGCTGTGCTTCGCATTTTGCTCGGGCCACATGTGAGACGCAAGTTGTGCAACGAAAAGTGGGGTGTTTTTCTCCGGATTCTCTGACATGACACTACGAATAACCGTCACTGACTCAAACAACCCCTATCACAATCAAATTGTCAATGTTCTCAAGCCTAAAAGGTTTTCGAGCCATTGAAGTCCAACTGTATTTTTACTTTTTCTGTTTCAGTAAACAGCGCTTGTTCACCAAACAATGGACTTGGTGATTGCAGCACATTATGTTTACCGACAACGTATGGTAGAAAATGCAGTTGTCAGGATGGCGTTTCCTTGTGGCCAAATAGTAACATATGCCAAGACTGTAAGTTACTTGCTTCTAACTTCAGAATTAACTGGTGTTCCGCTGTACATTGTTCCGAAAAAGAAAACAGAAAACACTCTAGTTTTTTCTTGTCATGAGCATACAGCACAACACAAAAGATAATGATGGGAAACCTGCTCATTCATGCAAAAATCGTTATAGGTAAAACCTGAAATCTTATACCGGGTTAGGCAAGAACTATATGGCCAGTTCAGAAACCGCTGGATAAACGCCACATAAAGCTGCTTCTAATTGTGGTACACATTGTTAGCTTAACTCATGGTATACTAGTGGCCTCTTCCATTGCTATATGTTGAACAAGTCCGATTGTCATATAAGGGGTGGTAGACCTGTTTATTTTTCGTTTTTATTCTATTTTTGACGAAAATTTCTGTTAGCAAATGGTCCAGGCCCTGATCAGATGCCGCCTGCACAGGTTGCCAAGGTAACCGTTGTTTTCCGCATGCAATAGGTTAAAGGACAGGAATTCAGGAGTCGAACACAACAGTCTAATCCCATTTATCCTTTAATTAAAGACAGTCCAGATGTGTCTAAACAACGGTAATAATATGGGCACCACTGGCTTGTCTTTGATATAGCGTTATTGGCCTTGAAACTAAAACACGTTTAATAATGGTCTAAAAGTTTTGTAGTCACGTAAAATCGATTTGAGTACCCGTAAAAACAGTACTGACCGTTCAAATATGGTAGTGAGACTATGCTTGTATGTTAATGAAAATATCTTTTTATACTGAATAGCGGTTTGGCCATTTTGCAGGAAATTCACTTTCCTTTACGCTAATGCCTTTTTAATCATGTTGTAGTTGTTTTATGTTGGTGTTTCTTTCCCTCGGATTTCTTGGGTGGGAGGTTTGCGATAACTTTATCTGTTACATGTAGAGTTACGGCGTAAAACCCACATGCTGACAGGACGACAGAGGGCAATCTCCGATAGGTGAACGGTCAAGTGTAGGACAAGTCACAAGGAAGATGTCATTTGTAGCATATTAATTATTAGCAATGTCTATGTACTACTATTCACTACAATACGAACGATAGACATAAACGCTAACAAAATGCCTCTATATTATTTCACGGCGCCGACTCGAAGACAAAACTAAATTATCCGGCCTTTTCTGCAACAAGGTCTATCGGAACCCGAATTTTATAGTTGCTTAGTATGTAAATTGAGAATAAATATATAGCCGCAATGACTTTAAAGTAGAAGTAAAACAAAGATCAGGAATCGATACAATTAACTTACTCCACCCATCAAAGACACCAAAGGGAAAGAAATACAAACATTAAGCGACCAGACCATAATGGAAACCTAAACAAAGGAAGGCCATAAGGACAGTTACCACAAAATGGCCATATGGTCATCCAAAATTAAAAGACACAAGTGATACACACAGTAAGTAACAAACAACAACATAAATAAATCGCCACAGAAGAACCGCCTTGGAACGGTCACTGGAAAGATTCCCACTGAGGGGCTTAAATCGATTTTACGTGGCCACAATCCTCGCCCTTACTGCCGTCGAGATTTAGACAAATAATTTGTTCAGTCCGCATGAAGGCCTCTAACTCATCAGTGCAACATCTCCGTGAACACTAATAATCAAAGAACCACAGAGGTGAGACAACGGTGAGGACTCGACAGCAAGAAACCACTGAAATGCTGGAGCAAAAGAAAACCAACAGTTGGACTCCGATGGGGCCGACCAGAGACAGAGCATCAGGCACCAAAACACCCAATTTCATAAAATTATATTTCGATGTAAAAAGATTGGGTACAACATAAATGTTATATGACAGACTGCATGCGACGTTGCTTCCGTCTTTAATTGCACGCCGGTGATCAGGCCTCCGATACTATGAAGGTTCGTGCGTAAAGGCTTGCTGAGCATTAGAGAGAATCTTATTCTATGTAATGGTGCTTGGTGCCTGGTGCTCTGTCTCTGGTCTGGACCATCGGAGTCTAACTGCTGGTTTTCTTTCGCTCCAGCATTTCAGTGTCTTTTTGTTGTCGAGTCCTCAGCGTTGTTTCATCTTTGTGGTTGTTTGATGTTTGTGTTCACGGAGATGTTGCACAAATGAGTAAGGAGGCCTTCATGCGGACTGAACAAATTATTTGTCCAAATCGCGACAGAAGTAAGGGCGAGGATTGTTGCCACGAAAAATCGATTAAAGCCCCCCCCCCCCCCCCCCCAGTGGAATTCGTTTCTCTCACCGTTCCAAAGCGGTTCTTCTGTCGCGGTTTATTTTTGTTATGGTTTGTCTTTGAGTGTTTGTATTGCCTTTATAATTTTGTTTTGGATACCCAATTGGCCATTTAGTGGGAAAGTAAATGTCCTTTTGGTTTTCCACTTTTGATGTTTCCATTGGGGTCTGTTGTTTCATGTTTGTGTTTCATTCCTTTTGGTGTCTCTGATCGGAGCTGTGGGTTAATTGTTTAGATTCCTGATCATTGCCTTCACTTCTATTTTACGACCTCCGTAAGTCTCCACTTTAGGTGGACCTAAACAGTCAGTATAAAACACTGGAGGAGACCCAATTCATGTTTTTTTTTTATTTTCAGCATCAGCTGACGAAGGGACAGTCGTCTTCTTAGAATCGTATGGCGATCGTTATATTTTAGCGCCATCTTGCTATACCCCATGCACTTCCGACGCCCTAATGATAGCACTGCCCGCCTCTGCTAGGCACCTCGGCTCTAATGGTCAATCATGGAGTCAATATGCTTACTCATAAAGAGCAGGAGAAGTAGACAAAAAATTCTCCACCTCCATACGTTGTAATTACACCTCAAATCCCTAAAAACAATAATGTACATTTACAATACGGCTTTCTTAATACCACACACCGCATGCGCATCCGCTGTCAAGATAAACAGGCTGTTCCGTGCATGTGACAATACCGCGCAGCAGAACTCCCCTTGGCTGCGCAAAAGATTTTTTCAAACTGTGCTTCAAACAAGAATACTCAAAATTTATGCTCCCTCACTGAGCTTTACTGAAATCAATTCAATGCTCAATATAACTGACCTTAATACAATCAAATTTGTGCTCATCGCATCAGCACAAGGAAGAGGCAGTTGATAAGACTGCACCTTTGCGCTTTCGAAACATTCGCCAATTACAGAACACAGCTCAGTTTCAGACCCTTCTCTTTGATAAAGCTGAAAAATAACTGTTCATAAATTCAAGCTCACTCTCATACACACCTCTCACTGTTAATAAACTAAAGCACAAGCTCATACACAATTTTCACTGTTAAAAATGCATTCGGTTCGGCCATACATAGAAACCGAAAACAAAAAGATCTTTACCGCAAACTACACACCGCAATTCTATCAATGAGCTGGCTAACACGTTTTGCATAATAATTCTCGATGCTCTAATCATACTGCTTTCGTATTTGGTAGCCGGAATGTTAGAAACGACTTTGCGACATCGATGACGTCATTTACGCCTTTTCGACCTTCCAACGCGTGATGACCAAATACCAGAACTATTCAATCTACATATTAAATTGTCCTTAATGCGATGCATGCAATAAAAAAATAATCATTTACGGCAATGCATGTATAAGCAATCTTCTTTACCTAATTGATTCGTTACAAATAATAAACACTGGTCCCCGCCCATCGGGGCTTGAAGAAATAGATGGGCTGCATGATGCTTCCACGCAGAGCTGAAACCGACCCGCACACGAGTACTGGTTAACCGCTTAGAGGATCTAAGTAGAAGTAAAACAAAGATCAGGAATCGATACAATTAACTTACTCCACCCATCAAAGACACCAAAGGGAAAGAAACACAAACATGAAGCGACCAGACCATAATGGAAACCCAAACAAAGGAAGGCCATAAGGACAGTTACTTTCCTTCTTCTCTGGAACCGCAAGGCATAGGTCTTTGATATATGATGTATAACTTCATCTATTGGACCTCTACCACGATTGATCAAATTATATCCCTAGGACCAAAAATGCCCCCCGCCCCGGGGTCCTTTGGTTTTACATAAACATATATAGGGAACACTTAAAACAAACTTCTTCTCTGAAATCGCAAGGCCCAGGTCTTTGATATTTGATGTGTAGCTTCGTCTAGTGGACCGCTACCAAGATTGTTCAAATTATCGCAAAAATGCACCCGCCCAAGGGCCCTTTGCTTTTACGTAGGCTTATATAGGGAAATATTTTAAAAGCTTCTTCTCTAAAACCACAAGGCCCAGGTCTTTGATATTTGGTGTGTAGCTTCATCTAGTGGACATCTACCATGCTTGTTCAAATTATCGCCCTTGGGCGAAAAATGCCCCCGTCCCGGGGCCCTTTGGTTTTACATTGACTTGTATAGGGAACGTTTTCAAAATCTTGTTTTCTGAAACCGCAAGGTCCAGGTCTTTGTTATTTGGTGTGGAGGTTTCATCTAGTAGACCTCTATCAAGATGGTTCAAATTATAGCACTCGGACCAAAAATGCTCCCACCCCGGGGCCCTTTGGTTTTACATAGATTTTTATAGGGAAAATCTTTAAAATCTTCTTCTCTGAAACCGTAAAGCCCAGGTCGTTGATATTTGGTGTGAAGCTTCATCTAGTGGACCTCTATCAAGATTGTTCAAATTATAGCCCTAGGGTCAAAAATGCCCCCGCCATGGTGTCCTATGGTTTTACCTAGACTTATATAGGGAAAATCTTTAAAAATCTTCTTGTCTGAAACCAGAAGGTTCAGGTCTTTGAAATTTGGTATGTAGCTTCGTCTAGTTGACCTCTAACATGATAATTCAGATTATAGCCCTGGGGCCAAAAATGCCCCCTTCCCCGGGACCCACTGGTTTTACATTTACTTATATAGGGAAATCTTTATAAATATTATTGTCTAAAACCAGAAGGCTCAGTTCTTTGATATTTGATATGAAGTTTTGTCTAGTGGACCTCGACCAAGATTGATCAAATTATAGCCCTGAGGACAAAAATGGCTCCGTCCCGGGGATACTGGTTTTACAGAGACTTGTAAAGGGAAAACCTTTAAAAAAACTTCTTGTCTTGCCCTAGGGCACAAAATGGGCCTACCCCGGTTCCCACTGGTTTTACATAGACTTGTAAAGGGAAAACCTGTGAAAATCTTATTGTCTGAAACCAGAAGGCCAAGATCTTTGATATTTGGTATGAAGCTTCATGAAGTGGACCGCCAACAAATTGTTCAAATTAGTGCCCTGGGGCCAAAAATGGACCCAGCCCGGAGCCCACATGTTTTAAATAGACTTACTGTGTGTATCACTTGTGTTTTTTTATTTTGAATGACCATAAGGCCATTTTGTGGGAAAGTGACTGTCCTTATGGCCTTCCTTTGTTTAGGTTTCCATTATGGTCTGATCGCTTAATGTTTGTGTTTCTTTCCCTTTGGTGTCTTTGATGGGTGGAGTAAGTTAATTGTATCGATTCCTGATCTTTGTTTTACTTCTACTTTTTATATTTGGAAACCGTTTGAAAATCGCTTCGTCTGAAACCAGAAGGCCAAGGTTTTTGATATTTGGTATGAAGCTTTGTCTTGTGTATTTTACCAAGATTGTTCAAATTATAGCTCTGGGGTAAAAACAGGCCGTGCCCCGGGGCTCGCAGGTTTTACATAGACTTATATATGGAAAACCTTTAAAAATCTCTTTGTCTGAAACTTTAAGTCTCCGGTCATTGATATTGATATGAAGCGTCACCTTTTAGACCACTACCAAGGTTATGCAAATTATACCCCTTGGGACAACAATGGATCTCCCCGGGGCCCACTTGTTACCCTTTGGACCAGGTAAGCGACCCAGGGCCACCATGGCCCTCTTGTTGCCTTTATGTGGTCATTCAGCCAAATTTATTATTTAAAAAGAGAGACTTACGATTTATACAAGAGTCTCCGTTTGATCTAGACGCTTTCTCTCTCTCTCTCTCTCTCTCTCTCTCTCTCTCTCTCTCTCTCTCTCTCTCTCTCTCCAACGGAAACCTGCATAGCTTTATTTAACCCTTTTATGCCTAACGTGACTAGAACAGGATACTGGCAAACAGTGCATTCGTCTGATCAGAGTAATAACTGGTTGCATAAAGTACGGAAAGGACCAGTCCCTATAAGGCCAATTTTATGGCCACTTTTGATTTTCTTTAAACTTTGCAGACTCAACATACGATGTATGTGCTGTAATGTGGTGAAATTTCAGATCCGCAGATGTAATGTTATTGGCTCTATGTGCAACCAAAGTGGGTGGGGTAATTCTACCCCATTGAGAGACCTGTGGTTCTTACGCTATTATCTCTAACACAAAGCATCCTGGCAAGTGTGTCTTTTTATTATTGTTTAGACCTTTATAGATGTTAAACATTTAAAAATAATGTATACGGTTTTGTGGAAAAATTCTTCACTTTACCACTATACTCACTTATAAGTCGTACCTAAATATCAGCTAAATTTACTGACCGTCTTTACGCAAAACCACATCATAAGTTTATTTCCAATGCTATTGCAAAAGTACCTGACAGGGGTAATTAAGATATAATAGGCATTGTCAAATTATGAGCATTTCTTTCTTCTATAATTATTTATAGACTTATCTGCCCCTGAATCCAATTTTTTGTCAACTTTTCTGTCATATTTAAAATCTATTGATATATAGCAAAAGGATTTTTTAAAACAGTCAAAAACTCGGCACACAATGATTTTCTGTCGATCTAATGAATCTATTAGGTGATTTGTAAATATCTTCTTTGATAATGACTTAAACAATTTGAGTGGGTTAAATACACCCCTTTGCTATTTCTTCTGCAAAAATCGCTTGGCTTCATTTCAACTCATCTTCATAAATCTATCTTACTGACAATTTAGATGAAGTTTGAAAAACCGATATTTTTCATAATCTTTAGAATAAGTCTCCTTTTAAGTCATTCCTACCTATAACATTGAAATATTACTGGACTTAATAAATCTTGCTTTTAATTACAGCATTAATTTTGAAGCTTTTCAGTTGATTTTACATGTATTGGGTGCTGGCGGGGGCTTAAATAGATTTTACGTGGCCACAATCCTCGCCCCTTACTTCCGTCGCGATTTAGACAAATAGGTTTTTCAGTCCGCATGAAGGCCTCCTAACTCATCAGTGCAACATGTTCGTGGACACAAATAATCAAAGAACCACAGAGGTGAGACAACGGTGAGGACTCGACAGCAAGAAACCACTGAAATGCTAGAGCAAAAGAAAACCAACAGTTAGACTCCGATGGGCCCGACCAGAGACAGATCATCAGGCACCAACCAACATTACCTTGAAATAGATCTCTCTAATTCTCAATAAGCCTTTACGTTGGAGCCGTCATAGAATCTGAGGCCTGACCCACCGGCGTGCAATTAAAGAGGGAAGCAAAGTTGCCAACCGTGATTGGGTTAACTACCATGCATGCAGTCTGTCGTATAACATCCATGTTGTACCCAATCTTGTTATATCGAAGAATGATTTTACGAAATTGGGTGCTGAAGTCATTGCGGTTATATATTTTTCTGAATTTATATACTAAGTCACCATAAAATTCGGGTTCCGATAGACCTTGTTGCAGAAGAGATTTAAGTCCAATATTGAATTTTGTAATTAAATCAGAATGGCGTCTATAAAATTTTGAAAATGCTTTGCGTAGTTTATGGTACCGATAACCCTGATTAAGAAGTTTAGCCGTTAAGTCAGTTACATTACTAGACACTCTCAAATCGAATTATTTGCGAAATATAAACGCCATAGGATGGCGAACGAGGAACATCACCATCCAAACAAGGAAAATTTACAATCTCAAACTCAAAGTCATCGCGTTGCTCATAAATTTTGCACGAAACAAACCCATCAACAATAGAGAGATGTAAATCCAAAAACGGGGCCTCAGTATCAGAAGAATTCGCTTTATTTAACTGACGTTCTGGGGGGTAAAGTTGAAGTAAAACAAAGATCAGGAATTGATACAATTAACTTACTCCACCCATAAAAGACACCAAAGGGAAAGAAATACAAACATTAAGCGACCAGACCATAATAGAAACCTAAACAAAGGAAGGTCATAAGGACAGTTACTTTCCCACAAAATGGCCATATGGCCATCCAAAATAAAAAGACAAAAGTGATACACACAGTAAGTAACAAACAACAACATAAATAAATCGCCACAGAAGAGCCACCTTGGAACGGTCAGATGAAGATTTCCACTGGGGGGCTTAAATCGATTTTACGTGGTCACAATCCTCGCCCCTTACTTCCGTCGCGATTTAGACAAATAATTTGTTCAGTCCGCATGAAGGCCTCCTAACTCATCAGTGTAAAATCTCCGTGAACACAAAAATCAAAGAACCACAGAGGTGAGACAACGGTGAGGACTCGACAGCAAGAAACCACTGAAATGCTGGAGCAAATGAAAACCAACAGTTAGACTCCGATGGGCCCGACCAGAGACAGAGCATCAGGCACCAACCAACATTAACTTGAATTAGATCTCTCTAATTCTCAATAAGCCTTTACGTTGGAGCCGTCATAGAATCTGAGGCCTGACCCACCGGCGTGCAATTTAAGAGGGAAGCAAAGTTGCCAACCGTGATTGGGTTAACTACCATGCATGCAGTCTGTCGTATAATATCCATGTTGTACCCAATCTTTTTATATCGAAGAATGATTTTACGAAATTGGGTGCTGAAGTCATTGCGGTTATATATTTTTCTGAATTTTATATACTAAGTCACCATAAAATTCGGGTTCCGATAGACCTTGTTGCAGAAGAGATTTAAGTCCAATATTGAATTTTGAAATTAAATCAGAATGGCGTCTATAAAATTTTGAAAAGGCTTTGCGTAGGCTTTGGTACCGATAACCCTGATTAAGGAGTTTAGCCGTTAATAATTTATTACGCGTGTTGAAGTCAGTTACATGACTACACACTCTAGCAAATCGAATTAATTGCGAAATATAAACGCCATAGGTAGCGCACGAGGAACATCACCATCCAAAAAAGGAAAATTTACAACCTCAAAATCAAAGTCATCGCGTTGATAATAAATTTTGCACGAAACAAATCAATCTACAATAGATAGATGTAAATCCAAAAATGGGGCCTCGGTATCAGAAGAATTTGCTTTATTTAACTGAAGTTCTGGGGGGGGGGGGGGGGGCGGGTAAATCTGACTAATCAAACCATTGAAATAGGTATTATCAATATTTAATAAATCATCTAAATATCTAGAAGTGGAGCTAAAAGCTTCAATAATTTCAGATTGGTTATCAATGGAAAGCGACAACATGAAGTCTCTTTCATAACAATACAAGAACAGATCAGCCACAAGAGGTGCGCAATTCGTACCCATCGGAATACCCACAATTTGACTAAATAACTTAGTTTTGTTTGTTTGTTTGATTTGAGGTTTAACGTCCCCGTCAACACTATAAAGGTCATTTTGGAGACGTTGCTTCCAATTTTGTGGGACTTTTACCCGACATTGAGATGAAATGACATATCAAGCCCTGTCGCCAAATGAAACCAATAGGGTTTATTAGCATGGACAGTCCGCCTCACACCGCGGTTCCTGGACAGGCTTAGATCCTCTAAGCGGTTTACCAGTACTAGTGTGCGGGCCTGATTCAGCTCTGCGTGGAAGCATCATGCAGCCCATATATTTCTTCAAGCCCCGAATCTGATATAAATATTGTCAAGTAGAAAGGTGAGGGCATCACACACTTTCTGACATGAGCCTTTCATTTAACTCTTGACACCACATACAGGGTTGACCAACTGTTAGGTGTTTTTTTTATGAATTTACCTATCAAGTGATTTTGACAACCAATCTTCAATACATTATCAGTTTTGGCTGACCAACAAATGCTAAGAGATTTGACAGGAAGCAGAGTCACTACACAGATCCTGATTTAGACACTGACATTTATGGTAGAAATCCAGTAAACGAAACAAGCATTAAATATTTTACATCTGAACCCATGGTGACTGTTGGCTGGACGTAGAGGGTCCACCATCCCATTGGTAGTCTGTGCTACCGACCATTCTAAGGCAGTGGTTCTGATGTGGTTCATGTAATACTTTGGCCTGTTGATGTCCCCTTTGTGTGTTACATTTGTTGCGTGTCTTATGTTTCACATTTTAATCGCCCCTTGTGAGGAAGAAATTGTTGATTTTTTGCATGTTATATGTGTTTTGTCTGTCCTTGTTTTGGCCAAATCTTGTTTTTACTTTTGTTAATGGGTTCACAAACCTTATGTTGACTTTGGTGCGTTTGTCTTCTATCATGTTCTCTGTCAGACCGAGAAGGATGTTTCTGTTACAAATGAATTTAGTGCTATGTATATACCCGGTAACCATCTATCTTTTCTATTCATCTTCATCAGACACACTTGATGCACTCCAAGTGTCTATGGCTGCATCTACGATGTGGTCTATGTGAGATCTGTTAAGTTTAGTGTCATTATTTTCTGTATTGTGTCTAAAGAAACCTAAGTACCAGAGGACAGATGCTATATGTGCACAGCAACCAACTGTGCGTGCCCCACTTCAGCACCGACAGTACCACCCACTGATGGGATTTAGTCCTTGGCTGTACTCGATATAATATACCTTCCTCCTCTTTATGCATCAGGATTTCATACTGCCCATTCTCATCGAAATGCTCATCTGTGTAAGACTGAGCTTGTTTAAGCTGATATATGCTCATAGTCAAATCCCCTAAGCTCATTTTCAGCTAGTTGAGGAAACTTTTCTAAATCTGCATCCTTGACATTTTCCCATATAACACGTTTTTTTAAAAATCCCAACCATATTTAATACTTTGTCCTGAAGCTTGTAAGAACTTCTTGCCAATGCCATCATTTGGTGGCCGGATTTAAACCAACAACCTTTCGATTGTAAGTCGAACGCACTAGCCACTGAGCTATCGAGGCTATTTACTTTTAAAAGAATATGCTGTAGAGCAATAGAATAAATATAAAAACTCATGTAAAAACAAAATGTGTTTGTGAAACACTGATGCCCACGGACAGCGCATGTTAAATATGAAAGCAGTATCACTAAGCAATCGAAAGGTATGGCCAATGTCCAATTCTTAAAAAAGTAGGTCAAGGTCTCAAGGACAAGAATTATGAGATCATTGGAAAGGTCTTGTGACATAGAATGCACATTTGAAATATGAAAATCCTATCACTTACCAATCGAAAGTTATGGCCAATGTTAAAGATTTAAAAAAGGAGGCCAAACGTGAAGGTAAAGGTCGCGAGGTAAAAATATGGTACCACTGGAAAGGTATTGTGGAAAAGAATGCACATGTGAATTATGAAAGCCCTATCATTTACCAATCGAAAGTTATGGACTATGTTAAAGTTTTTACACAGTAGGTCAAGGTCATGGTAACGAGGTAAAAATTATGGTATCACTAGAAAGGTCTAGTGACAAGGAATGCACATGTGAAATATGAAAGCCCTATCTCTTACAAATTAAAAGTTATGGCCAATGTTAAAGTTTTTAAAAAGTAGGTTAAACGTCAAGTTAAAGGTCACGAGGTCGAAAAATTATGGTACCACTGGAAAGGTCTTGTAAAAAAGAATGCACATGTGAAATATGAAAGCCATATCACTTACCAATCGAAAGTTATGGACTATGATAAAGTTTTTAAGAAGTAGATCAAATGTCAAGGTCAAGACCACGAGGTCAAAAATAATGGTACCAATAGAAAGGTCTTGTGACAAGGAATGCACATGTGAAATATGAAAGCCCTATCACTTACCAATCGAAAGTTATGGCCAATGATAAAGTTTTTTTAAAAAAAAAGTAGGTCAAAGGTCAAGGTCAAGGTCATAAGATTAAAAATTATAAAACCACTCGAAAGGTCTTGTTATAAGGTATACACATGTGAAATATGAAAGCTCTATCTTTTACCATTCGAAAGTAATGCCCAATGTTAAGGTTTTTGTAGACAGGGAAACAAAGAGACAGGCCAAAAACTATTTGCCCCCGAATCTCGATTCCGGGGGGGGGGGGGGGGGGCATAATAAGTGTTGTCATCCAATAAAAGATCAATTTATTTATTGCTAGACATTTAAGGTGTAACGAATGTGAACAATTATTGTTTCTACCATCAATTATAGTATGCGCTAATGCTTACTCTTCACTTGGATGATTTGTGAAGATGAGTTGACAGAAAAAGCAAACAAAAAAAAAACAAGGAAGTTTTGCAGTAGAAATAGCAAAGGGGTGTATTTAACCCACCCATATTGTTTAAGTTATTATTAAAGAAGATATTTACAAATCACCTAATAGCTTCATTAGATCAACCGAAAACCATTGTTTGCTGAGTTTTTGACTGTTTTGAAGAATCCTTTTGGCATATATCAATAGATTTTAAATATGACAGAAAATATGACCAAAAAATGGATTCAGGGGCAGATAACTCTATAAGTAATTATATAAGAAAGAAATGCTCATAATTTGGCAATGCCTATTATATCTTAAATATCATTGCCAAGTACTTTTGCAATAGCATAGGAAATAAACTTATGCTGTGGTTTTGCGTAAAGATGGTCTGTACATTTAGCTGAAATTTAGGTACGACTTATAAGTGAGTATAATAGTAAAGTGAAGAATTTTTCCACAAAAACAAATACTTTAAGTTTAACATATATAAAGGTCTAAACAATACTAAAAAGACCCACTTGCCAGGATGCTTTGCGCTAGAGATAATAGCGTAAGTACCACAAGTCCCTTAATGGGGTAGAAGTACCCCACCCACTTTGGTAGCTCATAGAGCCAATAACATAACATCTGCGGATCTGAAATTTCACCATATTACAGCAAATACATCCTATGTTGAGTCTGCATAGTTTAAAGAAAATCAAAAGTGGCCATAAAATGGGCCTTATAGGGAAGGTCCTTGGTTTAATACTCACTGCGACTGCACGACTAAGACAAAGCTGATAATCCTTGTTCTGTATTTGGGCCTGTCCACATCACATGTTAAACTACTCTTTTGTTCAAATCGTTAACACTCTGCATGCAGGGTATTCCTGCAGCTGATCACATTTTTAAATATTTTTCTTAGTTTTCCAAGGAAACATGATTTGACATTCCATGCAAAGCATCTCTTATTAAGACAGTTTGCATGAGATGCCAAGTCCTGTTTTGCACGATTTGACATTTCTTGCAAATTGTCTTTAATGGAAACACTTTGCATAAGTTGCCAGTTTCCGTTTTCTGGGAAATATAAGAAAAATGTCAACAATTTGTCATATGTTGAATTAGCCTAGAGATTGGTAAAAGTTAATGAGCGTTTATTATTATCGTTTTCACCTTTTATACTTACAGTCCCAAAGTGTCCAAGCAGCATTAATAATGGAGGAATAACAGAAAGCTGCTCATATCTTCATATGTCAGTATGTACCTACACATGTAACAGATTCTACAGACCAATAACTGGATCGAGTAAGATTGCATGTCGTAATGGTCAGTGGGATATTCCGAACCCGTGTATTTTCTCCGGTGAGTATCAGATATAATCTGGGCCCCGCAAAATGAAATCGGTCTTGTAGAATGTCAGAACCAGGCTTCAAACACACTCCGAAAGCAGCCTTACTGGTTTTCATTAGTGAACTAAGGATCACATGTCATCCATGTAGCGCACGGTGAAAAATCTGATCAGACGAGCAAATACAGGATCTGAGAAACTTTGGAGTCTCTGCTGGGTAATGTGGGTTGATTGTATTGATTACTGATCATTGCCTTCACTTCTATTTAGTGTTGTTACGCATGACGGTGCCAGTATTTTGAGCCTAATGTAAGACGGTCACAACAGACAAGCTAAGCTTCGTCTGTTCATGGCTAGGAGTACAATAACAAGGTGCAACAAATGTGATATTATCATAAAAGAAGAATGTTTGGCAGCTATTGAAATCTATAAATAGATACATTTGAATTTCAATGGCCCTAACCCATTTGAAACTGTGAAATATGTTTCGGAAAAAGGGCAGTGCTAGTAAGAGCGGGTTAATCATAATGTTAGGTCAGGGGACATTGCCTGTTGAAATGATGGATTGTGAATGGTTATATTTCCGTTTTTTTTTTTATAAACTATTGTAAATTGTGTATACTCATCGATTCATATTGTTATTTACAGTATTCACATTCTGAATAAAATAAGAAAACAAATCCAAATTAACTTTCCCTAAGTGTAGCTATTGGAGTAATTGTAATGGGACTCAAGAATGAATTTTAATCAGCCATGGTTATAGATAATACCATGTAAGTGTCTTTTGATATCTAATTTATCAAACAAGGCTTCGAGAACGCTTGTCGAATCGCGAAGGTTGCCGAGCGATGCTAAACGCGTCCGAAAAGCCGAGCCTAATAAATTTGGTATCAAATGACACGAATCTGGCATTCTATTTGTCAGTTTATCTCCCTGTACACTCTTACAGTTTTGCATATTTTTCATAAGTTCTGTTCATAGAGTTCATAGAAGTCCAATGTCACGTCCACCTGATACAGCTCACTTGTCACGAGATAGCACATCTTTATCAAGTCAGTGTGTTACAATGCAATTAAAAAAGGGATAACTAATAAGACGGGCGCTCGGCGTTCGAGTTATTAAAATTATCAGGTCAGTGTGTTACAATGCAATTGATATAAGGGATAACTGATTAGACGAGCTCTCGGTGTTCGAGTCATAAAAATTTTAATGAAGCCGTTTATATGTGTGTGTAATAACAAAGTCCTTTTTCATTTAGGTATGCGTTACATGTAAATTCAAACCGTTCAAAATATATAGGCAGATTTTGATAGGAAGGTTTATTATCATGGGAACCAGACACAGAGTAGCCAAACTGAGGTAGAGAGTTGACTACGCATTCAAAACAGTGTTCTGCAATAGGAGGCCAGGTGGTTTCGCTCCGGATACACCGGCTTTTAAGTCTCCCTGTCCTACATCATAGTGTAGTTTATATTTTCTTGTCCTTTGGGAATGTTGAATAATTTTTAGGGTCACTGGTGAGCCCTAGTTGGCCGAAACTAGCTAGTCTGGCCCAGAATCATATATACTCAATATTTTCCAGTTTTGTGGTGTATTCCTTGCTTCCAAAGGATAACCCTTTTATAGAATATATTTAACATCACTACAGTTGATGTGTGGGAATGTGTGGCGGCGGTAAAAAGTCTCCCTGCCCTACATCATAGTGCAGTTTATATTTTCTTGTCCTTTGGTATCAATGATTCAATGGTAGAATTTTGAAAATAATTTGAGGGTCACTGATGAGGCCTAATTGGCCGAAACTAGCAAGTCTGGCCCAGAAAACATGTACGTGCCATATTTTCCAGTTTTGTGGTGTATTCCTTGCTTCCAAAGGATAACCCTTTTATAGAACATAGTTAACGTCACTACCGCTGATGTGATGACGGGCCTCAGTGGCCTAGTGGTTAAGAGCGCTGAATCTCACCGCTGTGGTTTGAGCCTCGCTCGGGCCATCTGTGAGACGCCAAGTTCTGCAACGGAAGGTCAGGTGGTTTTTCTCCGGGTACTCCGGTTTTCGCCTACCTGTGATTAACGATCGGCTCGATATGAGTGAAATAATCTTGAAACGGCCGTAAAACCAAAACCAAAAAAAAAAAAAAGAAAAAAAAAAAGGATGATGCGTGTGAATGTCTAGTCCGGCCCAGAAAACATGTACACTCCATATTTTTCAGTTTTGTGGTGTATTCCATGCTTCCAAAGGATAAAAGTAGAAGTAAAACAAAGTTCAGGAATTGATACAATTAACTTACTCCATCCATAAAAGACACCAAAGGGAAAGAAATACAAACATTAAGCGACCAGACCATAATGGAAACCTAAACAAAGGAAGGCCATATGGACAGTTACTTTCCCACAAAATGGCCATATGGCCATCCAAAATTAAAAGACACAAGTGATACACACAGTAAGTAACAAACAACAACATAAATAAATCGCCACAGAAGAGCCGCCTTGGAACGGTCAGTGGAAGATTTCAGAGTTTTTTCAATCATCAAGAGTAAAAAATGCTTTATCAAGTCTTTCTCTTTGCTTAACTTGCAATTTAACGTACCCAACAGGGCTAAATAAAAGCAAATACATCCTGTTATATTGTCAAATATTGCATGTACGAGGACTGTTCAAATATGAATGCAACTAAGCACATAAAGATGATTCCGTGATAGATTTCGATGAAAAATTTATTTTGTCCCCTACAAGTATTCCCCTTTAACAGATATACAAACTTTCAGTCTTCTGATCCAATCATTGAATGCATTTTGGTAGTCTTTTCGAGGTATACTATGAAGGCACTGGAAATTTGCAGAACCGAGGTGTTTGCGCTGTACAAATTTTCGACCAGAAAGGTATTTTTTTCAGCCGCGGGAACAAAAAAAAAGTTACACGGGACAGGGTATGGGGAATACAGGAGGTGAGGGAGTTCAACAACCTTTTCCTGCTTCACATAGTCTTGCACAATGAACGCCTTGTGCGATGACGCATTGTCATGTAGCAATCTGACATTGGCCAAACCAGTTGCGGGTCTTCGTTCTTTTAAATATTTCTTCAATTTTAGAAGAACTTTATTCTTGTAAAACTTCGCATTTACAGATTTGCCTTTAGGCACAGCAACCTGAAAAGCAGGGTCCTGATTTGAAAAGAATATGGCATGTATTACCTTCTTGAAGCTCATGTCCGCTTTGCAATGCATGGTCTTTTGCAATACTTTGTTGCCCATATTTTGTTCTGAATCTTTCGTTTTGGCTCAAAAAGTGAACCCAAGGTTCGTCACCTGTGACGACATTAGCGAAAGACCGTGCATTGTAATTTGGAAACTTTTTAAGCAATTTCTTGGCGCACTGAACGCGTGTCTTTTTCTGCTCATCTGTCAACAGATGGGGAATCCATCTAGCACAGATCTTTCTCATTTTCAAATCCCGTTTCAGAATTGTATGAGCTGCTCCTTATGAGATGCCAACCATACTAGCTATTTGCCTAGTGGTGTATCGTGCATCGGTAGCAACTATATCTTTCACTCTAGCAACCATCTTAGCAGATGTTGCTTTTTTCAGCCGATGATCATGTGGTGTATTTTCTGTTGAGCCTAGCCCACAGCTGAATTTCTTACACCAACAAAAAACTGTCGGAAAAGACATTTCATTATGCCCATAAACCGAACATATTTCATCAAAAATGTCTTTGCACCGTATACCAAGAATACAACGATTCTTAATATAGGACCGTATTTCAACGGCGTACTCTGCCCTTCTTCCAACCATGTTTTGTTTTAGTATACAAGAGTAGACAGTGTTAATCGAACGATATACATGGCTAAAATGCACGGATTTTAACAGCTTTGGTATCAATGTATAGGTAAAATGTTTTTCTACGATTTGATATTTATTTCCAGGTGATTTTCGCATCAGTGCATCTTGCATTCATATTTGAACAGTCCTCGTATATTTAATAAACTGACTGCCAGCTTTGCCTGTGTGTAAACCTAGCCAATAGCCCGATTTTGGAGAGTAGGGAAAGGCGTAAATGCAAAAAGAAGTTATCTAATTATAACTCAAACCTATTTCATTAAGAAATTGAATAACACAAGATCTGATTTGTATTCACTCACACAACAAGAGCGATGCGTAGTGAAAACCAATTGAAATTACATTGTAATGAGCCTCCGTGGCCTGGTGGATAAGAGCGCTGACTCTTAATCATTAGGTCTCTCACCGCTGTGGGTTCGAGCCTGGCTCGGGTCACATGTGAAATGCCAAGTTCTGCAAGGGAAAGTCAGGTAGTTTTTCTCCGGGCACTCCGGTTTTCGCCCATCTCTGATTGGCTCGATATGAGTGAAAAATTTTTGAAGACTAAAAAAAAAACTCACATTGTATGACTTAAAAATCACAATGTCAAGATACACAGGGCTACGTCAGAAATGCAGATTTTGTTTTATTGCGGAATTTGAAAATCCGCCAAAAATAATAATCCGCGAAAAGGTCCACTCTTAAAAACCGCCAATTTTTGCTAAATTTAAGTGTTTCCCAGTATGTGGCTTTTACGATGTCAAGCCAAATTCGTACGACCGGGACAGTTGTTGGACAGCTTCTGTGAAACGAACGCTAATGACACCTTTACCATTTCTTATTTAAACTCTTTCCCTAGTCCCCGATGTGTTCCCGTATATATTTAGGATAACGTGTCATGAACAATGTATGCTTTGTGTACTAATCAAAATGTGGCAATTCTAATGAGTGAACGCCGCATACCATTATTTTTTTATAGAATTGAAAAGATACATCTAAATCACTCCTATTTTGCCTATTGAACTTACACTTTGATTAACCCTCATTGCTCAAATTGACCCTATCTCGAAGAAATTCCATTTTACCACAATACCGTGCTGTCATTTAGCGAATAACTGCATTTTATAAAACAAAAATGTTGAATCACATGGTTACTGGCGCGTAACGACATGCAACCGTCCGTGACAGCTCTGTTTTCTTTTGAACTTCTTCAGCTATAAAATCCGATTTAAAATGGATGTATGATAAAACAGACTCTTACACTAGTGTCATTCATGCGGAATTTATTTAGACGGGACCTCGGTTTAAAGGATCATCCGAAAGCTTATCCAGACTTTCGTATCTGTCTTTAAACCTGGGTCCCGTCTATTTGCGATCGTAGCTATTGGTAGTACGTAAACCTTTTAACACACGCACACTCTCTATGAAACACTTGCCAGGCTCGTTCCATAAATTTCGTATGAAATGACCGCTCGTATAAAAGCCCCATTGTCCAAAAGGTGTTTGAGCCGTTTCACTGTTACAGTATTATGTGTCTTTATTTTTAGACGAGAGGTGTCCAACAGCAGCTGACACTGTGCTATTTAATGCAAACTGTAGTTATGCAAACGGAGCCACATGTGAATATAGTTGTGTTCGTGGTTATTCTCCAACTGTTACAACTGTAACTGCGACTTTGATATGTGACAGAGGGTCCTGGGACAACCAAATCCCCTGTAAGAAAATTGGTGAGTGTTAACCCAATACAGATTTTCAACTGCAAGAATTGTTTCATTCGTGTTTAATGGACATGAGTAAGCTTATAAAATCAATTTGTGTAATTCATATTTCACTGCTTAACGTCAATTAGATATTGTAAGATGAGACAGATAAAAATATCTAGTAGACCTTAAATAATAGATAAATGTTTTAAACAATTCATTCTAAACTCTTGAGGCAGAAGAGAAAAACTTTTTCTTTTTCTCCTTTTCTTTCTTTAAATTATGTATACGATTACTTTTTCTTTCATTTTTTTATTTTTTATTTTGTTTAAATAACGATTTTCGGAATTACATTGTCAAAACATATCTTTGTTGTTTCAAAAGTATGTTTCATATTGTATGTTATGCACAATCAAGCTGTTCACATTAACATGTACGAACTTTACAAAATAGTATAACTATCTGTTAGAACATTTTAGCAGTAGGTGTGCATATATGCTTGTATTTTATTATCATATTTATATGTTTTGTAAAGTTGTTAAATGTAATTTCAAAAATAAAAAAAAACTATTTGAGCATGAAAAGTACTCCTCTGGACACTGTAGATGCAGCCAAATACTTAGGTGTGACACTCATAAAAGACCTCACCTGGCACGCACACATAGAAAACATCACAAAAAAGGCAAACCAGACACTAGGCTTTCTAAGGCAAAACATCAAAGTCATTTCTGAACAGCTAGAATCAGTAGCATATAAGACTCTTGTAAGACCACAACTCGAATACTGCTCTGCAGTCTGGGCACCCTACACAAGCAATCTCATGGACAAACTTGAAGCAGTGCAGAGGAGAGCTGCTCGCTGTACCAAACGGGACTACGGGCAGACCTCCCCTGTTACTGACATGCTAAATTCTCTACAGATGCGACGACTTGACCTCAGACGCATTGACCAACGCCTTGTTATATTCCAGAACATTCTGCATAGCAAGGTTGCCATCCCCATACCTAACTCCGTGACCCTTCTCTCTAGACCCTCCAGAACTTCTCATTCTCAGGCATTCCACCAAATACATACAAAAACAGACTATCACAATGTACTCAATTCCCCAGAACTATTGTCCATTGGAATGCCTTGCCTCCTGACGTTGTCACCCTGTCCGGCCTCGAGTTCAGTCTGGCTGTAAGCCAGATTGAACATGTCTCACCATAGTACTCTTGCCCTGTTTTTATCTATTTTTAACATTTCTTTTCTGTCGTTTATCCTTTTACTACACTTTTAACCTTCTTAGCGGTTGACGCGCGTCAAAGTCTATGTCCCCGCGAGGGGTTTGACTATACGGGAGATAGATAGATAGATAGATAGATTTTAAAGACAAAAGCAGGCAAGAGCGCCAATGTGTGTTTAAAATCTAACTATGCCATTATAAAATAGAAGTAAAAGCAATGATCAAACCTACAAGAAGACCTAAGTGGCCAGCAAAAACTCAGAACAGCCTCTGCGTCTGTCAAGTCTGGCAAGAATCACTCCTTTTTGGAATTTGCGTAGCTATCAGGCGAACAGCCAATGCACTGATTAATTTTACAGATACCCAGGCTGTTCCACCCATTTCTGTATTACGGATTCTGGACACCGAGGCGAATAAATTCTACGATAGTTCTATTCAGTTATACGATGCTGCTATTTTAACTAGAGGTTATACTCAGCAATCTCTTCGTCCTTTCATCGCTTCTGAAATTAATCACAAACGTCATTACATCGAAATATCCTTCATTAATAAGGGTTTAGATTTTATAGATTCACCTAGTATCTTCCGTGACAGTTCGGTGATGTCATCCATTCCTGCTTATTTTCAGAATACTGAAACACCCATAATTTGCTATAAATACAATAAGTAGAAGTAAAACAAAGATCAGGAATTGATACAATTAACTTACTCCACCCATAAAAGACACCAAAGGGAAAGAAATACAAACATTAAGCGACCAGACCATAATGGAAACCTAAACAAAGGAAGGCCATAAGGACAGTTACTTTCCCACAAAATGGCCATATGGCCATCCAAAACCAAAAGACACAGTAAGTAACATACAACAACATAAATAAATCGCCACAGAAGAGCCGCCTTGGAACGGTCAGTGGAAGATTTCCACTGGGGGGCTTAAATCGATTTTACGTGGCCACAATCCTCGCCCTTACTTCCGTCGCGATTTAGACAAATAATTTGTTCAGTCCGCATGAAGGCCTCCTAACTCATCAGTGCAACATCTCCGTGAACACAAAAATCAAAGAACCACAGAGGTGAGACAACGGTGAGGACTCGACAGCAAGAAACCACTGAAATGCTGGAGCAAAAGAAAACCAACAGTTAGACTCCGATGAGCCCGACCAGAGACAGAGCATCAGGCACCAACCGACATTATCTCTCTAATTTTCAATAAGCCTTTACGTTGGAGCCGTCATAGAATCTGAGGCCTGACCCACCGGCGTGCAATTAAAGAGGGAAGCAAAGTTGCCAACCGTGATTGGGTTAACTACCATGCATGCAGTCTGTCGTATAATATCCATGTTGTACCCAATCTTTTTATATCGAAGAATGATTTTACGAAATTGGGTGCTGAAGTCATTGCGGTTATATATTTTTCTGAATTTATATGCTAAGTCACCATAAAATTCGGGTTCCGATAGACCTTGTTGCAGAAGAGATTTAAGTCCAATATTGAATTTTGAAATTAAATCAGAATGGCGTCTATAAAATTTTGAAAAGGCTTTGCTCTATCACTTTTAATTTCAATAAACTTGTTATGATCTTGGTATTGACACTAACACTCCTGATACCTGTGATTGTATTGCTATCCTGCCGCTGGTCATATTATTACTGGCAATTTAAAATTATTCCTGATTCTAGGATACGTAATATGATTTCTAAAGGACCGAATATCGATTTCCATCTAAAATTGATTGAAATAAATGTAGAGATGAAATCGCTACTGCCTTGAATGAATTTGGTAATCGATAGTGTTAACGAGAGTATGTTGAGCATAAGGCTCTTAAAGAATGGGAACTTAGCATTCTGAAATTTGTGAATAAACGCATTTCGTTTTTTTTCTCAAAATACCAACTTATAACCTCCTAAACCTAAGACATCTTTACGTCACCTTAAACTAGGTATTCAAGAATTTCATAAGAAGTTTGTTTTGGCTCCAGCTGATAAGGCCGCTAACAATGTGGTCGTTGTTTGACGGCTTCACTATGTTAACACTCATCAGCAAGAACTTAGTGGTACTAAGGCCTATGAACTGCAGCCTTCAGTTGTAGAGAGGGCTTTAGTTGAGGATCCCATTTGACATTCAGCCACCAAGTTTGCTGCCTGTGTTACAGAAGGCCAAGACAAGCTTCCTACATTATATTGGTTACCTAAATTTCATAAAAACCATACAAAGAACGGTTTATTGCAAATTCAAGCTCTTGTACCACCGCCGAACTCTCTAAATAATTAACTTCACGTTTAACTGCCATTAAAAAAAAGTGATAAAATATTGCGACAAAGTCTTCGAAAGATCAGGTAAAAATCTATTTTGGTCTATAAAACTCTAATGCAGTTTTAAATAAATTGAAATCCAGACGTTTTCGCGCTCCAAGTCTGTCTACCTATGTTTTCCACCCTTTACACTACACTTCCTCATAATCTTATAAACTGAAAACTTAATGATTTAATTGAATGGACATTTCATAGCGAAGACTCACTCTTTCTTGCATGCAATGTAAGAACTGCTTTTTTCACTTCTGAAGGGCATAAAAATGATAGTTTATAGTCATGTCAGAAAGTTTGTGAAGCTCTCACCTTTCTACTTGATAATATTTACATAAGATTTGGTACTAAGTTATTTAGACATGCTGTGGGTATTCCCATGGGTACTAATTGCGTAACCTTTGTGGCTGATCTGTTTTTTTTTGTTTTGTGGTGAGCGAGGCTTCATGCTGTCCCTTTCTGCTGAAAACAAATATGAAGTCATTGAAGCTATATATAGATAAAATACCTATTCAGATGGCTTGATCAGTCAAATTTACCCCACAGAACTTCAGTTAAATAAAGGAAATTCTTCTGATACCGAGGTTCTGTTTTACATGTACATCTATCTATTGTAGTTGGGTTTGTTTCTTGCAAAATTTATGATAAGCGCGATGATTTTGATTTTGAGATTGTAAATTTTCCGTTTTTGGATAGTAATATTTCTCATGTGCGGCATCCTATGGCGTTTATATTTCGCAATTTATTCGATTTGCCAGAGTTTGTAGTCATGTTACTGACTTCAACACTCGTAATAAATTGTTAATTGCTAAGCTTCTTAAGCAGGGTTATCGGTACCATAAACTACGCAAAGCCACTTCAAAATTTTTAAGACGTCATTCTGATTTAATTTCAAAATTCAATATTGGACTTAAATCTCTTCTGCGCAAGGTCTATCGGAACCCGAATTTTATGGTGACTTAGTATTTGAACTCAGAAAAATATATAACCGCAATGACGTCAGCACATAATTTCGTAAAATCATTTTGGATATAAAAATATTGGGTACAACATAAATTTTATTCGATAGACTGCATGCATGGTAGATAATCCAATCACGGTTGACAACTTTGCTTCACTCTTTAATTGCACGCTGGTGGGTCAGGCCTCAGACTCTATGACGGTTCCAGCGTAAAGGCTTACTAAGATTTAGAGACATCTAATTCAATGTAATTTTGGTTGGTGCCTGATGTTCTCTCTCTGGTTGGGCTCATCGGAGTCTAACTGTTGGTTTTCGTTTGTTTCGGCATTTCAGTGTTTTTTTTGCTGTTGAGTCCTCACTGTTGTTTCATCTCTGTGGTTGTTTGATTTTTTTCGTGTTCCCGGAGATGTTGCACTGATAATTTGTCTAAATCGCGACGGAAGTAAGGGCGAGGAATGTGGCCACGTAAAACCGATTTAAGCCCCCAGTGGAATTCGTTTCACTGACGGTTCCAAGGCAGTTCTTCTGTCGCGGTTTATTTTTATTATGGTTTGTCTTTGATGTTTGTATCGCTTATATTATTTTGTTTTGGATAGCCAATAGGCCATTTTGTGGGAAAGTAACTGTCCTTTCGGCTTTCCGCTTTTGATGTTTCCATTAGGGTCTAATGTTTCATGTTGTGTTTCGTCCCCTTGTTTGTCTCTAATGGGAGCTGTGGGTTCATTTTATTGATTCCTGGTCACTTCTGTTTACCCGTACTCTTGTGCTGTCGGTTGTTCATTGCATAGAAGCACTTTTGTAAGTAAAATTTGCAGTAGCTATCTTATAAAGATTACTTTTACATTATTGTTACTTACATAAGCAATGTCTGAAACAGGCCTTTTTGAATTATTTTGGAATTTACATGAATATACTATAATGTTTATTAGTTTTAGGTGACCTTGAGCTCATTTATAAGGTGCGACTGAACTTTGACATCGTACACTTTGTTGTGGTCTTCAGAACAAGGTCACCATAATCCTGTAAGAGTAGAGTCATCACAACTGTTCTGTCTTTGTGACATATCTATGTCAGTTAAGTTGAATTTCGTCCACTGAGATTTATCACAATATTGTGCAAACATGTTTAAGATTATTGAACTTTGATGACCTTAGAAATGACATCAATGGTACCCGACTGGAACCAACTTGTAATCATGGCTCAATGATACATCTGTGCCAGTTGGTATGAATCAAAACACGGTTCCCGTCCATCGGGGTTTGTAGAAATAGATGGGCTGCATGATGCTTCCACGCAGAGCTGAAACCGACCGAAAACGGGTACTGGTAAACTGCTTAGAGGATCTAAGTAGAACTAAAACAAAGATCAGGAATCGATACAATTTACTAACTCCACCCATCAAAGACACCAAAGGGAAAGAAACACAAACATTAAGCGACCAGACCATAATGGAAACCTAAACAAAGGAAGGCCATAAGGACAGTTACTTTCCCACAAAATGGCCATATGGCCATCCAAAATAAAAAGACACAAGTGATACACACAGTAAGTAACAAACAACAACATAAATAAACCGCCACAGAAGAACCGCCTTGGAACGGTCAGTTGAAAGATTTCCACTGGGGGGCTTAAATCGAGTTTACGTGGCCACAATCCTCGCCCTTACTTCCGTCGCGATTTAGACAAATAATTTGCTCAGTCTGCATAAAGGCCTCCTAACCCATCAGTGCAACATCTCCGTGAACACAAAAAATCAAAGAACCACAGAGGTGAAACAACGGTGAGGACTCGACAGCAAGAAACCACTGAAATGCTGGAGCAAAAGAAAACCAACAGTTAGACTCCGATGCCGGTGAGGACTCGACAGCAAGAAACCACTGAAATGCTGGAGCAAAAGAAAACCAACAGTTAGACTCCTAAGCCTGCCCCGGCAAAGCGGTGCGAGTCTGCCCGTTCATGATTATAAACCATATTGGTTTCTTGAGCGACAGGGCTTTAGATGTTACTTCATCCCAATGTCGGGTAAAGGTCCCACAAAATTGGAAGCAGCGTCTCCAAAATGACCTATACAGTGTTGACGGGGACGTTAAACTTCAACTAAAACAAAAAATTAATCAAAACAAAGTTTCAAGGAAACAAGAGGGCCAAAATGGCCCTGGATCGCTCACCTGATCCATAGAGTAATAAGTGGGCCCCGTGGTGGGCTATTATTGCCCCCTGGGCTATAATGTGCACAATGTTGAGGGAGGTCTAAAAAGGTGAACATTCATACCAAATATCAACACAGCTATAATTTGAACAATCTTGGCAAAGGTCCACTAGATGAAGCTACACACCAAATATGAACGTACTGGGCCTAGCGGTTTCAGAAGAGAAGATTTTTTAAAGATATTTTCCTACATAAAGTAGAAGCAAAACAAAGATCAGGAATCGATAAAATTAACTTACTCCACCCATCAAAGACACCAAAGGGAAAGAAACACAAACATTAAGCGACCAGACCATAATGGAAACCTAAACAAAGGAAGGCCATAAGGACAGTTACTTTCCCACAAAATGGCCATATGGCCATCCAAAATAAAAAGACACAAGTGATACACACAGTAAGTAACAGACAACAACATAAATAAACCGCCACAGAAGAACCGCCTTGGAACGGTCAGTGGAAAGATATCCACTGTGGGGGGGGGGGGGGGCTTAAATCGATTTTACGTGGCCACAACCCTCGCCCTTACTTCCGTCGCGATTTAGACAAATAATTTGTTCAGTCCGCATGAAGGCCTCCTAACTCATCAGTGCAACATCTCCGTGAACACAAAAAATCAAAGAACCACAGAGGTGAGACAACGATGAGGACTCGACAGCAAGAAACCACTGAAATGCTGGAACAAAAGAAAACCAACAGTTAGACTCCGATGGGCCCGACAAGAGACAGAGCATAAGCCTATGTGAAACAAATGGCACCGGAGTGGGGGCGTTTTTGGCCTCAGGGCTATAATTTAAACAATGTTGATAGAGGTCCATTAGATGAAGCTTTACACCAAATATCAAATACCTGGGCCTTACTGTTTCAGAGAAGACGATTTTCAAAGATTATCTCTATATAAGCCTATATAAAACCAAAGGCGGGGGCATTTGTGGCCCCGGGGGCTATAGTTTGAACAGTCATGGTAGAGGTCCACTACATCAAGCTCCATACCAAATATCAAAGACATGGGCCTTGCAGTTTCAGTGAAGAAGATTTTTAAAGATTTCCATATATAAGTCTATATAAAACAAAAGGGTCTCTGGATGCGGGCATTTTTGGCCCCAGGGCTATAATTTAAACAATTTTGATAGAGGTCCACTAGATGAAATGTCACACCAAATATCAAAGACCTAGGCCTTGTGGTTTAACAAACGACGATTTTTAAAGATTTTACCAATATAAGTCTATGTAAAACCAAAGGGCCTGAGGCGGGGGTATTTTTGGTCTCAGGGCTATGATTTGAACAACCTTGGTAGAGGTCCACTTGATGTAGCTTCATACCAAACATAAAAGACCTAGGCCTTGTAGTTTCAGACAAGAAAATTTTTTAAAAGATTTTCCCAATATAAGTCTATGTAAAACCAAAGGGCCCCGGAGCGGAGGCTATTTGGCCTCAGGGCTATAATTTGAACAATCTTGGTAGAGGTCCACAAGATGAAGCTTCATACCAAATATCAAAGGCCTGGGCCTTGCTGTTTCAGAGAAGAAGATTTTTTAAAGATTTTCCCTATATAAGCCAATGCAAAACCAAAGGGCCCCGGGGCTGGGGCATTTTTTTGCCCCAGCACTATAATTTGAACAATCTTGGTAGGGGTCCACTAGATGAAGCTTCATACCAAATATCAAAGACCTGGGCCTTGCGGTTTCAGAGAAGAAGATTTTTACATATTTTCCCTATATAATCCTATGTAAAACAATAGAGAAAAAGATATTTTAAGTTTTCGTTGAAAAAAATATTTTTGGCTCCTATGACCTAGATGTGCAACGGACCGGAACCATTTGAACAACTTTGAAAGGTTACCACCTAAGGATCATTCCTGTGAAGTTTGTTCAAAATCGGATTAGTGGTTTAGGAGGTGATGCTGTTTGAAGAAATTGTTTACGGACGCACGGACGCACGGACGCACGACGGACGATGGACAAAAAGTGATCCCAAAAGCTCACCTCGTCACTACGTGACAGGTGAGCTAATAATATTCACAAGTTTAGTTTGGCATATTCTGACCATTAGGGTCTAGTTAGTTCATGTTTTTGTTTCTTTCATTTGGTATTTCTGATGGGAACTGTGGGTTAATTTTATCGGTTCCTGATCATTGCCTTCACTACTATTTTGTCCTGTGCTGACCTTGAAAATAAGATCAAGGACTGTCAAACCCTCATTAATGCAAAGGTGTCCAAAAGGTACAACCATCCAAGTTTGATACAATTGTGCCAAATTCAAATGAAAGGCACATACTTTGACTATAATTTTAGATAATTAATCATGTCATAAGCTTGAAACTGAGCCCAAAGTCACAAAAATCAAAGGCAAGTTCAGATGACATGCACAAGTTGACGAAAATCCACATAATATGTTTGTTTGATACTGACTGAATATTCTGATAGACAAATATTTTCTATAAATTTTGACAACTCTTAGCTGAATTACCTTGAAATTAATGTCATGATCAACACTTTGCGCTCTCCAAATAGTGACTTCAGATTAATTTATAAAGGATCCCTCATTGTAATCAAGAGCAAAAGCTGTGATTAGTTGAATTCTAAGATACACACTTCGCAGAAATTGAAGGTTTTCGTCAAGAGGTTGCTGCAGATGATTAATATATTTTATATATATAGGATATTACCCAAGGTATTTGCCAAACAACAGGTACATGTTATTGTAATGTTAAAAAGTGTTTTTTTATGTAAAAGAGCAAGAATGCATTAATTATGATATACGCCTTGTTCATACTGAATTACCCCACCCACTGCCGTGATCTTCTTACACCAAAACTATGTATTGCTTCGCAGAAAGAAAACTGTTGTTTTTTGTAAATGGAACACTGCAGTTAGCTTATCAGGATGAAAATGAAGCTTATTTGTTTCGGGACAGAAAAAGGACCAAAATCTCTGCACATAATTTTGATATTTTCGCAGCCAAAGTTACTTTGAAAATTAGGTGAATGTCGCAATAAATTAGCCAGCTCTTTTTATTCTAAGAAACTGATATTCAGGTAAGTTTCAAAAGAATTTGCCATTTAGTTCCGTAGATATGCTACAATTTATTTAATTTCACAAAATTTAAGATTTTTATCAACGAGTTGCTGCAGACGTCATATTTTACTTTAAAGGTAGAATAAATAGACAGGGCATAACCAAAGGCATTTGTCTAACAAACTAAGGAAGGTATGCCTGGTTGTGGTGAACTTTAAAAGATAAACAGTGCAAATAATACGACACCTGAAGTTCAAATTGAATTACCCAATACACTTTCATAATAATTAGCTGTCCTGGAGTGCTCCAGGTCAGCAAATATTGTAGCATGTTGTCCGTCGTTCGTCATAAACTTTTCACTTTTTCGACTTCTCCTTCAGAACCGAAAATTGGTTAAAGCTGATATTTGGTGGGAGGTATTGGGTTGACACGGAGATTCAGATTTGCTAACATAATTCCGTTCTGATACCTGAGATGGTCGCCATGGCGGCCATCTTGAAATTCTTCCAAAGACATACCTCCAGAATCAAAGGTCCTATCGAGCTGAACCTTGATGGGAAGCATCGGGGGAAATGAAAATTCAGATTTGCTAGAACGCCTTAGTACGGCCAATGAAAAGTTATTTACCGGGAGCCTTAATCGATTTTCCGCGGCCATAATACTCGCCCTAACTACCGTCGTGATTTCGACAATCACGCTAATGTTGCTGCTGTGGCAGATATGGTCTAACAAAATGCAAATTTCACGGTGAAATAAATTGCCGATAGTGTTGGTATTTTATCTAGGACAGTTTAAAAGATTTCGACTGATGATTTGAAAAGTATAAAGGTTATGTCAAAAAGAGTGCGAAGCTCCCCCCTTTCTAATTTATGATGAAGGCGATTTTTTTGAGATTGTAACTTTTTCTTTCTTGGGTGGTGATGTTCCTCGTGCGGCATCCTATGGCGGGTATATTTCGCAGTTAATTCGATTTGCTCGAGTCATGTAACTGACTTGAACACTCGTAATAAATTGTTAACTGCTGAACTTCTTAATCAGGGTTTTCTGCATCATAAATTCGCAAAGCCTTTTCGAACTTCTTATTTACATCATTTCGATTTAATTTCAAAATTCAGTGTTGGACTTAAATATCTTCTGCAACAAGGTCTGGCGGCGCCCGAATTTTATTGTGACTTAGTATATATATTCAGCAAAATATATACTTGCAATGGTTTTAGTAGCCAATTTCGTAAAATCCTCTTTCGATATAAAAAGATTGGGTACAAGACAAATGTTATGCGTCAGACTGCATGCAAGGTAGATTTTAATCCAATCTCGGTTGATAACTTTGCTTCACCAGATGGGTCATTCTTTGACGACTCCAGCGTATAGGCTTGCTTATGTAATCTTGGTGCGTAACTGATGCTCTGTCGCTGGTTCGACCATTCGGAGTCTTACTGTTGGTTTAACTTTGCTCCAGCCTTCAGAGGTTTCTGCTGTCAAGTCTTCACCGTTGTTCTAAATCGCGACGTAAGTAAGGGCGAGGATTGCATTGTGACCGCGTACAATTGACTTTAGCCTCCCCACCAGTGGAATTCGTTTCACATACCGTTCCAAGGCGGTTCGTCTGTCGCGGTTTAATTCTGACATGGTTTGTGTTTGAGTGTTGCATCGCTTGTTTCTGTTTTCATTTGGATAGCCAATTAGCCATTTTGTGGGAAAGTATCTGTCCTTTTGGCCACTATTGACGTTAACATTAGGGTCTAGTTGTTTCATGTTCGTGCTTCTATCCCTTTTGTGTCTCTGACAGGAGCTGTGGGTTAATTTTATCGAGTCCTGATTTCATCTCTGTGGTTGTTTGCATTTTTTGTTCTCGGAGATAATGCACTAATGAGTTAGGGAGCCTTCATGTGGACTGATCAAATTATTTTTCTAAATCGCGACGGAAAATCGATTTTAGCCACCCAGTGCTTTTTTTCACTGACCATTGCAAGACGGTTCTTCTGTCACGGTTTAGTTGTGTTATGGTTTGTCTCTGAGTATGTGTACCGCTTATATATTTTGTTTTGGATAACCAATTGGCCATTTTATGGCAAAATTAATGTCCTTTTGGCTTTCCGCTATTGATGTTTCCATTGGGGTCTCGTTATTTCGTTTCTGTGTTTCCTTCCCTTTGGTAGCTCTAATGGAAGGGGTGGGTTATTTGTATCGGTTGCTGATCATTGCCTTCAGTATTGTCTTTTGCACGGTGGGCTGCATCTCTTGACCAAAGAACAAAAGACCGCCCGTGTAAAAATGGCCAAAAACTGTTGACAAAACGTGTGAAAGAAGTGTAGCATTTCGGAGCTGTTTGCAGGTGATGAAATATTTGTTTAAGTGTTTTAATGATGAAATCTAGATCTATAATCTTGAGCCACATGGACGCATCAATAACAAGCAGTGGCTGCGTAAACACCAAACAAGGTCGGGCATTGTCAAAAGAATTAAGAGAAGCTGACTGTAAGCATCGAGCATTGATCCATGAAAACTTGGAAAGTGCAAAAATCACATATTCCAGTGAAACCTTATGGAAATGTTATCTTAGTGTCCTGTGTTGAAAAAGCGCGGCA
This sequence comes from Lucinisca nassula, assembly GCA_963580285.1. NCBI lineage: Eukaryota > Metazoa > Mollusca > Bivalvia > Lucinida > Lucinidae > Lucinisca > Lucinisca nassula. The sequence continues at coordinate 110,077,968 of OY757017.1, read as the reverse complement.
GAAGTTTTGTTTGCGTTATTTTTTCAATTGCCATGGACCCATTGTTCAAATTCCTGTACCGATTGGAACGACAATCACAAGTAAATTTTATAAGAGTGTGTTTTTTTTTTGTCAAAAGCAAATGCACACTATGAAAAGGTTTGACCTGCAGGCAGTTTTATAGGTGGGCTGTGTCTTGAACCTGACAACGCACCTGCTCTCAAGTGTGTTCTTGTCCAAGACGTCTTGAAAGAGGAAAAGGTAGTTTAGCCCTCTCATCCACATTATTCGCCAGACCTTAGTCTCTGTGACCTTTTTATTTTTCCTTTACTAAAGAAACCCCTTTCTGGTCGTCGTTATGGATCCCTAAGTGCACTCGGTAGTGAAATTTAACAGTGTCTTCAGGGTATACATACAATGCATACTTTATCGGCCTTTACAGAATGGATTTCGTGACTTGAAAAGTTTGTTTCCGTCAGGGGAGAATATTTTGAACCGTTGAAAAAAAAAGAAATGTGAATTGGATTGATAACGGGCACAGTAGCACCCCAATGACAACATTAAATGAACGCCCCTCGTTAGCACCCCCGCCCACCTTAGGGTAATTGCATTCTAAGTGCGTGTTCCATTAGTTAACTCTTGGAACGAAACCTTTTTCAAATCTCAATGAGTTCATGGCCTAAGCGACGTTACATGGCCATTCAGTGGCGTCAAAAATATACCATAGTTCTCTCCAATATGATTGGACCATGGCGATGCTAAGACGTCAACGACGCACGTCCGCTGTTCATCTGCGTGTAATTCTTTTGTTCTCTCAATTTTAGCCCTCAAACCAAAATGTTTCGCCACATGATGATTAGGAAATAATGTTAATATAAGTATTTAAGATAATTCATATAACGTTCAATGAATTATGAATAACTTTGGGCCATGAACAAAATTTAAGTTTGGCATGTCTATTCATATATATTGAGAAATTTTGCCACCAGAAAAATAAAAAAAAAACGATAAAAAGTCCGGTATTTTTCATATTTCTGCTCTAAACATAGATTGTATGTTTCAGAGCAGAAATAAGAAAAATAAGATTTATCCCTGTAAACCTAAGTTTTATTATATAACAGTTGGGTTCAACGGGGTCAAAATTATATAGGCGTGTTTTCGTGATGTGATGTTATTCAATGAATTCGTTGACTAACGCGACGTAAAATTATCATTAAGTGTCGTCAAGGTCTTGTTCTCTCCAATATGATTGGACGATGGCGACGTTATGACATCAACGGCGCTCTTCCGCTGTAAATAAGAAAACTGCATGATATTGTTTTCTTGTTTCAATTTAAGCTTTTAACCCAGAATAGGATGGAAACTAATGTAAATACAAGTAATAAAGATATTTGTACCGTTCTGCTACAGAAATCATAAATCAGTTTATTTTACTACCATTGAAGTATGAATTGGATCGGGTCACGAGAAAAGTCAAAATGAATCCAAGGGGTTCACTTGTAGCACAGCTACAGATCAGCTTATTACATCTTTGCCTAATCATATATATTGTTACGTTGATGATTCTGATCTTCCCCCTTTTTGGTTGTTCATTTTTAGTTACGTTTGTCTTTCCAGTTTAATGTTTGCCATGCTGGAAATTCTGATTCATTTCCCAATTATGTATATTGCTTCTTTTTAGTTAAGTTTACCGTATATTTTACACTTAACACTCCAGTCAGCACCAACATCATCGCCTGAGTTCTAAGTGGGTTTTAGCCGATAAGAAACTTAAAAGGCGGAATCAGGGAAACATGCAGGTTCAAGATTGCTTAAGATAATCGTATCTAATAGCCAAGATGTTTACCATGGCACAATGAGACCTATAATGATCAGCCTACTCCAAGTGATCGAGTTCAGGTCCACTTGGGCCTCCAGCTTAATGTATTTATTTATTTATGTATTTATTTTTTATTTATTTTATTTTATTTTATATTTATTTATTGAGAGTTTCAATGTATTTACATAGACCAATAATATGGTCGTCCAAATGTTTTGATGTCTATAAACTTACACGTACACCAGTAACAAAGGGTGAGATATATGCATGTTTTTATTTTCCTCAAGTCAGTTGATTTACATAAGGGTTGACATCATAGGCAGACAGGGTTTGAATAAATGCATATAACTGAGACCATGAGAGAAAGTGGCGCTTTAGCTTGAGTGTGTTGACTTGAACTACCCAATTCTGGTTATTGTTAGTGTCTATTGCTACAAATAGTAAACGATTTATAATAATTGTAATCGCAAAATATCATGTTATCATATGGAAATTACAAAACCAGACGCTGCCAGTTTTGTTTCTGAACTTCTTTGTTGTCAGATGTAGTACACAAACGTGGATTTAAACTTCAAGAACTGTCACAACTTTCACTGATCTGTTTACTTTTGTTCAGAACCAGATTGTCCTGCAACAGTTGAAAATGTGACATTTTCCGACTCATGTCTGTTTCAAAATGGTGAACAGTGTACCTACACATGTGCGATAGGCCTCTCTCCATCTACAAGACGTTTGATTTGCAGAGGTGTCACCTGGAATGTAGCAGAGCTTTGCGAAGGTATAATCCTCACCCTAATAATAATAATAATAATCGACCTTATTTATAGAGGGTAACACATTTAGTACTAGTACTTATCTTCCATGTGGCCCTCTTTTCCTGGGTGGGAACCAGTACTAAGCAATGTGGATAAAGTTTCTTGCTCAAGGAAACAACACTTGGCGCTTGCGAGGATCGAACCGGCTACCTCTCGATCTCAAATCCGATGCTTTACAACTGCACCACAGCGCTCAACAACAACACCTACCTTTGCAAACAATGTCTGTATCAGCTAGAGCTGTTCTTTGCTGTTGTCTGTCTGAACCAGCACTGTCCATCAAGTTGCAAACATTCTATGCGCCGATTGTTAAAGGTAGAATATTTTAATATCTTCTTTCTTGTTAGACCGCTAAATGGGATCGCTGCTGACCGGGGTTAACCAGCCAAGAGGTTAGAAGCAGGCTTGTTTAAGGCACCTTTTTAGCCCCTTCCCCATGCTAAGGGGTGAGGAGTGCGATCCTAAAAAATGTCTGCTCAGTCAGTTCAGGGCTTTTTGAGTTGCTTGCATACTGGTGCTTGCTGTGACTATCTATCTATCTATCTATCTATCTATCTATCTATCTATCTATCTATCTATCTATCTATCTATCTATCTATCTATCTATCTATCTATCTATCCTGCGATCGGTCACATTTTTTTCCAAACTCGCAAGTGTACATTACGTACAAGTCATGTTTGCAGGGTAAAAACCTACATAGTAATCATGTAATAACGGTAGGGGTCTTTGACCTGCACAAGGGATGACTCTCCCTGCATAGTGAGCCTCAAGGTAACGTCCCGATCCGAAGGATGGTGCACTTTTTGACATTTATCCCTCAAATGATGCCAATGGAGAGTGTTCGGACAACGGAATAATCTCCGCCGCCGGGGATCGAACCGGGGGCACCTGGCATCAGAGGCATGTGTACAAACCGGTGAGCTATTACACTCTTAAAGCCGAGTTGCATTGGATGACCATGACCATGACTTCTGGAATGCCTTGTATGCTCTTCATGCGATGTGAATTAGATTATAGTGAGGGTATGGCGCACAGAATCAACCTCACTCTCCGTCCTGGCCTTGCTGAATCCGGAGGCAATGCAATGTCGAGACATCTGGCGCAACCCGGATGCAGTGGATGACCATGGCTTCTTTAGTGCCTTTTCATGCTCCACGACTTCGTCATTTGGCCGTTAAATCAGAGAAATGATTTCTTCCGCCCTTGCTGCCAAAGTACATGCATTTAATGCTCTTAATTTTACAATCATCAGGGATTGCTTTTACAATTGCTTCTAATCGTTCCTTTGAAGGTCTTAATTGGACCGATGTTCGAATCTCGTTGTATAACAATTGCTTGTTTTATATCTACGGGCTTTTATAGGCATAGCCGTTCTGTGAGCTTTTGTTATACTCGCTTTCTATTTGAAGGATTAACCGTTCTTCCGTATACTGTTTAACTTAATGACCGGTATGAATATCGCTTTAGTTTTGACGGTATCGCCCCTTTAAACACATGAGTATCACAAATAAATTTAAACTTACAATATCTCCCCTTTGGTTACATTCTGCTTCTTCTGTACGGATTCCCCATTATATTAATAACTTAAGAGCTATGTTTCCGTCGGTATTGGTGAGGCCCATAAATTTGTTTTCTACCGCTTCCGTTAATTTAAGTGTAGCAAGTAGTACTAATTTATTTACAATAATCTGAGACTTAAAATATCTCCTATCAAATCACCCATTCTTCAGAAATTTGCAAATCCTTTCAAAAGAAGTGGAATGTATCCTAGTATTTTAAGTGCAATGCTAAAAGGTGCAAGTGCTGTTCACATTTATGCACTGCGTCTACCGTTTCTTCGTCTGTAAACGGTAGACGTTTCTCTGTAGTTAACATGTCCGATTTGACATGCTAAGTAGAAGTGGAGGCAATGATCAGGAATCGATTCAATTAACCCACAGCTCCCATCAGAGACCTCAAAGGGAAAGAAACACAACATGAAACAACAGACCCTAATGGAAACATCAATAGCGGAAAGCCAAAAGGATAGTTACTTTCCCACAAAATGGCAAATAGGCTATCCAAAATAAAATAACATAAGGGACACACACACCCAAAGACAAACCATAACAAAAATATAGATAGAAGAACCGCCTTGGAACGGTCAGCCGAAACGAAATCCACTGGGGGGCTCAAATCGATTTTACGTGGCCACAATCATCGCCCTTACGTCCGTCGCGATTAAGACAAATAATTTGTTCAGTCCGCATGAAGGCCTCCTGACTCATCAAGTCTACGGATTTGATATATGTGATAACCTGGCATAATGCAAATTGTAAAATGCAGTATATCGGGCAAACTAATCGCATGTTAAAAACACGATTTAACGAACACAATCGTAGAAAGAGTAAGCCTAAAAAACTGACTTTCTAGTACCGTCATTTCAAATCTGTACAGCCAGTGTGAAAAAAATATTATGATGTAAATTCTACAGCTAGGTTTAAAATTATTAAACGGTATGAAACTGAATTAAAATGGATTAAATTATCGCAGACACCTTTTCCAAAGGGCTTTAATGATAACATATATCATGAATGTAATATATCTAAAATGCCCGATTTGATATGCTCTCGCTTCTGTACTGTCGAAAGCGCAAAACAAGATTGCACGGCACCAGAAAAAAAAGGTAATCATAAACGTAAGTTACGTGCTTTTAAAAGAAACAATACCAGACTGAAGTGACTGCCCATAATATAATTGAATCATGGGCGCCACTCAATGCTTGCTTTTCTAAGTTCATTACCCATTTCTGTATTACGGATTCTTGATACCGCGGAGAATAAATTCTACGATAGTTCTAATCAGCTATTCGACGCTGCTCTATTAACTAGAGGTTATACTCAGCATTCTCGTTTACCTTTCAACGATTCTGAAATTAATCACAAACGTCATTGCATCAAAATATACTTCATTAATAAGGGTTGTGATTACAAAGATTTCATCCATTCCTACTTATTTTCAAAATACTGAAACACCCATTACTTGCTATAAATACAATAAACCTGTTAGATCTTTCATTTATAATTTCAATAAACTTGTTTCTGATCTTGATATTGACACTAACACTCCTGATACCTGTGACTGTAAAAATTGAGTGTATTGCTATCCTGCTGCTGGTCATATTATTACTGGCAATTTAAAAATAATTCCTGATTCTAGGATACGTTATATAATTTCTAAAAGACTTAAATGTCGATTTCCTCTAAAATTGATTTAAATAAATGTCGAGATGAAATCGCTGCTACCATGAATGGATTTGGTAATCGATGGTGTAAACGAGAGTATGTCAAGCATAGAGCTCTTAAAGAATGGAAACTTAGCATTTTGAAATTAGTGAACAAATGCATTTCTTTTTATTCGCAAAATACGAACGTATTACCCCTAAACCTAAGTCGTCTTATGCTGGTTGGTACCTGATGCTCTGTCTCTGGTCGGGCCCATCGGAGTCTAACTGTTGGTTTTCTTTTGTTCCAGCGTTTCAGTGGTTTGCTGCTGTCGGGTACTCACCGTTGTCTTGTCTCTGTGGTTGTATGATTTTTATGTTGCACTGATGAGTTGGGAGGCCTTCATGCGGACTGAACAAATTATTTTTCTTAATCCCGACAGAAGTAAGGGCAAGGATTGTGGCCACGTAAAATCGAATTAAGACCAGCCCCCCCCCCCCCACACCCCATTGAAATTCATTTCTGCTAACCGTTCCAGGGGGGTTCCTCTGTCGCGGTTTATGTTTGGTATTGTTCATTTTTGGGCGTTTGTGTCGCTTATATCATTTTATTTCGGATATCATATTAGCTATTTGTGGGAAAGTAACTGTCCTTTTGGCTTTCCGCTATTGATATTTCCATTAAGGTCTGTTGTTTCATGTTGGTGTTTCTTTCCCTTTGGTATCTCTGATGGGAACTTTTTGGTTAATTGTATCGATTCCTGATCATTGCCTCCGCTTCTACTTTACGTAACCTTAAACTAGGTATTCAAGAATTTCATAGAAAGTTTGTTTTGGTTGCAGCTGATAAGGCCGCTAACAATGTGGTCGTTATTGACGGCTTCATTTTGTGAACACTTTTCAGCAAGAACTTTGTGGTATTAAGGCCTATGAACGTCAGCCTTTAGCTTTAGAGAGGGCTTTAGTGGAAGACCACATTTGTCATTCAGCCACCAAGTTTGCTGGCTGTGTTACAGAAGGCCAAGACAAGCTTCCTACGTTATATTGGTTACCTAAACTTCATAAAAGACCATACAAAGCACGGGTTATTGCAAACTCAAGCTCTTGAACCACCACTGAACTCCCTATGTTTTACTGCCATCAATAAACGTGTGATAAAATATTGCGACAAAGTCTTTGAAAGATCAGATAGAAATTTGTTTTGGTCTATAAAAATTCAAATGGAAGTTCTGAATAAATTGAAATCCAGGCGTTTTCGTGCTTCAAGTCTGTCTACTTACGATTTTTCCACCCTTTACACTACACTTCCTCATAATCCTATAAACAAAAATCTTAATGATTTAATTGAATGGTCATATCATAGAGAAGACTCCCTCTATCTTGCATGTTAAGTAAGAAATACTTTTTTCACTTCTGTCGAGCACAAAAATTATACTTTATGGTCATGTCAGAAAGTGTATGAAGCTCTCACCTTTCAACTTAACAATATTTACATAAGTTATTTAGACAAGTTATGGGTATTCCGATGGGTACTAATTGCGAACCCCTTGTGGCTGATCTGTTTTGTGTCGTTATGAGAGAGACTTCATTATGTTCCTTTCTGCTGAAAACCAATCTGAAATCATTGAAGCTTTTAGCTCGACTTCTGGATATTTGGATGATTTATTAAATATTGGCAATACCTATTTCGATGGTTTGATCAGTCAAATTAACCCCCGTTAAAAAATTCTTCTGATACCGAGGCCCCGTTTTTGGATGTACATCTATCTATTGTAGATGGGTTTGTTTCTTGCAAAAATATGATAAACACAATGATTTTGATTTTTAGATTGTAAATTTTCCCTTTTTTGATGGCGATGTACTCGTGCGCCATCCTATTGCGTTTATATTTCGCAATTGATTCGATTTGCCAGAGAGTGTAGTCATTAAACTGGCTTCAACACTCGTAATATATTGATAACTGCTTAACTTCTTAATCAGTGTTATCGGTACCATTAACTACGCATTGCCTTATTGCCTTTTTAAAATTGTATAGACGTTTTTCTGATTTAATTTCAAAATTCAATATTGGACTTAAATCTCTCCTGCAACAAGGTCTGTCGGAAGCCGACTTTTATGGTGACTTAGTATATAAATTCAGAACAATATATAACCGCAATGACTTCAGCACCCAATTTCTTAAAATCATTCTTCCATATAAAAAGATTGGGTACAACATAAATGTTATACGACATACTGCATGCACGGTAGTTAACCCAATCACGGTTGACAACTTTGCGTCCCCCTTTAACTGCACGCCGGTGGATCAGGCCTCAGATTCTTTGACGGTTCCAGCTTAAAGGCTTACCGAGAATTAGAGAGATCTAATTCAATGTAATGTTGGTTGGTGCATGATGCTCTGTCTCTGGTCGGGCCCATCGGAGACTAACTGTTGGTTTTCTTTTGCTCCAGCATTTCAGTGGTTTGTTGCTGTCGAGTCCTCTCCGTTATTGCATCTCTGTGGTTGTTTGACTTTTGTGTTGCATTGATGAGTTAGGATGCCTTCATGCTGACTGAACAAATTATTTGCCTAAATCGCGACGGAAGTAAGGGCGACGTAAAATGGATATAAGCCTCCGAGTGGAATTCGTTTCGCTTACCGTTCCAAGGCGGTTCTTCTGTCGCGGTATATTTTTGTTATGGTTTGTCTTTGAGTGTCGCTTATATTATTTTATTTTGGATAGTAAATTGGCCATTTTATGGGAAAGTAACTGTTCTTTTGGTTTTCCGCTATTGATCTTTTCATTAGGGTCTGTTGTTTCATGTTTGTGTTCCTGTCCCTTTAATGTCTCTGATGGGATCGATGGGTTAATTGTATCGATTCCTGATCATTGCCTCCACTTCTAATTTACATAGCTGGAACAAGCACATCAAGATACGTAGGTGTTTGCTTGGGGTTGCCTTCTCCTAGATGGATTGCCGGCCAGAGCTAGGGGGCTCTGTCTACCCTGGAGGTCAAGATATATATAGCACAACAAGCTCCATTGTTTGACAACTCACAGGCTCTTCAGAAGAATGAAGGTGACAAGCTTATCAAGCAAAAAATAGAAGATGACGAATTTAGACTGATTAGGCAATAATGTGTTTTCTGAAGTTTTCTGACGGAGGAAAGAAACATACATTAGCATTTAAGGCAGGTAGCATGCCTGTCATGATGTAAGGCCAATGTACCTTGGCTAGCAGGCAAAAGGATATTTTCTGGGTTTCGTTAAGAGACCTACTTACTCCTAGTTGGATTGCCAACCATGACTATGGGTTTTATCTACTCAGGCTTGTTTTTTAAGGAACTATAACCACCTAGGTAGATTGCAAGGCAAGGTTACGGGTTCCACCTACCAAAGCAAGTTTGTTTAGATATCTTGCAGCGTCTAGATAGGTTGTCCTCTCGACTTATCGAGTCCCATCTGCCCGCATGTAAGAGATTGTACTGGCTTACATGAACGAACATGGCCTGTAGATAAGACAAGAAACGGTAACAGGGGCTCAACTCATCTACTGTTTGTCTAAAGTCTAAAATATTCTTTATGGAACCATTATACTTTATAGCTTAAGTTGTTTTTATGCGAGTTAATGAGCAACCCTGTTTTGGTCATTTGCGAACAACTAAGTTGCTAGTCAGAAAGTGTTAGCTGAAAATACCCATAATTTCTGTATGTAAAACATCATGATTTTTAAAAGACCGTGCAGCTCTGATAGTTTGCTTGTGCCTTACCTGGTCTCAACCATTGAAGTGTTTTATGACGGTGATTTTTTTTCTCATATTTTTAGAAATTACAACCACTACGACCACGACTACTACCACAACTCCTACAACTAGTTCTACGTCCACTACAACTACATCAACTACAACTACACCAACTACCACTTCGTCCAGAAAGCCTACACCAACTACCACTACTCCCACTACCACAAGTTCTAGAAAAAACACGCCACGTGTTGGGGGAACTAAAGCGCCACAGTCGGAGGGAAAGCCTTTGATGCCAGTTATTGCGGGTGCAGTGGCAGGAGGGCTCGTTCTCGTGGCTATCATTGTTGTGTTACTGTGTGTCATTTTCAAAAGGTAAATTAAATGAGAAAAGTTACTTCTTGAACTAATCGAATCAGAACCCAAAGCTTATCCCAAATGTCAAAGAGGAAGACAGACAAACACACCTGAATAATTAATGCGTAACTATACTAAATTTAGTGACACAGAGGCCTTTCTGATATTTAATCTTCATCAGTGTGTCTAAACCCCAAAGTTTTGAAACCGAAACGGATGATGGACAAGACCCGGCAAACACAGCACATCCCCCTCCGAGCACACACCGACCGACATTCTATGAAGATTGCTACCCTTACCGAGGAAGAAGAAGCTCATGAGACAGGTCAGCTGGAGGCATAAGGCTAGGGGCGCCTACCAGGGAACTTATAGGCGTCCCCCACCGAGCCAACATCAGCAAACATGGCCAATACTCCACGGAAATCTCGGGCATAACAATACAATCACAGGCGGCAAGCCGAGTTACGGACACTTTCCCAGACAGACGGCAACTCAGCTGCCTTTAATGAATTATATAGTTTGGACACATAGAAGTTTCGAAATGCAACATTTAAATATTAAACACTACCTAACAGAAAACAAATGGAACCGCAACAAAACTACCCTCTTGTGATGGCCAGAAATAATTACCGGCCTCGTTAGTTCAGTCGGATTCGCGACTGACTGGTTATCAGGAGGACGCGGGTTCGATGCCCGCTGGGATCGGCTACATTCTTTCGTGGAGATTGATCATGAAATCTTTTCTACGGTCATTCTCTTCATTCCGCTGATTCAAAAAGGACAGTTGTCAGTTCCTGGCGAAAGAAGGTGTGCTGTACTGGTTCACCGTTTACGTATAAAAATAGAGGTGAAGGCAATGATCAGGAATCGATACAATTAATCACCAGCTCCCATCAGAGACACCAAAGGGAAAGAAACACACACATGAACTAACTAGACCTTAATGGAAACACCAATACCGGAAAGCCAATAGGACAGTCACTTTCCCACAAAATTGCTAATTGGCTATCAAAAACAAAAAACTTAAGCGATACACACTCAAAGACAAACCATAACAAAAATAAACCGCGACAGAAGAACCGCCCTGGAACGGTCAGTGAAATGATGAATTCAACAGGGGGGGGGGGGCTTAAATCGAGTTTACAATTCTCGCCCTTACTTCCGTCGCGATTTAGACAAATAATTTGTTCAGTCTGCGTGAAATACACCTAACTCAACAGTGCAAAATCTCCGAGAAACAATGGACAGGTCTCGACAGAAAGAAACTACTGAAATGTTGGAGCAAAGGGAAACCAATAGTCCGACGGGCTAGACCAGCGACAGAGCATCAGGCACCAACCAGTATTACAAAAAAATAAACTCTCTCTAATTCTCAGTAAGCCTTTGCTTTGGAACCGATGTGGAATCTGTGGTTTAACCTACCTTCGTGCAATTTAATAGGGAAGTAAAATTGTCAAGCGTGATCGGGTTAACTGCCATAAATGCATTCTGTCGTATAACATTTACGATGAACCCATCTTTTAATATTGAAGAATGATTTTACGATATTGGGTGCTAAAGTCATTGCAAGTATATATTTTTCTGAATTTATATACTAATTCAGCATAAAAATCGAGTTCCGATAGACCTTGTTGCAGAAGAGATTATTTGAACATTGAACATTGAATTTTGAAATTAAATCGGAATGACGTCTATAAAATTTTGAAAAGGCTTTTCGTTGTTTACAACAGACCCTACCGATGACCCTGATTACGAAGTTTAGCAGTTAACAATTTATTACGATGGTTGATATGTGGCAAGTGGAATTAATTGTGAAATATAAACGCCATAGGATGCCGCACAAAGAACATCACCATCCAGGAAAGGAAAATTTACAATCTCAAAATCAAAATCATCACCTTTATCATAAATTTTGGAAAGGAAACAAACCCATCTACAATAGATAAATGTAAACCTAGAAACGGGACCTCGGTATCATTTGAATTTGCTTTATTTAACCCACCTTCGTGCAATTAAATAGGGAAGTAAAATTGTCAAGCGTGATCGGGTAAACTGCCATAAATGCATTCTGTCGTATAACATTTATGATGAACCCATCTTTTAATATTGAAGAATGATTTTACGATATTGGGTGCTAAAATCATTGCAAGTATATATTTTTCTGAATTTATATACTAATTCAGCATAAAAATCGAGTTCCGATAGACCTTGTTGCAGAAGAGATTAATTGAACATTGAACATTGAATTTTGAAATTAAATCGGAATGACGTCTATAAAATTTTGAAAAGGCTTTTCGTTGTTTACGATACCGATGACCCTGATTACGAAGTTTAGCAGTTAACAATTTATTACGATGGTTGATATGTCGCAAGTGGAATTAATTGTGAAATATAAACGCCATAGGATGCCGCACAAAGAACATCACCATCCAGGAAACGAAAATTTACAATCTCAAAATCAAAATCATCACCTTTATCATAAATTTTGGAAAGGAAACAAACCCATCTAAAATAGATAAATGTAAACCTAGAAACGGGACCTCGGTATCATTTGAATTTGCTTTATTTATCTGAATATCTGTGAAGTAAATCCTACTGATCAAATAATCGAGATAGGAATTGTCAATATCATCCAAATACCTAGAAGTTGAGCGGAAGGCTTCAATTTCAGATTGGTTTTCAACGGAAAGGGCATCATGAAATCTCTTTAATAACAAAACAAGAACAGATCGGCCACAAGGGGTGCGCAATTCGATCCCATCGGTATACCCTCAACTTCTCTCAATACTTTAGTACCAAATAATATGTAAATATTTTCAAGTAGAAAGGTGAGAGCTTCACACACTTTCTGACACGACCAAAAAAGTATATTTTTATGCTCTTCAGAGGAGGTGAAAAAAAAGCATTTTTACATTTCATACAAGACAGAGGAAGTCTTCCCTATGAAATGTCCATTCAATTAAATAATTAAGTTTTTAATAAGATTATGATGAAGTGAAGGGTAAAGGGTAGAAAAAATCATTGGTAGACAGACTTGAAGCCCGAAAAACGTCTGCCCAGGGCCCCTCGCATATCGTGCAAATACTCCACCGTCTGATCTACCCAGCCACAATGTCGACTTATTACGTTTGCAGAAGCGTTGATTATGCTAGGGTCCGTTTCGTCTTCGAATCGAATATACAATGTGCATCTTAAAAGATAAGAAGCGATACCGATCCCATATTGCCGATTCGGAATATTTGCATTTTAGTCGTCTAAACCTTTCCTTTCTTTCATCGTAGCTGATGCCTTCTTCTCGAGCGAATAAAATATGTTCTTTTAAAGGGTGTTCCTTTGGAAGCAAGGAATACACCACAGAACTGGAAAATATGAAGTGTACATGTTTTCTGGGCCAGACTAGCTAGTTTCGGCCAATTAGGCATCATCAGTGACCCTCAAATATTTTCAAAATTCCACAATGGAATCAATGATTCCAAAGGAAAAGAAAATGTAAACTACACTATAATGTATAAAACACTATAATATAAAAGCCCTAATATTTGACGTTGTTGATAAACATTCATGTGTCGAGGTCAAATCTTAAATGTTAAGGTACCTACCTGGGTTTCCTTAAATATTAAGTATTTTGTTAGGCTGAGTAACGACGTAAACGAAATAGTTTCTTTGAAGTTCACTTTAGACGACAGTTAAATAAATATTTAGTTTTAGTACGTACTTTAAATTTAAGTACGTATTGTTATTCTGGGCCCAGAAGCGTGAACATAACAAAATCGTGCATTTAAGAAATATTAAATGATAAATGGTGTCATTAAAGTCGAATGAAAAAGGTGTCTGTAATAATTTAATCTATTTTAATATTTTAATTCAATTTCATATCGTTTCATATCGTTTAATAATTGTAAACCTAGCTGATCTCTGACTTTTACCAACCGAGTAACGACCTGAAAGAACGCGTGATTGCCTTCGTCATCCTGGGGATGGCCGCAACCGGTTCAGTCGCCTACAAACACGCCAAGTAGTGTGGAGAGTTTTAAATTCAGTCTGTTTTTCTGTTGTCTTAATAGTCATAGGTCTTCCCGAAGAGCTTTACTGCGCTTGGCGAGGGGTTGGATGGCAGGCCAAACGGCACAAATTCCCCAGCCCACTGGCTCGTACAATTATTGATATCGCAGAAAAGTCACTCCATCTCTGGCAGCAGGATGTACGGGCAGCCATTAAGTTCGCTTGCCTTCTGCTGTCAGGGCCGAGCAATTTGCGATATGTCACCGCGAAGCTTTCTGGGCCGGTCGCTGAAGCCTGTTGGAGACTATCAATCTGCTGATATATCTCGCGGGTCTCAATGAAGCTAGATAGGAAACTATCTAGTGGCCTTGCTAGCATTTACTACAGCCCTAGTGGCTTCTGGAAGGGAATGTCGGCCATAAAAAAGACCTCGCGACCGCATCCACGGTATCTCAAGATCGAGCCCTGGCTTGGTTGAAGAAGCAGGCCATCTTGTAGATCTACCCCTCCCCCTGCCCCTCGGCACATACCGCGACCAAAATTCGACATCTTCATGCCAAACGAGGTCCACCAAGCGGATCTACTCTTTCTGCCACACCACCGCCAAAAGGAGGCTGAACCCATAACTAGCAAGTCTACGGAAGATTTCGCCGATGGCCTGCCTCAGATTTACAAGAGAATCCCCATCGGTGGCCGAAACTCCTTCAGGTTGACCCTGGGTGCAAGTTCATGGGTGCGGTGAGCCAGCTGCTTGCCAAACACGGGTCGGTGAACGGTCCACAGAGTGGGTGAAGCGGTTACCCGCTGTGGATACGGCCTTGTCGACTGACTAGTAAAAAAAACCCGGATGCGATAAGGACTCGGAGGGTTGCACCTCCCTACCTGCTGACCGACCTGTTGGATTACAAGAACAAAAGCTCCCAGGTGTTGGTGCTCGCTATCTATTGTCTTTTGGGTACTCAGACGTGTCACAGGGGTCTGCATGCTTAGCCATGTGCTGGTAGACATCCTCGGTCTGGATCGCGAGGGGCAGCGATTCCTTGTTTCTGTGGCGTAGCTGAGCGCGAATGCCGTACTGCGCCTCGAGCTTGTTATAGTAGAAATCGAGAATCAGATGCTTTTAGATATCGAGGATGCTAATGCCCACAGACACAGGTCGGTTGAGGACCATACGGCTCTTGTGCATCTGGACCGCTGCCATATCACCGTCGACGATGTTCGCTCTGGCAATGGCCGGGCTGGTGTTAAGGCGTCTGAGATTGTCTGTTTCGCTTGCGGGAACCAGCGTTACGCCTACTCGCTTTCGAAGGTTTTCCATCGTCTTTCCAAAGACGCCGTTGTTCATGAGCTTGTAGACGTCCTTCTTGAAGTCGCTGGTAGCCCTTTTTCGGAGCTCTGTATTCATTCGGTTAAAGGGCACCATCCAAGGACTTTGGTCGAACCGGAGTGCACAATGGACCTTGTCCAGAGACATTTATAGCTGCAGATTCAGGTAGTGAAGCAAATAGCGGACCTTGTTATGGAGGTTTGCGACCAGCTTCTCAACCTAGGTAAGCGCAACCCAGACACCGAGGAGGTAATGCTGATACTTCGACACTAACTTCTTCTGAACAATCATGCGCTCCGGTGCCAACAGATAGGCATTGTGCGCGTCGTGTAGGTCTTTCGGTACTACCGGTCCACCTCGAGTATATAGCCCTCAGGGTCGTATGAAGGATGAGTGACTTTGCCCTAAGCAAGAGTATCACAGTCATTCACCCACCGAAACCCACCGGTGGGGCAGATATTGACTCAAAGCTCAACCATAAGGACTGTACGCATCTAGGGAGAGAATGTGGCTACTTGGGTTTTCTGGGTCGTAGCCCTCGATAAGAGGATTGTTGGCTTTGGCATGACGCGTTGAGACCATTTAGATGCCTCCATCCATCCTCTTCTCGATGAACGGGTGCTGGTCATAATCAGTGAGCAGCTCCAGCTCAACTATTGTCTTCTTGAGTAGGGCGTGTCATGAATGGCCCGGGCTGGTGTAGTATTGTGCGGGGCCTAGGCCATACTGCCTAAGGCAGGTCTTCCGGAATGATTCAAAGACAGTGGGAGCACGTCTGTCCGTCAGTAGAGGGCACTGTAATCCCACAGAAAGAGATACCCGAATGTCGCCCAGACCTTTGGCGCGTGGGTGTAGTCCTCGTCATTGATATGCGCATCAGAGGATTTTGCTGTAGAGTCTTGGCACGGTGAAGCGATCCCAGCTGTCCATGCACTCGTAGGGATATACACCCTTCCTCATTAGAAGCTCCCATCTTCTTTCGTTGGGCTCGTTTTGGATGTTATCTGGAAAGACTCTGGCGCAATCGCCGCGACCACATTGTCAAGGGAGGCTAGCAGGAATTGGGCGCTGTCAATGAAGCGCAGTTGCCCCGAGGGAGAAGGAGGTGTACTTCTCAGTGTTGTTGGAGATACAACTTACCAATTCCTCCACCTTTGAGATGATCTGCATCAGCAGGTGGGAGTCATAGCCCCGTAGATTGTGAGTGGTGGTGGTGGTTTTGGGGTTTAGCTGAAACTCGAGGTCACAGGCGTTGTAGGCTGCCCCTCGATAATTACCCGTAATGTGGCAGTGGCCACGCGCAGAGTCACCCTCGAGAGGTTTGCAACATAAGTGGCACGTCTCAGCGGTGCTGAAGGCATGTCTGTCCTCTCGCGTCATCTTCAAGTCCCTATGATCAGCTAGCACGCCCATGATTTTACGCTCTTCTTCCTGCAGTGCTTTAAGGAAATGTCCTGCTGCATTGGGGACGCGGTATTCCGCTGGCGGCTCTGTCTGACCATCACATCGCACCACGATGTAGCAGTACCTGCAGGCCTCATGCTGTTGTGTTCGTTGGGTGTTTCTTTTTATGGAGTCGAGTTCGGTCATTCAACATTGGTGGTGTTGGTGGTGATAGGCTCAAAGTTCGCATAGATGATGTAGGGGGCGGCATCTGCTTGATGTGGTAATGGACGGCGATATTGTTCTTGTCCTTTTTTGATATCTCCACTATGACAGCTGTCTGACCGATTTTTGTGGGCCTCTAGCAGGTCCCCTCTGAAGTAACCGTGCAGGCAGCGCTCGCAGAAGTGCTTCCGTCCCTCGTACTTACTCTGGTCGTAGAGGAGGAGGCTAAGGTTTTTAACCCATGTATAGTTAAATGTGCCTGCCTTCTTAAGCTGCAATGGGTTAATACGGGGCATGTCTTCGGCCTAATTGCTGATGTAGTGTACAATCACCCCCTTATCCCACCAAAAGACGTTCATTGTGCTTCTCCACTTAGGGAATCTGAGAGACGGGCGTGCGGACATCGATCCCTCTAAAGTTGAGACCATGTGGTCATCTGATGGTTGGATTGGCCAGAGCTTCGCGGAGTGACCTCGTCTTTGTTTTTTTTTCACATTAGTAATCGTTTTCTTGTTTTAGCGCAGCCGGCAGTGGGGTGAAGGATCATCCTCTCAATGGCTGGTACCTAGCGATATTCAGCCAGAGTATTTCCGCTTGATCAACCACCCACCCAAATCAATCCTCTGTGAGTTCATTTTTAAGGGTCTCCTGAATGGTGGGGAAAGCTCTGCCAAGTGCATCCTTGGTTCTACTCACATGAATAACCGCTTCCTGTTTATGGCGTAGCAGAGGGTCACAGAACCCTTCAGCTTCATCTGGACTCTCTTTTTGTAGCTGGTCCTTGCGTGCAAGCTGGAACTTGAGTGCAAGCTGGAACTTCTCTCCGTTTTTTTGTGTATCTGTGGGCGCATTTCTATCCGCGGACGCCTGATTACACTCTTCTGATGTCCATGTCTGTTGATCTGAACATTTTTAAGGGTCTCCTGAATGGTGAGGAAAGCTCTGTCAAGTGCATCCTTAGTTCTACTCACATGAATAACCGCTTCCTGTTTATGGCGTAGCAGAGGGTCACAGAACCCTTCAGCTCCATCTGGACTCTCTTTTTGTAGCTGGACCTTGTGTGCAAGCTGGAACATGAGTGCAAGCTGGAACTTCTCTCCGTTTCTTGTGTATCTGTGGGCGCATTTCTATCCGCGGACGCCTGATTACACTCTTCTGGGGTCCATGTCTGTTGATCTTAACATTGATATTTGCCATTTTGTCTATGGATTAATGATTTTGGATTAACGCTTTGGTACTATGACCTAAACTACTTGTATAAAGGCTCTTACATCAATGCCGTCAGAGAGAGCCTTCAGAGATATTCGCCTGTCAGCCCCTCAAAAACCTTTCGATAACCCATGTGGTCTGCCTGAAGACCAGTTTGTCTGTCTTCTCTGCAAAAAGTCTTGGATCTCATCTTGGTACTGCTTTCCAGAGATGCCTCCGTGGGGTAATGGTAACGCTACTGGCCCTGTAATCCAGGGATCGCAGGATCGATCCCGGGCTTCTCCAGACATTCGGATGAGTCTTTAAACCGAGATCCCGTCTCCTTATGACCTAAGCTGTTGGTGGGACGTAAAACACTAACTCTTACTGTCACTCACTGCTTTGCAGATCTCAAGGATTTTTGTCGAGGGATGGGATCGAGGTTGTCCTCAATGACTTTCCATTGCCCCTCCCTTGCCTTGCGTGGTGGAGGAGGTCACTATTTCCCGTTATGTAAGGGCTTTAACAAGCGAGTTTCCAATCGGTCCAGGTATCCCGAAGGTTTACAACGACTCTATCTACTTTATATATAAATTAATATTCTTTTATATGCATATCATTCATTGCTTGACAGGATGGTTTGCACCACATCATGCAGAGTCGGGTGGTTTGTCCCGAGATTATCGGCGATCGCCCTATGGAGACCATCTTTACTGAGCTTTGACTTCAAAGGAATCCTGTAGGTCCGTGCCAACTCACGCAACGCTTTGACGGTAGTCATCGTCAGGCGTTTGGATCTGTCAGTTGCTTACAATTGTCTAACTAGAAACGGTATATTCATTACAAATATACATTTACTGTATATATATTTGACAACGACTACGACGTGTAACTGGAAATTAAGTAAATGGTTGTCCAGCTGGTTATATCAGCCGCAAACGATTGTCTTACTGGAAAGTGTTGTCGAACGTATATGTTGCAAGCGATTGTCGTTGAGTAAATTTATTTTTTTGACGACGAATAAGGTCTGAATTACCGTTAGACGTCCTACCCTACTCTGGAATTTCATTGACGGCTAACCGCGTTGATTCCTTTTCAAACGCTTTGGTCCCTTGATGCCAAAGTCTTGAATGCACCCCTTATATCAGCACGGACACCCCGGCAGGGCTCCGTGCGAGAACCCTTCCGTAGAAACGCCAAATCAATTTTACAATACTCCCTAGATATCTCTTATCACATTGCTTAGTAGAACTAAGCGCTCGTCATTGACATGTGTGTTGATCTCTATGCATATTGTTGGATATACCGCATGCAACATATTCTCTTGTAGGTAAGCTAATATACCCCTGAGGTGGCTGCGGCCTTGGAGGCTGCCGCCCATTATATCCAGTATGCTCTCGCCTGGTACGATGACAGCTGGAGGAAGTTACATCCCATTTTAGCCACTATGATCCGGCAACCGGCTCGCCGCAGCCGTTTCAGAGCCCTGATTGAGGGGCTGTACGGCAGCGGGTCGAGGGGTTGCGTCCTACGCCTGCCAAGGGGGTTGGGGTGCCCCGCCTGGTAATTGTCCCAGAAACCCGTCGTGTATACTGGGTTGGGGGCACCAAAACGTGGTGAGGGTTGTCCCAGGACCGCTAGAGAATCTAGGGATGGGGGTGTTATCACCATTGTCCCAGAACCGCTATTGTGTATACTTATACTCGTATTTTTGCTAAAATATGAGTAGTTTTGGCAAATGCAAAAGCTACTTTCATTTTTCGGCAAACTATACCACTGTATTAGATGTTGAACTTGAAAGATGCGTTAACAGTTTGACCACTGACAAGCTTGTTATTCTAACGATGCTTTGAACAACTGTTGCCTTGGTATTCTTTGAGCATGTGCATTTTAAGGATCGGAAACAATGTTTAAAACAGACAGCCAGGATTCATTTATACATTGTACCTTATTGCTTTTCGAATGTTAAAATTACCATTGGCCTTAAACAGTAAACCTTGAACGACTCAAAACACCAATGAATCCTTCGAACTCTTAAACTTCCCAACTCGTTACGTGACATAGTGCAATCTTTCATATCTCCAAAACGGTTAATTTCTGATGAAAAACTGTGATATTTTTCTTATTTTCACTCCGAAGATAGGCTGAGGTTGCTGACTGAGGCGGTTCTAACGAAACACCCACGGACTTCTTAACGTGCTTTATGGATAAGAAATAGTTAGGATTTTTTATCTTGACAATGTGTGTCGAATGCAATCATTCTAATCGTCTCGATAATGACGATTCTAATGAATACACACAACATGCCTTTATTTTGGTAAAAGATTAAAACTAGTCAAAGATGATCTCTATTATACGTTACCTTAACACGCAGTGGTTCAAACTACCCTTGTCTAAAACAATTTCAATAATCGGGTGTTCGAGCCATTGAAGTTTGAATGTGTGTGTTTCAGATCCGCAAAACCAGCACAAACGCCGGTGGACCAAGACTTCGAAACTCCTTGTTACCAAGGTTTCGAACCAATTGCTGCAGTCGGTGACTTATCCTCCCCACTCCAATTCGAGCGGCCAGACTCAACATACGACCTTATCACATTCAATGAACCGGTTGAAAAAGAATGCCCTTCAAAGGAAAATCGGAACAGGAATGGAAATTTGTACACCTGTATGGCAAAACGAGATGCTGTAGCTCTGTCTGGTGTTTATGAAACATTACATCGTGAAAGTTCGGACTATCTGGAGCCCACCGTGTCTAACTCTGGGCACATCTAAAGTTTAAGAATGTAATAAATACAAAGGTGTGAGGTGTGGAAAGAAAACTCAGACCCGAGACAGACGACAGACTGCAATGGATTCTTTTGTAGTTGTACAAATTGCATTTTCTTGTAAATGCAAAAAAAAGTGTTTCATTTTTGTTTGTCCTTGCTTCAAACATAGACTGTGTGTGCTCGTTAGAACCGCCTCTTTGATGTGGTTCTACCGAGAGCTCAGAGTCTTTGTACAAATATCAATTTGTGTGCTCGTTAGAACCGCCTCAACGAGACGAGTCTATCGAGTACCCACAGTTGGGCCCCGTCAAGCGACTTTGGTACTTATCGCCTATGCCAGCAGCGAAGGTTCAGGCGAGCCTGCGCATCCGCGCAGTCTCGCCAGAACCTTCGCTGCTCGCTCATACAAGCAGTGAATCAAGAGGAACCTTTAGACAGAAAGCCATATCCCTGGCCCCTCTGAATGGCTGGGCATGCGCAGTTAAAATTTGTCATGACGGAATGCTCGAAGACCCAAATTCGCTTGGCGGGGCTCAGTTTATGTTTTGAGCAAGAATAAGGAATAATGTATACCCCGCAAACCTCACTTTTTTCTCTATTTTACATCGATGGCTAGTTCTAGCAAATGAGAAAGGTGTGGCAAGACGGTATTTATATTGCATAGTAGACACATCAAGGAGTGTTTTAAATGTTTCTTATATGTTAATTGGCTGCAAGCGTGAATGAATCTTTAAGCACGTGCACCCAGTAAAAACTGACATCCGTCAGCCTGCGATTCTGCACGGTCTTATCACAGTCTTCGCTGTGAACGTTATGGAAGTCTTCTACGTGCAGTCAAGTAATGATGTGTCCTGACTGAGTGATCAGGATTGCTGATTTTTAAAAAGCCCGTATTAAAAAATCGGATGTATTATAGCATGGCGCTCCGGCCGTCTGTCCGTCCGTAAATATTCTTGTACGCTCCATAACACAGTAACCGTTCAAGATATCTTCATACAAGTTTATAAGAATACAGTAAAATTCCTATATTAAGACCACCTTTAGGACTGTTCAAAAGTGGTCTTTAGGAACACTTTTGAACAGTCCGAAAGGTGGTCTGTGTCCAGAGGATACTGTGAACAGAAAACGCAAAGAAAGATTAAGTGCATCCTTCAAAATAAGCTTTTTAAAGCAGAATTAATCTTAATTTTAGGTGGTCTTAATAGCAGAATTTTACTGTATCTATATCTGTAAAGTCAGGACAACGTGTCACGCACAAGAATGATTCCCCCCCCCCCCCCCCCCATTTCTTAGTTTGCAAGTCATGCCCCTTTGATTAACGTTCATGCGCCCAACTTATCTCAAAAACCATATGAGCTAGGCTCTTGAAATTCTGCAGTGTGTTTGGAACTTATCTGAAGCTGTTCTGATAACTTTTGGTGCATTTTCATGAAAAATGACCACATTATGGCGAGCTTACATGAACAAAACCAGTTTGGACTTTTACATGGTAAAATGGGTCCTTTAACTAAAACTAAACAAATTGTGTGTGTTTTTCATTTGTAGTAACTATGGTGACAGAAGCAATTTTATGTATAGGAACTTTTTTGACTCAGTATATTTTCTAGTATTTTGGTATCATTGATTCTACTGTTGAAGTTTGGAAAAAATGTGAGTCACTTATGAGGCCTAATTGACCGAAACTAGCTAGACCATCGCGGGAACAGGTCCGTGAAATAAAGACCCCCTAAACCCCACTTTATATAGAGAAAACTGGGGTTTATAGGGGTATACAATATTTTTCTTATTTTTGCTTCAAGGCATAGGTTGTGGGCACTCGTTAGAACCGCCTCAATATAAAGTGAGTTTCGATGATCAGTGGTCATGATCTTTCGTCTCTGACAAAACATGATCATCTGTGCATGTGCAATGCCAAATTCCTTGCAAAACCTTTCTAGGCACGTATTGCAAGACAACTCTTGAGCAGAATAGTATGGGCAAATGTAAATGTATGCATTTTTTAGCTAAACGTCCGATTCGCATGTTTACAACCACGCTTAGCTGAATGGCTGCCGGATAGCTACTGGAATTTACCCAGAAGTTGATATAGTTACTTTTTTGACTTTTATTATATACATATTTTGAATTAAGACAGTATTAAATCATCATGTCTCAAGCATCAGAGAATGCTAGGAATAGCACCATATAGTACCGAAAAATACTTTTTTGTGTTAAATGACCTGTCGTGCCAGAGCCCATTGAATAGATTTGAGTGAATCTCAATGTTGAGTAAATCTCAGACCACCTGCTTCACGCATGGCTGAACTAATTTTCACATGCTGAAGGTGTACCGAAAGTCACTGAAGCTGATGATTTACATTGTATTAAATTCGATATTGCGGTTTACTAGATATTTTGAATTTCATCATACACATACACACTAGACCCTGTGTGTGTGTGTGTGTGTGTGTGTGTGTGTGTGTGTGTGTGTGTGTGTGTGTGTTCTGAACATAATTGTTGTCAATGCAGCCATCTTTTCCAGCAGTAAGTTTCTTTACCGTCCTGGCAGTCGAATCTCATCTTCAGACAGAATATCTTCAGTGCCGCTGGAGCGCATTAGATATCTAATGGTGCCGAGAAATTAGGATGGCATATATGAAATCAACCCATGAGCATTAATAAATGTTGAAACTTTGTCATGGCCTAATCACAGGTTACTGTGTTTTCCTTGGTCCAGTTTGCTTGCTACAGTCATGCACTACTCAAAGGAGGAGCCAACTACAGCTCCACCAGCTGGTGATTTCGGGATTATATGTCCATACTCTATAACTGTTGCTGAAGATTCTTTTCCGATAATGAGCTCGTTGACAAACATGCCATGTTTGCTTTGCAGTATCATGATCTGGGGAATGTTTTTTTTGTTTGATTTGAGGTTTAACGTCCCCGCCAACACAATTTAGGTCATTTTGGAGACGTTGCTTCCAATTTTGTGGGACTTTTACCCGACACTGAGATGAAATGACATCTCAATCCCTGCCGCCCAATAAAACCAATAGGGTTTATAAGCATGGACGGGCCGACTCGCAGCAGTTTTCCTGGGCAGGCTTAGACCTAAGCGGATTAACAGTACTAATGTGCGGTCGGTATCAGCTCTGCGTAGAAGCATCGTGCAGCCCAATCTATTTCTCCAAGCCCCGATGGGCGGGGGCGGTCTGGGGAATGTATAAAATGTGTTGAAGCCATTCTCACAAACTGGCATAACGGATTTATGTCTTCAACTTTTGAACTCTCTTTAACCCCTTCATTGATAAACGCAACACATGCCAGTGATTTATCCTTCCGCCTTTCTTTAGCTGATAAGTGGTCGTCTGAAGGCGCATACTATAAACATCACGATAACACAATCGTGCAACATATCGCATTTTTTCGCATCTTCGCTACCTTTCTGCTGAAAATCCCTGATTTTTGTCTTATTTATACTGCATCGAGGCGGTTCTAACGAATACCCACAACTTATATCTTGGATCAGAAATAAGAAATTAATGTATACCCCCGTAAACTCCGAGTTTTTAGCTCGCCTGAGCACGAAGTGGATGCGTCCGTCGTCAACTTTTGCTTTAAACGACTTCTTCTCCAAAACTGCTGGACAGATTTTGAAACAATTTCACAGGAATGTTCTTTGGGTGACCCTCTACCAAAATAGCTCAAATCGTTCCGCTCGGGTGAACAAGATGGCCGCCAGAGCTAAAAATATAAAAACCTTTAAATGACTTCTTCACCTTTACCAGTGAATGGATTACAAAATTATTTCACAGGAATGTTCCTTGGGTGACCCTCTACCAAAATTGCTCAAATCGTTACGCTCGGATGAATAAGATGGCCAACAAAGCTAAAAATAGAAAAATCTTTAAACGACTTCTCCTCCTTAACCATTTCATGGATTTTAAAAAAAAATTCACAAGAAGATTCCTTGGGTGACTCTCTACCACAATTGCTTAAACTGTTCCGCTCGGATGAACAAGATGGCCACCAGAGCTAAAAATAGAAAAAAACCTTTAAACAACTTCTTCTCCTTAACCAATGAATGTATTTCAAAATAATTTTACAGGAATGTTCCTTGGGTGACTAATCGAAATTGCTCAAACTGTCCTGCTCGGATGAACAAGATGGCCGCCAAAGCTAAAAATAGAAAAACCCTTTTCAAAGACTTCTTCTCCTTAAGCAGTGGATGGATTTCAAAATAATTTCATAGGAATGTTCCTTGGGTGACCCTCTACCAAAGTTGCTCAAATCGTTCTGCTCGGGTGAACAAGATGGCTGCCAGAGCTAAAAATAGAAAAAACCTTTAAACGACTTCTTCTTCTTAGCAAGTGCATGGAGTTTAAAATAATTTCACTGCAAGGTTTCTTGGGTGACCTTCTTCCAAAATTGCTCAAACCGTTACGCTTGGATGAACAAGATAGCCACCAGAGCTAAAATAGAAAAAACTTAAAAACAACTTCTTCTCCTTAACCAATGAATGTATTTCAAAATAATTTTACAGGAATTTTCCTTGGGTGACTAATTAAAATTGCTCAAACTGTCCTGCTAGGATGAACATCTTGGCCGCCAGAGCTAAAAATACATGTATAAAAATCTTTAAAAGTCTTCTATTCCTTAACTATTAGATGGATTTTGAAATAACTGCACAAGAATGATCCTTGTTGGACCCTCTACCAAAATGGCTCTGCTCAGATGAACAAGATGGCCACCAGGGCTAAAAATAGAAAAAACGGCTTCTGGCCCTTAACCAGTGGATGGATTTCGATATAATTTCACAGGAATGTTTCATGGATGACACTCTATTAAAATTGTTCAAACAATTCTGCTGGGATGAAAAAGGTGGCCGCTAGAGCTAATAATAGAAAAAACTTTTTAAATAACTTCTACTGCTTAACCAGTGGATGGATTTCAAATTAATTTCATTTTGATAACACACCGGTGTGACATAGTGCATTTTTCATATCTCCAAAATGGCAACTTTTCTGATAAAAATCCATGATATGTTTCTTATCAATGCTCTAAACATAGGTTGTTGGTGCTCGTAAGAACTGCCTCATTGAGGCTGTTCTAACGAGTACCCACAACCTATGTCTTGGAGTAGAAATAAGAAAAATAATGTATACCCCCTTAAACCCCAGCTTTATCTATATGAAGTGGGGTTTAGAGGGGTCTTCATTTCACGGACTTGTTCACGTGATGTCACAGGAATATTCCTTGGGTGATCCTCTTCCAAAATTGCTGAACCCATTGTGCTTGGATGAATAAGATGGCTAAAATTATAAAAACCTCCTTGGGTCAACCAAAATTGCTCAAACCCTCTACTCTACCATAAGTTGCCTACAATTTCATTTGTACAATATAGATCAGGTGAGCGATCCAGGGTCATCATGGCCCTCTTGTTCTATAAAATGTGAGGTTTTGTTTGTTTCACGGACTTGTTGACGTGATGAGTCCGATTGGATGATCAGGCCCTCGTCTGCATCAGACGAACAGCACCAGGGACTGCAAAGTTGTATGTGCCTGGGTCAGATGGATGCTGTTAGATAGAGTTGTAGCATGAAGGCTTTTTCCTTTGCTTAGTGTATTCATGAAAATCAAGATTGTCTGTTGCAAGCTGTGTAAATGTACCTAACTTTATTGTTTCTAGAATAAAGAATCCATCTCTCTCTACCTTTTTTAGCCTCTGTTGCCCTGACAGAGATTCAGTCTCTGTTCATGCATAGTGATGTATACAGAAGTTCTTCTTTCAGTCTGTGAAATTAAATCGGAATGACGTCAATAAAATTTTGGAAAGACTTCCCGTAGTTTATGATGCCGATAACCCTGATAAAGAAGTTTAGCAGTTAACAATTGCAGTCAGTTACTTGACTAGACACTATGGCAAATTTAATTAATTGCGAAATATAAACGCCATACGATGCTGCAAGAGGAACATCACCATCCAAGAAAGGAAAATTTACAATCTCAAAATCAAAATCAGCGTGTTAATCATAAATTTTGCAAGAAACAAACCCATCTACAATGGATAGATGCAAATCCAAAAACGGGGCCTCGGTATCTGAAGAATTTGCTTTATTTAACTGAAGTTCTCGGGGGTGGGAAGGGGGGGGGGGGTAAATTTGACTGACCAAAACATCGAAATAGGCATTGTCAATATTTAATAAATCATCTAAATATCTAGAAGTCGAGCTAGTCTTCAATGATTTCAGATTGGTTTTCAACGGAAAGGGACATCATGAAGTCTCTTTCATAACAAATAAGAACAGATCAGCCACAAGGGGTATTCATCGGGATTCCCACAACTTAACTCTGTTCTATAACACAGACTTCAGGTACTTGACAAGCTGTCTCATTTATAAGAAGTGTATTCAATATAATTTTTGTCTGAAAAACATGCCTTTCTTGGTGTTGTACTGGTGACATCTTATTTATTCAATCATTTATTTGTTTGTGTGTTTATTTATTTGCTTCCCCTAGTCAGACAGATAGACAGACAGAAACTTCATTCACTTTAGCCAGCATTGTCGCATACAAGGATTTACAGTAAATCAACAACCTCTTCAGCTTCATCCTGACCTTTCCGAATACATGTATATACATTAAGAAAACACGCCTCTTCAAATGCATGGTAACTTTTAACGCCGAAAATACGAATATTTTCAGAAGAAAAGTTGAGATATTTTCTTATTTCCGCAAAAGCAAAAATTGTGGGTTCTCTTTAGAACCGCCTAAAATTTTGACCCCCTTGAACCCCACTTTTATATAGTAAAAGTGGGGTTTCCGGGGGTATACCTTATTTTTCTTATTTCTGCTCTAAAATATAGATTGTGGGTACTAGTTAGAACCGCCACGATGAGACGTTTCTAACGAGTGCCAACAATTTATATTGTGAGCAGAAATAAGAAAAAAATCAAAATTTTTCATCATAAAATTTTCATTTTCTTTTCTGCGATAAAGGTGGTAATGTATTTGTATAGGCGTGTTTGCGTAATGAAACAGGACTAACACAACAGATTCACCTTTCTACAATATTTCCTTAATAACGCTGAAGCGCATATGCAAAACAAACTTTTCTGGAAGAACTGTTTTCATGTTAAAGCATTTTGCACATTGATATTTTACACAGCACTAATACCTGCCTTCTTACTGTTTTTTGCCATGAATTTAATATGTTCAATATGTTCATATGACGCTGGCAATCAGTGAAGAACGCTGCGACTGATCAGTGGCTTCACGTATGAACTGTAAAACTTACAAGAAATAAAATGAATGAGACACCCCTTAAACTGAAATAAAACTGTAAAACTTTAATAGATGGAAGACTCAGTTCGTCTTACCGCTGTCAAGATTAAACTAAAATGAAATCTGGCAGACAGACAAACCAACCACTAGACTAAATCTCAGTTCAGATGACATACATGTTTCTCTGTATGTGCACTTAAGTAAAACAAAGATAATGATAAATTAGTTTTCCTAACTATCATAAAGCAACCTGCCTCGAATGATATCAAACCACCTAACCATGATCCTAGGATAAGCGTTTAAAAATGATATCAATCTTTTAATTCAAACATTACACATACGTGCCTGACAATTGTTTTCACCTCGCGATTTTTTATCCATTTTTTTGCGATTTTTTTTTTTTTGGTCTCTAGATGTTTTTAGAACTCTCAGTTGAGCCAAGTAACTTTTTTGGTTTGTTTGATTTGAGGTTTAACGTCCCCGTCATCACTATTTAGGTCATTTTGGAGACGTTGCTTCCAATTTGTGGGACTTTTACCCGACATTGAGATGAAATGATATCTCAATCCCTGCCGCCCAATGAAACCAATATGGTTTATAAGCATGGACGGGCCGACTCGCAGCAATTGTCCTGGGCAGGCTTAGATATTCTAAGCGGATTACCATTACTCATGTGCGGTCGGTATCAGCTCTGCGTGGAAGCATCGTGCAGCCCAATCTATTTCTCCAAGCCCCGATGGGCGGGGGCGGCCAAGTAACTGTACCTGGGTGACTAATTATCAAGTAACTTTAGTTTTAAAAATATTTTCGCAGTGAACACACTATCACTCTGTCAATATGTTACAATACTAACTTATTAACAAACAAAAAAAATGTACGCAATTGGCGCCCAATATCGCTTCGCAAGGCAGACAACAAAGTTATAACTAAACTTCTCTTACGTGGTGATCAAACAGGATTTGTGCAGGGAAGAAAGACCGCTGATTCAAGAGAGCAGCTGTCAGTTACTGGCACAATAATGTGAATTAAACTGGTTAACCGCTTATCCCATTGCATGCTGGAAACCCCTAAAGGGGTATCTTGGCAAACAGTGCAAGCCCAATTCAGACGCCACAGAACGCGGCGTCTGATCTGGGCCCGCACTGTTTGCTAACAGAATTTTCGGTCAAAAATAGAATAGAAAGGAAACAATAAGCCTGACACCCTTAAATGACAGGCGACTTGTCCAACATATAGCAATGGAAGAGTCCACTAGTATACAATAGGTTATGTATAAGCCTGCCCAAGAAAAGTGGACTCAAGCAAATTGATCGGCTCGATATGACCTAAATAGTGTTCAGGGCGTTTCTTCTAGCAGCGAGCATTGGCCACTTCTGCAAGTGATGATTGCGGCTTTATCCACATTCAATTACCAGCGAATGACTTATCCATGGACTGTTCTGTTGCAAAAGCGGCCGCATAGAATTTTAGTTTATGTTGTGAGTGAGTGAGTGTTTGAGTTTTACGTCTCACCAACAGCTAAGGTTATGCGGAGACGGGACCTCGATTTAAAGACTCATCCGAAAGTCTGGAGAAGCCCGGGATCAATCCTGAGATCCCTGGCTTACAAGGCGAGAGGCATAACCACTACACCACGGAGGCGTTTTGTTTGTTTGATTTGAGGTTTAACGTCCCCGTCAACACTGTAAAGGTCATTTTGGAGACGTTGCTTCCAATTTTGTGGGACTTTTACCCAACATTGAGAGGAAATGACATCTCAAGCCCCGTCGCCCAATGCGCCCAATAGGGTTTGTTAGCATGGACGGTCCGCCTCGCACCGCGGTTCCTGGACAGCCTTAGATCCTCTAAGCGGTTTACCAGTACTAGTGTGCGGGCCGGATTCAGCTCTGCGTGGAAGCATCATGCAGCCCATATATTTCTTCAAGCCCCTATGGGCGGGGGCGAACCACGGAGGCGTCTTTAAGTTTATGTTGTATCATACGAGCTAACGGTTATTGACAAAAACGGCTATGCAGCCCAATTATGCAAATAAGATTTCGGTTTTTCATTTCTATGAAAAGGAAATCTATGCTCATCATATATATTTAATGACCTGGATTGACTGAAACGAATATGTTAAGGTGAATGTGTTTACCGGTATCCAACATATCTTTCACTATTTATTACGAAAACACGCCTATTCCAATACATTGCAAATTTTACCGACCAAAAAAATAATGAAAATTTTCAGATGAAATATTGTAATATTTTTCTTTTTTCCGCTCATCAAGGTGGTATTAACGAGTACCAACAAACTATATCTTAGAGCAGAAATGAGAAAAATAAGGTTTACCCCTGTAAAAAGTACAGTGACTGAAATTAAACAGACCCCGCCTACCTGTGTGATGGAACATCCCAAAGCAAGAACTTAAATAACGTCTTTGCCTCCATGCTACATATTCTATATGGGTTCAAGGATCGAATTTTGGCTTGGGAGAGCCTCTTGTGTTCACAAATAAAAGGGAGCCCCTGCCAATCGGGGCTTGGAGAAATAGATAGGGTTGAATGATGCTTCCACACAGAGCTGAAACCGACCACATATAAGTAATGTTAAACCGCGAAGTCTGAAGAGACAAAGTGATGCGAGTCGGACCGTCCCTGCATAAAGCCTTTTGGTTTGTTTGGACGGCAGGGCTTGAGATTTCATTTCATCTCCATGCCGGGTAAAAGTCCCACAAAATTGGAAGCAACGCCTCCAAAATGACAAAAATAGTGTTGTCGGGGACGTAAAACCTCAATTCCAAAAAAAAAAAAAAAAAAAAGAAAACAAGAATAAAAGAACCCAAGATTTATTTCCCCTGAAATTATATATATTCCGCGGTATAAGTACAAGTTGTTTGTGTAAATTTGTAAACCTTATTCGATCATGCTGTGCTCGTCCCGTCGAACTTATGAAATCTCCACAAATGAGCTAGTTTATGAGAAATGATACAGTTGTGAACGGCATGATAGGTTCGTGGGCATGCATGTGTCATGTTAAATTTACTATTGGTTGCACAGGAACCCAAAGGGAGTTTACAAAGGACCAGAAACCTGATCCTGCAAGTTGCAGCACTTTAAATAAACCAGCTGTTGTCCGGTACTAAAGTCCTATCTGGTTTGGCCCTAGTAAGTTCATGAAAAATAAAACCAAATTGGCAGATGTGACCAGCAAAACACACCTGCGCAAGCCGAGCAGTGTCGATTCAACAGTCTGAGCATCACGAAAACATGCCTATATAATTTTGACCCCCTTGAACCCCATTTTTATATAGTAAAACTGGGGTTTCCGGGGGTATACGTTATTTTTCTTATTTCTGCTCTAAAAAAATAGATTGTGGGCGGTTCTAACGAGTACCCACAATCTATATTTTAGAGTGCCCAAAATCTATATTTTGAGCAGAAATAAGAAAAATATCACAATTTTTCATTATAAAGTTTCATTTTTTCGGCGATAAAGGTGGCAATGTATTTGTATAGGCGTGTTTGCGTAATGGAATACACTTATTATTAGACGCCACTGTGAGGCAAGTGGATTGTTGGACTTTCTCTTTGCCGGTATAATACTGTGTTAAACACGATAATGTTAGTAAAATATGCGTATGACGTAGCGCACGACAAAACATATAATATGATCAGATGAGTCTTCGCTGGTCAATTTACCCTTCTCTTGCTGAATATTCAGGATAGTCACACCCATTTCTGACTTTGAACCAATCAGATTACTTGATGTAATTTATTCCTACAAATTTATAAATTGAACGTCAAACAGTGTAGATCCTGATCAGATGGCTTCTTCAGAAGCCATCTGATCTGGATCTACACTGTTTCCAAAGATAGGGGTTGTCGTGAACAGCAGGATAAGAGTTAACATTCTATAGCCTCTGCACTATCAACAAGTAACAGGAACTGGTTCAATCATCACGTGAACAAGTCCGTGAAATGAACAACCCCTACACCCCACTTTATCTAGAGAAACTGGAGTTTACGGGTTATACATTATTTTTCTTATTCCTGCTCCAATACATAGGTTGTGGGTACTCGTTAGAACCCACAACCTATGTTTGTAGTATAAATAAGAAAGATATCATGGATTTTCATCAGAAAATAGCCATTTTGGAGATGTGGAAAATGCACTATATCGCACGGGGAGTTTTTGTTATGGAAGCGGCTGATATGAGCCTTTGCTGGTCGCACAGGTGCTCTTGTTGGTTTTGTTGTGCGTTGGCTCATATGATTAACTGTGCATTGACTGGCCGGCGCGTACTCGTGGGCGATAGTCATAACATACCGCAAAACACGTCTCGTCCTGCCTCGGCTGTACCCTTACATAGTTTGAACTTATGCATCTGCGGAACATACCGTACTAATAGGATTATGTAAAACTTTTGAATAAAGAATAAGCAAGAAATATTTTTTCCTAAGTCGGAAATTGTAAAATTATTTCAGATTATTATTTAGAAAACCAAAATGACTATTTTTACAGTTACAGGATGTTTGCCTATATTTTGTTATTTTGCACTTAACCTAAAAGGTAAGGAAAATTATTTTTATACTTAGCAGTGAAATCAATGCATGTACATTTAATCAAACACTGGTGAAATGATATCGTATCATTTCATTAGTGACTGATATGATTTAAATTGTTTCACTGTAGAGAGCAACGTTTTTGTTTACGTTCTTCAATAAATATTGCGTTCTGCTGTGAAGGTAAAAGAAAATTTCCCTTTTTTCTGTGGATACCAAAAAATAGGTCATCTCATGTGCTGAAACATCCAAATTTTCAGCGCACTCGAGGAAGCAGTTTTTGGGATCCACCTCAAAAATGTGACCATCCTCTATTTATCATATGACTTCGCGTCTGAGAGTGTAATAACGCCATGTAATACTAGTGGATTAAATATGCAAATTAGCAACGTTACATATACAACGTCCTTAATGATGTCGCGTTTACTTATGGCGGAATATTGACATTTTTGTGAAACAATCGTGAATAAAATGCGTTTTAAATGTCATATGATAAATAGAATCTTGCATTCGTACTCGTGTATTATTGGATTTATTAAACTCGTTGTGGAAAAGGGATAAAATGTTCGGCAAAGCCTCGCATTTTATCCCTTTTCTACAACTCTTTTAATAAATTCAATAATACAAGAGCACTCATGTAAGATCCTCTATATCTGTTGCCGTATTTTTCATGCCGTCATCACGTTAACAAGTCCGTGAAATGGACACCGCTAGAACCCCCACTTTTTATAGAGAAAATTAGGGTTAATAAGGGTATACATTATTTTGCTAATTTCTTTTCCAAAACATAAGTTGTGGGTACTCGGTAGAACCGCCTCAATAAGGCGGTTCTAATGAGCGCAAAAACTATGTTTAGAGTATATATAACGGATGTATCACAATTTGTAATCGGAAAAGAAGTCTGTTTAGAGATGTGAAAAATGCACTATGTCGCACGGGTTTGTTATCGTAATGAATACGGTCAATCACTGTCGGTTTGATTTAGTCCAGTCAGCACTATTTGGACCATATCGAGCTGGACTGTTTCCAGTTATACATTTTTTTCTAGGTAGGCTAACACAGAAGTAGTTAACCATTACAGTGCACTATATTGCATCAGAAACACGCAATAGCCCTTCTTTAATCAGCGGTAGGGGATTGAAACATCGGCCAGTCGAAAATTGCAATATTTCTTATTCAAAGGGAGATAATCGGATTTACAAATTCAAATCCCTTTCTTTTAGGCATGGGTGTAAAATATTTAAATGCAAAGCATAGCTAATAGTCTTCAAATGTTCATCTGCTTAAGCGCCCATAGGGGCTTGAAGAAATATATGGGATGCATGATGCTTCCGCGCAGAGCTGAATCCGGCCCGCACACTAGTACTGGTAAACCGCTTAGAGGATCTAAGCCTGTCCAGGAACCGCGGTGCCAGGCGGACCGTCCATGCTAATAAACCCTGTTGGTTTCATTGGGCGACGGGGCTTGAGATGTCATTTCATCTCAATGTCGGGTAAAAGTCCAACATAATTGGAAGCAACGTCTCCAAAATGACCTTTACAGTGTTGATGGGGATGTTAAACCTCAAATCAAACAAACAAATCATCTGCTTAAGTGCAATGTCAAGGTCGCCTTTTTGCTGAATGCTAACTTGGAGACGTTTAGAGTGTCAAGAGCTTCTTTTTATTAACCGTTTTTGTACCAAATGGAATCTCCCTCCTTATATATAGCATAAGTCCATTTCATAATTTAGGGTGTCAGGTTGTGTTTTCTTCAAAATCAATTAGGAAAATGGTTGAACGTTTTGCAAACAGTGTAGGCCCTGATCAGACGCCGCGATCTGTGGCGTCTGATCTGGGCCTGCACTGTTTGCCAGGGTACCTGTTTGGCGGTTTCTGGTACTAAATAGGTTAAATACTACCTTGGAATTTCAAAAGTTTACTCGAAAGTTTGTATCGTTTCTTTTGTGACCAAGTATATTCATGATCAAACTCGAATATTTTCGAATGTTTAACCTGCGACCTTCTATATAATCACCATGACTGAGTCTCGAAAATCTTCTTATAGTCTCAGGTAACAAATATTCCGTGGATATTGGAAGAGGCGATTCCTATTACTACATACACAAAAATCTTAAAAGTATGGACCATAAAAAAAAAAAAAAAAAAAAAAAACTAATATCACCACTGTTCATGTGAAATGCTAGTTGTGCTATTTTATCACATGGTTGTGCTATGGTAACGGTTAAAAGAGTTTCCGAAAATGTCAAACTTTTCATATGGGCTTAAAGAAATAGATTGGACTGCATGGTGCTTCCGCACAGAGCTGAGTGTACGGGTACTGGTAAACCGCTTAGAAGGTCCAAGTCTCTTGAGGCAACGTGGTACGATTCGGACTGTCCCTGCATATAAACGCTGTCGGTTTCTTTCTTTTGGCGATAGGTTTGAGATATTATTTCGCTCAATGTCGGATACAAGTCCCATGAACTCGGAAACGTTTCCAAAATGACCTTAATAGTGTTGACGGGGCGTGAATCCTAAACGACAAACAAGTATAGCTTTTACCAAAATCTAGGTCTACGCTTAGCACATATTAATGTAAATGTCTAAAATGATATCCCAGAAATGTGTTTTATACAATTAACTGTCTTTGGCAATATTCTAATTGCCATCTTGCCGACTGAAGTATGATGTATAAAATGTCAAAGTTGCAAACGCTGTAATATTGTTAAAATACTTTTTAAAAAAGTCACATGTGCAACTTAAATACGCTTCCCAGCAGGCACATGAGGTAATTGTGGCGTCACATCATCGTCGGTACATTGTCATGACGCTTATGCAACGTCACATCTACGCGGGGCAATGTGATGACGTTTCACCGACGTTGATTTGACGTTGTCCTAGCGACGTGTGCATGCTGGGTTGTGACATCTTTCAAACAGAATGCTTGAAAACTCTTGGGGAATTAGACTTTATAGAAGACTAATTGAAGATTAAACCTAAAAGTTTGCTAACGGCGACGCAAGTTTTTTAAGCTTACAATAGCCAAAGGCTCCTGAGGAGTTTATAGGAACGGCATTGGTCCGTCTTGGTCGAAAGTTTGTAGATGCATATTTTTTTGTATTAGCCTGTACAATATGACAGCAAATATTGGCTTGTTCAAATGTGATAGCAAGTATGTGGCAGAGCTCTGCCTTTGGCCTCTTTTATGTGTGAAAGCTTATACTCGTTGTGGACCTCTTGTTTCTTCTTGCGAAAGCTCTTACTTATGGTTGCATAAAAACAGAAAGGTCAGCCTGCATTGTGGGTAACTAATGGCTGTACTTCCGTGTTAAATCCAACCTCTATAAAGTCTAAGCCCATGGGCGTAGACAAAAATAAAGTTTTTTTTCTCTCTCAATTCTATTCGTAATCAACACTATTTTTTTCTGATTTCAGGCGTTGTGACGCAAGATCCAAGAAGCACAAGTATGTTTTAGTTGAGTCTTGTCAACTGAAAGTGTACCTCCGGACACCGTCGAAATCAGTCTGCTTAGCCAATCAGAACACGGTTTTCTTATAAATATGTCTGTATTAAGACGTTTTGACATCAAAGACGTCTACAATCGCTTTTCAATAGTTCAAAATACTTTTGGGACCATGATTATTTGTTAGAGATAGGGGTAGTCCGGACTGCTGATGGTTAACCCAAATAGGACAATGGAATCTCCCAAATAATTAATTTTGGAGTGATTAATTTTCAATTATTGGAGTGGCAGTTTTTTGCTTTAAGTTTTGCAAAAATATATGTACTTTAAGCAAACAGTGTAGACTAAGATCAGACGCCGCGTGCTGCGGCGTCTGATCTGGGTCTGCACTGTTTGTCAATGTCCCAAGAAAGGGACGCTAGGTATATAAGGGTTAAGCATATAGCGCTTGGTCATAAGGTATTATGGGGATTACGTAAGGTCATCTTTCCTATCCGCTATTAAGGGGAATGGGAACACCATCATGGGAGGCAACTCCTCCAAAAGTATTTCTGTCTCCCATGTCAATAGGGGTCAACTCTTAAAGGAAAGAATTTGCTCCTGAGGAGCAAATTCTTTCCTTTAAGAGTAGACCCCTTTTTCAGCGGGACAGGATTTATAGAAAGGCGAACAGGAAGTCCCGAAAGTTGTCTCCCTTTGAAAAATGGCGGAAAAATCAGCCAGGTGTTCACATTCCCCTTAAATAAATAAAAAAGGTTTGTTGTGTATACTCATTAGGATCGTATGATTGGGGCATTTTTCTAATGAGTATATACAACAAACCTTTCAAGATAAAATCTGGAACTCTCCCTAAATTATCTTTAGTATATGGATATGTTGAGGTGGTGAAAGAATCCACCAGGGACTAAAGAGCGAGTTCGAATTAGCCAAGGTACATGAACCACCAGTGGTCGAGTTATTGCAGTGTCATTGTACATAGCGATTAGCGAACCTCGAACGCTGATATTTTGCTGGGCCAACAAGTTCGAAAACACATTTTGTCTTGATCCGGCTCGTGATTTTTTTGTTTGTACGAGTCTGTCTGTCTCATGTTTTGCTGACAACAATTATTTTCCACCTTATAGCTACATGTGTATGCAGGTTAGTATACCATTTTAGCTCGTCGGAACGAATCCAGGAACGGCTATTTCACTACTGCCGGCGTCGACGTTGGCGTAAGCATTGGCGTCGGCGTTAGAATCGGCTTGAAATCGGCTTCGGCATTTTCTCGAAAGTTTAAGTTTTTTAAGAGCATATATTTTCCAAACCAAATGAAGGTTTTGGTTCATGTTTGGTGTAATGATAGGTAAAGGTCCATAGTTTTATTCAGCAATACCTGCGCCCATGCCCATAACCTCAGGGTCAAGGTCATGGACTTAGAATTTTTCTTTAAACTTTTTTTAAAGAATCTTAATGTTAAAGTTGTGTATCTGCTCATATACTCCAAAAGACTTGGTGCATTTGGTTCATATTTAGTATGATGGCGGTTTCATTCAGCAATGCCCACACCCTTGCCATAGTCTCATTGTCAAGGACACAGTCTTAATAATGTTTACTGTTCAAGTTTTTTAAAAGCTAAACTATTCCAAACCGTATGATGGATTTGGTTTATACTTGGCATGATAATAAGATATGGGTCCATAATTTTACTCAGCAATTCACCGCCCATGCCTATGACCTCATGGTCAAGGTCACGGACTTGTATTTTTAACTCATATTTTCCAAACTATAAGATAGATTTGTAATGATAGATATAGGTCCAAAGGTTTACTCGGCAATACCTCAACCTATGCTCATGGCCTCCAAACACTTTCCCAGGCGAGCTCTGCTGCCTAATGACAGCTCTTGTTTTATTTAGGTCTGGTATGTTTTGTTTAATTTACGCGGCGTCTGATCTGTGTCTGCTCTCTTTAACAGAGTCCGTTTTATGGGACGTTGGCCTTGTATGAAATTGGCAGTGCAAATTTTTCTATTATCTGAAAAGCGTCCAACAATACCTCTAGGAAAGGCATCACTTTAAAATTATCGTTTTCCTTTACCAATAAAGATTTATTGTTCTAGGAAAGAATTCGCTTGTAAGCCACTGCTTTGCAATGCAGTTTGTTACACCTGCCCTGCTAGCATTCTACATAAATCTACAGCGGGCCGTTAGCGGCCCGTCAGCTACCCTGACGGGCCGCTAACGGCCCGCTGTAGATTTATGTAGAATGCTTACTGGGTGAAAGGCTTCAAGTTGTAGAATGAGCTGGTGTCTCTCGTCGTTTAAATCCGCAAGAAAATCGTCTTCGGACGGATCGAAGTCTCAGAGTATCCTAATCAATGCTTTTGTTCTGCGCTTTACGATGCATGCAGGCAAGGTAGGCTATGTGCAGGCTTGTTTTAGTCGTGGTCGAGGTCACAAGAGCAAAACCTTTTTGCTTGACACGACTTATATATACCCCACTGCAACGCATACATTTAGGTCATATTTTTGACTGAAGTGGACGAAACAGTGAGATGCCTTGATATACAGCCTGTGGAAAAGTAATTTATTTCGGATAACTATAAGATCTGCGTCGAGAATGCCCGTCTCGGAATTCACGAACTTTTGTTTGTTTGTTTGATGTTTGAACTGGGGTTTAACGGCACAGTCGTTAGGTCATTTTTGAGCCGGTCAGTTTACCTATCTACATTTTTCCTGGGCAGGCTTATACGTAAGCAGATAACCAGTACAGTGCACATTCTTTCGCCAGAAACTGACAACTGCCCTTCTTGAATCAGCGGAAGAGAGAGAATGAACGTAGAAAAGATTTCATGATCAATCTCCACGAAGGAATGTTGCCGCCGACCCCGGCAGGTATCGAACCCGCGTCCACCTGATTACCAGTCAGACGCGCACCCGACTGAGCTACCGAGGCCGGCCCAAACTTTTGTTAACCACATATTATATAGACAAAAGTGGGGGTTTTAAGGGTGTACGTTATGACACATCTTTTTTATTTTTTTTTTTTTTGTGCTTAAAACACAGATTGTGGCGGTTCTAATGAACACTCACACTTGTTTTTTTTTCTGCATTCTCCGTCTGCATTTACTGCGATCAGTCATATTTGACCATTGTTTGTATGCATATATATTGCAGACAGTCTTTCTTAACAGTGATTTTGTATTTATGGTAAGGAATATTTTACCCGCGTAATGGTTGACTCTCCCAACACGGGGGCCTCCTGATAACGGCCAAGTCCGAAGGGCGGCGAACTGTTTGACAGTCATTCTTGCAAACATGTTCGGACAGCTGCTTGATGGACCACAGCTGCTCGATGGACCTGCCGACGATGGCGAAATAGAAGTAGCGTCGGTAACATGCGAGTCAGAGTGGCCGTCCCTAGAGGCCAAAGATATCGTAGGTACCAGTCTTTCCTAGAACTATTTCCCAATAGAATAGTATTCTAGTATTCGGTGGTGAATGTTAAGACCACAGAGGAGTTTAAAGCCCGTATAGTGTAAGATTGAGACTCTGAGGTATGCGCTTTAGGATAAAGCTTTAAGCTTATTCAGATTGTAAAAAGTTTTATGTACTCATCCAGTGACTTTTTTAAGCTTAATTCTAAATTTAGTGTTGACTGTGCTGTTAAATTCTGAATTTAGCCACCCATCCAACTGTGGTAATGGCCAGAAGTGACCGACTCAGTATAGATAGAAAGATTAGTTTTAGTGTTAGTGTAAAGCTAGTTTTACCACCTTGTCTCTGGCCTAACTTATGTAAGGCACGGCCAGATCTGCTGTACCGGCCGTATGAAGACTGGCAGCACCTTGCCGAGAGAAATCTCTTCCTAACCGACGTTAGAAACCATTATGACAAAAAGGCCTACTCCCTTGGTTGTCATGTCGGGAATTATTGTAGAAATGTATATCTTCTTAAATAATGACCAAATATATATTTCGCCTTTATAGCTTTAGTCGGGTAAAGTTTCAATATCAGGGGTTTTGTTTTATTTCCCATGTAACGTTTACACCAGTTTATGTACTTCAAGCAAACAGTGAATACCCTGATCAGACGCCGCTTTATGCGGCGTCTGATCAGTGCCTTCACTGTTTGCCCACGCCCCGATTACGCTAGGCATTGTTAATCATTCACTTTGATACCTGAAGCCAATAGTGTTGGAACCCGACACATGGCGACCCGGCCTTTATGACTGTCCTAAGACTTTTTTGTTCAATTACAGCGGAACCACCAATTTCTGACGGTAACTGGTATGTTCTTCCTGCTGTTCTGTGGTCCTCAGCAGCCGCCTTCCTTCTCTTGATTCTGGTTATGCTGTCGTGTTGTTTCTTCAGAAGGTAAGTCAAATTACGCACTTCAAGCTACTTCACGGCCCCCGCCCACTGGGGCTTGAAGAAATATATGGGCTGCATGATGCCTCCACGCAGAGCTGAATCCGACCCGCACACGAGTACTGGTAAACCGTTTAGAGGATCTAGGCCTGCCCAGGCAAAGCGGTGCGAGTCGGACCGTCCATGCTTATAAACCCTATTGATTTCATTGGGCGACAGGGCTTGAGGTGTCATTTCATCTCAGTGTCGGGTTAAAGTCCCACAAAACTGGAATCAACGTCTCCAAAATGAGCTTTATAGTGTTGACGGGGACGTTAAAACATCAAACAAACAAACAATCACGCCACTCCAGATAAGAATGTCCAACACTTGTGCAGGGAATAGAAATTCTTTTTTCCCATCCCTGATTATCCCATTCTCATTGTCCCACCCTGTCATGCACTATTTAAAAGGCATTTTACTGTATTTTCGAATATTATAGCGCGAACTTTGCTTTGGTTACACAACAGCAAACAAGCGAGAGGTAATCCGAATCACCGAAAGATACGTAATGATAAAATAATAATAATAATAATAAACTGTTTAGGTATGCAAGAAAAACATCTTCTATTTCTGTAAAATCGATAATGTAATTTCCTACATGTGCCCAGAACCATCAAAACCTTGGCTCGGACGCCCCTTCGGTTGGAAACGCCCATATCATGCATATACATGTAGTAAATACATGGTTAGTGTCTTTAATAATAAGATATAATCGGTGAGCCTTAGACAATCTTACAGGGGCGAGCTTTAGCCCCTATAACCATGACCAATATGGCCGTCATGCCCATATATGGTAAAAACCTTCAAAACTCTTCTTCTCAAGAACCGAATGGCCGATGTTCTTGAAACTTGGTATGCAGCATCGGGGACTCTGGCCCTACCAAGTTTGTTCAACTGATGACCTTTGGTTAACCTTGACCTGTTTTAAGTCAAGGCCAAATATGGTCCCTTAGACATTTGTATGGAAAAAGGGCAAAACAGTTAATTTTTCTGATTGCATGGTAGCAAGTGGCATCAGGAATGATATTTGTACTCAGCTGAATGGAATTTTTGTCAGTTCCGAAGGCCAAGATCATTTACTGACCTTTGTCCGGGACGGCTCAGATTCAGTATTTTTATCTTCTTCTCAACTTAAACTGCTGGGTCGATTGAAACTAAATTACATGTGGAGCCTCTATGGGAAGGGGGAACGAATGTTTGTTTGTAAGGACTGGGTCACATGACCAATATGGCCGCCATGCCCATATATGGTAAAAACTTTTAAAAATCTTTTTCTCAGGATCCAAATAACCGATGACCTTGAAACTTGGTATGCAGCATCGGTGACTCAGGCCCTACCAAGTTTGTTCAAACGATGGCCTTTGATTGACCTTGACCTATTTTACGTCAAGGTCAAATATGTTCACTTTGACATATGTATGGAAAAAGGGCAAAACAGTGGATTTTTTCTGATTGCAGAAATCAGAAATGATATTTGCAATCAGCTAAATGGAAATTTTTCAACTCCAAAGTTCAAGGTCATTTGCTGGCCTTTGTCCTGGTTGGCTCAGATTCAGTATTTTAATCTTCTTCTCTACTCAAACTGCTACGTTGATTGAAACCAAATTACATGTGGAGCTTCTATGGGAAGGGGGGATGAAAGTTTGTTCGTAAGGACTGGGTCACATTACCAATATGGCTGCTATGCCCATATATATTAAAAACCTTAAAACATCTTCGTCTCAGGAACCAACGGCCGATGACCTTGAAACTTGAGATGCAGCATCGAGTCCTCGAACCCTACCAATTTTGTTCAAATGATGACCTTTTGTTGACCTTGACCTGTTTTACGTCACGGTCAAATTTGGTCACATAGACAATTGTATGAAAAAAGGCAAGACAGTGGATTTTACTGATTGCATAGTGGCCTTTTGTTGTCACATGACCAAGATGGGCACTATGCCTGTATATGGTATAAACCACATGACCTCTGGTGAGCATAGTGGCCCATGGGCCTCTTGTTTTGTAAACTTTTCGTTTCCGGAAAACTCCTCCTTCAGTTTACATCCAATCAAGCTGAGACTTCATACATAGTTAGACCATGATGTGGGGCTGTGCATATTCTTTCGAGGTTATGGTCCACCAAAAAGTAACCGAGTTATGCCCTTTGAATTTTTTGTAAACTTTTCGTTTCCGGATAAATCCACCTGCAGTTTACATCCGATGAAGCTGAAACTTCATACATAATTAGACCACAATGTGGGGCAGCGCATATTGTTTCGAGGTTACGATCCACCAAATATTAATAGAGCTATGCCCCTTTGTTTTTTTAAACATTTTCGTTTCCGGATAAGCCCTCCTACAGTTTACATCTGATCAAGCTGAAACTGCATGCATAGTTAGACCATGATGCTATGCCCCTTTGAAAATTTTATTGTAAACATTTCGTTTCCGGATAACTCCTGCATTTAACATCCGATTTAGCTGAAACTTCATTATATAATTAGACCTTGTTGTGGGGCAGCGAATGTTGTTTCGAGGATAATAATAGAGTCACTACAGCTGGTGTCTGGGAATGTGT
The DNA here is from genome assembly GCA_963580285.1 of Lucinisca nassula. NCBI lineage: Eukaryota > Metazoa > Mollusca > Bivalvia > Lucinida > Lucinidae > Lucinisca > Lucinisca nassula. Next base: position 110,034,972 of record OY757017.1, on the reverse strand, counting down.
GGCGGCCGTAAAACGTCTCCCTGCCCTACATCATAGTGTAGTTTATATTTTCTTGTTCTTTGGGATCATTGATTCGATTGTTGAATTTTGAAAATACTTGAGGGTCACTGATGAGGCCTAATTGGCCGAAACTAGCTAGTCTGGCCCACAGAACATGTACACTTCATATTTTCCAGTTCTGTGGTATATTCCTTGCCTCCAAAGGATAACCATTTTATAGAATATATTTATGCCCCTTTAAAAATTATGTAAACATTTTGTTTCCGGATAAATCCTCCTACATATAGATCCGATGAAGTTGAAACTTTACATACAGTAAGACCATGATATGGAACAGTGTATGTTATTTTGAGGTTACGGTCTGCTAAATATTACCATAGTTATACCACTTTCAGAGATTTTTCTTAACCTCCCATTTACGGTTAACTCCTCTTACATTTTACATCTGACGAAGCTGAAACTTTACATATAGTAAGACCATGCTTTGGAACAGTGCATATTATTTTGAGGTTACAGGCCGCCAAATATTACCAGACTTATTTCCCTTTCACATATTTTCTAAACATATTTTGTTTGGATAATGCCGCCCACATTTCACATCTGATAAAGCTACTTTACGTATAGTTAGACTATGATGTGGAGCAGCGAATATTATTTCAAGGTTACAGTCCACCACTTATTGCCAGAGCTATGCTTATATTTTTTTGAGGTTATGGTCCACCAAATATTACCGACCATATAAATTTGTTGGAGACAGGTGGTTTGAGCCATTGAGGATTATTAATAGTGCTAGGTAAGAATATATGGAGCACATATTGTTCCTTGGTTACATTCCACAAACTCAAACTTGTACAACAGTCAGTATATATATGCTCCATCTTACTAATTGTCCCGGGCGTATAATGCCCCGCTTGCGGAGCTCTTGTGAAACTCACTGCAATCAAAACAAACCTGCTTTCCCTATAATTGGAAAGGGACTTCCCCAAACTTAATAGGTGGATGATTCTTTCGTCATATATAGGTTAACCCCACCCCCATCGGGGCTTGAAGAAATAGATGGGCTGCATTGTGCTCCCACGCAGAGCTGAGTCCGACCACACACGAGTACTGGTAAAACGCTTAGAGGATCTAAGCCTGCCCAGGTAAAGCGGTGCGAGTCGGACCGTCCATGCTTATAAACCCTATTGGTTTCATGAGGCAAACAAATCAAAGCGCAATGCAAACAAAACAAACCTGATATCCCTATAGGAAAGGGACTTCCCCAAACTTTATATCGTCATATATGTATATGGGTTAACGCATGGTTACTAGTACTGTTGTTAGAAGCCTCCGTGTTGTAGTGGTTACGCTACTTGCCTTGTAAACCAGGGGTCGCAAGATCGATCCCGGTCTTCTCCAGACGTTCGGATGAATTTTTAAACCGAGTTCCCGTCTCCGTATGACTTTAGATGTTGGTGGGACGAAAAGCTCGAACACTCACTCACCTGTACTTTTGCTGATTTTTCAGCCGTAGAGTAGCGGAATTTCGCCACGATAGATTCTATAACCTTCAAGAACAAGATGAAAAGACATTCAAAATTAAGAAACGCACCAAACTCTCACGAAAACGCTCACAGAGATCGAAGACTAGCAACGCAAAGTCCAGTGATGCACATGTGGAAGTACGCAGGTCACAGACCGGGAGTGGTGCGATTGCTCGACCCGAGATCAAGGTCATCGGCGCAGATAATCACAGTCATAGGTAAGGGCAATTCTTATGTTTACAGCAATTAACCATTGACATAATTAACCATTATGTTAACAAGTTCGTGTAATGATCACCCCTTAATCCCCAATTTATATTGAGAAAATTGGGGTTTATGGGGGTATACATTAATTTTTTTATTTCTGCTTCAAGACATAGGTTGTGGGTACTCGTTAGAACCGCCTCAATGAGGCGGTTCTAACGAGCACCCACAACCTATGTTTAGAGTATAAATAATAATAAAAATATTACAAATTATCATCAGACAAATGACCGTTTTGCTGGTATGAAAGAAAACAATATGTCGCACGAATGTCATCGTAATGCAACAGCCAATCCGAGAAAGAATTAGTCTTGTTAATCAAGCTTTAAATATAGATTTGTGGGTTTAAATTTGTTTTGCTTTCTTTGATGTTTAACATCCCAGTCAACACTGTACAGGTCATTTTGGAGATGTTGCTTCCAGTTGTGTGGGACTTTTACCCGACATTGAGATGAAATGACATCTCAAGCCCTGTCGCCCAATGAAACCTAAAGGGTTTATAAGCAGGGACGGTCCGACTCGCACCTCTTTGCCAGGGCAGGCTTAGTTCCTCTAAGTGGTTTACCAGTACTCGTGTGCAGCCAGATTCAGATCTGTGTGGAAGCATTATGCAGCCCATTTATTTTTTCAAGATTAATGGGTTTAAAGTGGTAGACAGTGTTTGCCCCACTCCTGCTGAAAATAATCAGACAGATTGTGGACACTAGTTAAAACCGCCAAATGAGGCGGTGCTAACGAGTACCAAGAATTTGTTTTTATAGCAGTAACGATAAAACTATACTGCCAAGTCTTCATCAGAAAATGGTCCTTCCAGAGACAAAAAAAATCAAAGCACTGGCAGCGATAGCGTGTTCAGTATGCTCGACACTATTTAAATGCATGTTTTAAGTGAACCTTTTGATGCAACAACATTTCAATCGTATTTTCCAGGTGCAAATTTACAGTTTACACCAAATGTTATCCGAACATCCCTAAATCGACGCGAAATCGCTATAGAAAAAATTTTGGTCTCCGTGGTGATTACTTAAACTTGAATTTTAGTTTAAAGTGTGAAAGAAATATATATATTATTTTTGTTTGTTTATTTTTTGTTATAGTGTACGGTCGATTTTTATTTCGCACATTAACACCATGTTCATTGGATCTAACACTGTAGAAAAAAACAACAACAAAAACAAACAAACAAATATCCTCTATACCATATGACATTGCCGATAGTCAGTGGGGAGCTACAAAGCAATGTCGAAACAGTTTATTACTCGCTACGAAGAAATGTGCAGTGGCATGTACATTGTGCATGTTATGTTTTCTACAGAACACATCGCAATTTTCTTCAAAGAACATGCAATGAAAAACGACCAAATCATCACATTAACAATTTCGTGAAATGAACCACCCTATAAACACCCTTTATATAGAGAAAATGGGGTTTACGGGGTATGCATTGTTTTCCTTATTTTACCCAAAAACATACATTTGAAATGCGCTGAAGGCTCATTTACGGAATTTCTTGTAATATTACTACTCATATTTTCTTTTCCGTTTCTTAGGTCAGTGGTAGAAAGCGAGATATTTAACATCAGCAAGATAAACCCAGTGTATGAATGTGAAAAAGATGACGAATTTCTTTCAAAGCACATAATTAGCGAGAGCATGCGAAATGTCTATGAACCAAGCGAAGGCGTCCAAATTAGGCCACGTGATTCAGTACATGATCTGTCACGTGGACCCTCGTTTCGTGGGTCGTCTGCAGCATCGTTTTCTGGTCTTCCTGCTCCGTCGATGACAGCTACGGGATCCCATGTTGTTCGAGTCAAAGCGGAATGGGCGAAAGTCAGTGACCAGCAAGTTAGCGTACAGATTGAGTCACCTGATCCACCACGTGACCAGTCACCTGGGGACCATTTATCCACAGCATCAGCAGAGCATCAGCCTGCTCGTATGATAATGACTGCGGGGCATTCTAGTTTTGATGATACATACATTGTGCCCATACAAGATCCGGAAACACAGGTGAAGACCATACGAAAATCTTCAGATTCTAGCGCCGACGGTGAAAAGCAGGCTATCTTGTTTGAGGGGGACTCTTTTGAAGATGCCAAATGCACCGGATGCGGTGTTGGTAGAAAGCTAGAAAGCTGTATAAGTTATCATCCACGAAAGACATTGTAATTTTTATCGCGAACTGGTTAAATTGTAACCCTAACCCATAAAATGCCAATCATGACAATTGTCGCCTGCTTTGTCGTCTGCTGGGCTTTAAACGTCATTTGTGCAAAGAGTGTGGACACTGTTAAATATTTTTAAAACGTTTGCAAGCAAATTCAACATCAGACATAAGCAGAGGACATTTTCAGATGTTATTTTTCTCGGCGTCTTGAGGGTTAAAAAGTTTTCGAGTGAGATAACTGGACTGTCATTGGTATTCGCAGAACGTTGCTTATGGTGCATGATGTGCACATCTGATTGTTCAACCTTATCACCCCTTAATTTTCAAGGTGGACTCTTCCGTCTTTGAAACATAATACTGTCCATTTTGTTGAGGGGAATGGGAACACCTGGCAGATTGTTTCGCCATTTTTCAAAGGGAGACAACTTCTGGGACTTCCTGTTTGCTTTTTTATAAACTCTGTCCAAATGAAAAAAGGGGTCAACTCATTCTTTCCTTTAAGAGTTGAGCTCTATTGACTTTGGAGACAAAAATACTTTTGCAGGAGTTGCCTCCCCTGAATGTGTACCCACCCCCCTTTATTGGTGGAAATAATCGTAAACAAGTGTCAATTCCTGATGTAGTAGCTCACTTTGGGGCAAATCATCTGGAACTATAATGTTTGTTTTGCTATTTGTTTGTAGTTTAATGGTCCAGTTAACTGTATTTAGGTAATATCGAACCGGCCAGTTTAACCTAGCCACACTTTTTCTAGAGTATGTTAAATAAACGGTTAACCAGTACAGTGCAAATTCTTCCGCCTGAATCTGACAACTGCTGTTCTTGAATCAGCGAAAGGGAGAGGTTGATGGTGGAAAAAAGTTATTGAAGAATCTCCGCGAACGAATGTTGCCGACTTGGCAAGTATCAAGCCATCGACCTTTTTGATCAGCAGTCAGAATCACAGTCGACTGACTTTCCGAGGCTGGCAGTTAATTCAGTATAAAAAGGTTTGTGTTACAGACTGGGTGGAAAGTTTACATGTGATGGTGTCCCCTACCCGTTAATTCATTACGATAACACACCCGTGCAAATTGGTGCATTTTTACTCATCTCAAAAATGGCCATTTTTCTGATGAAAATCTATGATAGTTTTCTTATAAATACTGCAAACTTAGGTCGTGAGTGCTCGTTAGAACCGCCTCAATGAGGCGGTTCTAACGAGTACCCACAACCTATGTCTTGGAGCAAGAATAGGAAAAATAATGTATACCCCCGTAAACCCCAGTTTTCTCTATATAGAGTGGGGTATAGGGGGGTCTTCATTTCACGGACTTGTTCACGTGATGGGAGCGGTACCATTTCCACCGACATGTACATGTAAGCAAATTTCAATCGGATATGTTGTCATTTAAATATATATTCTGTTTTAGTTATGAAGTCCATCTTGTTCATTGAAGCAGAACCATTGACGCTATTTTGAAAGAGTTGGAATTTGAATGTTATATGGCAAAAGACATAAGAACACTTTTCATTTTAATGTTTTTTGTCCTATTTCTAGCTATGGCGGCCATTTTGTATACCACACCGAAACCGTTTAAGTTATTTTGATGGCGGGCAACCTTCCTATGAAGTTTCAATGAAATTGGCCATAGGTAAAGGAGGAGTTATCATTTTTGTTTTCATTGTTTAAGTATGGTGTCCCTCTAGGTCATTGGAGCGGAACCATTTTAAGCGATTTTTGTAGAGGGCTGCATGGGTAGTATTGTTGCGAAGTTTGAATGAAGTTGGCTCACTATGACTGGAAGAATTGTCATTTAAAGCAAATTGTTTTGATGACACGCCACGGATGACAGTCGTTGACAGATCAGAATTGCTAACCATAAGAACTTTGTACACAGGTGATCTAAAGTGCAAGAGCAAATATTCGAATTATTTTGCTTGCATATATATTAAACTATAATAGGACACTTTCAGGTCTTACCTTGCAATTCGGTTCAGCACTTTCAATGAATTTTGTTTTATTGCGAAAGATACATGTAGTTAATAATTTAATTTTAGTTAAATACATCATGCCAAACGTTCTCTATTTTGAAGACCACCAGAGCATGTATTTCACTGATTTTCATAACCAAAACATTAAAAAAAAAAAACACAAAAAAACACAGAAAAAAAAGCCAAATCGTTTTTTTTTAAAGACAAATGCTACTAATTCGCCATTTTTGTATGATATTCAAAAATGAAAGCTTTGCCTGAGCTAACATTTACCGTTCTTGGGTAAGGAAATGGTTAAAATTTGTGGAACAGATATTGTTTTGTGTTCATTTCATTATTAAACATGTTCAGCTTGGTTATAAACTTCACGAAAACTGAAACATTGCATTTTTTAAATTTATAATTTTTCGACATTTACTCAATATCAGATCAACCTAAATGGTTACAGACTTACTTCAACGATTTGCCGTAATGCATATTATGGCGAGCTACTATTTACAAGTAAAACCTAAGTTATCCGTCAGTGATTCACCATGTTTTCATAGAATTTATATGTATTTTTAGCATGTATTTCATCTGGGGGTAGGGGAACGGTTTGATTAATAAAACAGAAATTAGCACGGTGACCCCTAGTTTTCTTTTAATTTTCTACTCTTTGAAAACATCCCCTGGAGAAAAACCTTTTTTTAAATCAATGTAGCATTTTTTATATAGTCCAAAATATTGCAGACAACGAATTATTTTTACTTGAAAGATGTTTTGGTTGATGACAAAATTGGTTTGAAAAAAAAAATTCTGAGCTTAAAAAATAGGCTGAAATTAGGCAGCAGTTTCTTTTAATATATCATTCTGACTGAAATAAATGTTTAAAAGTTAGGCAAAAGTCATTTTTGACATGCTATTTACTAACATGGTTGTTTTCTGATATTTCTGGGAAAACAGTTTGGAGTGATTTCCTTCTTGTTCAGATTACTTAAGATTCAGCACGGTGACATATGGTTTTTATTTCATACGTGGTGAGCCAGTATATGATGCTGAACATATACAGACTCTGAAACAGTTTTCAATGTAGGAAGTATTTCGTAGCATATGCCCTTAACTGCTTCTTGGGTAGGAATATCTTGTTACGGAAGAGCATTAGGGCCAGGTATACTTTTTTTCGTTTGGTAGGTATCTCAAAATTTCGACTAAGTATCTCGACATTTCGACTTCGTAACTCGAAATTTCGACTAAGTAACTCGATTGACTTAGTATCTAGAAATTTCAACTTAGTATCTCGAAATTTCGACTTATTAACTCGAAATTTCGACTTAGCATCTCGAAAAATCGACTTAGTATCTCGAAAATTCGATTTAGTATCTCGAAATTTTGACAGCATAACTCGAAAGTTCGACTAACTATCTCGAAATTTCGACAACTTTGGTTGCTATGGCAACCACAAGGTCCAATAGACTTACAATGGGAAAATGCTTGTTATCACTGTAGCGCCTTCAGTTTTGATCGGATCTTACTGAAACTTATTTGTAAGGTGGCTGGGGATACAAACTCGGATGTGTTGGAAAACCGGCCAAGTCGGCACATTAAGCATAGAGTTACGCCCCCTTGATTGCTGAAAATGCCTATTTTGTGGCATTATCATAATCGTAGTCCCTTTAGTTTTAAACGGATCATCCCGAAACTTACAAACAAATAAGTCGAGGTTATAAGCTCGGATAAATTCGAAAGCTAGCGATATAGATTGATTACTTTCGGAGATATGTACCCTGCTTTGCAGGAAATGCTTATTTTTGACCGTGTCATCACCCTAGCCCCTTCAGTTTTAATCAGATCTTCTTGAAACTTACAAATAAGTAAGTCAGGGTTAAAAGCTAGGATCGGTTCAAAAACTGACAAGGTTGGCCTATCTATCGTAGAATTACGTCCCCTTAATTGCTGAAAATGCCGTTTTTGATCATGTCATCACTGTTGCCCCTTCAGTTTCAATCGGATCTTCTTGAAACTTACTTGTAAGTAAGTAAGGGATAAAACGTCGGCAGAGTTAAAAAATTGGTGAGGTCGGCCAGCGGGCTCAGATACGATAGACGCTTAAGTCGCCAATCACAAAAATTCGCGTCAGCTTTGTTGTCTTCTGGGAACGTTTAAAGTCATTGTTGCAAACAATGTGGACCCGGACAGAACGTAAAGCAAACCAAAACAACAAAAAACGTACATGAGACCGACGGAATGGGATACTGGCAAACATTGTAGGTACAGATCGGATATCACAGACCGAAGCATCTGAACAGTCTACACTATTCTATAATTCGTGAAGACTGGTTTCGCCTCGTACACAGTGTTTGCTCAGAGATCGATGCTGAAGGATGCTAAAAACAAAAAGCGCATATAGCGCTATCGATAAACCCACTGAAATAGTAAAGGACTATTAATAACCGTAATCTTGGTTTCCCAAAAGTGGTCACGTGGACAACACCACGAATTTCAGTTTAGTCCTTTAGTAAACCAGTCGACCCAAAAAGACCATTACAAAAACATGACTATACAAATGCATTGTAAACTTTACCACAGAAAAAACAAACTTTTAAGATGAAAAATTGTAATATTTTTCTTATTTCTGCTAAATATATAGAGTGTGGGTACATCGAGGCGGTTCCAACGAGTACCCACAATCTATATTTTAGAGCAGAAATCAGAAAAATAAGGTTTATCCATGTAAAGCCTAGTTTTACTTTATAAAAATAGAGTTCAAGGGGGTCAAAATTATATAGGCGTGTTTTTTTATGTTAAGAAATTTACGCTGCATCGGCAAACTGTGAATGCCTTGTTAAGACGACGCCTGACTTCACCGTTTGTAAGTGTCCCGGTTTGGAGTTTGACCCTATAAAATCAGATAAATTTAAGAACAACTCTTAAGAAGTTATCGCGTCTGAATCTACGGTCCCGCCCCTGAATGTGAAGCTCGAGATTTTTGCGGTGTTTTCCCCGGGGTAATCAGTTCAGTGAAGTTGGCTCCGCAATCTGAGATCTGCCTTGAACTCTGAAATAGACGTAACAGGATTCCTGTCATGTCTAACCCAGAGCTCTCGATTCAGTCCAGCTCTGCTTTCAGCTAGGAATTTGCTATTCGAATCCAGACCTCTTTATTCAGCCTAGCTCTGCATTTAATTCTGAATTCGCCATTTGGATCCAGACCTCTGGATTTAGTGTAGCTCTGCATTCAAATCGGAATTCGCCATTTAAATTCAGAGCTCTGGATTCAGCCAAACTCTGCATACGAGCTCTGGATTCAAATGGCGAATTCACATCTGAATGCAGACCTAGGCTGAATCCAGACTTCTGGATTCAAAGCGCGAATTCAGAGGTGAATACAGAGCTCGGTTGAATCCAGAGCTCTGGGTTACATCACGATAACAAGTCCGTGAAACGAAGACCCCCCTAAACCCCAATTTTATATAGGGAAAAGTGGGGTGTAAGGGGGTAAACATTATCTGCCTTATTTTTGCTCCAAACCATAGACTGTGGGTACTCGTTAGAACCGCCTCATTGAGGCGGTTCTAACGAGCACCCACAATCTATGCCGAAAGCAGAAATTAGAAAGATGTTATCATTTTTATCTAATATATTTGACTTCTGACACCATGTTGGACGCCATTATTTCACACGGCCATGTTTTCCTAATGTAGACATAACAGGAATTCTGTGTCTTCTAATTCAGAGTTGAATTCAGTACTCAGATCCAACTTCACACAAAGGTTTAATTTACGTGTTTGTCGAAAGGTAGCTTTTCACTAAATACGGGAGGTACTGGATTTTATCACTTTGGGACAGAGCTTTTAGTTGCAGTCTAAATACCAGGCAGGCTTCCATTGGATAAATATCCCATGTTTCATTTCAATGTGAGAAAAGAATAGTTAGAAGGAAATAAAATGATGTGTGTTTTATAATTATATCTGCAAGCTCAAAGAAATTGTTGCTGATTTTATATTGTCACCTCTCCTTTAAAAAGCCGGCTTGTATTCACTGCGAATCTGCATGTAAACAAACATGGCGGACCATAACTTGAAAATGAGACGGGCAACATGTGGATTTTTTCTCATCAACTTGTTGAGCTAGGATGGCTCTATAAATGAGTAAGGTTTGAAAAGTTTTGTGTGTGTAGTTTTTGTGGGAGCATGTAAAAGGTTACTATTGTCGCCTATGGAAAATATTTAGTGGTAAGCTCCCTATACCAAAAGTTGAAAAATTAGCCCCACACTCCAGTTTTCAGTCATTACATCATATTTTCACACATTGGTAGGTTCTATCCAATTCTGCATCATAAAATGGATATTCCTGGCATGTGGTTTGCCACAGAAACTGTAAAAAAGTGCAAGGTTAGTAGTAATTAAGTCTAACTGGGTGTATTTGATCAGTTTTTGCTTCTGATCTGTACATTCGGGGATGGGGGTACTTTAAAGCCATGTTAATCAATTATTATTGGGTTTGTTTTTGAAAAAAGCTTGCAGTAAGTGCATAACCGGATACACAAGAGAAAGAATCTGCTCCATCTGGAATTTAACAGTAAGGTTACATAGTTTATGGCCTTGGTCTCTAGCCAAATCAAAACTTCAAAATTGTCTGTGCTGCAATATCGCGATAAGTTTTCTCATCTATTATTGGTTCTAATTGATTATATCATGTTAAAGTATCTGAACAGATATGTATCCACTGTATCACATGGTATTAAGGCATTTATAATCATTTTTGTCAAAGTTTTATCATCAAAATATCCTCAAAATGCCATTTTTACATAAAATAGGGGGTATAGGTGTGAAATCAGCCATAAATACCAGTTGGTATGCTATTTAGGCATAATATAGTGCATTTTAGGATTGAAGTGTTCCAAAGACATAGGAGAAGAACCACTGATGCAAGCCGGTGTCTGGGTTCCATTCCAGAAAGAGGTAAAATTTGCCCTTTTTCATAAAATATGGTTTATTCGGCTTTCATTGTAGAATCTGAAAGCGATAACTTTTTCGCAACTTTCAAAGATTCTTTGCCACTGAACATTTATTATGCATGCTTAAATTATTAGATATGATCTAAATTTCTATTTGACAATGCTTTTGATGGATCATAAAGACAATGAGGGTTTGGTATACGTAGCTTTGCACTAAATACGGGAGGTACTGGATTTTATCACTTTGGGACAGAGCTTTTAGTTGCAGTCTAAATACCAGGCAGGCTTCCATTGGATAAATATCCCATGTTTCATTTCAATGTGAGAAAAGAATAGTTATAAGGAAATAAAATGATGTGTGTTTTATAATTATATCTGCAAGCTCAAAGAAATTGTTGCTGATTTTATATTGTCACCTCTCCTTTAAAAAGCCGGCTTGTATTCACTGCGAATCTGCATGTAAACAAACATGGCGGACCATAACTTGAAAATGAGACGGGCAAAATGTAGATTTTTTCTCATCAACTTGTTGAGCTAGGATGGCTCTATAAATAAGTAAGGTTTGAAAAGTTTTGTGTGTGTAGTTTTTGTGGGAGCATGTAAAAGGTTACTATTGTCGCCTATGGAAAATATTTAGTGGTAAGCTCCCAAAACCATACTACTCCCCAACACCAACACCAAGGTAACGGACAATTTAACAACCTAGCTTGTTTCCCACTGGCACTTGTTCCAATGATCCTGACTACAATGCGGCTAAACAGGGCTGAGCTGTTTAAACTTAACGTCATTAGTTAACGCGTCTCGTTAAAAGTTTGTTCATTAATGATGGAATATAAAATAATATTTTTGCTGACAAAATGTGAGTAGCTGAAGCGTTTGCAAAAGATACTCACATTTTTCAGCAAAAATCCCACTGCTATTAGATACATGTATCATACTTGCCAGAAGAGTTAACATGTTGACCTCTAACGATTTCGTTAAGCTTACGATGCTTTGAACAACTTGGTCCTGGCTTGGCCCTGACTTGGCCCTGGCTTGACCTTGGCTAGTCCATGATCGAAGCCCTGACAGCACTTGTTGGTCAATTGTCTCTGATTGTAGGCTGAAAAAAATGGCCACAACCTTTTGCAGGCATTTGAAAAGATCCGTTCAACACTGTGGCTAAACAATCTTTTCTTATACATCGCAGAGCTGCTTTTAAACTTACAATATCTCCTCTTAGGTTACATTCTACTTCTTCTGTACGGATTCGACATTCTATTAATAATTTTAGAGCTATGTTGCCGTCGGTAATGGTGAGGCCCATACATTTGTTTTCTGCCGCTTCCGTTAATTTAAGTGGAGCAGGTAGTACAAATATATTTAAAAATAATCTGAGAGTTAGATTATCTCCTATCAAATCGCCCATTCTTCGGAGATATACCAATCCTTTCAAAAGACGTGGAATGTACTCTAGTATTTCTAAGTGCAATGCTAAGAGGTACAGGTGCTGTTCACATTTATGCACTGCGTCTACCGTTTCTTTGTCTGTAAATGGTAGACGTATTTCTGTTATTAACATGCCCGATTTGACATCTAAGTCTACGGACTTGATTTATTTGATAACTGGACGTACTACAAATTGTAAAATGCAGTACGTCGGGCAAACTTATCGAATGTTAAAAACACGATTTAACGAACACTATCGTAGAATGAGTAAGCCTAAAAAACTGACACTTTCTTGTACCGTCATTTCAAACGTACAGGTCATTCTACCAAATATATTTATATACAGCCAGTGGGAAAATATACTATGATGTTAATTCTACAGCTAGGTTTAAAATTATTAAACACTATGAAACTGAATTAAAATGGATTCAATTATTACAGACACCCCATCCATTGGGCTTTAATGACAACATTTATAATGAGGGTAATATATCTAAAATGCGCGATTTTGATATTTTCTCGCTTCTGGACTGTCAATAGCGTAAAACTAGATGGTACGGCACCAGACAAATGGCAATTATAAACGCAAATTACGTGCTTTTAAAAGAAATACTACCAGACTGAAATGACTGTCCATAATATTATTGAATCATGGACGCTACTCAATGTTTGCTTTTCTAAGTTCATACCCATTTCTGTATTACGGATTCTGGACACCGAGGCGAAAAAATTCTACAATAGTTCTAATCAGTTATACTACGCTGCTCTTTTAACTAGAGGTTATACTCAGCATGCTCATCGTCCTTTCATCGATTCTGAAATTAATCACAAATGCAATTACATCAAAATATCCTTCCTTAATAAAGGTTTGGACTTTATAGATTTACCTAGTATCTTCCGGGACATTTCGGTGATTTCATTCATTGATTCCTGCTTATTTTCAAAATACTGAAACACCCATAATTTGCTATAAATCCAATAAACCTGTTAGATCTATCATTTTTAATTTCAATAAACTTAGTTCTGATCTTGATATTTACACTAACACTCCTGATACCTGTGATTGTAAAAGTTCAGTGTATTGCTATCCTGCTGCTGGTCATATTATTACTGGCAATTTAAAATTATTCCTAATTCTAGGATACGTAATATAATTTCTAAAGGACCGAAATATCGATTTCCTTCTGAAATTGATTTCAATAAATGATGAGATGAAATTGCTGCTGCCTTGAATGAATTTGATAATCGATACTGTATTATATATGTATTATATATGTATAAGAGTATGTTGAGCACACCCATATTGGATTCTTTTTCTTGCATACCTTCCATTTCTATTGCGAATTTTTAATGCTGCTGTCACTTCGGTTACCGACGTCCGCCATTTTGTGATGACACAACAGGAATGTTTAGTGACGTCACGCATGACGACGCCGCGCATGAGGTTGTAATCAACCAGTGCATTTATCAAACACGCGATTATATTCGATTTGGGGTCGGAACACCAGGGTCAAAACATAAATTTCTATCCCAGGGTAAAATGACGGATTTCCTTGTCCGGTGTGCAAGAAACACTTCTCTGTTTACATAGGCTGACAGCAGCATCATTCCACTTACCCAAACCACTATTTTTACATACAAAAAGCATGACTCCACCTCTCTCTGACAGATCATGTGAATTTACTCCCAAAACACCAGTACTTGGCGCATGTTGAAATGTTATGTCCACTCAGTCACATTCAAAGAAATAGACAGAAAAGTATACCATAACCAGTAAACTTTTTCAGGAATCCTCTTTGAAAAACAGCCACTTTTTAGTGCCAAAGCTACCTCCGTGAATTCAGATATGCCGCTGCACCTTGAACTTGCACAGCATCCAGACAGCTGGAGTGTTAGTTTCGTATTCCATTTCATAAAAGTACAGATACTCAGCAAATAAGCCCACATTGGCAAAAAATATCCATACATGTATATCACAATTTCTATGAGCAACCATGCCATTATTGACCCTACTACTATACTATTTTGAAAAACATCACCTTCAAATGCGAAACTGCCCCCCGATGCCTAACATGGAAATATTTTGCATGCCAGAACGGCCGGGATTTTGGCTGTCCGAGATTTTTTTTTTTCCTTTTTCGAGATCTGTACATTTTTAGCTCACCTGAGCACGTCAATGTCCATCTTCCGTCGGGCATCGTACTTTAAATGCGATCTCTAAAACCCATGGGCAAGTTCACTTGAAACTACAGTAGAATTTCGATGGCTCGAACACCGATGGCTCGTTTACCATGGCTGAGTCGAACACGTTTTTGAGTCCCTAGGGAATTCCTCTGCATAAGAAAAGTGTCGGATAATTAAGGAGATTTTCTACTTATATCTTGCAAATGTGTGCTGTGTGTACTCATTAGAATCGCCTCAATGAGGCGATTCAAATGAGTACACACAGCATACATTTATGTAACAGAACACCGAAAAGAAGTCCAAAAATACCCCCGTTATGTATTCTGGAAGTTTCAACAGTGGCTCGAACTACCGCTGGCTCGAACAAATTTCCATGGTCCCAAAGGGGTTCGAGCCATCGAAGTTCGACTGTACACGGAATGTTGCCTAGGTGGTTCCATATAAAATTAGCTTAATTCGTTCCCCTTCATTCAAAAAGGTGGCCAGCAGAGGTAAACATAGACAAGTCTTTAACCCATTCAGTACCAGAAACCCCTAAAGGGTGACCTTGGCAAACAGTACAGGCCCAGATCAGACGTCGCAGTCTGATAAGGGCCTCCACTGTTTGAGCTGGGCCTGCACTGTTTGCCAAGGTACCCCTGTAGGGGTTTCCCGCATTCAGTGTGTTAATAGATGAAATTTAACGAAGATAGTTAAACTTTATCCGCTCAAATGAAGATGGCCACCAGAACTAAAGCAAACTTTCAACGACAACTCCTCCTATACCTCTGGCCCCCAATTTTATTGAGACTTCACAGCAGTGTAGACTAGGTGACCTTCTATTAAAATAGGTATAATGGTTTTGTTCTAATGCACAAAATGGTTTCCATTAACCAACCTTATCCAAAACCTGTTATGAAGAGCAGTGTTATTAACCCTTTTTGTACCAAATGGAAGCTTCCACCTTATATATAGTATACGTCCATTTCAAAATTTATGGGTGTCAGGTTGTATTTTCTTCAAATTATATTTCGAAAAAGGCTTAACTTTATAAAAACAGAGTAGGCCCTGATCAGACGCCGCGTTCTGCGGCGTCTGATCTGGGCCTGCACTGTTTGCAAAGGTACCCCTTTAGTGGTTTCTGGTACTGAATGAGTAAAGATGGTGTTTGTTCGTTTACCTTGAGTTTTACGGCCCAGACAACACTATTTTCGAGCCCATCAGTCTATCTATCCAAACTTCCTGGGCAGGCTAATACATATGCGGTTTTGTTATAAGTTTAAAGGCCTACTCATCACTATTTGGGTCATTCGAGACGGAATGGTTACCTAACCACACTTTACCTTATTTGAAATTTTCACGTTATATAACGTTTACTTCATTAAATTAATGTATGCCCCTGTAAACCTGAGTGTTCTCTATATAAAGGGGGTTTATATGGGTTCATATTTCATGGACTTGATAACAGGATGAGGCCCTAACCGAATACTCTCAATTTATTTTTTTTAGCTAAATTATTTAACAAGGGTATTCGATGTACGGAAGAAAAATGTACAGATTATATAAACAAATGACCCTTTGTGGTCAATTTGTGGTCATTTTCTATATAACATCACGTGAAAGAGTCCGTGAAATGAACACCACCCTAAACCCCACTTAATGTAGAGAAAACTGGGTTTACGAGGGCGTACATTATTTTTCTTATTTCCTCTCCAAAATATATGGTGTGGGTACTCATTAGAACCGCCTCGGCGAGGCGGTTCTAATGAGCGCCTACAACCTATGTTTGATGTATCAATAAGAAGAATATCGCGGATTTCCATCGGAAAAGTAGCCATTTTAGAGATGTGTAAAAAATGCACTATGTCTCACGGGTGTGTTATCGTAGAGATCCATACATGTTTAACTATTGATCCTGACCAGGAGTAAATCAATCAAAGACCGCACTGGTGGGTTGAATGTTTTAGGCTGGGAAAATGATCACATCACGAAAACACGCCTATATAAATTTGACCCCCTCGAACCCCACTTTTATATAGCAAAACTGGGGTTTACAGGGGTAAACCTTATTTTTCTTATTTCTGCTCTAAAATATAGATTGTGGGTACTCGTTAGAACCGCCTCGACGAGGCAGTTCTAACGAGTACACACAATCTATATTGTGAGCAGAAATAAGAAAAATATCACAATTTTTCTCCTTTAAAGTTTCATTTTTTCGGCGATAAAGGTTCCAATGTATTTGTATAGGCGTGTTTTCGTAATGGAAACCGCTTTGTTTAACCCTTAAATGCATGAAGTTTAAGCAAACGATGTAGATCCTGATCAGACATCGTGTCAGTTTCGTGGCATCTGATCTTTGTTTACAATGCCAGTGTCCCAGCATATTAGCCGAGTCCATGTTTTACCGCTAATCTTCACACAGCATTCTGAAAGCTCACGGCGACAAGGATAGCGCTGCTATTAATAAAGGTTACCCTGGATTTTTGTTAGCGAACGTCACGTGGACAACTGCAGGCTGGAAAATCGGGAGTATATTAACTTTGGGTCAAATGATAAAAAATCGACCTACATGTAAAAATGGATTCATGACCCCAGCACCAATATAAATATCAACTGCACAATAGACATTCATCCTTCTGTCTTTTCTGACATTAACTGTGTGTGTGTGTGTGTGTGTGTGTGTGTGTGTGTGTGTGTGTGTGAATTCGGGTTTAACGTCGCTTTCGACAAGTTTTCAGTCATATCACGACGGTGTCTGGTTGCGACAGGGAGCTCAATGCTCACGTTTATAGTGCTGCCTCACTGAAGTATCATGTCCCAGACACATTACATGATACCACACCCAGTCACATTATCCTGACACTGGATCGACCAGTCCTAGCTCTTCCCCGTAAATCTGAGTGCCAAGCGAGGAGCAGCTAGTACCATTTTTAACGACTTTGGTATGTCGCGGCCCGGGATCGAACCCGTGACCTCCCGTTCCCCGGAGCGGACACTCTACCAACTGAGCTATCGGGGCCGGTTGACATTAACTGTGTAACAAAACATTTGTGTCCAGTAATTTAAGGCATCCTTAGCTTAACGAGCTCGTAAGTGGTATAACCGTTAACTGTATCATTTTCTCTTAAATAAAGGAATGTTATGTGTACCCAATAAAATCGCCTCAATGAGGCGATTCTATTGAGTACACACAACATACCTTTTCCAAAGAATAATTCAAACAACCCCCATAAATGATTTTGTTTGTTTGTTTGTTTGATTTGCGGTATTACGTCCCCGTCAGTACTGAAAAGGTCATACTGGAGACGTTGCTTCCAATTTTGTGGGACTTTTACCCGGCACTGAGATGAAATGAAATATCAAGCCCTGCCGCCATATGAAACCAATAGGGCTTATAAGCATGGACGGTCCGACTCGCACCGCTTTGCCTGGGCAGGCTTAGATCCTCAAGCGGTTTACCAGTACTGTGTGTGTGTGTGTGTGTGTGTGAATTTCGGTTTAACGTCGCTTTCAACAATTTTTCAGTCATATCACGACGGTGTCTGGTTGCGGGTTTACCAGTACTCGTGTGCGGGTAGGTTTCTGCTCTGCGAGTAAGCATCATGCAGCCCATCTATTTCTTCAAGCCCCGATGGGCTGGGGGCTTCCCATAAATGATCTAAAAATATCTGGAGGTATGGGAAGGATTCTCGTAGGACGAGTTCGAATCATCACGAAAACACGCCTATATAATTCAGACCCCCTCAGCGGCACTTTTATACAGTAAATGTGGGGTTCAAGGGGGTATACATTATTTTTCTTATTTCTGCTCAAAAACATAGATTGGGGTACTCGATAGTCCCCGCAATCTATGTTTTGAGCAGAAATAAGAAAAATATCAAATTTTTTCTCTTAAAATTTCTAATTTTTGGCCAAAAAATGGCAATGTACAGTAGAACTTCGATGGCTCGAACACCGATGGCTCGTTTCCCATGGCTGGGTCGAACTCGTACTTGAGCCCCTAGGGAAATCCTCAAGATAAGAAATGGTGGGGGATGATTAAGGAGTTTTTAGTCTTTTATCTTGCAAATGTGTGCTGTGTGTACTCATTAGAATCGCCTCGGTGAGGCGATTCTAATGAGTACACACAACAAACATGTTCATTATCTAACATCGAAAGATGTTCAAAAGTATTTCGTGGTCTCTTGGCAGTGACCTTCAGTGGCTCGAACTACCGCTGTCTCGAATAAATTTTCATGGTCCCAAAGGGGTTCGAGCCATCGAAGTTCGACTGTATTTGTATACGGTGTTTTCGTAATGTGAGACATGGTAGACGAACCATTCGTGTTCGAGTTATCGAAGTTTGACTGTCCCAGCGCTGAAACATGTGGTCTTGCAAAAAGGAACCTCACTGTCTACACAAGCCCCCGCCCATAGGGGCTTGAAGAAATATATGGGCTGCATGATGCTTCCACTCAGAGCTGAATCCGGCTCGCACACTAGTACTGGTAAGCTGCTTAGAGGATCTAAGCCTGTCCAGGAACCACGGTGCGAGGCGGACCGTCCATGTTAATAAACCCTATTGGTTTCATTGGACGACAGGGCTTGAGATGTCATTTCATCCCAATGTCGGGTAAAAGTCCCACAAAATTGGAAGCAACGTCTCCAAAATGACCTTTACAGTGTTGACGGGGACGTTAAACCTCAAATCAAACAAACAAAATAAACCTCAAGTCAAACAAACAAATCATTGTCTACCCTATGACAGCTCTTATGTGCAGGCTCGCTTGCGTCTTTGCCCATCGCTCAAGCAAAAGTTTTTTGTTCTAATAAACTGCCTCACATTACGAAAACACGCCTATTCACAAATATATTTTACGACCAAAAATTAAATTTTTCAGATAAAAAACCCTGATATTTTTCATATTTCTGCTCAAAACAGAGATTGTGGGTACTCGTTAAAACCGCCTCGGCGAAGAGTTTCTTACGAGTATCCACAATCTATGTTTTTGAGCAAAATTGAATAAAAATAATGTGGCTCCTGTACATCCCAGTTTTACTGTATGAAAGTTGAGTTTATAGGGGTTAAAATTATAGTGACGCGTTTTGCTAGCATTATTGTACTCCATGTTTCAAAGTCACCTTCAGTTGGTTAGATATATCATTTTGGTTTAAGTTTTCATTCTAACGTCTACGAAATTATCGTTTCAAATACACATTGATTATTAAACATATAATTTTGGCTTTAATTTTCATTGTAGCAGCTCGGAAAAAAAATCTGTTTCCTACGGAAGAGCATTAGGGCCAGGTATATCGGCCCCCGCCCATCGGGGCTTAAAGAAATATATGGGGTGCATGGTGCTTCCACGCAGAGCTGAAACCGACCCACACACAAGTACTGGTTAACAGCTTAGAGGATCTAAGCCTGTCCAGGCAAAGCGGTGCGAGTCGGCCCGCCAGTGCTTATAAACCCTATTGGTTTCATGGGCGGCAGGGCTTGAGATGTCATTTTATCTCAATGTCGGGTAAGTCGAAATTTCGACAAAATTGGAAGCAATGTCTCCAAAATGACCTTCACAGTGTTGACGGAGACATTAAACCTCAAATCAAACAATCAAAAGGGCCATGTATACCTTTTTTCCTTTGATAGGTATCTCGAAATGTCGACTTAGTATCTCTAAATTTCGACTTAGTAACTCGAAATTTCTACTATTAACTCGACATTTCGACTCAGTTTCTCGAAATTTCGACTTAGTAACTCGACATTTCGACTTATTAACTCGAAATTGTGACTTAGTTTCACGATATTTCGACTTATTAACTCGAAATTTCGACTTAGTATCTCGAAATTTCGACTAAGTATCTCGAAATCTCGACTTATTAACTCGAAATTTCGACTTAGTATCTCGACCTTTCGGTTTAGGAACTCAAACTTTCGACGTATTAGCTCGAAATTTCGACTTTTTATCGAAATATCGACTTAGTATCTCGAAATGTCGACATATTAACTCGAAATGTCCACTTAGTATCTTGAAATTTCGACTTTTAAACTCGAAATTTCGACTTAGTATCTCGAAATTTCGACTTATTATCTCGAAATTTCGACTTATTTTCTCGAAATTTCGACTTAGTTACTCGATATTTTGACATAATAATTCGAAATTTCGACTTACTTTCTCGACATTTATACTTAATAACTCGAAAATTCGACTTAGAATCTCGAAATTTCGACTTATTATCGAGATATTACGAGATATTAAATCCTGTACACACAGTTAATGTTAAACACATCCGTTTAATTATACCCTCGGCTTTGAAAAAAAAATGTACGAGTATATTGGTTTACACCTGTTTCTCCGTACTTCTGTCTGTCTGTCTGTCGGACGTTCGTCCGCCCGTCCGTCTCGATAAAAACATTATTGTTTCATCAAAGATTTCTCAAGAATCATGAAAGCTAGAAGCAGGGTATGCAAATTATGTGATAACATTGTGTAGAGACTACTGGTCATTATCGGCTTTCTTGTATCGTGTAAAAAACAATGGCCTTTCTCGGTGTATTTTTCATGCTTTTTAGCTCACCAGAGCCGAAGGCTCCGGGGGAGCTTATAGGATAGGCATTTGTCCGTCGTCGTCGTCGTCGGCGTCGTCGTCGTCGTCGTCGGCGGCGTCGGCGTCGTCGTCAACACTTTCAAACGACATCTCCTCTGAAGCTACTGGGCCGATTGGGCCCAAATTTTATCTGTAGCATCCTTGGGCTGGGGTATTGAAAGTTTGTGTTTTTTATCAAAATCGGCTCATTAGTTTGGTTGCTATGGCAACTTGTAGTTTCCATAGACTAATAATGGGGAAAATTGAAAAATGGCATTTACTGCCAAGCCTATGCAGATATTTTGAGAAAACTTTCATAGAAATGTTCCATAGGCAATCTACTATCTGCTGTATGATTTTAAGCTTTCTGCTCATTTTTATTGGTTGCCATGGAAACCAAAATGCAAAAAAATAGACAAAAAATACTTAAAAAATCATCTCCTCAGAAACCATATGCTCTAGGAGGCTGAGACTTTATGAAAATATTCACCATATTTGCCTTTACAGGTTTTGTGTTTTTTATGAAATTTGGCCTTTTAGTTTTGTTGCTATGGCAACTTAGAGTTTCCATTGACTTATAATGGGGAAAACTGAAAAATGGCATTTACTGTCAAGTCATTGCAGATATTTTTACAAAACTTACATAAACATGTTCCTTGAGTAAACTTCTCTCAGCCATATGCTTTTATGTCAACCTGGGGGTCCCCTAGGTTGTGCCGGGGCCATGCCCCGCCCCCTCCACTTCATAAAATGCCTTATATCTCAGAAACCTTACAGATCCCAACCCCTAAACCATATATATTCTTGTTCCTTATGATAAGATGCATTAAGTGACACCAACCTGGGGGTCCCCCGGGATGTGCCGGGGACATGCCCTGTCCCCTCTATTTCATAAAATGCCATTTATCTCAGAAACCATTCAGATCCCCACCCCTAAACTATATATATTCTTGTTCCTTATGCTAAGATGCATTAAGTGACACCAACCTTGGGGTCCCCCCGGGATGTGCCGGGGACATGCCCCACCCCCTCCACTTCATAAAATGCCATTTATCTCAGAAACCATTGAGATCCCCACCCCTAAACCATATATATTCTTGTTCCTTATGATAAGACACATTCAGTGATACCAACATTGGGGTCTCTCTGGGGTGCGCTGGGGCCATGCCCCACCCTTCCACTTCATAAATGCCATATATCTCAGAAACCATTCAGATCCCCACCCCTAAACTATATATATTCTTGTTTCTTATGATAAGACGCATTCAGTGACACCAATCTGAGGGTCTCCCTTGCGGCACGGGGGCTATGCCCGACCCCTCCACTTCATAAAAGGCCCAATATCTCAGAAACCGTTCAGATCCCCACCCCTAAATCACATAAATTCTTGTTCCTTATGTTAAGATGCATTCAGTGATATCAACCTAAGGATCTCCCAGGCCGCACCAGGGCTATGCCCCAACCTTCCACTTCATAAAAGGTGATATATCTCGGAAACCCTTCAGATCCCCACCCCAAAACCATGTATATTCTTGTTTCTTATGAAAAGACGCATTCAGTGACACCAATCTGGGGGTCCCCTAGGATGTGACAGGGCTATGCCCCACCCCCTGCACTTAGTTAAAGCCCAATATCTCAGAAACCGTTCAGATGCCTACCCCTAAAGCATATAAATTCTTGTTACTTATGATAAGACGCATTCAGTGATACCAATCTAAGGGTCTCCCGGGCCAAACGGGGGCTGTGCTCCACAACTCCACTTCATAAAAGGTGATACGTCTCGGAAACCATTCAGATCCCCATCCCAAAACCATATATATTCTTGTTTCATATGATAAGACGCATTCATTGAAACCAACCTGGGGGTCCTCTGGGATGTGCCCGGGCCATGCCCAACCCCCTCCACTTTGTAAAAGGCTCAATATCTTAGAAACCATTCAGAACCCCTCCCCTAAACCATATATATTCTTGTTCCTTATGATGAGACACATTCAGTGATACCAACCTAGGGGTCTCTGTGGGTGTGCTGGGGCTATGCCCCACCCTTCCACTTCATAAAATGCAATATATCTCAGAAACTGTTCAGATCCCCACCCCTAAAATATGTATATTTGTGTTCCCTATAATAAGACTCATTCACTCACATCAATGCGTCTATGTGCTAGGGCAACATGCTGATGCCATGGCCCACGCCTCTACTTCATAAAAGGCCATATATCTCAGACACCATTAAGATCCCCACCTCATAATCATATATATTATTGTTTCTTATGATTAGACACATTCAGTCACACAAACTTGGTGGTCCACAGGGGCCATTCCTCTCCTCATCATTTCATAAGAGGGCCTCATATCTTGGTAACTGTTCATATCCCCACCCCTAAACAATATATTTTCTTGGTCCTTATTATAAGACACATTCAGCGACAACAATCTTGGCTTTCCTGGGGTCTGTCAGTGCTATGCTCCAACCCCTTCGCAGCTTAAAAGGCCTTATATCTCAGGAACAGTACACATCCCAACCCCTAAACCATATATATTCATGTGCCTTATGATAAGATGGATTCAGTGATACCATTCAGGGCTCTGTTGGGTCCATGTCTCATCCTTCCTCCTCATAAAAGGCCTAATATTTCAGATACAGAGTCCACATGGGTGCTCATTTTGAAATGGGGGTTTGTTTGAGAGACTTTATAATCAATAAATTAAAACCTGAAACCATACATGGCTGCCAGTGGGCAGTGTCCGCCTGAGTTCTGGTGAGCATTGTGGCCCATGGGCCTCTTGTTCATTCTTCTTTCTCTCTATATTGGCCAATGTTAACTTTTATCAAATATTTCTCAAAAACCATAAAACTAGAGGCCCCAAACATGTCTATCATGTAAAGACAGAGGGTTTTCTGACATATCAGGAGATCAAGCAGTCAATCCCGTTACAGTAAAATGAAACCTGGGGCCAGTTGTTCAAAACTAACGACGTCGTTAGTTAACGTAATGTTAAAACTTTGATCATTAAATATGGGAAGTATGCTAATATTTTTGCTGAAAAAAATGTGAGCAGCTTTTGCGGATGCAAAAGCTGCTCACATTTTTTCAGCAAAAATTCCAAAATTTTTGATATTGTACTTGCTAGAACAGTTAACGATATGACCGCTAACGAGCTCGTTAAGCTAACGATGCTTTGAACAACTGGGCCCTGGCTTATAGTCATATTTGACAGTTCTAGCTCTTGCGGTGGTTTCGGTATCAAACTTTTTCATGAAATGATCACTGTAAAATTCATTTATAGATCAAAGCACTGACAGCTCTGGTGGGTCGATTGTCTTTGAGTGTGGATTGGTACATGTTTCGTTTAACGTTTAAATTCATATACTATAAGCAAAACGGTATAGATCCTGATTAGACGCCGCGCTTGGGTTCATTTGTTATCAATTGACTAAAAGTTATTAACTACAGAAGCTTTCCGCCTGCTATTGTCCATGTGACAATCTCTGACCATGTTCAAAATCCATGTACCAGTTATTTACAGCAGCGCTAGGCTTATCCTTGTGAGACAGTGCGCCATGTCGACTGGGTCGGTGAACATGGACATTGCAAACAGTGTAGACCCTGATCATACTCCGCATAACAGAACTTCAATAAATAATTGGTACCTTCATGGGGTACATAGTCACGTGGACATTAGCAGGCGAGAAGCTTCTGTATCTAGCTATTTTGGGTCGATGATGATAGAAATCGACCCAAAAGATGCTTCAACTGTTCAACACGAACACCATGACTAGCATAACAAGGCAACAACCAGCCAGAAAATACTGTATTTAATACCAGAATACGATGTATCATTTTTCTCATTAATCAGACATATGTTTAAGAATAGAGTTGCAGATTCCTGGACCATACGTTTCATTCTATTGGTCAGACGTCGAATTTGATGACTGATCAGCTCTAGCCACGTCTGTGTCTAGGTGTGTGGTGGTGGTGGTGGTGGAGGAGGGGGGTCAATGTTCTGTATCCGACGCCGACGAATCTCCCAAACATGTTCCAGGGGATTCAAATCCGGGCTTCTAGCTAGCCAAGCCAATGTCTCAATTCCGTAACGGCGGGGTCTAACACACAGGTCTAGTGGCAAATGGTTGGTTCTCAAGAGGAGGCATGACTTATGGCGCTAAACATGCATCATATTTAAACCGTGATTGTGAAGTTGTGGAAGGTTGGCTCTGAGATCGGAGATCTTCTTTCAACTCTGAGTTGGCGATAACAAGATTCCTGTTATGGCTAATACCAATTCAGATTTGAATGCAGATCGCAGTTCACAGAGTCAGATTCGAGTTGTAATGTCTAATTTTCGAGATAATAAGTCGCAATTTCGAGATAGTAAGTCGATCTTTTGAGATACTAAGTCGAAATTTAGAGTTATTAAGTCGAAGTTACGAGAAACTAAGTCGAAGTTACGAGAAACTAAGTCGAATCGAGATAGTAAGTCGAAATTTTGAGATACTAAGTCGAAATTTAGAGTTATTAAGACGAAATTTCGAGTTAATAAGTCGATTTCGAGATACTAGGTCGAAATTTCGAGATACCTATCAAAAGAAAAAAAGTATACCTGGCCTTAATACACTTCCGTAGTTTCCTGCCCTAGAAGTACTAATCAGCACGAAAACATGCCTATAAGGTTTCAGTGACCCCCTAGAACCCAACTTTTCATTACGATAACACACCCGTGCAACATAGTGCAACTTTTCACATCTCCAAAATGGCTATTTTTTCTGAGGAAAATCCGTGATATTTATCTTATTAATACTGCAAACATAGGTTGTGGGTGCTCGTTAGAACCGCCTCATCGAGGCGGTTCTGACGAGTACCCACAACCTATGTCTAGGAGCAGAAATAAGAAAAATAATGAATACCCCGTAAACCCCAGTTTTCGCTATATAAAGTGGGGTTTAGGGGGGTCTTCATTTCACGGACTTGTTCACGTGATGTAAATTGTAAATTTGGGGTTTACAGGGTTAAAACTTATTTTTCATATTTCTGCTCTTAAATGTAGATTGCGGGTACTGGTTAGAACCGCGTCGATGAGGCGGTTCTAACGTGTACCCATAATCTATATTTTGAGCAGAAATAAGAAAAAATTACAACTTTTCAGCTTAAAATTTACCTTTTTCCGATGATAAAATTTACAATGTATTTGTATAGGCGTGTTTTCGTAATGTTTGTAAATCGAATGGTCTAAAACTTTCCATAAGAAATGCTAATGTCGTTTCTGAAAGAAATATGGACATATGGAAACCGGAAATTATGTTTTGTGTTAAGGACTACCAAAATGTCTTCCGAAAATCATGGTTTCTGACAAAGTTGACGTGTATCTAAAAAAAACAACAAAAACTTGCATGTTCCAAATTAATGGAGTACATCACGAAAACACGCCTATATAATTTTGAACCCTGTGAACCCCACTTTTATATAGTAAAATTGGGGTTTACAGGGATAAACCTTTTTTTTTTTTATTTCTGCTCTGAAATATAGATTGTGCGTACTCGTTAGAACCGCCTCGATGAGGCGGTTCTAACGAGCACCCACAGTCTATATTTAGAGCATAAATAAGAAAAAATATCACCATTTTTCATCTTAAAATTTTCATTTTTCCGCCGATAAAGGTTACAATGTATTTGTATAGGCGTGTTTTTCGTAATGATCATAAAACATGCATGCTAAATTTCATACTGTTGTTGGAAGAAAATAATATAAAAATAAAAGTTAATTTTGTAAAAAAAAGTATATCTTTCAAAAATGGTCAATTTTTGGTAATATAAGTCTCCATTGTCCTTCAGAAACATGACATGATAATTTATTAATGCAATAAGCAATATGGCCCATGAGCATATATACAATAAACACTCATACAATGAAATGCTTTCATTTATTAATTCAGATTGTTTTGTCATCTGACTTATGCCCCTATTCCTCAAAGACCACGAATCCTACAAATCGCCATGAATTGATGAATTTTAGAATTCATCGAAATTTGTAAATTTTCTGGTCCAATGCGTGGCGCTTTCGGTTTAGTTACGAGGGCTGATTGATATGATGTGAACCTCATATTGAAGGATTTGAATCTTGTCGGACATATTGTATTATTATTCAATGTAATCCCCTTCAGTATCTATACACTTTTGCCTGTGGTGTTTAAGGGCCTAAATGCGACTTTTAAAGAACTCCTTTTTTGGCTGTTTAGAAATTCATCCACTGCATATATGACGTCATCATCGGACTGAAATGGGTGCCTGAAATAGCCGTTTTTAATTCTGGTAATATATGGCAATCGGATGGCGCGAGATCAGGTGAATAAAGCGGATGCTCAATCAATTTAAAGCCACAATCGTGAATGGCAGCCATAGCAATGGCAGACTTGTGAACAGGAGCATTGTCTAAATGGTACAAGACACCTTTAATGAGTTTTCCGCGGCGCTTAAGTTTGACATTTTCTCGTAACTGCGTGGGAAGTGAAACATAGTATGTGTCATTTATTATTTGTCCCTTCGAGATGATCTGCAGAATACCATCTGCATCCCAGAAAACCGAGGCCATAACCTTCCCAGCTGATGGAACAGCCATTACCTTCTTTGGCGGGGGTGAGCCAGGGTGCTTCCATTGTTTCGTTTGTTGTTTGGCCTCTGGGGTAAAATGATGATAGTGATAATCTCTGAAGAAAGTGTGCAGGATCTTCCTCAAAAACGTTAAGATTAGCACGCGACAGTGTGCACCTGGTGTGTTTCTGATCAACTGTCAGAAGTCTTGGTACCCATCGGGCCGAAAGCTTTCTCATAGCCAGATCCAGTGCCAGAATGGACTGTACTCTGTCGTACGATGTCTAAGAGTGCACTACGAATTTATTTTTTTTTTAATCGGGAGTTCGTGACCAAAATTTTGAATGTCTCGAATTCCTACGATTAGATACGATCCATTTAAGAACTAAACGGATTGATTACGATTCAGCTACGAATCCTAAACATCACGTGAACACGTCCGTGAAATGAAGACCCCTCTAAACCCCACTTTATTTAGAGAAAACTGGGGTTTACGGGGGTGAACATTATTTTTCTTATTTATGCTTCAAAACATAGGTTGTGGGTACTCGTTAGAACCGCCTCACTGAGGCGGTTCTAACGAGCACCCTCAACCTATGTTTTGAGGGTTTATAAGAAAAGTATCAAGGATTGTCATCAGAAAAGTAGCCATTTTGGAGATGTGAAAAATGCATTATGTCGCACGGGTGTGTTATCGTAATGAATTTATCAATTCGAGGCAATTAGTGGCCTGTGTGGAATAGTAGCATATTACGAAAACACGCCTATACAAATACATTGTAACCTTTATCGCCGAAAAAATGAAAAATTTGAGAGGAAAAAAATGCGATATTTTCCATATTTCTGCTCAGAATATAGATTGTGGGTACTCGTTAGAACCGCCTCATCGAGGCGGTTGTTAGAACCTACAATCTATACTTTAGAGCAGACATAAGAAAAATAAGGTTTACCCCTGCAAACCCCAGTTTTACTATATTTGTTTTTTGTTTTTTGGGCGGTATGATTTACAACGTATTTGTATATGTATTTCCGTAATGAGGGTCAACATTAAAAAAATCTCTGGCACTACTGCTGGATCTCCAAGAATAGGCTGAAAAACTGTCCTGAACGGGGACTTTCCGTTTAACCCTTCTCTTGCTGAATATTTAGTTTAGCCACACCCATTTCTGACTTTAAACCATTCAGATTACTTGATTTGGTTTGCTTTGATTTGAGGTTTAACGTCCCCGTCAACACTGTAAAGGTCACTTTGGAGACGTTGCTTCCAATTTTGTGGGACTTTTACCCGACATTGGGATGAAATGACATCTCAAGCCCTGTTGCCCAATGAAACCAATAGGGTTTATTAGCATGGACGGTCCGCCTCGCACCGCGGTTCCTGGACAGGCTTAGATCCTCTAAGCGGTTTACCAATACTAGTGTGCGGGCCGGATTCAGCTCTGCGTGGAAGCATCATGCAGCCCATATATTTCTTCAAGCCCCTATGGGCGGGGGCTTTCAGATTACTTGATGTAATTTATTCCTACAAATTCTTTAATTGAATGTCAAACAGTTTAGATCCTGATCAGATAGCTTCTTCAGAAGCCATCTGATCTGAATCTACACTGTTTGCAAAGAAAAGGGCTGTCGTGAACAGCAGGATAAGAGTTAATAAAAACATTTCTGTAGTTTAAGCAAACAATGTGGGGCCTGTTTGTCAAAACCAACACATGAGTTAAGTCCTGATCGATTCTTACTCTCTCACAACACTGACCTCATAACGATAAAAATAGCGCGGATATAAAATAACACTATTTGGATTACGTACAAATCAGTGATTGTTGCGTGGACATAAGCAGGGCATAGCTACTGCGCTAAGTATCTTTGGGTCGACTGACCCCCTCCCCCCCCCCCCCCCCAACAAAAAAAACAATATATATACACACAAAAAAAAAAACAAAAAAAACAAACAATATGTTTCTATGCTTTGACCTCACAACGATAATAATAGCGCGGATATAAATAAACACTATTTAGATTTGTACAAATCAGTGATTGTAGCGTGGATATAAGCAGGGCATAGCTACTGCGCTTATTTACTTTGGGTCGACCCAAAAAACCAATACTTTTCTCTGCTTTGACTTCAAAACGATAAAAATAGCGTGGATATAGATTGCCACTATTTGTAGCGTGGACATAAACAGGGCATAGTTACTGCGCTAAGTAACTTTGGGTCGATCGACCCGATAAAAACAATATGTTTCTATGCTTTGACCTCACAACGATAAAAATAGCGCGGATATAGTCGAACTTCAATGGCTCGAACACCTTTGGGACCTCGAAAATCTGTTCGAGACCGGGGTAGTTCGAGCCACAGAGACTTACTGCTAGGCTGCATAACGAGGTACTTTTTGACATATTTTCGGTGTCCTGTAATGAAAATGTATGCTGTGTGTACTCATTAGAATCGCCTCATCGAGGCGATTCTAATGAGTACACACAACATACATTTGCAAGATGAAAGACTAAAATCTCCTTAATTATCCCCCACTATTTCTTATGTAGAGGATTTCGCTAGGGGCTCAAAAATGGGTTCGACACATCCATGGTAAACGAGTCATCGATGTTCGAGCCATCGAAGTTCTACTGTAACTTTGGGTCGATTGACCCGATAAAAACAATATGTTTCAATCTTTTGATCTCACAACGATAAAAATAGCGCGGATATAAATAAACACTATTTAGATTACGTACAAATCAGTGATTGTAGCGTGGATATAAGCAGGGCATAGCTACTGCGCTTAGTAAATTTGGATCAACTGACAAGCAATCGACCCCAAAAAATACTTTTCTCTGATATAAGCAAATAACCCGGAGCTGTTAATGAACAGTTAATTTATCACGCCGCTACCTGGATGAGCGTATTCCTTGTTAACATCGTAGAATGACGGAAACTCCCGGCAAATCGCTCTTTGACTGTGCCTCTATGCTGCTAAGGCCGATATATTATCAGTATGGTCAATAGGGGTCAGTTCTTAAATGTTTTTTTTTTTTTTTTGTTGTTGTTGTTGTTGTTTGATTTGAGGTTTAACGTCCCCGTCAACACTGTAAATGTTATTTTGGAGACATTGCTTCCAATTTTGCCCGACAATGAGATGAAATGATATCTCAAGCTCTGCCGCCCAATGAAACCAAATGGGTTTATAAGCATGGACTCGCACCGCTTTGCCTGGGCAAGCTTAGATCCTCTAAGCGGTTTACCAGTACTCATGTGCGGGTCGGTTTCAGCTCTGCGTGGAAGCATCATGCAGCCAATCTATTTCTTCAAGCCCCGATGGGTGGGGGGTGGGGGGGGGGGGGGCGCGCAAATCTTAAATGAAAGAATTTGTTCCTGGGGAGAAAACTCTTTCCTGTAAGAGATGATCCCTTTTTCTGTGTGGTAGTATTTACAGAAAAGGGAGCAGGAAGTTCCGATAGTTGTTTCCCATTGAACAGTCCGCTTTGTGTCCCCTTTCTCCTTAACATTACGATAACTCAGCCGTGCGACATAGTGCATTTTCACATCTCCAAAATGGCTACTTATCTGATGAAAATCCGTGATATTTTTCTTATATATACATGTAATCAAAATATGAGGCGGTTCTAACGAGTATCCACAACCTATGTATTGGAACAGAAATAAGAAAAATAATGTTAACACCCGTGAACCCCAGTTTTCTCTATATAAAGGGTGCGTAGGGGTGGGGGTCTTCATTTCACTTGTTCACGTGATGAGGGCGATGGATACACCTTCAGACAGGGGAGGCAACTCCTGCAAAAAATGCCTCCCATGTCAATAGGGGTCAACTCTTAAAGGAAAGAATTAGCTCCTGAGGAGCAAATTCTTTCCTTTGAAAGTGGACCCCTTTTCCTGTGGGACAGAGATAACAGAAAGCGAATAGGAAGTCCCAAAACTTGTCTCCCTTTGACAAATTGCGGAAAAATCTGCCAGGTGCACCCATTCTCCTTATTTCAAACTGTGCACCCATTCATTCATCGGTTTCGATAATTCATACTTTCTTGCGTTTCTGAAAGAATAGCATGAAAGTATTGTCTTGACGTAGCATATTACCGGGAGTGTTTGGTGTGGTCATTTCGGCCAGTATGTGTATATGGGCATGTTTCTCGTGACTGGGCGTATACGTGGACGATACGTGTAGAGAATCGTCATTCTACCAGTCGTCGCCTTAGACTTCACATCTTATCTCGTTTAATATGGCTTCGGGAGCTGGGCCTTCTCATGAAGTTGATCCAGCTTTAGAGCAGCGGATACAGCAGTCGCAGAACGACATTCTATCTGATATAGACAAGCTGATTTCTACAAAGCTTGCGTCGTTTGAGCAGACAATTAGTTCTACTCAGAGAGATATTTCAGACAGCCAATTTGCTAAAATTCAGCAGTATTTTCCTTTAAATGACAGTTATTCTTTCAAACGCAAGGGCAACGAGGAGCAATTCAAGGCCAACGTGCGTGTCTTGGACAAGTTAAGAGAAGCTGACTCGCATTTGAAAGACTCTTTTAATTTTGCAGTATGATGAATCAGCCGTTGCAGCGAAAACCAGGATAACAGAAGGTATTGACATTCTTAATCATAGACAAAAAAAAATGTGAAACTAGCTGACTCTTCCGAGCTTGGCTGGCATGTAGTACAGGAGTACGAGTCTCATCCTCTCGCTTCTGATGAGGAAGATGAAAAACGCATGTATAGGGCTGCAGCGCGCGCTACCAGGAAGTTCCGTCAAGATAGAGGCCGTTTCTCCAGAAAACCACGCCCTTACAACATTCCGCCCACAGCTACTCAACCTGCACAGTCGACCCAACCATCAGCTTATCCACGTGGACGAAAACCAGGGTACTGTTTCCTCTGTGGTAAAATTGGTCATTGGCGGTTTGAGTGTCCAACATTGCCGTCTGCTGAGTCGTCTGACAGGGGAAAGAAATGTACAGATAAGTATTCCTTGTGACATTTGTACAGGGGGTAAAACATGCAGGGGAAATATTGAAAATTCTTCGAAAATAAATGAGACATTTCAGTCATTTACTTTAGGGCAGTCACTGTCATTTAATGTTGAGAATTTGGGAAAATCTTATTTACAAAGACCAGGGGCCAGTTGTTCAAAACTAACGACGTTGTTAGTTAACGTATCGTTAAAACTTTGATCATTTATTATGGCAAATATGTTAATATTTTTGCTGTAAAAATGTGAGCAGCTTTTGCATTTGCAAAAGCTGCTCACATATTTTCAGCAAAAATACAAAATTTTGAATATTAAACTTGCTAGAACAGTTAACAATATGACCACTAACGAGCTCGTTAGGCTACCGATGCTTTGAACAACCGACTCCTGGTAAACACTCGGTTAGAACATGTAATATGAGCCAAGACGGGTTGTTGCAAAGTCCTGATTCAGTAAAAAGCAATATGATGGGGCGCATTACGTATACTGGTGATGTAGCCGTGAAAACGCCGGTAGGTAGATTAAAAGCTGCATATGAACACTGGAGAACAGCCGGGGCATCTGATCAAGTACAAGATTATAAGAATCTGATATGGGGTTCTGTTGTAGATGAGCGCTTCCAACCCGAGGGATGACCGTGCTGAGCGGAACCGAGGCTACGCCGAGGTTCCGCTCAGCACGGTCATCCCGAGGGTTGGAAACGCCCATCTACAACAGAACCCCGTATTGGATTATTTTTCTTGCACAACACCTCCGGTTAGTTTCAATAGCTCGCACATGTATATTGTTTACAAAATAAAAGTAGTGCGGAAGTAGTTCCGGCAGTTGAATAGAATTGAAGCGCATTTATGTTGGTTGCCTGGGTCGGAACACCAGGGTCAGAACATAAATTTCTATCCCAGGGTAAAATCACGGATTTCCT
Source organism: Lucinisca nassula (assembly GCA_963580285.1). Lineage (NCBI taxonomy): Eukaryota > Metazoa > Mollusca > Bivalvia > Lucinida > Lucinidae > Lucinisca > Lucinisca nassula. The sequence goes on along the minus strand of OY757017.1, from coordinate 110,001,462 downwards.
TGTCTGGTGTGCAAGAAATTATCGGTAATGGTTACAAATTACCCTTCAAAGATTTACCAGGGCTTGTTTTACCCAAAATAATAAATCAGCCAGAGATAATCCAATTTTTGTTTTCAATGAGATACAAACTCTCATTGAAAAGGGGTGTGTAAGTGAAGTATCTGACATCCCTATAGTTGTCAATCCATTAACAGTGGCCTATAATAAAGTAGGTAAGCCCAGGCTGGTGTTGGATTGTCGGCACATTAACCCACATCTTTTCAAATATAAGTGTTGTTTTGAAAATCATTCAGTTGCAAGGGTTTGTTTGACGTGGGTGATTTCTTATTTACGTTTGACTTAATATCTGCTTACCACCATGTGATGATCATTGAAAGCCTCCGTACCTACCTTGGATTTCATTGGGTAGAAGGTGAGTCTACACGTTATTTTGTGTTCAATGTTTTGCCGTTTGGAGTCAGTACTGCAGGTTATGTACTTACCAAAGTCATGAGAGCGGTTGTAAAACACTGGAGAGCTAAAAGTTTAAAGGTAATTGTTTTTCTAGACGATGGTATCGGGGGAGCTAAAGGAAAACAGAAAGCGTTAGTGGTCAGTGTATTTCTACGCCAAGATCTGTTAGCATTCGGGTTTTTACTGGCAAATGAAAAATGTGTATGGGATCCAAAACCATTAGTGGTCTGGCTTGGGCATGTTTGGGACATGTTTTCTGGCAAGGTTAGTGTCACAAAAGAAAGGCTTGATACACTTGAAGGCACATTAAATTGGTTTATAGCACAAGTCAGTAAAGGAAATTTGTTGGTAAGAGCACGAAAACTAGCAGGGTTAATAGGCCAGATTATTTATATGCAGTGCGGCTTTGGGTCGGTCGTCCGTCTGAAAACTAGAGCTTTATACACATGCTTATTAGAAAGAGCATCATGGGATGCACCGGTTATGATAAGGTGTGATGCTTTCCATGAGATGATTTTCTGAAAGGAAAACATGTTGTCATTGAACGGAAAGCTTTTAGGGAATCAGGAACACGTTGACAAAACTCTTGTTAGTGATGCCTCTGATATCGGCTACGGTGGTTACATCGAAGATATAGCTGAAAGTGAGCTTGTTGGAGGCTGGTCGTCAGTTGAAAGCAAGCAAAGTTCGACCTGGCGTGAGCTTGAAAGCGCCAGAAGGCTTGTAGAAAATCATAAGGGTAGCCTGGAAGGGCAGTCAATTGTTATTAAAACAGATAGCAAAAATGCAATAAACATTTTGAAATCAGGAAGTCGTATTTCTGAGTTTCAGGAAAAAGCTATAGCTGTAAACAAAATATGTAAGAGCAGAAAAATTACTTTATTGGCCACATGGGTACCAAGAGAAAACAATGATAAGGCAGATTTCTTGAGTAGATGCACGGATTCGGATGACTGGGGTATCAAACCATGGATTTTTGCGTGGTTAGACGGCTTATGGGGGCCTCATACGTATGATAGGTTTGCGTCCGATTACAATGCAAAATGTGAAAAGTTCAATTCCCGTTGGTGGTGTCCAGGAACGTCAGGGTTAGACGCATTTTTTAGAGTCATGAAAAAATGACAATAACTGGTTGGTGCCCCCTCCTAGGCTTATTGTTGATTGTCTGCGGAAAATAACAAAAGAAGGCGCAGAGGCGATTCTGATTGCACCTACGTGGTTGTCTGCTCCGTTCTGGACATTTTTGTATTCTGATGGCCAAATTCCAGCAAAATATGTCATTGAAAGCCTCACATTGCCCAATTGCATTCTCACAGAAAGGGGTAGAGGAAACAATGGTATTTTTGGTGGAAAACTTCTGAAATTCAGTATGATTGCATTTATAATTAAAGGGGATACCTAAAACGCATTAATCATATTGGACACGTAAATCATATTACCCAAAATTCAAATATTTTGGCACAGTTGCAAACCAGTAATAAAGGACAGTCTAAATATTCATCCACAGATATAAATACTAATAAAAAGCAAACACTTATGCAAAGTAGAAGTAAAACAAAGATCAGGAATTGATACAATTAACTTACTCCACCCATAAAAGACACCGAAGGGAAAGAAATACAAACATTAAGCGACCAGACCATAATGGAAACCTAAACAAAGGAAGGCCATAAGGACAGTTACTTTCCCACAAAATGGCCATATGGTCATCCAAAACCAAAAGACACAAGTGATACACACAGTAAGTAACAAACAACAACACAAATAAATCGCCACAGAAGAACCGCCTTGGAACCGCAATGGATGAATAGTACGATGTGTGTGTAACAGTATCTGTAATATGTTGTTTTTGTATTTGCCTTTTTTCAGGCCTCGGCTTAGAAACGAAAATCCACTCCCATGTTCAAGAAGCTGGAATTTCGCACAGCAGTTTTCCTTACCTCGAATCAAAGATGGCAGACTATTTATTGCGGTCCAAAAGTGATAATACGGTATATAAATACTTTCATTCATTCAAACGTTGGGAGAAATTCATTGTGTCTAAAGGTGGGTGTGCTTTACCAGCCAGTCCTATTTATGTAGCATTATACCTAACTAATCTTTTAGACAGTGGCAGATCAGACAGTGTTGTCTCTTCCGCATTATACGAGCCCCGCCAAGCGAATTTGTGTCTTCGAGCATTCCGTCATGACAAATTTTAACTGCGCATGCCCAGCTATTCAGAGGGGTCAGGGATATGGCTTTCGGTCTGAAGGTTCCTCTTGAATCACTGCTTTAATGAGCGAGCAGCGAAGGTTCTGGCGAGACTGCGCGGATGCGCAGGCTCGCCTGAACCTTCGCTGCTCGCATAGGCGATAAGTACCAAAATCGCTTGACGGGGCCCATACGGTGTAAAATGGGCACATAAAATATGTGAAGTACAGGACCCTACGAGCAATGCGTTTGTTTCCAGTTTAATTGAAGCAGCGAAAAGAATTTCAGTTAAAAGAGTTAATAAGAAACAACCAGTTACTTCCGACATGCTTAAAATGATGTGTGCAAAACACTCTAGTTCCACAGATCTACTTGTGATAAGAGGTTAATGTATGATTTTGTAATAGGTTTCTGTGGATTCCTCAGGTTTAACGAGCTGAGCTCCTTAAGATGTAATGACATATCCATATTTGACGATTATCTTGTCTTAAGGATTAACAAAAGCAAGACAGATCAGTATCGTTTAGGCAGCAAAATCCCGTTTAGCAAAGGCAGTACAATTGCTTGTCCTTTACTCATGTTGAAACGTTATTTGGATTTGAGCAAACAAAATTGTAGTTTATCCAAATTCTTGTTTCGGCCAATCTTTAAAGCTGGTGGCTCTAGCTCTTTTATTAATAAAGACAAAACTCTCAGCTTTACACGTGCTAGAGAATGTATTTTGACCAGGCTGAGGGAAGTAGCAGGTGACATTGACCTTGGTTTGCATTCTATGCGGGCCGGAGGTGCAACTAAAGCCGCGAATTCCGGTGTAAATGATAGATGTATGAAACGGCATGGGCGATGGAAAAGTGATCGCAGTAAAGATGGTTATGTTGCAGATTCGCTTGAGCGTAGATTAAGTATATCCAAAAATTTAAATCTGTAGACCTACAGTTTCCTTCAGCCTGCTCAGTTCAGCCCGTTCTTTTTAAATCTACACAACCTGACTGGACATTGCATTAATTTGTTCCGTGTTTTGTTTTCACAAAAGACTGGTATAGTTAAGACTTCATACTTTCTTGCGTTTCTAAAAGAATAGCATGAAAGTATTGTCTTCACGTAGCATATTACTGGGAGTGTTTGGTGTGGTCATTTCGGCCAGTATGTGTATATGGGCATGTTTCTCGTGACTAGGCGTATACGTTGACGATACGTGTAGAGAATCGTCATTCTACCAGTCGTCGCCTTAGACTTCACATCTTATCTCGTTTAATATTTCAAAACGGTTTTCATGTTAAAATAGAATGGGTCCAACATTCTGAGCGACATTCGCACTGGTGATTTACTTTTCTATTCAATCACCGGCCACTTGGACACGGTTTCCAAAGTTTTTTCCTTAAAAAGGTTTTATCTTTGTTTTTTTTTTCCCGGGCGGCGATGTCGCAAAGTTCTTAGTAAAAGATTATTTTCAAGAGAACTCTTAAAGTCTGCTTATTTACTTTTGGTAGTCTAGCTGCACGTTCGTAGGTTAAGGTGTATGTCCGTGCACCGAATTTTCATGTTTCTGTTTGTTTGATTTGATGTTTAACGTCCCCGTCAACACTGTAAAGGTCATTTTGGAGACGCTGCTTCCAATTTTGTGGGACTTTTACCCGACACTGAGATGAAATGACATCTCAAGCCCTGTCGCCCAATGAAACCCATAGGGTTTATTAGCATGGACGGTCCGCCTCGCACCGCGGTTCCTGGACAGGCTTAGATCCTCTAAGCGGTTTACCAGTACTAGTGTGCGGGCTGGATTCAGCTCTGCGTGGAAGCATCATGCAGCCCATATATTTCTTCAAGCCCCTATGGGCGGGGGCTTTGCATTTTCATGTAACTGGTTTAATACTTGGGCCGCGTCAAGCGATTTTGGTACTTATCGCCTATGCGAGCAGCGAAGGTTCAGGCGAGCCTGCGCATCCGCGCAGTCTCACCAGAACCTTCGCTGCTCGCTCATACAAGCAGTGAATTAAGAGGAACCTTCAGACAGAAAGCCATGTCCCTGGCCCCTCTGAATGGCTGGGCATGCGCAGTTAAAATTTGTCATGACGGAATGCTCGAAGACCCAAATTCGCTTGGCGGGGCTCACTTATTCACACAATGTTTGTTACATGTACAGAAGGCCCAAAATACACAACCCGACTGGACATTGCTACACAACCTGACTGGACATTGCTACACAACCCGACTGGACATTGCTACACAACCCGACTGGACATTGCTACACAACCCGACTGGACATTGCTACACAACCCGACTGGACATTGCATTAATTTGTTCCGTGTTTTGTTTTCACAAAATACTGGTATACAGTAGAACTTCGATGGCTCGAACACCGATGGCTCGTTTACCATGGCTAGGTCGAACCCGTTCTTGAGTCCCTAGGGAATTTCTCTACATAAGAAATAGGGAGGGTAATATTTAGGATATTTTCGTGTTTCATCATGAAAATGTATGCTGTGTGTACTCATTAGAATCGCCTCGATGAGGCGATTCTAATGAGTACACACAGCATACACTTTCTTGTCAATACAGAACACCGAAAAGATATCCAAAAGTATCTCGTTATGCCCCCTCGCAGTAGCCCTCAGTGGCTCGAACTACCGCTGTCTCGAACAGATTTTCATGGTCCCAACGGTGTTCGAGCCATTGAAGTTCGACTGTAGTTAAGACATGTTCCTGTCAATACAACTTACATGTAGGTCGTATCGAGCTGACCTTAGCTAATACACAAAGGTTATCCAATACAACAAAGAATGACCGCAGAAACTGTTTCATGATGAATCTCCAGGAAATAATATTGCCCAGCCTGGCGGGATCCGAGCTTGCGATCTCCAAGTCAGACGCTCATCCGACTCGGGCCGTTCATTATTGTTCGTTAGTTTGACCAGGAACAAAACATAATGGTTTTGCAAACAGCGAAGACGTTGATCGGTTTATTCTAATGCACAAGCTTATCAGAATCTTTGCTGTGAGCGCATGCCGAGCCCAGGACAGTGGGAGATATATAGGAGAAATAGATTGGGCTGCATGGTGCTTCCACGAAGAGCTGGAACCGACCGCACATCATTACTGGAAAACCGCTTAGGGGATCTAAATATGTTCTAGAAAGGGTTATCCTTCGGCAGCAAGGAACACACCACAGACCTGGAAAATATGGAGTGTACATGTTTTCTGGGCCAGAAGCCTGCCCAGGCAAAGTAGTGCTGGCCAGACCGTCAATGCATATAAACCCTTTTGGTTTATTTGGGCTTGAGAAGTCATTTTATGTCAACGTCGGGTAAAAGTCCCATAACACGTGAAGCGAGTCTCCAAAATGGCCTAAATGTACTCAAATCAAATAAACATAGCGCATGCAATATAGTATTTTATGCTGTGCTATGGCTGCATATTGACCGAATACGCGAACAAACATACATGTACAATCATACCTGGCAACAAACACAAACTCAATGTGACATAGTGCATTATTTCCGACCTCCAAAACAGTTACTTTTCCAATGAAAATGTATGGTATTTTTTCTTATTTCGACCACAAAATAGGTTGTGGGTGTTCGGTAGAACCGGTTCTAACGAGTATCAACAACCTATGTCTTGCATCACGTGAAAAAGTCCGTGAAATTAAGACCCCATAAACCCCACTTCATATAGAGAAAACTGGGGTTTCCGAGGTAAACATTATTTTACTTATTTCTTCTCCAAAACATAGGGTGTGGGTATTCGTTAGAACCGCCTCTTAGGTTGCGGGTACTCGTTAAAACCGCCTCAAAGAGGCGGTTCTAACGAGTACCCACAACCTATGTTTTGAGCATTTATAAGAAAAATGTCTCGGATTTTCATCAGAAAAAAAGCCATTTAGGAGTTGTGAAAAATACATTATGTCGCACGGGCGAGTTATCATAATGGGACCTGAAATAAAGAACACTGTATACCTCTGTAAACCCCAGAATTTTCTATATATGGCGGGGTTAACAGGAGCGTTCATCACATGTATATGTCAACATGATATCAAATCGGCTGGCTCCGAGTTCTTGCATGTCTTTCTGTAGTTCAGAGGCTGTAGACCACAAATGCAATCCACGATGACCCTGATCAGATTTGCAAATGCACATGCTGATCTGACTCTTCGTTGACCGCAACAGGGGGCGTTGCTGGTGTTGCATATTTCAGTACTGGTCATGAACAGACTCATTACAACCGAGTCTGCTATTTTCATTCTTTGAATCCAAGGGATCCATCTATTCAGACTTATTTAGCCGTGAGCGGGCTCTGCTAAAATCGTCTCAGCAGGTTTTCATTTCAGCAAAAGCACATATGCAATTAAAATATTAAAATGAATTGTAATTAAGTTATTTTGACTTTCTCTGCAGTTTGATCACTATAATATCGTCTCAGCAGGTTTTCATTTCAGCAAAAGCACATATGCAATTAAAATATTAAAATGAATTGTAATTAAGTTATTTTGACTTTCTCTGCAGTTTGATCACTATAATTTTCGACGGTCTTATTACAGATGAATAATAATTTATATCGCAATCAGGCATTCAAGTAACCTAATAAAGGGGGTCGAATAACTGCTCGCTATAATCGGTAGCGATCTACAATACATTCTACTGACCTATAATACGTCTAGTGACCGATTATAGACCGGACCTACTTTTCTGGTCCCTAATTTGCAAGCGTAAACAAATACAGGCAACCTTTTAAACACGACAAAACAACGAAACTGCAAGTTATTATCTTTGCAATATTTATTTAAATAGATTTTTAGGAATTTCAGCTATATTCTTACCTTCTCGGGCTTTCCTGGTTTGAATGACCCGTTGGAATAATTGCGCACTGCTACTGCGGTTGCGTCTCAACCTCGAAAATAGTTTCTTAAGCTAAAATAAACAAGTTATTTGCAGATTTTCATACAGAATGTAAAGCGCTTCGAAACATTTCTTCGAGCGTCCATGTTGTTTCCTGCGTCTCTGTTGCGCAGTGACGTCAGAAACTTTGCTCTATTTGACGTCATGTTATACTACGTGTGCGCGCCATGGCACTGATTGTCGTTTAACATGTCAAACTGTCTGCTGTCTTTTTTGCTCAAATTTGCTAAATCATTGCAAAACCCTTGATTGTTTTGAATTGCGGTATAAACTAAATACATGATTAGTGTCTTTAATAATAAAATATAATCGGTTCGCCACGACAATTTAATAGGGGCTCGCTAAAGCTCGCCCCTATAAAATTGTCTAAGGCTCACCGATTATATTTTATTATTAAAGATACTAACCATGTATTTACTATGTCTCGTTCACGCGCTTAGTCATCTGTAATAAGATCTTCAGTCATGTTTGGCACGTCAGCAAATAATGACGAAAACACGCCTATACAAATACATTGTAAACTTTACCGCCGAAAAAAACGAACATTTTATGATGAAAAATAGTGATATTTTTCTTATTTCTGCTCAAAATATAGATTATGGGTACACGTTAGAACCGCCTCATCGAGGCGGTTGATGAGGCGGTTGGTTCTAACGAGTGCCTACAGTCTATATTTTAGAGAGATTGTGGGTACACCATCTATATTTTATGGCAGAAATAAAAAAATCAAGTTTACCCATGTAAACCCCAGTTTTACTAAACAAAAGTGGGGTTCAAGGGGGTCAAAATTATATAGGTGTGTTTTCGTGATGTCAATGTAATACAATGAGTTATAAATCATTCGAATGGCGGACAGTGTAATATGGCATGTAGAATCTTCCATTTTATAGTTCTGGGCTGTTCCATGAGAACCAGGTCCACATAATATTCCGGTTAATATTCTTCAACTGTACAACTTATGCTTGATTTTGTTTGAGTTGGAGTTTAACGTCACCTTCAAAACCTTTTATGTCATTTCGGAGAAGTTGCTTCCAATTTTGTGGGGACCTTTACCCGACATTGAGATGAAATGACCTCCATCTCAAGCCCTGCCGCCCAGTGAAATCAGTAAGGTTTATAAGCATTGTATGGACCAACTCACACCATTTTGCCTGGGTAGTGTTATGCATAAGAATTTATTTTTCTGATTCCCACTTATTATTGTCATTAGTGTAAAAGGGCACTTATATTGAGGCTTATGCTACAGTGTTCAAATCCATTTAGACAGAAAAGAGAGAAGGAAAAAGAAAGAAATGCAGAGACAAATGCGGATGGAAAGATTAGAAATGGAAGAAAGGGAGAGGGAAAAACAAAGAGAAATGGAAGAACGTGTTCGAAAAGAAAAATTAGAACAGGAAGAAAAACAAAGAGAAATGGAGGAACGCCTTCACAAAGAAAAAATAGAAAAAGAAGAGCGACTTGAAAGAGAAAGAGAAAAATGGCAATTTCGGTTAAAGATGAAGGAATTGGAACTCCAGGGTCAAGATAGGATGAAACATACCCCTGTTTATGACTCTGGTAGTTACTTTGATGCCACAAAACACATTAGATTAGTTCCGCCATTTCAGGAAAAAGAGGTAGATAAGTATTTTTTTGCATTTTGAAAAAGTTGCAGAAAATTTAAAATGGCCAAAAGAGCATTGGACCTTACTTTTACAAAGTGTTGTTGTCGGAAAGGCTCGAGACATTTACACTCAGCTGGCTGTCGAGCAAAGCTCAGACTATGACTTGGTTAAGGAGTTTATTCTTTAGGCATATGAGTTGGTCCCTGAGGCTTACAGGCAGATATTTAGGAATTGTAAAAAAGAAATTTCCAGACCCATGTAGAATTTGCTCGAACCAAAGAACAGTTATTTGATAGGAGGTGTTCTTCTAAAAAAGTAGGCTCTAATCATGAAAAACTTAGACAGCTTGTCCTTGTTGAAGAGTTCAAACGGTGCATAAATTCAGACATTAAGTCTTTTCTCGATGACAGACATGTTGAAACTTTGGTGGAAGCTTCTCGTTTGGCAGATGATTATGCTTTGACTCATAAAGTCTCATTTGTGAACAGGCCTTAGCCTAGAAAACCTTATAATCCACAGACAGGTCCAAGATTCTATCCTAGTAATCCATCTGGCAGTTATAGCCATACGTTTAATCCTATACCCAAACTTTCTGGTGAAAATAAAAGTCAGAATCCTTCCAAACCCTCTGGTCAAAATAAAAGCCAGAATTTTTCCAAACCTTCTGGTGAAAACAAAGACCAGAATCCCTTATCTCAATCTCAAGTAGTTTGTTATTTTTGTAAAATTACAGGTCATTTGATATCTGAATGTTTAAAATTAAAGCGAAGAAAAGAAAGAGAAAGACAAGAGGAACTTAAGCCTACAGGTTTGACTTCTATAAGGCCAAAACCACAGTCTTGTGTAAGGGAGGAAACTCTTTCTGATACCAAAATATCTGAGACTAATTCAGTTATGGAGATTTATGAACCATTCTTATCAGATGGTTTTGTGTCACTAAATGGTGACAGTTATGCCCATCCTACCCCTATCAAAATCTTACGAGATACCGGAGCTTCTCAATCTCTTATTCTTGCAGATACTCTGCCTTTTTCTGAGAAGACTTCTTTGGGCCAAAGTGTCCTTATTCAGGGTGTGGAATGTGGATTTGTTAATGTTCCGCTTCATAACATTTATTTGTCATCAGAATTGGTATCCGGTTCAGTGGCTGTTGGTATTAGACCTTCTTTACCTTTTAAAGGTGTTCATTTGTTGCTGGGCAATGACTTAGCTGGAGATAAGGTTGTGGTAAACCCACTTTTGACTTCTAATCCTTGCACTGATCAACCACCTGATCCCATTGAGCAGGGAATTCCTGATCTTTATCCGTCCTGTGCAGTCACAAGGGCTATGGCAAGTAAGGCCAAGCAAACTGATGGAAAACAGGATTTTGATTTTACTGATACCTTTTTGGGTCAGTCTTTTAATGACGAGGTAACAAGGTCTCTGTCTTCAAGCCTGCCTGATAAGCAAACTGATTTTCATGAGAATAACTCATCTTTCAATCAAGGCCATGACAAAATGTCCGGGTCTCAACTAGCTCAAGAACATCACAAGGATCCTGAAATTTCACCTTTGTTTGAAAGGGCTTTAGATGAGCAGGAAGTATCTCAGGTCCCAGTCTGTTATTATGTCAAAAATGACATCCTTATGAGAGAATGGCGTCCACCAGACGTCTCAGCAGAAGACGAGTGGACTGTCAACCACCAGATAGTCGTTCCACGGGTTTACCGTCCCGAAATATTAAACTTGGCACATGAAACTCCCATGTCAGGACATTTAGGTGTAAATAAAACCTATCACAAGATTCTTAATCATTTTTACTGGCCCGGGTTAAAATCAGATGTTTCTCAGTCAAGGTTGGCAAAAAAGCGGGAAATACTCATATTTCCCTGGACGGCGGGAAATACAGGGAATTCCCGGGAAATACAGGGAATTCCCGGGAAATACTGGGAAATATATATTTACATAGGTGGTACCAACTGAGACTGCTTAATATACACCAACTACCTAGCTATTTGAAAGCAAAATTATTTCAAGTTCATGCAGGGCTTGAAAATTCCACTTGTCTGCTTGCAAAGGCAAAAAAAATTGAAGGAAAAGCAAAAAGTTGGTCTAGTCCTTATGACCTTTACCAAAGTTTACATGCACTTAGTCATGTAGGACAAGTGAAATTTTGAAGAATTTTCCAACCCTTTTTATATTGAATAACATGAAAGAGCTACATGTATTATATAATTCCTTGTCTTCATATAGAATGTATATAATTTCTTTTCAAATGTGACTCTAAAATATAAGTTTTTAACTTTCAGCAATTTCCCTTGCATGTAATTTTAATACTTAGGTGAATATATGTAGAGAATTTAAGAAACCTTTTATGCTTAAATTAACTGTGTTCTTTTAATACCTGTCTCAAACAAACAATTAAATTATCACACCTTTTAGCATTAGGAGTATGATTACTTGACAAACTTGCAAATAAACCTTCTCTAGTGTAAACATCCTTAAAATTCAAACATCCAAAGAGTTGTTGTAAATCTCAAAAAAAAAAAAAAAAAAAAAAAAAAATGAACCGTGTGGTTAAGTGTCACACAAAAGCATACAAAACATGTAGTTTGATCCAATGGCAAACTCTTAAAGTAGCTAAGTGATTCTGATCTGGGTCTGCACTGTTTGCCCAGGCATGTTCTGTTCTGTTGTGACGTAGAGTTCCCCCGTTGACTTGTCGGGGCACCCCGTATTTCAATACGGGTAAATATATGAGCTCTTAATATATATTTGTGCTGGTGAAGGTTATATATACAGTTTGTGCAGTTCAAATATTTATGTACACACTCGCCATGCGGCGTTAACACTGTGATATCTGTTTAAGTTTTGCAACTCTCTTTCGATGAATCTGCTCTATGAATTCTCTGGAGTACAGTTCTGTAAGAAGAATATCGTCGTTACTGGTCACATAAACTGAAGCATCCAATGTGAGCTGAGTAAACACTTCTGGGTCTGTTAGGTTCACGTCTTTTGCGTCTCTTAAGGCTGTCTGTCCCAAATATTCAGATCATTATGGTATTTCATCTTCTTAAGCATATGAGTGATTTGTAAATAACTCTCTGCACCCTACATAAAAACAGATCACTTTATATTTATGTCCATGTTTGGTTGAGTAAAAGAAGACTTTTGAGTAAAAGCAGACTTTTGACATGTATGTATGGAGAGGCATATTGCATACCTGTGGTAATTTTTGGAACTGTATGAGGGAGATTTGCCATTGTGATGAGGGAGATGTAAAGAATATATAGGGAAATTCTCAGTTCAAATGAGGGAGACTCCAAAATTATACTAAAATTCAGCATCAATTGAGCAAAATTAGCATCAAAATGAGGGAGTCTTCCTCCTGATGAGGGCGGTATCACAGGTATGATATTGCAAAATAGCTAACTGTTCATTATTTGAATTAAATTACACAAATATTAATAATGTTTTCTATGAAATAACTTAACAAAAATCATATTTCCCACTATTTCCCACTTTTGCTGAAATTTGGAGTATTTCCCAGGACGGTAATTACCGGTAAATACCAGTGGGAATTCCCGGCACCGGTATTTACCGACCAACCTTGTTCTCAGTATTGTAGGTCCTGTCATACATGTCAAATGGTAGGAAAACCCAATCAGACTATACCTTAGGCTCATTTGCAGCCTATACCTGCTTTTGATGAACCTTTCAGTCGAATAATTATAGACTGTGTGGGTCCCTTGCCAAGAACTAAGTCTGGCTGTAAATATCTTTTGACTATTATGTGTGCTTCCACACGTTTTCCTGAAGCCATTCCTTTAAGAAATATAAAAACTAAGACAATCGTCAAGGCCTTAGTGAAGTTTTTCACATTTGTTGGGCTTCCTAAATCTATTCAATCAGGCCAAGGCTCAAATTTTATGTCTGGAATATTTCAACAAGTAATGCATGAACTTGGCATTGTACAGTATAAGTCATCAGCCTATCATCCTGAAAGTCAAGGCGACCCTTGAAAGATTCCATCAAACATTGAAAAACATGATAAGATCATATTGCTTTGACACAGAGAAGGATTGGGATGAAGGCATACATTTGCTTTTATTTGCTGTTAGAGAATCTGTGCAAGGATCTCTTGACTTCAGTCCATTTGAATTAGTATTTGGCCATACTGTTCGTGGCCCTTTGAAACTTCTGAAAGAGAAATTTCTCTCTAATGATGACCCTGCCTTGAATTTACCTCAGTATGTGTCGGATTTCAAAACTAGACTTTCAAAAGCTTGTGAGGCTGCTCGGACCAATCTTCAGTCAGCCCAAAGGAAAATGAAACAGCTCTATGACATAGGGACAAAAGAAAGGAATTTTAAACCAGGTGATAAGGTACTAGCTCATTTGCCTATTCCTGGAAAATCTTTGCAAGCCAGGTATTATGGTCCGTACACTGTAGACAAAAAGATCAGTGACGTAAATTACATAATAAACACTCATGGGAGGCGAAAGCTAAAGCAGCTGTGTCATATATACATGCTTAAGGAATACATTGATAGGGACAATGCATCTTTAACATCAGTCAGTCTAGTTAGCTCTGTTCCACTTAATTCATGTGACAATGACTGTGAGGATATTAATTCAGTGAAATCTGATCCCACATCATCAAAACTTCAGAATTCTGACATTCTGAGGAATCTCGACCAGAAACTGTCACATCTAGAGCCAGATCAGCGGAATGAACTGAAACAGCTGATATTTGAATATGAACACTTATTTCCTGACATTCCAACACGGACAGACAAAATATTTCACGATGTGGACATTAATGGTTCTAAGCCTGTAAAGCAACATCCATACAGAATGAATCCTATGAAACAAAAATATCTTAAAGAAGAAATTCAGTATCTATTAGACAATGATTTTATTGAACCAAGCCAAAGTAAATGGAGTTCTCCTTGTATTCTTGTACCAAAACCTGATGGGACATATCGTATGTGTACATATTTTAGGAAAGTTAATTCCTTAAGTAAAACAGATAGCTTTTCTATTCCAAGAATGGATGACTGCATTGATAACATCGGGAATGCCAAATACATAACGAAATTCGACCTTCTGAACGGATTTTGGCAAATTCCACTGACAGATAGAGCAAAGGAGGTTTTGGCTTTTTACAACACCAGACGGATTATTTGACTATAAAGTCATGCCATTTCGAACGAAAAACTCTCCGGCAACATTTCAGCGCTTAATAAACATGGTAATTGCAGGACTGGAAGGCTGCAGTGCTTATATCGATGATGCTATCATATACAATGACCAGAGGAATCAACATCTCGGGACTATTCGAGCATTCTTTGATAGACTGAGTAATGCCAAATTGACAATCAATCTTGCTAAAAGTGAATTCTGCCATGCAAGTTTGACATTTCTAGGTCATGTTGTAGGTCAAGGTCATGTGAAATCCATTGATGCTAAAGTTAAGGCTATCTCAAATTTTCCCGTACCCACGTGCTAAAGACAGCTGATGCGATTTCTTGGTATGGCTGGTTATTACAGAAAGTTCTGTAATAATTTCTCTGTCATTGCTGAGCCTTTGACAAATTTACTCAGCAAAAGAACAAAATTCCATTGGAATGCAATATGCCAAAATGCTTTTGATAAGCTTAAAGCCATACTCAAGAGTGAACCAGTTCTTTTAGCACCAAACTTTGAAAAGGAGTTAAAGCTAGCTGTAGATGCTAGTGACGTAGGTGCAGGTAGTGTTTTGTTGCAGGAAGATGAAAATGGTGTGGATCATCCAGTTTGCTACTTTTCCAAAAAGTTTAATAAGCATCAGAGAAATTACTCTACCATAGAGAAAGAGTGCTTGTCTCTGATTCTTGCTCTGCAACATTTCGAAGTTTATCTTGCCCCTACTGCTGCACCGATTGTTGTTTTCAGTAATCACAATCCACTGATTTCATACATAAAATAAAAAACAAAATCAGCGGTTGCTCAGGTGGAGTCTTATGCTACAAGAGTATAATTTAGACATAAGGCATTGCAGAGGGAGAGATAACATTATCCCTGATGCACTTTCAAGAGCTTGAGCAGTGTCAGGAGTTGTGTTTTTCTTTCATACTGAAGTGGATTGTAGATATATGTAATTGTATATGCTATGTTCAATATTTAATTAATCTTAAAGCAAAAGAAAGCTTTATTACATAAATTTTTCTTTTCCTCGAAGAGGGGGTGTGTTATGCATAAGAATTTTATTTTTTTGATTCCAACTTTCACCCCACTGACCTAAAAGTGCTATAAATATCTTGTTAATCTTCTTATAGAAGATTCTCAAAAGCCTGAGTCACAGATTAATTTCTATTCGTAAACATCTTGTTTACAAGGAAAAGTACTTCAGAACCTTCCAGAAAGTTCAGGTTTGCATTAGATTTAGAATATTACATCATCTTATTCCACAGCCCTGTGGAACATTCTAGAGAAATCTTAGGGTCTATAAAAGAGCATGATTTTTCTCATTGGGTCAGACTTTGGAGTTTCAAGTTTGGGCTAAGAAGAAAAGTTATTTCTAAATTCTGTGTTGGATTGTTAAAGGATATTACTTTTCATTTTGGACTGTAAATTCTGTGGGATCAAGGAAAGTAGATTCATTCAGGATATTTCATAACAGAGCTAAGTACATTTAAATTTTCTTACTTCTACAGGTTAAAGTTAACTTGTAAATAAATTTTGTTAAATTTTTCCAAAAGGCTTGTTTGCTTTTTCTTTCTGCTACGCCTGGCTCGTAACAGTAGGCTCAGTCTTTCTAAATGGTTTACCAGTACCAATGTGCGGTCAGTTTCAGCTCTGCGTGGAAGCATCATGCAGCCCAATCTATTTCAGTAGTATACACAATGAGGGTTCTGGAACAACCCCCACCCCCACACTGTGGGTCCACCCACCCCCCGGGTCGGCCCCACCGAGCGGGGATGCCGAGGACAAAAACAATTTCATCCCCGCACTGTGGGGCCCACCCCCACCCCCCGGGTCGGTCCCACCGAGAGGGGATGCAATAGAATAAAATATTTGTTTGCCTGCCGTATCGTGGGGAATCCCCTGATGTAAAATGATTTACAACACCAACAGCCCCAGAGGGGGGTTTATAGCGAATAATTTAGAAATACTTAAATATAAGGATTAAAAAGAAACAGAATGCAAGAGCCTATTGACCCCCGCAAATGCTACAGGGATCTCTTCTACAAAGCCCTTGCTCAAGACCCACGCTTCGACGAGCAGCGCAGCCGTGATTTCACCCAACGAATTGAACGCGGGTGCTACAACGCAGCGATTACCCGGTGTGCGGAATCAGCCAGCGCTTACAACCGCCAGTAGGACTCTCCGATGTTTGTGAATATCTACAGCGCCCGCTGTGGCACCGTCCTGGCCAACATTGACCCCATAGGCACAATACTGAGCAAGGTCGAGGGTGGAGGGTAGACCCTAGATAGGCTTGCCGCAGGGGATTTGCTTCCGGATGTTTTTGGATATGACGGCAACTGAGCTGTGTCCAATGGCCGGGAAGACCGAACGCGACGAGGTAACGCGCCCTCTTAGCCAAAAAATCATAGAAAAAACTTCCACCCTCTTCGCCTGTCCCCGTTGCCACGGACGAAACCACACATACAGCCAGGTTCAGATCGGCGCCGGAGACGAGCAACCGACCTTTATATGCACCTGCAAAGAATGTGGAGAACACTATGAGGGGTTCGCGTAAATAGACTCAATTCTGCGAACCGCGGGGCCAGCTGACTGGTCGATGATTTAGACAATATTTATATATAGACTATAAAGAGAACACAATGCAGGAGTGTGCTTGGATCAAGGTCAGAACAAATGAAGTTTGTGGGAAGAGATGTAGTGGAATCTACTGTGCTGCCCACAACACTGCTAATTCCAGAAACACAATGCGGGAGTGTGCATGGATCAGGATCGGAACAACGGAAGCTTGTGGGAGGAGATGTCGAGGAACATACTGTTGTATCCACAACGCCATTTTCTCCAGAGGCGGGGGTCTTTAGATCTGTCGAGGTTGTGGGGTGGCTGTGAAGACCCCACGTAAGCTGTGCAAACCATGCGGCGCTACCAGCGTCTATAACCAATACTACCATAAGAAACACTATGCTAAAAGTTTCCAAAAAGAAGCGAGACGACTTTCCAGGATAAATTTCAATTAGAGAAATATCAACACATAAGTATATGAAGTATAACTGTTAGAGAAATACCAATACATAGGTATTATGAATTATAACTATTGGAGAAATATCAATTAGAGAAATATCAACACATAAGTATATGAAGTATAACTTTTAGAGAAATACCCAATACGTAGGTATTATGAATTGTTATTAGAGAAATATCAGTTAGAGAAATATGAAGTATAACTGTTAGAGAAATTAGAGAAATATCAATTAGAGAAGTATCAACACATAGGTATATGAAGTTATAGCTATTATGGATGAAATATCTGAAGATTATTCGACTCTCAAACAAAACATCTTGGATGAGCCTATGCGAGATTCTGTCAAAGGGCGCTTGTTAAAGCCCTTACAGCCTGAAAAATATCGACCTACCCAACCACCACGCAAAAAGAAGGCCTCCAAAAGAAAAGCCATCGAAGAGGAATTTGACCCTATCTCCCGCGAGAAAGTCCTGAGATCCGTCATGGGATATCAGGATGAGATCCTGGATTTGTTTACATCTGCTGAGCAGATAAAAGAAAAGTTAGTCTTCAGGCAGACCCCATGGGTTATTGGTAACTTCTTGAGGGGCTGGCACATGGACGTGCCTGCCAATAATCCTCATAGCGCAGACCCCAAGACTTTCCTCGAGGCTGTGGTGCCCCAAATCAGTAGCAAGCTCGAGGAAGAGATCGAGGCGCTAGGTGGTGTGAAGTTCCAGTTGGCTCTCAAGATTCAGCTTCGGAAGGACAACCCAGACGGTAGTGAGGAGTACACAACCCCCGTGCTGCGCCACAAACAGAAGGCCCTTCTCCAGGCCAGCGAAATCAAGAGGGCTCTCGATAAAACCTTCCCACAGATCCAAGAAACACTCGAAAAGTGGACGCAGAGAGGGTCTGGCTGGGTTGTAGATCAGGTACGGACCCTTTGGCTGGACATTGCCAGATATCAACTTCTTCGGAGTAGGTCCTGCATTCCACTCCCAGCAGAATTAAGATATAAGAAGGCACTGGTTAACATAAAGAACAAGGACCAAGACTGCTTTCGATGGACGTTCCGAGCAGCTCGGGAAATCCACCACCACCACATAACCCACAGAGACCAAGTTGGTATCCTACCAATGATGGTCTGAACTTTGAAGGGATTGATAGTCCCACACCCATCTCACAGATACCAAAATTTGAGCGGCAGAACAACCTAGCAATCAATGTCTTTGGCTGGGACAAGGGTATCATCATACACCGCCTCAGCAAGCAGCCACAAGAAATACCAAGGATCAACCTATTACTGATCGAAAAGGCCGATAAATTCCACTACACCTGGATCAAGCACCTAAGCTGCCTCTTATTTGACCAGAGCAAGCACAGAAATAAGAAGTACTTCTGTGAGCGATGTCTTCATGGCTACACGAGAGAAGACCTGCTGGAGGCCCACAAGCTTGAGTGCGAAGGCATCGGCCAGACGGCCGTCCGGGTGGAGATGCCAGAGGAGGGTAAGAACAAGCTCACCTTCCAGAACCACCACAAGTAGCAATCAACCCCATTCGTCATCTATGCAGACGTTGAGGCTCTCACCACCAAGATCGAGGGCCTCGAACGCGATCCTACAAAAAGTAACACCCAACAAACACAACAACATGAGGCTTGCAGCTACTGCTATATCGTGGTGCGGTGTGATGGAACAACAAAGCCGCCTGTCGAGTATCGCGGCCCAAATGCAACAGAGCACTTCTTAAAATCACTCCAGGAGGAGGAGCGCAAGATTAAGAGCGTGCTAGCCAACCTTAAAAACATAAGGATGACACGAACGGACTATCAGGCCCATAACAATGCCGCGAATTGCTATATATGCGAAAAACCGCTAAACGGTGACTCTGTCCGCGACCACTGTCATATCACGGGTAAATATCGAGGGGCAGCTCACAACGCCTGCAACCTTAAGATGAGGCTAAGCCGAAAGACCACCGTTATTCCTGTATTGTTCCACAACCTCAGAGGGTACGACTCCCACCTGCTCATGGAGGCCATCTCGAGGGTCGAAGGTAGAGTTTCCTGCATCCCCAACAATACAGAAAAATACATTTCCTTCTCTCTCGGACAGCTTCGCTTTATCGACAGCGCCCAGTTCCTGCTAGCTTCCCTTGATACACTGGTGGCGGCAAATAAACCAGAAGCTTTCAAGATCACATCGTTCTACGAGCCAGACAAGCAGAGGTTTGAGCTATTAACCCGAAAAGGTATCTACCCATATGAGAATATGGACTCCTGGGATCACTTCGTTGAGACCAAGCTACCTCCGAAAGAGGTATTCTACAGCAAGCTCGCTGACGAGCACATCAGCGACGACGACTACGCCCACGCGCATAGAGTATGGGAGGTTTGTGGGTGTAAGTCCCTGGGGGACTACCACGACCTCTACAATCGCACAGATGTTCTCCTGCTGGCAGATGTCTTTGAGGAATTCCGAAAGACCTGCTTGAGACAGTACGGCTTGGACCCGACATACTACTACACAAGCCCCGGTCTTTCGTGGGACGCCCTCCTAAAAAGACAGGAGTGGAGCTCGAGCTGCTTACAGACTACGACCAACACCTGTTTGTCGAGAAGTGGATGCGCGGAGGTATCTCGATGGTCTCGAAACGCTACGCCCGAGCCAACAATCCTCAGGTCGAAGACTATAAACCTGAAGAACCAAACAGCCACATCCTATACCTCGACGCAAACAATCTCTACGGGTGGGCTATGAGCCAGGCACTCCCCACCGGCGGCTTCCAGTGGGTCGATGTATCGGGACTCGCAGAAACCATTGCAGAACTACCCGCAGACAGTGAAGTGGGCTATATCCTAGAGGTAGATATGGAATATCCAGCAGAGCTGCACAAGGCACACAAACGCCTATCCGCAAGCACCAAGCGCCTTGTGGTCAAGAAGGAGTGGATGTCGGAGTACCAGCGCGAACTTCTCGATGGAGCTTTTGGGGGAGCACCTACAGAGGTTGAGAAGTTGGTACCCAACCTTCGCGACAAAGACCGTTACGTGCTTCACTATCGGAATCTCAAGCTATACATGTTTCTGGGTATGCGTCTGACCAAGATTCATCGCGCCCTCCGATTCCAGCGGAGCCCCTGGATGGAGCCCTACATCCGGATGAATACTGAGCTCCGGATGAAGGCCACCAGTGAGTTTGAGAAAGATCTCTACAAGCTCATGAACAATTCGGTCTTCGCAAGACGATGGGAAACCTCCGCTGGCGTGCCGACGTCAAGCTGATCCGCGCCAACGAGGAAGATAAACTCAGGCGTCTCATCGCCAGCCCAGCTTTTGCCAGAGCCAACATCTTCGACGATGATCTTTCAGCAGTCCAGATGCAAAAGAGCCGTCTAGTGCTCAATCGCCCGATTTACGTAGGTATGAGCATTCTAGACCTTTCAAAAACACTGATGTACGATTTCTATCACAAACGGCTCCAGAGGCAGTACGAAGACCGCTTCCAGCTCCTCTACACGGACACCGACAGCCTGCTCGTGCAAATCGAGACAGAGAATGTCTACGAGGACATGGCCAAGCACCAGGATATCTACGACACGTCCGACTACCCGAAAGACCACCCGCTGCACAGCACAGAGAACAAGAAGGTTCTCGGAAAGATGATGGACGAATACGCCGGGCAGTCAATCGCCGAATATGTGGGCCTGCGGCCGAAGATGTACTCCATCCTCCAGGCATCTGGAAAGAACATCAAGAAGGCCAATGGGTGTGAGAAAAGCAACTGTCAAGAAGCGCACCGGGCATGAGCAGTTCAAAGAGGCTCTCTTTGAGAAGCAAACCATCCGCCATGGCATGGATGTTCTTAGATCGGAGCGTCGCCGCATCTACGGGCAGCATCTCAACAAGGTGTCGCTGTCGCCCTTCGATTCCAAGCGTTGGATCGCAGAAAACGGAGTTGACACACAGGCTTATGGTTACAAAGATTACATCACACAACAAGAGATGGACGCGTTCGTTGAGGAACTGAGGCGGTCCATCTAAAGAACTCTGAAATCATAGGATAAACGATGGCTCCCAAGAGAGTTCTAACCCAGGAAGAGATCCAGGAAATCAAGGCCCTGTGAGGTAAGGCGCCTGTGAGTAGGGTGAAGAAGCAGTTCGGAGTCGGTGCTGAGAGGGTTCAGATGCTCTGGGCAGAGGAGGAGACACCCAGTGCCGCAACAGAGGAGGAGACACCCTATGCCGCAACAGAGAAGACAGAAAGAGAGGAGAGCGTCGTCGACGATCTACGATTGTTGCTACGCGATAGCATCGGCCAATCCAAGTCGGCAAATGGGCCGACCATTAACGAATTCTATGAGCTCCTAAAGAAAAGGCTGAGTCGGTTTGAAACCACCACAGAGAAGTTGACGATTTCGTTTAAGGAGATAATTACCCCTCTGAAGCGGCGCGAGGCGGCGAGCGGAGGCAATGCGATCTCCGAGAATATTGGAAAATCCATCCGAACCTTCTATACCCTGCTGTACGACAACCTAAAGTCGCTCGAATCTCTCACAGAGCAGGCGGCAGATGTGATGGTGGGTGTGTCTTCCGCTATAGATGGATATGAGGTCGAGCCGCCGAACCCCTCGGTAGTAGAGAAACTGGTGGATATGGCTGAAAGATGGGTATACTTGTCTCTCTCCATAGCAATTGTCTGTGGGGTGTTCGCTACGCCGGCAACTACAGACCCCCAAGAACCTCGAGATACTGCAGGCGAAAGTTCCGAGACCAAGGACCACTGACGTAGGACGTAAACCAAACGGATAAATTGTCACCCCGGTGGATGGATTCGAGCTCATGGAACCCCATCCGGAGGAAGCTGAGTGTCCGGGGGCACAACAAGGAGTTTTTTGCGCACAAAACCGCGCTGAGGTCCATCCTGCAAGTAATACACCACGGGCTCGTCGGGCTTGGTCACTGTGCGCCCGATCCGGTGCACATCCAGGGGCCATATGGGATCAGTCGCTCGCCGGCGCCCCCCCCCCCGCCTTCTAGTTCGCCAGGCTGGTACAAATAACGAACGCCGACGCCGGAGGGGGTTATTGTCTCCTCGAGACCAACGGGACGACCAGGAACTACAGAGGAGGGCTTTTGTGCCACCGATCGCGCCCTTATGGCCTCAGAGGGCTTTTTGCCGGTCAGTCGGGTGACCGCACCATTCAAGGCTGTCACAACGGCAGGCAACCTTTTCACCCACTCTGTAGACCGCTGACCAGAAGTGAGTCGCATCTAATGAGCGTACTGGTGCCCAAAGAGCCGCTCAGCCGAGGTACGATTGATGCGCTCAACAATGCCCTGGTCCCGATGGATGTCAACCCGACCGCGCCGAACTTGGACAGAGTGGTTTGCCAACAGCTGGCTGACAGAGCCCATGAACTCACGACCGGGGTCGACCTGGAGCAATTTGGGCCACCTCAACGGGCCTCGCCTGTAGATGCGAGACAAAGCTTCAGCAACCCCTTTGACTTCTTTAGTGGCCAGAGGCTCAGCTGCTTTGAAGCGTGAGGCTATATCAGCCACGGTAAGGGCGTATTTGTACGTGCGCTTGCGAACACGGTCGTGCGGCAGAAAGAGCAGGTCGGCTTGATGGACCTCGTTCGGCTTGGTCATGTCGAATTTGGGTCGTGGAACGTGCCACGGGGCGGCGAGGTAGATCTGCCAGATGGCCTGCTTCTTCAACCAAGCTCGGGCCACATCTTCTGAGGTCTTAGCCGCAGAAGCCAGCTTCTTTATGGCCTCAAGACCCCTCCAGTAACCCCTAGGGCTATAATAAATATCCGCAAGGCACCGATCCATGTATTTATTGTTGCTTTGTTAGCATCAAGTCTCTAACGAAAACAACTGCTGGTCTAGGCAGCCTGCACCCTTTTAAGCTCGCCAGCAAGAAATATTCAGGTGCCACTGTGAACAGCTTTGTCCAACTCTTCCAACAGCTTGGTACGGGCCGTCATTAACGCCTCGTCTCTCGCACGTTGAAACAACTTTTTTTCCTCCTCCGACAAACCAACAGTATGTTTCTGACGCTGACGAATTTCTTCTTTCATCTGATCGAACTTGTCGATTTCACACAGAATCAGGCGTAATTCCGTTTCAGATATATTATCGTCGTTCAGCGCGATAGAAATGATGTCGGCGATAGAGTTTAGCTTCGACTCAGCTAAGATACGAATCTCGTCGTGTTTTTTGGCTTTTGTTTGGAGTTTTCGTCCAATACATTTCCCGCCAACACCAAGCTACCCACACACAATCGCCCCAGCCAAAAGGCCAATGGCGACAGGCATCGCGATGATAGTTGACAAGTTTGTTTGTTTTATTTGAGGTTTAACGTCCCCGTCAACACTGTAAAGGTCATTTTTGAGACGTTGCTTCCAATTTTGTGGGACTTTTACCCGACATTGAGACATAGTTGACAAGAGCCCGACGCCAGAAGCAGCCAGCCCTACGCTAGTCGCAGTAAGCGCGGTATCAATCCCATCAACAACATTAGCCCCACGTCTGTATTTCTTGTACAGCGAGGCTCTGAAGTCTCGTTCTTTTTTTCGAGACGGAATTTGACCTCGGCCACGTGCTGAAGGCGGTGTTTGTCTCCAGTTTCAAGTCCTGGGTAGAGACCCATCGTGTACTACCCCTCGAGCTGGGAGTGTTTAAATAGACTACTGGCTAATAATGACTATAGCTTGGTCTGGTGTGAGCGCACCGGGCGTAAATCGCAGCATTTTGAGAGACACTGAACCTATAAAAATATTATGTAGGTCTAAATGACGGTATTCAACTTGGTGTTGGATTCCTTCAAGAGTGAACTGCACTCGAGGCGTTTCTTGTACTTGTATGTAAATCCCAACTTCTTTATTAGCATTTGCTTGACTCCACTTGAGCTTGAAGCCGGGTAACACATCAACAAAATCGTCAGGTCTATCTCCGAGAATTAGATGATGTTGGCAAGTTCATACCAATGATTCCCGCTGGGTGGGGGGGGGGGGAATTCGAAGACTATTTTCAGGATTCCCTGCCGGTTGTTGCTTGTCTTCAGCACGTTATCTTCGGAAACGACAATGTTCTTCGTCCCGGGGATATACGAGCGAAGTCGAGTGCCACTATTCACTACCTTCCTAACTTTGTGCTGCTTTCCAGTCACAACGTACGGAGACGAGATTTGTATGTCAATAAGCCACCCTGTTTGTTGGACGGGGTCTGCAAAAGCAACCCACTTGCTCCCAGTGAAGGCCAGCGTATGAACCCG
This sequence comes from Lucinisca nassula, assembly GCA_963580285.1. Taxonomy (NCBI): domain Eukaryota; kingdom Metazoa; phylum Mollusca; class Bivalvia; order Lucinida; family Lucinidae; genus Lucinisca; species Lucinisca nassula. Next base: position 109,976,856 of record OY757017.1, on the reverse strand, counting down.
CTTTGGAACAGCATGTGAGGTATCAACGTCGCCGAGATCACCGAATGCCAATGACCCCGCTTGGGCGACCTCTTTTCTTTTGTAGACCCCATCAGAGAGCTGGAAGGCGTACAATCGATCTTCCTTCCCGTCCTTATCGAACCCCTCAGTGTCACCAAGATCAGCCAAAGCCACCCCCAGGGCATTTTCTGACCCACCGGGGCCGCTTGCGTCAACCATTCCTTGTATGTAGGGCAGCGCTCATATACTTGAACGGTAACATTTCCCCGTTGGTGTCTCTAAGTGAGATAGTTAGCTGTGAAGTAGGCCCTGACGACAACCTTTTGTACTGTAAGACAAGAAATGATTCAGTTCTACCAGATCCACACTTTTCGTTATCGACAGGGATAGATCTAAGCAGTGTAGAGGGTCGACCGTTATGCAGATTGTCTGAAGTACTTAATTCAGCAAGATGAAAGTAGACCTCACAATGGACGGCCAGCTTGTGTGTCCTCTTTGCAGTAAACGTCTTGTTGCGGCCTCCTTCCAAGTGATGGCCATTGTCATTGATCAGCGCCAAGGGAGGGGGTTTGAAAGTATTGTGGGAAAAGCCTAAGATATTAGTTAATTCGCGATTCATTGTTATAACTTCTCCGGGCTTTACCATTAATTGTAGTAGACCAGACGGCTCATCTAGAGTGAGTTCGGCGTTCAACCGCTGAAACACCTTTTCGTTCAACTCACAGACGTTATAATACCCGTCAGGTATTGTTCTTTCAGCCTTTTTATTTGAGACCTTATTGTTCCTTTTCACCGTGCATATGTTGTACCACCAGTGATAATACGTGAACTTGCAGAGAGCAACCTCTCGCTCACCCGCAGACAGAGTCCTGACAAGATTGATTGACACATCATTTTGAACGTCAGTGAGTGTGATGTACAAAATAATAAAACTTGAACAACACCAAAATGGGTATGGATACAAAGGCGTTTACGTTTAATAGCTCGGCAAAATATCAGGCAGGCGGCCATTTCAAATATAAAGAGTCAGCAGCAGGGGCGCCCATCCTAGTCATAATGGTCGACGATAAGGGAAGTCACTTCCTTGCCAAGTACCCGAACATCTTCGATTATCAAAAGCATCCGCTTACAGACAAACAAAGGGAAAAGGAAAAGGAAAGCAAGGCGTGGGACACCTGGCAGCATTATCAAAACCCTCCGCTTACATGACACGTGGCTAAGGCAAACAAGGCGTGGGACAACTGGCAGCACGCTCCCTTCAGCTGGTGGCAGTGCCAGCTAAACTTTGCGGTTTGGTGCGCAACCGCCATATGTGGTGTTTCATTCCAGGACCATCTCCAAGCGACGGAGCCCCTTCTTGCAAGCCTTTATTGCTTTCATGTCTATTATACGACGAGGCGTCTGCTTGAAGAGCTAAAAGTCGCCCTCCCTGGGGACGAGTCCTATATATGGTACGATAACCAGTATGACTCCAGGGCCTACAAGCGGCTTTGCGAGGACTTCGCCGTTTCACCTGATACGGATTGGGGGCAGAAGTTAGACCATGGGTGTTAAGGGCTCGGCTCATATGGGACTTATATGGAACCATCGGGTAAATATAGGATGGAGCATCAAGCACAGGGGCCTTCCTTCCACCCCAAGGACTCAATCAGACATAATCGGGATATGTTAAAGGCGTGGACGTTGTTCATTCTCGATAAATCAGAAGGTTTCACGCAAGCGGGTGTCTCGCGCCTCATTGACTCGATTCGGACTTACGTTTGGGCAATTTTGGGAGCACAAGCTCAGACCCGTTCCAACATTCTCAAAGTCGGGACGGGGTTCGACGCCCAAAAGCAGTTTACGGCGAATCTCGAAGACGCTATCGCCTCACCCGTCGACATCCCCAGCAGCATCGATCGCTATCAAAAGACGTTGCAACATGCATCCACACCACTGGATTACGTCTGCGGGAGAGCGCTCTACTTGATGCCGAGCGACATGATACTCCAGCCCGGCAATGTCCAAGGTTATAATAACCAAATCCAAATAGCGGGGTCAGACGCTGCCATCGGCCACAACCAAGGAATAAACAAGGCAGCACTGATCAATCCTGCCTCTAAAGTCGATAGGACATTCCAAGGGAAAACTGTCGCACCAGCCGGGACCGACCCGCGAGTACTCGCAGGGCCACCTCCCGAAGGGTCGCCTACGTCTGCCACGGTAGTCGCACCAGCAGACTGGAAATCCGGTCTCGACCATGAAGAAGAAAAAACAGCTCTCATAGTCGCAGGGATTGGGGTTGGCTTATTGGTGTTTTGGTTGGTCGCGCGCTAGCCAGTCCCTTTAAAACAGACTTTGTCGAGTGGTCAACGAAGCTGACACCATGTCATCAAGTAAGTACGGACGAAAGCTTGACCCCTACCGGGGCCTCCGCGAACCCCATGGGGTGAAAGGGGTGAGGCAATCGGTGTCGATAACTAACAACCCCAGCACAATCGGCCCGAACCAGCAGCTTCTCGTTCGATTCCCCAACCTCGGCCAACATGATGTCATCGTCCCCGGGACCGCGAGGTTGGCCTTCACCATCACACTACACAGCGAAGATGCCAATCGGACCTTGGTTCAGAACTTAGGCTGCGCCCTCGTGAAAAAGACCGTCATTAAAATTTCGGGAAATGAGGTCCTTAGCATCGACGATAGTGATGTGTACCACTGCTACCGCGATCTCTTGAGGAAGGCTTCAGAGAGGAAAAATGGCCAGTACCAAGGCATTGATACGTCGGAAAACCAAATAAAACGAGGATCCGAATCAATGCTGAGTACAAAGATGAGTTCGTTCTAGCGGACAAAGCCGTCGCCGATGCTTTCGGCAATCGTTTCTACATCCCACTGGACTTCGAGCTGCTCGAGAGCCATATGCCATTCTACCAGAGCGCGCTGGGCGACCGGCTCGAGTTTGAGCTCAAGTTCAACGACTACAACCGTGTGATCCAGGCCACAGGCAGAGATGCCACTTTCGACATTGGAAACATCTGTCTTGAGTATGACATGGTCACCCTGCCAGAGCTGGCCCAAATGATCAACAACCAGTATAGAAGCCGCATTTCGATCCTGTATGACAGGGTACTGCGGCACCGCAAAATCGGTAAAGACAAGAGCGACACCCTCTGGAATATCAATCCCAACGTGCTCGCCCGCAGCATGAAGGGCATCCTGATGCTCTTTGAGGATGAAGCCGCGCCACACCCCTTCGCTCGCGACACAGAAGCCTTCTATAACCCGAAAATCGCCAAGGTCGAGGTCACCATCGAGGGGATCCCCAACCAACTCTTTAGCCAAGGGGTGCGCTCTTACCAGATGTTTGATGAAGCGAGGAAGCTCTTCGCAGCCGGTAGCAAGCGACACCCTGAAGTGGCAACGGTCGAAAAAGACTTTGCCCTAGCCGACGTCAGCCTTGCAAAATACCTCACCAGCAAGTACGCGCTGTGGCTTGACCGGCTCCACGGCTCTGGCAGGCGGATAGAGAATGCCAGCGAAGGTGTGACCATCCAGATAACGAAAAGAGCCGAGGCTGCTGGCGCATTGAACATCTACCTCTACGTCATCATGGATGCACAGCTTAACATCGAAAATGGCCGGTTCGTCTCAGCGATCTATTAATGTTCCTGAGGAACGAGTAATAAATCTCCTACCGCGCACGGCCCATTCGGCGACAATAAGCGGACAAACGGGACGCGGAAAACCCGTTTTTATCCTCGATCTGCTCGAAGGCCCCTACCGGGAGTTCTTTCGACACATCGTGGTCCTCTGCCTCACCATAAAGTATAATAAAACATACCAGCGCGAAAAAGGTCAACGTCAAAAGCCGTCGTGGCCGAGCAGTCATCGATGATATTTAAGGTAGGCTCGCCCATAAACACCTGGTAAAACGCTCGCAGGTAATCGTGAAGGCGCTCGCCGGGGTCTAGAACGTAGACCTCAGGGTCGGTCCAGATCCAGGGGCGCTGGTATGTTTTATTATACTTTATGGTGAGGCAGAGGACCACGATGGGTCGAAAGAACTCCCGGTAGGGGCCTTCGAGCAAATCGAGGATAAAAACGGTTTTTCCGCATCCCGTTTGTCCGCTTATTGTCGCCGAATGGGCCGTGCGCGGTAGGAGATTTATTACTCGTTCCTCAGGAACATTAATAGATCGCTGAGACGAACCGGCCATTTTCGATGTTAAGCTGTGCATCCATGATGACGTAGAGGTAGATGTTCAATGTGCCAGCAGCCTCGGCTCTTTTCGTTATCTGGATGGTCACACCTTCGCTTGCATTCTCTATCCGCCTGCCGGAGCCGTGGAGCCGGTCGTCGTCGCTTGTCCTGAGGTCAAGCCACAGCGCGTTCTTGCTAGTGAGGTATTCTGCAAGGCTGACGTCGGCTAGGGCAAGGTCTTTTTCGACCGTTGCCACTTCAGGGTGTCGCTTGCTACCGGCTGCGAAGAGCTTCCTCGCTTTATCAAACATCTGGTAAGAGCGCACCCCATGGCTGAAGAGTTGGTTGGGGATCCCCTCGATGGTGACCTCGACCTTGGCGATTTTCGGGTTTTAGAAGGCTTCTGTGTCGCGAGCGAAGGGCTGTGGCGCGGCTTCATCCTCAAAGAGCATCATGATGCCCTTCATGCTGCGGGCGAGCACGTTGGGATTGATATTCCAGAGGGTGTCGCTCTTGTCTTCACCGATTTTGCGGTGCCGCAGTACCCTGTCATACAGGATCGAAATGCGGCTTCTATACTGGTTGTTGATCATTTGGGCCAGCTCTGGCAGGGTGACCATGTCATACTCAAGACAGATGTTTCCAATGTCGAAAGTGGCATCTCTGCCTGTGGCCTGGATCACACGGTTGTAGTCGTTGAACTTGAGCTCAAACTCGAGCCGGTCGCCCAGCGCGCTCTGGTAGAATGGCATATGGCTCTCGAGCAGCTCGAAGTCCAGTGGGATGTAGAAACGATTGCCGAAAGCATCGGCGACGGCTTTGTCGCTAGAACGGACTCATCTTTGTTCTCAGCATTGATTCGGATCCTCGTTTTATTTGGTTTTCCGACGTATCAATGCCTTGGTACTGGCCATTTTTCCTCTCTGAAGCCGCCCTCCAGAGATCGCGGTAGCAGTGGTACACAGCACTATCGTCGATGCTGAGGACCTCATTTCCCGAAATTTTAATGACGGTCTTTTTCGAGACGGCGCGGCCTATGTTCTGAACCAAGGTCCGATTGGTATCTTCGCTGTGTAGTGTGATGGTGAAGGCCAACCTCGCGGTCCCGGGGACGATGACATCATGTTGGCCGAGGTTGGGGAATCGAACGAGAAGCTGCTGGTTCGGGCCGATTGTGCTGGGGTTGTTAGTTATCGACACCGATTGCCTCACCCCTTTCACCCCAAGGGGTTCGCGGAGGCACCGGTAGGGGTCAAGCTTTCGTCCGTACTTACTTGATGACATGGTGTCAGCTTCGTTGACCACTCGACAAAGTCTGTTTTAAAGGGACTGGCTAGCGCGCGACCAACCAAAACACCAATAAGCCAACCCCAATCCCTGCGACTATGAGAGCTGTTTTTTCTTCTTCATGGTCGAGACCGGATTTCCAGTCTGCTGGTGCGACTACCGTGGCAGACGTAGGCGACCCTTCGAGAGGTGGCCCTGCGAGTACTCGCGGGTCGGTCCCGGCTGGTGCGACAGTTTTACCTTGGAATGTCCTATCGACTTTAGAGGCAGGATTGATCAGTGTTGCCTTGTTTATTCCTTGGTTGTGGCCGATGGCAGCGTCTGACCCCGCTATTTGGATTTGGTTATTATAACATTGGACATTGCCGGGCTGGAGTATCATGTCGCTCGGCATCAAGTAGAGCGCTCTCCCGCAGACGTAATCCAGTGGTGTGGTTGCATGTTGCAACGTCGATTGATAGCGATCGATGCTGCTGGGGATGTCGACGGGTGAGGCGATGGCGTCTTCGAGATTCGCCGTAAACTGCTTTTGGGCGTCGAACCCCGTCCCGACTTTGAGAATGTTGGAACGGGTCTGAGCTTGTGCTCCCAAGATTGCCCAAACGTAAGTCCGAATCGAGTCATTGAGGCGCGAGACACCCGCTTGCGTGAAACCTTCTGATTTATCGAGAATGAACAACGTCCACGCCTTTGAAATATCCCGATTATGTCTGATTGAGTCCTTGCGGTGAAAGAAAGGCCCCTGTGCTTGATGCTCTATCCTATATTTACCCGATGGTTCCATATAAGTCCCATATGAGCCGAGCCCTTGACACCCATGGTCTAACTTCTGCCTCCAATCCGTATCAGGTGAAACGGCGAACTCCTCGCAAAGCCGCTTGTAGGCCCTGGAGTCATACTGGTTATCGTACCATATATAGGACTCGTCCCCAGGGAGGGCGACTTTTAGCTCCTCAAGCAGACGCCTCGTCGTATAATAGACACGAAAGCAATAAAGGCTTGCAAGAAGGGGCTCCGTCGCTTGGAGATGGTCCTGGAATGAAACACCACATATGGCGGTTGCGCACCAAACCGCAAAGTTCAGCTGGCACTGCCACCAGCTGAAGGGAGCGTGCTGCCAGTTGTCCCACGCCTTGTTTGCCTTAGCCACATGCCAGGTAAGCGGAGGGTTTTGATAATGCTGCCAGGTGTCCCATGCCTTGCTTTCCTTTTCCTTTTCCTTTTCCCTTTGTTTGTCTGTAAGCGGATGCTTTTGATAATCGAAGATGTTCGGGTACTCGGCAAGGAAGTGACTTCCCTTATCGTCGACCATTATGACTAGGATGGGCGCCCCTGCTGCTGACTCTTTATATTTGAAATGGCCGCCTGCCTGATATTTTGCCGAGCTATTAAACGTAAACGCCTTTGTATCCATACCCATTTTGGTGTTGTTCAAGTTTTATTATTATGTACATCACACTCACTGACGTTCAAAATGATGTGTCAATCAATCTTGCCAGGACCCTGTCTGCGGGTGAGCGAGAGATTGCTCTCTGCAAGTTCACGTATTATCACTGGTGGTACAACATATGCACGGTGAAAAGGAACAATAAGGTCTCAAATAAAAAGGCTGAAAGAACAATACCTGACGGGTATTATAACGTCTGTGAGTTGAACGAAAAGGTGTTTCAGCGGTTGAACGCCGAACTCACTCTAGATGAGCCGTCTGGTTTACTACAATTAATGGTAAAGCCCGTAGAAGTTATAACAATGAATCGCGAATTAACTAATATCTTAGGCTTTTCCCACAATACTTTCAAACCCCCTCCCTTGGCGCTGATCAATGACAATGGCCATCACTTGGAAGGAGGCCGCACCAAGACGTTCACTGCAAAGAGGCCACACAAGCTGGCCGTCCATCGTGAGGTCTACTTTCATCTTGCTGAATTAAGTACTTCAGACAATCTGCATAACGGTCGACCCTCTACACTGCTTAGATCTATCCCTGTCGAGAACGAAAAGTGTGGATCTTGTAGAACTGAATCATTTCTTGTCTTACAGTACAAAAGGTTGTCGTCAGGGCCTATTTCACAGCTAACTATCTCACTTAGAGACACCAACGGGGAAATATTACCATTCGAGTATATGAGCGCAGCCCTACATATAAGGAATGGTTGACGCAAGCGGCCCCGGTGGGTCAGAAAATGCCCTGGGGTGGCTTTGGCTGATCTTGGTGATACTGAGGGGTTCGATATGGACGGAAAGGAAGATCGATTGTACGCCTTCCAGCTCTCTGATGGGGTCTACAAAAGAAAAGAGGTCGCCCAAGCGGGGTCATTGGCATTCGGTGATCTCGGCGACGTAGATACCTCACATGCTGTTCCAAAGCGGGTTCATACGCTGGCCTTCACTGGGAGCAAGTGGGTTGCTTTTGCAGACCCCGTCCAACAAACAGGGTGGCTTATTGACATACAAATCTCGTCTCCGTACGTTGTGACTGGAAAGCAGCACAAAGTTAGGAAGGTAGTGAATAGTGGCACCCGACTTCGCTCGTATATCCCCGGGACGAAGAACATTGTCGTTTCCGAAGATAACGTGCTGAAGACAAGCAACAACCGGCAGGGAATCCTGGAAATAGTCTTCGAATTCCCCCCCCCCCCCAAGCGGGAATCATTGGTATGAACTTGCCAACATCATCTAATTCTCGGAGATAGACCTGACGACTTTGTTGGTGTGTTACCCGGCTTCAAGCTCAAGTGAAGTCAAGCAAATGCTAATAAAGAAGTTGGGATTTACATACAAGTACAAGAAACGCCTCGAGTGCAGTTCACTCTTGAAGGAATCCAACACCAAGTTGAATACCGTCATTTAGACCTACATAAGGCTGCGATTTACGCCCGGTGCGCTCACACCAGACCAAGCTATAGTCATTATTAGCCAGTAGTCTATTTAAACCCTCCCAGCTCGAGGGGTAGTACACGATGGGTCTCTACCCAGGACTTGAAACTGGAGACAAACACCGCCTTCAGCACGTGGCCGAGGTCAAATTCCGTCTCGAAAAAGAACGAGACTTCAGAGCCTCGCTGTACAAGAAATACAGACGTGGGGCTAATGTTGTTGATGGGATTGATGCCGCGCTTACTGCGACTAGCGTAGGGCTGGCTGCTTCTGGCGTCGGGCTCTTGTCAACTATCATCGCGACGCCTGTCGCCATTGGCCTTTTGGCTGGGGCGATTGTGTGTGGGTAGCTTGGTGTTGGCGGGAAATGTATTGGACGAAAACTCAAAACAAAAGCCAAAAAACACGACGAGATTCGTATCTTGGCTGAGTCGAGGCTAAACTCAATCGCCGACATCATTTCTATCGCGCTGAACGACGATAATATATCTGAAACGGAATTTCGCCTGATTCTGTGTGAAATCGACAAGTTCGATCAGATGAAAGAAGAAATTCGTCAGCGTCAGAAACATACTGTTGGTTTGTCGGAGCTGTTGGAAGAGTTGGACAAAGCTGGTCACAGTGGCACCTGAATATTTCTTGCTGGCGAGCTTAAAAGGGTGCAGGCTGCCTAGACCAGCAGTTGTTTTCGTTAGAGACTTAATGCTAACAAAGCAACAATAAATACATGGATCGGTGCCTTGCGGATATTTATTATAGCCCTAAGGGTTACTTGAGGGGTCTTGAGGCCATAAAGAAGCTGGCTTCTGCGGCTAAGACCTCAGAAGATGTGGCCCGAGCTTGGTTGAAGAAGCAGGCCATCTGGCAGATCTACCTCGCCACCCCGCGGCACGTTTCACGACCCAAATTCGACATGACCAAGCCGAACGAGGTCCATCAAGCCGACCTGCTCTTTCTGCCGCACGACCATGTTCGCAAGCGCACGTACAAATACGCCCTTACCGTGGCTGATATAGCCTCGAGCTTCAACGAAGCTGAGCCTCTGGCGACTAAAGAAGCCAAAGAGGTTGCTTAAGCTTTGTCTCGCATCTACAGGCGAGGCCCGTTGAGGTGGCCCAAATTGCTCCAGGTCGACCCCGGTCGTGAGTTCATGGGCTCTGTCAGCCAGCTGTTGGCAAAGCACTCTGTCCAAGTTCGGCGCGGTCGGGTTGACATCCATCGGGACCAGGGCATTGTTGAGCGCATCAATCGTACCTCGGCTGAGCGGCTCTTTGGGCACCAGGAGATGCGACTCACTTCTGCAAATCTGCAAGCAGCAATGGCTTTGGTGTGACTGAGCTTCAGCTTGACTTCTTGCATGAAGCTACATCTAGTTCTCCTCTACAAGTCTGCACGCAGCAAAAGCTTTTAAGTAACTGATATTATCCTTGACTTCTTGCATGAAGCTACATCTAGATCTCCTCTACAAGTCTGCAAGCAGCAAAGGCTCTGGTGTGAATGAGCTTATGGTTGACTACTTGCATAAAGGTACATTTAGTTCTCCTCTAAAAGTCTGGAAGCAACAAAGGCTTTGGTGTAACTGAACGTATGCTTGACTTCTTGCATGAAGCTACATTTAGTTCTCCTCTAAACGTCTGCAACTTGACTTCTTGCATAATGCTACATCTAGATCTCCTCCATAAGTCTGCAAGCAGCAAAGGCTTTGGTGTAACTGATCTTATGCTTGACTTTTTGCAAGAAGATACATTTAGTTCTCCTCTAAACGTCTGCAAGCAGCAAAGGCTTCGGTGTAACTGAACGTATGCTTGACTTCTTGCATGAAGCTACATTTAGTTCTCCTCTAAAAGTCTGCAAGTTGCAAAGGCTGTAGAGTGATTGAGCTTAGGCTTGACTTCTTGCATGAAGCTACATCTAGTTCTTCTCTACAAGTTTGCAAACAGCAATGGCCCTGGTGTAACTGAGCTTATGCTTGAATTCTTGCATGAAGCTACATCTGGTTCTCCTCTACAAGTCTGCAAGCAGCAAAGGCTTTAGTGTGATTGAGTTTAGGCTTGACTTCTTGCATGAAGCTACATTTAGTTTTCCTCTAAAAGTCTGGAAGCAACAAAGGCTTTGGTGTAACTGAGCTTATGCTTGACTTCTTGCATAAAGCTACATTTAGATCTCCTCTGCACGTCTGGAAGCAGCAAAAGCGTTGGTGTAACTGAGCTTATGCTTGACTTCGTGCATGAGCTTGACCACTTGCATGAAGCTACATATAGTTCTCCTCCATAGGTCTGCAAGCAGCAAAGGCTTTAGAGTGACTCAGCTTATGCTTGACTTCTTGCATACAGCTACATCTAGTTCTCCTCTACAAGTCTGCAAGCAGCAGAGGCTTTAGTGTGATTGAGCTTATGCTTGACTTCTTGCATGAAGCTACATATAGTTCTCCTCTTCAAGTCTGCAAGCAGCAAAGGCTTTATTGTGATTGCGCTTAGGCTTGACTTCTTGCATGAAGCTGCATCTAGTTCTCCTCTACAAGTCTGCAAGCAGCAAAGGCTTTAAAGTGATTGAGCTTATGCTTGACTTCTTGCATGAAGCTATATTTAGTACCCCGTTAAAAGTCTGGAAGCAACAAAGGCTTCAGAGTGATTGAGCTTAGGCTTGACTTCTTGCATGAAGCTACATCTAGTTCTCCTCTACAAGTCTGCAAGCAGCAAGTGCTTTAGAGTGATTGAGCTTAGGCTTGGCTTCTTGCATGAAGCTACATATAGTTCTCCTCAAAAAGTCTGCAAGCAGCAAAGGCTTTAGAGTGACTGAGCTTTTGCTTGACTTCTTGCATGAAGCTGCATCTAGTTCTCCTCTACAAGTCTGCAAGCAGCAAAGGCTTTAGAGTGATTGAGCTTATGTTTGACTTCTTGCATGAAGCTACATTTAGTTCTCCTCTAAACGTCTGCAAGCAGCAAAGGCTTCGGTGTAACTGAACGTATGCTTGACTTCTTGCATGAAGCTACATTTAGTTCTCCTCTAAAAGTCTGCAAGTTGCAAAGGCTGTAGAGTGATTGAGCTTAGGCTTGACTTCTTGCATGAAGCTACATCTAGTTCTTCTCTACAAGTTTGCAAACAGCAATGGCCCTGGTGTAACTGAGCTTATGCTTGAATTCTTGCATGAAGCTACATCTGGTTCTCCTCTACAAGTCTGCAAGCAGCAAAGGCTTTAGTGTGATTGAGCTTAGGCTTGACTTCTTGCATGAAGCTACATTTAGTTTTCCTCTAAAAGTCTGGAAGCAACAAAGGCTTTGGTGTAACTGAGCTTATGCTTGACTTCTTGCATACAGCTACATTTAGATCTCCTCTGCACGTCTGGAAGCAGCAAAAGCGTTGGTGTAACTGAGCTTATGCTTGACTTCGTGCATGAGCTTGACCACTTGCATGAAGCTACATATAGTTCTCCTCCATAGGTCTGCAAGCAGCAAAGGCTTTAGAGTGACTCAGCTTATGCTTGACTTCTTGCATACAGCTACATCTAGTTCTCCTCTACAAGTCTGCAAGCAGCAGCGGCTTTAGTGTGATTGAGCTTATGCTTGACTTCTTGCATGAAGCTACATATAGTTCTCCTCTTCAAGTCTGCAAGCAGCAAAGGCTTTATTGTGATTGCGCTTAGGCTTGACTTCTTGCATGAAGCTGCATCTAGTTCTCCTCTACAAGTCTGCAAGCAGCAAAGGCTTTAGAGTGATTGAGCTTATGCTTGACTTCTTGCATGAAGCTATATTTAGTTCCCCGTTAAAAGTCTGGAAGCAACAAAGGCTTCAGAGTGATTGAGCTTAGGCTTGACTTCTTGCATGAAGCTACATCTAGTTCTCCTCTACAAGTCTGCAAGCAGCAAGTGCTTTAGAGTGATTGAGCTTAGGCTTGGCTTCTTGCATGAAGCTACATATAGTTCTCCTCAAAAAGTCTGCAAGCAGCAAAGGCTTTAGAGTGACTGAGCTTTTGCTTGACTTCTTGCATGAAGCTGCATCTAGTTCTCCTCTACAAGTCTGCAAGCAGCAAAGGCTTTAGAGTGATTGAGCTTATGTTTGACTTCTTGCATGAAGCTACATTTAGTTCTCCTCTAAAAGTCTGGAAGCAACAAAGGCTTGGGTGTGATTGAGCTTAGGCTTGACTTCTTGCATGAAGCTACATTTAGTTCTCCTCTGAAAGTCTGGAAGCAACAAAGGCGTTGGAGTAACTGAGCTTATGCTTGACTTCTTGAATAAAGCTACATCTCCTCTACACGTCTGGAAGCAGCAAAAGCTATGGTGTAACTGAGCTTATGCTTGACTTTGTGCATGAAGCTACATCTAGTTCTCCTCTACAAGTCTGCAAGCAGCAGAGGCTTTAGTGTGATTGAGCTTATGCTTGACTTCTTGCATGAAGCTGCATCTAGTTCTCCTCTACAAGTCTGCAAGCAGCAAAGGCTTCAGAGTGATTGAGCTTATGCATGACTTCTTGCATGAAGCTACATTTAGTTCTCCTCTAAAAGTTTGGAAGCAACAAATGCTTTAGTGTAATTGAGCTTAGGCTTGACTTCTTGCATGAAGCTACATCTAGATCTCCTCTACAAGTCTGCAAGCAGCAAAGGCTTTAGAGTGACTGAGCTTATGCTTGACTTCTTGCATGAAGCTGCATCTAGTTCTCCTCTACAAGTCTGGAAGCAGCAAAGACTCTGGTGTAACGGAGCTTATGCTTGAGTTCTTGCATGAAGCTAAATCTAGTTCTTCTCTACAAATATGTTCTATAAAAGTTATCCTTTGGAAGCAAGGAATACACCGCAGAACGGAAAAATATGGAGTGTGCAAGTTTTCTGGGCCAGACTAGCTAGTTTCGGCCAATCAGCTTCATCATTGACCCTGCATCTAGTTCTCCTCTACAAATCTGCAAGCAACAAAGGCTTTGGTGTGACTGAGCTTATACACAGGCTCGCTTGCGTCTGTGCCGGTCGCCGAAGCGACAAGTACCTTTTCACACGAGAAAGAACAGTTGCACGTTTCAATTCCCTATATTTGTTTGGTAATGATAGGGATTCATATAACAGTCAATTTTCTCTGCTATATAAGGGCCTGCTTACACAGTAGAAGCAACTCTGCAAAACATAAAGCACAGACCTACAAGTAAGTACCATATTGGAATAAATCTCTTTTGTCTGTTTCTGTTTTTGGCATTACGATAACCTACCGGTACGACATAGTGCATTTTTCACATTTCCAAAATGGCAATTTTTCTGATGAAAACCCTTGATATTTTTCCTATTAATCGCAAAACATAGGTCGTGTGTGCTCGTTAGAACGAGTACCCACAACCTATGTCTTGGTGCAGAAATAAGAAAAATAACGAATACCTCCGTAAACCCCAGTTTACTCTCTATAAAGTGATGTTTAGGGGGGTCGTCATTTCACGGACTTGTTCATGTGATGGCACTACGATTATACAACCTTCTAATAAGAGGATGTTTTTGAAAGAGAGAGAGAGAGAGAGAGAGAGAGAGAGAGAGAGAGAGAGAGAGAGAGAGAGAGAAGAGAGAGAGAGGGACAGAGAGAGAGAGAGAGAGAGAGAGAGAGAGAGAGAGAGAGAGAGAGAGAGAGAGAGAGAGAGAGAGAGAGAGAGAGAGAGAGAGCATTTGTTTAGATATTCTGTTAGCTTTCGAGATATCAGAAAAGAAAATATTACGAAAACACGCCTATATACATACATTGTAAATTTTCACCGCGGAAAAAGTAACACGAAAATTTTAAAATGAAAAGTTGTGATATTTTTTCTTATTTCTGCTCAAAATATAGATTGTTGGTACACGTTAGAAACCGCCTCGTCGAGCGGTTCCATCGAGTACCCACAATCTATATTTTAGAGCAGAAATAAGAAAAATAATGTTTACCCCTGTAACTTCCAGTTTTACTGTATAAAAATGGGGTTCTTGGGATGTAGATTTATGAAGGCGTGTTTTCGCGACTTTTTGTTTTCTTGGTTTTGCTTCAAACTTTGACTGAGATTGCCAGCATTCTTTTTCTGTGAACGCACGACTAAGAAAAAAATAATGACAATCATAGAACTCGACAGTTGTCTAACTCCATATGTTATTCATTTCATGAATGTGCTTATGTTAAGAGAATTGTAAAATCTTCTACACGGCCCCGCCCGTCGGGGCTTGAAGAAATAGATGGGCTACATGATGCTTCCACGCAGAGCTGAATCCGACCCGCACACGTTTACTGGTAATCCGCTTAGAGGATCTAGGTAAAGCGGTGCGAGTCGGACCCGTCCATACTTATAAATCCTATTGGTTCCATTGGGCGGCAGGGCTTGAGATGTCATTTTATCTCAATGTTGGGTAAAAGTCCCACAAAATTAGAAGCAACGTCTCCAAAATGACCTTTACAGTGTTGACGGGAACGTTAAACCTCAAATCAAACAAACAAACAAACATATGTTATTCATTTCATTCAGAGAATTGTAAAATTCTTCTTCAAAAGTCGACAGTAAGTGCTAAGAAAAATAAGTTGTACCCTTGTAAACCCCAGTTTTACTATATAAAAGTGGGGTTAGAGGGGGTAAGAATTATATAGGCGTGTTTTCGTGATGCGACCGATTCTGTTTTAGTGCCGACGCTGCATTTTATGGCCATCCAGAGATATTAAAAAAATCTAACCTACAGCCTTTAATTTTTTCTAGCACTTTCGATAACATTACGATAACACACCCGTGCGACATAGTGCATTTTTCATATCTCCAAAATGGCTACTTTCTGATGAAAATCTATCTTATTTTTCTTTTTTATATCACAACATAAGATGTGGGTGCTCGTTAGAACCGTCTCAATGAGGCGGTTCTAACGAGTACCCACAACCTATGTCTTGAAGCAGAAATAAGAAAAAATAATGTATACCCTTGTAAACACCAGTTGTCTCTATATAAGGTGGGGTTAAGTGGGGTGTTCATTTCACGGACTTGTTCACGTGATGGTGAAAATTCCCAGCCTGACAAAGGAGCAAAATGGACGGGAAGGGAATGGATAGGAAGCGATACAAATAGGCCCACCCCACACCTCCGCACCAAGACACCAAAGGCAAAGAAACACCATTACGATAACGCATCCGTGTTATATAGTGCATTTTTCAAACCTCAAAAAAAGGTAAATTTTCTGATGAAAATTTGTTATATTTTTCTTATTTATACTCCAAACATAGGTTTTGGGTGCTCGTTAGAACCGTCTCATTGAGGCGGTTCTAACGAGTACCCACAACCTGTGTCTTGGAGCAGAAATAAGGAAAATAATTATTACCCCCGTAAACCCCAGTTTTCTCTATATAAAGCGGGTTTTGGTGGGGTCTTTATTCCACGGACTTGTTAACGTGATGACGAACATAAAATAACTTCACCATTATGAAAATGTCACAAGCGGAACACCAAATGAACAGTTACTGTCCCACAAAATCCAAAATAAAAAGAGATCAGCAATACATACACGCAAAGACGACCTACATGTATAACATGACAGAAGAACCGCCTCAGAACGTTTTTACTTAGGGAGGGAGCTTTAATCGATCTGACTTTGCCATATTATAAATACTAGCACATGACGTGAACACGTCTGTGAAATGTACACCACCCCTAAACCCCACTTTATATAGAGAAAACTGGGGTTTACGGGGCTATATATCATTTTCCTTAATTCTGCTCCAAGACATAGGTTGTGGGTATACGTTAGAAGCGCCTCAATGAGGCGGTTCTAACGAGCACCCACAACCTATGGTTTTAGTATAAATAAGAAAATAAGAAAAATAACACAGATTTTCATCAGGAAAGTAGCCATTTTGGAGATGTGAGAAAATGCACTATGTCACACGGTGTGTGTTATCGTAATGTAGACGGGAAGGGAATGGATAGGAAGCGATACAAATACCTCCCATCCAAGACACAAAAGGCAAAGAAACACCATTTCGATAACGCATCCGCGTTATATAGTGTATTTTTCAAACCTCAAAACAAAGGTAAATTTTCTGATGAAAATTTGTGATATTTTTCTTATTTATACTCAAAACATAGGTTTTGGGTGCTCGTTAGAACCGCCTCATTGAGGCAGTTCTAACAAGTACCTACAACCTGTGTCTTGGAGCAGAAATAAAGAAAATAATTATTACCCCCGTAAACCCCAGTTTTCTCTATATAAAGCGGGGTTTGGTGGGGTCTTTATTCCACGGACTTGTTAACGTGATGACGAACATAAAATAACTTCACCATTATGAAAATGTCACAAGCGGAACACCAAATGAACAGTTACTGTCCCACAAAATCAAAAATAAAAAGAGATCAGCAATACATACACGCAAAGACGACCTACATGTATAACATGACAGAAGAACCGCCTCAGAACGTTTTTACTTAGGGAGGGAGCTTAAATCGATCTGACTTTGCCATATTATAAATACTAGCACATGACGTGAATACGTCTGTGAAATGTACACCACCCCTAAACCCCACTTTATATAGAGAAAACTGGGGTTTACGGGGGTATATATCATTTTCCTTAATTCTGCTCCAAGACATAGGTTGTGGGTATACGTTAGAAGCGCCTCAATGAGGCGGTTCTAACGAGCACCCACAACCTATCGTTTTAGTATAAATAAGAAAATAAGAAAAATAACACAGATTTTCATCAGGAAAGTAGCCATTTTGGAGATGTGAGAAAATGCACTATGTCACACGGTGTGTTTTATCGTAATGTAG
Source organism: Lucinisca nassula (assembly GCA_963580285.1). Lineage (NCBI taxonomy): Eukaryota > Metazoa > Mollusca > Bivalvia > Lucinida > Lucinidae > Lucinisca > Lucinisca nassula. Next base: position 109,959,773 of record OY757017.1, on the reverse strand, counting down.
ACGGGAAGGGAATGGATAAGAAGCGATACAAATACCTCCCATCCAAGACACAAAAGGCAAAGAAACACCATTTCGATAACGCATCCGCGCTATATAGTGCATTTTTCAAACCTCAAAACAAAGGTAAATTTTCTGATGAAAATTTGTGATATTTTTCTTATTTATACTCCAAACATAGGTTTTGGGTGCTCGTTAGAACCGCCTCATTGAGGCAGTTCTAACGAGTACCCACAACCTGTGTCTTGGAGCAGAAATAAGGAAAATAATTATTACCCCCGTAAACCCCAGTTTTCTCTATATAAAGCGGGTTTTGGTGGGGTCTTTATTTCACGGACTTGTTAACGTGATGACGAACATAAAATAACTTCACCATTATGAAAATGTCACAAGCGGAACACCAAATGAACAGTCACTGTCCCACTATATCAAAAATAAAAAGAGATTAGCAATACATACACGCAAAGTGTGTGTGTGTGAATTCGGGTTTAACGTCGCTTCCAACAATTTTTCAGTCATATCACGACGGTGTCTGGTTGCGACAGGGAGCTCAATGCTCACTTTTATAGTGCTGCCTCACTGAAGTATCATGTCCCAGACACATTACATGATACCACACCCAGTCACATTATCCTTACACTGGGTCGACCAGTCCTAGCTCTACCCCGTAAATCTGAGTGCCAAGCGAGGAGCAGCTAGTACCATTTTTAACGACTTTGGTATGTCGCGACCCGGGATCGAACCCGTGACCTCCCGTTCCCTGGAGCGGACACTCTACCAACTGAGCAATCGGGGCCGGTATACACGCAAAGATGACCTACATGTATAACATGACAGAAGAAGCGCCTCGGAACGTTTTTACTTAGGAAGGGGGGCTTATAGTCGGGGATTTTTAATTCGTAGCACCCGTATTTAAGGTGTTTAATGCACCTTATTTTCTCACACTTAACTATGATATGAATTTATTGAGAGGTCTCTCAGCATCTTGAAAATGGAGTTAGAAAATCAAACAAGAGGCCCATGGGCCACAATGCTCACCAGAGCTCAGGGGGCCACTGCCCACTGGCAGCAATGTATTTTAATTAACCATGGAAGCCCTGTGCCCTAGGATGATACAGATAAAATTTGGACCCAATCAGCCTCTTGGCTTTAGATTCGATGTCGCTTGAATGTGTTGTTGCAGGACAACAGATGACAATTGACAATTTCCCATCTGTGGCAACAAATAGGCCAAAAAAGAACATTATTAAAGGAACATTTCTATGAAAGTGTGACAAAATATCTTGAAAGGCATTAATGTCATTTTTCAATTTTCCCCATTATAGGACAATGGAAACTCATAACTTGGCATAGCAAACAAACCAAAGAGCCAAATTTCATAAACCAGAGCTCAGGTTGACACTGCCAAATGGCAGCCATGTATTATAACATTATATGATTTTATTATACCAATTAAAACGTCTCCCAAACAAACCCCATACCCAAATGAGCACCCATGTGGACTGTATCTGAAATATTAGGTGTTTTATAAAGTAGAGAGATCGGGGCATGGACCCAATGGAGCCCTGGTTGGTGTCACTAAAAATGCACCTTATCAAAAGGAACAAAGACATATATGGTTTATCAGTGGGAATATGAATGGTAAGGCCTTTTAAGCAATGGAGGGAATCGGGCATGGCAGATCCCAGAAAAGCCCAAGATTGTTGTCAATGAATATGTCTTATCATAAGGACCAAGAGTATACATGGTTAAACGGTGGGGATCTGAATGGTTTCTGAGATATGAGGCACTTTTATGATGTGCGGACCCCCAAAGACGTGGGTGACTGAATGTGTCTAATAACAATGAACAAGAATATATGTGATTATAGGATGGGGATTTGAATGGTTTCTGAGATATATGGCCTATTATGAAGTTGCGTCTTATCATAAGGAACAAGAATATATATGGTTAAGTGAGTGAGTGAGTTTTAGTTTTACGTCCCACCAACAGCCAAGGTCATACGGAGAAGGGACATCGGTTTAAAGACTCATCCGAAAGTCTGAAGAAGCCCGGGATCGATCCTGCGATCCCTGGTTTACAAGGCGAGTAGCGTAACCACTGCACCACGGAGGCTTCTATATATATGGTTAAGGGGTGGGGATCTGAACAGTTTCTGAGATATATGGATTTTAATGAAGTAAAGAGGTGGGGCATGGCTGTGGCACCCTGGGGGGACCCACATCCTGGTGTCACTGATTGCATCTTATCATAAGGAACAAGAATATATATGGTTTAGGGGTGGGACTCTGAACAGTTTCTCAGATATATGGTCTTTTGTGAAGTCAAGGGGTGGAGCATGGACCGGGCGCACACTGGGTGACCCCTAGGTTGGTGTCACTAAATGTGTCTTAATATAAGGAACAAGAATGTATATGGTTTAGGGGTGGGTATGTGTAAGGTTTCTGGAATATTTGGCCTTTTACGAAGTGGAGGGGGTTGGGCATGGTCCCGGCACATCCCAGGGGACCCAAAAGTTGGTGTCACTGAATGCAAGTTATCTTAAGGAATGAGAATATATATGGTTTAGGGGTGGGGATCTCAATGGTTACTGAGATAACTGGCATTTTATGAAGGGGGTGGGGCATGTCCCCGGCACATCCCAGGGGACCCACAGGTTGGTGTAACTTAATGCGTTTTATCATAAGGAACAAGAATATATATGGTTTAGGGATGGGGATCTGAATGGTTTCTGAGATAAATTGCCTTTTATGAAGTGGAGGGGTCGGTCATATCCCCAGCAAACCCCGGGGGACCCCCAGGTTGGTGTCACTTAATGCATCTTATCATAAGGAACAAGAATATATATTGATTAGGGGTGGGGATCTGTATGGTTTCTGAGATATATGGATTGTAATGAAGTAAAGGGGTGGGGCATGGCCCATGGCACCCCGGGTGGACCCGCATGCTGGTGTCACTGATTGCATCTTATCATAGGGAACAAGAATATATATGGTTAAGGGGTCGGGCTCTGAACAGTTTCTCAGATATATGGTCTTTGTGAAGTCAAGGGGTGAAGCATGGCCGGGGAGCACACTGGGTGACCCCTAGGTTGGTGTCACTGAATGTGTCTTATCATAAGGAACAAGAATATATATGGTTTAGGGGTGGGGATCTGTAAGGTTTCTGGAATATTTGGCCTTTTATGAAGTGGAGGGGTTGGGCATGGTCCCAGCACATCCCGGGGAACCCTCAAGTTGGTGTCACTGAATGCAACTTATCATAAGAAATGAGAATATATATGGTTTAGGGGTGGGGATCTCAATGGTTTCTGAGATATATGGCATTTTATGAAGTGGAGGGGGTGGGGTATGTCTCCGGCACATTCCGGGGGACCCACAGGTTGGTGTCCCTTAATGCGTCTTATCATAAGGAACAAGAATATATATAGTTTAGGGATGGGGATCTGAATGGTTTCTGAGATAAATGGCCTTTTATGAAGTGGAGGGGTCGGGGCATGTTCCCGGCATATCCCGGGGGACCCCAAGGTTGATGTCACTTAATACATCTTATCATAAGGGACAAGAATATATATGGTTTAGGGGTGGGGATCTGTAAGGTTTCTGAGATAAGGCATTTTATGAAGTGGATGGGGCGGGGCATGGCCCCGGCACAATCTATGGGACCCCCAGGTTGACATAAAAGCATACGGCTAAGAGAAGTTTACTCAAGGAACATTTCTATGTAAGTTTTGTCAAACTATCTGCAATGACTTGGCAGTAAATGCCAATTTTCATAAGTCAATGGAAACTCTAAGTTGCCATAGCAACAAAACTAAAAGGCCAAATTTCATAAAAAACACAAAACCTGTAAAGGCAAATATGGTGAATATTTTCATAAAGTCTCAGCCTCCTATAGCATCTGGTTTCTGAGATGATTTTTTAAGTTTTTTTTTTCTGTTTTTTTTTTTGCATTTTGGTTTCCATGGCAACCACTGAGTCCATCTTATCATAAGCAACAAGAATATATATGGTTTAGGGGTGGGGATCTCAATGGTTTCTGAGATAAATGGCATTTTATGAAGTGGAGGGGGTGGGGCATGTCCCGGCACATCCCGGGGGACCCGCAGATTGGTGTCACTTAATGCATCTTAGCATAACGAACAAGAAAATATATAGTTTTGGGGTGGGGATCTGAATGGTTTCTGAGATAAATGGCATTTTATGAAATAGGGGGGGGGGCAGGGCATGTCCCCGGCACATCCAGGGGGACCCCCAGGTTGGTGTCACTTAATGCATCTTATCATAAGGAACAAGAATATATATGGTTTAGGGTTGGATCTGTAAGGTTTCTGAGATATAAGGCATTTTATAAAGTGGAGGGGGCGGGGCATGGCCCCGGCACAACTTAGGGGACCCCCAGGTTGACATAAAAGCATATGGCTGAGAGAAGTTTACTCAAGGAACATGTTTATGTAAGTTTTGTCAAAATATCTGCAATGACTTGGCAGTGAATGCCATTTTTCAGTTTTCCCCATTATAAGTCAATGGAAACTCTAAGTTGCCATAGCAACAAAATTAAAAGGCCAAATTTCTTAAAAAACATAAAACCTGTAAAGGAAAATATGATGAATATTTTCATAAAGTCTCAGCCTCCTAGAGCATATGGTTTCTGAGGAGATTATTTTTCAAGTATTTTTTGTCTCTTTTTTGGTTTCCATGGCAACCAATAAAAATATGCAGAAGGCCTAAAATCATACGGCAGATAGTAGATTGCCTATGGAACATTTCTATGAAAGTTTTGTCAAAATATCTGCAGAGGCTTGGAAGTAAATGCCATTTTTCTATTTTCCCCATTATAAGTCTATGGAAACTCTAAGTTGCCATAACAACCAAACTAATGAGCCGATTTTCATTAAAAACACAAACTTTTAATCCCCCTGCCCAAGGATGCTACAGATAAAATTTGGGCTGATTCGGCCCAGTGGCTTCAGAGGAGATGTCGTTTGAAAATGTTGACGAAGACGACGCAGACGACGCAGACGCAGACGACGACGGACAACTGCCTATCCTATAAGCTCCCCCGGAGCCTTCGGCTCTGGTGAGCTAAACAGTGGGGGAAAGACATAACAAGGGGAGATAAATGTTCCTACCCTCTTTTCTCAATTAATCATCCAAACAATTCCAAACGACATCTCTGAAATTACAAGCCCAACAGGAATAAACATTCTGATCGGTTCATCGATTAGATCAGAATATTTGTCTTGGCGTTGCGGTACGCTAACAATGTCGTGTTGTATACTTGTTCGACTTGATCAGTCACGCGGCGTGAGATCACGAGTTTTATCGTTCGAGAGCTTCAGTTTCTAGGCGGCTTTCTGTCAGTGTGCATCTCACAAAATTTTGTATAGATCGGTCCAATGGTTTAAAATCACGTATGTCTTATACGTTCTCAGTAGTGACGAAGGGGTTGCAGGATCGATCCCGGATTTCTCCAGACTTTAGAATGAGTTTTTAAACCGAGGCCCCCGTCTCCGCATGACCTTATCTCTTGGTGAGACGTAAATTTCAAACTCCTCCCATTAGTAACGTCCTTTCAGTATCACTCGCAGCACACTCGACATAATAAAGCGCGCCAAACAGCATCATGTGTTTGTTGTCATTGTTAGTCAGTTAAGGCAAGACCCAAATTATATGTGAAGGCGCCACGGGGTGGAAGAACAAACATATATTCTGAATGGCTGGATCACATGATCAAACTGTCTACCATGCCCATATATGGTGAAAACCTTTGAAAATCGCCTTCTCAGGAACCACTCGACTGATGACCTTGAAACTTGGTATACAATATTGGGGACCTGGGCCCTATCAAATCGGTTTAAATGAAGACATTTGGTTGCTTCTGACTTTTCTTACGTCAGGGTCACTTTCGGTCACTCAGGATTTTGTATGGAAAGAACAGGATTTTCTGGTACTGTTGCAGTTTATGACATCAGAGTTGATATTTGCAACCAGCTAAATGATCCTTTGGCCATAAGATAACGTATTTCTATTTTTTCTACAACTACTCTGCCAACTTATACCAAATTACATATACTGCATCAGTGTGACCGAGAAATCAAAGTTTGTTTGAGGGATCTGTGTGATTGTCACACCAATGTTTTTGAATTCTGCATCTCAGGAAATACAAGACCTTGGTATTCAACTTTTTGGACTCTAGCCCTGCTAAGATTGTTCAAAGCTGACCATAATGTATGCGACGGCAACAAAAAAACAATGGCTGGTTTCAAAATAAGTTGGCAGCAATGGTCCTTGGATTAGCCTCTACCATTATGGTTACCTTTTATTGCTTAGTTGCGTTTTTCAGCCTTCATAAACCATTCTATTGCACTTGCGAATGTAACGCGACGTCTTATTAGATAACGTCAAAAATTTGCGACGGTATATTCTGCGATATACCGTCGGCAACCCGACGTCATCATATAACGTCGCCATTTATTGGCTGGTAGTTGGTTTTACGCAGCTCGCAACGCTTGTCGTTTTGTGCAAGTAGGGCCATGTTTTAACAAAACAAATGAATAAATGCATTAGAATGGGGATAACTGTATTGAAAATTGTCATTTAGGGAGGTAAATCGTCGGTTTTACGGTCGCAAATTACGTTTTACGGCTCCGCTAGCGCGTCGCCATAAAACGAAAGTTCCGACCGTAAAACCGCCAATTTACCTCCCCAAATGACAATTTTGAATACAGTTATCCCCTAATTAATTCGATAGCAAGTGGTAGTTTAGTATGAAGTAACCATGACAGCAATACCTCTGAGAAACGAGAATATTCAGTGAAGATAACAACGCGGCCCTATTTCAATCTTTTTTTCAAAGGGTTGGCTATTTCATAATTGACGGAAAGACGTATTTTAATGAGTTTACGCCTCTGAACAATCCAGCCTCCTTTTGACTGAAGGTCTGCGAAATTTTACTGCAAAAATAAATATATAATTATATATATAGTATTTGGTGGAACGACTTTACCTAAATGTTTTAGAAGTTTATTGTTTGGGTTGCCGCAGATAAGGATACTCTACTAGATTTAAATATCTGCATCTTATTCTCCAACTGCGGATTTAATATTCTCCAGCTTATTTGCTGACTGAATGACTATGGTTTTGGTCGATGTTTTGGCAAACATGAGCAAATTGAGGTCACCAAGTTACATGAAGATGCGAAAAGGTCAGTCGAGAGGACTGTGTTGTACCCGATATTCCCACCCTTCTTGACAAAGTTGTAGAAGAAGAAGAAGCTTGGTTTCCGTAGGAATCGTAACATTTATTATGCCAAACATCGTCCCTGTTCAAAATATCTGACATATTAGGTTTCAATCTCAAGTAAATTAACCTGCCCGCCTAGTTCCTTTAATATGTAAGAACGCATTTTGTCCAGAACGCCTGAAGGTATGTGCCCGATTCTCTGTCCCTTGTAGGGCTAACCGGAGCCTAACTGTCTGGTTTCCTTTGCTGCATTCGCTGTCGGAGGTGCGAGATATTTTTTATAGATTCCTGATCATTACCTACACTCTGTTTTTCAAATCATGATAATTCCTGATGGCTCGACAAAGAAGGCCATTTTGGTCAATCTGTATGGGACATTTGGGGTAGTTCGGTGAGGCAAAGGTGATGTGTACCTTCCGCCATTATGTCGTCCCATTGATATTGGCTTACAGCTGAAAAAGGCCTGCTGTTCTTGCAGCAGGTAAGGGTAGAGGGGGGTAGGATACTGTTATTTCTTCTGTTTCTGCACTTCCATTTATTTTCCTCTTTCTCCTCTGTCCCTGACTTTCATCTGCTCTACTATCTCTTCTATCGCTTTTCTCCCTTTCTCTGGGAGAGGACACAAAATGACCAACAAGGGCTGACGTGCCTTTAAACCAAAAACAATCAATATACGAGACAAATATCAGTAAAAGGAAGTAGTAAAGAAAGGAGATGAAGAACAGATTAATCAATGTGTGACAAGTGACACATGATAATTAAGAGCAAATGGTGAACAGAGGGACAAGGTTATCGAAGACAGGTTGCCCAACGAAAAGGTAGAAAGTAAGTGCAGGTGACATCTTAAGATACACGTTTACAGGTTGTACCACTACTCTGGGAAAAAGGAAGAAGGAATACTGTTTAAGGGGAGGCTTTACATTTCATTAAATTTCGGGTACTATTTATTTTAGTCGTGCGACTTACCAGAAAATAAGATACCCAGTAAGATTTCAATAGAGATCTTGTAGTGGCCAGTAACGTTTACGTGTTTAAAATATAATAATGTCGATGTTAGTTGGGGAGTCTTCAGCACAAACCGGAAACTTTGGATACTGAATCTTGAAATATATAATGTATTCATTAAATGTTGATTGATTCAAGTCATCAGTTATGAGAATCATTTGATAGTTCACCCGCTGACAAATTGCCTTGTGATGTATATTCACCTCACTAAATAAAAACCGGAAGGAAATTGCCATCAGTAACTTTTAAAAAATATATCTTTTGGTCCCTGTTATGATACAACTATGGCCAGCCAGTAAAAAAAATAATATTTTGTGTATGTTTTAATATGGGTTTTTATCACGATCTGTGACACAACGGGAAAACGCGGCATAGGTATCTGAGTCTCTTGTTCATGCCCAGATTGAAACAGAGTCAACAAGTTTCACAAGTACGTGCACAAATTACAGTCCTGCATACTGACAAATTGTTTAAAAAAATACAAAAAATCATTTAGCGCGAAAATAGTGTAAAATTTACCAAATTTATGGGGGTAAAATGTCAATGGTCAAAATGTATGGTAACACCGGACGTAGTTACGTCATATCATGAATTTCGTTGTCTTCGAGTATTGACAAATCTTTTGGCAACATTCAGTTGTAAGCGCAAGTTACACATAGCTAAACTTAATGCAACTATACCATTCGCATAGGGGTGGGTGTAAACTCATAGAATTTTCAACCCCTTTTCCCCACCAGATTTGCTAAATGATCACATGTCATATAGGTTAGGCTTCTAAAAACAGCACAGACAAAGCGTGAGAATTTAGGGTGCATTAAATTTCTCGAAATCTGGTCTCAAATCCCGGACTATTAAATCGATCTTACTTTGCAATATTATAAATACTAACACATCACGTGAACACGTCTGTGAAATGAACAGCACCCCTAAACCCCACTTTAAATAGAGAAAACTTGGGTTTACGGGATTATACATCACTTTTCTTATTTCTGCTCCAAGACATAGTTGTGGGTACACGTTAGAATCGCATCGATGAGGCGGTTCTAACGAGCACCCTCAACCTATGTTTGGATTAAAAATAAGAAAAATATCACACAAAATTTTCATCCGTTTTTGGGATATGAAAAGATGTACAATGTTACCGTAATGATAACTAAGAAAGCTTAACTTCTTTTGGCATGACGGCCCTTTGGACAATGAAAACAGTGGTTTCCGTTATTTCCCTTGTCTGTCATGTAACTTTAATATTTTTTTGTTATTTTCATCAAACTTTACAGAACTGAAGGTCATCATAGAACGAAGTAGATGTGCAAAAGACAAGAACACTCTGACTTCACTACTTTTTGGAATTATGGCCCATTTAACATCAAAAGTAGTGGTTTTGTTTATTACTTATGCCTCATCAGTAATTTGAAAGTATTTTGGGGATATCGTATGACCCTTTACAGAACTGAAGCACCTTAAGACGAGATGCAGAATACAGGCACCATAATTAATATTTCCTCATTTCGTGAGTTATGGCCCTTTGAGCTCTTTTTAAATGTTTTATTTTTTTCTTTTGTCATTTCCCAATGCTGCTCTGTAATTTGATATTTTCAGTTCAAAAGTAGTAAAACCAGATTAATGGTTCTTGTTTTCTGTACATCGTCTCACGAGGCTTTACGTTTCGGTAAAGTTTCATGGAAAAAATCTCACCTCGTTTTCAGGACACAGGGTGTATACGAGTTAATGAAAATAAAAAGACTAAAAACAACAACAACAGCAAAAAAAAAAAAAAACATAAATGTATTGAATATTCAGAAGTTCATGACCACAAAATCAAGCAAACAAGTATACTCACCGGAAATAGAAACTATACAGTCATTTTTAAATTGTCATTGGCAAAACATTTTAATGAAATTTGAATTCCAATTAATATATAAAATATCATCAGTGGCATGTCTACTTTATAGAATAAAATGTTTAATGATAGCTACGATTTAACGGGTAAAGCCACAGATTCAAAGCAAGTGTTAAATTATTGTTGTTCAAGTTTCCATTGAGCCAAACATTTTTTGTCGCGAATGTGATTCCCATTTTTACCAGTTATTACTCATCACCTAACGTTGGGAATATGGTTTATAAAATAAAAAAATACGCAATGGTTGAAAAGTTATCGACCTTTAAATATTGGACCTAACCACCGGAAGTGGGCGAAAAGTATGGCATTTCTGATTGCGGAATTAGTTTTAATCAATATTTAAGACACAGCTGAAGATGCTAAAACGATTGAAGGCACTTTTGGGTCAATTTTTGGCTTGCAACATTGTTTTGAAAATTTTGCTGGAAGAAAGCAGTTTTTGAGATTTCAATAAAAAGTTTGTTTCTCGATAATTTTCAGATCTTATGTTATTTTTTTATTCCTTGCTTTTAACTTATTACCTATACGGAAAATATTTGAAGTCAAAATTCGATTACAAACAGATTTTGTGAAAAATGCACTTTTTTACATTTTCCCAAAAAACTTTTATTTTGAACACCAGGTTTTCTTGGAATTGTTGCAGGATACATGTCTATAGTTAGTCAAATCCTTAATAAGTAATTTTTAACTGTCAGGCGAGACAATTTAAAAGTGTATAGTTTCTTTTTCCAGTCAGTATATTATGGTTCTTGTCTTCCACATGTAATCATATAGTGTTTTTTTTTTTTTTTTTTTTTTTTTTTTTTTTTTTTTTCAGTTCTGTACAGTTTCATGAAAAAGCACGAGTCGGTTATTAAGTAACCCAAGGAATAACTAAAACCACTGTTTTCGTTTTTCGAAGGGTCATATTTTTCAAAGTAGTTAGGAGCCAGAGTAACTGTCCTTGTTTTCTGCACATCGTTTTGCATTTCTGTTCAAACCTTTGTTTTCATTGTTCAAAGGACCATTGTTCCGAAAGTCATAAAGTAAGAGTTATGTTTTTTTCTTCTGCACGTCGCTTTGCATTTCTGTTAAAACCACTGTTTGCATTGTAACAAGGGCCATAATTCCGAAACTAGTAAAGTCAGAGTTATGGTTCTTGTCTTCAGTACATTGCCTGATTGTGCTTTGCTTTTAATTTAAGTTCAAGGATAATAGGTTATTCTTTCTAAAATGACCACATATAAATAGGAAACAAAAGATCTTCAGAAACACAATGTCATGTCAAAATACATACTGGGAAAATGGTGACATATAAGTATATCTTAACATCTTTCATTTAGCTATAAAATGTCTTTCTTAACTCGAAATGCAATAAATGCCATGTGCAATTATAGTTTTCATACATACTTACAATAAATATACATCTCGAGATTATCTAACAACAAATATGCAGAAACTAGTTAATTAGTGGTACTATTTCTGTTCACTTCTGAGAAATAAACCGTCTTCACTTTGGCGCCGTTGGGCGTGGTTTTTCAACGTGTAGGGAGACACTTTACGACCTTCATTGTTTTCGATTTCAAACCACTTAAAGATATATAATCTGATTTTACGTTCAGATTTCTATACCAGGCAGTCCTAAATTCTAATAGAGAGTTCAAGTTTTGTGTATATAATAAAAAGGTTATTGACTTTATATTGTGAAATATTCGGCACTCGTTCATATCGCGGAGACGCACTCGCAATATAGAGTCAATAACATATAATTACTGGGTGGGGGTCGATTTTACGTGGCCACAATCCTCGCCCTAGGCTCCTCGTGGTGTTTAGTCCGCATGAAAGATTTCTATTACTGGAGGTTTGGGGTTGGAGGTTGGGTGGGATGGGGTGAGGAGAGGATCAACACCTTTGTGTTCGCTACTCGCCTCATTTATGTGTCTTAGTTTTTTTTTATACAATTACGATAACGCATCCGGGCGACATTCTTCTATATCGCCAAAACGGTTAATTTTCTAATGAAAAATTATTATTATTATTGGTTTTGGTTTTCATTACGAAAAGCAGCCTATACAAATACATTGTAAACCTAACTGCCGAAAAAAAATACGTTTTAAGATATAAAATATAGATTGTGGGTACTCGTTAGAACCGCCTCATTGAGGCGGTTCTAACGAGTACCCACATTCTATTTTTTTGAGCAAAAATACGAAAAAAATAAGGTTCACCCCTGTTAACCCCTGCAGTTTTAGTAAATAAAAGTGGAGTCAAGGAAGTCAAATTTATATAGGTTTGTTTTCGTGATGTTGGTTAAACGGCCTTTTCAAGATTATTTCACTCGTTTAGAGCCGATCGTTGATCAGAGTTAGACAAGTTATTTGAAGTTATTTCACTTATTTAGAATAATTGTTAATCAAAGGTGGACGAAAATCGGAGTACCCGGAGAAAAAGCACTTGACCTCCCGTTCATGAACTTAGCGTCTAACATGTGACCCGAGCCAGGCTCGAACCACAACGGTGAAAGACCTAATAATTAAGAGTCAGCGCTCTTATCCACTAGGCCACGGGAAAATTCTGATGATTATTATCCTTGTTTATATTCAAAACATTGGCGGTGGATAGTCGTTAGAACCGCCTCTTGAGGAGGTTCTAACGAGTACCCACAACCTTAGCCTTGGAGCAGAAATAAGAAAAATAATGTAAACCCCTATAAACCCCAGTTTTCTCTATATAACTTGGGTTTTATAGGGTTGTTAATTTCAGAGACTTGTTAACGTGCTGTTTTTACGGTTCTGTAGCCGTGCAGGCCAGTTAGAGTCTGACCTGGTAGAAAACTGCAAGGGTAGGTTTTCTCGCGACGTGGCTTACTTTATCATAATATTAAACTTGTGTCCTTTCAGCTCAGCCTGAAGATGAAGTTTATGTTGGCTTTTTGTTTTGTTGTGCTCCTGGCTTCTGGCACATTGGCCGCCGAAACGTGCCTGGGTGAATCCGGCGAAGGTACGTTGTTTCCAGTTTACTTTTAAGGGGAATGGGAACACCTGGTAGATAATTCCGCCATTTTTCAAAGGTAGGCAATTGTCGGGACATCCTGTTCGCTTTTCTATAAGCCCTGTGCCGTTGAATAAAAAAGTCTTCTCCTAAATGAAAGAATTTGCTGCTCATGAGAGTTGACCCCCTTTGACATGAGACAAAAATACTTTGCAGGAGTTGCCTTCCCTGGAGGTGTATACATTCCCCTTAAAGGCATTTATTCTTGATTATTGGGGACTATCATTTCATTACATAATATTATGTAGCCCTCAGAGCTGACTGAAGAGAAGACCTCGTCTTCAACAGGTAAGGGGCCTCCTGGGGGAAAATCAATAAATTACTTACTGTTGACTGGTGTAAATTATTGATTTTCCTCTTAAGTGCCTCAGTCAGGGGATTCAACAAGAGCTACTAATCACCCTATTAAGGGCCGCCTTTGATCTGCTATAGTCAGTATATCACAGGGGGCAATAAAACAATTATGAACACACCGTGTGTTTTACTGTTACAGAATAAATGCCTTTAAGGACAAAAGCTCTACAGCATCACGGTTTACTCTGCGAGATTGAAGAGTTTCTCGGATTGGTGTCAGTAAACGGAAATTGATCAATCCCGCTTTAAGCAATCTGCCAACTTTTTGACACCCTATTAAGCTATTTCAAGCCGGGGTCGATCATGAAATCTTTTCTACGGTAATACTCTCCCTCCCGCAGATTCAAGAAGAGCAGTTGTCAGTTTCTGGCGAAAGAATGTGCACTGTACAGGTTAACCGCTTACGTATAAGGCTGCCTAGGGAAAATGTGGATAGGCAAACTGACTGGTTCGAGACTGACCTAAATAGTGTTGACTGGGCCGTTAAACTCCAATACAAACAAACAAATACTTTGAAATGTTCTGAAGCGGCGGGGGGGGGGGTTGGGTTTTACGGCCCTTTCAAGATTATTTCACTCATATCGAGCCGATCGTTAATCATAGGTGGGCGAAAACCGGAGTACCCGGAGAAAAACCACCTGACCTTCCGTTGCAGAACTTGGCGTCTCACACGTGACCCGAGCGAGGATCGAACCCACGGCGGTGAGAGACCTAATGACTAAGAGTCAGCGCTCTTATCCATTAGGCCACGGAGGCCCGTCTCTGAAGCGGCGGACTGTAATTTCGGATCAGAAGACCTGTGTCCAGGGCCCAGGCTTACAATCGTTACTTAAGTTAAGGTCGACTTCACGATTTAAGGATGAATTCTTATCGTGGAAAAAAGTGGATTCGAAAGCCGTCTATTTTATTTACTTAGCTAAGTATTTAACTTCGGATGAATTCGTAATTTCAACGGAAATATTCACAAACATTAGCGCGTAAGTTTCAATTACACATAAGGCGGCCCATAACTTTCCCGCGATCTGTCAGAAATCGCTTCTTCTGTTTTATTGAATGGAGACAATAGAAAATATGATGGTTTCGTTTCCATTTCACTTCATAAACCATGAAAGAAATGTTTGTATACTGTAAAACCTGTCTCGATCACGAAAACACACCTATATAATTTGACCCCTTGAACCCCACTTTTGTATAGTAAAACTGTGGTTTACAGGGGTAAACCTTATTTTTCTTATTTCTGCCCTAAAATATAGAGTGTGGGTACTCGTTAGAACCGCCTAAATGAGGCGGTTCTAAAGAGTACCCACAATCTAAATTTTGAGCAGAAATAAGAAACACATCACGTGAACAAGTCCGTGAAATGAGGACCCCCCTAAACCCCACTTTATATAGAGAAAACTGGGGTTTACGAGGGTATTCATTACTTTTCTTATTTCTGCTCCAAGACATAGGTTGTGGGTACTCGTTAGAACCGCCTCAATGAGGCGGTTCTAACTAGCACCCACATCCTATGTTTTGAGCATTTATAAGAAAAATATGAAGGATTTTCACAAGAAAAGTAGCCATTTTGAAAATGTGAAAAATGCACTTTGTTGCACGGACGAGTTATCGTAATGATATCACAGTTTGTCATCTGAAAAAATCGATTTTTCGGAGGTAAAGTTTACAATGTCTTTGTGTAGGCGTGTTTTCGTAATGCATTGAAGGAACACACTCGATCTCGATTTATGCGGGCAAACATTGGTCACAATGTAGTACCACGACATAATAAAAACTCTGTCTCTATGGGGTCCCTTTGGAAGCAAGAAATCTTACAATATTTCCATATGCAAAACTCGGTTTTTATGTTGTTAATTATAAATGTAATTAGGCGTATACTTTAACAGAATTGCATATTCAAAACAATCTAGTAGAGTCGATACTTAAGAAAATAAAATTAATATATTTTGCGCTATGGTGAAGAACAGGGAGGCCTCCTGCAAATACCACCCGACACTTAACCCCAGCTACTATATATTGTTTTCGGATGTCAATACACGTATGTAGTTGATATGTCATTTAGGACACGATCTAACATCGTACAGAGAAACACGGAGAAAACCGTAGCTCCAGTCGGAGTAAAAAGAACAGGAAAATAACTGCATTCGATCTCGGATTTCCCCTTCTTTTTCATGGTTGAGGCCCTTATCTGCGTATAACTTTACTGTTGGTGAGACGTAAAGCGCTTACTCACTCACCAACACATGCACGATGGTACGCCTCAAACGTATTTATTATTGAGCATTTCAAGGCAGTAAAGTGAGGGACAAAGACAAAAGGCAAATGATTGGATTTGTAGAAACAGAAGAAATAACAACATTCCCCTCTACCCTTACCTGCTGCTAGGAAAGCAGGCCTGCTTATTTCAATTTTTTAGACGTCATTCCGATTTAATTTCAAAATTCAATGTTGGACTTAAATCTCTTCTGCAACAAGGTCTATCGGAATCCGAATTTTATGGTGACTTAGAAAATAAGTTCAGAAAAATATATAATGGCAATTACTTTAATACCCAATTTCGGAAAATCATTCTTCCAAGGTGGTTTATTACGGCGTAGCCGTTATGGTTTTGCTTTTGTCCTACATTTTTCGTTATTCCATTGGTCAATAAAACCACATGTCCAAGGAGATGACCATTTCATTGGTCAATGATTTGCATAAATAAATCTACTCAAAAGTACGACAGTTTACTGAAGTTTTAACCTAGGAAATGTTTCGTTTTTTATGTGAGACATGAATGAAAAATATATACAGTTTCGGCTTGCTCACCGTCTTGTCCTTTGATGACCATACGTCATATGTATAATTGTGTTTCTAGTGAATTCTGTAACTGCTGCGGTGAATAGCTATTTTGACCTAATTTCACGTGGTTGGTCTATATAGAGAAAGGAACCATTTCGCGAAAGGAAGGTTCCTTTCGCGAAAGGAAGAATTTTCTGCGAAAGGAATTGTTTGTTTGATTTGAGGTTTAACGTCCCCATCAACACTGTGTAGGTCATTTTGGAGACTTTGCTTCCAAGTTTGTGGGACTTTTACCCGACATTGAGATGAAATGACACCCAAGCCCTGTTGCCCAATGAAACCAATAAAGAGATATAGCATGGCAAAAACATGTAATAATCGCATTACAAATTGACAGATGTTTAATTTACAATATATGCTAAATAAAAGTTGCAGTGTATCATTTGTCTTCAGCATACTTTATGTCCTCCATTTTAACACAAAATGGACATTTTCGAATATCATTAATGTTATATAAATTCTGAAAAGGAATAAGTGTGATTTGAGTTTTAATTAGGTGCACATAAGATCAAGTTTCCGTCCGTTTGTCTGCTCGTCCGTTTGTTCGTCCGCCTATGCGTTTACGTTCACCATAGCGACAACCCGAAATGTTAACCCTAGAATTTGTGTTCAAAGACAGTAAATGATAACGTTTTCTTATTTGTTGTGCATATACTTGAGAACATATGCTCTTGAAATGAGGTCATGTTTTTAACCTTGACCTTTTACATTGACCTTAGCTCAAACAGGCGGGACACCGCCCTCTGCAAAGCTATTTTTCCTCGCGTGACATCTGAATTGTTTGAATACAGTAAACCAGTTCATAGCTAGACAATTGTTGCTGTCACTATTGTAGCTCATATTGCACTACCCGCAGAAAAAGCGACCGACTGAAGTCGGTTGATTTTCTAAGAGTGCCCTAAAATCAGCGTGTCATTCTGTCAGTCTGTCTGTCCGTCCGTAACCCGTTTGTGAAAATTGGTGATAGTGACTTATCCGCTTGGAATATTTAAACAATTTTTGGCATACTGATAGATATCAATGAGATCTAACCAATGAACTTACGGAATATTATATTCCATTTAGTATAGGCTCGCCGAGGCGAAAAAATGTGAAAATTTTCGAACTGCTTCTCCTCGGAAACCGTTGGGCCGATTGAAGTCAAATTTCATATGGAGCCTCTATGGGATGGGGGAAACCAAAATTTGCTCATGGGGTCCAGGTCACATGACCCAAATGGCCGCCAAGCCATATATGGTCTGTCTGTCTGTCTGTCCGTCCGTAACCCGTTTGTGAAAATTGGTGATAGTGACTTAACCGCTTGGAATATTTAAACAATTTTTGGCATACTGATAGTATCAATGGGGTCTAACCAATGAACTTGCGAAATATTACATTCCATTTAGTATAGCCTCGCCGAGGCGAAAAATGTGAAAATTTTCGAACTGCTTCTCCTCGGAAACCGTTGGGCCGATTAAGGTCAAACTTCATAAGGAGCCTCTTTGGGATGGAGGAAACCAAAATTTGCTCATGGGGTCCAGGTCACATGACCAAAATGGCCGCCAAGCCATATATGGTAAAAACCCTTCAAAATAGTCTTCTCCAGAACCACTTGGCAGATTTCCACGAAACTTGATAAATATCATCTGGGACGTAGGCCCATCATAAATTGCTAAAATGGTGACCCTGGGTTGACCTTGACCTTCTTTGTGCCTAGGTCAAACTTTGACACATATGCTTTTGTATTGGAAAAGTGAGAATTCATTTTATCCTGCAAACGATTCAGAATACAGTACTAAAGTATTAGATATATTTTTGCTCCTTACGATAAGGCGCATTTATTGGGGGAACCGTTTTAGGTCCAGGTCACATTACCAAAATGGCCGCCATACCCATATATGGTAACACTCATCAAGCTAAAAGCATCCGGCGGGTCGTGCACTTCAGCTGAAGCACTGGCTTCTAAACAACCTTCCAATTAAATCTACGCCGCATATCTTTTTTAAAGATATTTCTTGTTTTTGTTATGGTTTGTCTCTAAGTGCATCTGTATCGCTTATATTATTTTGTTTTGGGTAACCGATTGGCCATTTTGTGGGAAAGTAACTGTCCTTTTGGCTTTCAGCTATTGATGTTTCCGTTAGGGTCTGTTGTTTCATGTTTGTGTTTCTTTCCCTTTGGTGTTTCTGATTGGAGCTGTGTGTTAATTGTATTGATTCCTGATCATTGCCTTCACTTCTATTTTGATATAAAAAGATTGGATACAGCATAAATGTTATATGACAGTCTGCATGCATGGTAGTTTATAAGAATCTTATATGGGTGTGAGGGGTGGATGGAAAAATCCGTCCCGAGGGTCACTGTCCGGCATCACGAGGCGGTTCTAACGAATACCCACAATCTATATTTTAGAGCACAAATAAGGAAAATAAGGAATACCCCTGTAAATCCCTTTTTTACTATATAAAAGTGGGGTTGGAGGGGGTCAAAATTATATGAGCGTGTTTTCGTGATGAATACTGACCTGGTAATACGCATGTTCCAAGAAAAAGTTGATATCACTGGCTCAACAGTACAGTTAGGCACATTTAGAAACACCTCGGGAAAGTTTGATGTGGAGGGCAAAATTAAATTGCGGAGGAAAACTGCTTATTCCTTAATAGAGGCGGGATTTCATGGGAGGGATGGGTTAAATTCCGCCCAGGGTGGACACGTATGGTCTACTTTTGTCATACCTAGGCTGTTGTATGGCCTTGAGGTGCAACTCCTTTTAAAAAAAGACAGAGAGATCTTTGAAAAAATTCAACGGAAATGCTTAAAACAAATCCAGGGATTACCAGATACTTCTTCAAACTCAGCTTGTTTGGCTCTCCTTGGTAACTTATTAAGTTTGTCAACTCTATTAGAAATGAAAATTCTGTAGAATCTGAAATAGCTAAAAGACAATTGGTAAGGAGGGTTTATAAGCATGGACGGTCCGCCTCGCACCGCGGTTCCTGGACAGGCTTAGATCCTCTAAGCGGTTTACCAGTACTAGTGTGCGGGCCGGATTCAGCTCTGCGTGGAAGCATCATGCAGCCCATATATTTCTTCAAGCCCCTATGGGCGGAGGCCGTCGCATTACGAAAACACACCTATACAAATTTAGTGTAAATTTTACCGCCTTAAAACATTTTTTTTTCTTATTTCTGCTCAAAATATAGATTATGGGAACTCGTTAGAACCGCCTCATTGAGGCGGTTCTAACGAGTACCAACAATATATGCTTTAGAGCAGAAATAAGGTTTACGTAGTTTGACCCATCTTCTGTCTTATGAATGTTTTCATTGCTCTTAAAGGAACTCATTTTTTATTTTTATTTGCCTTCACTGCAGCTGGTGTTGTGCCGTGTGGCGGCCGTAAAACGTCTCCCCGTACATCAACCATAGTGCAGTTTATATTTTACTTTTGGTCCTTTGAGATCAGCGTTAATATTCTGAGAAATCGGAAATAAATTATTGGTTTAGATTCGTATTCTAGACAGGTTTTAATAATTTGGACCCCATTTTGATTTATATCAGTCTTTGAATCGACTGCCTATTCGAAATTCGCAAAATTGCAGTATGTTTCCTCTGGCTTTCTTTGCCGGATCGTTACAGGGTCACTGATGAGGCTTTATTAGCCGAAACTACGTAGTTTGACCCATCTTCTGTCTTATGAATGTTTTCATTGCTCTTAAAGGAACTCATTTTTTATTTTTATTTACCCCTGTAAACCCCAGTCTAACTAAATAAAAGTGGGGTTCAAGGGGTCAAAACTATATAAGCATGTTTTCGTGATGGATAGTCTCTGTTTGTTTGTCTGTCTGTTTTTATTGGAGTTTTACGGCCCAGTCAACACTATTTAGGTCATTTTGAGCCTGTCAGTTTACCAGTCCGTACTTTTCTTGGACAAGCTTATACGTAAGGGGTTAACCAGTACAGTGCACATTCTTTCGCCAGAAACTGACAACTGCCCTTCTTGAATCAGCGAAAGGTAGAGAATGACCGTAGAAAAGATTGCATGATCAATCTCCACGAAAGAATGTCGATTGTCTCTGGGCTAATCGGCTTCTTTTGTCCCTTAAATTCCTGAATTTTATGCTGTGTATACCCTAATCAGACACCACGTTCTGCGCCGTTTGATCTGAGTCTACACTGTTTGGCAAACCCAACAAAAAATTCTGCAGGTAACCTCCTTGACAAAACACTCTGACCGCACAATGCGGCTATTAACCCATTTATGACAATGGAATATTCCACCTAATGAGTTCTAAGTGGACAATTTCCAAGTATAATGGTGTCAGGTTTGTTTTGTATGTAGTGAGTTTTGCAAAAACGTGCATACTTTAATAAGCAAACGGTGTAGCCTCAGATCAGACGCCGCAGAATGCGGCGTCTTATCTTGGTCTACACTGTTAGCCAATGTCAGAAAAGGCCCGCTAGGCATATCAGGGTTAAAAACCATTGCCTGGATTGTGTTCGAATCAGTGGCATTCACGTGGACATTTGCAGCGTAAAGACTCTGCAATTAGTTACTTTGAGTTAACAGTCACTGATCTAGAAATACAGCTATGCTTAATCCCGCATTTACCAGTTTGTATTTAAGAAATAGATCAGCTCTAACTGTGATTTGTTGACTAATAAATCACAGTTTGGAGGTCAGTTGTAAAGTAGACAAATCACGGGCGCGTAGCGCGCGTGATTTGTCTACTTACAACTGACCGACAAACTGTGATTTATTACTCAACAAATCACAGACAAGAGCTGATCTATTTCGATTCTAACACGCTGAAAATCGGCAATAATGTTGTTGTTTCCTTCAAACTCTCACAACCTTTCGCCATTGTTAGAAGAAATCCCGCTAAAATTATCGACTGAAACACATGCATTTATATCCTTTTCTTACGTTTTCGATGCGAGAAAATGACGTTACACCGTCTAACGTCAAGTAAATCGACTAGTGACGTCATAAATTGGGAATTGTAATGACGTCACTCGTCACGCTCTTCCGAGGTGTGATTTGTTGTAGAATAAAACACAGGGATTTTTTCCATTGCCTATATAGGCGCGCTGTGTTAGAATGCAAAATATCGTTTGCACCGGCGCTGTCAGCCATGTGAAACCTTATCCTAGCCATTGAAAAGCAATGTTATCCGATGACGTCGGGTTTCCGACAGTTTTGTTATAAATCTTTATTATTCAGTTATTCAAACATACGTTGCGTTACAGTGCTGTTTGCATAAGAATAGACGATAATAATTTTTGGTGCATGCTATTGTTATCATTATTGTTTATTATGCCCAAATTGAGGTGGGGGCATATTGCTTCTAGCTTGTCCGTTCGTTCGTTTGTTCGTCCGTACGTTCGTTATGCTGTCTTGTGCAAACCATGCATCCTAGCGTTTTGAAATTTCATGAAAAAAAAATAGTTAGTTAAGTTTAAACGTATTTAATTGCATCAAAACATGATAAAACATGCATGCAATGGGGATGGGTCACAAGTTCTCACAACATTAGTTACAACCCTTCCCCTACATAAAATTACAGTCACTCTACAATGACAAACACATAAATTGTTAACATTTATACTTTAGCAGTATTTGGTAAAATAAATAAATAAATAAATAAATAAATAAATAAATAAATAAATAAATAAATACCGTGTGTGTCTATACAGAATGGTTGTGGTTGGGGATTTAGCGGTATGATAAAGATCATCACGCATACATGATTCGATGCATAATCTGAAAAAAGTACTTGACTCGTAGTTTCTTATCCGAATTATCTCCCATTTTCGAGTTATTTCCCTTTTAATGAAATAACAGAAATTTCGTTGGAAAGATATTTAAAAAGAATATGAGCTCGGAACTTGATATTTAGTATACTGGTTAGGAGTGAGGATGAGATCACCTGATTAAATTTTAAACTAACTTAATGAAAATGTTAGAGTTATGGCCCTTTACAATTTCTGCCCGTTTTATTGCGTTGCTTTTCTGTGCATAGTATTACTTAAGAACTATGCATGCTAGTGTTTTGAAATTGCATATAGAGGATATTTGATTTTTTCAGTGTAAGATCGAATTTTATTTCATCGAATGAACACCAAAACTGTTATTTTCACGAGTGGCGTAGCCACGAGTGAAAATAGCAGTTTTGGTGTTCATGAGTGAAATAAAATTTGATCTTGCACTGAAAAAATCAAATTTTCTGTTTCTTACATTTATGCTTCAAAAGGCAATATTTAGCGTCTTTAATGGTGTCGCTCACATTCGGAGAAAATTATCTTTGTTCCTGTTCGTTTCGCGTCAATTTAGTGGTGTCCATCGTGTTTAGTGGGTATACTATTGGGTGTAAACTGAAAGTTTGCACCTGAGAAATGCCCTGGGATGGTATTATTATGAATGATTAATGAAATAATTGAGAGAGTAGTTTTCAAAAGAAGTTGCTGGCAAGTCTAACGTCGCGCGACAAAAGACGTGACGTCAGCGTCATAAATGACGTCAGTAACGTCCCCGTCACACATGAACGGGCTATACGTCAATTAGAACATATTTCAGTATTGTTCAGTTATCTGACAAAGATAAAATTGAAATTAGAGTTAGATTTGTAGAAAAAAGTAGTCCCAAACAGTGAAAAATAAAAAATCGTATTTTCACTGTTTGAAACAGTGAAAATATCGATTTATATTTCACTGATAAATCTCTATCATTCATTGAAAAGCATGTTAGAAATATGGTTTCCTCGTGAAAAAAACAAGATGATCCGTATTTTTGTTTTCTTATCAGATCCATCTTTCCTTTTTAATTTAAGAAATAGATCAGCTCTAGCTGTGATTTGTTGAGTAATAAATCACAGTTTGGAGGTCAGTTGTAAAGTAGACAAATCACAAGCGCGTAGCGCGTGTGATTTGTCTACTTACAACTGACCGACAAACTGTGATTTATTACTCAACAAATCACAAACTAGAGCTGATCTATTTCGATTCTAACAGGCTGAAAATCGGCAATAATGCTGTTGTTTCCTTCAAAATCTCACAACTGTTCGCCATTGTTAGACATATGGAACTTTGAAGGTCCACTGAGATCAAGGGGCATAATCCAATTTTCTCTCCTGATTGCTAATGCTCACGAATTACCTTGATTTATTGACCAGCGGAGTTTACCGATTATCTTTCACGAAAGAGAGGATAAATACGAAGGTTACCTGTTTATTTGCGCATCACCTGGACGCTGCTTTATCAATAAAAACTGGGGGCTTGAGTAAGTAGTTGTAAAGAATCCCGTCAAAATTAATCATTATTAAAGAAATCCCGCTAAAATTATCGACTGAAACACATGCATTTATATCCTTTTCTAACGTTTGCAATGCGAGAAAATGATGTTACACCGTCTAACGTCAAGGAAATCGACTAGTGACGTCATAAATTGGGAATTTTAATGACGTCACTCGTCACGCTCTTCTGAGCTGAGATTTGTTGCAGAATAAAACACAGTTATTTTCCATTGCCTATATAGGCGCGCTGTGTTAGAATAAATAACATAGAAAACTCGCTAGCAAGATATCTAAAAAAGTATTTGAGCTCGAGCCTTGATATTGTGTATACTGATTGGTACTGGGGAGTAGATTACCTGATTAAATTTTCAACTCAATTAAATGAAATTTTGTTGGAGTGGTCGCAATTTCAGGTCATTTAATGGTTTTGCTTTCTTGTGCAAGGCATGACCTGAGAACCTTGTATGCCAGTGTGTTGAAATATCTTAAGACGGGTTTCTCATCCAAAATGGTTGACCCGTATTTTTTTTTTTCTTATCCGAATTATCTCCTATGTTTGAGTTATTTTCCTTTCAATGAAATACCATTGAAAACTCTTTAGCAGGATATGTGTCTAGGCATTTCAGCTAGAGTCTTGATATCTGGTATACTGATCATCACGTGAACAAGTCCGTGAAATAAAGACCCCCCCCCCTCCCCCTATGCCCCAGCTTATATAGAGAAAACTAGGTTTTTGCGGGGGTTTACATTATTTTTCTTATTTTTGCTCCAAGACATAGGTTGTTGGTACTCGTTAGAACCGCCTCAATGAGGCGGTTCTAACGAGCACCCGCACCCTATGTTTGCAGTATTTATACAAAAAATATCACGGATTTTCATCAGAAAAGTAGCCTTTTTGTAGATGTGAAAAAATGCACTATGTCTCATATTGTTGAGTCTTAGGATGAGACTTCCTGTGCAGTGATTAAATGTTCAACTAATGTAATGCAATGTTTTGAGTTATGGCCCTTTACAATTTCTGGCCATTTAATTGTGTTTCTTTCTTGAAGCAAGATTTTAAAAAAAAAATATTTAAATTGTTGCCCGAAAACCTGACATGCTGATAGGGAATGGCAAGTACATAACCTGTTTATCATTTGAAAAAAAAAAAAAAAAAAAAAAAAAAAACCTGAAACCTTTTCTTCGGTAATGGCCTTTTGAAAATTTGGGCATTTAAGGGCAAGCATATGGTTGGGGGCATAGTGTTTCACAAAAAACATTTCTTGTTTTACATTTACAGCGATTCAACAGCTCCAAGAAACCGTTCAAAAACTGCAAGCAGATGTGCTGGCTTTAGTCACACCAACTGTCGCCGTGAAGGCCAAGTTATCTGCCGACCTTAAAAGCGTGTCAAATAATACAGTCATCATATTTGACGACGTTCTCGTGAATGTTGGCGGTGGATACGACGCATCGAATGGAATTTTTACTGCTCCGGTTGACGGACTTTACTTGTTTTCAATAAAAACTTGCTCCGCGAACAACAACAGAGATCATATTGTCCTAATTACAGGGGACGGCAAGGAAATAGCAAAGTCTGCATCTGGAGATCCAAGTTGGGGTGATTGTAGCGCTGATGTTGCCCCGATAGAATTAACAGCTGGTACCCAGGTTTCGGCGAAGAAAGTGGGTTGGACTTCGGCTACCGGATGGCTGCTAAACCTCCCTTGGACTACATTTTCTGCGGTTCTCCTCTAAAAAAGCACTACCGGTTCAATTCCTTAGTTTAACCCATAAAATGCCAATCCCGACAATTGTCGTCTGCTTTGCCGTCTGCCGGTTACCTCAAAAGTATTTTATAATCAGTGTGAACCGCGATCAGACGGCTTCTAGAAGAGCAGACTGGTCTGGGCCCACACTGTCTGCCTGTATGCAAAAATAATTTAAAACGTTTGAAAAAAAACAGCAGACGACATAAGCAGACGACAATTTGCCGTCTGCCGGTTACCTCAAAAGTATTTGTACAATCAGTGTGAACTGCGATCAGACGGCTCCTCGAGGGGCAGACTGATCTGGGCCCACACTGTCTGCCTGTATGCAACAAATAATTTAAAACATTTGAAAAAAATCAGCAGACGACATAAGCAGACGACATTTTCAGATTTAGTTTTTCTCGGCGTCTTAATGGTTAACTTTGGGATGCAGTCAACTATACAAATGAGGCTGTCATTTTTTTTCAGTGTCTGTTCTCCATCTTTATATACAATAACTTTTATGCTAATTACGCTGGACACGAAAACCCTTACCTTTGCAGTCAGTGTAGATCCAGATCAGATTGTTTCTGAAAAAGGAAGGATCTACACTGTTTGTTCTTGAGTTTGCAAATTTGAAAGAATACTCCCTACAAAGGCGGTCCCGAAATATATGGGCTGCATGATGCTTCCACGCAGAGCTGTAACCGACCCGCACACAAGTACTGGTAAACCGCTTAGAGGATCTAAGCCTGCCCAGGCAAAGCGGTGCGAGTCGGCCAGTCCATGCTTATAAACCCTATTGGTTTCATTGGGCGCCAGGGCTTGAGATGTCATTTCAACTCAATGTCGGGTAAAAGTCCCACAAAATTGGAAGCAACGTCTCCAAAATGACCTTTACAGTGTTGACGGGGACGTTAAACCTCAAATAAAACAAACAAAACACCCTACAAAGTAATTGTATTGGTTAATAGTCAGAAATGCACCTGGGAGACAGATCTTCATAAGTCAGTAGACTTTCTTCTGAATCCCATTGTATAATTGTACTTAATGATTCATCTTCATTTGTGTACCATATTATGTTATACAAAGAAATAAACGCTTAAACCAAATGCACGTGGCTAGATAAATTTATTCAGCTGGAACTGTGCTAACAACACCGTCTTATTATACCTCTCCCCTACACCTTTAAAATCCATATCATACAAATATCGTACACCTTCCATAGCAACAGAGAAGGTGTGTATTTTGTGATCATCATGTGAACTAGCCGTGAAATGAAGACCCACCCCCCTATACCCCACTTTATATAGAGAAAACTGGGGTTTACGGGGGTATACATTATTTTTCTTATTTTTACTCCAAGACATAGGTTGTGGGTACTCGTTAGCCTCATTGAGGCGGTTCTAACGAGCATCCACGACCTATGTTTGCAGTATATATAAGATTTTTTTTTTGGGTTTGGTTTTACGGCCCTTTTAAAATTATTTCACTCATATCGAGCCAATCGTTAATCAGAGGTGGGTAAAAAAAAACACCTGAACTTCTGTTGCAGAACGCCCCCGTCCATCGGGGCTTGAAGAAATATATGGGCTGCACGATGCTTCCACGCAGAGCTAAATCTGACCCGCACACGAGTACTGTTAACTACTTAGAGGATCTAAGCCTGCCAAGGCTAAGCGGTGCGAGTTTGAAGGTCCATGCTTATAAACCCTATTGGTTTTATTGGGTGACAGGGCTTGAGATGTCATTTCATCCCAACGTCGGGTAAAAGTCCCTTAAAATTGGAAGCAACGTCCCCAAAATGACCTTTTCAGTGTTGACGGGGACGTTAAACCTCAAATCAACCAATCAATCAAATCCGTTGCAGAACTTGGCGTCTCACATGTGACCCGAGCGAGGCTCGAACCCACAGCACTGAGAGATCTAATGATTAAGAGTCAGCGCTCTTATCCACTAGGCCACGACGGCCCATTTATAAGAAAAATATCATTGTTTTTCATCAGAAAAGTAGCCATTATGAAAAATGCACTTATGCCGCACGGGTGTGTTATCGTAATGAACTAAAGTATAAATTTAATTATTTCTCCATATCAACCTTTATTGTGGAAATTCATTACAACCGCCTCGTCGAGGCGGTTCTAATGAATACTCACAACATAGGTTTGTATGGAGAATTGAAAAAAAAGTTGGCTGCTTTCAAAAAGCATCCAATAGGTTTGGTCTTGTCAGTCTACATTCTGATTTGAGTCAGCTGATAACATTATCCCACTTAATGCATTTTTGAATAAAAATAATAAACTTTAATACAAAACGTGTATATAAAATTTCGAAGTCTGTGACCTTGGTATCAGGAGGGATAGGTAGTGATGAGTATTCTGTGGTTAATTGTTTAACGCCATGGCAAGTTTTTGTTTGTTTGTTTGATTTGAGGTTTAACGTCCCCGTCTACACTGTAAATGTCATTTTGGAGACGTTGCTTCCAATTTTGTGGGACTTTTACCCGACATTGAGATGAAATGACATCTCAAGCCCTGTCGCCCAATGAAACCAATAGGGTTTATTAGCATGGACGGTCCGCCTCGCACCGCGGTTCCTGGACAGGCTTAGATCCTCTAAGCGGTTTACCAGTACTAGTGTGCGGGCCGGATTCAGCTCTGCGTGGAAGCATCGTGCAGCCCATATATTTCTTCAAGCCCCTATGGGCGGGGGCGACCATGGCAAGTATAAACTAAATGTAACTTACATATTGTTTACACATGTATAGCACAAACCTTAACCAAACGAAAATGTAAACCGAATTTTTCAAAGGGTCATAACTCTGTTAATATTTGGTGGACAGTAATTCTCGAAACTTAAGGCACATCTTCACATCTTAGCCTTACTACATACACATTTTAGGCTTGATCGGATGAAAACTGTATAGTACGAGTTATACGGAAACGAAAAAAAAAAAGTTTACGAACGGACGGATGGACACCAACCCCATAACTTAATACGACCGTCTTTTTGTTGTTGCTGTTGTTGTTTTTCAAACGGGCATATGAAAAGATTTTTCCTGAGTCATCAGGCCTTCTATAGGGCCTTGGTTATCTATTTCATTTGTTGTTAACGTCCTTGTTAACACTGTATGAGTCTTTTTTTAGACATTGCTTCCAATTGTGTGGGACTTTTACTCTGTACTGAGATAAAACGGGCAGACAACACTCCTTCTCAAGCCCTGTCGCCCAATGAAACTAAATGGTTGAAATGCATGAACGGTCCGACTCGAGCCACTTTCCTGGGCAGGCTTAGAATTTCTAGGCGATTTAACACTACTCATGTGCGGTCGGTATCAGCTCTGCGTGGAAGCATCATGCAGCCCAATCTATTTCTTCAATCCCCGATAGTCGGGGGCCGATCAGGCCTTGGGGCAATATATTGGACTGCATGAGCTGAAACCGACCGAACTTTGAAGTATTGCTGAACCGCCTAGGAAGATCTAAGCCTGCACAGACAAAGTGCTGCGAATCAGACTGTATCTTAAACCTCGGCAGTTTCTTTGAGCAAAAACCTGAAATTTGCAATCCTTTTGTATATCTTTCTGGATCACAATTTAATTGTAAAAGAAGCTGATTAGTAAAACGTCAATATTGAGTGGAAATAAAGAACACCACTCTCGGCTTATCAGATACAATAGATCCCATCGAATGCGCCAAAAAGTCTTTTAACAACTCAGTCTGTAACTGGTGGCAGGTCACTTAGTAGTCATGAAGTTTTTGAACAGAAACCATTGCTATCTGTGCTGGGCTCAAGAACAATAAACAACGACCCATCAATAATATGACTTTGTTTCGCTCCCTAAATATTTTATATATTTGGAAGAGTTAGAACCTTCGACCTTGGCACTGACGTTAATTCTAGTAGCTAAGACATGAAAATGTTTTACACACCAAGCGATCTCTTTTATGTTTGGTTTCCTATTTAACTCACATCAAGCCGATCGTTAATCAGAGGTGTGCGAAAACTGGAGTACCCGATGAAAATCCTCCTGACCTTCCGTTGCAGAACTTCTCATTATGTGACCTGAGCCATGCTCAAACCTACAGCGTTGAGAAACCAAATGAATAAGAGTCAGCACTCTTATCCACTAGGCCACGGAGGCCCGTTACACCCAGCGATCTTTATACATTACGAT
Organism: Lucinisca nassula; assembly: GCA_963580285.1. Lineage (NCBI taxonomy): Eukaryota > Metazoa > Mollusca > Bivalvia > Lucinida > Lucinidae > Lucinisca > Lucinisca nassula. The sequence continues at coordinate 109,930,225 of OY757017.1, read as the reverse complement.
AACACATCCGTGCGTCATAGTGCAATTTTTTATATCTCCACAACGGTCAATTTTCTGATGAAAATTTGTGATATTATCCTTATAAATACTCAAAACATAGGTTGTGGGTGTTCGTTAGAACCGCCTCATTGAGGCGGTTCTAACGAGTACCCACAACCTATGTCTAGGAGCAGAAATAAAGAAAATAATGTATACCCCCGTAAACCCCTGTTTTCTCTATATAAAGTGGGGTGTAAGGGGGTGTTCATTTCATGGACTTGTTAGCGTGATGAATGAGGAAGAATAACGTTCTCTGTCTTTCCAACATTTACATATACGTATTATTAGAGCTATCAGCGTACCGAAAGATGATCAGAATATATAAATATGTTCCTATCTGTGTGAAGTAAACTTTGCAAGTTTTGTTTATTTGTATTTAACGGCCCAGTCAACATTGATTTGGGTCAAGTTTGGGCCTGTCAGTGTACCTATCCACGCTTTTCCTGGACGACCAGTTCTGTGCAAATTCTGTCGCCATAAACTGACCCCTGCCCTTCCTGAATCAGCGGAAGGGAGAAAATGACCATAGAAATGATTTCATAATCAATCTCCACGAAAGAATGTTGCCGACCCCGGTAGGTATCAAACCCGAGTCTTCCTTATCACCAGTCAGACTGCATCCAACTGAGCTACCGCAGCCAGCCACACTTTGTGAGTAGTAGTAGTAGTTATGTTCTGTTGTTTTTCGTTTCCATGGCCCCATGGACTTACTCCATAATGGCATTGCAAGACGTAAAATTTGCGAAAATGACTGCGGCTGTTATAAGTTCCCCATAAGGGAAATAGATACGCCTTAAGCTGGTGGGACTACTCCTGCAACAGTAGTTTCTCTTTGGATATGTCTAAGGGGTATACTCTTAAAGAAAAGAATTTGTTCCTGGGGAGTAGACCCCTTGAGGAGCAAATTCTTCCCCTTTTAGAGAAGACCCCTTTTTTCAGTTGGACAGAGCCAACAGAGCAGCAACCATAAGATCCTTAAAGTTGTATTTCCATCACGAAATCATGCCTATAGAATTGTGATCCCCTTTAATATGTTATATAAAAGGGTTATCCTTTGGAAGCTAGGAATACACCACAGAACTGAAAAATATGGTGTGCACATGTTTTCTGGGCCAGACTAGCTAGTTTCGGCCAATTAGACCTCATCAGTGACCCTAAGATATTTTCAAAATTCCACAATGGAAAATATAATCTACTCTATGATGTAGGGCAGGGAGACGTTTTACCACCGCCACACATTCCCTCACACCAGTTGTAGTGAAGTTAAATATGTGCTATAAAAGGGCTATCCTTTGGAAACAAGGAATACACCACAGAACTGAAAAATATTAAGTGTACATGTTTTCTGGGCCAGACTAGCTAGTTTCGGCCAATTATGCCTCATCAGTGACCTCAGATATTTTCAAAATTCCAGAATGGAATCAATGATCCCAAAAGACAAGAAAATACAATCTATACTTTTATATAGTAAAGCTCGGGTTTGCAGGGGTATACATTAATTTCCGTATTCATGCTCTGAGACACTAGATTGTGGTTACTCGATAGAATCGCCTCGTCGAGGCGTGTCTGTCGACTCCCCGCAATCTATGTTTTAAGTTAGATAGATAATTTAGAAAATGTATTAATGCAATAAGCCATATGGCCCATGAGCATAAGCAAAAAAGGCAAATATTCCAGTTTTTCTTTTCAAAATTTCTTTTTCTTTGGCCAAAAAAATGACAATATATTTTTATAGGTGTGTTTCGAAATACGGTAAAATGGTAGACTAACTGCGACACCTGCCAGGTGTATCCATTTCCCTTAAGATGTTTATTGTTGGAGTTGAAACGCTTGCTTGTCGGTCTGTTTCGCTATTCAGACAGGCTGTTTCCTGCAATTGCAGTATAGTATTTCATCATCGTTAAAGCTGATTGGTTGATCGCGTCACGTGTCCCTCCATGTAACAGTTACAATCTGGTCATTAGACCCGGTTTGCCCGCCTCATGACGACCAAACCAATAAAGAAGTTAAGGTTTTAATATATCTTTTCAGTCTCTTTTAATTATATGTGTGTTGTGTGTCCTCATTGGAATCGCTTCAACTGGAGGCGATTCTAATGAGTACACAAACCACATACTTTCCCATGAGAACACATCATATATTCTCTCATGAGTACACCCACATATATTTACACGATAAAATAAGAAAAAGAAGGCTTGTAACTTTCACTTTTACATTACTATAACACACCCGTGCGACATAGTGCATTTTTCCACATCTCCAAAAATGTCTACTTTTCTGATGAAAATCCGTCATTTTTTCCTCTTTATACTGCAAACGTAAGTTGTGGATGTTCGTTAGAACCGCCTCTTTGAAGCGATTCTTACCGAGAAACCACAATTTATGCATTGGAGGAGAAATTAGAAAAATAATGTTTACTCCCGGAAACCCCAGTTTTCTCTATATAAAGTAGGGTTCATGTCACGGACTTGTACACGTGATGTTTGTGATTTGATTAGGATTCAATAACAGGTTCGATTTACGTAGCAATGGCATTCGAGACATGGATGTAAGGACCATCTAAGTTTATTATATATGCAGGAAAATTCCCCTATTAACCCTTATCCTGCTCTTCACGACAACCCCTATCTTTGGAAACAGTGTAGATTATGATCAGATCTGACCAGGATCTACACTGTTTGTCATTCAATTTATGAATTTGTAGGAATAAATTACATCAAGTGATCTGATTGGTTCAAAGTCAGAAATGGGTGTGGCTAAACTGAATATTTAGCAAGAGAAGGGTTAACAGTCAGAGTACTTACTTGTTTGCATGATGTTGTAAATCGCTGAACGTAGTGTTCTTTCTTCCATTTCTTTAAAATATTTTAGATTTTCCCCTTGATTAGAAAACGAAAATCACTGCATTCACCGATGAAACATGTACCTTACTTCTGCGTTTTATTGGTAAATGGGTACTTGAAACAGTGATAGATCGTTTTTTTTTTGTTTTTTTTTTTTTTGGTGCTGATAAGTGATTATTTTGGGATACCCTTCAACTTTTAACCATGTGCGCGCACATACACTGCTCAAAACAATTAAAGGAGCAAACTTTTATGTCCGATTTGACATATAAGTCTACGGATTTGATATATGTGATAACCTGACATACTGCAAATTGTAAAATGCAGTATGTCGGGCAAACTAATCGCATGTAAAAAACACGATTTAACGAACACTATCGTAGAATGAGTAAGTCTAAAAAGACTGACACTTTCTTGTACCGTCATTTCAGACGTGCAGGTCATTCTATTAAAGATATTTCTATACAGCCAGTGGATAAGAAATAGTCTGATGTAAATTTTTCAGCTAGGTTTAAAATTATTAAACGGCATGAAACTGAATTAAAATGGATTAAATTATTACAGACACCTTTTCCATTGGGCTTTAATGACAACATTTATCATGAGGGTAATATATCTAAAATGCCCGACTTTGATATTTTCTCGCTTCTGGGCTGTCGAAAGCGTAAAACTAGATCGCACGACACCAGAAATAATGGTAATTATAAACGTAAATTACGTGCTTTTAAAAGAAACAATACCAGACTGAAGTGACTGTCCATAATATAATTGAATCAATGCTTGCTTTTCTAACTTCATTACCCATTTCTGTATTACGGATTCTGGACACCGAGGCGAATAAATTCCACGATATTTCTTATCAGTTATACGATGCTGCTCTTTTATCTAGAGGTTATACTCAGCATGCTCTTCGTCCTTTCATCGATTCTGAAATTAATCACAAACGTCATTACATCAAATTATCCTTCATTAATTATGTCTCCTCCGAAAAATTATTTTTCGGAGAGACATATTGTTTTCCCCCGGGCGTCTACATGTCCGTCTGTCTGTCTGTCTGTCTGTCACAAAATCAAGTCCGCATTATAACTTGAAAATCGTTAAAGCTATCTTCACGAAACTTCATATAAGTATTAATCAATATAAGGCGACGTACAGAGCGCAAGAACTATAACTCTCGCATTTATACTTTTTGAGTTATCTCCCTTGGATGTGTGTCGGTATGTATGGGCAAATCGTGTCGGGTCAGTAACATTCTTATTTTTTGATGGATTTTTAAATTACTTGGCAGAAATATTAACCACCATACGACGATGTGTGGTGCGCATGACGCAGGTGGGTACCTCAAAGGTCAAGGTCATACTTAGAGGTCAAAGGTAAAAAAGGGGCCTTTTTTCGTGTTTGGTCAATAACTTTCTTATTTTTAGATGGATTTTGAAATTGCTTGGAAGAAATGTAAACCACCATAAGACGATGTGTTGCGTGCAGGAACTAGGTTGGTACCTCAAAGGTCAAGGTCATACTTAGAGGTCAAAAGTAAAAAAGGGGCCTTTTTATGTTTTGTCAATAACTTTCTTATTTTTAGACAGAATTTGAAATTCCTTGGCAGAAATGTTAACTACCAAGAGACAATGTGTTGCACGTATGCTTCTGGTTGGTAACTCAAATGTCAAGGTCATACATAGAGGTCAAAGGTCAAAGGGGCCTTTTTCGTGTTTGGTCAATAGCTTTCTTATTTTTAGATGGATTTTGAAATTGCTTGGCAGAAATGTTAACCACCATGAGACGATGTGTTGCACGCATAACCCAGTTTGGCACATCAAAGGTCAAGGTCATACATAGAGGTCAAAGTAAAAAAGGGGCCTTTTGTGTTCGCTCAATAACTTCCTTATTTTTAGATGAAATTTGAAATTACTTGGCAGAAATGTTAACCACCATGAGAGGACGTGTTGCATGTATGACCCAGGTTGGTACGTCAAAGGTCAAGGTCATACTTAGAGGTCAGAGATAAAAAAGAGCCTGTTTTCGTGTTTGGTCAATAACTTTCTTATTTGTAGATGAATTTTGAAATTACTTGGCAGAAATGTTAACCACAACGAGACGATGTGTCTCTTGCATGACCCATGTTGGTAACTCAAAGGTCAAGGTCATACTAAGCGGTCAAATGTCAAAAAGTGCCTTTTTAGTGTTCAGTCAATAACCCTCTTATTCCTGGATGGATTGTGAAATTACTTGGGAGAAATGTTAACCATCATGATCAAGAGACGATGTGTTGCGCGCTAGACCCAGATCGGTACCTCCATGATCAAGGTCATACTAAGAGGTCAATGGTAAAAAAATTCTCTTTTTTGTGTCCAGTCGATAACATTTTTATTTCTGGATGGACTTTTAAAGTAATCTTGCAGAAATGTTCACCTTCTTTAGGCGATGAGTCGTGTGCAAGACCAAGGTCCATACCTCCAATATCAAGGTCATACCCTGAGATCAAAGGTCAAAAAGGGGCATTTTTTATGTACAGTCAATAACTTTCTTATTCGTTGATGGATTATGAAATTACGTAGAAGAAATGTTAACCATCATGAGCCGATGTGTTGTACCTCAAAGGTCACGGCCATACATTTTTGTGTACGGTCAATAACTTTCTTATTTCTCTCTGAACTTTTTAAAGTTATTTTGCAGAAATGGGTTGCACACAAGACTCAGGTCAATACCTCCAATGTCAAGGTCATACTAAGAGGTCAAAAGGGGGAGACATCTGTGTTTTTGTAAACAAAAACAAACAAATTCTAGTAAGGGTTTGGATTTTATAGATTTACTTAGTATCTTCCGGGACAGTTCGGTTAAATCATCTATTCCTGCTTATTTTCAAAATACTGAAGCACCCATAATTTGAAATAAATACAATAAACCTGTTATATCTATCATTTCTAATTTCAATAAACTTGTTTCTGATCTTGATATTGACACTAACATTCCTGATACATGTGATTGTAAAAATTCAGTGTATTGCTATCCTGCAGCTGGTCATATTATTATTGGCAATTTAAAAATTATTTCTGATTCTAGGATACGCAATATAATATCTTAATGACCGAAATATCGATTTCCTCCTAAAATTAATTTCAGTAAATGTAGAGATGAAATCGCTGCTGCCTTGCATGAATTTGGTAATCGACGGTGTAAACGAGAATATGTTGAGCATAAAGCTATTAATGAATGTAAACTTAGCATTCTGAAATTAGTGAACAAACGCATTTCTATTTATTTGCAAAATGCGAACTTATTACCTCCTAAACCTAAGACGTCTTAACGTCACCCTAAACTAGGTATTCAAGAATTCCATAGGAAGTTTATTTTGGCTCCAGCTGATAAGGCTGCTAACAATGTGATCGCTGTTTGACGGCTTCACTTTGTTAACACTCTTCATCAAGAACTTGGTGGTACTAAGGCCCATGAACTTCAGTCTTTAGCTGTAGAGAGGGATTTAGTTGATGACCATATTTGTCACTCAGCCACCAAGTTTGCTTCTGTGTTACAGAAGGCCAAGACAAGCTTCCTACGTTATAATGGTTACCTTAACTTCATAAAAGACCATACAAAATAGCAGTGGAGGCAATGATCAGGAATCGATACAATCAACCCACAGCTCCCTTTAGAGATACCAAAGGTAAAGAAACACAAACATGAAACAACAGACCTAATGGAAACATCAATAGCGGAAAGCCAAAAGGACAGTAACTTTCCCATAAAATGGCCAGTAGGCTATCCAAAATAAAATAACATAAGCGAAACAAACACCCAAAGACAAACAATGACAAAAATAAACCGCGACAGAAGAACCGCCTTGGAACGGTCAGCAGGAACGAATTCCACTGGGGGGTGGAGGTGGGGGACTTAAATCGATTTTAAGTGGCCACAAGCCTCGCCTTTACTTCCGTCGCGATTTAGACAACTAATTTGTTCAGTCCCCATGAAGGCCACGTATGTCATCAGTGCAACATCTCCGTGAACACAGAACACAAATAATCAAACAACCACAGAGATGAAACGACGGTGAGGACTCGACAGCAAGAAAACACTGAAATGCTGGAGCAATAGAATACCAAAGCACGGTATATTGCAATTCAAGCTCTTGTACCACCACTGAACTCACCAAATTATTAACTTCATGTTTTACTGCCATCAAAAAAAAAACATATGATAAAATATTGCGACAAAGTCTTCGAACGACCAGGTAGAAATCTGTTTTGGTCCATAAAACATTCTAATGAAGTTTTAAATAAACTGAAATTCAGTCGTTTTCGTGCTTCAAGTCTGTCTACTTATGATTGTTCCGCCCTTTACACTACACTTTCTCATAATCTTATAAAAGGAAAACTTAATGATTTAAATGAATTGACATTTCATTGGGAAGACTCCCTCCATCGTGCATGAAATATAAGAAATGCTTTTTTTCACTTCTGAAGAGCATAAAAACTATACTTTATGGTCATGTCAGAAAGTGTGTGAAGCTCTCACCTTTCTACTTGACAATATTTACATAAGATTTGGTACTAAGTTATTTAGACTAGTTGTGGGTATTCCGATGGGTACTCTTTGCGCACCACTTGTTGCTGATCTATTTTTGTTTTGTTTTGAGAGAGACTTCACGATGTCCCTTTCTGCTGAAAACCAGTCTGAAATCGCTTTGCTTGAAAGTGTGTACACCCAAAGGATCGTTGCTGAACGCTTTAATGTATCGAGAAGTGTTGTTGCCAGTCTATAGAGACGCTACCAGGAGACGTGCGAGTGTACTAGACGAGAAGGGCAAGGACGACACCGCATGAAGTCACAAAGGGAATATCAATATCTTCGAACTCTAGCGCTACGAAATCGGCAGTACACGGATAGAAGGCAACAAATCGATTTCCAGCATGCTATTGGTCAAATGATATCCGATCAAACAAAACGTAACAGGTTACATGAAGATTATCTGAGGGCCAGACGTCCGGCAAGAGGCCCTATTCTGACCAGGCAACATCGCGCATGGCGATATGAGTTTGCCCAAGAACATCAGAACTGGCGATTGAAAGACTGGAAAGTTTTTCTATAACAGAACAAGAAGTACAGTCGAGTGATGTCAGAAATTATTTCTGATAAATATTTAACAAGCATTAATAAAAAATTATCTCGTCTTATAAATCAGGTTCATGATAATAAACTGGTAACGTTTTCAAACATTTACACAAACTTTTCCTTTCAAAATTATTTGTCACTTTGACTGCCAAAAAGTAAAACTAAAGAAATTTCAAAACTGAGAATTAGTGCTCATGATTTACTGATAGAACGTGGTAGATATTTCAGATCCCAAATTCCACGTGTGAAATGCACATGTTGCAATATGATAGAAAATGAAGAACATTTTACACATTTTTTGTTCCAAATACACTGCAGATAGAAATATTTTATTTCAGAAATTTGATATTGATATGGCTTGATACCAAATACTGTTGATCTCTTAAAACATTTTTCGCTTATTGAATCCAGTAACATACGAGGAAACAAAACAAATATGTACATTTATTGAGTCTGCCTTTCAATTAAGATAACTTGTATTGCACATTATATCATACCATTTCATATCGTAATACTCATCATCACTATTATAGCATATTGTATAGTTATGTTGTATTGGAGGACACCTTAAATTGATGTTGGTTTTCTGAATAAAATCTTGTATCTTGCATCTTGCCTGGCGTACATTTCTGGCCTGAGTGCATGTGATCGACGTGTTCGAGTCTGGAGACGAACCAGAGAACGATACGAGGACTGCAACATTGTGGAAACAGGCAGATATGGAGGGGGGGGGGGGGTCAGTGTGATGGTATGGGGTGTAATTTCTTATGAAGGCCGAACGGACTTGTACGTGATAACGGAGGTACATTGACTGCATTGCCGTATCGAGATGAAATTCTATATCCTATTGTGAGGCCTTTCGCCAGGACAATCGGTGACAATTTCATTCTGATGTAGGATAATGCGCGCCCCCATACTGCTAGAGTGTGCATGGATAACCTTAACTAAGCGACTCTTGAAGTAATGGACTAGCCCGCACGTTCTCCTGACGTAAACCCAATAGAACATATGTGGGACATTCTTTACAGACGTATCTCACAGGGCGATCATCCACCAATGACTATTCAAGAAGAAACATTTACAAACTGTTCAAAATTTGGTTCGTAACATGCCTCGGCGATGCCAGGAGTATTGTTCTGCTCGAGGTGGTAATTCACATTACTGACAGGACAAAGTGATTGGTTTGCGCATGTCTATGCAATTTGAAATAATCTGGCGTATAAATGGCGATTTCTCAAACATTTATGCAAATTCTTCCTTAACAGATTACAGGCCATGATTTGTGAACTGGTTGCCAATGTTTGCCATTAACATGTTGCAGATAAAGTTATTCATCTTTCTGAATCGCTGTTTCACCCAACATCTTTAAACTATATGAGGAAATATGCGTTTGCTCCTTTAATTGTTTTGAGCAGTGTATAACTCGAGAGCGCGTACCATATTTTCTTTCCATTATTTAACGAATAAAACCCATTTGATATTTTCTCGCTTCTGGACTGTCGAAAGCGTAAAACTAGATCGTACGGCACCAGAAAAAATGGCAATTATAAACGTAAATTACGTGCTTTTAAACAATACCAGACTGAAATGACTGGCCATAATATTATTGAATCATGGACGCCACTCAGTGTTTACCTTTTTAAGTTCTACCTATTCTGTATTAGGGATTCTGGACAGCGAGGCGAATAAATTCTACGATAGTTCTAATCAGTTTTACGATGCTGCTCTTTTAACTAGAGGTTATACTCAGCATGCTCTTCTTCCTTTCATCGATTCTGAAATTAATCACAAATGTCATTACATCAAACTATCCTTCATTAACAAGGGTTTGGATTTTATAGATTTACTTAGTATCTTCCAGAACAGTTCGGTGCTTTCAACCATTCCTGTTTATTTTCAAAATACTGACACACCCATAATTTGCTACACATCCAATAAACCTGTTAGATCTGTCTTTTTTAATTCCAATAAACTTGTTTCTGAGCTTGATATTGACACTTACACTCATGATATCTGTGATTGCAAACATTCAGTGTATTGCTATCCCGTTGCTGGTCATATTATTACTGGCAATTTAACAATTATTCCTGATTCTAGGATACATAATATAATTTCTAAAGGACCGAAATACCGATTTCCTTCTAAAATTGATTTCAATTAATGTAGAGATGAAATCGCTGCTGCCTTGAATAAATTTGGCGATCGATGGTGTAAACGAGAGTATGTTGAGCATAAAGCTCTTAAAAATGAAAATTTAGCATGCTGACATTAGTGAACAAATGCATTTCTTTTTATTCTCAAAATACGAACTTATTACCTCCTAAACCTAAGACGTCTTTACGTCACCTTAAACTAGGTATTCAAGAATTTCATAAGAAGTTTGTTTTGACTCCAGCAGATAAGGCCGCTAATAATGTGGTCTTTGTTTGACGGCTACACTCTTCAGCAAGAGTTTGGTGGTACTAAGGCCTATGAACTTCAGCCTTTAGCGATGAGAAGGGCTTTAGTTGATGACCACATTTGTCATTAAGCCACCAAGTTTGCTGAGTGTGTTACAGAAGGCCAAGACAAGCTTCCTACGTTACCTAAATTTAATAAAAGACCATACAAAGCACGGTTTATTGCAATTTCAAGCTCTTGAACACCACTGCAATCTCCAAATTATTAACTTCATGTTTGACTGTCATCAAAAACATGTGATTAAATATTGCGACAAAGTCTTCGAAAGATCAGGTAGAAATCTGTTTTGGTCTGTAAAAACTTCTAATGAAAGATTGAATAAATTGAAATCCAGACGTTTAGTACGTGCTTCGCTGACCGTTCCAAGGCGGTTCTTCTGTCGCGATTTGTTTTTGTTATGGTTTGTCTTTGGGTGTTTGTGTCGCTTGTGTTAATTTATTTTGGATGGCCTGTTGGCAAGTAACTGTCCTTTTGGCTTTCCGCTGTTGGTATTTCTATTAGGTCTGGTGTTGCATGTTTGTGTTTCTTTCCCTTTGGTGTCTCTGATGGGAGCTTTGGGTTGATTGTATCGATTCCTGATCATTGCCTCTACTTCTATTTTTCAAGTCTGTCTACTTATGTTTTTCCACCCTTTACACTACACTTTCTCATAATCTTATAAAAGAAAAAAACTTAATGATTTAATTGAATGGACATTTCATTTGGAAGACTCCCACTATCTTGCATGTAATGTAAGAAATGCTTTTTACACTTCTGAAAAGAATAAAAATTATACTTTATGGTCATGTCAGAAAGTGTGTGAAGTTCTCACCTTTCTACTGGACAATATTTACATACGATTTCATTCAAATTGGTACTAAGATTGGTACTAAGTTATTAAGACAATTTCTAGGTATTCCGATGGGTACTAATTGCGGACACCTTGTGGCTGATCTGTGTTTGTTTAGTTATGAGAAAGACTTCATAATATCCCTTTCTGCCGGAAACCAGTCATTGAAATCATTGAAGCTTTTAGTTAGACTTCTAGATATTTGGATGATTTATTCAATATTGACAATTCCTATTTCGATGGTTTGATCAGTCAAATTTAACCTCGCCCCCCCCCCCACACACACACACACGCGCGCGCAGAATAAAGCAAATTCTTCTGATACCGAAGCCCCGTTTTTGGATTAACATCTATCTATTGTAGATGGGCTTGTTTCTTGCAAAATTTATGATAAACGCGATGATTTTGATTTTTCCTTTTTTGGATGGTGATGTTCCTCGTGTGCCAACATATGACGTGTATATTTCGCAATTAATTCGATTTGCCAGAGTATGTAGTCATGTAAGTGACTCCAACACTCGTAATAAATTGTTAACTGCTAAACTTCTTAATCAGGGTTATCGGTACCATTAACTACGCAAACCTTTTTTTCAAAATTTTATTGACGTCATTCTGATTAAATTTCAAAATTCAATATTGGACTTTAATCTCTTCTGCAACAAGGTCTATCGGAACCCTAATTTTTTGGTGACTTAGTATATAAATTTAGAAAAATATATAACCGCAAAGACTTCAGCACTTCAGCACCCAATTTCGTAAAATCATTCTTCGATATAAAAAGCCGCCCCCGCCCATTGGGGCTTGAAGAAATAGATGGGCTGCATGATGCTTCCACGCAGAGCTGAAACCGTCCGCACACTAGTACTGGTAAACCGCTTAGAGGATCCAAGCCTGTCCAGGAACCGCGGTGCGAGTCAGGCCGTCCATGCTTATAAACCCTATTGGTTTCATAGGGCGACAGGGCTTGAGATGTCATTTCATCACAATGTCGGGTAAAAGTCCCACAAAATTGGAAGCAACGTCTCCAAAATGACCTATACAGTGTTGACGGGGACGTTAAACCTTAAATCAATCAATCAATCAATCAATCAATCCATATAAAAAGATTGGGTACAACATAAATATTATACGACAGACTGCATGCATGGTAGTTTATCCCAAGCACGGTTGACAAATTTGCTTCCCTCTTTAATTGCACGCCGGTGGGTCAGGCCTTAGATTCTATGACGGTTCCAGCTTAAAGGCCTACTGAGAATTAAATAGATCTAATTCTATGTAATTTTGTTTGGTGCCTGATGCTCTGTCTCTGGTTGGGCCATCTGAGTCTAACTGTTGGTTTACTTTTGCTCCAGCATTTCAATGGTTTCTTGCTGTGGAGTCCTCACCGTTGTTTCATCTTCGTGGTTGTTCGGTTTTTGTGTTCACGGAGATGTTGCACGGATGAAATAGGAGGCCTTCATGAGGACTGAACACATTCTTTGTTTAAATCGCGATGGAAGTAAGGGCGAGGATTATGGCCACGTAAAATCGATTTAAGCCCCCCCCCCCCCCCAGGGGAATTCGTTTCACTGACCGGTCCAAGGCAGTTCTTCTGTCGTGGTTTATTTTTTGTTATGGTTTGTCTTTGGATGTTTGTGCCACTTATATTATTTTGTTTTGGATAGCCAATTGCCCTTTTTAATGGGAAAGTAACTGTCCTTTTGCCTTTCCGCTATTGATGTTTCCATTAGGGTCTGTTGTTTCATGTTTGTGTTTCGTTCCCCTTGGTGTCACTGATGGGAGCTGTGGGTTAATTGTATCGATTCCTGATCATTGCCTTCACTTCTATTTGCCATAAAAACTATCCACACTCTCCCCGAAGCTCCAGACCGCTTGACGCTTATAACCCACAAAAGGGTTGGCGTGTCGTTAAACACGCAATCATCATCATCATCATCATCATCCCCCAAACTCTAGAAACACTTATATTTCGAAGCAGAATGTCATTAATTAAAGCACTGAAAGTACTGGGGGGTCGGCTGTCTCTGAGTGTAGGCTGAAAAGATAGTCCTGAGCTTTGACTTTTCGTTCAATCCTTAAATTCCAGTATTTTAAGTGTAGGCATAACTAGAGGCCGCGTTATGTGGCTTTTTGTGGCGTCTACGTTATTTAGATATCCAATCACGGTCTGCAAATGCACCAGTCCAAGTTCTTGTTGTTGCACTGGTAGGATTTTGTAGGTTTTCCAGTTTATTTATCTTTTTTTTCTATGCATTTATTTATTTACTTTCTTGATCTAGCCAAAAATCTTTTCAGCTTCATTTGTTTTATTTGAGGTTTAACGTCCCCGTCAACACTGTATAGGTCAGATGTTGGAGATGTTGCGTCCAATTCTGGAGGACTTTTACCCGACATCGAGATGAAATGACATCTCAAGTCCTGTCGACCAATGAAACCAATAGGGTTTATAAGCATGGACGGTCCGACTCGCCCCGCTTTGCCTGGGCAGGCTTAGAACCTATACGCGGTTTATCAGTACTCGTGTGCAGTCGGTTTCAGCTCTGCCTGGACGCATCATACAGCCCATTTAATTTTCATCTTCAACGTATGCCTTTCTGTATACTTGTACATGTACATACATGTATAAGTACGTCAGGGATAAAAGCTCAGTAGAGTTTGAAAACTGATGATGTTGGTCCATCCCTCATAGACTCCCATCCCTTTGATTGCAGAAAATGCCTATTTTTTACCTTGTCATCACCGTAGCCCCTTCAGTGTTTTTATCGGATCTTCTTGTAAGTCAGCGGTAGGAGCTCGGGCGTGTTTTAAAACGGGTGAGGTCGACCTATTTGTCATAGAATTGCTTACATATAAGTTAGCCAGGGATAAAAGCTCGGATTAGTTTGAAAACGGGTGAGGTCTACCTGTCTATCATAGAGTTACTTACATATTAGTTAGTAAGGGATAAAAGCTCGGACGAGTTTGAAAACGGATGAGGTCGGCCTATATATCTAACATAGAGTTACGTTCCTTTGATTGCAGATAATGCCTACTGGTGACCTTGCCATCGCCATCAGTTTTATCGGATCTTCTTCAAACTTATATATTAGTAAGTCAGATATAAAAGTTCTAAATAAAATTGGTGATTTCGACCTATCTGCCATAGAATCATGTCCCCTTGATTGGTCAAAATGCCTGTGTTTGATCTTGTCAACAGCATAAGGCATTCGGTAATGTTTAGAACTTCCTGAAACTTTGACTCTCTAACGCAGGTTAGCAATATAGGACCATCGTGGTCCTCCTCTTCTTCTTTAAACTCTAAACATAGGTTGTGGATGCGCATTAAAACCGCTTCGATGAGAACATTTGGGTCAGGTGTCGTCACATTTCCTTTTTTTGGGGGGTCACTGATACGAACCAGGCGTAGCAGAAAGAAAAAGCAAACAAGCCTTTTGGAAAAATTTAGCAAAATTTATTTACAAAGTACCTTTAACCTGTAGAAGTAAGAAAATTAAATATACTTAGCTCTGATATGAAATATCTTTGAATGAATCTATTTCCCTTGATCTCATAGAATTCATAGTCTAAATTCTGTGTTTGATTGTTTAAGGATATTATATATCCTTAAACAATCAAACACAGAATTTAGAAATAACATTTCTTAAAAAAACAAACTTCAAACTCCAAAGCAAACCTAAAAAATCAAGCTCTTCTATAGACCCCAAGATTTCTCTAGAACATTCCAGAGGGGTCTGTGGAATAAGATTAGGTAGTTTTCTATAAATAATGCGACCCCGAACTTTCTGGAAGATTCAAAAGTACTTTTCCTTGTAAACAAGTTATTTACCAAATGAAATTAATCTGTGACTCATTTATTCAGAAACTTCTTCAAGAAGAATAAACAAGATATTAATAGATTTATGATTTATTAGGTCACCCAGCGGGGTGTAAATGGGAATCAGAAAAATAAATTCGTATGCATAACAGTCACCAGAAAGAAATTTCTGTATAGGTAGTTCTGTTTTCATACAAAGATGATCTTACACGAGTTGTCATTTCGTAGAAAATTATGAAACGTGACTAATGCGAGTTTCATACAATGTCATATGAAATGGCCATGTTTATAAGATCCTTTTTATCATATAGCGATTTTAAATGGGATTTTATAAGAATTATAAAAGAATTAAAATTGTCAAGATGGCGTTCTATGACTATGGGTACATCTTGTCAGTGTTATTTTATGACACGACGTTATCCACTGTCATCAAGAAATCACCCCTATATAATTTTACCCCTTGAACCCCACTTTATTATGGTAAAACTGGGGTTTATGGGGTTAACCTTATTTTTCTGATTTCTGCTCTAAAATATAAATTGGCGGTACTCGTTAGAACCGCCTCGATGAGGGGGTTCTAGCGAGTACCCAGAAGTTATATTGTAGGCAGATATAAGACATATATCACAATTTTTATCTTAAAAATTTCGTATTTTCGGTGGTAAAGTTTACAATGCATTTAAATATGCGTGTTTTCGTAATGTATATGCTAAATCCGCATTCAACGAAGACTCACTAAAATCTTCTGTGAGCTCATCACGAAAACACGCCTATATAATTTTGACCCCCTTGAACCCCACTTTTACATAGTAAAACTGGAGTTTACAGGGGTAAACCTATTTTTTCTTATTTACGGTTGTAAAATATAGATTGTGGGTACCCTTTAGAACCGCCTCGATGGGGCGGTTCTAACGAGTACCCACAATCTATATTTTGAGCAGAACTAAGGAAAATATCACAATTTTTCATCTTAAAATTTTCATTTTTTCGGCGATAAAGGTTACAATGTATTTGTATATGCGTGTTTTCATAATGTCTAGCTATCGGAACGTTTACTGTCCTGTCCGCATGAGGAAACTGCGGGCCTCCAGGTGAACAAGTTTGTGTTATCCCCCACTTTATATTGGGAACACTCGGGTTAACATGGGTATATATGTATTACTTATTTTTGTCGCAAGACATAGGGAACCATACGCAAATAACACGTGACATGTCTCATTGATCTAGCAATGGACAGTTCGGAACAAATCTATGTCTGCCTTACCATATAGTAAGTTTCAGGCGAAACAATGTGCACTGCACTGGTTAACGGCTTACGTAAAAGCCTGCCAAGGAAAAGGCTGACCGGCTCAAAAATGAACTAAATAGTGTTGTCTGTGCCGTTAAACTCAAAATACACTGCTCAAAACAATTAAAGGAGCAAACACGTATTTCCTCATATAGTATAAAGATGTTGGATACTGGTGATGAAACGACGATTCAGAAAGATGAATAACTTTATCTGTAACATGTTAATGGCAAGTTCACTAATCACGGCCTGTAACCTGTTAAGGAAGAATTTGCATAAATGTTTTAGAAATCGCCATCTTGACGTTAGATTTTTTAAAATGCCATAGAAATGCGCAAATCAGTCACTTTTTCCTCTCAGTAATGTGTATGACCACCTCGCGCAGCACAACACTCCTGCCATCGCCGAGGCATGCTACGAACCAAATTTTGAACAGTTTGTAAAGCTAGTGTTTCCGCCTCATGTCTAAGAATGTTTGTGAGTTCTTGAATAGTCATTTGTGGATGATCGACCAGTGCGATACATCTGTAAAGAATGTCCGACACATGTTCTATTTGGTTTAAGTCAGGAAAACGTGCCGGTCAGTCCATTACTTCAATAGTCTCATGATTAAGGTAATCCATGCACACTCTAGCAGTATGGGGGCGCACATGACCCTGCATCAGAAAATTGTCACCGATTGCCCCAGCGAAAGGCCTCACAATAGGAGCTAGAATTTCATCTCGATACCGTAATGCAGTCAATGTATCTCCGTTTATCACGTACAAGTCCGTCCGGCCTTCAAAAGAAATTCCAACCCATATCATCACTGACCCCACTCTATATCTGTCTGTTTCCACAATGTTGCAGTGCTCGTATGGTTCTCCGGGTCGTCTCCAGACTCGAACAAGTCGATCATATGCACTCAGGTGAAATCTGATTTCATCCGTGAACAGAACTGTACGCCAGTCTTGCAATCGCCAGTTCTGATGTTCTAGGGTAAACTCATATCGCCGTGCACGATGTTGCCTGGTGAGAACAGGCCCTCTTGCCGGACGTCTGGCCCTCAGATCACCTTTATGTAACCTGTTAGGTATTGTTTGATCAGATATCCTTTGACCATTTGCATGCTGGAAATCGTCTCCAAAGAACCGCCTAACACCATATGAAGTCACTATGAAGCCCGAAATAACGCATAACCGAAGGATTGACATGTTCCTGACCCAGACTCATTTTTTAACAGATCGCCTCATACCGAATTTCAGCCGTTTTATAGGGGTATCCATGCTGTAGCTCACATTCTTGCTTTGCATGTGAACCTTGCTTCTTGACATTTTCATGAACATTGTTAAGAGAAGTCACTTTAAAATCGTTCATTTCCTTGAGTCGGTGATGTTATATAGGCTTAAAAGTTTGCTCCTTTAATTTTGAGCAGTGTACAAACTAATCAAGTAGTATACACAATGTGGTTTCTAGGACAACCCCCCACCCCCACACTGTGGGGCCACCCACCCCTCCCCCCCCCCAGGTCGGCCCCACCGAGTGGGGATGCCGAAGACAAAAATTTTGTTTCATCCCCGCAATAATGTGGGGTCCATCCCACACCCACCCCCCGGGTCGGTCCCACCGAGAGGGGATGCAATAGAATAAAAAAAAATGTTTGCCCGCCATATCGCGGGGGAATCCCCTGGTGTAAAATGATTTAAGACGCAAAAAACCAAATGTAAGGATAAATAAAGAAACAGGGTCTATCCTTAAAGGAAAGAATTTGCACATTATTGTTATTGTAAAATCAATACATTCATTTTGTAGAGCAATGTAAACAAACCTTGACTGATGTTTTATTTTTCTGTCTATCAATACTCGTGTGGCCAGTTTCAGCTCTGCGTGGAAGCTTTATGCAGCCGATATATTTCTTCAAGCCGCGATGGGCGGGGCTGTTTTTTTTTAGAGCTATCAAGCTGATAGACCGCATAGACATCGGGTGACAAGGCTTGAGATGTCATTTGATCGGGTAAAAGTCCCATAAAATGGAAGCAACGTCTCAAAGATGACCTTTACAGTGTAGATGGGGACGTTAAACCTCAAATCAAACAAACAAAAGACTAAAAATGGAATATAAATACGTACCTTCATATGTATGTATGTGTTAATTATCCGAAAATATCCTGACACTTATAAATGCTGCAGTAGACAAAATCGATTCACACTGACTGTCCAATAAATAAACACAAACCAGTGCTTCAGCTGAAGTGCACGACCCGCCGGATGCTTTTAGCTTTATGGGTGTTACCATATATGGGTATGGCGGCCATTTTGGTCATGTGACCTGGACCTAAAACGGTTCCCCCAATAAATGGGCCTTATCGTGAGGAGCAAAAATATATCTTATACTTTAGTACTGTATTCTGAATCGTTTGCAGGATAAAATGCATTCTCACTTTTCCAATACAAAAGCATATGTGTCAAAGTTTGACCTAGGCACAAAGAAGGTCAAGGTCAACCCAGGGTCACCATTTTAGCAATTTATGATGGGCCTACGTCCCAGATGCTATTTATCAAGTTTCGTGGAAATCTGCCAATTGGTTCTGGAGAAGACTATTTTTGAAGGGTTTTTACCATATATGGCTTGGCGGACATTTTGGTCATGTGACCTGGACCCCATGAGCAAAGTTTGGTTTCCCCCATCCCATAGAGGCTCCATATAAAATTTGACTTCAATCGGCCCAACTGTTTCCGAGGAGAAGCAGTTCGAAAATTTTCACATATTTCGCCTCGGCGAGGCTATAGTAAATGGAATGTAATATTTCGCAAGTTCATTGGTTAGATCTCATTGGTATCTATCAGTATGCCAAAACTTGTTTAAATATTCCAAGCGGTAAGTCACTATCACCAATTTTCACAAACGGGTTACAGACGGACAGACAGACAGACCATATATGGCTTGGCGGACATTTTATTCATGTGACCTGGACCCCATGAGCAAATTTTGGTTTCCCCCGTCCCATAGGGGCTCCATATGAAATTTGACTTCAATCGGCCCAACGGTTTCCGAAGAGAAGCAGTTCGAAAATTTTCACATTTTTCGCCTCGGCGAGGCTATAATAAATGGAATGTAATATTTCACAAGTTCATTGGTTAGATCTCATTGGTATCTATCAGTATGCCAAAAATTGTTTAAATATTCCAAGCGGTTAAGTCACTATCACCAATTTTCACAAACGGGTTACGGACGGACAGACAGACTGACAGACTGACAGATTGACCGAAGGACAGAATGACACGGTGATTTTAGGGCACTCTTAGAAAATCAACCCACTTCAGTCGGTCGCTTTTTCTGCGGGTCGTGCAATATGCTTTAAATTTTCACTAGCGGAATTAATATTACGTCAGCCGACTAAATCTTTTCAATTTCGCATTTTTTTTAATTATTGCTATACGTATGGAAGTCTTTTACTAACAGACTCAGTTTTTTCATAGATAAAAAAGAAAATTATCGTCAATTTATTTTATGTATTACGCAATTCGTAAATAAAAGCTTATCATTGTTAAAACGTCGTTTCGTTAATCGTCCCCTGTTGGGACAACCCGTAAGCTCTAGCGCTAAATTCTCTCTGCCCAACCTCCCAGCCCCTAGCTTCCTCTAGTAAATTATCTAATAACTTTCGAATAACATCCGCCCAAGTTAGAAATTAAATGTGGGGGAATGCCAAACACCGAAGTGAGCCTGGTACAAAAAAAGCATCCGAAACAAACCCCACCCCCCCCCCCCCAAAAAAAAAAAAAAAATTACCAGGCTCCTGAAGGGGTGTTTTGCTGTTTTTTTTGGCGTGAATTCGAATCTCCGGAGGGACGACTTTTTTTTTAGTCGGAAATAGTGACTAAAACCCCACTTTTTAGAGAGTTGGTCTGCGCAGTTCTCTATGAAAGTTTATAGGCCACAAGGCCAGTCACGGTCATCCCAAGGATGATGAAGGCAATCTCGCGGTCTTTCTTGTCGTCACTCGGTTGGTAAAAGTCGGAGAGCTGGGGCTCGGGGCCCAGGTCAGCAAGGATGACATTTTCCCGGCGATCTGCTCATTCAGGCGCATCGCGTCATCGACGTCTTTGAAAGTTCGAACGGCGTGCCCCTGGCGGCGGGATGAAATCAATACGCTCGGTCCGTTTCCGCTGTGCAGCCTGTAATTGTTCGACCGCTTTATCGTGACGCATGCGCTCTTCGTCCACACCAGAGCTCTTAAAACTGGAGAACAAGAAGTTCGATCCCGAGGACGCCAGAGCGTTCACCAGGGCACCGCCAACGAGCATAGCAATACTTGCCATTACTTCATGATATCAGCAGGTATCAGCCCCTGTTTAATTAGCATGTCTTTGGTTGCCATGGCGAGAGCGACATCAACTATGGCCATGCCCACATCGCGGGGTATGAAGTATAGTTTCGGGGGGCTACCCCCAATCGCAATCTTGCTAAGCCGGGCGTATCCCACAGCGATGCCACAGACGACTGCGCTGTGGTAGAGCGCATTGACAAGCATTTTACAATCAGCTGCCGGGATTGTCATTATTGCTACGCAACGGGCTTCACTCCATATAGAATGGGTCTGGGCTTGTCTTTAATTGTGGTTGCTGCGAAACAACAAGCCGCTTGGGCATCGACGCTGTCGATGAGTCAACGGGGGTGCCACTTGTGGCGTTTGTACCGCCTTTGTGGCGCAAGCGCAGAAGAAACATGAGTGCACCGCCCGTAAGACAAGCCCCTATAACCCATGGGGACCAGTCAGTTAGTCCATGGTTGTGTGCTGCACCACTGCGTGATGGTTCCTTTGAGACCATTTCCTTTGGAGGAATACAGACATCAGCTGCGCTGACTGGTGGACGAAACGAGTCTTTGGCCGTCCGAAGCTGTTCGAGCAGCCGTTCCTGTTTGGCTTTTCTGGCAGCAGCTCCAGCACGCCCGGCCGCCACTTTTTTCGGATCCTTAACCGTGTTGCTTCGCAATGGTTTAGGGGTCGTAGCTCTGTCAGCCGGACTATGTGCTGGCTCTCGTTTCTCCTGTTGCTCCGCAACAATCTGCTCGTTCTCCGACATCGTTTATGTCATAGATGGTAATAGGGCATTGATGTCCAAATCGACAGTGCTTCACTCTAGTAAGCGTGGCAGTTAGCGGCGCCAAGTACATGTCATAGCGATGGTAGAGCTCGCAGGTAGCACTGCTAAGTGCGTGCCGACAAACGGGTCGCCCTCGAGGTCAGCAATAAGACCAGGTAGGTTTTCGGCCGGTATCGGGAGAAATATAGATGCCAGCCCCGCATAAAGCTGTAGCGCTGCAGACCCCAGCGTCTTCGTCATCGCTGCCCGAAGCCTTATTTCATAGCGGTTGTAAAGCTTTTCGATTTCGCTATCGTCCAGAGCGTCGATCTGTTCTGCGGTGAGGACCTTCCCATGCACCACTAGTCCATACTGCTTGGCTTGGCCTCCCACTACCAATGCGGCGAGCCTTTCACGGTATTTTTGCACCCGGTCCTCGAGGAGCGGCTCCTCATGGCCGTCTCACTTCGCTGCCGTTCCTTCCGCGGATGGGGCTTCAGCGTTCTGCCTTTGCTCTGTCGTTCCTATCAGCTCATCGATCAGTTCGTCACAGTCCATAGCTATTGCTTTGCGATTCATTGCGAGTTGGCGGACCAGTCTAATAAAGTTTCGAAAGTGCTGGCAGAAGCGTGCGTGTGTGTTAACACACATCCGAATAATGTAAACATACTGCCTAGCAATAAAGAACAGCAGTACCAGCTGCGCGCCAAGCACTGTGATTAGCAGTCCTTCAGTTACTTCGTACATTACTTAACACCATATAAGCAGCTGGTTGGTCTATCATTAATAAAAGCTTAGCATGCTTTGTCTCGGCTAACTGCTGCCTCACCGACAACAGCTGTTCTCGTGTGGAGATCACGTCATTCTCGCGCAAGCAGTCTTCGAATGAATCACGATCCTTGCAGTGAAACAAACAGACCCAGCGCGTCTGCTCGCGCAAGTCCTTCAAGACGGAGTTGTACTTTTGGGTGAGAAGCCAGACGCTCTAGTCGGCGTGGCGGCCCGAGAACTCTAGCTCTGACAGCATGTCTTTCTTTTTCGTCAAATAAAAATCAAAAATGAGTTCCTTTAAGAGCAATGAAAGCATTCATAACAAAGAAGAAAGCCTTCGTGGCTGAGCAGTCATCGATGATATATAAGGTAGGCTCGCATCTAAACACCTGGTAAAACGCTCGCAGGTAATCGTGAAGGCGCTCGCCGGGGTCTAGAACGTATACCTCAGGGTCGGTCCAGATCCAGGGGCGCTGGTATGTTTTATTATTCTTTATGGTGAGGCTGAGGACCACGATGTGCCGAAAGAACTCCCGGTAGAGGCCTTCGATCAGATCGAGGATACAAACGGTTTTCCGCATCCCGTTTGCCCGCATATTGTCGCCGAATGGGCCGTGCGCGGTAGGAGATTTATTAATCATTCCTCAGGAACATTAATAGACCGCTGAGACGAACCGGCCATTTTCGATGTTAAGCTGTGCATCCATGATGACGTAGAGGTAGATGTTCAATGCGCCAGCAGCCTCGGCTCGTTTCGTTATCTGGATGGTCACACCATCGCTGGCATTCTCTATCCGCCTGCCGGAGCCGTGGAGCCGGTCGTCGTCGCTTGTCCTGAGGTCAAGCCACAGCGAGTACTTGCTGGTGAGGTATTCCGCAAGGCTGACGTCGGCTAGGGCAAGGTCTTTTTCGACCGTTGCCACTTCAGGGTGTCGCCTGCTACCGGCTGCGAAGAGCTTCCTCGCTTCATCAAACATCTGGTAAGAGCGCATCCCTTGGCTGAAGAGTTGGTTTGGGATCCCCTCGATGGTGACCTCGACCTTGGCGACCCTTTTATAGAACATATTATAAAAGGCCTCTGTGTCGCGAGCGAAGGGCTGTTGCGCGGCTTCATCCTCAAAGAGCACCAGGATGCCCTTCATGCTGCGAGCGGGCACGTTGAGATTGATAATCCAGAGGGTGTCGCTCTTGTCTTTATTTTGCGGTGCCGCAGTACCCTGTCGTACAGGATCGAAATGCGGCTTCTGTACTGGCTGTTGATCATTTGGGCCAGCTCTGGCAGGGTGACCATGTCATACTCAAGACAGATGTTTCCAATGTCGAAAGAGGCACCTCTGCCTGTGGCCTGGATCACACGGTTGTAGTCGTTGAACGTGAGCTCATACTCGACTCGGTCGCCCAGCGCGCTCTGGTAGAATGGCATGTGGCTCTCGAGTAGCTCGAAGTCCAGTGGGATGTAGAAACGATTGCCGAAAGCATCGGCGACGGCTTTGTCCGCTAGAACGGACTCATCTTTGTTCCCAGCATTGATTCGGATCCTCGTCGTATTTTGGTTTTCCGACGTATCAATGCCTTGGTACTGGCCATTTTTCCTCTCTGAAGCCGTCCACCAGAGATCGCGGCAGCAGTGGTACACATCACTATCGTCGATGCTGAGGTCCTCATTTCCCGAAATTTTAATGACGGTCTTTTTCACGAGGGCGCGGCCTAGGTTCTGAACCAAGGTCCGATTGGCATCTTCTTCGCTGTGTAGTGTGATGGTGAAGGCCAACCTCGCGGTCCCGGGGACGACGACATCATGTTTGCCGAGGTTGGGGAATCGAACGGGAAGCTGCTGGTTCGGGCCGATCGTGCTGGGGTTGTTAGTTATCGACACCGATTGCCTCACCCCTTTTCACCCCAAGGGGTTCGCGGAGGCACCGGTAGGGGTCAAGCTTTCGTCCGTACTTGCTTGATGTCATGGTGTCAGCTTCGTTGACACTCGACAAAGTCTGTTTTAAAGAGGCGCGACAACCTTCAAATGCACATACTTGTTTTATAAATATGGCTGACTATGATGTCGAAAACCCAACGTTCGACCTAGACCGGCCTGGAATAGACGATGATTATGATTTCGACCTTCCCGACCCCCCTATGGAGCCACCACTGCCCGTCCAGCAAGATCTAAACACATCGGGAACAATTTGCAGAATCTGCAGGGCGAGTTGAAACAGGCAGAACTTGAGGCTCAGAAAAAGCGCCTGGTTGACACTTTCTACAAAGAAGTGAACCGTGCCTATGGGTTGCGCCCCGAGGGCAGGATCGACTCTAGACAGTTTGGGATTGATGCCGACGGCAAAACACTCTACTGGACCCCGGGCGACAAGAAGATCCCTATCACTGCGACGAGGGGACAATTACGGTTTCTGGCCCTATCAACACTGGCCACAAGATACGGAGCAGGCGGCATACATGCACTGCGAAGTTCACTCGGGTTCCCCGAATTCACATCGAATACGCAGCGTCTAAGTAGCTCCGCTGTGAAAGCTCTCCAGCAGGCAGATAAAGCCCTCCCGAGCGGTGCGAACCTTGAAAATATCGAACTTCAGGACCTCCCCGGCATAGCCGATAGCGCGCGCCGCAGCGCAGAAGACGTTGAGACCGTATTGAAGACAACTGATGATCAGCCGATCGACACCGCGTGGGTCACCCAGGTCAAAAGAGAGCTCGCTGGGCTTGAAAAGGCTATGACTCGAACCCGAGATGAGTTGGCGAACAACCTGGCGAAACTGTCAAATGTCGACGAGGGAAAATCCCAAGTTGAAAAACACTTGGCCAGGGAGCGGCGGAAACTGACGGAAACGGACGAAACCGAAATCCAACAGGAAATTCGGGACCGGATCAGAAACCTCGAGAGTGAGCTTTCTGACATCGAAATCGAAAGACAGTCGAGGCTCGAAGCCCTTTCTGCAAACAGAGAAGCTCTCCGGTCTCAGATCTCCCGAATCCATGAGAAGTTCAGACGGCTCCTTCATGAAGACAAAACGCTGGCTGAACGCATTCGCACCCTCTTCCGCGAGCAGGGAATTACAATCGTGAGCATCCTTACAGCGATTGGGATGGCAATCTCGACCCTAGTGCTTGCGCTAACCGGCGGCGGGGGACTGTACCGGCTCCGGCTCTAAAGCCACCCGGCAAGGGCGGGGTCAAGGAGTGGGTAAAAAGCACCTACAGTCCATCGGGCGTGCCCTGGCCCATTTGGCCGGCAAGGCCGCGGCTGCCCTGCCCGGAATCATCGGGTCCATCGTCTCTTGGCTCTTGAGCACGCTGGGGAAGGCCGCTTCGTGGCTCGCAGATAATTTGTGGGCCTTGGTCATCGGCGTGGGGACCCTTCTTCTCGTGGCTGCACGGGACTGGTTATCACGACCGCTCAGCCAACCAAAGCGCCACTAGGCCAAGCGCTATCCCTGCGACTATGAGAGCTGTTTTTTCTTCTTCATGGTCGAGACCGGATTTCAAGTCTGCTGGCGGAGCAACCGCGGCAGACGTAGGCGACCCTTCGGGCAGTGGCCCTGCGTGTACTCGCGGATCGGTCCCGGCTGGTGAGGCAGTTTTCCCCTGGAATGTCCTATCGCCTTTAGAGGCAGGATTAATCAGTGCTGTCTTATTTATTCCTGGGTTGTGGCCGATGGCAGCGTCTGACCCCGCTATTTGGATTTGGTTATTATAACCTTGGACATTGCCGGGGTGGAGTGCCATGTCGCCCGGCATCAAGTAGAGCGCTCTCCCGCAGACGTAATCCAGTGGTGTTGATGCATATTGCAACGTCTTTTGATAGCGATCGATGCTGCTGGGGATGTCGACGGGTGAGGCGATGGCGTCTTCGAGATTCGCCGTAAACTGCTTTTGGGCGTCGAACCCCGTCCCGACTTTGAGAATGTTGGAACGGATTTGAGCTTGCGCTCCCAAGATTGCCCAAACGAAAGTCCGAATCGAGTCGCTGAGGCGCTCGACACCCGCTTGCGTGAACTCTTCTGATTTATCTAGAATGAACATCGTCCACGCCTTTGAAATATCCCGGTTATGACGTATGGAGTTCTTCGGGTGAATCAAGGGGTATTTCCCCGGGGTTATGAAGGTACCAACAAAAGATCCGAGGCCTTGATACCCGTGGTCTAACTTCTGCCTCCAATCCGTATCAGGTGAAACGGCGAACTCCTCGCAAAGCCGCTTGTAGGCCCTGGAGTCATACTGGTTATCGAACCATGAAGGAAGGAGGAGCTCATCCGATTGGAGATGGTCATGGAATGAAACTCCACATCCGGCGGTTGCGCACCAAACCGCAAAGTTCAGCCGGCACTGCCACCAGCTGAAGGGAGTATCCACCCAGATGTGCAACGCCTTGTTTGCCATAGCGACATCCCCGGTAAGCGGAGGGTTTTGATAATCGGCGAAGACGTCCGGGTACTTGTAAAGGAACTTACTTCCCTTATCATCGACCATTATGACTAGGATGGGCGCCCCTGCCGCTTTCTCTTTATATTTGAAATGGCCGCCTGCCTGATATTTTGCCGAGCTATTGAACGTAAATGCCTTTGTATCCATACCCAGTTTGGTGATTATCATGTACATCTCACTCACTGACGTTCAAAACGATGTGCCAATCAATCTTGCCAGGACCCTGTCTTCGGGTGAGCGAGAGATTGCTCTCTGCGAGTTGACGTATTATCACTGGTGGTACAACATATGCACAAGGAAAAGGAATAATAAGGTCTCAAATAACAAGACTGAAAAAGTAATACCTGACGGGTATTATAACGGCTGTGAGTTGAACAAAAAGGTGTTTCAACGGTTAGGCGCCGAACTCGCTCTAGATGAACCCTCTGGTCTACTGCAATTAACGGTAAAGCCCGAAGAAGTTATAACAATGGAACGCGAATTAGCTAATATCTTAGGTTTTTCCGACAATACTATCAAACCCCCTCCCGCGGCGCTGATCAATGACAATGGTTATCATTTGGAAGGAGGCCGCACCAAGACGTTCACTGCAAATGAGCCACACAAGCTGGCCGTCCATCGAGAGGTCTACTTTCATCTTGCTGAATTAAGTACTTCAGACAATCTGCATAACGGTCGCCCCTCTACACTGCTTAGATATGTCCCCGTCGAGAACGAAAAGTGTGGAGCTGGTAGAACTGAATCATTTCCTGTCTTACAGTACAAAAGGTTGTCGTCAGGGCCTATTTCACAGCTAACAATCTCACTTAGAGATACCAGCGGGGAGATGTTACCATTCGAGTATATGAGCGCAACCCTACATATAAGGAATGGTTGATGCAAGCGGCCCCGGAGGGGTCCGAAAATGCCCTGGGGTGGCTTTGGCTGATCTTGGTGACACTGAGGGGTTCGATAAGGACGGGAAGGAAGATCGATTGTATGCATTCCAGCTCTCTGATGGGGTCTACAAAAGAAAAGAGGTCACGTTACCCAAGCGGGTTCATTGGCATTCGGTGATCTCAGCGACTAGATACCTCACATGCCGTTCCAAAGCGGGTTCATACGCTGGCCTTCACTGGAAGCAAGTGGGTTGCTTTTGCGGACCCCGTCCAACAAAGAGGGTGGCTTAGTGACAAACAAATCTCGTCCCCGTACGTTGTCACTGGAAAGCAGCACAAAGTTAGGAAGGTAGTGAATAGTGGCACTCGACTGTGCTCGTATATCCCCGGGACGAAGAACATTGTCGTTTCCGAAGATAACGTGCTGAAGACAAGCAACGACCGGCAGGGAATTCTGAAAATAGTCTTCGGATTCCCCCAAGCGGGAATCATTGGTATGAACTTGCCAACATCATCAATCATCCTTGATCTAATTCTCGGAGACAGACCCGACGACTTTGTTGATGTGTTACCCGGCTTCAAGCTCAGATGGAGTCAAGCAAATGCTAATAAAGAAGTTGGGATTTATATACAAGTACAAGAAACGCCTCGAGTGCAGTACACTCTTGAAGGAATCCAACACCAAGTTGATTACCGTCATTTAGACCTATATAATATTTTTTTAGGCCCAGTGTCTATCAAAAGGCTGCGCTCACACCAGACCAAGCTATAGTCATTATTAGCCAGTAATCTATTTAAACCCACCCAGGTCGAGGAGTAGTACACGATGGGCCTCTACCAAGGACTTGAAACCGGAGACAAACACCGCCTTCAGCACGTGGCCGAGGTCAAATTCCGTCTCGAAAAAGAACGAGACTTCAGAGCCTCGCTGTACAAGAAGTACCGGCGCGGGGCTAATGTTGTTGATGGGATTGATACAGCGCTTACTGCGACTAGCGTAGGGCTAGCTGCTTCTGGCGTCGGGCTCTTGTCAACTATCAACGCCTGTCGCCATTGGCCTTGGAGCTGGGGCGATTGTGTGTGGGTTGCTGGGTGTTGGAGGGAAATGTGTTGGACGAAAACTCCAAACAAAAGCAAAAAAAAAAAAAAAAAAAAACGACGCGATTCGTATCTTGGCTAAGTGGAAGCTGAACTCAATCGCCGACCGCATTTCTATCGCGCTGAACGACGATAATATAACTGAAACGGAATTTCGCCTGATTCTGTGTGAAATCGGCAAGTTCGATCAGATGAAAGAAGAAATTCGTCAGCGCCAGAAACATACTGTTGGTTTATCAGAAGACGAAAAAAAGAAGTTGTTTCAACGTGCGAAAGACGAGGCGTTAATGACGGCCCGTACGAAGCCGTTAGAAGAACTCAATCAACCTACGGCGAGTGGCATTTGAATATTTCTTGTTGGCGAGCTAAAAAGAGTGCAGGCTGCCTAGACAAGCAGTTGTTTTTGTGAGAGACTTAATGCAACAATAAATACATGGATCGGCGTCTTGCGGATATTTATTACAGCCCTAAGGGCTACTGGAGGGGTCTTGAGGCCATAAAGAAGCTGGCTTCTGCGGCTTAGACCTCAGAAGATGTGGCCCGAGCTTGGATGAAGAAGCAGGCCGTCTGGCAGATCTACCTCGCCGCCCCGCAGCACGTTCCACGACCCAAATTCGACATCACCAAGCCGAACGAGGTCCATCAAGCTGACCTGCTCTTTCTGCCACACGACCGTGTTCGCAAGCGCACGTACAAATACGCCCTTACCGTGGTTGATGTAGCCTCATGCTTCAAAGAAGCTGAGCCTCTGGCCACTAAAGAAGCATCTACAGGCGAGGCCCGTTGAGGTGGCCCAGATTGCTCCAGGTCGACCCCGGTCGTGAGTTCATGGGCTCTGTCAGCCAGCTGTTGGCAAAGCACTCTGTTCAGGTTCGGCGCGGTCGGGTTGACATCCATCGGGGGCCAAGGGATCGTAGAACGCTGGAACCGGACCCTCGCAGAGCGGCTCCTCTGGCACCAGTACGCTCAAGAGATGCGACTCACTTCTAGTTAGCGGTCTACAGAGTGGGTGAAAAGGTTGCCTGCCGTTGTGACAGCCTTGAATTGTGAGGTCACCCGACTGACCGGCAAAAAGCCCTCTGAGGCCATAAGAGCGCGATCGGTGGCACAAAAGCCCTCCTCTGTAGTTCCTATTCGTCCTGTTGGTCTCGAGGAGACAATAATCCCCTCCGGCGTCGGCGTTCGTTATTTGTACCAGCCTGGCGAACTTGAAGGGGGTGGGGGGTGGGGGGGCGGCTAGCGACTGATCCCATATGGCCCCTGGATGTGCATCGGCTCGGGCGGACAGTGACCAAGCCCGACGAGCCCGCGGTGTATTACTTGCAGGATGGATCTCAGCGCGGTTTTGTGCGCGAAGAACTCCTTGTTGTGCCACCGGACACTCAGCTTCCTCCGGATGGGGTTCTCAAGCGCTGAGCTCAAATCCATCCACCGGGATGACAATTTATCCGTTTGGTTTACGTCCTACTTCAGTGGTCCTTGGTCTCGGAACTTTCGCCTGCAGTATCTCGAGGTTCATGGGGGGGGGGGGTCTGTAGTTGCCGGCGCAGCGAACACCCCGCAGACAATTGCTATGGAGAGAGACAAGAATACCCATCTTTCAGCCATATCCACCAGTTTCTCTCCTATCGAGGGGTTCGGCGGCTCGACCTCATATCCGTCTATAGCGGAAGACACACCCACCAACACATCTGCGGCCTGCTCTGTGAGAGATTCGAGCGACTTTAGGTTGTCGTACAGCAGGGTATAGAAGGTTCCGATGGATTTTCCAATATTCTCGGATATCACATTGCCTCCGCTCGCCGCCTCGCGCCGCTTCAGAGAGGTAATTATCTCCGTCAACGATATCGACACCTTCTCTGTGGTGGTTTCAAACCGACTCAGGCTTTTCTTTAGGAGCTCATAGAATTCGTTGATGGTCGGCCCATTTGCCGATTTGGCTTGGCCGATGCTATCGCGTAGCAACAATCGTAGATCGTCGACGACGCTCTCCTCTCTTTCTGCCTTCTTTGTTGCGGCATTGGGTGTCTCCTCCTCTGTTGCGGCATTGGGTGTTTCCTCCTCTGCCCAGAGCATCTGAATCCTCGCAGCGCCGACGCCGAACTACTTCTTCACCCTACTCACAGGCGCCTTACCTCGCAGGGCCTTGATTTCCTGGATCTTCTCCTGGGTTAGAACTCTCTTGGGAGCCATCGTTTATCCTATGATTTCAGAGTTCTTTAGATGGACTGCCCCAGTTCCTCAACGAACGCGTCCATCTCTTGTTGTGTGATGTAATCTTTGTAACCATAAGCCTGTGTGTCAACTCCGTTTTCTGCGATCCAACGCTTGGAATCGAAGGGCGACAGCGACACCTTGTTGAGATGCTGTCCGTAGATGCGGTGACGCTCCGACCTAAGAACATCCATGCCATGGCGGAAGGTTTGCTTCTCAAAGAGAGCCTCTTTGAACTGCTCGTGCCAGATGCGCTTCTTGACAGTTGCTTTTCTCACACCCTTGGCCTTCTTAATGTTCTTTCCAGATGCCTGGAGGATGGAGTACATCTTCGCCCGCAGGCCCACATATTCGGCGATTGACTGCCCGGCACACTCGACCTTAATCTTTCCGAGAACCTTCTTGTTCTCTGTGCTGTGCAGCGGGTGGTCTTTCGGGTAGTCGGACGTGTCGTAGATATCATGGTGCTTGACCATGTCCTCGTAGACATACTCTGTCTCGATTTTCAGGAGCAGGCTGTCGGTGTCCGTCTAGAGGAGCTGGCAGCGGACTTCGTACTGACTCTGGAGCCGTTCGTAATAAAAATCGTACATCAGGGTTTTTGAAAGGTCCAGAATGCGCATACCTACGTAAATCGGGCGATTGAGCACTAGACGGCTCTTTTGCATCTGGACTGCTGCAAGATCATCGTCGAAGATGTTGGCTCTGGCAAAGGCTGGGCTGGCGATGAGACGCCTGAGTTTATCTTCCTGGTTGGCGCGGACTAGCTTGACGTCGACACGCCTGCGGATGTTCTCCATCGTCTTGCCGAAGACCGAATTGTTCATGAGCTTGTAGAGATCCTTCTCAAAGTCATTGGTGGCCTTCTTCCGGAGCTCAGCATTCATCCGGATGTAGGGCTCCATCCAGGGGCTCTGCTGGAACGGGAGGGCACGACGAATCTTGGTCAGACGCATACCCAGAGACATGTATAGCTGGAGATTCCGATAGTGGAACACGTAACGGTCTTTGTTGCGAAGGTTGGGTACCAACTTCTCAACCTCTGTAGGTGCTCCCCCCAAAGCTCCATCGAGAAGTTCGCGCTGGTACTCCAACATCCACTCCTTCTTGACCACTAGGCGCTCTGGTACTAGCGGGTAGGCATTGTGCGCCTTGTGCAGCTCTGCTGGATATTCCATATCTACCTCTAGGATATAGCCCTCTTCATTGTCTGCGGGTAGTTCTGCAATGGTTTCTGCGAGTCCCGATACATCGACCAACTGAAAATCTCTGATGGGGAGGGCTTGGCTCATAGCCCATCCATAGAGATTGTTCGCATCGAGATATAAGATATAGCTACTGGGGGTTTCTGGGTCATAATCCTCGACATGAGGATTGTTGGCCTTGGCATATCGTTTTGATACCATCGAGATACCTCCGCTCATCCCCTTCTCGACAGACAGATGTTGGTCGTAGTCTGTAAGCATCTCGAGCGCCACTCCTGTCTGTTTTAGGAGGGCGTCCCATCAAAGCCCGGGACTTGTGTAGTAGTGCGCTGGGTCTAAGCCATACTGCGTCAGGCAGGTCTTTCGGAATTCCTCAAAGACATCTGCCAGCAGGAGAACATCTGTGCGATTGAAGAGGTCGTGGTAGTCACCCAGGGTCTTACACCCACAGATCTCCCATACTCTATGCGCGTGGGCGTAGTCGTCGTCGCTGATGTGCTCGTCGGCGAGCTTGCTGTAGAATACCTCTTTCGGAGGGAGCTTGGTCTCGGCGAAATGGTCCCAAGAATCCATATACTCGTAGGGGTAGATACCTTTCCGGGTTAAGAGCTGGAGCCTCTGACGGTTTGGTTCGTATTGGGACGTGATCTTGAAAGACTCTGGCCGGTTTGACGACACCAGTTTGTCGAGGGAAGCGAGCAGGAACTGGGCGCTATCGATGAAATGGAGCTGCCCGAGAGGAGGGAGATGTATTTTTCTGTGTTATTGGGGGTGCAGGAGACTCTGCCTTCGACCCTCGAGATTGCCTGCATGAGAAGGTGGGAGTCGTACCCTCTGAGGTTGTGGAACACCACAGGAATAACGGTGGTCTTACACAATATCAAACGGGTATAGGACACCCTAAAAAAAAAAAAAAAAACACACCC